>CM062816.1:1477995398-1479249841 GCA_031772625.1 Pinus tabuliformis
ATATAAAAATTAAAAAAATAGAAAAAATAAATAGATAATTTGTTGAAAAAAAATAAAAATAAGGAAGATAAAAGAAGTGAAGAAAAAGAAAAAGTGTGGAATCCATGAATAAGGAACAAAGACAATCAATCACAAGAGATATAGAACAATTAATTACAATATTTGACCGACAGATTGAGAAGAGAAAGAGAATGGATTCCTTCTTCAATTCTCTACATCCATCATCACTTCCACAGAATAATGTTATCCAGTGTACCGAGAAAGTGCAGTTAAAAGATCAAGAGAATGACAAAATAGCCAAAATTCAACAAAGCAAGGAATGCGAACATAAAAATCTTGTGGATATACATTACAAAGAAATAATGGAAAAGGACGAAGAAATTTCTCGTCTCAAGGACCACGTCGAAAAATTACTGACACAAGTGAAGAAGACTAAAGTTTCAAAGAAAGAACTCAAGCAGCATTTATCAGAACAAGAAGAGGAAAATTTACGTTTCAAGAACCTTCATAAAAGTTTATTAGAACAAATCAGAGATCTAAAAGATGAAAAAATTAAAATTCAAAACACTGAAAATAAGGTTGATGAATCAAAAACCAAAGAACTTTTACGTCTAAGAAACCAAAATCAAAGTCTGCTCAATCAAACTAAGAAACTTAAGGAGGATAAGAAAGCATTAAAAGATAAGTTGGAACAAGTCACTCAAGAAGAAGTATCGAAATCTCCAGTCACAACAGTTCAAGTTGAAAATAAGGGAACGAATACCGATCCAGTGAATATGACAACTCAAGAAGACAAGTCAGTTGAAGAAACGATACACGTAGATGTTGCAATTTAGACGATGGACATCCCAAGTGAATGTTCTATAACCAATTCAACAACATCTTCGCCGGAAGAAAATCTAAAAACTTTATATCAACATCTTAATCATGAGAATAGACAAATCAACCAAGCTGTCTATCAGGACCATTCAAGCCGTAGACAACAAAGTAATGTTCCAAAGAATAATGACGTAACATCAATTCCATCTTATGTTGACAAGTCGTTACAAAATTCCAGCGATCAGAATACTATACAGAAGATTAATCTGGGATGGTCTGAGACTCTAATCCCTTCTCAGTGCGACAATTTTGTTTGTCGCTAAGAAGATCATATCAACTTGTATCGACAAGGATGACTATTCCAAGACAGAAAGACTTTCGAAGCCGGAAAAGAGATCAAGCCTTTTTTCATCGACAAGCTTTGAGGACAAAGCTTTTTGAGGAAGGAGGCAATGTAACGAATAAAATATATAAATAATATAAATATAATGTAAATGATAATAATCATAAATAATTATTAGTTAATTCGTAATTAGGTTGAAGAGGCATGTCTAAATGAGACATGACTCTTCATGAAGAGACACTTGCTTGGTATATAAGCAAGCCACTCCTTCTCATTTGTAAATAATTCATTCTTATTCATTTTATTTAATATAATATTTATATCCTAAATGTATATCTTGACATTCCAAGTCATTTGGAGTAATTAATCTATAGAAGGAACTTTGTTCGCTTCACACACTTGCGATCAATTTGTCAACTTTTGTGTCACTCGACTCTCTATACTATTATATTTTTGACTTAGGATGAAAAATCCAATAGAGAGAGAGAGAGAGAGAGATAAAACTATAAAACCAAAAGGGAGTGTTGGCCTCCCATTTTGTCACCTTCAATAATTTGGTTGCCCTTTAAACACTTACATCCTACCTTCATAACTAGATATTGCCCATTTTATCATACATATTTACACTTTTGAAGCTAAAACCCTTTGCCAAGCATATAGAGGTAAAAGTTGCTTATTTTTATTTATTCCTATGTCTTTAATACATTAAATGGATTTTAAGTTGATTTTATTGATGACGAATTGTTTAGTCCAGTGACTCCAGTCCCTCTACCACTAGTGCACTTCCAGTACCTGAGTTCATTAAATGACAAACACACACTTTTTCATACGAAGATTGGCCAGAAGGTTTTTGAAGAGGGCCAATCTGAGATCTTCTGGTATTCATCAGATCACACTCAGGTCCAATGTGGCAGCCTCCAACTTGTGATTAAAGGTTATGGCCAAAATCCGCAGCTATTTCCAGGCAACAATCTCTGAACGTGATTTCTGGGCAGATGAAGGTAAATGAAAATCTAAGACGTGTTTTTCTAAAGATGTGGCAAATTGAGTAAAATGCAGATTGTTTTCCAAAATAAGGCACAGTTTGAGAGTTATGGCTGGTTCTTTAACCAAGATTTGCCCAAACTTCATGTTGTGCCCAGAACCAAATACAACACTTAGACTAGCAAATCAAGTTGGCTTATGGTTGGAGATTAGTTTGTAATTGATTCTCAAGATATTTCCTTTATTCATATTCTTTCAGATTGAGCAAATGGTTGTTTTGTAAGTTTTTCCCAATTCCAAGATTGCGAAGTTTAGTTCAGCCTGCTCTTTGTATAAATGGGGCCAGGGCAAGTAGTGATAAAGGGGAATGTGGCTAGATTATGATGTTGTATTAGAGATCCAAAGAGCTGAGTTCTATTATTCTGTAACTAGAGGTCTGATTTTTAATAGATGAAGCTGGTTGATTGCTGATGATATTGCACATTGGTTGTAGCTTGATCTGATTGACCTGCAAGAATGCTGACCAAATGAGAAGGGCCCCTAAGCTGGTAAGCGTTGCTTCATTTCTTCTGTTCTTAATGTAGTTTTAGTTCCTTATATGATTTTAGTCTAGGATTTTATTTCAGATCTGTTTTGGTCTCTTATATATTCATTGAAAAAAATGATCTTTAGTATAGGAGAACAGAATTGCTTTCTAATGTATTGCAGGAACACTTACGTGAAACACTGTAATCAGTGCTTGGAAAACACCCTTGTAAACTCCAACCCAGTGGAAAATGTATTTTCGTGGTGTTGCCTAACATTTAAAGAACTTTCTAACTAGATCTCTGAGTTTGTAGCTTGGTTCCCAAATTATCTTGTCTTGTTTGTTTTCATTCATTGCATTATTTTGAGGAAGTGTTGAGTTTGATCCACTACGGATTATCACTAATGGATCAAGACACCAGTAAGCTACTCCTGCAAAGTTACATGAACATCTTTGTATGAAATATTGTAACTCAAAACCTTCATAGCATTAGTTGTCATATAACCCAGTGACAAATTCTAGAGTGTTAAGTGTTAAATTCCAGTAGTTGAATTTGAAAGTTTGCATGATTTTTCAGTAATTAACAATGTTACCAATTATACTCCCACTTCATATTGGAATCAACGAATTCTACAACCCCATTAACCTACTTCAATGGTCATTTGTAGGACATTAATAAAATGATATTATTTTATCTTAATTAGGAGTATGATCTAGAGGCCCTTAGTACATTGATACCTACATTCATCATTGGAACATCTAACACCTTGTTCCCCACTTTCATCATTGTTGGGATACATTACATTTGGCAGTGTTTTAAAGCCTTAGGCATATTCACACCCCACATTGGTGCCATTGCCCTTGTACCAATGCATCACAACCAATTCAATATTCTTAATGGTATACTCCAAATATTCTGATGTCATACACAACATAGTTATTTGTGTTCATCATATCTAGTGACAAAGATTTATCAAATTATTCTACTTCAGTATTTTTTAATTAATATACTTAGACATGGATCAACTATGTATTCTAGTCTGTGGCCAAGATCACACATTTATATCACATAGATCCACAGTGTATTTGACATGGTGGTTATGCTTACATTTCACCTGAACATTTGGTAGATTTATTTTTAGAGAAAAAGGCCAAAAAACAGCTAATTGGTGAATAGTAATACCATCTTTAGGGAGCATCTATTAAAACCTTGATTTGGTTATACATGTCCTGAACCAGTGGTTAAATTGAATACACCAAAAAAGGTACCTCCATTATAACTAAACTCAATTTCCCATGCTCTTAAGATAAGATAGGACCCAAAACTCATATTAACACCCTTCATCTTATAATCTTAATGGGCAAGACACCTTGGGCATGGATTTTCATCATTAAATACACACTAATAATGGATTGGGTGCAACTTTCCTTAATAACTCACATGCACAACTTCAAAAAAAGGATATATATATATATATATATATGAGCATCTATTAAAACCTTGATTTGGTTATACAGGTCTTGAACCAGTGGTTAAATTGAATACACCAAAAAAAGTACCTCCATTATAAGTAAACCCCAATTTCCCATGCTCTTAAGCTAAGATAGGACCCAAAACTCATTAACACCCTTCATCTTATAATCTTAATGTGCAAGCAACCTTGGGCATGGATTTTCATGTGAGTTATTAAGGAATGTTGCACCCAGTGCATTATTAGTATGTATTTAATGAAGAAAATCCATGCCCAAGGCGTTCACACTAAGAAGAAAACTTGTTTTCTCTAGAAACCCAACAGGGAAAACCCGCTTCCTTGATGTGGTATTTTATTGATTGTTCTTGAGCAATTGATCCATTACAAAGCAATACCTCTCTGAGAAAGCATTTTGCTTCTTCTCAAAAATCTTAGTTGATACAATTGATCTCAGCTTGCCTTGACCATTGTTTGATCTCGGCCATCTAGCACGCAATTGTTCCCCTGTTGCTTCCTTGACTTGCCCTACCTCTTGCTCCTATTTCTTAGCGCCACCTCATTTTGTAGTCAAACTAATGAAGACTCCACTTAACTGAAGCTCCAACTCTACGCATGTTAACTTGATGATTATTCCAGTAAAATGGATATAACTCATCCTAACTAAAGTCTAACTCATGAACTCGCAATCATACTAGGAGAAGGACAATTCGAGGTCTTCACTGGCTAAGGCACGAGCCAAAAGACCTTTACTTGCTACATTTTCAACACACAAAACTAGGAAGGAACCAAAGTCAAGGGCATGGAAGTCAACAATCAAACATCTGAGGTATAATTTTGTTGTAACTCCTCTTTTGTCATTTAATGGAGATCTTCCATCTTTCCCTACCCTGAATAGAGACCCTTTCAAGTTTCATGTTTATATATTTTGTATGCATTGAATTTGCATGATCATTTAGGTCTCTTATGTTTATAGATGTAAGTAGAATGAATGGTTAGAGATTTGGGAAGCTTTTTTCAAAGTAGTTAGGTCATGTTTGTTGTGGTGTGTGCAAGTTGCTCAAATGACCCCTTACAGAGGGTATGTTCGCTAGTTTGCCAATGTCTACTCTAGGGTCTAAACTGAAACTGTTTGGAATTCCCCTCTATCTCCTTTTGATAAAAAGGGCACAACTTATCATCTAAAGGTCCTATACCAAGAGATTGCTTCACAAATTTTACCCCTATTGAGACCTTAAGATGCTTTTGCCCAACCTTTGTCTAGGGCATACCCTCTAATTAGCACAGAAAAATCATTGAAAGAGGCTTTGTACCCCTTTGATATTGCAAAACCCTCTCGACCTATGAGTCACTTCACCATTATAAATGCAACTTCATCTCTTACTATCTCCCTTTGGGGAAATCCCTGGATCAAGAAATATACTTCAAATTTTATGGTTGATCTAAAACTTTACTGAATTTTGGCCCCAATTCTTGACTCTTGATAAGTGGATCTATTTGGAAACCCCTTCTCCACGAGGAAGTTTATATTCATCCTTGTGCACATGATTCTTCTTCCTCAGCCTTAGTTTATGGGCCTTACAAGTGCAACACACTAGCACCACATCAAGGAAAGAAAGGTAGAGGAAGAGGACAAAGAAGAGACCTACCCACTATCGTAATGATTGTGAAGGGAGTAATGTAAGCCTTGATTATGTCAACCACGGAATTCTCAAGGCTAAGGGGGCTTGGACATATAATCTTATGAGGAACAGTGGGGAGGGGTAGAGAAGATCAGAAAGACCTCTCTCCTAACTTTTGAGGTGGTGGGGGCGAAACTCATGTTGGAGGTGTTGATTTTTGGTAGCATTGAATGTGCTCTAGCCATGAAAATTGGTGAAGAGGCTAAGTCACATGAGATCTCCAAGGCCCAGAAGTCGTTTGGAGAAATTCCACCCGGATGAAGAGATATTAAAATAATTAATATTTTTATTGAGTTCCTAAGTCTAAACTTAGTAAAATTAAAATATTAATGTGTATTAATATAATATGGGTGAGAAAGTTCTAAATAACGAGTATCAAGCCAAATCTAATCTTAGCCATTGATTAGGGATTTAATCTCGGCCATTGAATCGTCAACGAGAAAAATATAAGAGGAGGCTTCAGAGTCAGTTGGAGACACACCAAGAGAGATCAAGAATTCGATTTTCTGGGGCAGGGCTTGCTGAGGAAATCAAGTGACTGATCAGTTGCAGAGAGGGGCAATTCAGCAAGGGATTTCGATCCAAGGCTAAAGGATACATATCAGAGAGGCAGCAGAGTGCCAGAAGAGGCAGCGCAGAGCCTAGGAGGGTTGACGCAGAGGCAGCAAGGGTTGACATAGAAGCTAAGGAGGCTAGCGCAGAGGACGCAGAGGGCCAAAGAAGCTGACACAGAGGACGCAGTGAGTTTTAGAGGCTGCGCTGAAGTGATTGACTGGGACAGACTGAGAGTTGATTGGTTGATGCAGAGCCAGAGAGGGTGACGCAATTCCGAAGGGGGTGACATAATCCCAGAGAGGGTGACACAGTTCCAGAGGAGTGCATGGATCAGCTTTCGTTGTCCAGCACAAGGAACAGCAGAGTCACTGTACGATTGTTCATCCAATTGCTAATCAACCGGAATATCTGTCTCCGGATAGAGGTATTACTGCCAAGGATATTCTTTGAAGGGTGAGCCATTTCTGGCACCCTATTTGTATTCAGAATCTGCCTAATAATAAAACCCTCATATATGTTGCACCGGTTTTCCCGAATTGGGTTTTCCGGGGACGATTGTCCAAAAATAACAGTGTCCCTTGTGTTGTCTCAGTTTAATTTAGTTGTTGATCTGTATATTTGTGAAGGTTGCAATTGTGTTTACTTCGATGTTTATGTTAATAAATAACTTGTTAATGTAAAGAACAAATAGAAGATAGTAAACCAGATATTGCAGTAGGGGTTTCTGATGTGTTAGATTCAGAAATCTTCATAGGAGGATTAGCTACTCATGCTCACCTAAAAGGTGAGACATTATAGTGAGCAGATCCAACTTTGAGGTATCATCGAGGTGATCTACCTACAACCAATGTAAGAGGAGGTCCATTGTCTCATAAATATACCACCATCTAATCATGGATGGGGGAGTCATCTTAATGCTAATCACCTCCACCAACAAATATAAGCCATAAGAAACAAGTAAAAAACCGAGCATAACTAGGCCTAGAGAGGCCCTACACAATCTCTCACCTATGAATCAACAGCTCACTAGCATATAAAGCTTAGCAAAAATAGATCACAAGGGAGTCTATGTTTTTGCCTAAGTCTCGAAACAAGTAGTGTAACCTCCTTCAAATTTCATGGTATCTAGGACACCTGAGGACAAAGTGTTCCTCAAACTTAATCTCTTAGAGATGGCATAACCAACAAATCCCCTCAAACATTGGGATGCATCGGTTTGTCTTGACTCTTGACCCATAGGTGATGTGAGCAAACCCAAAATTCATTGAGTGGGATCTTGAGGCCATGCACCTAATGATGTGGAATGTTGTATGTAGTCGAGATGGACAATGAGAAAATACATTAGCTGCATGAAGTTCTCATGAGAAAGGGTCATCTTGGGACCAAGACTCTAAAGGAGGGAGGTCCAACTAATCTAAATGTATCTCTGATAGATGTCGTCCCTCATTGCCTTGTTGGTCTCCTTTTGTGGTAAGGAGGTGACAAGGGACATCCAAAGAGTAACTAAAAGGGGGGGACACTCTACAGATATGACCATACACTAGAGGAGAGAGATGGTCTCAAAGAACCAACCATGTTTGCAACTAAGGAGGAAGCCCCTAGGAGGAGCACAGAGAGAGATAAGGGTATTGTCACAACCAAAGGTGGAATCTCCTAAGGTGTGGGTCCTGTGTGGATAAAAGAGGTTTCTTAAGATGTTCTTCAAGCATAGTGAATGAGCCCCAAACTCATCCTAGACAATGGCCTACAAGACTGTCCATTTGCAATAGATCATACGCTGGAACATGATAGTTTGAATGCCCTCACCACGAGACCAATACGCTGAAGTTAAACTATGTCCCCAAACTTCAGCTCCATAAAGAACAATGGATTTAACGATAGTGTCAAACAGGAACCACTTCGTCAGGGTAGCATGAAAATGCAACTTGGAATACTGGCACTCTAACACAGAAAGTAACCTTTTCAGCAGACAAGACTCTAGGAATTCACGATAACTGAGATCAGGTGAGACATACTAAGATAGCGTAAATCTGCTCTTAATTTTTCCTTGCTGTTTATTGGCCAACAGATATAGCTGGGGAATCAAATCTGTAACACTTTCTTAACAGAAAAACTGATCTAATGTTGTTCTTGCTTAACCATACTAACCCTAGTAATGCAATACTGGGATATTTATTTCTTTATTCACTGAATTCGAACATTTTTTCTCTTCACTAGAACAGCACGTAATCTACAGGCATGCATTTTAACTTTGATGACTAGAACATGGAATATGTAAAAGTGAAGATTCAAAAGAGAGGAACCATTTCTGCCTGTTCTTCTCTAAAGTGAGATTCATAATTAAATAAATGACAGGGAGGATATGGGATCCCCTCACATAACATAGCTTCTATTGACATACCGAAGACTTCTATAGCTGGTCTAAGCAATACAAATTTTCTCCTAATGCTATCTCACCAACTTGAATGACATACCCAGCACTATTTAACAACTTTGATGGTGAATGAGGAACTGGTTTCCATCATATTTGGTAATTTAGTTGGATATGGTTTCTCCTACCGAAGACTTTGACCTTTCAGAAATTTTAAGATTTCAGTTTGAATGATCCATGGTCAATAACATTTCAATTGGGCTATCTAACCACACCTAGCCTGGAAGCCATCCACACTAATTGGGATAACATTTTTTTAGCATAGTTCTCGTCAAAGACAATGATCAGTATTAGACATTCCAATGATTACAAATCATTATTGGATATCGCTAAGATTATAAATGAAAGAATATAGACCAATGTGGAAAAAGTCGAAGTCGGGATTAAATCGGCAAGGGTCCAAAAATTGGAAAACTCGTTAAAGTCAGGAATTTTTTGGAAAAGTCAGCAAAATTAAAAAAATACAAAAATATTCATTTAAAAAAAAAATAGCATCTAAAGTATCCACAACATCAAATAAATGCATTTCCACATAAACTTGTAAAGAAAGCTAATATATAATATGTATATGAAGTCTAGTGCTACATCACATATCAAAATAGTGAATCAATTCCCAAATCTTGAGTCTTGTCTGAGTCAGACCCAGCCCCTGGGGATGCAAATGGACTCAGTGGTCCTCTAGAAGCAAAACCCTAGGGAAGCAACTGTATAGTTGTATCGAGACATTCTATTATAAAATTGGAAACATCCCTCCACTCTGCCACGGGATGGGGTTTTTTTGGTTAAAAAACATATTTAGTAATGTTACCTTTAGGACTTCCTAGAAAAGAAATTGAACGAGTTTAAATTGTTAAGATTCTGAGTAGAACTCTAGTATAGTAAGAGTCTAGATTGATGAAATTATTGCGAAATTCTAAAATAAAATTGGAAACATTCCTTCCACTGTACGAAAGGATCTAGTCTTCACTACTAGAAAGATTCATACCTTGGACACTGAAATTGGAAACACTCAGGATAAGCTTTCCTTAGAAGCAACTCAGTCCATTCAAAAGAATATAAAATCCACATGCATAAGCATTAATCTACATTATTCCAGAGAGAAGATCTAAAGAGAGGAAAAAATATATTGTGTTATGCAATTGAAAATGACTTCTTCCTCCCTTATTATGACTTTCTTAGTAATATGTTTAACTTTTACACTGGTACTCTCTCAAGCAGCAGAAGTCCAGAATGATGTAGCAGGTGGTTTTTGCAATTGTTGTAGATCAATTTACTGGATTAGTTAGTAGCTCATAATTATTTGAAAAGTGAATGTAATGATATTTATTGTGCAGGTGAAAGTCACTCGACCCTCAAACCTATGAAGCTACATGATAAGATAAGGCCTGAGAAAACCGTGGATCTTTCCAAACTGAACATGAAGAAACCAGATCTTCCCATTTGTCAGATTTTTGGCGATTTTTTGGCTGGACTCCTGATATAATCGGGAGTATTACGATTTAATCCCGATCTTTTCAGAAAAAGTCGGCCGATTTAATTGGCCAGCTGAAAAAATCGGGTTTTTACGATTTTTTCCCAACTTTTTCCACACTGCTTTTTACAAAATAATTAGAAATGGCAACATTCTGAAGCTCAAGACTTGTAAAGGTAGAGGAAGTTAAAGCTAGAAATCATGAGTAGCAAACACGCATTTACCTCCATGAGGTTCAGATTGAACCCATCTGGACACTGAAATATCCAAGTTATCCGTGGTCTTCTTCCGCTTTCGTCCTAATTCAGCATCTGCTGAGGATCTTAACTTTGCCCGTCCGACAATCGAATGGCTTGCTAAATCCTGTTGAGATTTAATAGAATCTCGCAACCTGCGTTTGGTCCTCCCTTCAGCACCATCATTGCCTTCTAGGAACTGGAATCCAGTTCTCTTTGATGACCACCGACTCGGGAGAGATACTCCACCATTTGACAAATTAGACACACCCAGTTGCTGATTGGAATTTGAAATAAGCGTCATGAGCCGATTCTCCAGTTTTGAAAGACTAAAACGAGATCACAAAGAAAAAAGGTATCAGCTCATGACACCATATAGTTGGAAACAAGAATATTACTAAATTTTATTTGATGCTATTACAACTCGCGAGGAAGTAAGACAATTCACCTACAGTTCATATCTTCTAAGAGCCTCGTCTTTTCCCATTTGTGCTAAATTCTCAGTATCTTCTGAAATGTCCTTTAGCATATTACCTGCCAAAGCCACAAGTATTTTTACGTGCAAATGGTATCACTAAGCATCAGAGAAAGAAATGACAGGAAAACAATTGTTTGAGTCAGCTAATACCCTGCTTTTAATGGCACTGAGTTAATGTGTGGAAGCCTTAAAACCATATTCTGTATATTTGACAAAAAAATTGACTGTGTCTAAGTGACAGAGAGAAACCAAAATTTCAACATTCTTGGTTAACATAGTTCTATTTTACAGCCTATATTTGAACACATGCATTTTTATCATAAATATTGAAACCACAATTATGACCCCAAAATTTCTCAACAAAGGGAACTTTAGACAAAAAATAATATCCATGGAATATGCATTGAAACGAAGATTTTAATACCCATAAATATAAAGTAACTTTTCAAGATAAAATGAGCTAGCAAAAGAAATCTAACGACTATTGCTCCCCAGTATTGAGTCATTAACTCTTGTTGACAGTGCTGAATGTTAGACATCCAACTGTAGGCCCCACTAAGACTATAAATTTTTGAAGTCCCTGGCATTAACACTCACAGAGAGGTAATAAACTTGAATCTTGTAAGGCTAAAAATACTACTATTCAGCATCTATGTAAAATGTACATATTTTACTGATCATGAAGAATTCAGAAAGGAAAACCCCTGGACCATTGACAAGGACATACAAAGCCATTCTCTACATATTGCCATGACACAGATAGGGCCCTCACTTGAGCAAAACTGGCGGTAGCATTGTAAGCAGACTACTGCTGCCCAATCATTATTGTTCAACTCTGTGCAATCGTAATTATGAAATATAATATAATATTCATTAACTGGAACCTGTCAGTGGAAATCTGTGGTACAGGAGCCCTAATGTTTTCTTATCGATGAACTAATGAAAAATGAGTTTTGAGCTCATAAAACTTGTGTACTGTTATTGATTTCACCACTGCTAATTTGTTCCACTGTGCTAAGTTGCTAGTTAAGGGCTTCTAGTGTGTTTATGTGCTCAGTTTAGTCATAGATCAGATCTTGGGCCTATGGAATTTTAACATTGAACTGCCTTTTATTTTTTGCCTAGGTTTAATTAATCACACTCCCACATGTCAAAGGCTTTGTATTGATTTTGGGAATATGGGGAACCTTTTGAGGGGACAAACTGCCAAACACCAAGTTGCAAGCCTTGTGGAAAGGGATAAATGGAGGGACTAGCCACTTATAATACCACCTTCCAGGAATCTCAGGCCATGAAGTTGACACTTGTACCAAAGTATCCCTATAAAATCCAGTAACAGATTTAAGAAGCTATCCACAAACTGTCAAATAGGCAGGAAGAAAGTGAAGCTACGAAGCTTGAAATTGCATCCAAAAGAATAGCAAGAACCATATGCATGTCAGCGACAAGGAGAAGTGACACAGGCTCCATTGGTTCGCAATCCACAAGAACATCACCGTTCTTTGTTCCTAACATGAACTAGGAAACAAACTGTTACCACCCAGATATTCTCACCTTGTAAAACTTAAGGGAATCCAGATAACATTATGAAATAAACCATTCTTTGACCGTGAGTTGCATGTGTGGCAGCTCAAGAAAGCGTTGTATGGGCTGAAGAAGCACCTCGTGCTTGGTACACCGGGATAGAATCTAGATAGCTACTTCACCGGGTTCGGCTTTACGATGAATGAAGCGGATGCTACTTCAGGGGAAGTAGTGGAAGCCACTATTTACAGGCATCTTGTGGGTTCACTCATGTACTTGGTGAACACACAACCAGATATGTGCTATGCAATTAACCATCTTAGTCCAGCGATGGTTAGGCCTACCACGTTGTATTGGAAGGCAGCAAAGCATGTGTTGAGAATCGAGATACCTCAGGGGCACGTCTCAGTATGGATTATGGTACAGACGGACAAAGGGAGTGAAGCTTCAAGGCCTCACCGATGTAGATTGGGAAGGGAGTCCATCCGACAAGAAGAGCACATCAGGAGGTATCTTCAGTATTGGGTCAGCGGCAGTTTCTTGCTACAACAGGAAACAGAGATCGGTTGCACTCAGTTCAGCAATGTCATGACAAAAGTTAAGTGCTTTCATTGTCATGAGTTGGGCCATTTTGCTACAAATTGTCCCCTCAAGAAGTCCAAGAAGACCTCAGGAGGAGTGGTGGGTGAGGCTTTGGCCTCTCAATTCGAATTGGACTTTTCCCTCATTGCATGCATGGTGTCATCAATGATGGGAAGTGTATGGTACTTAGATAGTGGAGCTTCATTCCACATGACTGGCGACAAAGAGTTATCCAGTGACCTGGAAGAGAAAGATCTCCATATGCATATCAAAATGGGTGACGATGGGAAGTAGTGTTACCAGATTGGGCATGATTACTTTTCAGAGGGAGCATGGGGCTCCACTCACCTTGAAGAATGTTATGTATGTGCTTGGGCTAAAGAAGAACTTGGTATCCGTTGCCATGCTTGAGGATAGAGGCTATGATGTGATCTTCTCGAAAGGAAAGGCGTTCCTTCGACACATAGCCACGAGTCAAGTAAAGAAGATAGGGATTCGGGTGAAGAATCTCTATAAGTTGGAGGTAGAGGAGTGTGCTGCTTTGAGCACAAAAGCAAAAAGGGTGCAGAGCTGAGACGTTGGTGAGTTGTGGCACAGGCGATTGGGCCACTTGCATCATGGGGCTTTGAAGATATTGCAACATATCTCTACCGGTCTTCCCAAAGGTACACTTGAGCAAGTTGATACATGCAAGGGGTGTACTTTGGGAAAATACACCAAGTCTTCCTTTCACGACAGAGACAGTCGAGCAGAGGCTATTCTAGAGCGAGTCCATTCAGATGTGTGTGGACCATTCTCGACAACATCCACGGCCAAACACAAGTATTATGTTATATTTGTTGATGACTATTCTCGTAAATGTTGGATATTTTTCATGTAGAAAAAAGGATCAAACTTTCACAAAGTTTTGTGAGTTTAAAGCATTAGTGGAGAAAGAGTCGGGCAAGAAGGTTAAAGCTCTACAGAGTGATAACGGTGGTGAGTATGTCTCAAATGAGTTTAAGAACTTCTGTGCAGCGGAAGGGATTAAACAGGAGTTGACGGCACCCCATAACCCTCAGTAGAATGGGGTGGCCGAGAGGAAGAACAAAAGCATAGTAGGGGCAGCGAGGGCGATGTTGCATGATTAGGGCCTACCACTACACTTGTGGATTGAGGCATGCAACATAGCGGTTTATGTTCAAATCTGTAGCCCACATCGTATACTTGAGATGAAGACACTAGAGGAGGCTTATTCCGGTAAGAGGCCAGATGTTGGTCACTTCAAAAATTTTGGGTCATCGGTATATTGCCATGTGACCAAAGATGCATGGAAGAAGCTTGAGTCGACAGTAGAGTTGGGGATATTTGTGGGGTACATTGATACACCTCACAACTATCAAGTGTACTTGCCGACCAACAAGATGACAGTGGTTCGCAGGGATGTTAAATTCGATGAGGAGAAGGCCATGCGAGTTTCCCTTGAGAGGGAGCTTGAGCTACTTGCGGATGAGGAGCCTTTAGCTCCTAAGGTTGAGGAGCCTCATATTGATGTGCAGCAACCACATGCAGAGGATCCGAGAGTGGAGACATCCACTCAGGCAGAGTCTTCCAAAGAGAGAAGAAAGCGCACCAAAGGGGCTGACAAGTTGTTGGATGATGCACGAGAGAATGTGGGAGCACCCACTTCTTAGCACAAGCAGAGGAGGTCACATGAGAGGTATGCTAGATACATGGCTCTTATGGGCGAATGTGTTGTGACAGAGCGATCTTCCTTTAAGGAAGCAGTGCAACGGTCGGTTTGGCTTGATGCCATGGAGGAGTATGACTCCATACTTCGTAAAAGTCTTTGGGATGTGGTCCCGAGACCGGAGAACAAATCAATGGTGAGCTCCCGTTGGCTTTACAAGATAAAGCAAGCTGCAGATGGTAGTGTGGAGAAGCATAAAGCTAGATTTGTGGCCCGTGGCTTTTCACCGTTAGAGGGAATTGACTATGATGAGACCTTTGCTCCTGTTGCAAGGTACTCGTCAATCAGATCTATATTGGCACTATCAGCACAGAGGGGTTGGAAGATACATCAGATGGATGTGAAGACAGCCTTCCTTAATGGCATGATTGAGGAAGAGGTGTACATAGAGCAGCATGAAGGTTTTGAAATCTTTGACAGTGAATCACATGTGTGCTGGCTCAAGAAAGCGTTGTATGGGCTGAAGCAAGCACCCCGTGCTTGGTACACCATGATAGATAGCTACTTCACCAGATTGGGCTTCACGATGAGTGAAACAGATGCGAACCTGTACCACATAGCGGTTGAAGGCAAACTATTGATCATTGTAAATTGTTGAGCAGGTAACTGGAGGAAGGAGGATACTACTTCGGGGGAAGTAATGGAAGCTACTGTTTACAGGCAACTTGTGGGTTCACTCATGTACTTGGTGAACACACGACCAGATATGTGCTATGCAATTAACCAGCTTAGTCAAGCGATGGTTAGGCCTACCAAGCTGTATTGGAAGGCAGCAAAGCATGTGTTGAGAATCAAGATACCTCAGGGGCACTTTTCAATATGGATTATGGTACAGACGAACAAAGAGAGTGAAGCTTCAAGGCCTCACCGATGCAGATTGGGAAGGGAGTCCATCCGACTAGAAGAGCACATCAGGAGGGATCTTCAGTATTGAGTCAACGGCAATTTCTTGCTACAGCAAGAAACAAAGATTGGTTGCAATAAATTCGGCAGAGGAAACAGAGATCGGTTGCTATAAATTCGGTAGAGGCAGAGTACATGGCTGCGAGTCAAGAAGCATGTGAGGCCATCTAGATGAGGAAGATCCTGGATGGTTTGTTTGGTCAGCAGATGGATCCAACTGTGATTTACTACGATAATCAGAGTTGTATGAAACTCTCTGAAAATCCATTTTTTCATGATCGGTCCAAGCATATTGATATTTGATATCATCATCTCAGAGATTGTATATTGAAGCGAATTATGTTGTTAGAGTACATTCCCACGGAGGAGCAAGATGTTGACATTTTGACAAAGGCATTGTCAAAATGTAAATTCAAGTTTCACAGAGACATGATCGGGGTTGCTGATAATCCCTTTCTTGTTGAGAGGGAGTGTTGAGAAATGGCAACGAAAAATTCCAGTTTAATTCGTCCTTGAATTAAACTGCAAAATAAAATTGAATTCTATTCTCATAACTTGTAAATAGTTAATTAAGTTTAATTAACTTAATTAGCTTAGGAATTTCGAGTTGGAAGTCTTTCTATAGTCATGTATATGTTCTCCCTAAGTTTGAGGGGTCCAGTATGAGTTTAAATTGAGTTGGAAATTAGATCACTTAGTTTACTGAGTTAAGTTCAGTTAAATTAGTTCTAAATTGTTTTTGGAACTAATAGAGGACTAATAATCAATTGACGCACTAATGCATCCACTAGTCCTACTCCAGTTAAGTGAAGATTCCCTCATGAGAAACTCATGCATGTCAGTTCAGAAAAAGACCCAGTTGAGACTAGAGTGCAGGGACAGTGTACTATCAGTGATATTATTTACTGGAGTGTAAATATCATGCATGCATCAGAGATTGATCCTATGTTTGGATTGCGTAGTTTTGGAAGCATGAATTCCTTTTAAGTACAAGCTATTCATCCTAGGAATTACGCAAGAGATTAAGAGCTTGGAGAGCCGCAAAATTGGCTGTGTTGGTCAAGAGCTAGCTTATGAGCTGAGAGAGTTGAGCATACTTGTGCAGAATTGTTCTAGTGATTAACTAAAGGTAGCAAAACCAAAGGCATGCATGTGCCCTCTTCTCTCCTACATACATGTGCCTCCCTCACACTATTATGCAAAAAAAATTAGGCAAACTACCACCATAGCGGTTGTTGTATGGGCCTGAATTAAATGCACCCTTTCTACTACTGATGTACATACCTGCTATTGCACCTACCCAGTGTGTGTGCCTTGGCACTATAATATAAAGAAGATTATACAAGCATAAACAAGTGAAAACTAACATTCCCTCTTAGTGCAGAAATTGTTCTCCACCAAACCCAAACTCTCCCTGAACATCTCAAACTTACCTTTTGTGGGGAGCTTAGTCAAGATATCTACAACCTGCTGATCTATCTAAACATACTCTACAGCCACTGCTTCCTTCTAAACTTTCTCCTGGAAAAATTGGTGATAGATGTCGAAGTGCTTGGAGTAGTCATGGAATACTGGACTATCAAGGAGTATAATAGAACTCTAATTGTTACAGTGGACCACAATAGGCTCCAACATCTCACCTATTAGCTCTACTATCAACTTGTAAAGCCAAATGGCTTCACAAATAGCAATTTTGACTACCACGTACTCTACCTCTATTGAACTCAACACCACTAATGCTTACTTCCTACTCAACCCAATCACTCCTAAGCCCAATCTAAAGCAACAACTTGAAGTACTCTTCTTGGCACCAACATCTAGATTCCTCTACCTAGTCAAAATCAACAAACCAAAACATATAACAGGTTTGGTATTAACCATATACATCAAAGATCCAATCAACTATTATACATCGAAGTATCTACCAAATCTGAGTCCAAACCTATGTGCAACTGCATATTTGGTGCTATAGGAGAGCCAAAGGTTTACATTCCATCATCCCAAATCTCTTCAAAATCTCAACTACATACTTAACCTATCTATGAAAATGTAACCTGGACCTACCACGCCCATGAAATAGTGCCTTAGTCTAGTGTCCTTCATCTAGAACTCTCATGCCAGCTTTTCCTTACACTTTAGTATGAGCTTCTCAAAGCTCCTTGTCCATATCAAGTCACCTACGTATGGGACCAAAACATGCAAAACATATCTATAAAATAAATAATAAAGATTGGGGTCTACAGAAGTCTTGGTGAAGCCCAAACGTAACAAGTACTCATCAATCCTAGAGTACAAAGCACACAATGAAGCATGCACGTGTGCATGTACCTAAAATTAAAAAACCCATCACAAATGTTCACCCTGGAAAAATATAGAAATGCATATAGAACTAAACTAAGTCTGAATTGAACTAAGGACGAGTAAATTGAGTATGAACTAGAGACTGACCCCTACATAACAGCAACTTGCCTTCCAAAGGAACTATTGTTACATCTACCTCCATCAACCCTCAATGTTGTGCTCACATCCCAAGGTATGGATCTACCATGAGGAAGGAGAAACAATTGCCAAGCAACAAGGCAAAATACTCTAGAAAGGGTCAATGCAAGCAATGAGTGCAAGCCAATAGAAGCCACAACAAATACTCCCCAATAAGGGAAACGTTGACGCCAATAAGAAAAAAGCTTGGATGAACACCAAAAACATCAGAACAAACCCAAATGCATGGTAGGGTAGCCAAGGCCAATGCATGCTAGGGTAGCCATCAAGGGAATCACGCTCTGGATTACCATAGGAAAGTTGATGTGCCTTGAAAATGATCTCAATTCTTTTTATGTTGTTCAAGTAGCTAGAGCACGTATAACTATATTCACTCAATGAAACATAACAAGTTAGGTTGTAGGAAGGCCAAAATTCTTGTCTTCATTTATTCTAAACTTCACCCCATATGTCAAAATAAAGAACAATATACATCAAGGGCCACAAAGAACTGGCATGTGAATCCAAAAGATCCCAAGTAGTTTAGGCAACCATAATTGACTAAGGATACTTCAACCGCTAGAACTGGATTGCAAGCATCAATTCATGAGAGTCAAGAAGCCATGTGGCTTTAACAAATTCTTTCAAAGTTTGGCTTTCAACAGCAACATCTGACCACACTCTGGTGTAACAATCGAATCCCCATTATTTCACCAAAGATCCAAATCAACATCAAGCTAGCAAACACATTGAGCTACACATGCATTTCATCAAAAAGTCTCTACCAAATCGCATCCTTGAAGTGCTCTATTGCCAAACAAATGATCAAGTTGCAAACTTTTTCACAAAGACCCTTGCTGAAGCAAAAGTTTTCCACTCTTTGATCTATGTTTGGAGTTAAGGAGTTTCATTAAGGGTGATAGACTGTAATTCCTTCTTCCTTCTCCTACTGTGTCACCTCTGGAAATCCTTCAATCTTATCCCCAGTTGTTATTTAGAGGGCATGTTAAGATATTTAAACACTTATGAGTTATTTAAGATCAACTTGGTCTAATGTGTCTTTAGGTAAAGTGCGTTTCTTTAGAGTACTTTTGTAACTAACTAATCCAACAATCACAATCATGTTATAGACATAAAGAGATTTGACAGCTCTTCTCCTCAATAATAATGGCACTTGATCTGTGGCTTAACCCCCAATTGGTCATGATCTCTATTTAAATAGCATAGAGGATCATTTGTTGATGCTCGATTGCTGAGATATTTTCATGCAATCTATTTTCTTTTTGCATTGAAATATTGTCTCAAGTAGCTGTCTAGGCTAGGGCCATGGACTGTCTCTTTTTTAAGGTCTTAACCACATAATCACAGGTGTATTGATTTTTGGTCTCTGCATGTAAGGGGTTGCCTTAAGGAATTCAACCTGTGTGGATGTGTTCAACCTCTGCGAATATACCACTGTTTTAAAATTCGACTGAATCGAATCCGAAACAGCCGAGTTGATCCGAGTCATTGAAGAATTTTATGACCCCGCAGAAAAACCAGTTCAGGAGGCCGAGTCATGACTGACTCGGCAGAGTTATTGCATGACTCGGCTGAGTCATTCATGACTCGGTCAACCCGGCCGTTTCTGCATCTACTCGGCCGAGTCATTAAATCCGGCCAGTTACCCAAAAAAACAGCAATTTTTCTAATTTTTTTTTACTTTTTAACATTTAGCTGATTGTTGGGGACTCCAAGGTATTTTCTAAATTGGCTAAGTGCTATTTGGGGTCCATTCCCCTCTCCTAGTATTGATATGCTATTCAAATTTCATGGTAATGTTAAATTCTTAAAGTAAAAGGATCAAAATGAAGATTAAGGAGAATTTACTTAAATTTTTAACATTACCATGAAATGACTCAAGATGTTTGAGAGTGGTTCCGGCCTCATTGGATTTCATATGGAGAAAGTAGAATTTAGATTTCATTCAAAATCCAACAGACTTATTAGTTTTTCAGGATTTCAGGATTGGAGGATTGCAATGTTTCCATTGAATTTTGTCATGTACTAGGGTATGGAACTCATATTTAATGAAGAGCACCAATCCCTCTATGTACCTTGATGTTAGTGACATTGGTTGTCGAACTCCTCCGGGATTCGCTCCCAAACCAGGAGCTTCTGAAAATGTCGCTCCCACTCCCGTTTTCGCTCTCGCTCCCCACTTTCGCTCCCGCTCCCAAGTAACACTGAGCCAGATGATGTTGGCAACTCTAGCAGTAGCCAGTAGTACTGGTCACATACTTTTGTTGTAGAGGCCATTTATAGCCTCCTTGGTTATGTGTTTTTGTTTTGATCTCTATATCATCATCGTGTATGTATTGGACAGTGCACTAGGTGCCATTTTGATATAATGGATATATTCATGAGCCTACTTTGATCATATGTTGTCTTCTATCTATATTCTAATGCTGTGTTTGGAAACATGAATGAAAATCTTTAAAATTATGTGTGTTTATAAAAAATAAATATTTAATGTATTTTTTACAACGACCAAGTCATTGAAATCGAGCTGGCCGAGTCGATACCGAGCCGGAGTCGGAGTCAGAGTTGACCCTCGGCCGAGCCGGAGTCGGAGTCAGAGTTTTGAAACATTGGGATATACCCAGTTTTTTGAACACTTTTGCAGTACCAAATGTGCCATCTACCTCTCAAATACACAAGCCTACTAGTTATCAGATATATGATGATATTGAGCTTGCAAAGATGTCTCTTAACCATTGATGTATTTACCTTTTGAACATTAATATATGAAGACAAATTTTAGGTGGGTTATTGTCTCCTATGTTCTCAATTCCTTGCTGTTTGAATAGCTATGTCAAAATGTTTTGATTCTCTGTAAAATTGTTTTAAACCTTCAGAATTTTTCTATTTCTGTGCCTTCTATACACACATACCCGTTTGCCAAAAGCTCGTCTTCTCTGAAACCAAAACCATTTCCAAGTTTCAGGTGGATTCAATACAGTCTTTAGGATCACAGATAAATCAAGATGTCACTTTACTTTCCAATGATGAAAAGGAGAAGCTCGTAGAAATTGAGAAATCTAAAGCCTTATAAAGCATATAATTATAAATTCTATTTCTTAACCTGCAATAAGAAATTTAACAGAACAAAATAACAAAAAAGTAGTCATTAAGCCTTAATTTACACTAGAACAGGTTCGAAAAATAATATGTAACATATACCTGAGTCCAACATGGTCAGTGCCAAGGGCATAGTCCCGTTTCCATGCTCCTGTTCTAATCGAATATCAGAATTCTTCAACTCCTACAAGTCACATCCCTCAAATTTATTACAGGTCTGAAAAGGCAAAGGTATCATGTGGTAACAATGACAATGTCAACACAAGAATAGAAATAGAAAAATAACAGAGACATGACTTCCATCTTACATAAAGTGCTAGGAAGTGTGTGTGCTACCAGCAGCCTAAAAGAGAACAAAGTTAACATTATAGCATATGCGTTACTCCAAAATAATATTTAGATTCCAATTCTTACATTGGAAGTGCCATCAATGAAGGCGGGGATATTATTTCTGGGAAGAGCCTCACCACCATCTAGATCTCCCTTTTGAACAGCATTTCTCTCAGTATCTGAGTTTCTGCTGTCTCTCAGAAAGCCATCAATATGACCATGCTGAAGTTCGGCTGACAACTCTCCTCTTTGCATCAAACCACCATCCACCAACATCTGTCTATGCTTTAAATCTTCTGACAAACCTATTCCATTGTTCTGGATAGCTTTCTGCACAAATTAATAGATATTAGCCATAAGGGAACTCACAATTAGCCAAATATTCGATTCCCCCATTCCTAATTAGCAGAGTGCTTCTCCATCATAAAATCTATGAAAAAGTGTGAGCCACTAGGTTTTCATCACTGAAAATCCAAGTTTTATTGAGAGTACTAACAATTAAGAAATCTTGATTTAAAAAAAAATCTCAGTTGTTTAAACTTTATAGACACCACTCTGAAATGCATATCTTAAGATCTAATAAACCAAGTCTAGTTTTAGTGGGATATTTATTATTAACCATAATCATCATATAATCCTTCCAGCTATCCAGAAAAAAGTTGTAAACTAAGCAATGCTCAAACTTAGCAAAGCCGCTTCTTTTAGCTGTTTCTCCCTTTTCTTCAATATCTTAGCATGAAATTTCTGAATGTGATGCATTAAATGGTATCAGGTAGGAGTCAGGGACTCAGGACCAAACATTCTAACTAATAAAGGTAGGTACTACTAACATTCTAACTACTCCTACCTATCTTACAGATATAAGAAAGGGAGAAAGTCCCTGGCCAGTCTAACAGATAACTTAATTGGGGAAGTATCTATTTTCAATAAAAATTTCTATCCCTCAACCAGTCAATTGTCTTTAGAGCTCAATTGCATGCATAGTACAAAAACATTCATTTTTCTTTGTTGTTGCCAGTTTTCCTCCGTTTTTTGGCAATCACGTCAAAACAACCGAAAAACAGCAAGTCACTCAATGATTTCATTGGCCAAAGAAGACTTCAAACTACGGTTGAATATTCTTGATTTTTTTTCCATATGAATTTCGATATTCTAGGCATTCAAATTTTGTTTTCCGCATGAATTTCGATATTCTAGGCATTCAAATTTTGTTTTCATAAATATACCTTTCTCATTAGAAATTTTGAAACTATTGGGGAAACTATTATAAATTCTTATATTCTTTAAATGGTACAATTTATTGTTGTTTATATATCCAACATATTTAATGTTTTTCTTCCTGTACAGCCTTATTGGCCCTAATAGTTATAACAATTCTATCCCCTGCCAGCCAACTATCATTAGGGCTGCATGCTTAGTACAAAAAACATTAATTTTTCTTGCCAGTGCCAGTTTTCCTCTGTTTTTGGTTGACCATGTTATAAATATCGAAAAACAGATAAGTCAGTCATGGTTCCATTGACCAAATCAGACTTCAAACTACGGTTGAATACTGTTGATTTTTCCATATGGATATCAAGATGCTAAACATTCAAATTTTTTTCATAAATATACCTTTCTCAAAAGGAATTTTGAAACTATTTGGGAAATTATCACAAAATTGTATGATCTTTAAATTGTGAAATTTACTGTTTTTCTTTATGTATTTATCATATTAATTGTTTTTTTCTGTACAGTTTGAATGGGCTGAACGATTAAGAACATGTGTTTCCTCCTTGAGGTTACATATCAAATTCAAAGCAGGCAAGATATGTACACCTCCATAAATGAAGCAGTAAAATTGCTTTGTAGAGGGGTCGCTTCTCTCACAAACAAAAATATCTCATACATCAATTTGACATCTGGCTAGGCTATGACTTTAAATTAGGTTATAATTATTATTTAATACATTGACTACTTTTTTCGGTATTTTTTGTCCATATGTACCATAAAAAAGTTGTGACTATGCTTGCATGTGAGAGCTATAATATCACTAAGATAGATCCATCTTAACCCCAGAACTATTGAGCACTGAGAGGGAATCTAAAGAAACATATGCACAGAGCCTTAAGAAGTTGAAAATAGGAAAGGCAAAGGACTTGGTTGAACTTCAAGCAGAATATCTAAAGTGGGGAATGAGCATTCTTGCACCGCACATCATGGAAATATTCAACAACGTCATTCGACCAGGATTCCCAAGAGATTGGACAACTAGTCTAGCAATACCCTTTTTTGTGGAGTAGAATGGAAGAATTTGAAATACCTTCACATTATAGCATTGTTGTCCATAGGCTTTATGAAGAGGCATTTCAGAAAGCTTTAGAAGTGACATAGGAGTCAAGCAAAGTTTCCCTTTATCCCCTACTCTTTTTGGTTTATACATTGATAAATTGGGAGAGTGGCTAAATCTGCAAGGTGGGGATGGTGTTCGGTGGGGGGAGTTTGTAATAAAGCTTCTTTTATATGTTAATGACCTTCTATTGATTGCTAAATCGGCCCAAGGATTGCAGATGCACCTATATGCCCTTGGGCATTTATGTAAAGCAGTGGGGATGCAAATCAATACCAGAAAGACCAAAATAATGATTTTCTCAAATAAAAAGAAGCAGAGCCAGCATACGTTCTTCTTTGAAGGCAACATTCTTGAAGAAGTAAAGGAATAAAAGTACCTCGGGATTGATTTCAACAAGCAGCTCAATTGAGAGCACTGCAGAAAGAAGAGAATTTTAAGAGAGTGGAAAGCATTATATGCTCTTCAAAACAGATGTAAGGAGGCGGAGTTATGGGATTGGAAAACAATTAAAATGCTTTTAGGGCTCCTAGTTCGTCTAGTGATATTATATGGGTGTGAATTGTGGGATAGCAGCGTCCCTGTCTCAAAATGGAAGCAAATTGAGAAAATCCAAAAACGTTTGATCATGAGCAAGTTTAAAATAAAAAAGTTGAAACAGGAGCAACTTCCATTGAAGCAATTGCTATGGTGCGCCTCATAAGGTATCTTCAGAGAATTGAGCAAATGGGAGAAGGTAGATGGCCTAAAGTTATCTTCAATGAAGGAATGAGTGAAAGAAAGAAATCATGGATGAGACAAAACAACAAATGGATGCAAAAATGGAATATTACATCAATGCATGTCCCACAAATAGCAAAGGATTTGAAGAGTTATGTTATGGAGAAGTTTCATAAGCATATATGGGTAAAAGAGTAGGGTAGAAAGAAGAAGTACTATGTTCAAGAATTCAACCCCATGTGTGATCTCCAACAAAAAGAGTACATTGGAGCTAGCATTCCATGGAGAGCAAAGATTCTTATTGCTCAATTAAGAACTAACTCGCATCAATTACGGTGCGAAACAGGTCGGGGGAAAAGACCTAAAAAAGCTTGGGAAGAGCGGGTGTGTACATTTTTGGACTTCTGGGACAGTGGAATCGGAAAAACATTTCATTTTGGAATGTGATGCTTTTCAGAGACATCAGAGATAGTTACAGCAACATTGTCTTTTCAGTGAGGGGACTGTTAGAAGGTTGGGTCAGCTCATCATTAATTTGAATAATAAGAAGATTGAATTGCAAAAGACAAAAAAAATAGGGAAGCTAGTGGTCCCATAGACTATAACTAGTCTCGTGGACGTTAAAATTTCATTTCATTTCATTTCATATATGGATTTCTGATTGATATGCTAATTTACTTTATTTGTTTGTTTTTTTTTACATAAATGCCTTTTTCTTGGTTTATGCATGCGTAACACATGACACATCTTTTCTGTTTCTTTTTTTACATCAGCTCTTTTTCTGGTTTATGTATACATGTGACACGTGATACATCTCTTCCGCCCCAGGGCATGAGTGCACCTCGCTTCTCTTGTTGCAATTATTTTTTCAAAAGAAAACCTCATGGAGAAACCCCGGGCACTCATGGAGCGACCCCAGGCACTTTCCTACATTTTGTGAATGATACCGAATGCAAAGCCATCAGCATGAATTACATTGCCTGACGGATGAAGTAAGGCAGACAACAGTGGCAGCCAAGCTGGGGGATCAACCCCAAGACCTCTTGCAAGAAGCTCAAAGCACTCAAGCTATTCCATCTGGCAAAATTGCTCGATGCAATTATGAGAACACTTTCAAAATTGCCTAATAAAGGAATCGGTAAACCAAATTTAAAAATGGCAGAAACTTGTAAATATAAAAGTATGGAAATTGACAGAGATTTAAATTGATGGCCAAAACGAGAGCTTCCATGACGACATGGAGAGAAGATCAAATAATTGAACAGGTGTACATAAAAACACAATATACCATTTAGCTCAAGCAATTAGCTCAACTAGTTGTGAGTAATGTTGCTTGTCATTTGGCTAGTCCTGTGTCAACAGATGCCCCGTTCAAACCCATCTGGTTTAGACACGCTAGTCAAGACCCAATGGGTTTACCAAGAATGCCTTTCACAAATTTGGGGAAGCATTCCTTAGGTTTCCCTGTAATATTTTCCTTGGAAAAGAAAAAACATGATCTAACAATTAAGAGTTAGATTGAAATTGACATTAAAAGTATGACCACATGGTCATTGGTAAAGGTTTACTCAGGCAAAGGTACAAAATTTAAATCTCTTTCATGTTAAAGTGGGCATAGTACTGAAGTTGGGGTTCATAGCTACTAGTGAAACTAAGCAAAAGCATACTTATCGAAGAAAGTAGAGACTATAAATGGCACCTGTTGCTGGGGTGACTGTGGCTGGTCAGCTCTGCGAATGAGCTTGTGCTGGCTAATAAGGTATCGGTAGAGATGCTGCCGAGGCATGTTGATGATTTCTGTAGAGAGATTGTGCTTATTGTGATCAAGCCAAACTTCAATCTCATTTTGCATCACATTCCTCCGCCTGGGCAATGTCATCAACCACGCACAAGCTGCTTCCCACCCATACTCCTCGTTCTTGTTACTCTTCACAATTTTGGTTTCTTCTTCAGAAGCAGGAAGAGCCACCATAGCCCTGCATTCCCCATCCCCGTAGTTATTATTATCACCACCGCCATTTCCTGGACCTGCAAGAGGGCATGAAGCCTCAATGGCGGCCAAGTCCGGGGCCTGTACATTCTTCTCTTCACCTGACATCATCATTTGTTATGGTGGTACTACGATTTCAGCCCGAATGAGAAGTGAAATTCTCTCTGACAACCTTCGTCCCCTGGATATTAAGAGGCTTGTAGGTGTTGAGCTTTTCAAGTGGGGATTTCACATCAATTTAGGGGCGCGCGACATCTGAATACCCGTAATAATTTCCAAGCACATTAGAAGCTTATGCTTGAACGCCCACATTCATTTCGGATGAAATTGAAACAACGAAGGTAATTTTTATACCAGACAATGCCTTCGCGGGACGATGCCTTGGCGGCTTATCCATATGATAATGTCCATGTGCAGTTAAGGACCATGGAAGAAAGGCAACTTCGGACCTTCTATGTGCACTTTGAACCTTAGAGGCAGGGTTCGGAATCCACGTTCCAAGGAAGCGAGGTGTGCAAACGGTAATTATAGGGCGAACTCTAAACGTTTGTTTTAAGGTTGGGGTGTTTTAAAGCTGAAAGTTCGACGATGCATTTTTTTTACCGAAATTTGAGGATATAAATTTATTTTAACTATAATTTTGAGGGAACATTTCGGAATTTAAGGATATAATTTTTTTATTAGACATGAATGTTATTATATATAAATAAATAAATTTTTTATTAGACATGAATGTTATTATATATAAATAAATAAATTTTTATTAGTATATAAATAAGTAAATGGAGGGATGGATTTTAATTTTTAAAATAATAATAATAATGTAGAAAGAAATAAAAAAAAAAAAAATTATTTTAACGTTGTTTATGAGATTAAAGATAGTTTATAGGACAAATTGTTTTTTCCTTTGTTTGATGTATATAAATGGATTCTAAGTTTCAAAACATTAAGTTATTTTTTGAAAAAATGTATAATTCTTAATTCTTGATTTCTTATGTTTATTTTTATTTTTTTTGAAATTTTGCATGATTCTTAATTATTCATTTTTTATACTTATTTATTTATTTTATAATTTATTTGTTATTAAAAGAAATATTATTATTTTTTTTATTTTTATGAAGATGTTTTTAAACGTTTGTAACTACTTTGACTTTATAAATGCTCCAATAAATTATTTGATGTGATAAATTTTCTCTCTAAACATTATGGATCACAAAATCTAAGCTCGGAATTATTTGGTTTGTATTTACTAAATAATTTAACTCAATAATTCTAATAATTTTTTAATTAAGTGATAAGCATTTAATTGTGAAAAAATAATAATAATATATAAATGAATTTTATGTTTTGAAAACATTTAAGTTACCTTGGTCTGTATTTACTAAATAATTTAACTTTGTAATTCTAATCATTTTTTAATAAAGCGATAAGCATTTAATTGTGGGTAATTAATATTTCTTTCATCCAATATAGGAGTTGGCCTTGGCCTAGGCCTAACTTGGACCTTAATATTAAATTTTCTACAAAATTGATAAAAATATATATTCAAAGAAATCAAACAAATATTGTTTAAGCAATGTAAATTTATTATTGTTATCCAATTTTAATGTCAAGGTCAGTGAGACACCAAATTGGTGTATGAGACCCCCTTGTTTATGGGACAAGGGACCCACCTCACCAAATTGGTGTATGAGGCCCCCTTGTTTGTGGGACAAGGGAAGGTCAAGGCCAGCAAGACACCAAATTGGTGTTGAGACTCCCTTATTTATGGGACAAGGGACCCACCTCACCAAATTGGTGTATGAGACCCCTTTGTTTATGGGACAAGGGACCCACCTCACCAAATTGGTCTATGAGACCCCCTTGTTTGACCCCCTTGTTTATGGGACAAGGGACCCACCTCACCAAATTGGTGTATGAGACCCCCTTGTTTGTGGGACAAAGGACCCACGCAATGATTTGACTATTAAGTCTATGAATGCATACATACTCTACCCACCTCTGGCTTTGAACATGTGACCTCTTAGGAGGAAACACGAGATCTTAACCATTGGGCCCACTCAAGCTGTGTAATGATTTTGATTTAAATTTAATGGATATATTTTCTATTTTAAAAATATTATTAATTATTTCATAAAAAATAATATATGTGATAGTTTTTATATTAATATAATTTTGTCCACGGGTCTTCGATAAACGGTGATCGGGTGCTCTATTAAGGCACTCCTTGATGTGAAGTCACCGATTCAATTCCCCGTCCCGATCAGGGTGATATATTGGACATGATGAAGATGTAGTCCCATCAAGCTTATAAAAAAATTATTTATATAATTTTAAAATTAAATTTAAAAGTGGATTTTAGATGATTTTGATATTTTTCAATGAAGTTTTATAGTCAAAAAATTTGATGGCATAAGGTCCAAAGCTATATCTTATAAGTGTGCAATTTGTTCTTTCATCCAAATAGGGGTTGGACCTAGCTTACCTGAGCATTGAAACAAAAAAACAAAAAAAAAACAAAGCTCCAACTTAACTTCACAAGCATGTTCCTCATAGATATGTAGTTAGTCAAGTCAATGCAATGACCATGGTAATGGTGGTTCATATATTTATTAATGTAGTGTTTATATATGTGTATAAAGCTTAAATGACTTTGATGAAACTAGCATAGATCCATCTTAACTCTACATCTACCAAGTGTCGAGAGGGATTAAATCTCTTGAGATTCAAACTTCAATTTTGAAGGGGAATTATATGAACAAACATGTGGTGTTGCCAAGGGTTCCCCCCTATCCCCTATAGTAGCTAATCTGTTTATGGATGACTTTGAATCTGAGGCTTTGGCCTCTGCTCAATTCAAACTAAAGCTTTGGAAAAGATTTGTTAATGACACCTGCATTAACTGGCCTCATGGTCAGGAAAAGTTGGGTCGCTTTTTCCAACATCTCAATAATTAGTAGCTCCATAAAGTTTACTATTGAGTGTGAAATCGATGGCACTTGTCTTTCCTTGACGTTATTATTTCGAAGAAGGATGATGGTTCTTTCTCCCACCAATTATTTCGGAAGAAAACTCATACTGAGCAGTATCTTCATGCTAGGTCCCATAATTTCCCTACTCAAAAGTTCGGTGTTCTCAACACCTTAGTTACTCGTGCACTAAGGATTTCTAACGATAACACCTCTCTAATGACAAGACTCATCTCCTTAGTTTTCAATAATAATGGATATAGTAGGCACTAAGGTCTTAGAGCTTTCCTTAAAGCTAGCAAAGGTCCTATGATTAAAAAAGACCCAAAGGATCAGATCACAGGGGTTCATCTTCCTTTTATCCAAGGAATCACGGACGGGATTGCTAGGATCCTAAAGAAACATAAGGTTTCCTCAACCTTTAGTGTCACGCCCCCAATTTTTTTTTTTGTTTAATTGAGCGGGTGCGGCACCGCCTAAGTTAATAACTTGTTCACCGTTAATTAACTTTGCGAACTACGCCTTCAACAATTCATAATAAACATGAATTCATATTATTAATGTGCGGAAACCATCAACAATATAAAGATAATAAATCAAACCCGGCAATAATAATAATAATCAATCTTTTATTATATATGCGGAATTTTACATGACCGGGAGCCGCGCTCAACCGGCGTTCCATAAACGGGAGGGCGCCCGCCCGTGCAAGAGCGCACGGCGGTCTGCCAAGACTCCACCAAGAAATACAATAATACAATATTACAAGTTCACACAATTCGGCGTTGGGCGGGCGGGCGCACCCGTGCACGACCCTTGCCCAAGCCACAACCCAAACCCAATGCGACTTTCGTGTGGTAGGCGCCCCCGCACACCACTCCACTTCACCGTGCCCAATACCTTCGCCCGTCTTGGCGGGCTCATACCCGAGTTGCGGTAGACTGCGCCAACCTATGCTTTCACCCAAGTGCGCACACCTTGTGCGATGTGTAGCGAAGTGCGTTGGTTGAGCGATGTCCAAATGAATCGCAATCCTCTCCAATAAGAGCGAGGTCGCAACTCCATCGTCGGCCGACCTCCTAAATATTAACACAAGCGCCCATACTTCGTTCGCCTCCCATGTCGGCTCATCCAAGTGTGGGTGTTGTCCGCCCATCGCATATAAACTTCGCAAACTCTCCACTACTCGCGCGCTCATACACGATGGCGGTCATACTTAGTCGATTTTCAAGGTTCGAAGGTGCGCGCGCCCGTGCACAACCGCAGGGCGTTACATCCTCCCCCACCAGAAGTCATTGTCGTCCCGACAATTCCTGCTCTTCTCCTTAATTTCCTGTCGTACTTCTCGATCTTGTTCTTCCATCTCCAAAGTGAATCCTCCGTTTCCCAGCTGTCTTCCTCCGGTGCATCCTTCCATCTGCAAAGAAATTCTCGTCGCATGTGGCAACCAACTCCTGTAGTTCTGAGACTCAAAATCTTCTCCAACTCTAGTCCTGGTCTGTCCACAATCCCGGCTGGTCCTCTCGTCGGTTCAACTCTCTCCGGATGGTCCGAATCAAGTCTACATCTCTTCAACTGACTCACATGAAAAACTGGATGCTTCATGTGCATATGGCGCAGAAGCTCCAACTCGTAAGCAACTTCCCCCACTCTCTTCTTCACTTGGAATGGTCCCTCATACTTCCGTGTCAGTTTGCTCATCGTCTCCTTGGATGGCTGAAACTGCTCCCCGGTAATCCTGAGAAACACCATATCTCCCACACTGAAGTGTGCCTCTCGTCTTCCACGATCAGCATACTTTTTCATCCTCCTTGCAGCATCGTGCAAGCGTAACCGTGCTAACTCCAAGGTCTCCTCCCAAGCCTTCATGAACCTCTTCGCATGAGGACTTCTCAAGAAGCCTCCCGTCACTACGGTATGCGGTGTAACCGGCATCTGCCCATTCACCAACTCAAATGGACTATACCCCGTCGCGGAACTCTTTTGAATATTGTAGCTAAACTGAGCAATATCCAAGAGTTCGGGCCAATTCTTCTGATCAGCCGTCACATAATGTCGCAAGTAGTCCTCCAGCAATGCGTTGATCCTCTCGGTCTGCCCATCTGTCTGTGGATGGTAACTCGAACTCATCAACAACTCCGTCCCGACTAGCTTGAACAATGTGGTCCAAAATCTCCCTGTAAAACGTAGATCTCTATCCGACACAATGCTCAATGGCATCCCCCAATACTTCACTATGTTCTTAAAGAACAACCCAGCAGTCTGCTCGGCTCCACAAGGTACCTTTGTAGGAACAAAGACAGCATACTTGGAAAAACGATCAACCACGACCATAATCCCATTATACCCCTGAACCTGTGGTAACTGAGTGATGAAGTCCATCGAGACACTCATCCATGGCCTCTCTGGAATCGGTAAAGGCTGCAACAGTCCTCCTTGCCTCTGAGTCTCCGATTTGTCCTGCTGACAAATGATGCACGTATGTACATACTCCTCTACATCCTCCCGCATCTTCTCCCAAAAGAATCCTCTCTCCAACAATGCCAAAGAACGACGCTGCCCTGGGTGGCCAGCCCACGGAGAATCGTGGCACTCCTTCAAAAGGTGCCTCCTGAGCCCAGATGACTTTGGAACATAGAGTCGGTTTCCAAAGAACAAGAACCCGTCTCGTAGAAAGAACTTTCGTGTCTTCCCTTCCTTTATCTGCTTCACTATATTCTGCACCAAAGTATCGGTTTCAACACTTTCCTTGATCTTATTCTGCATCTCTTCTGACATCTGAACTCGACTCCTACTCCTTGCTGCTCGGTCTTCTCCTTCCAATGCTGCAAGTTGTCCCTTCTTGTAAGAGTATCTGCTACCGCATTGTGCCTTCCCGGTCTATACTCAATAGTCATGTCGAATTCTGCCAAGAAGTCCTGCCAACGAGCTTGCTTCGCAGAAAGCTTCGGTTGTGATGCAAAATAACTTGCTGCAACGTTGTCAGTCTTGACAACAAACGGCTTCCCAATCAGGTAATGCCTCCACACATGAAGACAATGGATGATGGCAGTCATCTCCTTCTCATGGACCGGATACCTTCGTTCTCTATCCTGCAACTTCCGACTCTCATACGCCACCGGATGCCCATCCTGCATAAGAACTCCTCCTATGGCAAAATCTAAAGCATCAGTGTGTACCTCAAACGGTCTCTCGAAGTCAGGAAACTTCAGTATCGGTGCTGTAACCATCCTCTTCTTCAAGTCATCAAATGCCTCTTGACATTTGTTCGTCCAACTCCACCTCTTGTCTTTCTTCAATAAGTCTGTCAGTGCCGATGTCACCTTGGAGTACCCCTCTACAAACTTTCGTTGGTAGTTGGTCATGCCCAAAAACACCCTCATCTCATGGACATTCTTCGGTTCAACCCAGTCCTCGATCGCCTTCACCCTGCTCGGCTCCATCCGTATGTACCCTTGACCAACAATATGCCCAAGGAACGGAATCTCGGTCTGAGCGAACACACACTTAGACTTCTTCAAGAACAACTGATTTGCCCTCAGTGCCTCGAACACCATCGCCAAGTGCTTCTTATGATCCTCCATGTTGTCACTGAACACCACTATATCGTCCAAGTATACTACTACGAACGAATCCAAGTATGGTCGTAGAACATCGTTCATCAAAGTGCAAAACGTAGCAGGAGCATTGCACAAACCGAATGGCATAACAAGGAACTCAAAGCTACCATACCTTGTTACTATCGCGGTCTTCTTCTCGTCTCCTTCAGCTATCCGCACCTGATAATACCCATGCCTCAAGTCCAGCTTGGAAAACACTCGGGCTTTCGCAAGCTTGTCAAAGCAATCAGCAGCCAATGGCAAAGGATACCTATTCCTTACCGTCTGCTTGTTCAATGCACGGTAATCACAGCACATCCGTAGCTCATTCGAATCCTTCTTCCGCTGGAACAATACCGGAGCTCCATAAGGGGACCTTGAAGGTCTAATGAAACCTGCCTCAGTTAACTCCTTTAACTGTCGTTTCAACTCCTCCAATTCAGGCCCTGACAACCGATAAGGTGCTTTAGCCGGGGGTTGCTTTCCTGGCTCAAGCTCAATGCTATGGTCCATTGCATGCCTTGGTGGAAGTTTCTTCGGAAGCTCATCAGGCATCAAATCTGCATACTTGGTAAGCACATCAGATATCTCAGCTGGAACAGGCGTCCCCACTCCATCACCTTCGACATCCTTGAACATCACCGCATATGTCTCCATATCTGACTCCTTCATAGCCTTCTCCAAACTTAGTGCCGAAACATGCTGCACCTTGACTTCCCTTCTTTGCCTATGAGTGGGCAAAGTCCAAGTTTGTGACTGTCCAACCAGCACCACCTCATCACAGAAGGGGACAACAATAGCCTTGTTGCCCTTCAAGAAATCCTGTCCGAGTATCATATCAAAGTCGTTCATCTCCATCACCGTGAAGTCCAACTGACCCTTCCAGTCTTTTATCTGCACAGGTACTTCGTGTACCAAACCCGCCACCTTAGCTCTAGAGTTCACTGCCTTGACTTCCATATTCGATGGGAAGATCATCAGTCCAACCTCTTTTGCCAACCGTGTCGTCATAAAGTTATGAGTGGCCCCCGTGTCCACTAGAGCTTGAATGGTCTTGCCATGAACCATCAAGTCCACGAAACCCAGACTGTTCATCCATGATTTCTCCATAACCTTATCTGCATCGGCTTCACCTGTCATGAGCAACCCTGCTCTATCAGGCTTCACCATTTCACCTTCACTTCGTTCAGCAGCTTCAACACCCCGTGAACCTGCTCTGATACCACCTTCACTTCGGTGAAGTTGTGTAGCAGCTTCAATATCCGGATCAGCTGCTCTGATACCACCTGTCACGCCCCCAATTCTTTTTTTGTTTAATTGAGCGGGTGCGGCACCGCCTAAGTTAATAACTTGTTCACCGTTAGTTAACTTTGCGAACTACGCCTTCAACAATTCATAATAAACATGAATTCATATTATTAATGTGCGGAAACCATCAACAATATAAAGATAATAAATCAAACCCGACAATAATAATAATAATCAATCTTTTATTATATATGCGGAATTTTACATGACCGGGAGCCGCGCTCAACCGACGTTCCATAAACGAGAGGGCACCCGCCCGTGCAAGAGCGCACGGCGGTCTGCCAAGACTCCACCAAGAAATACAATAATACAATATTACAAGTTCACACAATTCGGCGTTGGGCGGGCGGGCGCACCCGTGCACGATCCTTGCCGAAGCCACAACCCAAACCCAATGCGACTTCCGTGCGGTAGGCGCCCCCACGCACCACTCCACTTCACCGTGCCCAATACCTTCGCCCGTCTCGGCGGGCTCATACCCGAGCTGCGGCAGACTGCGCCAACCTATGCTTTCACCCAAGTGCGCACACCTTGTGCGATGTGTAGCGAAGTGCGTTGGTTGAGCGATGTCCAAATGAATCGCAATCCTCTCCAATATATATGAGAGCGAGGTCGCAACTCCATCGTCGGCCGACCTCCTAAATATTAACACAAGCGCCCATACTTCGTTCGCCTCCCATGTCGGCTCATCCAAGTGTGGGTGCTGTCCGCCCATCGCATATAAACTTCGCAAACTCTCCACTACTCGCGCGCTCATACACGATGGCGGTCATACTTAGTCGATTTTCAAGGTCCGAAGGAGCGCGCGCCCGTGCACAACCGCATGGCGTTACATTTAGGCTCCTAAATACCATTTGAAGCTCCTTAAGATTTGTAAAAGACCCAATGGACCTGAAGAATATGAAAGGTATTTATGTAATGTCATGTTCTTGCGGGAACCCCTACATTAGTGAAATTGGTCCCTCAATTAATCAAAGAATTCAAGAGCACGCAACCGACATCAAACATGGGAGAACTCGCTCCTCAACTTTGGCAGAACATGTGGAAAAGATGAAACATTACATCTACAATGAAGAGGCCCGGGTCATTGCTAAGATGGATCATTTTCATTGCCCGAAGTTTAGGGAGGTATAGCAATTGAAAGGAGTCCAAGCAATCTAAATAGAGACAATGGGTGAAAAATTAGTAGTTGTCGGGTCTTTGCACTTTCCTCCTTGATGATTCTGTTTTTATCTTTAATTATTTATATATTTTATTTTTTTATTTATCAAATTTTAATTATATTCTTATTATTTTTCTATATTCTATTTCTTTCTTTTTTAATTTAATGTATTAATTAATTTTAGTTTTCATCATTTCTTAGTTATTTTATTTTTATAACTTTGAGTTTTGAATTTTTCTTTTATCTTATTTTAGTAGTCCTTTAGTTATTTGTCATTGGGAGTATTCCCCTCTCTTAACTTCTTATTCTTTTGACCTCTTTTCCTTTAAAACATTTTATTGTTTGTCTTTTCCCTTAATCTTTATTTTTATTTTTTATATATGTGTATTCATAAATTCTTTTAATATATTTACTTTTATTAGTCCTTTAACCTTTTTATATTTATTTACTTTTTAATTAAAAACTAAATAAAATATTTAGTAAAAGCTAAATAATTTTTCATTTACTTAGTCAAAACTAAACAAAATATGTATTTATTTAATCAAAATCAAGATTTATTTATTTATGTGTTTCAAATCTTAATATTTATTTAGTGCAATTATATTTATTTTTATTCAAAACTTGAATAAATAAACAAAGAAATAAATAAATACAATAAGCTTAGGGAGCATGGTTATCTCGGTGCAATAAGCTTAGGGAGCATGTTTGTTGAGTTAGATTTTAGTCTTGAGCTTTATATCAAGAATACCTTTGTATATGAAGGTATAATTGACGGGTGAATATTTTATTAATGCCATAAAGGTCTTGCACTTAGCATTATGTGTGTGTGTGTGTGTATGGGCTAACATTGATATAAAAAATTTATAAGCAATGAGAGGCAACTTGAGTTAATGAATCATGGCACGACCATTGCCCCCACTTGAGTTTGACTAACCCTCACATAAAGTGATTGAGCTACTTCGTGCGCAACTTTTATTGAAAAACTAAGTGTCTTGTTAAGTCAATATAGGTAGTTTTTTTAGTGTAAACAATGTCCCCCCCCCCCACCTTGATAGGGGATGGATGCTTACCATTATTGTGTAACAAGGAAGCATTATTGAAAAACAAAAAACAAAACAAAAATGAACAAATGATTGAAGTGTTTTAATCATGTCCACTAGGCCAAGCAACCTATGGGACCCAATCATAGAAAAACAAGTAGCCAACAAAGAAAAGTCTGTACAACTCAAAACATCGCACCTAAATATTATTTTCTTTCTGCATCTTGGATCTTCTACTGTGTATCTTGACTAGGAATCCTACAATTCTTATTATCTTATCTTCTTCAAACAAATTACATGCAAGGGAACATGGCAACACGCCCCCATAATGGTCTCATAGTTAACATGCAAGAGGCACAAGGGAACCTCCAATCCTACCATCCTCTAACTAATACGAAGCATCCCTTGCCCACTACAAATGCTATTTGATGGATCTTTATATAGAAATAAAGGATTATGCATCCCTTGATTAAATTTACCCACCTAAAGGGCCCATCTCATCGCAGTGGTTCATTAAGGGGGCATTCAATGATTTATTTCATAAGAAACTATTGCAACAACATGTTGTTCAATTGATTTTTTTGACATTATTATCCTAGTGGCACTTTAATCCATCTCACAGTTAGGGCATTGACATGGGGTTGAAGAATTGAGAATTCGCTAGTGGCAATTTTGTTCTATTTATTCTATCCATTTGTGTGATGATTTTTCCTCCAACGCAGATTGACAAGTTATTAGTCTAGGCTTCAATTTCTTTCAGTTCTAGCTTACAGGAGGCTCATAGAAAAAGCAAGAAACTTGTTGTTGTTTCTTAACCCTCTTAGCTTCTAATTCATTCAACAATTTCTAGTGGTTCCTTTTCATGCCTATGTTGTTCTTGAAAAGAATTATGTTCCACTGGACATTGAATATGTTAATTTTGGTAGCTCAGTGAAAAATTCCAATCATGGGACTAGATTCCTCTTTTTGAGAGGACCAATTTTGACTTTTGAAACACTCAATTTGGACAAGTGAAAGTGTATTTTTGAATTGAAGCCCACAATGTCACATTTGATCATGTCAACCCTAACAGGAATTGGATACCCTTGGAAGCCTATAAATACAAGTGAACTCAAGCTCATTTGGATATCATCATCATCAAGCATTTTATTCTTCTCTCTCTTTGGATTGATTCATATATGAAGTGTGGTTCGCGGAGTTTGGTTCGTACAAGTCTGAAATTGCAGGGTCTGAAGCTCGCACGTGTGATTAGGGTTTTTGGTTTCCTACCGTAGGGTTAACACATGCATTTTTTGGTTATAATCACAAGCACGTAGGCTCACCCGTTCAATTGGAGCATCTCAACCGCACACATAATTCTTCCTCCATGTGGTTAGGATCTAAGGTTTTAGTTTGGCAGTTGACCGCAAATTGAGAAAGTTAACTCTTATCAGTATTGTTGTTGGGATCATATTTATGATATTTTTTGGTTGATATTGTTAGATATTTTTGTATGGGCTCATTGTACTCTCTGTTGAATATTTTATGACAATCTAATAGAAGAAGAATTACAAATGGTTTTCCCCCTTATGGTGTTTTTCCTGTGGTCATTGACCAAATTTGGTGTCTCTTGTTAATGTATTGATTGTCTCCTACTATCGTTGCATTACTATTCTATCTCTAGTTACTATTGATTGATGAAAAGTATTAATTGTTATTGAAATATTGCTAATTGAAGAATTGAATTGGGCTAAAGTAATTGAAACAACATAGAGCATTGTAAAATTAACAGAACAAGTTGGCCCATCTTGTCTAGTCCAATTACTTGCAACGAGATGGTCTTGGTGGCAATCAGTGTAGGTGTGCTTATAATATCTCTATGCATTCTCCCAATTTATTTACCATCCTTGGTTAGCAAGTTCCATAGGCAAAAGACTGGGACACAGACTCCTTCAAGCTCATGATTCCATTCTGCATCTTCAAGTTGTCCATTAATGGGTTCTATTGACAAATACTAGGCCACTAGTGATGGAAAAGATTGCCCTTTGAGACCGCTCTCCACACAGGTTTTTAATTCTCACTTAGACTTACCCCAAGTTAGAGGGATCCACTGCCCTCCTATGCGTCCATATTTTATTCACTTCTATTAGTATGCCATGTCAGGGGACTCATGTTCATTAAGGGGCGACTTGTTACTAAGAATGTGGGTACACTTGTGCACAATTAAGGGTTGAAAGTTCTACAACATGGTTCAGAGAACTCACTCCTCAACCTATTCAAGAGGAATTTTCTCAGGTTGAGTGATAATTGGCTAACCATAGATGCACTCTTATGGACAAGGAAGTATTAGTTGAAGTTACTCATTGGGTTCCTAATATTGGGCACACTTGTGGGCATTGCAACTAATACATATATACAATGGACATCTATTAGCATCTAAAGTTCCTTCTTGGGTGGCTTTTGGTGGACATAAATGAGAGAAGAGAGGACATTTTCCTCTCCTTAGATCATATGCAACAAAAGTGATAGCTCTAGATCGAAGGTTGGGTCGCATTGAGAAATATATGGGAAACATTGCTTTCTAGGTAGCAATAAGGAGCCCGTACTAGTTGAAGCTATAGATTCAGATAAATCCTCTTAATTGTCTCTTTGTTTCTTGATCTTATTTCCCTATGGTTTCATTTTGTATTTCTCAGTCTATAAAGGGCCCAAGTGGTTCTACTTCTAGTATTTTTTTTGGGTTTTTGAAACTGCAATCGACTAGGTTAGAATTCAGTGACTTTATATGTATTCTTTGTTTTCAAGTAATACAAAATATTTACTTCACAAAAAAATGCAACAATCATGAATATTATTAAAAAGGTAATAAGGAAAATTAATAAGGTTTGGGGAAACGCAAGGCATACAATCCAAAACATAAATACTAAACGATAATTCTAGCTATTAGTGGGGGGATTATTATGGTCACTAGAGGTAAGGCTCCATCTAATGACCGTGGGAGGTTCATCAAAGCACTACTCCCATCCATCATTTGTAGGTTTGTGAGAGATTTAGTTCATTTGCAATGGTGAGAATGAATGTTGAAAACTATTTGTCATTGTTGGTTGGGGTTGGGAGGCTAGTGTTTCCCTCCATCCTCTCCAAAACATGTGTTGTGTGCCCAATGGAAACCATTATAGTCATATTGGGCTTACTATGGTTGACAATAACTAAGTGGCCCCTAGTTCACTGTATAAAGGTTCCCACCTCAAAATTTGATAAGTTGTTGTAAGTGGTCCATTTCCATGAGATTCTTTTGTACATGCACAATGATCTATGAGGAAATATTGGCACAAATTAACTCATTATCATACCAAGAGAATCTATGAGAAGGCTCGTTATCTTTGCATTTCGCATCATTATCTCTTCTTCAAAGAAAGTAAAGCACTTTAATATGAACACACATTTGAGTTGAGTGAAAATTTATTAATCAAAGTAAGTGGTTTCCTAACACGAGAACTTTCCATGAAATGGAAGCGAGAAGGTAATACTCACATTAGAGCCCACATAAGACCATGTAAACTTATCTACAAGAAAACAAGTGCTTCAAGGTCTCAACTCACCCACACTAAGGGAACTATTAATTTCACTCTTCCACATAAAGAAAGTCTTCTATCAATTGTTAATCGCTATAAAAGCATCATGTTAACCCTAAAACTCCTTATTAAACCCTAGATATTGATTTATGACTTTTCCATTGCTTTATTTATTTCTTTTTTTGTAAAAAAACTCGGTAGCATTTTCATTATAAAAACTGGAAAAGGGCCAGGTCCCGTACAATCTTAGAGAGCATGTTCTCATAAATATTCATCGATTTAAATTGAAGAAGGACCTTCTTGCTACCAGCCTTATTTACATATGAGCTTTGTACATAGATTATATTATAAACTCTCCAAAAAACCCCACAGTATTCTATAGATCGACATAACATAATTATAAATTTAAAACGAAACAACTACCCACTGCTACCAGGGTCAATTTCTCCTTTCAAAGCTTCATCCGCAGTCATAATCAATTCTTCAACACTATCCACTCCATGTTTTGGGTCCTGTTCAGTAGCAACGTCCGCATCACCAACAACATTGGGGACCATACCTTCCCTGAATCCGAAGACTTCCTTTAACACCCCATCATTGCAGTCTCCACTTTAATTTCAATATTTTCCACCTTTTGTTGTAGACTCATCACATCAATGCACAGACTCTCCATAGTCTTCTGTAGAAGCTCCATATCTTTACCAAATCCTAATAACTGGGCGTAAAGAACTGCCATATTTTCGTTAATCTCCTTAACAATTTCCTTAACCACCTGCTTACACAAACTGTCAACCAGACCTTCAATGTTCCCGGAGTGTCCCGAACCTGTTCCGCCACCACTGTCATTGCTTGCAGAAGCCATCTTCGCAACAATTCTACCCTGAATTAACACAATCCTTTGGTTTACCATTCACAACCAACTACAATATATAATGGCCTGGTTAAATCTGACATTCTTCCCTGTCTTGTCCTTCATAAATGCTAAGCGATTCAGAGTCATGTCGAAGCAGCTACCCTCCATCTCCTCCACTGCCAAAAATAACCTGGAACAAATTGTGATGGTACCAACCTCCCCTGCGAATGTAACTATATTGAAACTCCAGGTGAATACCAAGGACGTGACGCCCACCTGTCCTCACACATGACCTTCAATCTAATGTTGCCACACCTGTGCCATAACTCCTTACCAACCACCCCATCTCCCAACACACTGCAAAGAGCCATCGAGGATATAACCTTATTAATTGCCAACTTGATATGTTGAAGACCCATACCCCAACAGTACAATGTTGGCCTGGAGAAATTAATATAATTCAGGGAATGTGACATATTTTAATGGATTGATTGATACTTAATAAGCCTTGCTCCAAGGCCACCTCGACGTTGGCTTGCGCATCCGCCAACTGGTTGTTAGCCCGCAACACATGGAACATATCAACCTTTAAAAAAAAAAAAAAAAAAAAATTTATCTTGATCATGATTGAGGAGGGTTCAACTTCGAGGAGGTTCTCGTTCTCGAAGAGCTTCAAACATTTTTGAATAATCGTCATAGAGTCACCAACTATAATCAAGTTTTTGATACCATTAGTCATGCTAATATTCAAACCCTGCCAAAGAGAGAGAGAGAGCTTCAACTTGATTGTTTGTCGCGGTGCCTAGTCCCTATGCAAACTTTATTTTTGTTTTTTCTTCGAGGTTAACTATTACCCCTCCCGCTCCAGCCTCCCCGTGTTGCTTTATTATTATGTAGGACATAATATTTCATTACTTTGTCTCCTCTATATATACTAAAGAGGCCTAATATTAGGATCATTGTATCGTGTATCGTGTTGGATTCAATATAAAAGGAGGTTCTATCCTTGAAGTGGATTGCATTCATTGTCTTCTTGTCATTTTTAAGGCGCATGCTTCATAACATTCGATATAAAAGCTATGACCCTAGGGTTTTTTTTTTCTCCTTCAATCAAGACTTCATGGCTTTTTTGATATTTTTTTAAAGGAAGCTTCAAATAGGTAAATTTTGAGGAGACTAGAGAGAAATACCAAAGTACATAAGGTCAATTTTTTTTCTTCTATATGTTTGAAGATATACCCTGTGGAACTTAGGGTTTGTGATTATTCCTAAATTCAATTTCAAATTAGTCATATGGGAATCTTCACTATATTTTTTTTCTAGGAAGATCGAGATAGTGAAATTTTGAGGAGACTGAGGAAAAATATCAAAGTACCGATGGCCAAAATTTCAATTTTTTATTATGTTGAGCAAAGTGTTACCATTGAGGTCAAGAAGTGTGTGTGTGTGTAATTCAACGAGTTCAATCAAGTAAAGCAATGAGCTCGTCTTTAATGAAGAGTTTAGTTCCACGAAGGAGTTATTTCAATCTGTATCCTAATATTGTGTATGCATACATTCCTACCTATATAATTACACATGCAACCCACATGCAGTTAGTTATATATATAATTTGGTGAGTTCAATCAAGTAAAGTTATGAGATCGTGTTTAATGAAGAGTTTAGGCCCACAAATGAACTATTTCAATGTGTATCCTAAAATTGTGTATGCACACATTTCTACCTATATAATTACACACACAACCCACATGCAGTTAGTTATATTCCATACACTTCCATTAAATTTAGGAATTTATAATAGTATACAAATTTATGGTAAATGAAATATAGTTCTATCATAGCATATATATATATATATATATATATAGTTCTATAAAAGCTTTGATAGAACTATATTTCATTTACCATAATTTTGTATACTGTTATAATTTCCTGATTTTAATGGAAGCCCAAGTGTATGGAATATAACTAACTACATGTCGGTTGTGTGTGTAATTATATAGGTATAAATGTGTGCATACACAATTTTAGGATACACATTGAAATAACTCATTCGTGGGCCTAAACTCACACACACACACATATATAATTCAACGAATTCAATCGTAAATCAATGAGCTTGTTTTTAATGAAGAGTTTAGGCCTGCCAAGGAGTTATTTCAATGTGTATCCTAAAAGTGTGTATGTAACATTTCTACCTATATAATTACATACACAACCCACATGAAGTTAGTTATATTTCATACAACTGGGTTTCCATTAAAATCAAGAATTTATAACAATATGCAGAGTTCTGGTAAATGAAATCTAGTTTTATTAAAGCATATCAACATGCTCAAGAATTCAGATATTGCAACAATCAACTTATTTCTCACAATATTTCACACAACAATTAATTTCATGAGTTCAATATTCAAAAATGATGCTCAGGTCAAGTTAGTTGTCTTTGCAATTAAATCTCAGGTCAAGTTACTTATTCTTGTTTTCCAATATATTTATGGTTGTTTACGTTGCCTCCTAAGTGTTGCCGAGAGAGCCCTCTATGTGCCCCCCTCCTGTGTTTCCTTTCTCAACACGTTACCCTTTTGGTTGCACGAGAAGGGAACAAATTCAGAGGGAACTACAATTTGCATTAATGGTCAACTTGGTTAGAGTGTCCCCTTCCCAACCACAAGGTTCAACATTAAATTTGGATGAGGTGGGTATGGAAATTTACATTAGACTCCATCGCCTTAGAACGATGGCATGTCGTCCCTTCTCATCGGCTTAAATAATAATTAATTATTAATATTATAATGATTAATTATTTATTTATTAAATCGTAATTAATTTATTCCACATATTAATTAATTATTAATATTATAATTACTAGTTAATTATTAAAGAAAACATTAACCCATAATTATTTCATTATGAGCGTTAATATATGCTTATTCTAATTTGGTATTGATTAGAGTGTTACTGCATGATTAACGTTAAAAAAATAAATAAATTCATACAATTTGGCACTATGATCAGAATATGAATGAATTTCATGAGTAATAGCTTTCATTATATTAAAACAAAGTTTCTACCAACAATCAAATGATACACAAAGATGCTTAGTTAAACAAATATATTTATAATGATCATAATCAATGCAGCAGTGTTACACTCACTCAAGTGATAAGGTTGACTCCTCGACAAATGAATGAAAAAATAGAAAAAGGGCTATGTTTCAATTGTGACAACAAGTATTGTAAGGAGTATAAATGTGGCGAGAAGAAATTATTCCACATGGACCGTGAAGAGGAATAAGATCAAGAATTGGATATTTCATAAGATCTAGAGCTAGAAGAGACTACTCCAACAATACCTTGCCATGAATTGGCCAATATTAGTACTCCGCGAACCCTACAAATAAAAGGATATATCAAAAAGAAAAGGGTAGCAATGTTGATTGATTTTAGTAGTACCCATAAATTCGTCAATTACAAATTGGAAAACTTCTTAATTACTTTGTATTTCTAGCATGGAATTTTCAACTAATGATTATATATGGAGGTATCATAAATTATTTAGGGAAGTGGCATAATATTAAGCTAAATATGGCAGAGTACCTATTAGATAGTCTCATGATTGCAATCCAAATCGACAATGTTGATGTTATATTAGGGGTTAAATAGTTACGATCATTAGGAACAATGACCCTTATTTTTCAAAATATTTTCATGAGATTTTCCTGGGAAGGAGAGGAAATTTAGCTTAGGGTATCCAAGGGAAACCCTTTGAAGTGATAAGCTATAATATCATGACAACAATACTTGAAAAGGGACACCATGGTGTAATTGCATAATTATGCTCATTGGATGTCCAAACATTTACATCCTCTGCTCCAGTGGATCTTTAAAAAGTTATTAACAATCATTCAAAGGTATTTGGAGAGATACCTAAGGGTCTTCCACTTGCTCTAGATAATTACCATGCTATTCATTTGTAAACTAGATTTGTACGGCCTATCATTAGGCCTTAGAGGTATCCATATGCACAGAAGAGTGAGATTGACTAACCGATTAAAAAAACATTAGAGGATGGCGTCATTCAACCAAGATAAAGTGATTTCTCTTCACTAATGATTATGGTTGCAAAAATGAATTATTCTTTGCCTATTTGTCCAAATAATCTAACACTTAGGTATTGTGGCCCCTATAAGGTGTTGAAAAGGATTGGAAGTATGTCTTACAAATTGGATCTACCCACATCTTTAGGTGTACATCGAATCTACCATGTGTTAGGCAGACTAATGCCTCTTGCAGACAACATGGATCTCCCTAGACCTCAAAGATATCTAGTAACAAACAAGAAATAATTTCTACCTTTCATTAACTTACGATTGATTGAAACAATCAATATGAGAGAGATCACTTACCGTTTTATCAAAATGCATGTCGAAGTCCCTTTCAATGCCTTTGATAATTAACTTCCCCTTGATGCTTTAGAGACCATTCTAGTGCTTTCCACAACTTCTCCATGATGTCTTGAAGCAGATATGCATAGACAGAAACACACAAAGGATCAAAACATCTAGTATATAGAATGAAAGATAAATGAATTACATAATTCAACGTATATCATAAATGAAGCAATAACGAATCATAACCTATGTGAGTAATCAAGGAATCCCACAAATGATATCAAAGAAGATATGATTGGGAAAGAACAATTGATTTTTATTAAATAAAATGGAGAATAAACTTACAACCTCAAAGCCTTGATGTTACGAGCCTCTTCTCACAATCTCCAACCCTCTCCTTGGATGAAAAACCTCCTAACCTTATTTTTGCAGCATAAGCCTACCTTCAATGGTCCTCTCCAATCCTCTAGCCTGTGTTTTCTTTATATGCCAAGAGGAGGAAGTTTGGGATCCATTTCCTAAGGGATTAAATCCACAAATGGTGGGATAGGGGATCCATAAAGAGAGGGAAGTAGCTCCATGACGGGAGGGATCAGGGTTGAGTAAGCATCCATTCGAAGTTGTTAGTTGGGAAAGATTCGACTAACAAAACTTCTATACTTATTAAGTCATGTGCGCATGCCATAGTGTCAGACAGAGCGCACTTTTGCGCAGTTTCTAATGGTATCTTCTGCATATGCACATAAATGGACTAGAGAATTGCGTAGGAAGCCAAAAATAGGTTTTTTAGCCTTGAGATCCAGGAATTTCATTCTCTTTGGGATTGTTTGGGTTCTAGACTTGCACGTGGATGCTTTGGAATACTTTGATGGATGGCGAAATATCCAGACTGATGGTCATTTTCCTAACGTGAAAAAATTACATGCAACAGATTACCCACTAAAGTGCAAAGTCAGAAGAGATATTTGATGACTATATCGCTTTATCATGCCAAGGTTTGGGTTAGAGATGACAGTCATAGACCTGAAACAATCAATCAAATGTTACAATGCAATATAAAATCATCATTGAGGTAAGCATTCCCATACTCAGAGCATAAATGTCTCAAATAACCAGTAGGGAAACACATCTGAAGATCCATGTCAATAGACGACATAGTATGGATGTAGCCATCAATGGATCTATGTTTAGAATCATGAATATTTAATAAATCCACACAACCTGGATGGATGAAACTAGATCTAGGGCCTTGATCTCCATCTCTCGATTCGTATTATGAATCTAGCCATGCGAGTGAATGTCTCATAATCGAAAATGGTAGAAGCCACTTGATTACTGGTCAATGATGTGAACTGTTAACAAGTGCAAGATATACCACCAATAATGAGAATGGTTCTCAAGGTACTTACAGTAAAATCTATGAAGTGTGAATAAACGTGTTGATGTTGAACACTCATAGAATCATTTGATTGAAGGTCAATGATGAGAACCTGTTATCGAACATGAAGAACATGGTATAGTTGCTTTGAACCATCTAGAGATAATACAGGGACTAAGAAACTATGGCCTGTATAATTTTTCTATGAAGGCCCAACTAGACTTGTTGGAGTGGATGGTGAGAAAGTGGAATGTACTGGAAGAATGCTTCATGATTGGAGACCATAAACTCACTATCAACGTCGATGACATTTATTTCTTGTCTAGGCTCCCACATCATGGGGTGCACATTTCTCTGTATGGACATAGACAAGGTGGTGAAACAACTGCCACATATCTAGTGCAAGATTACTTTCAAGGAGTTGCTCTCAAAGATGGGAGAATTGATATCAAAACCATTGAGAGGCTCCCTTTGAGAGATATTGGCTTCACAGTTGCACAACTTTGTGGAAGTGCAACTCTTCACTTGCTTACCAAAGCTCAGATGCAGATCTCCGTAGAGTGCTTGTAACCTACAATATTCATTTGGTGTGAAGGGGTAGTTTCCAACCTAAAAGGGCAACTAACTATAGTGAAAACCGACAAACTCAAGAATTTTGGGTATGCTACCTTTTTCATCTTGTTCGCTCTAGAGAGGATCCCCCTTCTCACTCCACAAGTAGCTATAGATGGAGGAGGAATGTGAGATCCACACATGTTGAAGTGGGTCACACTAATGGCACACCACGTAGGTGGTGAAGGCCCAGCGATTCAATATACTCCTGATTTCTTTGGATGGATGGAACATCAAATCATCATGATTGAAGATTTTCCATATGCAGGCATGGATTACACAGGTGATCCAGATATGCCACTACCAACTGGGATGTAGTAGGGTGACCTAGGTAAAAAAACTTCACATTTTGTGTAGAAAATCTTGTAGATCCACAAGCTTATGCAATTTACTAAAGCACGGGACAATAATCTACTTCTACTTTCAACCAGGAAAAGCCAATAGATCGATGAAAACAATATGAAGAAGAAGAAGATAAATCAATGACACATAACGCAAGATGTATCTAGGGAAAGCCACTGCTTAAAACCTCAGTATATGTATTGTATATAACATAAATATGAGTGATGATACAAAGCTTTCTCTCACTAGAACAATTTCGCACAAGTATGCTCAACTATCTCAGCTCACAAGCTAGCTCAAGCCAACACCTTAGCCTATTTAGAAGCTCTCCAAGCCCCTAATCTCTTGCGTAATTCCTAGGATGAATAGCCCGTATTTAAAGGGAATTCATGCTTCCAAAACCATGCAATCCAAACATAGTATCAATCTTTGATGAATGCATGATATTTACACTCCAATAAATAACACAACTGATAGTACATTGTCCCTACACTCTAGTCTCAACTGGGTCTTTCTCAAAATCGACATGCATGAGTTTCTGATGAGGGAATCTTCAATTAACTGGAGTAGTACTAGTGCACCAACCGACTGTTAACTCTTTATTAGTTCCACAAACAATTTGGAACTAATTTAACTCACTTTAACTCAGTAAACTGATTGATCTAATTTCCAACTCAATTTAAACTCATACTGGACTCTAAAACTTAGGGAGAACATATATATGACTACAGAAAGACTTCCAACTCGAAATTCCTAAATTAATTAGGTTAATTAAACTTAATTAACTATTTAAGAGTTGTTATGAGAATAGAATTCAATTTTAATTCTCAGTTTAGTTGAAGGACAAATTAAACTGGAATTTCTTATTGCCATTTCTCAACACTCCCTCTCAACAAGAAAGAGATTATCAACTACCTTGATCCTGTCTCTCTGAAACTCAAATTTACATCTTGACAATTCCTTTGTAAAAATGTCAGCATCTTTCTCCTCTGTGGGAATGTACTCTAACAACATAATCTGCCTCAATACACAATCTTTGAGATGATGAGATTGGATATCAATATGCTTGGACCGATCATGAAAAACTGGATTTTCAAAGAGTTTGACACAACTTTGATTATCGCAGTAAATCACAGTTAGATCCATCTGCTCGCCAGACAAACCAACCAGGATCTCCCTCATCCAAATGGCCTCACTTGTTGCCTGACTTGCGGCCATGTACTCTTCCTCTGCTAAACTAAGTGCAATTGATCTCTGTTTCCCATTGTACCTAGAAACTGTTGTTGACCCAATACTGAATATCCCTTCTAATGTGCTCTTCCTATTGGATGGACTCCTTGCCCAATCTACAATGGTGAAGACTTGAATCTTCACTTCCTCTGTTCGTCTGTACCGTAATCCATACTGAGAAGTGCCCCTGAGGTATCTCAACACATGCTTTGCCGCCTTCCAATATAGCTTGGTAGGCCTAACCATCGCTTGCCTAAGTTTGTTAACAACATAGCACATATCTGGTTGTGTGTTCACCAAGTACATGAGTGAACCTACAAACTTCCTTTAAATAGTAGCTTCCACTACTTCCCTTGAAATAGCATCCTCCTTCCTCCAGTCACCTGCTAGAGGAGTCTCCATGGGTTTGTTACTCTACATGCAGAATCTCCTAAGTATCTCATTGGCATACTTGCCCTGAGACACAAACAACTCCTCATCTCTCTACCATACCTCCATTCCAAGAAAGTAATGCATGAGCCCCATGTCCTTTATCTCAAACCCTCTTGCAAGGTCCTCCTTGCAAGACTTGATCAGCTGATCATTTCCTGTCAGTATGAGATCATCAACATAAAGTAAAATGATCAACATTTTACCTTCCACCACTATGTGGTACAGGTTCGCATCCACTTCACTCTTCGTGAAGCCCAACCCGGTGAAGCCCATCTATCCTGGTGTACAAGGCACGGGGTGCTTGCTTCAACCCATACGACACTCTCTTGAGCCGACACACATGCGACTCATAGTCGAAGGTCTCAAAACCTTCAGGCTTCTCTATGTACACCTCTTACTCAATCATGCCATTAAGGAAGGTTGTCTTCATATCCATTTGATGTATCTTCCAACCCACCTGTGTTGATGGTTCCAATATAGATCTCATTGACGAGTACCTTGCAACAGGAGCAAAGGTCTGATCATAGTCAATCCCCTCTACCTGTGAAAAGCCACGGGCCACAAATCTAACCTTGTGCTTCTCCACACTGCCATATGTAGCTTGCTTTACCTTGTAAAGGCAACAGGAGCTCACCACTAACTTGTCCACTGGTGTCGGGACCACATCCAAACATTGTTACGAACTATGGAGTCATACTCCTCCACCATGCCATCAAACCAAACCGGCTACTGCACTGCTTCCTTAAAGGAAGATGGCTCTGTCACAACACATTCACCCATAAGAGCCATGTATCTAGTATACCTCTCAGGTTACCTCCTATGCCTACGTTAGGAAGTGGGTGCTCCCGCATTCTCCTGTGCATCATCCAACAATCTGTCAGCCTCTCTGGTGTGCTTTCTTCCCTCTCTAGAAGACTCTACCTGAGTGGATGTCTCCACTCCCTAATCCTCTGCATGTGGCTACTCCACATCAATTTGAGGCTCCTCAACCTAAGGAGCTAAAAGCTCCTCATTCACATGTAGCTCAAGCTCCCTCTCAAGAGAAACTCGCATGGACTTCTCCTCATCTAACCTGACATCCCTGCGAAACCACTATCATACTACTGGTCGAAAAGTACACTCGATAGTTGTGAGGTGTATCAGTGTACCCCACAAATATTCCCAACTCCGTTGTAGGCTCAAGCTTCTTCCGTGCATCTTTGGTCACATGGAAATATACCGATGACCCAAAAATCCTAAAGTAACCAGCATCTGGCCTCTTACCGGAATAAGCCTCCTATGGTATCTTCATCTCAAGTATTTGATGTGGGCTATGGTTCTGAACATAAACTGTTGTGTTGCATGCCTCATCCCACAAGTGTAGTGGTAGGCCCTGATCATGCAAGTCTCTGGTGAATAAACTGTTCCTGCGGAAAAAGTTGTATAACCTGAGGATGAAAGATGGAGACTCTGTTATAGTCGGTCTACTAGCCCTTCACCAGAGATCAAAGCTCTTTGCATTTCATGGTTAGTGTTGTAGGGAAAAGTATCCGATTCGGATGACCCTATCCCACTCTAAGGGTGATAGTACCTCAGCAACAACTGTAAAGAAAACTACTTAAGGTTTACTTCTTTATGAAAGCAAGAGAGAATGAAGAAATGCACTAACCGTTGTCTTGCGCTTAATGTCGAATCCAAACTCTTCTCTTTGCTTGCTTTCTCCCAGCTCCTTGCTCTTTTGCTGGCCCAGCTACAATGAGATCCTGCAAAATAACAAAGAAGGAAACTACAAGAAGCATGCAATCATAACTGATTCAAGGATTAGCATAAATCAAATATACAATTATCACAATACATCATTGAAACAAGTGCATATAGAAGAACCTCAATAGCTTTTATTAATGGAAGAAGTAAAGTTCTGAGAGTGTTACAACCATTGAAGGCCCCAATCCAGCAACACCTCCCAGCAGAAAGAATTTCTCCTCTTCACCTCCTTCAAGCAATCACCCAATAGCTCTATAGTGAAACCAACAACATATCATTACTTTGCACAAAATTCCAGCCTCCTGAGCTCATAGGAGAGAGCTCAATATATAGATGAATTGAGAAAGGATGAGTCAGCTTGCAACTGATGTGTAGCTGCCTTGTGTCCTCTCTCTCTTCAGTTGATCTTCAGTTCTTGAGTCCACTTGGAGAACCTTGCTTCCACTTGGAGAAACAGAGCCTCTGACTCATCACAAGGCGAAATCTCTGATCCAAGTGTCATTTTTGGAAGATTCCAGAGTAATGACTCAGTGTGCCACTTGTCCCATCTCGCTCAGCGCAGGTGGCCTTTGTTCTACCTGCTTTGCAACGCAGGTACACCATGGAGGAGTTGAGTCTCAGCGCAGAAGCCTAGTGGAGCACCTGCTTTGATTTCAGGATTGCTTGTTTTTGAGTGTTTTTAGGTGGAGAACTGATCTGAGAGCTGTTGGTTTGCTGACCTTGTTCCTCTAGGGGTAGGAACATCATGTTTAGGGACTTTGGATCCCTTGGATTATTGACAATTCATGCCTGATGCTGCAAGGCACAAAATTGTCTATAACAGATGCCCCCTAAAGTATGAGGTCGTTTATCGGGTGAAATGCTTTATTAGGAGGATCCGAAGTTCATTCAATCTGCTGAGAAGTGTCCTGTAATAAGATACAATACAATACATTATTTTTCATACTTTTTCATGATCTAGCTGAGGCGAGCATTCCCATGCTCAGCTTTATAAATTCATTTTGGTACATAGAACAGGCGATCGTCTGATGGTAGACTGATAATTCTCTGCTGAAATTATCATCCTTTGAGAAGGATGATCATCTGCTGCAATGATGTACACATCAAATGTCTTTATATCCTGAATATATATCGCAGCCCGGATGGATGAAACTAGGTCCGGGGTCTTCAATCTCTTCCGATCTTTACTCGATGTACAAGTCGATCCATGTGAGAATTTCTTGAAGTCGAACATGGAAAGACATCGCTTGATTACCGGTCAATGATGTAAACCGTTAACAAGCGCGAGAGGAATCACCGATAAGGATGATGACCCTCAAGGTACGGCAGTACAATTCACATGGTGGGAATAAAGGACTTGGCGTCGACCAACATGCAAAATCTTCTGGTCGAAGGTCATTGATGTATACCTGTCGCCGGAAGTGAGAAACTTGCCATTGAGGTATGCAAGCTTCAAAGTACTGAAGGGGTTGTTCCTAGATCAACTCCTTGGATAATGAGCTGATGTCGACAAGGAGCGATCCGTCAAAGGAGGGCCTTAATGAATCCCACATCAGTGACACGGAACGGAGCTAGTGATTGTGATGAGGTGAAAACAAACTGTGATGTATGATTCAGGGTGGCGGTCATGAAATGGATGAAGGACAATGTATGGCAGTGGATGGGACACGGTTGACTCTTTGCAGAACAACATCTCTTGAACATATAACGACACTGATGTGATGGATTGGTAGCATTACCCCAAATGTGGATGGTGTGGCGAGGACCATGGTGATGAGACCAGTGAATGAAACAACCCAACCCGATGTGATACGGAGGACAAAGTGTCATGTTCAAGAGTGACTTGCTACCATTAAAGCTGTGAGGTTCTCCCAATTTTTCCCCAGTCATTGCTGACCAGTACCTCTTTATTTTTGTCAAGCTTGAGGAGGATAACATATGCTTGTTCTATAACCTGCCCTTCGGGCAAGCCCATCGCTATGTTTTAACGAGTCTAGCGATAGGGAAACTCGTTCTCGTCTAAAGACAAGTTTGTCGCTATTTAATGAATTTTAACGAGTCTAACGACAAGGATAACTCGGTCCTTTTCATTTTTAGAGAGTCTGAAAAGGTACATAAAGTCAACTCCTGAATTCCTTTTTCGTCATCTAATCCCTTAAGTCCGAAAAAGTATAAAACAATACAGAAGGGATGAATTTTCGATTGCTTTAACGAGCCGAACAAAACAAGCGCTCGATCTTTTTGTGCAATAATCCCTCAGGTCCAAAAAGATTAAAATCTAGAGGAGGGATAGCTTTCCGGTCGCTTTAACGAGCTGAAAGGCCAAAACTCGGCAAACTTTTCATATTTTACGAGTCCGTGAAAAGAGCTCAAAGAAGACTCGTCTTTTGAGGAACGAGTGATGAACAGGGCAGCAGCAGATTCCAGGTACAGGTTGGAATATTCCAATCACGGCAGTGTCACAAGGATGGCTTAGTGAAATCACTCTTCGCAGCTGTTCCTCAAAATGGGTAAATAAACATATGGAGATGAACGATTGGCCAAACGAACGGATGGAGGTGATGGCATATAAACACGACCAAGGGCTTTAATATGGCTGTCAAAGGTTACATTTAACAAGGTTATTTACCGGTTCATTTTTTCTGGGTGAGCTTGAACTCTAGGGGAAGATTGCTCACAACTTATGTTTATTTTTTAACGAGCATGAACTATGTGCTAAAACTGCTCGGATCTTGCGTTTATTTTTTAACGAGCATGAACTGTGTGCTAAAACTGCTCGAAGATATGGTTTACTTTTGATTTTTTACCATAACTAGTTTCTCTTTTTCACTGATAGCACTGCATTTTCAAATTGCTGCAACAAACTAGTTAGAAATGAGTAATATTTACTTGAAAATGAGATTAACACATTAATATTTACCTTGAATTACGTAAGAAAGCAAATAAAAAGGGTTTTTACCTCTCACTTTACCATTTCATTTGCATTTTGCTTGTTGGAGCTTTGGAGGAGCCTCTTTCCCCTCGATTTTCATCAGCTGATTCCGGGAGATTCTGCGGACGATTTTCGGCGCCGTTTGGACCAGGTAGGAGCTAAACCTTAGCTCTTCATTTTCATGGTTTCATTTTCCTGTTTTATGCCTGTTTTGCTGTTCTATTGAGCCTCTGGGGTTTTGCCAGGGCGCCCTCTGATCAACGCAGGTTCCCCATTCGAAAACTGCGTTGGGATCCAAGCTGCTTGAAGGCAGCTTGTCTCCCAACGCAGGTAGTACACTGGGCACCTGCTTTGGGGCATAAAAGCAACAATTTTTTACAGATTTTGATGAAATTTTCGCCAGTTTTTCATCAATTTCAGGAGATGACTCATTCTCTTGTTTGTTTTGCAGGGATTCTTGATCAAGATGGCCCTAACATGGCGAGAACGAGAACATGAAGAAGAAGATATGATTGCCCTTCATGATCCTGTTACGGTGGGCGCATTACGAGACTGTGGTTTACTGAAGTTTTTCCGTATCTCTAGTATGAGAGCACAGATTTCTCTACTGCAGTATATGCTTGATGCTTGGGATCCTGTTAACCAAGTGTTCCAGATCAGGAACAAACCTATTCCATTGACCGTGACAGATATTTATTTCTTGACTGGCTTGTCAAGGCGGGGTGCCCCCATTTCTTTATCCGGTACAGTTCGGGGGAATGATTCCGTGAGAGATTATGTCCGCCAGTACTGCAGGGAGGGGTCCCAGCCGAGCAGAGACGACAAGGTGGTTATCCGTGATGTTACTAGCAGGCCTCTCAGGTCCATTCTATATACTCTTGGTAGGATGGCCGGTAGCGCATCTTTACATGTTGCCAACAGATCTCATATGCAGCATGCCTTGGAATGTCTCCAACCAAAGATCTTCAACTGGAGTGATGCAGTGCTTACTCAGATGAAAAATCAATTGAACAAGGTGAAGGACGGGAAGCTGAAGAACTTTGGTTTTGGTTCGATTCTGACTGCCTTCGCCTTGGAGAAGATCCCTCTGATGCAACCTCAGTACATTGATCTCGGAGTGCCTTCTCCTACCGAGCCACGTATGCAGCGATGGGTCGATCACATGTCCAGACATGCAGGTCAATCCCAGATTTCTTTCAATGCCGCTTTCTTCAGGTGGTTCGATCGCCAGGAGATGTCTTTTTCCGAGTACCCATATGTTGGTATGGATTTCCGGGGTGATCTGGATATGGTACTGCCAGACGGTGTTCAGTGGGATGCTACTGGTAAGAACTTCAACCATATTACTGTTCATTGTTTTTATTTATAATGTTCTTGTGCTTTATTCTATCAAGACTTTAATTGAACTCATGTGTGCTTGCAGATGTCGGCCCTGTTCGTCCGGCGGTTCGTCTGAGACCACCTGTTGCTGCTCCGGCAGAGGAACCTGCTCGGAGAGTTATTATCCGTGATCTTAGCGATACTGAGACCCTTACAGCTGTGCAGGGGCAGGTTGAGAACCTTACCCGTGGTCTTCCGGATGTACAGATTGACGAGTTACCTTTACCGATGCAGCAGCACACTATCGGTGTACCTAGACGATGGACCCGTCTTCTGCGCATGATAGCCCAGACTGTGGCTTACTATCAGGAGCATCACTAGGCTAGGGTGCCCCCTAGCATTTTTGAGTTTTTAGGTCACATGACCAATTTTGTCTTGGTTATAGAACATTATGTATGAACTTTATGAACAGCTTATATATATATTTTGATTTTCGAGTCTCATTCTGGTTGATTTGGATGATTCATATGTACACTTTTTATGATGTGTCCTTTTTATAAATGTTGCAAATGTCTATCTAACACATAGTTTGCCAATGAGTCAGTTAATGTGTTTAGATTTCTCGAAATATGTTGATATTGAATTGAATCAAATCGTCTTTCCAAGATCTTTACTCTTAGGAACATGCGATAAATAGCTGGATTACGAACAGAATATATACCATTGAGTTGTAGTACTACGAGCTGTGAGTCTAGCCTGACAATTAGTCGGCGTATGCCTCGCGTGATGGCATCAGAGAGTAGTTCTATCAACGTGCTATACTCAAGCGATGTTATTCGTTGATTGCCCAATACATACACCTCTGAAACTTACTAACTCGCCACTTGGATCAAAAATGGCCCATGCTGCGGAGGATAGGTTCCGCGAACTACGACTCGCTCCGTCGGCATATCCAACACATGTATCCATAAGGTTTGACATCTGCAACGAATGAAAAAGGAGAATCACTCAACCAAAACAAGAACTTTGGCGAAAACAAAATACAACAAAAGCATGCAGGTTACTATTTAAGCATAGTAACGCTTGAGGTACAGCCCGTTCCGGGGCTGCGCCAGTGGAATCCCGTCGTAATCTATTAACTCGTAGGCTCCTTTTGCTAACACTCTTTTAACAATATAGGGGCCCATCCATAAGGAATTGAATTTACCTGCTCCTAATTTATCGGATTCTTGGTCATAAAGCAAGACCAAATCACCTTCTGAGAAGACACGGGGTTTGACATTTTTGTCGAACTGAGCCTTGACTCGTTTCTTATGGGCTTCGTTAGCCAAAGCGGCATCACGACGGGTTTCATCCAAGTGGATTAATTCCAAGAAACGAGCCTCTTCTTCCGAAGTTCCGGGGAGGAGATCAATTGCGAGTTTAAGCGACGAAATTTCACACTGGATCGGTAAGACTGCTTCTAGACCGTACACCAATTGGAAAGGTGTGAATCCGGTTGCGTTTCTTACCGAGGTTCGGTAGGCCCACAAGGCTGCATACAGGATTAGGTGCCATCTTCTTTTATGAACTCCGATCATCCTCTGCAACATACGCTTTAGGACCTTGTTGATTGCTTCAACTTGTCCGTTGGCTTGTGGATAATACAGAGTAGAGCTGTTGTGAGATAGCCCTAGTTTGGCAGCTAATTCGACCATCATGTGATTGCGGAAATACGATCCATGATCTGTAACTATAGCCTGGGGTACGCCGAACCTGGCGACTACATGATTGAAAAAGAATAGGGCAGCTGTTTCACCAGTATTGTCCAATGTAGGCATCGCCTCGGCCCATTTGGTAAAATAGTCAACTGCGACTATAATATACCCATGCCCCCCGGTCGAGGTGGGGTTACATTGCATGAAATCGATGCCCCATTTGGCGAAAGGCCCAACTGCAACTATTGGTTGCAGAGGTGCGGGTGGTCTTCTGGTTTTGCTATCAAAGATTTGGCAGGAATGGCAACTTCGGACTGCGATTATGCAATCTTTGAACATTGTTGGCCAAAAATATCCTGCTCTTAATATCTTTTGGGCTGTAGCGAAACCTGATTGATGCCCCCCACACGCGCCTGAATGACACTCATTCAGGGCTTTTTCGGCTTCTTCATGGGTGAGACACCTCCTCAGAACGGTATCGATACCACGACGGTAAAGAGTATCACCGACGATCATGTAGTCTTTTGCTTGGTATCGTATACGTTTCTGTTCGGAGTGTGAGGTGTCAGGCCGAAACTTTTGGGTTTGGAGATAGATAATTATATCTCCATACCATTCATCGCTTGCAGATATCAGAAACAAATTCTCGTCCACGATTGATTCCTTGGAGGTTTCATCGTTGGACGACGAAGGGAGGTCACATAATAATTCTGCGAACACCAGAGCTTTCTTTGACTTGGATTTCACAAATTCCAGATCAAACTCTTGAAGAATCGCTATCCATTTGGAATACTTGCCCCCCAGCAACTGTCGCGACAGTATATAAGTCATGGGGTTGCAATCCGACAGAATGGTAGTTTTCCTAAAGAGGATATAATGTCGAAATCTCTGTACCGCTTGAACAGCAGCAAGCGCTAGCTTTTCAACGTAAGAATATTTACTTTCTGTATCATTTAAGTTTTTACTTAAATAATATACAAGATGTTCAACTCCATCGACTTCTTGAACTAAAACCATCGCAATGGTTGTATCTGCTGCAGCTAGATACAGGTTAAAATCCCTAAGATAATCTGGGGCGTACATTAATGATGCTTTTATTAGAGATTCTTTCAAAGCGTCAAAGGAAGCTTGCGCAACCTGGTCCCAATCGAAGGGTACATCTTTTTTCAAAAGACATGTATAACCTTTAGCAAGTTCTGCGTAATTTGGAATGAACCTCCTCAGAAAGTTTGCTTTCCCTTGGAGTTTCTGAATCTGAAGCAAATTCGAAGGTGGAGGCAAATTGATGATTGCCTGAACCTTACAAGGGTCGAGACGAATCCCATCTTTAGAGACTACAAAGCCAAGTAAACGACCAGAACCGACGCAGAACACACATTTGTGTGGATTGAGTCTTATCTTGTAGTGTCGGCAACGTAGAAATATCGCTCTTAGATGCTGCGGATGATCAGTCTGCTTTCGCGAATGAGCCGGAAGATCGTCGAGATATGGTTGAACAATGCTCTTGATGTCGTGGAAGGCATAATTCATAGCCCTCTGAAAAGTCGCCCCTGCGTTCTTCAAACCAAAGGGTAATTTTCGATAAGCGAATGTGCCCCACGGACATATAAATGCAGTCTTAGACTGGTCCTGTGGGCGGATATTAATTTGATTATATCCGGAGAATCCGTCCATAAAGGAAAAGATTTCACATCCGGTGCATTCATCAATTATCTGGTCGATGAAAGGTGTAGGGTAGTTGTCCTTTGGACAAGCTTGGTTTACATCCCTATAATCGACGCACACTCGTATTGTTCCTTGTTTTTTCATAACAGGAACAATGTTCGATACCCAATCGGTTAGAGGAACCGGGTAGATGAATCCAGCATGGAGAAGTTTCTCAACTTCTGCTTTAATGGCAGCGGCTTTCTTAGGATGCACCTGTCGAAGCCGTTGTCTTACTGGTTTGACATCAGGATACATTTTAATTTCATGTTCAACGATACTTGAGTCGATGCCTGGCATTTCATCATATGACCAAGCAAAGACATCTCTAAATTCGCGAAAGAGAGCGTTATATATTTCCAGTTCTGAAGGGGAACAACCTTTGCCAACATGAATATTCTCTACAATACCTGTTTTGGTCGAGATATTTATGGCTATAGTCTCTTCAATATTGGATAAGTTTCGCTCAGAATCCACCGTGTTTACAGTATTTGTTAGGAATTCAAATACTGAAGGGTGGTAAAGATCTTTCTGAGTATCTTCTTCGTATTCCGGAAGAAGGGAATGATGGTGGTGATCATTCCATGGTGCCCCCTCAATCATCATTGATTGTAAGATTCCTTCGTCAGTCCCATGTACTTTCGACCAAGGATCTAACGGGGTACCATATTCTCTAGATCTATCTACCCAAACGCTCGAAGAGCGCTGATTGGGATTCGCCTCCCAGGCCTGAAACATTGATTGCTACAATATTTCAATGGGGCTTGGTGGCAAAACCATTGCGTGATCCATAGCGACTTTGCCTTCAGTGTCTTTCAAGGTGGATACCATATTGCATGTTGCTACAAATGGTACATTTCCTATGCAACTAGGAGGTGGTAGCGCGAAAGTTCCCATCATAGTGGGATCTTTCAACAGACCTACTCCAATATCTTGAATCGACCGGTCGCTGCCATGGATCATGGGAACGCTTCCTGTAACTTGTGAACCATTAGGGAGGAAGTTTTGTTGATCGACGACCGTAATCCCTCCTTCAAAGGGGAATGCGATCTTCCTAAAATAAGTCGACACAACAGCTTGCATGGCATAAATCCATGGCCTTCCCAGTAGGATGTTATAGTCAAGATTGCCATCAATGACTTCAACATCTATTTCTACTGTTTTGCCCCCTAGTTCAACTTTCAGGTTACTAAGGATACCGTAAGGGGTATATATCCTTCCGTCGAATGCTTTTAATGTTGTTGATGATCGCGACAAGGTTGGAGATCCTAAAGTTTTCCAGCAACTCATCGACATAATACATGTCGATGCCCCCTCATCAATAATCGTTCTATGAACTGTTTTGTTGAGGGCTTTCACTTGGACGAGGAAAGCTAGTTGAGCTGGTAACTGAGGATCATACCCTTTGTGATCAAAGGATACCAGATTGGAATCTTTAGGATCCACCCCACCAATTGCTGATAACAATGCCTGCCTTTGGGATGGGCAATGTTGTAGTACCTCAAGAGTCGACATGGCAGATGGCGATTGTGCCAAATCTTCCACTATGTTATAATGCTGTGCCGCTCTGGCACGAGGATTAAATGTAGACTTGTGTACTACTCCCTTTGGCGGTTTTATCGTTAATTCGTGCGTGATGGGGGGTACAACTTCTGCCGAAGTTGTTGTCGAACTGCTAGGTTGATCTTTACCTTTATCGTTCGACACCTGCGGATTCCCGTAATCTTTGTTCCTTGTCGAAATCAAAGCATCATTTTGTTGTTTTGAAACCGACAACATAAGCACTTGAGATGGGGAAGCGTTTCCACTATCAACCAGATTTTGACCTGGGTTAGGAAATTGATCACTTGACACAGTTGAGGTATGAGGACTTTTAAAGAACCTCTTTAGCTCAGTTTTGAATGGGCAATCCTTAGTGTTGTGATCTTTGTCATCGCATATTTGACATGGATACGGTTTCCTATTCCCAGGAGGGTTTGAAGAATTTTTCTTAGGAGATGACTCGCCTTGTTTATTCTTCTTCCCTTTGTTTTGTTTCTTCTTGCTTCCTGGTTGATTGGTTTCTTTGCCCTTATCTGTCGATACGGCATTTACTTCCGAAGCAAGAACTTCTTTATGCGCATTTTGATTCAAATCCTTACGGGCCTTCTTTTGATTGGTCCTTTTCGGATTCGTGTTTGCCGTGCCAATCACGCCATCGCCGGCATGAGAGTCACTATTTGATTTAGGAGGAGGAGGGATTGAAAACTCTGGTCTAGGGGCGTCTGGTATTTTGTCATAGAGCGTGCCGGATTGAGTATATACTAAGTCCAAATATTGCGCACGAGCAATAACCTGCTCTTCCGTTACGACTCCCCCCTTTGCCACATCTTCCGTTATGGCCGGAAGTAACGACTTTATAAACCACTCAGCTAAAAGCTGATCAGGAACGTATGTTTTAACCATTCTTCGTCGACGTCGCCACTCATGTATATGATCTGATATATGAGTTGCGGTTGTCTGTTTGAAGTTAGTCAATATTTCTGTTCCCGTTTCATACCTTATTGGTAATTGAAAGTGGGTTAAGAATGTCGTGGCAAGGGAGCTAAAATTGTCGAACGAAGCTCTTGGCAATTCTATATACCATTTCGCCGCCGGACCTGTCAATGTCCTCTGAAAGAGGCGAAGCCGTATCGAATCATCATTTAAAGTGTTCGACGAACACCATAGATGAAATGTCATCACATGATTCGACGGGTCTTCACCTGGATTTCCATTGAATTTAGGAATGTCGGATGGAAGTTTGTGAGGGATCACTGGCCACCATGGGGCGTAAGCAATTGGATCATTGGTTAACCGATGCAAATCAGGCAACTCTAAAGTCGCCACGAATGGTAACTGTTGATTCAAGTTAGGGGAAGCGTAACCAGGGTACGATGGAATTGCCTGAACAGTTGGTCTTTGCATACCAGCATAATGGAGTTGATGTTGGTATGATTGATACGGTTGCTGGACTTGACCACTATAAAGTGGTTGATTTTGGCCATTTTGGATATATGGTTGTCCAGTATTCGCAAAGATTTGCTGTTCAGAACCTTGGTACACTTGTTGGAATTGTGGCTGTTGGTATTGCAGTATCCACGGTTGCGAGACCATGGGTTGTTGCGCTACACTAACCATTGGACCAAGATGTGGGGTAATTGTACCCGATTGTACTTGTGTCGCCCCACCAGTAGGCGATTGTGGTTGGGTCGCAGGGTCAAGGGGCTGTTGCATGAGAACCTGAGAAATCTGAGGTTGACATACAACAGGCATCGTTTGAACTTGCGACACGGTTACGATAGCCGGTGTAGTTGGGATGTTCGTCACAGGTACACACTGTTGCATAGAATATACAACTCTTGGTGGCTGGGATAGCATAGGTACCCAGCTACTCGTTGCAATTCCACCATAACTTGAATAAGGTTGAGAACTCCCGTATGGGTACCCTCCCGGAGGGGGTAATGAAAGGGCATACTGCCCCCCATACGGTGGTAATCCAGAACTCAAGGCAATTGATTGTCCTGGAGGACTGGATGGCCTAAATTGATTCCCAAAAGGGTCAATTTGATGAGTCTCACCATAAGAGTTACCAGACATTACTCCGGAACAAACAGGAACAGACCATACTGTCGAGATAGTCCCTTGGTGGACTCCTTCTAGCGATTGAGAGCTAGTTGGGACAGATGGTATGCCGGCGAACATTGTTGGATTTGCAGCAGGTAATTCTGCCGTCGCCGTGTCATTTGACACAGTCCTAGATGTCGACGGTTGTTCAGACATTTTGAGTCTATCCAATTGATTGCCTAGTGATTCTACAGGAACTTCCACTGGTGATGGACAAACTTCTATTGTAGCAGGAAATAGAGTGACCCCTACTCCAAAATGAGTTGGAGTGGATACTTGCGGTTCCTCTATAATTTCCTCTATCGCAATCAGACCAGGTGGAAGAGGAAGACCGTCAGGTCCGTAATAGATTTCCGGTGCCGAAGAAGGGGTTGTATCGACAGCGACAGATGTTTGAGGAACAAAACCCTCTGGACCAGTTACAGATGGAACTGGTTCAATTATACAAGTATTTGCCCCCAGACTAGGATCAATATTACTGTCCTTCTACGGCGGTTGAACTTCTTCTATAGAGGCAGGGTTTCCGGAAATGTTTGGAGTAACCAGAATCTCAGATGTCGTTGGAACACTTGTTCTAACTTTTAAAGGAGATTTTGAACTGGTTCGACGAGCTCGCTTCGTCCGGACTGTTTTCGATTCCGGAGACAAAGACGGTTGACTCGCAAGCCTCTGAGAACGACGGATATTCAATTGACTTTCTTCCACGATTGCGGATTACTCGATCAACCAAAATATAAAGGGGAAAATTTGTGTTTCCGATTTGAATGAATTTTATTAGACGCTTTTAAACATAACTTTGCTTTTTCATGTTTTAAGAGTCGAGAAAAAGCTAAAGATGACTCTAGTCTCCTTCGATGTATTAACGAGCCCGAAGTGACAAATGCTCGGTTGGACCTTTTCAGTTATAGAGTTTGAAAAGGGCCAAAAGAAACTGCTCTGGAGATCTAGGCAGAGGGTGTGCCAAACCTTTCGCGAAACCACAGAATACGTTTTAAGGTATGGGTGGTCGATCTTCGTGAATGTTGTGTTCACTGCATCGCGATCAGTAGGGCGGCCGACACGGTTTCCTATGGATAAAGGCTTTGTTCCTATAGGGGTCTCCCAATATATACGCGACGGTATGCGGGAGCACAAGTCCGTATTAGTGCCACCGACTCTCAGGAGGAATCACCCACCTTCGTAGAGATCGACAGTCACTATGTTTAACGACGCCGGAACACGTCTCTACCTAGACCTCTATATGTTTGCGTTATGTTACAATGCGTTGTTAGGTTCATTCAGTATATTTTAAGTTGATCTTTTTAAAGTTTGTCTTTCAAGGTTCACCACGAGATGTATATGACAAATTCCTAAATGCAGCCTAAGATGAGAAGCAAGCTTTTTCAAATCTTTTTGACTGATGAAAATCTTAACTACTGAGGGAGAAGAAAGGCAAATCTTTTCACACAGTTCATACAGCACAAACTAATGCACTTTCTCCTAAATCATCATGCAAACTTTTTCAAATGCAAAATGCACAATGCATGTATTTTCTTTTCCCTTTCTTAATGTTGATGTATTACAAAAAGAAAGTTGTTATATAACTTTGATTTCGATTCAAAGCGAAAACAAACAAGTTTGTCCAAAATCAAAAGACACCTTTAAGATTTACTTGTTTAATCACTGGAAATACATGAAATCAAACCATAATGACGAAAGTAAAAAGACTAATCAGCTATGGACAGCAAACAAGCTAACTCTTTAGACCAGCAAAATGCCTAACACAGGTTCAGATCTAAGAGGCCAAAGCAAGACTAGTTTACTTTCGTTATGGGAAATTGTAAATGATGTAAGAAATACAAAAGAACAAGTACAATTTCGTTATATAACAGAGGCGGAATGATGGCAAGTAAGGTTGGTTTCAGAACAGGTACAAGACTGGTAACTGGCTGCAAAATCTATAGTGAAAACAGGCAAGAAAAAGGGAGGAAACCCCAAATGCACAAGGCAAATTTGGGCCAACGCAGGTGCTGTACAGCCAGTCTGGCTCTCAGCGCAGGTAGCCCCTTTGGGACCTGCGTTGCAAAGCAGGTAGCCTGTGTACTACCTGCTTTGGAAAACGAAAGTTGCGTTTTCTCAGTTTCCGGGTCACAATTTTCTAAAAAATTCACAGTTTTTGCTCAAATCAGAAGCTATCAGTCAAGCACACACCAAGGGATGACAAGGAAGATGAAAAGCTATCACTAAGAGCTTACAAGGATCCTTGTAGATCAGCTCTTCAAATCATGAACATGCTCAGAAATGAGCTAGAGTAGCTGCCCTCTACTTCGCTTTTGATATAGTCAAAAGCTTTTCGATTTGGTACTCTTTTGTTCAGGAAATGAATAGCAAAATACTACAAACAATCAAATAGATACGATCCCCAGCGGAGTCGCCAGTTTGTTGTAGGGAAAAGTATCCGATTCGGATGACCCTATCCCACTCTAAGGGTGATAGTACCTCAGCAACAACTGTAAAGAAAACTACTTAAGGTTTACTTCTTTATGAAAACAAGAGAGAATGAATAAATGCACTAACCGTTGTCTTGCGCTTAATGTCGAATCCAAACTCTTCTCTTTGCTTGCTTGCTCCCAGCTCCTTGCTCTTTTGCTGGCCCAGCTACAATGAGATCCTGCAAAATAACAAAGAAGGAAACTACAAGAAGCATGCAATCATAACTGATTCAAGGATTAGCATAAATCAAATATACAATTATCACAATACATCATTGAAACAAGTGCATATAGAAGAACCTCAATAGCTTTTATTAATGGAAGAAGTAAAGTTCTGAGAGTGTTACAACCATTGAAGGCCCCAATCCAGCAACACCTCCCAGCAGAAAGAATTTCTCCTCTTCACCTCCTTCAAGCAATCACCCAATAGCTCTATAGTGAAACCAACAACATATCATTACTTTGCACAAAATTCCAGCCTCCTGAGCTCATAGGAGAGAGCTCAATATATAGATGAATTGAGAAAGGATGAGTCTGCTTGCAACTGATGTGTAGCTGCCTTGTGTCCTCTCTCTCTTTAGTTGATCTTCAGTTCTTGAGTCCACTTGGAGAACCTTGCTTCCACTTGGAGAAACAGAGCCTCTGACTCATCACAAGGCGAAATCTCTGATCCAAGTGTCATTTTTGGAAGATTCCAGAGTAATGACTCAGTGTGCCACTTGTCCCATCTCGCTCAGCGCAGGTGGCCTTTGTTCTACCTGCTTTGCAACGCAGGTACACCATGGAGGAGTTGAGTCTCAGCGCAGAAACCTAGTGGAGCACCTGCTTTGATTTCAGGATTGCTTGTTTTTGAGTGTTTTCAGGTGGAGAACTGATCTGAGAGCTGTTGGTTTGCTGACCTTGTTCCTCTAGGGGTAGGAACATCATGTTTAGGGACTTTGGATCCCTTGGATTATTGACAATTCATGCCTGATGCTGCAAGGCACAAAATTGTCTATAACAGTTAGGTGTCCCATCAGTGTGATCAGTTGCATTCTGTTAGGCATGCCATAACTCTGGTGGAGTAGTTTTGTGTCATTTATTCCCCTCGTGTTTGGCACTGCTGGTTCAGGTCTGTTTAAGTAAATAAAGTCTTCAAGGGTCATTCATCATCTTGTTTTAAATTTCGAGGTCTTAGGTCTAGGGTTGAGTCAATTTTGTCTTAAGAAGTCATAAAGGACCAACAGGCCAGAGGGATGTCCTTCATAGAGCATCATTTCAATAATTCTCATCATTGTACAGCTAAATTTGGACTTTGTTTTCAAAACTCTGTTTGTGAAAAACACAAGTCACCATCTCGTTTTTGTAAAAAATTGTCAAAATTTCAAGTTCTCCAAATGTTGAAGCGCAGCCTTGGTTTCCTTTGCCAAAGCATTTTAGAGCTATCCTTGCAAAAATCATCAGAAGAAATCATTATTTCAACCAATTTATTTTAAAAAGTGAAACCAGAAGTCAGAGCCTATTAATTCAAAAAAGTGTCAATACTCAAACATTACAAAGTGGGTTTTGGTCAAGTAAAAATTAAAAAGGAGCCTATATAAGCACATTCCTCTTCATTAACACCTCATTCATCTCTTACAAGCAAAGTGGATCCTTGCAAAGGCGATTTCACAAATCAGTGAGCGAATCGGGCAGTTCCAAGGGCGCGCTACGCATCAGCAGAGGCGCGCTACGCACCCAGGGCACGCTACGCATCAGCGCGATTTTCTCAGTGTAATTTGTTCAGGGGCTACGCACCAGAGGGGCGCTACGCGTTGGGCAAGGTGCGCTACCCGTTGGGTTTTTAGCCCAGTGACTTGCCAACAAGCTCTCAAATTCTCTCTTAACTCAAGAAAAATACAACATTTGAAAAAGTCAAATAGCAATTAATTGTGTGCACAGTCAGCATATACATTTCAGCCATCCTGTCTTCAAAACTATGTTAGAAAACGAATCAGATTATGAGCAGAGTTATGACAGTGATTCAACACCAGAGATAGAAGTGCCAAGGAGGCATCACAAGGGCGTTAAAGGTGGTCGGCATGTCAGGGAGGAGCCCACTTCTTTGGCTCATTTGCAAGCTTGTCCACTTGCAATGAACTGTTTGCAGTACCAATCATGTTTTGGATATTGTGAGCGGATCTCACAAATTCAACATCACAGACAACTAGCTCGCTTGTTTGTCCTACATTTGCAAAATGGTCATGTGAACCTTGCAGGAGTGGACTTCACCCTATCACCCGAGATTGTTGGTCAAGCCACCGGGATACCAAATGTAGGGGAGGAATGGAATAAGCGCCAACAGTTAGACAGATTTCACTATGAGCCATATATCAAACCCGGGTGTATGAGACACTTAACTGCTGTTTTTCCTTTCAGATTCCTAAGGGATGAGTATGCACCGTTGATGAGATCATTATTCGCTATTTCACTTGTGAGGGCAGATTTTCACGTCTCTATTCGTACCATATCCGTTTGTTAATGCATTTTACAAGGGTACGTATGATGAACCTTCCATTTTTCATGTGTCGCAACATAGAGAGGATGGTGCCCTTAGTACAAAGGAAGACCCCAGCCTAGCAGCATAAGAGCATCTATCATTATGCACTGATTAAGATCATAGTGATGCATCAGTTGGCACAACAGGGTATTGCTTGGGAGGATTTCATTTCTCGCGACTTTTTCACGGTACCAAGGCCACCTCCTGAGATTATCCATGATGAGGGAGGGCTTTCACATCAGTTTGACATTCTAGAGCCTGAGCATGTCAGCACTCCAGCATGTATTACATATCAGAGAGGCCACAGGGCCTTATTTGCATCTGCACGACGAGTATTATCTCCACATCAGGTGGAAGGGGTATCGCCTTCTTCATCAGCACAGCGAGTGTTATCTCCACTTCGTGTAGAAGGGGCCTCGCTTTCGACAGCAGCACAGGTACAGGTATAGGACAGAGGCAAGCAACCCATGTTTGATGAGGGACCATCAGGATATCCGGACATAGATATCATCGACCTTGATATCAGCTCTCCTAGGGCGGAGCTAAAGGAGATCATTCAGCAACAAATGGCTGAAAATCGCTTGTTGCAACAGAAATTGGAAACGGCCAATTGGACAATCAACTACTTGGAGCAGCGTAACAAGTAGCTAGAAGATGAACACACTCTTGATGAGTTGCGGCGAATCCGAGAAGACCGAAACTTGGCCCGCAAGAGACCCGGTGATTTGACACCTATTGAGCAAGGGTCTATGCTCATTCGGGTGAACACTCATTTAGAGAAATTTTTAGCCAAGGCAAACAGAGACAAAGATATGCTCCGCCATATGAAAAATCATTACTGGGCCCGCATGCATGTTTGCAAAGCGAAAATGAAGATCCTTAAGAGGCGATTGAGCAAGGCATTAAAACGGCGAAAAAGGCCCGATCCACTCCAAATTTTGGCCGAAGCCTCCTTGAAGGAGCATGGTACTTGATGATACACCCCCAGCTCAAATCTCAAAAAATTTGGAGAAGTTTTGGTCAATTTTGAAATTTTTGTATTGAAAACAGGTTTTTGCCCTCAACGCGTAGCACGCCGCGCGCTACCCTGAAGATGGGGAGGCCCAATTCAAGAAAGGTTTGCATTTTTGGATTTTTCATGATAAAATACACCTGCTCAACCGCTGCCAAGACATTTCATCAAGTTTTGGGCCCCCAAAAGGTCAAAAAACATGCAAAAGATGACTTTCTGCCCCTTTTTGGACACACAGGAAGCAGTCTTGGGAGAATTCATTTTTGGAGGGGCAAATGGGCACCAAATTGAGAAATTCCACTTAGGTTGGAAAGTAGACATCCATACCTTTCCAAAAAGCCCACCTGGGCCTCATTTGGATGCCAGGAAGTGCCCCAAAAGTGGGCTGAAAGGCGCGCTACGTGTAGAGATTTGGCGCGCTACGCATCAGGGAAATTTTCCAGTTTTTCATCTACAATACAGGACAACGCAACTATTTGACCAGTTTTGAATTTTCATGGGATTTTTCACCCTCTTTGATGTAATTAATGTATTTTCATGTTGACATGACACTTTTTACCTATTCTAGAAGATTCATTCATAAAATGGCAAAAAATTAATGAATGAATTGGTTTCCTAGCTTATAGAGGCAAGTTGTTTTGATTGCCTAGATTGTAGTGCTCAGTTTAGAATTGGTTGAAACAGCTCCTAGGATGATGAGCTCGACCCTAGAGGCAAGGAAATGTGTTAGCTTGCCTATATTATGTATCTTCTTAGTCATTTTCAGGGTTGGACTCTGGAGGGATAAGCTCAGACTGTATTACACTTTGTATCTCTGCAATTTTGGCAAAGGAAAGACCAGGGTTTTGCAGCACTATTTGGGATTCCTGTGGTTATTTGTGTTGATGGTGTGTTACTCTCATGTACTTGTAAGTTTGTTATATGTATCATTTTCCTACTATTCTCTTTTGCAAATTAAGCAAATGAAGTGTTAAGGTAGAATTCATGGTTTTCTATGCTCTGCCTTTAAGTTTGCTTAATATCTATGTTTTCATCTGTTTAAGGAGAACTCCCGAAAGTTTCTTGCTCTCCTTAGCTCCTCACCAGTCATACCTTTCCATTCAATTCCTTTAAAGGCATCAAAACAATCACCTACCTTGCCCCAAAAAGACCTCTGCAAAAACTGTGTCTCATCCCCGCACCCAAAATTGCCTTGCACTGTTGTCCAACAAAACCCTAAAAATTTGAAATCAAACTTTCCCTATCAATTTACTAGCCTAAAATAAGTATTATTTATTGGTCATCTCAGCCCCTTTGAAGACCTTTTGCCGAGATAGACCCGGAGAGAGCCCTCTCCTATCCTCGTAGGGCTAGCTACGAGGCTGAGCTTGGTTTGATGTTGCCTTGAGTGTTTGCCTTCCTCGGCCTGATGCAGATTCGAGAGCTAACAGGCTCGATGATAGAGCATCTGAACGCATTTAATACTGTGGTAAGTCAATTAGCATCTGTTGATATTAAAATTTCAGATGAAGATAAGTGCATCAGTTTGTTGTGTTCTCTACCAGATTCGTGGGATAGTCTGGTTATTGCAATAGGTAGCAATGCAACTGCCTTGCAATTTGATGAAATAGTCTCAGCCTTACTGACGGAGGAAATGAGACGGAAAAATATGGAGAGCCAAAATGGTGATGCCTTATCTGTACGAGGACGGTCCCAAAACAGAAACAAAAATAAGTCATCGAGTGGGAGATCTAAATCTAAAGGGAGATCTAAATCTCCAGGAAAACCTGTAAAGGTGGTGTGCTGGAAATGCGGAAAGGAAGGCCACTTCAAAAGAGACTGTAAATATAAAGCTCCTGAAAAAGGAAAGGGATCTGATGAGGCTCCTTCTGCAGAGGCGAAAACCATCTCAGATGAGGGTGGGGATGTGTACTTGGCTTCTTCAAGTACACATGTAGATCATGAGGCATGGTTGATTGACTCAGGTGGTTCCTTTCACTTCACTCCCCATAGAAAGTGGTTCTGTGAGTATGAGAAATATGCTGGTGGTGACGTCTTCTTGGGGGATGACAGGAAGGCTAGAATCATTGGTCGTGGAAAAGTAAAGTTGAAGCTGCAAGGTGGAAGGGTTAGAACGCTTCCAAGTGTTTTACATATTCCTACATTAGCCAGAAATTTGATTTATGTTAGTAAGCTGGATGATGCAGGTGTAAAAACAATGTTCGAGAAGGATACCTACAAGATGGTTCGGGAAGCACTGGTATTGATGCGGGGAGTTCGGATTGGAACTCTGTACAAGCTGCAAGGTAGCACTGTTGTTGATGGGTGCAATATTTCCGTGGTTCCTGAAAGTGGAGCAGAAAATCTAGTGGTCTCTGGAGAGAAGACCATGCTGTGGCATCAAAGGCTTGGACATATTGGAGAGAAGGGCCTTCGAATACTTCATGGTAAAGGTATGGTAGAAGTTATGTGTAATAGCTCTCTGGATTTTGAAATCTATGAAAATTGTGTATATGGCAAGCAGAATCGGGTGAGTTTCCCCTCTGGTGGTAAGAGGGAAAAACAAATATTAGAGCTTGTGCACAGTGATGTATTTGGACGTGTGAAGGTTCCATCACTGGGTAAGTCTGTGTACTATGTATCATTTATAGATGACTTCTCAAGGAATACATGGATATATTTCCTTAAGAAGAAATATGAAGTCTTTGATAGGTTTAAAGAATTTAGGGCTTTGGTGGAAAACTAGACAGAGAAAAAGATAAAGGTTTTGAGGATAGATAATGGTGGAGAGTTTTGCAGCAAGGAATTCAAAGAATTCTGTAAGAAGTGTGGTATATCACGGCAGAAGACTACTCCATATACACCTCAGCAAAATGGAGTTGCAGAAAGAATGAACAAGACGTTGATGGAAAGGGCAAGAAGCATGCTTAGTGGTGCCAGGTTAGGACAAGAATTCTGGGCAGAGGCAGTGGATACTGCATGTTACCTGGTCAACAGGTCACCTTCATCAACGTTGGAGGATAAGACTCCACAAGAGGTATGAACTGGTAAGAAACCCTCTCTTTCACATCTAAGGGTATTTGGATTTGATGCATATGTACATGTTCCAAAGGAGAAACGAACTAAGTTGGATAGTAAATCTGAAAAGTGCATCTTTATTGGGTATAAGGATGGTTTAAAGGGTTATAAGCTTTGGAACCCAATAACAAGGAAGGTTGTGTACAACTGAGATGTGGTGTTTAGAGAGGTGAAAGCTGTTATTAAACATGAATTCCAACCAAAGGAACCCGAGAAGATAGAGTTTGAGCTAAAGGAGGAAGAATCAGACTCTACAACAGAGGAGGAATCAGAAAATGAAGGGCCACAAACTCCGGCTGTGAGAAGATTAGTTCGAGAAAGAAGGCAGCCAGAAAGGTATAGTCCATCTGCTTTCTGTTTAAATTTTTCTTTGTCTGTTACTGATGATGATCCCAGAACTATGAAGGAAGCAGTGGACTCAGGGGATGGAAAACTCTGGAAAGAGGCCATGGTTGATGAAATGGCATCTTTGCACAAAAATGTGGCTTGGGATCTGGTGGAGTTGCCGGCTAGAAGGAAACCCATTTGCAACAAATGGGTATTAAAAAAGAAGACAAATGTAGAAGGAAAAGTGGAGAAATACAAAGCTCGGTTGGTAGCAAAAGGTTATTCCTAGGTGCCGGGAATTGATTTTGGTGATATTTTTTCTCCTGTTGCCAAGGTAACTTCTATTAGATTACTTTTACCTGTTGCTGCTGCTTTTGATTTTGAGATAGAACAGATGGATGTGAAGACAACATTTCTTCATGGGGATCTGGAAGAGGAGATCTACATGAAGCAACCTGAAGGTTTTGCGGTGAAGGGAAAGAAAGAACTGGTATGTAAGTTAAAGAAGTTCTTTGTATGGGTTAAAACAGTCACCAAGGATGTGGTATCAGAAATTTGATACGTTTATACGGGGACTTGGCTTCACCAGAAGCAAAGTAGATCACTGTGTGTATTTTAAATTAATTGGTGACCATGTTATTTATCTAGTCTTGTATGTGGATGATATGTTGCTGCTTGGAAATGACAAAGAAGTTATCCAGGATTTGAAGACCCAATTGTCCTCCAAATTTGACATGAAAGATCTTGGTGCTGCAAACTATATTTTGGGCATGGAAATTAAAAGAGATTGTGTAAAGAGGAAGCTTTGGTTAAACCAGAGGAAGTATGTCGAGACAATATTGCAGAGGTTTAATATGCAGGATAGTAAACCGATGAAGGTTCCTATTCCTGTAGGTGTGAGGTTATCTGCTGAACAGTGTCCCAAGACACAAGAAGAGGAAGAGGACATGTCTCATGTTCCATATGCAAGTGCAGTCGGTAGCTTGATGTATGCAATGGTCTGTACTAGACCAGACATTGCACATGCAGTGGGAGTATTGAGCAGGTTTATGTCAAAACCAGGGAAGGAGCATTGGACAGCAGTGAAGCGGGTTTTCAGGTATTTGCGTGGCACTAGTGATTATGGTTTGTGCTACCAAGGAATACCAGGATTGGACAGAGTGTTGGATATTCATGGCTTTGTTGATGCAGACTGGGCTGGAGATTTGAATCAGAGAAGATCTACAAGTGGGTATGTGTTTAACCTATTTGGAGGTGTAGTCAGTTGGATGAGTAAGAAATAATCTGTAGTGGCACTATCAACTATAGAGGCAGAATACATGGCAGCTACTCATGCAAGCAAGGAAGCAGTTTGGTTGCAGAGATTGTGTTCAAGTATGGGGTTAGTACAGGAAGCTATAAGGATAGACTGTGACAGCCAAAGTGCAATTTTCTTGGCAAAGAACCCTGCATATCATTCAAAGATAAAGCACATTGATGTTCAGTATCACTTTGTGAGGGATATGATAGAAGACAAAAAGGTGTTACTGGTAAAGGTGGAAACTTTGAAGAATACTGCAGATGCATTGACAAAATATGTGAACTCTGAGAAGTTCTCTTGGTGTAGAGAAACAATGGGCCTTGCAGGGCTGGATAAATGACTAATCTCTCTTGTGCCACCCTGTGGAAAGAAAACAACAAGTGGGAGAATGTTGGGTTGTGTTATATTCTTTCCAAGACTAGCCCACGTAGTTAACCAGGGGTTAGAGGGGGGGAGGTCACAGGGGGTTTGAGGTGTACTCGTAACCCCACTTTATGGGGTCCGGGGCAGTGCCCCAGAAAATTTTGGTTTTGGACCCTATCTTAGGTTGGGCGGACCCACCTATGGTTTTGTGCATGATTTTCGCACATGTTTTTTTGGACGCGATGGTTTTTTGGTCCATGGTATTGGACGCGATGGTTTTCAGTCCATGGTATTGGATGCTTCGACATGTATAAATATGTATTGTAACATTGAAAGGAATATAATGAAAAATCAAGCTGGTAGTCCCGGTTTTGGGATCCAGGGGAAAATCTCTTTGTATATGTGTTTTATATGTTCTGCTCTTGCATTATTTATTTTCTATGTTTTAGAATTCGTATGCAGGTAATTTCTGTACAGGGTTAAAACCTACAACTACAACATCAACAATCTCCATGAGAGTCAATCTTACTCTGAGCTAGAATGATTATCTAGTTGCATGGGGACATACAACACTTTTGGTTGGGGGAGATGACAAGCACCTAAACGACCTCTTTTCTGCACCTATTCACGACTGTTTGACAACCCTTTTCCTCACCTTCATGTCATCTCACAACCTATTTTCCTCACAATGATGTGTTTTTGTCCAATGGTACAATGTTGCTGAGATTTTTCACTTTTAATGCTTATATTAGTATGTTAAGTTAAATAAATAAGCCTTTGATGCCAACTAATAAGAATTAATGAGGAATTCTCCATGAAAATATTATACAAGTTTCGTTGGAGGCATTAACAAAGGCCTCCAAAATAGTGAGTTGTTGCAACACTTCAGGTTGTTGAATAGCTACTGCAACACGTTTTATTTGCTCTAACACCTCCTTTATGTGGAGATGAGACATTTTATAGTATCTGCTACAACCCATCTAACAACAATGGTTGCAACACCTCTAGTTTTTTCCAATTAAGGGTGGTTGCTACAACACCCCTTTTGTGTTGTTGGAATGCCTTCGTGTTGCTACAACACCCCTTTTGTGTTGTTGGAATTCCTCTGTGTTGCTACAACACCCCTTTTGTCTTGTTGCAATGCCTTTGTGTTGTTGCAATACTTTAGTTTGTTGAATAGATATTGCAACACCTTTTATTTGCTATAACACCTCCTCTATGTGGATATGACATGTTTTATAGCAGTTGCTACAACACATTTGACAACAATGGTTGCAACACCTCTAGTTGTTTTTCCAGTTAAGGGTAGTTGCTACAACACCCCTTTTGTGTTGCTGCAACACTTTAGGTTGTTGAATAGCTATTGCAACACCTTTTATTTGCTATAACACCTCCTTTATGTGGCTATGCCATGTTTTATAGTAGGTGTTACAACACATTTGACAAAAATGTTTGCAACACGTCTAGTTTTTTTTCCAATTAGGGGTAGTTGCTACAACACTCCTTTTGTGTTGTTGCAACAATTTAGATAATAGTTGTTGCAACACTTTTGTGCACTAGTTGTTGACAACAATTACTGCAACATGGATGTATCAATACTAGTAATCCACTTCCTAGCTATCATTGTCAGTTGAGGAAAAGGAAAAGTTGAAAACTCATCGCCATGTAATAGGGGAAGTGCTGACAAAAAAATTAACATTGTTATATAAGCGAGATTTAGTTGCAATAGTTTTGACAACTTCCATTGGATTGAGGTATTCATTGTCTCATTGCCTCAAGACCTTTATTTTGCCAATATCATTTTAAAAAGAAGAAACACCCTAAGAATAAGAACTTCTCGTGGCTATCCTTTAACTCCATGCTAAGTGTTAAGATTTAATAATGTATAAATACTCTGCTCTATTGCAGCAAGAGGGGGATATTATAAGAATTGTAATTGCATTTTGCGGTTAATACAAAAACTATCAATTCTTATTTAGTTCCTTTCACCTCTGTATGATGCATGGTTAGCATAAGTTTTCTATTGGAAGTTTAACTAGTGCCTCACCTAAGGATGCAGGCCACCCTCCTTATCCAAGTATTGCCTATCATGTAGCATAGACTAATTTATTTTTATTACAATTATTTAGATTTATTCAGATAATTATTTTGTTCCATAGTTTCTGATTATCAGTTTCATTCCCATAGTTGAATGCTTATTGATTTGCAATTTCTTTAATTCTAGCCTAACAATGTTTCAAAAAAAAAATAGTTGCTTGCAACATATGTGTTTCCATTATAGATTTGAGGAGCATCTTGATTAAGTCACCAATTGGTTAATTTCTATTGTGTGCTTAATTGTCTGAAGTTTGTTTACTTTCTTGAATTACCTTCGTTTATGCAAAGCATAGTGGATCTCCTTTTTTTGCAATGTGTTTTGAACGATCCTTGCAGGTGGTTGAGAGTAGGGAACTAGGACAATCCACTGATTTATTTTCTCATGTGTCTCTTTACAATGTGTTTTCAAACAATCCCCGCAAGTGGCTGAGAGCAGGGAACAACCACAATCCACCACTTTCTCTTGGAAGTATGTTTTAATTTCACACTAGTAGTTAGCATTTCAATTCCAACAAGTGTGTAAATCTTTTAGTTTTTCCAAGTGTGTGTGTGGTTTATTTTAACTAGTGACTTAATAAAGATCATTAAAACTTTGAAATTAATTAATTAATACTGTTACTTCACTAGCATCTAACAAATTGTATTGGCATATATGTTGCATGACAGTTCACAAGTTCGAAACAAAAACCAAAATGATAATTCAATGTACAATTCTTGATTCATATACTAAGAAATTAGAAGGTAGTTGAAGAACATGTCATGTATAACATGTGCCCATAATTTCCTACCTATTTGATGTCCATAACAAGATTCTTTGGGAAGATCATACTTAGTCATTGACTCTTTGATGTTACACACACCATCATGCAAAATTATGGGGCAACCTTGGGGAATTGGAGCTCTCACCTGAGAGTCAACAAATATTAGAGATAGTTTTGGATTCTCTTGGCACATTTATTGGAGTTTATAACACAATTGGGTAAACCTTTGAAGTTTTTATTTACATGATGTAAAAACACAAGGAGAAGGTGATGGGCTCAGATAAATGGCCTGCCATAGACAACAAATTATTTATATAACATGTTATATCTATGCTTAATTTAAGATAAGGGATAAACTGGTTAATGTTAAAGGTTCAATATTTCAATCACCCTTACCTTACTCCCCATCTTTATGATTGATCCCTTGTTATATATGTATTGTTGTGATGGAATGACAAGCTACCACATTATTTTTCCAAGATGATTTAAGCTGATTTTCTTAAGAACAACTACACAAACCTTCCATTTATATTCTATAGTGTTGGAAAATGTCACAAATATAATAAAAAAAGTGCCTTTCAATATTGTTCTATGTATTTTCCTTTACTTCCCCTAGTATCTTACCCAACTAGAGTTGTAGATTTAAGCACAATGATGGAGCTCACCTCTCAACTCGGTCGAGAGATTATGGTTTCCATGGTTGATGGCTTGGAATTAATGTTTGTGGGGATTGATTTTGGTTTGATAACATAGATAGCTTCAGCTAGTCACAATGATGCATTGGTTGATCAATTTGACATGGAATTGGATTTGATGAGCCATCAAAACCTCATTGGATATAAAGAGCTATTGAGATGGGTAGCATGATCTACTCACCCAAAGGCTAAAAGACATGGGATTAGTATGTGTTTATAGACATGTATGTTGAACAATGTATTTAATGTGTAAGAATTAATTATTGTTTCATGTATTTGCTAATTATATGCACATGTTCGACCTATCCATACATAAAAATACAATCAAAATTTTAAATGTTTGTTAGTTGCAGTTTGCTCATATTTTGAATTATCATTCATTTGGAATCCCAGTGAGGGTGTGGGTTTGGATACCCATAACATATTCTAGATGAGGTACATTTTCTCCCCTCACTGTCTCTCTCTACACACACACATACAACTTTAGCAATGTTTATTTGAACAAGTTTATTTCTAAAGTTATGTGAAGAATATTTTCTTTGAAATGTTGTTCATTAATCCCATTACTAAGTATTGGGGTTATAAGTTACTCCTCTACATATCCATGGAGATGTTTCACAAAAGATTCTAGTTAGTACCACTTTATAGGTATAAAAGGTTCAATTGAAATGCATGAAGTACAATATCATATCTATATCTATATATATATATATATATATATAAACTTAAATTTTTAGGATGGTGGGGAATTTTGGGAAACGTTGGTGTCGTTTATATATATATAAACTTAAATTTTTAGGATGGTGGGGGAATTTTGGGAAACGTTGGTGTCGTTCATCTCACTTGAAATGCCTCACATGCTATTTCGGCAATAACTTTATTTACAATTACATGTTCATATATTATTTTCTATTTCTTCACATAGAAAATTATTTCTATATTAGTATTGTTTGTCAAATTTCATCTTTAGTGCTTAAATTGAAATGCTTACACACATATATAAATTAAATGAAGGGGGCTAAGTCCCTACGTAGAAGCTTTATATTAACCCGAGATCGCAATATTACACAATATCCGAAGATTACAATAGCTACATATGCAGCGCGACATGTAACTGTGGGTCGAACCCGGGTGGGGAGGCAAATAGCACGCCGTCCCAGCCACGCGATTTATCGCCCATGTACTAATGCTTACACATATATATGTGTTCTAGATAAACCAAATGGGAAAATGTGCATATAGATGACGTGACATTGATGGTCGTACATAATTGTCACATGCATGGTTATCTTTATATTGTTTTTTATTTTGTGATTCTTTTCATGTGATGTGAAACACCTTCTTTTATACTATTCTATCTAAAAAAATATTAAAAAAAGTTTACAAAACCATACTATCTATAAAATTTATAGTATTTTTTATTCTAATCAAGCTTTGCAATTAAAAACCATAATCTTTTCTCTAACATTTTTCATTTCTCTTGTTCAAGGTAGTAAAATCTTCTTCCAAGTCAATTTAACAATGATGCAATTTTTCATATATTATTTTTGTTAGGGTAAACAATATAGAATTGAAGCACATTTTAATCAAAGAGTTATACGCAATACGATTCACTATAACTCTATTGAATGTTTTTAAGGGATTGGCTTTATTTCAATAACATAGTTTCAATTGTATTATTTTATTTGTCATATTAACCACAACAAGATTAACAAATTTTGTTAATGTATTGGAGTTAGATATATATTTGTTCATTTACAAATTTTATATTTTTGGATTTGTATTAAATTTTATTGCATATAGTGTTGCAATTGATGACAACAAGTGTCATTCATGTCAAAGGGGATGTCCAAAACAATAGCGGTGTTATTCATGAGTCAAAGAAAGTAGTATGACAATTAGATATCTTGTTTGTCCTAATCAGGTGAAGTCAAAGAGATATGAATTTAATTGAGTTTTTCTCAAGGTTTTGATGCCCTAATAATCATATAAATAGCTTGGGTGGGTAGTGCAAGTTGAGACCTTTCCAACGATATATCCCATTATGAAAAAATCCTCCTAGATGAGAAGTTATGTTCATCAGAAAATCAACATTAGTTAAGGGCCCAAAACTATAGGGAAAAACTGCCAAATATTAATACATTAAACAATGAACATATTTCGAGCGAATCCATGGTTCAGTGGTTAAGTCAATAACATATATAAAAAAACATACATAATGTTTAATGATGTTAAAGATGGAGCATATTTCATCAAATCTAATGGCGATTAAAAGCATGAACAATAGATGAAAATAAAATATGCATGACACTTAACGAACCATTAAGATGATGGCAAGTGGTAGAGGTTGATAGGACATAGGAGATCACGTTAGCAAATGACATCAACATGGTAACATGGTGCCACTAGATATTGCTAGGTGGCAAAAGGATTTGACGCATATTAATTGGTGAAAAGATCAAATATGGGTGACATGATGATGCCATCATACGAACGACATGGAACCATGGGGACTAGGTCACATGGTGTGGTTATATGAGGTAAGAGACCAAGCACCAAAGGTTGCCTGTGCTGGACATGGATTAAGCTATAAGATTTATGGTCAGCTCTTCAAGCCCCTGGTCCACATAGTTGTATATATATACATATGACTGAGCTCCATGACACACACATTTAATATACAATGAACATACAACCCGTTCTTTGACAAATAAGCTATGTGGTTAATTGGTTATGAGTGCAATTGGTTAACAACGTTGGTGAATGGTTCGTTGATAATGGTATGGGTTTGATGTCATAAAGCATTGTTTTGTGTAGAACCCAGAGGGGCATCCTTTTTTCTTGGTTAGAGCTCGAGGGGCCTCATCATTCTTTTTGTAGCATGGCTTAGCCAGAGCCCGAGGGGCAACATCATCCTTGTTGCAGTCGAGCCCAAGGGGCATGTCATTCTTGTTGCAATGTTGTTTGGTCAAGCCCAAGGGGCATCGTCATTCTTGTTGCAATGTTGTTTGGTCGAGCCCAAGGGGCATTGTCGTTCTTGTTGTAGTGTTGTTTGGTCAAAGACCAAGGCACATCGTTATTGTTATTGTAATGTGTTTTGGCTAGAGCCTGAGGTATATCATCATTCCTTTTGCAATGTTGTTTGGCTGGAGCCTGAGGGGAATCGTTCTTATTATAGTATTGTCTTTGGCCTAAGCTTGGAGGGCCTCATTCTATTGGTATTGTCTACAACCCGAGCCCAGAGGATATCTCTTTGAAATTAAATGGTGCAACATGGTTGAGTTTGTATGATTACAAGCTGAGATACATGGGTAGTGATATATATAGTTGAATTTTGGTTGTGGATTGACCATGGGTCAAATCCTAACGCTCTCCCCTTGGAAGGATGATCATCACAATAAAACATAGTCCATAGGATAATATTTCAAGTAACATAGTGCAAGTAAATTGGCTGTGGGGTTGTATTGTGTTGGCTAAGACCCAGGTTCGAGCCTCGGTAATTGTCAGGTAAAAAACTATTTTTTAATTCTTTTCGAACTATTAGTGAGCCGAAAATAGACATTTTGTATATGTGTTGCTGGAAAGCGCCCATTTTGTAGAACACACCTTGAAATGGGCATTTGTAGGACAATTATATTGAAATTTTAATTTTATAAGTTTTCTGGAGGCTTTTGAGCTCATTTATAGTCCAAATTGGATTTCGCAAGAAGCATGATGATCAAGGTTCGGTGATGAACAATTCTAAAGGCATGAAAATCCTTAATTATGTTTTCTTAATGTTCAAAATCTGTGGTGTGTGTTTTGGAAGATTATGAATAGGCTATAGTTGATGTTGAGCATATGACAAGAAGCTCTTTCGATATGGTTTTTATGTGACTAGATTGATGAGCAGGTTGGAATAAAGTTTGGGGAGGACAAAATGTTGACAATAATAGGTTATTCAATTTGAAGATTTATATTGTTTAAAGAGAAAGTGGATCTAGTTTGATATATTTTGAAAAGAGGCACATACGAATTTAAAGAAGCAATTGGGTGCCTCCACTGAGGTTGGTGCCTTGATTAGGTTGGATCTTATAATACATCCAAGCTTGCATATCATTCAAGTTGGTGCTTCAATTAGGTTGGAGCCTACAGTAACTCAAAGCTTGCATATCACTAAGGTTGGTTCCTCAATCAGGTCGAAGCGTAGAGCAAGTCAAATGTTGCTCATTTATGAGGATAGTTCCTCAATCAGGTTGTAGCTACTGCAAGAAGAAACTTCCATATCTTGGGGGTGGGTGCCTCCAACAAGTCAGTGTTTGAAAATCTATGTAATGAATTGAAGAAAAGGAAGAAGAAAAAAATGTGGTTTTCTCTTGTATGGGATTCCACATAAAAGCTTGTGTCTCTTTGTGTTGACGTGATGGATTCTTGATGTATTGTTAATATGAAAATAACTTCATAATGCATTATTCTCTTTATTGATATGCCACAAATGGTTATGAGTCATTGCTATATAATTTTTCATTAATGAAAAGTTGTGAAATGGTAAAATTGTTGCCACACTTATTCACCCCTCCCCTCAATGTGTTATTTAGTCTAACAAATTTAGATTATTGAGTGTATGCTATATATTTTTGGAATGAAACATTCCCTCCCACCTCCTTAAATTAATCTTGGCTAAATGGGAGGTGTTATCTTTAATTAAACCAACCTCCATGGTCTCATTATGAATATGGGCTAAAAAATTCCTTCTCACCCAAAGTGTGTAGAAATCACTTTGGAAAATACCATTTGTCTCATCAAGAGCTTTCTGACAATATAAATTCTTCATCCATCTAACCTCCATATTGAAATTTATGCCATTTGAAGTTTGGGCAAATTAAACCTTGCCACATCAACAAGGATATGCCACGTAGAACCTACATGGAAATGCTACGCCACATGTGGTCCAACGTGGTGTCCACCACGTCATAGCAACACTATGCCATCGTGCCACATTCCTAAGTGTATTTTGCTCCAATGTCTGTGGTGTGACATAAATGTTTACATCTAGTGAAAGGGTTAGTATTTGTCCCATGAATTTTTTCGACTCCATGCCCTATTGTGAAAAGGGTGTTGCAAATACCACCATGAACCTAAGCTCCATGGTGATGTGGCTCCTAGCCATGTGCACTTCCACATTAGTACCACGTGGAAATACTAAGCTAGGTAGCACCATAGACAGTCGACGCGTGTCACCTAGGTGCCACGTTAGCATCATCCTCCACGCCACCCACTTCCACTGCATCCTTATGATGTCACACTGACATCAAGGTGATGTCACCATGCTACATGGCATCTTCTAAGGGTGCCATGTGTCATCCAAAACTAACCCCCTTGGCCGTCTGAAAAGAGCATTTCTACCTGCCACATGTCACACTAAGAGTGTGCCACATAAACAAACTTTCCACATCACTAACACACGTCATCCAAAGCTCTACATGGTAACCACGTAGACATGCCCAACTTATGTGGCATCTGCCACTTCAACCCAAGTCATGAGTCTGATTGGCCTAGGGACCTCCATGCAAGGTGATGTTTTCCAATTTAAAAATGAAAAGGGCTTTCTATTTCACCCTCCATTACAGGTTCCAACATGCCCACAATTGGAAGAAATCGTTCCACGCCTCGACAGTGCTATGGGAAACTGTGGAAGTAGGTGACAAGCATTGTAACCACCCCATCACACATTTACTTCCCTTTACAAGGTCTTCAAGTAAACATCATCTGAGAGTTACTATGACGTGACCTAAAATCAAATTTCTAGTTATGGAAGTGGGGTCTACTAACCAAAAACTCACTGAAATCTCTCAGGGACACCAGATCACCTAGGTGTCAGACCATAACGCATAGTGATCTGACCGTGAGTTGGAACTTCTTTTTAACCAACCTCATAGCCCAACTATATCCATAAGCCACTATGAGTGCGGCTAGAAATATCTAGCCACACGCACATGCCTCCCTTCGTGCGGCTAGAAAGCTCTAGCCACATGTACATGCCTCCATTCGTGCGGCTAGAAAGCTCTAGCCACACGCACATGCATGCCTTCGTGCAGTTGCAGTTGAAATTTTCTTGTTCCATGCATGTGACCATGAAATAAGTTCGACATTTTGAGGGGTAGCCTACATGCCACTGCCAAGGACAACCCAGAACTTTCCAGATCAAGTCTAAGGTGATGACAAGTACTAAGGCTAGATCTTGCTCAAAAGTTTCCAAAAACATGAGAACATTTTGTCAAACACATGGTAAGCATAGTAACGATAGGTTGTGGTTGCATATCTGTTCAATGTTTCCTTAACTTCATCAAGGAATCATTAAGAAAGCTTAATGCCCTCTCAAACTAGTGGCAATAACACTAGTTATCCCATGCATTCACATAACCATTCGATAACTTATCAAATCATGAATAGGATCCATAATGAGAGCACATCATTTAACCATGCCTATAACCATAATGAAACCATTCATAAAATCAACACAATAACCAATACATGTGTTCATTAATCACAATAAGAAAATAACTGATATTAACATATGCAAATGCCAATTAAGTTAGGGACTTCCATGTACCACTCGACCATTGATTGGGCTGAAATAAATATCTCTTTCAACCAATCAACCCCATGCCATATTCATAGCATAAATGCGGGATCACATGGGTTAAACCAAAGTAGAACCAACTAGGGCTTCCAGAGGCCAAACCACCTCAATCCTCAACCATAATGATTTCGCCTAAACCAATCCAGAAATCACTAACACTAAACAAGATTGGATGCCTCCAAATTTCTTCACCATACCTAGAGGAATTTCACTGTCTCCACCCTTCTGTCAAGAGTTCCAGGAGAAATCTCATCTCTATCCTTGAACCTTGGGAATTTCCTAAGATCACCTCACCAAGATCCAAAGTCTACTGGCCATCCAAATATTAAAATAAAAAAGAAACCGACAACACCGTGGCTGTCCAGGAAATGGTAAGGCAAGGTTGAAAACCACTGTTAATCCAGGAGAATCCCACGCCAATGACAAGAAAGTGACCAAATAACCAAATGTATGTACCATGCATCCAAATCCCAGTGATTAAATCACACATTCAACCTGTTACCTGTGATGTCCTCCTAGTGTAGTTTCTCTTCCCGACCTGTCCTTGTGCTCCCTTTCTTTCCTTTGCCTGCTTGCTTTCTTGTTCAAGTGCTTCCTCTCTCTTATCTTAGAGCTCTATTTCTGAAAGTGATCAAGAGCTAAATTGAAAAAAAGTTGTGACATGTTTCTTTGATGCCTTTTTATCATTGATGTATAGTCTATTCCTTTCCATTTTCCCATTTCTTTCATTTTCCTCTAATTTCTCTCTAATTTCCCTTGCATGCATATTTGTGTCTCTTCATCTCCCTTTTCTCCTATTTTACTTTATTTCTCATATTAAATTGTCATTTAATTCCTCTTGCTTTAAAAATTTCCATTGCCATTAATAAACGACGAGTGATGTCTGCTATAGTGCTTTCCCCTCCATTCAACTTGCAATATCTGTCCCATGACCTTGGTCATATTTTATTTACATGGAAAATCAATCTGGGGCTGTTACAAGCATATTCTTGTCTTGCACCTTTTGTCATCTCTAAGCCCATTTCCATAGATTCCCTCTTGTAAACTCGATGCAACGTGACATGAATGTCATGTAATGGAACTTTTATCGTCTCATGCTCTCGTTTGCTGAAAAATGTAACTAGGTTCGGTCTTCACAATGTCTACTGTAATCATGATTTTATGTATTTGATAAAAAGAGAAAAATAAATTTATTATTGTCTTTCTTGATGCACGGGTTTCATTCTCAAGGTAAATTTATTTGTAGGTCAATCAGCAATTGAATGCTTCTAGGTCTATTATAGAATTATGAAGTCAAAAGAGTCATTTTCATACATGTAATACCCCTTTGGGCATGTTGCATCTTGTAAAGAAAATTTTTGTATAGTCAAAAGTTTCAAGAAGACCCTCAAAGAACTCATTAAACAAGCAACAATAAGTCGACCTACATGAAAGAGCAAGTCGACCTCATGAAGGGATGTTCAACCACCTTGTGAAACCTACATATAAGATACTTCGACCTCACTTGAAGAGCACTGACTCAACACACATGAAATTCGATCAAGGAAGAGAAAGAGATCAAAGAAGAGGAGGAGTAAAGGAACAAAATAATTGAATATTGTTTTTGGGCTATCTTATCCTCACATGTGTGAAGATTAGGGAAACCTTACTAAAACCAAGTCAAAGTTGCTGGAAGTTGTTGGGCAAGTCAAAGTTGCTATAAGGTTGAAGTTGCTGGAAATTTCTAGGTCAAAGTAGTTGAAATAAAAGTTCATTAAGAAGGATAAGTTTGACTTGGTCTTGGAGGGCTCTTAGACAAGGGTCTTATGTCATGGAATTCGTCATCTGAACATTCTATAAGAGAAGAATTCTTTTGGGTTTTCGACTCAATAGGGGAGGTTTTGGCCCTAGCTTGCAGCCTACATCTTGTCTTCTTGGATACTATTGATATTCATGTTTTTGGTAGCTGTTTGATGGTAAGAAAATAATAATAATAAGTGAAGAATCTAATAATCAAGAAAAATTAAAATACATCACAAGCATTTATCAAGTATAACATAAATCACCTAATCTAGCTAACCCTATATTTCTCAACATTGTCAACTCCACACTAACTTAAAAGATGGTAGTCATAGTACTTGAAATGGCATGATATTAATGCTAATCACCATGGTTAGGTGATTAATCTTAGGATTAGCTGTAATCTCAATGATTAAGTTATTGCCTCTACCCTTGAAAATTTCTGATTTCCTTTACAAATTTATCAAGGCTCATTAAGCCCGAATACAAGTTTGGACTTACAACATAGATCTCTTCCAGAATGAATTATTCATTCAAACCTAAACACTCTACACACCATTCATAACCATGATATGTGATTAAGCATGTCAACATGCCCTTTAAAAGATCACACATAACCCATAACTAACATGATTCAATGAATACAAGTTCAACAACAACATATCATGTTGCAAAGTAAATTACACACAATTGTACCAGATCCACTAATAAACATACAGTGCAACATCAGTCTTAACTAGTCAAATGTCCATGAATAAAGGATCCAAACAATTAGTTATATAAAATATAAACACATACAATCTCTTAACATGCCAACTACGACATCTTGACAACAAGTATGCTTGGTTATTATACAATAGGGTCTCCTTAACATTTATAACACCCAAGCCATCAAATTTCACACACCAGAACATCTTAACTTGGTTCGTTATATCACCATACATAAACATGTAAACAACTATGCAATTCAGGAAACCTATCAACCTATATAGGGAGTTATAAGTCCCTCACATCATGGGAATAGTCATACAAACATCTCATTGCAATATACAAGAACACATGTTCCTCATCAATAGTTCTAATACACCCATAGTCATATAACAACATTAATTATCATTCAAGTGTAATAGGTATACACAAATATAAGTGTAAGTAACTTATCTTATTAATTGAATCACTAACAAGTGAAAGAGGGACTTCAAATCTCCTCCCAGTCATAGGCCAACTGCATTGTTTTTATTTCTTGCAATTAACCACCCCTGAGCCAGATTTAGAGCCTAAGGAGTGAAGTGCTCCAGGGAAATTCACACTAGTCTAGTTAAAAATTTCTCATGGAAATGTAGAGCACACAATGCCTCCATCAGACACTCATGAGTCTAGAGCGCATAATATCTCTATACAAACAACACTTTAGGGATTCCAGAGCACACTTTTCTCCACCCTATCTATCATTACTGGAATACAGAGACCAAAGTATATTCACTTGCTTCATTCTTCATAAATCCAAAGCCAATAGTGTTGAGAAATCAATGCATGTAGTTATTAGTGTTTTTATTCCTCTATTCTTGATAATTACTTGTGATGTGTGGTTGCTTCTTTACTTCTTTATTATTTTATCTTTCATCAAGCAATTATCAAATAAAAAATACATGAAAATAACAAGAACAAGAGACATAAGATGTAGGTAGTTAGCCAAGGAAAAACCCCTCTCCTAGGGGAAAACACAGTCAAACTCTAGGAATGCAGCTAAGTGATATTCAACAGATGGTCCTGTCTCTTCATTAGATCTAGGTAAATTTTTTAAATACTCATAAGGAAAATCATGAAGATGGGTTGTAGGTGGAAGGACTAAGGCTGCATAATGTGCTGCCACACTTGGTTAAATATCAACCATTTGATGTTGTGATGGAGTTGTCTTCTTAGGAGAAACAAATTTACTAAAAGAAGGAGGTGATGGAGGTTTGGTTTTCTGGAAGAATTGAGGATTGATAACTAACTTTTAAAATTTAGGTAAAACCTTTTCAATATCCTTAAAATCTAGAGGATTAGTATAAATACTAAGTTCCTCTTCAAATTTAGTAGAAGTGGATCGAAAAGTATGTACAAAAGAAAATTTAAAATCAAGTGGTTTATACACAGAAAGAGAAAGTTTAGGATCTTCTTCATTGTGAGTAGGTTCCAAATGGGAATAAGGAAGTTTAAAAGCCTCAATTTGATGGACTAAAAGTACATTTTGAAGATCTACTCCTCTAGAAAGTAGTTCTAAAACTTTTGGGGGAAGATATGATAATTCAATAGGTATTGGAGTTAACTGTGAAGGGTTAGATTGTGAAGGCACTACATATAGAACAAAGGCAAAAGTAGCAAGAGAAGCTTCTAAGCTATGTCTAATTGATGCAATTCTAACTAATCTCTTTGGATCCGATAGAGAGAAAATCTCTAGATTTGACTGTGATCTGGTATGCTTGTGTGAAGCCAGATTTAATATGTAGAGTCACTAGGTGAAGGATTTTAGCCTACTGACTTCTTGTTCACCATTAAGAGGCAAGTATAATTGCTGCCCCAGGGAAACAAGCTTCAACCTTCGTTCCCCGTAAACAATGCCATTCTAATGTTGTCCTTTGTAGACAATCCTAGGCTAAGGGATTGTGCTAAAGCATCTAAAGTAATGTTTTAAATTTTAACGTGGATGACCAATTCTTAAAACTTTTAAACAAATTAAAATCCTAAATATTTCTGAGAAAACATAAGCGCTCATTCTTCATCCTCAACATAATTAATCTTTCGAATGATTTGGAAAGCAGAATTTAAGAAGATATATAATTCCTTAAATATTCAGATTGAACCTCTAATTTCTTATATATAACAGATGCATATAGAAGTTTTCTATAGCCAAACAATGCATGTGCAAGAGATGACAAAAAGCAACAATTTAAAAATTGAGAGGAATTAACTAAGACAAACAATTTCAGTTAATTAATCTCTTTTAATAATGATAGCTTTGCAGGAGCTTTCAGAAAGATTGATATTCAATCTAATCTTACCCAAACTTCTATGTTACCTTGAACATGCGCAGAGAAAATAAAAATGAATACATATTTTAGTAACCATAAGAACTCATAGAGACACACAAGCTGCTCAAAATGAATCCAAAATCCTTCTATTAACGTCAGAAATAGCTTAGTAAGTTACAAGCATGTCCACTGGTTCATCATAATGGTTCAACCCTTTCTTCTTTGAAATACAAAATATTTATAGAGTTCGACTTCAAATATATCTAAACTGGAACCAAAATTTATCAAAAATATAATATCATACAAAATAGTTGGGATATTACAAAAATAGAACTGAAAAATAGTAAATCTGAATTGATTTGAACACTCTGCACAGATTTCGAGGGTTGCTGTTGATGACTGTAGCTAGAGATTTGCTTTTCTGTTCACTACCCTTGTTAATCTGTTGTCTGCTCCTGAAATTTAGCATTTTGTTCCTATTTGATGAGCTCACATAATTGATCCCATCTCTTTTCATTAGGGATAGAAAACTTTAACAATTTTTTGTATTACTCATCAACTTCAACATATTTTTCAAAAGTGGGCCTAGTTAAAGAAAATGCTTAATTTCTTGTTGAATTAACAAGTCATAACTTAAACCTTCAATGAAGGATTTTCCAGTAATAATTCCCCTTATTTTGGAATTTTTGGTCTTGTCCACTACTATCTTATGAAATTCGTGTTGATAATATTCAAGTGGAAACAATTTTCCACCTATATCCTTCAAACCTGGAAGTCCTTTATGACGTAAAGCATTGAATTGGCTGTGAAATTTCTTGATCTGAACCTCTAAATTCTGGCATTTGTTCTCAATCTGTAGCATCAAATTCCTCTTGGTTAAAACCTTTCTCACCTCCAAGACAACTTCAACTTTGTCTTGAATGTCGAATTCCTCAAGTTCATCTTTTGTCTTGGGGTTTAGGACTTTGATTATCATTGTGTCATCTCCTTATTTGTGGTCCAGGTCTTCTTTTATTTCTTCTACTGCTGCTTTTGAACTCTGCAATAAATCTTCCTCCTCAAAAATAATTTCAATGGAATGCCATAACTCAGTCACTGATGCATTAATGCCAATGCAGATATTTTCTTTGGCCCGAGCAATAGTTTGTGCAGTTAAAGATTCATTTGCATAAACTTCTAATTGCTAAGTTAACTTATAATTATTTTAAGTCTCAGCCAAATATGCATTATCGAATTTAATTTTCTGTTCCTGAATCTTTTGGAGCTACATTTTGAGTTTTTCAATTTCTTGATCCTTCAAAGTTAAGTCTCCCATGGCTTTTGACAGTTGTTCTGCTGAATCTGTAGGCTGCATCTCTAGTATGATTGATGTTGCTGTAGATGTCCATACTGGTTAAGTACATGTTGTATATGTTGTAGCTACAGGAATGGTAGCTGAAATACTGAGTTGATGCTCTTTTTCTTTCAAGAGTGTTTCCATGTCAGATTTCATCTTCTGAATTTGAAGTTTATGTTCAACTATCAATTTAAAGATATTTTCCTTTTACTTTTCAAGTTGACCAACTTCCTTAGCTTGTGGATGTTCAGTAGTAGGAAGTTTAAGCTGCTTCCTCAATGCTTGAATGCCAATTTTTTTATTCTTTATCATCTCTTCTGCTACTTTGATATCACTAGGATCATATCTAGACTAATCACCAAATCTTCAAGATCTTTGATTTTGGTAACTTAGCCGAATATGAAATTCTCTCCATTTTCAACTGTGTGTGAATATTGTTCAAGGAAGCTTGCAATTTAGAGGCTTCCATGGCTGAACTTGTCAATGTAGAATATATCATTTCACCAACCTTCTTATGTAGGTCAATTTTATCAATTGCATGAATTTTCTTGGTGTCAAAAGCAAAAATGGATGTTTTATAATCTTCTACATTTTTAGGGATTGGAACTTTAGGTTCCAAGAAAGCTAATTGAAACTGTCCCTTTTTAGTAGCAGGTGTAGATAAAACTCTATGTTGAGTAGTGGAATAGTTCTTCCAAAATCCTAAATAAGTAGCGCCCTTTAATGCTTCATTCTTCCTTTTAATTTCTCTGTATCTAGCAAAAATATTTTGCTGCGCTGTACCTTGAGAAACATAAGACATGGGAGAATCCGTGATTTGTTCAATTTGTGAAAAGGAAGTAGTAGGAAATCTTGACAACATCACTATAGCCTATTCTTGTGAATTCTTTTCTTCTGAAGATTCTTCATGAGTGTTTGTCTTCTTTCTCTTTTTGAAAACTGTGAAACCTGTAGCTTGAGCTTCTGAGTCTGTAGGAGACTGGCTTTCTCTTTATCTTTTAGTTTCTTTTTCTTGAGGAACTGGAGTCTGTGAAGATATCTGAATAACAATTTGTTCCTCGTCTTCCTATAATGTATTTTCCTGCCATTCTTCTTGATTTGCATATTGTTCTATCACTGACCCAACTGTATGTACATAAGGTGTTTTTTTCTGCTGAAATATCAACCTTGAAATAATTCCCAAGGAATCATAGGACTAAGTAAAACTCAACTTGAATTTCATCTGCTTTAACAAATTATCTGCCTCTTTTGATGTTCCTCTGGGATTGACAGTAAAAGGGCCAATATGTGCCTTCAACTTGAATTGTTCTTTCTGCTTCCTGGATACAAAATGCAAACTGTCCATATTCATCATTTGCTTGATTTATTCTAAGGCAAAGATCCTAATTTACACAAAAAATGGTAACCTATAGGGAAGGAGTTCACATTCTTATATTCTGATCTTTGTATAATTCTGGTAAAGGTACTAGTCTCCAACTTTGGCTTGCTCAGTAAGGTGCAAAATTATTTTCATTTCAGGTGAAACCCTTGGTATAACATCACTACTAAGAAGACATAAGGACATATGCAAAAATTGGTTTACAAAATCACTGAAGGAATACTCTTCTGTGTTTTTTCTTACCAAGGAAGTCCATTGAATGACTGATTGAGGTTTTCCTTGTGCATCTATCTTCTTCAATGGAAACTTAAATCCTTATGCTTGATGAAATGATAGTAAATACATAAGAACTGATTGATGTTTAAAATCACCTTCAACATGAAACTTTAGAAACTGATCATGAATAATGTCTAACAAAAACTAACTATAATTGAAAATCAATGAGGGCTTATTATGCATAGAGAACACTGATAAAAATCCCAATATTACTTCATCTTCCCACTGATCATTAGGGTAACTTAACAAAGAGGAGACCATAGAAATGACTTTCCTTGACATTTTTGGAAGAATTGAGGTGGAATAAGACGGATTAGTTCTAGGTAATTCAGATTTTTTAGGTAGGAATGACTCAAAGATACATGCTGATTGAGGAAAAGTGAGTTTCTGATAGATCTGCATGAGGCAATCAGTACAAAAAGTGTGCATAGGACATGGGAGATTGATTTGGAGTGCTTCACATATGGATTCAAATGTAGCGGCAAATAAAACTTCATTGTTTTGGAAAATTACAACCCTCTGACTGGGAAGGTATGACTTTGGGGAAAGACAAATTTGGGCAAGAAAGAATCCCAGATACTCAATTCATCACTAACATCTAGGAATTTCTGTGTTGCTCAATTGTGGAGTTCATACAAATCAAACTCGCACTAGGTTTCTGAGATCTTGTACTGATTATCTACCAAAGGAATCTCTTCTAGGTTAATAACAAAGGGCAATGTTGGAATTTCTACAACTAATTTTGATTTGCTTTTGTGAGAAGACATCTTTGAACAAGAAATTATGGGGTAGAGTGTCAAATTACCAAGCTATGGTCATCACTGACATATGAATGATGGCTGCATGATTGTGGAATTCTGGATTGCACTTGCACTGTTAAAAGAAGAAATGGCGAAAAAAGAGGATGCAGGGTAATGTGTAGTTTTTAAAAGAGGGGATTCGAAAGAAATAACAAATTATAACCATTTTTGGGCGCGTCTACTTAATAAATTTAGACGTTAGCGGGAAGGATTTATTGTTAAACGGTCAAATACTTGTTTGGTAGGAGAAATTAATTATATAACGATTATTTGGTGGGAGTGAATAAGAAAGGGACAAGTGGCGAGGAGTGAACGGGCGTGGAAGCAGAGCGGAAAGGAGAAAGTATTTTCCAGGGGGTGGTGCAGGGCTACACCCGGCATATAACCATCCTTAGTCAAACTGATGCCAGGGTAAACCACCCGCACATAACCACAATATGCATTTATCAATAATAATGCATCCACAACTGTCCCAGGTCATTTCACTCAATGAAGGAGTTAAATCTATAGACCATAAATGGTCATGACCCATTCATTAACAGTTCCTGTACATAGGAACTCAATCACCCCGCCTGAATCCTCTATCGGGATTATAATATGAACCCTTTAGAGCCACAGTCCACGTATATATTACCATACTCCTTCATATATTTTGGTAGCATATATATATTACCAAAAAACACTATCGGTGCTAATCTCTCGGTGAAATCCTTATACAAAGGAATTCCACGCAAATATGCCTTATTCCTCCTTTATATGGTTCTGCACAGAACCCGAGGCTAAAACCTCATCGCAATCACTATCCGCAATCATCAATGGTCATATACATATGAGCCATCACCCTTCTCCGACTCCGATCTCCGATATCGGAGCAATAATACATATTTTCGCATTAAAACCCCGCCATATAAACTATCGGAAATATTAATATTTGAGAATACAAAGGAATTTCCCCTCCGAACCGATACGTCGGATTTTAGATTCTATCGAACCGTGACTATAATATCATCGGGTCTGGTCTTTACATAATCCACACTTCCGCTGCGCCGAACTTCGATGGTCCGAGCTCCGATAATTCGATAATCGCTATCGGCTATTGGAACTTCCCGCTGTCTTAACTTCTTTCATTATGAACCGCCGATTGTGCGATTGCCAATTGGATTATTGGCAATATTGCCAATTTCTCGTCGGGGTTGATATATATGTGGTCACCGTCCTTTGTTACCTCCAAAATGTGATTGTGACTTTCAATCGTGGTTGTTGATCTTTGAAGATCTAACGACTGCTGAGTATCAATATTGGACTTCTCCGCTCGTCCCTTTTACTTGGAAATTCTTCGCGTTTTCTTCAATTCTTTGGTGATTTGGCTTCTTTAAAGGTTTCGGCCTTCTGCTCCTTCGCAGCTCCTCTCCAAAGATAACGCTGGGTTTCACTTGAGTTCAATAGCTCCTCGTGCTTCCTCTGAAGCATATTACGCCTCTGCGTACTTCAGAACTCTGCTTGCAATTCATTATAGAACCTATGAGTTCATAATAAATCATTCATGAAATACTTCAATATTTGACACAGTCAGGGAATAACGCCACATCTATTAATGTAAAAAACAAAGATTACATCTGAGACTCCTCGGTCTTGTTCACACACATATATAGGCTTGATTTCCTATTAGTGGCCTCCTTTTGTTGCCCGTAGGCTTACACATATTTATATGGAAACATTGGATCGGATCATTGAAGGGTCTGATCAATCCTCTAACAAAAACCTAAAGCTCTACATGCATGCATATGTGGAGGACTTTATCCACTCCATCTTTTCTCTGTTTTAAAACAAAAAAGCCCCCTGTTTTTCTCAATGGTCCACATCTATTTTCCCTTTTTTGCCTAAAAGCTCTCCCTTGCTCCTAGGATCATAGAACTACTCATGTTATCATTTTGATTGTTTTGAGAGCATCTAATTAAATCACACTTAAGGCCTAAATGTTGCATTAACTTGGAACTTAGGAAAACTATTCCCTAAAATGCATGACCCCCTATGTCTACTATTTACAATGATTTTCCTTGGGATGAATGCTGCTGCATTAGACTCCCAAAGTAAAAAATATTCATGATCTCCTAATAATGTGTCTTCTGGTCTTGGTCTTCCTGGATCCCACACTTTGTTCTGTAACTGTCCATATGATTTATTCCTTTGCTGCCACTACACTTCTGCTGTCTTTTGCTCCATTTTCTTCTTCCTGTCAATCAGGTTCAAATTCTGATTGATCTTGCTTGCTGCTGTTACCATTTTCCTCCATTTGAATTACTTCATCATGTGCTGCCATATTTCTTCAATTTCTATGTCCAGCATATCTTTGGGCTGGTCCATCTTCTGCTTCTTACTTCTGTCTTCTTCTCTTTGTTTCAGGTTACTGTTGCTGTCTTCTATGCTGAATTTTGTTTTACTTGCTTCATTCTTTGGTTTACTTGCTCTTGCTTTACTTGCTGCCATTTTTGCTGCCTCCCTATCATCCTTACCCTCTTTCATGATTGAATCATGATTGTTCAACATTTTCTCCAACAATTTAACATCTTTGTTCCATGGATTGAATTCTTCCATGAAGTCTTCTTCTTTCATCTTTACTTGGCTGATCCCTAGTGCCAAATCTCCTCCAGCAATTGCAACAAAACCAGCATTCACAAAACACTTATTAAAATTAAAAACATAAGGCTGCTGTGCCTTCTCTCCCTTCAGCAACAATTCAGTTTGCTGCACTGTTTTTTTCTCCTCTGTCAATACATCAGTATGTTGATTTGAATTCTCAAAAGAATTCTTGAGACTGTCCATTAGTCTCTCTTCCCCACCATCTGTCCTAATGATCTCTTCTTGCCTTTGTCCACTGTAGTGAATTCCTTCTTTTGCAGTGTCAATCTGCTGAACTTCCATATCCATCTTCTCTTCTTTATGATTGTCATTCATGACAATTCTTTGGTCTTCCCTTTTCAACAGTCTATACTGAACACCTATTCTATGTTTTTCTAACTCCCTTCTCTGAAAATCTAATTTTCTATATAACTCAATAACTTAAATTGGAGTAGATTTTGGAAATTTTACACAATTCTCCATACCTTCCTTTGTTATGGATCGATCATCAGATGTCCTTTCTCCTTTTGCTAAGTCTTTCCCATAGACTTCTTCTTCCTTAACATCTTTCAGTAGATGTTCTTCTTCTTCACTGACTATCTCAACAACTCCCATGGCTATTTCAACTGTATCTATCATCATAGTGGATGATGACCCTTTACTATGTTTTCAGTTAACATAGTCTCTTCTTCTTCAGTACATTTTTCCTTGCTGTCCTACTGTAACTCTTCTCCTAGAGTTATTCTTGTCTCATCATCTTCAAACCATCTCTGTCCTTCCCCAATGACATTCATTGGATCACTTCTTTGGGACAACATTTCTTCAGTCTTCATTGAAATAAGACTGTCATCTTCCTCCTCTAAGACAATTTTATCATTCTGCTACCTACTCTCAGTCTTGATCTGAACAGATTTCAGATTCTATTCCTTCTCTTTGACAAACTCTAAAGTTTTTTCATCCTCCTATGATGTATCTGCAATCATCCACAAACTATCAGTTTTAAAAATATAAGACTCTATGGTCCCGCTTGATGTTTCAGCCATCATGTCTCCTTGTTGTTCCAAATCATTCATATGATTAAGAAATTCTTCAATCTCCTCAAGCCCTTCACTTGGTTGCTTGATATCTTCCTCCAACTGCATATGAGACTTATCTCTCTCATCTTCTTCTAGAACAAAATTTAGATTCTGCTTGTCTTCTTCCTTCCTGATGACAATATCAGCAAATTGTCCTTCATCTGCAAACATACATAAATTGTCAGATTTAAAATCATCAGACCTTTTGGTCTCATTTGAAGTTTCAGCCTTCAAGTCTTCATCTACACTTTCTCCCAAAAATTCTCCTTGTTCTGGTTCACAAATGGATTCTTCCATTTCTAACTTAACTTCCTTGAGTTTTTCCTTCAGCCACTTTACTTTTTTTTGCTGTAGCCTTCTCTGCAACTAATGCCACTTTATTGGCTTCTTACTCAAGACCCAACCTAGTCTCTGGCTTTCCTCAAGCATTCTCCTTAATGCATTGAGTTCTTTCAATTCAAAAACCTCTTTGTCAATTTCCACTTGACTCATCTTCTTTCCATTTGCCTTGGCATCCTTCTTCTCATATCTTCTACTGTGGCTTCTCTCTAAACCTCTACTATGACTATCAGTATTCATCTTCTTTTCTTATATCTTCATGAGCTCCTTTGCAACAAGCCTCTGCAACAACTAGTCCTCCTGGCTACAATCTTACCTCACTAAGCTCTCCTCACTCACTCTTTTGGTAAGCACAGGTCCTGTGTCTGGAACCTCTTCTTGAGCAACACCTTTTCTCCTTCTAGGCTTCTGCAATCTCTCACTTTCTCTTGAGAACACTTCAGCTGTCCTCTCTATCCAATCTCTTGTTGGATTCTTCAGGTTCACTGCCACTTCTCCTTTAGAGTATTCTCCTTACTCTGTCTTCAAGAACACATCTGTTCTCTTCTCACAGCTTCTCTTGCTGTCCTTTGTTGAGATGCTTCATCTGCAACCAACAATCTTCAATTTAACTTTGAGATAAAATACACTGTCTTACGTCCAAGATCTATGCATGATCTTGCTCTCCCATTCTTCTGCACTTTGAATGTCTTGTCCTCTGGTTGGTTTCCAAGTCCTTGTTGGAATGCTACAATCTTCCAAGAACTTCAAAAGTTCTCATTTTATAGATTACAAATCTGCTTTAATACAAACTTCTGCTTTGACTTCAATTCTACTATGATACCACTAATGGTGCAAGGCTACACCCGACATATAATCATCCTTAGTCAAACTAATGCCAGGGTAAACCACCCGTACATACCCACAGTATGCATTTATCAATAATAATGCATCCACAACTGTCCCAGGTCATTTCACTCAACGAAGGAGTTAAATCTACAGACCATAAATGGTCACGACCCATTCATCAACAGTTCCTGTACATAGGAACTCAATCACCCCACCTGAATCCTCTATCGGGATTATAATATGAACCCTTTAGAACCACAGTCCATGTATATATAACCATACTCCTTCATATATTTTGGTAGGATATATATATATTACCATAAAACACTATCGGCGCTAATCTCTCGGTGAAATCCTTATACAAAGGAATTCCACGCAAATATTCCTTATTCCTCCTTTATACGGTTCTGCATAGAACCCAAGGTTAAAACCTCATTGCAATCACTATCGGTAATCATCAATGGTCATATACATATGAGCCATCACCCTTCTCCGACTTCGATCTCCAATATCGGAGCGATAACACATGTTTTCGCGTTAAAAGCCTGCGCCATATAAACTATCAGAAATATTAATATTTGGGAATACAAAGGAAATTCCCCTCCAAACCGATACGCTGGATTTCAAATTCTATAGAACCGCGACTATAATATCGTCGGGTCTGGTCTTTACATAATCCACACTTCCGCTGCGCCGAACTCCGATGGTCCGAGCTCTGATATTCTGATAATCGCTATCGGCTATCGGAACTTCCCGCAGTCTTAACTTCTTTCACTACAAACCGTCGATTGCGCGATTGCTGATTGGATTATTGACGATATCGCCAATCGCTCATTGGAGTTGATATATCTGTGGTCACCGTCCTTTGTTACCTCCGAAATGCGATTGCGACTTTCAATCGTGGCCGTTGATCTTTGAAGATCCAACGGCTGCTGAGTATCAATACTGGACTTCTCCGCTCGTCCCTTTTACTTGGAAATTCTTCGCATTTTCTTCAATTCTTCAGTGATTTGGCTTCTTTAAAGGTTTCGGCCTTCTGCTCCTTCACAGCTCCTCTCCAAAGCTAACTCTGGGTTTCACTTGAGTTCAATAACTCCTCGTGCTTCCTCTGAAGCATATTACACCTCTGCGTACTTCAAAACTCTGCCTGCAATTCATTACAGAACCTACGAGTTCATAATAATCATTCATGAAATACTTCAATATTTGACACAGTCAGGGAATAACGCTGCATCTATTAATGTAAAAAACAAAGATTACATCTGAGACTCCTGGGTCTCGTTCACACACATACACACGCCTGATTTCCTATTAGTGGCCTCCTTCTGTTGCCCGTAGGCTTACATATATTTATATGGAAACAATGGATCGGATCATTGAAGGGTCTGATCAATCCTCTAAAAAAAGCCTAAAGCTCTGCATGCATGAATATGTGGAGGACCTTATCCACTCCATCTTTTCTCTATTTTAAAATAGAAAAGCCCCCTGTTTTGCTCAATGGTCCACATCTATTTTCCATTTTTGCCTAAAGGCTCTCCCTTGCTCCTAGGATCATGGAACTACTCATGTTCTCATTTGTTTGTTTTGAGAGCATCTAATTAAATCACACTTAAGGCCTAAATGTTGCATTAACTTGGAACTTAGGAAAACTATTCCCTAAAATGCATGGACCCCCATGTCTAATATTTACAATGATTTTCCTTGGGCTGAATGCTCCTGCATGGGGGGGGGGTGGTGAGAAGTATTGGAGAGGGGGGTCTCGAACTCAACCTGAGGCCACCACATATGAGCAAGCGGTAATTACAAAATGGATTTTTGGAGCTCCCCCCCCACCCCCACAATTAACTTCTGAAAGTTCCGGGGGGGGGGGTGTCCCGAATTCATCCTTCACCGTTGATCCAGGTGGGGAAGATCTCATCTGTCATCTGCCAATCAAACATAATCACTAGGCGACAAAATGCCAAATCAAGTTTATTTACAATAAAACAATCCTTCGAAACATAAATGATTGAAATAATAAATATGTAAAATAAAATAACCCTTCAGAAAATTATACAAAGGATTAAAATAGTAATAAAACAAAATAGTGCGGCATTTTGACTTTCTCGCAAACTTTGGGATTATATCTATATATATATATATATATATCCCTTTTTTATTTATTTCTTTTTTCTCATTTTTCTTTTCATTTTATTTTTTTTCAGCATAAAGGAAAAAGTAAAAAATAACTAGGGTAAAACCAAGTTACAACATCAACTCCATCTAGGGACTACTTCCCCTTGTGGGATGCAGAGAACTTGCATATCCATGTGCCTTCTCCTCGGGCTATGGAATCTTTGCTGTGAAAATCATACTTTGATGCTTACATTTAAAGAAAACCAGAAATTTACAATGATGATGGTTGCAAAGCATTTAATAATGAATATAATGTTTGAGGTATCACTGACGATGAATAATATTGTCCTTCTAGGTTGCGCAGAATGAAAGTGTTATTACCCTTTATTTCTGCAATGCTGAATGGTCCCAACCGCAAATTATAAACTTTTCCATGCTTTCCTTTTTCCTCTCTTTTGGCATCCCATCTTAAAACCAGATCACCTTATCTAAAATATCTTTCTCTAGCCTTCCTGTCAAATAAACTTTTCATTTTGTTTTGATATTGATGAAGTTTGTGCTGAACTTCATCTTTGTCTTGGTTTAACTCAATAATCTGATTGATTCTCCTTGAAAAATCTTTAGCTTCTTCATATGATTCCTATAAAAATTTCATGACTGGGAATGCTAGCTATGTAGGGAAAATTGCTTCAGTTCCATATACAAGTTGGAAAGGGGACTTGCGAGTAGATCTTTTGGGTGATACTCTGTTTTCCCAAACTACGTATTTGAGATGACTATCCTAACTTATTTTTTGATCTGCCAGTACTTTCTTAATAACATTAACCAAAATTTTATTTGATAATTTTGCTAACCCATTACCTTGTGGTTAATAAGGTGTAGAATGATGCAATGAAATAAGATATTTCTGACAAAACTATATCATTTTAATGTTGCTGAAAGCATGTGCATTGTCTGTAACTATTTGTTGTGGACACCCAAATCTAGAGGGTATATTCTCTTCAATGAATTTTATGACCACTGTATCAGTTGCATTCTTAACATGGATTTCTTCTACCCACTTGGTGAAGTAATCAATGGTCGTTAATATCCATATATGTTGGTTGCTGGAAGCTGGAACTATTTCACCTATGAAATCTAATCCCCATTGTAAAAATGGAGCTTCAATGAAAACTGGGACAAGGGGAAGTACTGCTAGCCTTTGTGTAAAAACAAAAAACAGACATGGGATACAACTTCCTACCTTTGCTCTGACCTGTGCAAACAATTTGGGCCAATAGAAACCTGCTCTCAGAATGTTGTATGCAATTGCCTTCCAAGCATAATGACCTCCATAAATGCCTTCATGAAAGTGTTTAATGATTATTTCAGTTTCACTTTTAGTCAAGCATAATAAAAGGATATTCAAAGGATCCTTCCAATACAAATTTGTGTTTATGATACAATATTTCATAGCCTTGAGTCTACGAGATCTGGATTGATTTTTTGTAAATTCAGGAGGATACTTTAAATCTCGAAGAAAATTCACTATGTCTTTATACCAATATGAAAGTAAAAAAAATTCATCAATATATAAAGGAAGAGGAACAAGATCTTAACTTGAACAAGGTTCTTGTGGATTCTTCTCGGTTGAAGTTTGAGAAGGTTCTTGTGGATTCTCCTCATTTGAAAACTAAGAAGGTTCTTGTGGATTCTCCTCATTTAAAAACTAAGAATGTTCTTGTGGATTCTTCTCACCTGAAAACTGAGAAGGTTCTTGTGGATTCTTCTCACATGAAAACTGAGAAGGTTTTTGCGGATTCTTCTCACCTGAGATCTTCAAAATGGTGTTGATACCAAGAATCTTACACTTTGACTCAACCAAAATTTTTGCTAAATCCTTTCACCAATTTGGTAGGTCTGACATCTAGATCAAACTCAAGTATCTTGGAAATCCATCTTCCCCTCTTTCCATTTGTATTAGGTTGTGTTAGAATTGTTTTCACTGCATTGTTGGGGACATAAGCAATAACAAGAGAATGTAAGACATAAATCCTGAATGCTTTTAAAGCTTGTACAAGGGCATATGCTTTCTTCTCTATGATGTCATATATTAGTTCAACATCTCTCATCACTTTACTGAAAAAGGAAATTGGTTGCTCATATCCATCATCATTTCTTTGTAGTAAAACAACTGCTATGGTAGTTTCAGAGGTAAAGGAGAATATAATAAAAAGTTTTGAGTAATCTGGACTAGCTAATACTGGGGCTTCTGAAATGGATTTCTTGATTAGTGAAAAATATATCTAGCCTGTACTGTCCATTTGAATTCATGATCCTTTTTAAGCATATCAATAATATTTTTCACAATTTAAGCATGATTAGGTATGAATATTAAGAAATTTATTTTTCCTAAAAATGATTTAATTTCCTTTTTGTTTATGGGTAAACTGATTACCTGAATTGCTGAGACTCTTTCTGGATCGATTACAATTCATTCCTTTGATATTATATGTCCCAATAACTTTCCTTCTTTCATTGTAAAAACTGGCTTTTTGGGATTAAGAGAAATCCCATATTTCCCGCATCTTTCAAAAACTCTTCTTGAGTGTTTCAAGTGTTTCTCATCAGAATAATAAAATACAGTTAAATCATCAAGATAAACGACAATAAATTTATTTATATTACCAACAAATGCGAGATCCATTGCTCTTTGAAATGTTGCTCCAACGTTGATTAAACCAAATGACATCTTGGCATACATAAATGTACCCCATGGAGTTGTAACTGTTGTCTTTTCTCTGTCTCCTGGACTAACCAAAATTTGGTTATATCTAGAAAAGCCATCTAACATTGAAATTCTATTTGAACTTGAAACCCTCTGAAGTAATGGGTTCAATTTTGGTAATGGATAATTATCCTTTAAAGATAATTTGTTCAGATTTCTAAAGTCAACACACAGTCTTATTTCACCATTTTTCTTGCTAACAGGAACTAGTTTGGCTATCCATTCAGAATATCTTAAGGGAACATTTATTTTTGCATCCAATTTTTTTTTTTCAATTATTGGAAGCAAGACTGGGTTTATTCTTCTTAATTTCTGGTTAAATGGTTTAGCTTCTAGTTTGAGTGGAATTTTATGTTCAATAATGGCTGTGTCATAGGTTTTCAATTCTTCATATGACCTTGCAAATACACCTCTATAATGTTTGAAAAGATTAATATATTTGTCTTTGATTTCTTTAGGCAATGATGCTGAAATTTTAACATTTCTGATTTTTTCAGAAGTACCGATATTACAGTCTTGGACATCTTCTTGCTGTGAATTTAACAATGAAGTTTTTGACACATCATTATGATCATTTTTTTTTTCAAGGGGAACTAATCCTTTTGGAATTTAATTAGTTGATAACTGAATGATATGGTGATCAACAATTTTATGTTCTTATAGATTCTGATCATCCTCATTTGATTTGATTTCATAAATGTGTTCTTCTTCCACATGTAGAGTAGAAAATTCATCTATTGCTTGTAAAAAGTTTTTTAACTATTCATCATCTTAAAAAACCTACCATTGTTTGAGATTTTCAGGAATGGAAGGTCTGCATTTTACTTCAATTTGATAATGCAATTGCAGAGGATCGAGAATTTTAAAAGAACTAGCAGAAATTTCCAAAGCATCAACATGAATATTTTCTTCTCTTGGGATTGATTTGATATTAAAGGCTTGAAATTAATTATCTACATAGTCCCAAACTTCATTACTATAAGCTCTAAGCCTAGGATGCTTGGTTTGACAAATATTTATAATTTGTTTTATAATCAATTCTGAGTCACCATATACATCCAAGTTCTCAACTTTTAGACTCTTAACTAACTCCAATTCTAAAATTAGGGCTTCATATTTTGCCACATTGTTTGTGACCTCAAAATCTAATTTAAAATATTAGGTTATATTTCTCTTATCAGGAGATATGAGTACAATTCTAGCCCCAACCCCATCTTTGGAAAATGCCCCATCAAAATACATTTTCCAAATGTCAGTGTTTACAATTTGAGGGGTATTAACAGTTTCTTGAATTTTGATTTGAGGATTTCGAAGATCATTAGCAACTAAAGTAAAGCATCCAAAATCTTTATCGATTGCATAAATGGGATGATTAATTGCTTGATTTTCTTTACAAACTATATTGATGAATCTTATTTCTCTATACAATCTTAAATGTTCACCTCCATAAAATGGGATTTTTATCATAAGACATGTCAATTTGCAAAATTCCCCCTAACTTGGCACAACAAGATCGGAACAATAAAATTCCAAATTTTGGGGGAATATCTGTAAGAACAATGTCCAAGACTTCACTCTTGAAAGGGATTTGAGCAAGTGTTACTACTAAATCCTTAATTAATCTAAGGCAAGGAAATTTCTTGGAATCAAAAGTATACAAATCATGATGAGATATAGTGATTTGTAATTGAAGTTGATCCATGATTACTTTGGGCATTAGATAATGGGAAGCACCAGAATCTAACATGCAATTATATAAAAGGTAATCATGAATTTTCAAGGTGACATAAAAAGGAGGTACACTTTCATCAATCATATCTGAACTAGGACCAAAAACAACTTGAGGTTTTTCATCCTATAAACTAATGACATCCCCCTCTGCATCAACACTTGAAGATTGAATCCATTTAGAGACTTGATGTTTATAACCTGGAGTTTTGGAGAGTTCAGATAATGGGATTGGAATTTTAACTCTCTCTAACTATTTTTCAAAATTAAAAAGAGTTGGAACAAAATTTTCAACAATATTCTATTCTTGTAAATAATTCCGTGGTTGAGTTGATGATGTTTGTGTTTCAGCTGATTTTACTTAAGGTTCATCAAAGGTAACCTTTATGAGAGGTCTACCAGGTCCTAGTTTTGGTCTAAGGTAATACCTTCTATTTAATTCAACAATGAGGAATTCAGAAAAAGCTTGATACTTGGAAATTTCATAATTTTCTTGATTTTGAATTAAAGGCTGATCTTGAGTGATTGGAACAATAACATTCTATGATGATGGATCTTCAAAATAATTGATATCATTTGTATTGCTAGGAATAGTTTCTTTAGGATCTTGATCATCAATCATTAGGGGAGGTTAAATTTGCTGATCAATGTTTGGAGTTTGCAAAATTTGAGGCTGAAAAGGTCTTCTGTATTGAACTTGTGGTCTATTTACAACTTGTTGGGTTACTCTAGGTTGAGTTTCCATTCTTGAGGTTCTATTAAATATTTCTAAGTAGAGAGGTTATTTCATCAATTTTATGATCTTCATCTTTAGTTTTTGATGAGGTACCTTCTTATCTAGCTTTCATCCTCTTTTTCAGCCTTAGCTTTTAGTTTAGCAGATGTTGATCTATTAGCTTCAACTTTGATTGCATTAGTTTGCATGTCTGCTAAATTTTCTATTTTTTTCTCCCTAAGCATTACAAAAAAGTCATCTTCAAATGCTTTGGAAAACCTAACCTTAGCAGCAATTACTAGAGGTTTGCAATCTTGAGGCATTTTGTTATAAATTTTATTGAATCCCTTAATGAAATTAGCTACAGGTTCACAAAGGTTTCTTTTTAAGTCTTCAACTTCTGTTAAGTAGTAAACAACTTCCTTTTTCATTCCCCATTGATTTTTGAAAATATTTACTAGTTTAGCCCATGAATTAATGGAATTAGCTTGAATTTTTTTGAACCATATTCTTAAATATCCTTCAAGTGATTGAACAAACATTCTTGTGTAGACATCTTAATGCTCAATATTCATGTTATTAGCAAAATCTAGGAATGCAACTAAGTGAACTTTAGTAGATGGCCCTGTCTCTCCATTAAATCTAGGTAAATGTTTTAAATACCCATCAGGAAAAGCATGAATTTGGGTTGCAGGTGGAAGGACTAAGGCTGCATAACGTGTTGCCACTATTGGTTGAATACCAGCTATTTGATGTTGTGATGGAGTTGCCTTCTTAGGAGAAACAAGTTTACTAGAAGAAGGAGGTGATGGAAGTTTGGGTTTCTGGAAGAATTGAGGATTAATAACTAACTTCTGAACTTCAGGTAAAACCTTTTCAAGATCATAAAAAGCTAGAGGGTTAGTATAAATACTAAGTTCCTCTTCAGATTTAGTAGAAGTGGATGGATAATTATGTACAAAAGAAGATTTAAAATCAAGTGGTTTATACTTAGAAAGAGAAAGTTTAGGATCTTCTTCATTGTCAGCAGGTTCCAAATGGGAATAAGGAAGTTTAAAAGCCTCAAGTTGATGGACTAAAAGTGCAGTTTGAAGATCTACTCCTCTAGAAAGGAGTTCTAAAACTTTTGGAGGAAGATCTAATAATTCAACAGGTATTGGAGTTGAATTTGAAGGGTTAGATTGTGAAGGTACTTCAGATAGAACAGAGGTAGAAGTAGCAAGAGAAGCTTCTAACCTACGTCTAATTGATGCAATTCTAACTAATCTCTTTGGATTTGATAAAGGAGAGAAAAGCTCTAGATTTTGAATGTGATCTGGTATGCTTGCGTGAAGCCAGATTTGATATGTAGAGTCGTCAAGTGAAAGATTTTAGCCTACTGAATTCTTGTTCACTGTTAAGAGGCAAGTATAATCATTGTCCCAGGGAAAAAACTTCGGTCTTCGTTTCCTGGAAACAATGCCAATCTAATGTTGTCCTTTGTAGACAATCCCAGGCTAAGGGACTGTGCCAAAGCATCTAAAGTAATGTTTTTAATTTTTATGTGCATGACCAATGCTTAAAACTTTTAAATAGATGCAAATCCTAAATATTTATGAGAAAACAGAAGGGATGGTTCTTCATTCTTAACAAAATTAAGGTTTAGAATGATTTGGAAAGCATAATTTAAGAAGATATACAATTCCTTAAATATTCAAATTGATCATCTAATTTCTTATATAACAGATGTGTATAGAGGTTTTCTATAGCCAAACAATGCATGTGCAAAATATGACAAAAGGAAACAATCTAAAAATTTATAGGAATTAACTAAGACAGACAGTTTCAGTTAATTAATCTCTTTTAATAATGATAACTTTGCAGGAGCTTTTAGATATATTAATATTCAATCTAATCTTATCCATACTTCTATGTTACCTTGAACATGTGCAAAGAAAATAAAAATGAATACATATTTGAATAACCAGAAGAACTCACAGAGATACACAAGCTACTCATAATGAATCTAGAATCCTTATATTAACTTCAGAAATAACTTAGAATGTTACAAGCATGTCCACTGGTTCATCACAAGGGTTCAACCCTTGCTTCTTTGAAGTACAAAATATTTATAGAGTTCGACTTCAAACATATCTAAAATGGAACCAAAATTTATAACAAAATATAATATCATCCAAAATAGTTGGGATATTACAAAAATACAACTGAAAAATAGTAAATCTAAACTGATTCGAACACTCTGCACAAATTTCAAGGGTTGTTGTTAATGATTGTAGCTAGAGATCTGCTTTTCTGTTCACTGCCCCTGTTAATCTGTTGTCCGCTTCTAAAACTTAGTTGTTTGCTCGTGAAATTTAGCATTTTGTTCCTATTCGATGAGCTCACATAATTTATCCCATCTGTTTTCATCAGGGATAGAGAACTTTAACAATTTTTTGTATGAATCATCAACTTTAGTATATTTTTCAAAAGTGGGCCTAGTTAAAAACAAATGCTTAATTTCAAATCACAACTTAAACCTTCAATGACAGATTTTCCAGTAATAATTCCTCTTATTTTGGCAAATTTGGTTTTGTCCACTGCTATCTCATGTAACTTGTGTTGATAATATTCAAGTGGAATCAATTTTACACCAATATCCTGTAAACTTGGAAGTCCTTTATGATGTAAATCATTGAATTTCTTGTGAAATTTCTTGAGCTGAAGCTCTAAATTTTGGCATTTGTTCTCAAGCTGTAGCATCAAATTCCTCTTGGTTAAAACCTTTCTCACCTCCAAGACAACTTCAGTTTTGTCTTTAATGCTGAATTATTCAAGTTCATCTTTTGTCTTGGAGTTTAGGACTTTGATTATCCTTATGGCTTCTCCTAGTTTGTGGTCCAGGTCTTCTTTTATTTTTGTTACTGCTGCTTTTGACCTCTGCAATAACTCTTCCTACTCAAAAATAATTTCAATGGAAGGCCATAACTTTGTTACTGATGGATTAATGTAAATCTAGATATTTTCTTTGGCTTGAGCAATAGTTTGTGCAATTAAAGATTCATTTTCATAAACTTCTAATTGCAGAGTTAACTTATAATTCTTTTTAATCTTAGCCAAATATGCATTATTAGATTTATTTTTCTATTCCAGAATCTTTTGGAACTGCATTTTGAGTTTTTCAATTTCTTGATCCTTCAAAGACAAGTCTCCCATAGCTTTTGACAATTGTTCTTCTAAATCAGTAGACTATGTCTCTACTGTGATTGTTGTTGCTGTAGATGTCCCTGCTACCGAAATACCTACTATAGATGTTGTAGCTATAGGAATGGTAGGTGAAAAATACTGAGATGCTTCTCTTTTTATTTCAAGAGTGTTTCCATGTCAGCTTCCATCTTCTTAAGTTGAAGATTTCGCTCAACTATCAATTTAAACATATTTTACTTTTCCTTTTCAAGTTGACCAACTTCCTTAGCTTGTGGATGTTCAGTAGTAGGGAGTTTAAGATACTTCCTCAATGTTTGAATGCCAACATTTTTATTCTTTATCATCTCTTCTGCCACTTTGATTTCATTAGGATCATATCCTAGTTTGATCACCAAATCTTCAAGATCTTTGATTCTGGTATCTTTAGCCAAAGATGATATTCTCTCCATTTTCAACTGTGTGTGAATATTGTTCAAGGAAGCTTGCAGTTTAGAGGCTTCCATAGCTGAACTTGTCAATATAGTATATTTCATTTGACCAGCCTACTTATGCAGGTCAATTTGATGAATTGCATGAATTTGCTTGGTGGAAAAAGCAAAAATGGTTGTTTTGTATTCTTCTGCACTTATAGGACTGGGACTTTAGGTTCCAAGAAAGCTAATTGAAACTGTCCCTTTTCAGTATCAAGTGCAGACAATTTTCTATAGTGATTAGTGGAAGAGTGCTTCTAAAATTTCGAATAAGTAGTGGTATTTAATGCTTTATTCTTCCTTTTAATTTCTCTGTATCTAGCAAAAATATTTTGTTGCGCTGTATCTTGAGAAACAAAAGACACATGAGAATCTATAATTTGTTCAATTTATGGAAAGGAAGTAGTAGGAAATCCTAACAACACCATTGTAGCCTGTTCTTGTGAATTCTTTACTTCTAAAGACACTTCATGAGTGTTTGTCTTCTTTCTCCTTTTGAAAACTGTGAAACCTGTAGCTTAAGCTTCTGAGTCTATAGAAGAAAAACTTTCTCTTGATCTTTTAGTTTCTTTTTCTTGAGGAACTGGAGTCTGTGAAGATGTTTGACTAAGAATTTGTTCCTCGATTTCCTGTAATGTATTTTCCTTCCATTAATCTTGATTTGCATATTGTTTTATCTCTAGCCTGGCTGTATGTACATAAGGTGTTATTTTATTCTGGACTCTCAATCTTCAAATTATTCCCAAGGGATCATAGGACCAAGTAAAACTCAACTTGAATTTCATCTGCTTTAACAAATTATCTGCCTCCTTTGCTACTGCTCTGGTATTGACAATAAAAGGGACAATCCATGCCTTCATCTTGAATTGTGCTTTTATGCTTCGTGGATACAAAATGAAAATCGTCCATATTCATCATTTGCCTGATGTACTCTAAGGAAAAGATCCTGATTGGCACAAACACTGTAGGGAGGGAGTTCACATCCACATAATATGATTTATGTATAATCCTTATAAAGGTACCAATCTCCAACTTTGGCTTACTTACTAAGGTTCAAAATTCTTCTGATTTCAAGTGAAATCCTTCGTATAACATCACTGCTAAGAAGACATAAGGACATATGAACAAAATGGGTTTACAAAATCACTCAAGGAATACTCTTCTATGTTCTTTCTTACCAAGGAAGTCCAGTGAATGACTGATTGAGGTTTTCCTTGTGCATCTAACTTTTGAAATGGGAACTTAAACCTTTATGCTTGATGAAATAATAGTAAATACACAAGAACTGATTGATGTTTAAAAACATATTCAACAAAAAAGTTTAGAAACTGATCATGAATAATGTCTGACAAAAAATGACTATAATTGAAAATCAATGAGGGCTTATTACCCACAAAGGGAACTGATAAAAATCCAATATTACTTCATCTGCCCATTGATCGGTAGGGTAACCTAACAAAGAGGTGACCAAATAAATGACTTTCCTTGACTTTTTTGGAAAAATTGAGTTGGAATAAGGTGGATTACTTCTAGGTAATTCAAAATTTTTCAGGTAGGACTGACTTAAAGATACGGGCTTGTTGAGGAAATGTGAGTTTCTGACATATCTCCATGAGGGAATCAATAGAAAAAGGGTGGAGAGGATCCAAAAGATTGATTTGGAGTGCTTGACATATGGATTCAGGTTTAATGGCAAATAAAACTTGATTGTTTCAGGAAATTACAACCCTTTGACTGGGAAGATACCTGAGATGAAATCGGGTGACAAATTATAGGAAGGTTTGAGTTTGGGGAAAGACAAATTTGGGCAAGAAATACTTCCAGATACCCAATTCATCACTAACATCTAGGAATTTCTGGTTTGCCCAGTTGTGGAGCTCATACAAATCAAACTCGCACTGGGTTTCTGAGATCTTGTATTGCGTATCTACCAGAGGAATCTCATGTAGGTTAATAATGGAGGGAAATGTAGAACTTTCTACAACTAATTTTGATTTGCCTTTGTGAGATGACATGTTTGAACAAGAAATTACTAGGTAAAGTTTCGAATTACCAGGTTATGGCGATCACTAGAATATGAACGATGGCTACGCGATTGTGGAATTCAGGACTGCACATGCACTGTTAAAATAAGAAATGGCGATGCAAGGTAATGCATGGCTTTAAAAGAGGGGATTCAAATGAAATAACAAATTATAACCATTTTTGGGTGCGTCTAATTAGTAAATTTAGATGTTGGCGGGAATGATTTATTGTTAAACGATCAAATAGTTGTTTGGTTGGAGAATTAATTATGTAACGGTTATTTGGTGGGAGCGAATAGGAGAGGGACAAGTGGTGAGGTGTGAGTGGGCACTGGAGAAAAGCGAAAAGGAGAAAGTGGTTTTTTTGGGGGGATGGGTGGGCGGTTAGCTGTATTGGAGAGGGGGTCCCGAAGTCAATGTGAGGTTGCCTTCTCCAATGAATCAGGTTCCCAAAGGTGAATCTCATGTTGGATGCTATCCTTTAAATTCCCTATGAAGACTTCAATTCTCTGCTCCAGTGGAATATCATTTACCTTGATATTCAATCTTTGGAAGTCCACAATGTGCTTTGCCAATGGATCCTTTTGTTTGAGATTTATCAATTGGCTAAAGAAGATATTGCTCTTTGTATCCTCATAATGTGCTACTAAGTCTTCCCTAAAAAATTTCCAAGTGACAATTGATTTACGAGGAAAAATCCGTCGATACCACCTAAATTGATTTTGTTCTAAATATAAATATGCAATGCACACCTTTTGTGTGTGCAACACATCATGTAGATAAAAGAATTGCTCCATCTGTAGTATCCATGTTACTAGATCTTTGCCATCAAACTTCCTCGTATAGATCTTTGGAATGTGGTTGGTCTTCAAGCCAAAGTTAGAGTCTCTAAAATCACGATTCAAATTATTTTTGTTCTCATCATGAGTTTCATGGAATACTTGTCCCCGTTAGGAAATATTTCTTGTAGCAACTTTGTCAAACCTTCGTTCAAACCTTCCATTTATGTTTTTAAACAATCATTCAAAAGTTCCATTTTTGTTACTAAACCATCCTTCAAACCTTTCATGTCCCTTTTTATTTTAACTTCTAAACCATGCATCTTAACATTCATCATCACTTCCAATTCATTCTTGGTTACTCTTTGTGAGAGTGAAATTTGTTGCACTTGGTCTTGTAATTTTGAATATCATGCTGCATTTCTTCCTCTTCTTAATGTGTCAAAGTAGAGTTTTCTAGTTGCTTATTGGGAGTATCCATTTTTTTGTTGTGAGACATATTGGAAGCAAATAATGATATCTATACTTTACTATGCCTTTTGAATAACTTCTGACTGATTTTTAAAAGAAAAGCTATGCAAATTTAAAAAATACACAACTTTTTTCTTAATTTTTGGAGCTTGATTTTGAAACTGTTGTATCTCTATATTTTCCACCTCCCAAGCTCTTAAATTCCATCCTATGGTATCCCTTTGTCTTCTTTCCAATGCCACAAGTCATACCAAGATAGGATTCTTCAAGAGAAATTAATGGAAAATCTCCCATGGTGTTATGATTATTGAATGGTTCAGTAGAGCGAAATTGTATGGGATGCCATGTGTCATGTTTCAAACTTCAACTTTGAGATTGATACACAAGAAACTAAAGTCCTTTTTTTGTCACGTTTTATGAAATTCAAATATGATGCTCGTAGAGAAAGTTACGATGATTTTCCCTAGGTCACTTGTTTGAGACTGAATTATGGAGCATGCAAAAACCCTAACTTCTTTGGACCATATCTCAAAAAATATAGCGAACCAATATTTGAAATTTTTACACAAAGTTCACCAAGATTCAGGCTCCACGTGGTCAAAATTTCAGATTTTGAAGCCTCACATAAACAAAGTTATAATGAAAATTCCAAGATGACTTGTTTGAAGCATCAACGACCTAGAATCCAAAGCTCCGATACCAAATGTTATGCAATCAGATCACAAAATAGATGAATAGATAGATCAACAACTTGAAATTTAACATATTCGAGGCAAAACCCTCATTTACATCAAATAAATGAACAATTATTGAATGATAAAAATGACAAGACATGATTGGTATATATAGGAGTCTAAGGGGTCACAATATAATCAGAGCCTACATAACAATAATAATGTAAGGGAAAACAATAACAATAATGGGTTTCTATGTGGCACAACAATAACAATACGAGGGCTACATGGGCACAACCATAACAATATGGGGGCTACATGGGCACAACAATAACAATAAGGGGACTACACTGGTATTATAGGAACCTAACACATTGGTCCACACACATTAGAATGAAAAAGGTCTAATACTTCTTTAGACCTCGTGTCACTGCTTGTAAATGGTTTCTTTGTATTCTTTCCCAAAGCACATCCCTTACATACTCCTTCACAGTCCTCCTTCAAGTTGGGGATTCCTTTCACCATTTTATTAGGAAGGGAAATATTTTATAATGAAGGCGTCCAAAACTTCTATGCCAAAGCTTATAGGGACTAATTTCCATGTGAACAAGAGCTTGAGGAAGAGGTGTTAGAAATCTATACAACCTCCTCTCATGAATCCCTATAACCCTGTATTTTTCAATACTAGAGTCCCTTCCCCAAACAAGAACTTTTCCATCTACAAAGGAAATTTTATATCATTTATCTTCTAGATAATAAATATAAAGTAAATTCTTTTTCAAACCCGGGACATAGAGAATGTTGTTGAGATGAAGTTTTCCACCATCTTCTAGTTCCATTGAAGTAGATCCAATACCTTTTATTGCATATCTCTTCTTGTCCCCAAGATCCAATGAATGAAATGATGATTCTTTTGATATGGTTTGAAGTTGTCCAATTTATCCTGTCATGTGCCTTGAGGCTCTGTTATCAATGAGCCAAGCATTGTCATCATTAAATGTACCCGTAAGTGCAGAAAAGAGTCTTCCATATTTTACTCCTGATATGTTGTAGAGGACCTTAATACCAAATATTCTTGCTACTTCCAAGAGACCTTTAAGGGTCTTGTGTCCAATCTTCAAATAACTTACCATTGATGAGATATCTTACTTTTAAGAATGATTTCCTTCAATTATTCCTTCCTTCAATGGATATCCAACAAAGCGATCTTCAAACAATCCTTTCTTCACCTTAGCTCTAATACCATGTTGAGAAATCAATGCATGTAGTTATTAGAGTTTTGATTCCTCTATGCTTGATAATTACTTGATGTGTGTTGGCTTCTTTATTATGTTATATTTCATCAAGAAATTACCAAATAAAAATTATATTAATATCACAAGAACAAGAGACACAATATGTAGGCACTAAGCTAGGGAAAATCCCCTCTCCTAAGGGAAAATCAAGTCAAAGTGATACAATCCAAGACTTTTTGACCAAGACAAAGACCTCCTCTAATCACCAAGTCAACCCCCCTTTGAAGTAAGCTAAATATGCCAAAGTCAATAAGGATCAACACCCTCAAAATCTGCTCAATTTAGAATTTCAGCCCCCTGCAACTTTGAAATTCGGACATGTAGTAGAATAAAAAATTTCAGCCTCCTGTAATTGCCCAAAAACTCTAGAAAAAATTGCACATGTGAGAGAGAGATGCCCAAAACTTCTCTTTTTAACTTCTCCTTGACTTTTTATTTCTTCCTTTAGACTTCACTCTTCTTTTTGTCTTCTTTCCACTGCAGATCGAACTTGTGATGAATCGATTCTAAGGAGGTCGAATTATCCTTCTATATATACTGCTTCTATAGGGTCGAATAACCCCAAACCTGGCTGAATTCATTAAGGTAGGGACGACTTGGTGAGGAGGTGTAAAATGGCTATTTTGAATTATAATAATTTTTCTTTATGTGATACAAAAGCCCAAGAACAGTCAAATACATATGATAATGATTATTATGACTCAAGAAAAACCTAGAAGCCTTCAATAGAGGCTTTGAACTAATGAACAAATGAAAAGAGAAAGAAACCCATGCTTCAAAAATAATTTTCTTTTTCTTCCTTTTTCAAATTTACAATAAATACATAATGATGAAGTATAATAGTTATTATGAAGACTGACCATAGTTACATTTTCAACACATAGTGTCTCTAATTGCAATTTTGTAGGACTCTAAAGCACACTATGTCCCCACTTGTTAAATTCCACTAGGATCCATAGAACTCAACCTCCACTTGTTAACCAAACACAGGAATCCATAGCACACTTCTAGAACTCCACCTATTGTTTGTTTCTATTTTTCCAGCCTTCGTCTTCACTAACTACACTTCCTTTCCTATTTACCCTTATGCCTCTATGCCTTTCTATTGCATGTTCTGTTCTTTTTTTAGTTGCATGTTTACCAAATCCGACTTATCCCACGCAAGCAGGATTGGGTTTTTTTTTGTCAGGCACACATACGCCTTCTTTAATACTTATACAAATCGTTTTTAATTTCAATGGGGATATAGGTGGCAAGTAAATGTAGAATTATGAGCTTAGTTATTCCCCCAAGTAATTCCCAAACACATTCTCCTCCATAGACTATGAATCCATGCCCATTGTTAGTCTAGTTATCATTTATGATTTACATCAATTTACATAAACAATTCATATAATAATATTTACATGAGGGTGACAAAAAGGCTCTTATATGGACTATCTAATAGTTTGGACACATATTTTTAGAATGTTAAGCATTTATTTTGAAATATAGAATCAATTTTTTGTATAACTTAAATATTTTGATAAACCCAAAAATGAATGTTATTGTAAACTTGTATAGGTTACTTGCATGCTTGTTTACAAAATAAATTATTTTAGTATACATGAATATAATGGTTGGTGTTGTACAAATTTGTTTTTATTAAACTATATTTCCATTTTTGTTTGTGAAATGGGTTTTATTGTTAGGTGTGAATATAATGAATCAATAAACCATGATATCTTTAATTTATGTTAACAACAAAACCAGAGATATGATGGTTTATTGATTCATAAGAGTGTGAAATAACCAAGATTAGAACCTAAATTTTGGCTAGGAAATTTGTAATTAACCAACTGTGGAACATGGAACCTCTAGTTCCCTATAGAGGTGAAGAGTGCTCTTTGATGAAAGAGGAAGGTTTTTTTTTTTTTTTTTTTACCAAAATCTTAGCCTGTACATTGTACCTTCCAATGATGTGGAAGAAATCTATCTCTTCAAATTTGTGAATTTCTTGTTGTATTCTAATGAATTTTCTCTCCAAAGGGGAATGATATTTTTCCTTTTTACTTTTTCATTGAGATGATGACTAATCCAGTGTCTCCAAGCACCATGAGCTTATTAATCTATCAAAATAAAGCTAAACGAAGACCACTGAAGATGGATAAATATTCAAATTGATTATTTTAGTAGTGCTCCATTATCCATGCATAATGAAATATTTATGTTCCAATAGGGTTAATAATAAGCCCTCTCACTCTTGCGTCCCCTAGATTTCCTTTTGAAGTGCCAATGAAGAAGAGTATGTGTTTTCCTTTATTCTGCGCCTAGTATTCAAATTCTTCCATTAAAAGATGCAATCTCCAATTTTCCTTTCTCAATGGGTGGGGGGTTGGAGGCGTGGGGGTGGTGGTGGTCATGGAGGAACAAAGGAAAGGTTTTCCACCCATCTTAGTTAAATAGTATTTAATAAACAAATACATTAATCTATATCTAAATTGAACATATTCATGTTTTTGAACTTTGAAGTTTGAGTAGCTATTGCAATGACACTGCAAGCAAGTGTCATTACTTTAGTAGGGGGGATTTTTTGTTGTTCATGTAAGCTTGGATATGTTACCTACATGATTGTTTGTAACATAAATTTTGTTATCAAATGAAAATATAGTGAATGGTGTTTACAAATTTGTTTTTATTACACTACATATTATTTCCCTTTCATAACATTTTAAACGTTGTTTATGATTTACTTAATCAAAATGGCACTGGAATCTTGTCTAATTATCTTACATGCTTGTTTCCAAATTTCATTTTGCTATGAGATGTGAATACATTGAGTAATGTTGTATGGCATTAGTATTCTAGTAAACAAAATATTGAATAACAGTGTAATATTGTATAGACTACTTGCATACATTTTTGTAAACTAGGTTTTGCTATCAAATGTGAAGATAATGAGTGATGATATATAATTTTTGTATTTCTTAGCTTTAGTGCACTACAACAAATCCTTGTGATTAGATCCCTTTTTTGCTTCCAAGGATTGCTTTAGTGTATTTTTCTCATATTTTTTGATAAAGTCAACTCTATTTATCGGGATGGCGCAATTTTTGGCATTTCTTTAACCGACCAAGACATTTAGGCGCTAATTCAGAAAATACTAGTGTTGTAAATAACAACGAAAATAGTGTCGAAAGTTAGCACTCAAAATTGCGCCATCAATTTTCCCAGAAATAACACTAATGATAGTGCCGGGTTTAGCTCCTTTTTGGTACATGCATTACCTCCTTGGTTAGCTCCCTATTTAGCCTTGAATTAGGGTCAGTGCCTAAATAGTTAATTAATTGAGGTGTTGGGGGTTAAGTGGATAGGGGCTTTGAGGATTATCTGATTTCTAAGGGATTTAGGGTATAGGGACTAAGGGTTAAGGGATCATGGGTTAGGGTTTAATGGATTAAGGGTCAAGAGCTAAGGTATTTGGTGCTTACGGTTTAGGTATTTTAATGGTTAATGACTGGGTTAATTTAGGTTTGGATGACCTGTTGAAGTTTGTTGTTTTAGGATTAAATTTTAGTTCCTTTATCGATTTTGATTAATTAAGGTTCTGAGAGCTGTTGTTGTTACATAGACAGTTGCCTAAGCACGTGTTGCGTTTCCTAATCAGACCGAATCTAGGAGATCCAATTATTTGTCCAATTAATACATACCTCACCCTGCCATAATACTGCATGATTACACTATTTTAACACCATTACATTTTACAATTAAACCGATGTAAATATTTCCATTAGTAACAATACTCCATCATTATTAATTTTTCTTTTTCTTTATTATTTGCGTTGCTACATCCAAAGATCAATGCAATCATTCAAATTCTACTTTTGATCTAAAAGTTCTGAATTGGTAATAAGGAGGAGTAATCACCTGTAATTCCAACACCTTGACATTCTCCCCTAAGAAAACATCTGTGTGTGCTGAAGCAACTCTATGATAGGTTCCTAGCATTGTTGAGTAGTGTGCTTGTGAGAAGCTATGGGTGGAGCAACAATTAGACTTAAACATGACTATGTTAATGTGCTATTACAACATCCAGAACCATTGGAGATTTTTCGAAGGGATTGATGACTGAGTTATTTTGAAAAATTACAAGGTTTCATCGAATTGGTCACTTTAGAATTTTACCAAGCCTTAGTTGAACAACTAATCCAAGTGGCTCCAGACACATGCACAAGTCCAAGAGGGCTAAAAAATGGTCAAAATTCAAAGTGGTCATATTTCTCCCAAAACAACACCAGATCAAAGTCCTCGTCGCCCTGATTCCAACAGTGTGAACGACACTCAAATCCGAGCTTGTATGAAGAAGATAGGGCCAGTCAAAGTTCAGGGTTGACTTGGCCAAGTGGCAAGATGCAGCGCTCATCGGAATCTAGCCATTGGAATGGGCAACATTTTTGCCTACTTAATTTTCCCAATATCCCTTATTTTCGTTAAAACTGAAAATAGCCCAATTGTTTAACAAAACAAAAAAAAATATTAAGTTAGGGGGGCGGCCCATACCATAACATATATATATGTGTTATATTGGGCAAGCCGCCCATCGGCAGACCTGACCCCACCATAGCCACTTGTCACAGCCGGAGGTGGCGGGGCTTGAACCCGGCCAACCTGCCTCACGGGTGCCTCCACTCAAAACAAACTCCAACGCGCCAACACCGTATGCCAACCCGCCACATAACGGTTAACAATTTTATCTTAAAAAATCCTTCGATGCCTATTTACACCAAAAAATTATGCCATCGATGCCTAAAATGAGAGGCAGAGGGTTTGACACCGCGACCTCCACCCTCCTAACCTCCTCCACCACCGCTGAGCCACAAGGGTCAACTTTGTTAGCTCTGCCCATGCATTGTATTTAAACTCAAACTTTCATTCGCGGAGGGGGTAGGGGAGTGAGCATTTGGAAGCGGAACTGGGCTGTGGAACCCTGAGCCAGGAGCAAAACCCTAATTTGTAGGCTAGAGGCAGAACCATGATGGCACGTTTTTCGAGCCAAAGAATCTTTTGCAGAGAATATTCCTTAATGCCTATAGGGAGGTAAATTTTCATTTTGTCAGAATGATATGAAGTTTACAGTCATTTCAATCAGAATTTCATAGGGAACACAATAGTGACATTAGAATCACCATCTGAGTAGCATATTTGCAGATTCCCGACAAAGAAGAACCTTGAGGGAATCTTCTAGATTCCTTGGAGTTTGAAATTCGCTAGAGTCAGAATGTAGCCAACTTTATACTCAAAAGTCTCAGAATCTCGCAAGGATCATGATGGTGAGATCAGATTTCTGATTTTGGTTTCAGATCTCCAGTCAGCCCAAAGAACAAAATATTTGGAGAATCACGGTGAATCTAAAAGATTCCTATAGGCCCAGATTTTGACGGTGTCAGAATTCGACAAATGGATAGTTGATTTTTACACCTCTCGACGACAAAATTTAGTGGTGAAGTTAGATTTTGTAGCCGAGTCTTCCATTTTTTGGACAAATTCAGAGGTGAAGGTACATGAATGAGTCATGTCATGTTTTCCTTCATAATTGTTGAGATGATGTATTATGTTTTGAGACCCCTGTTTGATGTTATGTTGTGGGATTGCTTTTCCAAATTATGTGAGATGTATTTAGCTTATCATGCTATGTATGGTTTTTGAGATCCTTGCGTAACTATGTTGAAGGGATAGTCATTGCCACATTGTGTGAGATCATGTGAAGTTGTCATGCTGAGAAGAAGCCTTCTTGATTGAGAACTCCTGTAAGCGGAATGCCTCTTAGAGAGACAATCCACTCTTGTTTAAGGATAGATGTCCTTTCTATGACATATAGTCTTCCATGTAAATCATCATCTCTTTCAGTATTATATGAAGAGACCTCCACCATCTTGACATTGGGCTCGGAGACGTAGTCCACGCTAGATGAACTTCGTTATCAAATGTTTCATGTTCATGATTTGTTGATTGTTGTCATGTTTCCTCTTGTTGAAGCATGCACATATGTTATTTTATGCTCTTTAAAATGAAATTCTAACAACATCATAGAAGTAAAAGGTCTTGGTTAATTCCGGAAGCTGAAGGAACCCGGATCAAGTTTGGTATCAGAGCGGTCTTCTCACTGATATGAATTGCGAGCATGAACAATGATTGAACATGCAACAATGGAGGATGACAAATACATGTACGAGGCCATGCTTAGGATGTCCAAAATGGTGGACATGTTGTATGAAGCTTATGAGAGACAGGAGAAAGAAGAAGTAGAAAGCAATGCTTCATCCACATCTTCCAGTGTACACTCATTGCCTTCATCGTCTTCTTATCATTCTAATGAGGAGATCAACCAAAGTCTTCAAGAAGATAACACTGAATTGAAGATGATTCTATGAGAAGAGAAAGAGGAGTAGCATCAATTGCAGCTTTAGTTGCAAGCCGCAGAGGCAAACTTGGAAGAATTGAAGTGCAACGACCAAAGTCTTCAAGCAGAGCATGCTGAATTAAGGAGGCTTCTACAAGAAGAGAAAGAGGAGAAGCAAAGATTGCAGCTTCAGCTAAAAGCCATGACAAAGGCCTTGGAGGAGTTGAACAACAACGAAGGCTTAGAGAAGCCCTCATCACCTATTTCTGAATTAACAGTGGAGGTAAACAATGTTGATTTTTCTTCAGTTTCATCTTCACATGGTATTATTTCTATTGGAAATGTGGAGATACCGATTACAGGGAATGGCATGAGACTCCTTACCAATATGGGGTACAAAGGAGGAGGACTTGGTGTTAATGGGCAAGGCATAAATCAACCATTTGAGGTTGTGAAAAGACCTCAATTTGTAGGTTTGGGATACACCGAAGGAGAATACTCAAAGGTGTCAGAAGCTTCCACAACATTGTTGAAAGCGACGATGAAAGATAATGATGGGAACACATCACCATCATCCAATGACAGTGCACATTGTAGAGAAAGAGCTGAGGAAAGATCTCATCGCCATAATTGCACCAGAGACAACAAGGAGAGGTATACACAGTCTCATTATTCCAAAGTTCATTTTGATTACAAGCATGTTAATGATGAACATAAATCATGGCATCGAAAAACATGTACTTTTTGTGGTTTACATAACCATGTATTTGTTGAATGCTGGAAGAGAATGGAAACACGAAAGATGATGAGGCATGAAAGGCGTTCTCCACCACAGGGAAAGAAGATGGTAAAGAAGGTCTAGAGGAAGAAGTCTTATTGTAGTCATTTTGACAGAAGTGGTCATCAAAGAGCCATGTGTTGGAGGCTCCGTCCAAAGCAACGCCTTAAGGAAAAAGCGTCCGTGCATGGACCAGTTGAAAAAGTTGATCGAAAAGCGAATCCACCACAAGGGGATGACCTGTTCACTTTGGTAAGTGAGAAATGGTTTTTCTATATGTGTTATGTTGTCATGGCCTTAATTTTGTAAATCATGTGTTGCAGTTTACATTGTAAACCTGTTCACTTTGATAAGTGAGAAATGGTTTTTCTATATGTGTTATGTTGTCATGGTCTTATTTTTGTAAATCATGTGTTGCAGTTTACATTGTAAAGGTGATGATGTGTTTTCCATCACTTGTTGAAGCAACAATGTTATTTGGCCTTGTTTTGATAGTTGGGGTATCATTTCCATTTTGATGTAAACTTGCCATCGAGTATGTGTTATAAACTTGTGGCCCATATGGGATGCTTAGGTCATTAGTTGGTCATGTAAATTAAGCATGTAATTTGCAGAAATGTACTAGAGGTTTGAAGAGGATGCAGGTGTCGGCTCATCGCTTATGGCTCCGAAGGACAAAGGTGAAGGAGAAGGAAGGGTGACCTGTTAGGACACTTTTGGTGCAGACAATGTACATGATAGTTGTAGATTATGTTCATGCTTTTGGAGGACCAAAAGATCCTTAGTGGGGAGGATTGATCCAGGTGGCTTCAGACACATGTAGGAGTCCAAGAGTGCTCATAAATGGTCAAAATTCAAAGTGGTCAAATTGCTCTCAAACCAACACTAGATTGAAGTGCTCGTCGCCCTGATTCCAACTGTGTGAACAATACTCAAATCCAAGCTCGTATGGAGAAGATAGGGCCATTCAAAGTTCAGGGTTAACTTGGCCAAGTGTCAAGGTTAATGGACCTACAAATTGCACCAGCAGCGGTCACCGTAATCTGGCCACCCGAACTGGAAAAATTGTTGCCTACTTAATTTTCCCAATATCCCTCATTTTCGTTAAAACTGAAAATAACCCATTTTTTTAACAAAACAGAAAAAAATATTAAATTAGGGGACGGGCCATAACCCCCACCACCCCCATTGCATAACATATATATGTGTGTGTGTGTGTGTGTGTGCTATATTGGGCGGGCCGCCTGCCAGCGGACCCAGCCCCACCATGGCCACTTGTCATAGCCAGAGGTGGCGGGGCTTGAATCTGCCCAGCCAACTTGACCGGATCGCCTCCCAGGCATCTCCACTCAAAACAAACTCCAACACACCAGTACCGTATGATAATCCGCCACATAACGATTAACAATTTTATGTTAAAAAAACTGTTGATGCCTATTTACACCAAAAATTTATGCCATTGATGCCTAAAATGGGAGGTGGAGGGTTCAACACCGTGACCTCTGCCCTCCTAACCTCCTCCACCACTGCTGAGCCACGAGGGCTAGCGTTGTTAGCTTCGCCCACGCATTATATTTAAACTCAAACTTTCATTCGTGGAGGGTGGGTGAGCATTTGGAGGTGGAACTAGACTATGGAACCTTGATCCAGGAGCGAAACCATGATTTGCAGGCCAAAGGAAAAACCATGATGGCACATTTTTTAAGACAAAGAATCTTTTGTAGAGAATATTCCTTGATGCCTATGGGGAGGTAAATTTTCATTTTGTCAGAATGATATGAAGTTTACAATCATTTTAACTGGAATTTTGCAGGGAACGCAATGGTGAAATCAGAATCACCATATGAGCAGCAGATTTGCAGATTCTAGGTAGAGTAGAATCTTGGATAATCTTGAGGGAATCTTCTAGATTCCTTGGAGGTTGAAATTCGCCAAAGTAAAAATGCAACCAACTTTATACTCAAAAGTCTCATAATGTCGTAAGGATCATGATGGCAAGATCAGATTTATGATTTGAGTTTCAGATCTTGAGTCAGCCCAAAGAACATAATCTTTGGAGAATCACAGTGAATCTAAAAGATTCCTACAGGCCTAGTTTTTGACGGTGTTGGAATTCGACAAATGGATAGTCGATTTTACACCTCTCGACGACAAAAATTTAGTGGTGCAATCAGATTTTGTAGCCGAGTCTTCCATTTTTCGGCCAACTTCAGAGGTGAAGGTACATGAATCAATCATGTCATGTTTTCCTTCATAATTGCCGGGATGATGTATTATGTTTTGATATCCCTGTTTGATGTTATGTTGTGGGATCGCTTTGCCACGTTATGTGAGATGTATTTAGATTTTCATGCTATATATGATTGTTGATATGCCTGTGTAACTATATTGAAGGGATACTTATTGCCACATTGTGTGAGATCATGTGAAGTTGTCATGTTGAGAGGAATCCTTCTTGAGTGAGAACTCCTGTAAGCGGAACGTCTCGTGGAGAGACAAGCCACTCTTGTTTGAGGGTAGATGTCCCTGCTATGACATAGAGTCTTCCATGTACATCATCATCTCTTTCAACATTATATGAAACGGCCTCCACCATCTTGTCACTGGGCTTGAAGATGTAGTCCACACTGGACAAACTCCGTTATCAAATGTGTTGCGTTCATGATTTGCTGATCGTTGTCATGTTTCCTCTTGTTTAAGCATGCACATATGTTATTTTATGCTCTTTAAAATGCAATTCTAACAACACCATAGAAGTAAAAGGTCTTGGTTAATTCTAGAAGCTGACGGAACTCGGATCAACAAAACTCTGTGGTCAGGGGCTTCAAAATTGCTATTACAGAAGAAGTTATCGCAAAAGTGACAGGGATGCTTAGGACAAGAGAATGGTGGTTGTCAAGAAAAGTGGTCAACCCTGAAGCTAAGGCCATATTATTACAGGAGGGAGAAGAATTGTCTCCCAAGCATAGGGATTTCGACACAACATCTCTTCCTCACCCTTGGGAAGATGTATCTCTCTTCATCAAATAATTCATTGTTTGTGAGGGCCGTTTTGGGATTATTTTCAATTATCACTTTCAATTGCTGGCACACCTGAGGAAAAGATTGTTGATTAAATTACCATACTACTTGCTAAAGTCATTACAACAGATGGTAGAGGCCATTAAAGTGGAAAAACATATAGAAACTTGCATCATTAACTGTACGCTCATTAAATTAATCATCATGCATTCATTACAGAGACAAGGGAGCTCGTGGAATGCATAAGTCGGGGGGAGATGTTGGGTCACAAAACTGTCATCTTTTTCCTACTTATTTTCCTATTTCTTTTATCCATTTTTTACCAAAAGGACCATAACTCATTATTGTAACAACCCTTATTCACCTAAGTATGTCCTTTTTAACTAGTCATTTTTTTAGTCCAATTCTACATATAATTTGACATTAGAAATACTTTATTAGGCTATTTTTTATCATAAAACTAATGTATGGGTTGTTTAGGTTTGGATGGTCTATTGAAGCTTGTTATAACATGATTACATTTGAGTTCCTTTACCGATCTGGATTAATTAAGGTGCTAGGAGCTGTTGCTTTTACACAAACAATTGCTTAAGCAGGTGCTACCTTTCTTAATAAGACTAGATCTAACAATGCGTCAAAGTAAAAAGAAACAACTCATCACTTGGAGATATTTGTGGAGCATGCAGATCATTTGGTTGAGATCTTTTGTAACTCTATTTGTAATTAAAGGAAATGGTTATAATCTTACCCCTTCCATGGAAATCATTGTGTAATTGTTAATATATCATTTTATTTTAAGATCACATGAGAATCAAAAGATTCTCATGATGATCTTCTCATTTTAATTAAGATCTCTAAAAGAGAATACTGTTTACCCACGAGGGCTAGAGCGAAGAATTGAAGTATAGGACAGGAAAGGGGAAACACCAGAGCTGCGTAATCCTGATATTTTTATTAATGCAAATCTCAACTTTGTGGTTCAATAATTTCATCTGAGTAGTTTGTGTGCTTTTTAGTACAACAACCCTTACTGAGGAGGAAGGGCCCTCCTTCTTAGCAGGGATCATTGGTTAGTTAGGGTGGAATACATAATTGCACAAATATTTCTTAGTTATTTGGTTGCTATTACTGCTGTTGTTACAGTTAATTCTGTGTCTAATTTAATTAATTGTAGTAAGCTTTGGATGGTGTGACAGCTTAAGTCTTGGACCGATCCCTCAATTTAGCGTGGCAATGAATTATTTGGTTTTATGTTACAATTTGGATTGTACTTCCTTTTATGTGTGTTTCTTTAATGAGTGATGGCTTTTAGGAGTGTTGTGAGAGCGGTTGAACTAGAGATTGCATGAATATTTCTCAATTATGTGATTGTTGGTGCCGCTGCTGTTACAATTAATTTTGCATGTAATTTAATTAATTGCTATAAGATTTGGATGGTGTGACAACTTAAGTCCTGGACCATTACCTCATTTTATTGTGGCAGTGAATTATTTTCTTTTTTGTTACAGTTTGGTTTGCACTTCCTTTTATGTGTGTAGATTGAATGAGTGACGGTTTTCATAAGTTCTATGAGAGTGGTTGAATGACAGATTGCATAAGTATTTCTCATTTATGTGATTGCTATTACTACTATTGTTATAAAAACTTGTGTGTAATTTAATTAATTGTAGTAAGCTTTGGATGGCGTGTTAACTTAAGCCCTAGATAAGTCCCTCAGTTTAGTGTGGTAGTGAATTATTTGCTTTGTTGTTACAGTTTGGATTGCACTTCCATTTATGTGTGAATATTGAATGAGTGATAGTTTTTAGGAGTGTCGTGATAGTAGTTGAATGATAGAGTATCTTATTCTGCAATATTTATTCACATTGAATCTATGTGGAGTGTGTAACAAGTTTGTTGATTGCTGAGAGTGTGTGTGCAACAATTTTGGGTTGAGATTATTTTATACTAGTCATCATCGGCCTTAGCATAGACTTTGCATGATATTCTTATAAAAATTAAAGCCTACCCGGATCGATAATTAAATGTAAGAGCGGGTCGACCAACATTAAAATGAAAACAATATAAAAATAATGAAGTTAACAAAGTTGCTTATTGAAATCATTGTGAGATACAAGCATTAATATTTTATTAACTTTTATATCTTGACGAACATATGTTGATATAAAATGAATGGAAGAAGCATTCAAGTGATTCTAATTTTTTCTGCCATTAATTCATACCATATCTTGGACACTTTAATGAAATTTCAATAGGTAATTTGTATTGACACAAATAATACTTAAGAATTTCAAAGTTTAGGCTATAAGAATATGTTGGGTGTGTAGCTAGATTAGCTTCTTTATTCAAAGGTATCACTGCATTGGACCCCAATTCTTAATGGGGCGGAAACACCGCCTGTTTGTTCGCCGCCAAGGGGGCGATGACAATTTTTATGAGCCCCCCCTTGGCGGGGGTTTGGGGGAAGTGTCCCCGAAGCTAAAAATATATATAAAATTGTCTTGTAAAATATTGTAATTTCGTAGTCAATCTGGGCCGTTTATTAGGCGGAGGATCTGACGATAGATGTTATGTTTAATTTAGGGTTTTTTTTTCCCTAGAAGGCAACCCCTCGATATATATGAGGGAATTGTATTGCAGCTGAATATATGTGTATTCTGACTGAGAAAGAGAGAGGAGACTGTGTGAGAGCAAAGAGGAAATTACAGCGGATCGGCTGTAGGTTGTATCTCTTCATTTTGTTGGATAATATAAAAGGAAAGACTGGTTGTTTCTCTGTGGACGGAGCCCAAATTGGGTGAAAAATGTATATCTATGTCTCTCTCTTGTTTTATGCATTTTCTGTGTTTGTGTTTCTGCAATAATTTATGTGTCTTATTGCACTGTAATATATAATTTTCTAACAACTGGTATTAGAGCCGAAGGTCTATTTGGCTGATAAACTCGCAGGAGAGAAGGGTTCCTAGTTCAATTGGGAGCAATGGTGGAAGATGGTAGGTTTAGGCTCGAAAAATTTAACGGCCAAAACTAATAGTTGTGGAAGATGCAGATGGAAGATTATCTGTATCAGAAAGATCTGTACCTACCATTGAGCGGAAAGACAAAGAAGAAGACGATTATGAAAGACACAGAATGGGATATTCTCAATAGAAAGACAGTTGGAACAATACAACCGTGCTTAGAAGCATTAGTAGCCTTTAATATTTCAAAGGAAATGACAACAAAGGGTTTAATGTCGACATTGGCCAAATTATATAAAAAAACCCTCGGCCTCAAATAAGATACTTCTTATGAAGTGTTTATTTAATATGAAGATGTCAGAAGGTGGATTTGTTGCTGATCATTTAAATGAATTTAATACGGTTATTAGTCAGTTAAGTTCTATAGGGGCAACTTTTGATGATGAAGCTAGGGATCTGTTATTTTGTGCTGATTGCTAGAAAGTTGGAATCGTTTAGTTATAGCCATTAGTAACTCATTCTCTGAATCTAGTAATGCTTTGATTGCAGAGACTAGGGGAAGAAAAATGGAAAGAGGAAAGATACCAGGATATCGCAGTAAGTCAAGGGAAGGTAGATCCAAGTCCAGATCGGGGATAGTGTGCTTGAAATGCAGGAAGAAAGGACACATGAAGAAAGATTGTAAGTCTTGGAAGGGAAACGAAGGAGTCACGAAACAAGAAAAAAATCATGAAGCTAATGTGACAGGTCATGTGTTGCAAGATGCTTTGATTCTTTCTTTAGAAAATATTATTGATGCTTGGGTGGTAGATTCAGGGGCCTCATTCGATGCCACACATGATAGGAAATATTTTCATGATTATGTTCAAGGAGATTTTGGACAGGTTCATTTGGGTGATGATAAACCCTGTAAAATCATTGGAATGGGTAAAGTTTTCATAAAACAACAGAATGGAAACCAATGGTTATTGAAGGAGGTAAGGCATGCTCCATATCTGAAGAAAAATCTAATTTGATCAGGGCGGTTGGGAGGTGAAGGATGTGTAACTACTTTTACAGATAAAACTTGGAAGGTCACTAAAGGAGCCCTAGTAATAGAAAAAGGAGAAAATTTTGGTACATGTTATTTATGCAATGGAATTTCTACTTTTGTTAATTATTTAACCTCTACAGGAGTAGATACAACATTGTGGCATCATGGGCTTTGGCACATGAGTGAGAAGGGGATGGAGATTCCTCACTTAAGAAATTTGTTGCCAGGTTTGAACCATGTTGATTTGGAATTATGTGAGAATTGTGTTTATGGAAAATATAAGAGAGTCAGATTCCTCAGAGTTGGGAAAGAAAAGAAGAGCGAAAAATTAGAGCTTGTGTATACAAATGTATGAGGACCTGCTCAGATATCATCTCTTGTTGGCTCTTGCTATTATGTTACTTTTATTGATGATGTAACCAGAAAAACATGGATTTATTGATTTTGAAATAAATCTGATGTATCTGATACTTTCATGAAATGGAAAGCTTTGGTTGAGAATGAGATAGGAAAAAGGTTGAAGTGTCTCAGATTAGACAATGGAGGTGAATGTTGCAAAAAAGAGTTTGATAAGTACTGTTAAGGGCACGAAATTCACAGAGAAAAGATAGTTCCAAGAACACCACAAGAAAATGGTGTGTCAAAAAGGATGAACAAGAAAATCATGGAACGTGCAAGGTGCATGAGATTGGATGCAGGATTGCCTTTACAATTTTGGGCAGATGCTGTAGATACTACTGTTTATCTAATAAACAAAGGGCCTTCAAGTTCCTTGGATGGAGGTATTTCAGATCATAATGATCAACAACTAGAACAACAACAACCACAACAACTACAAGCACCTCAAACACCTGAAAGTGGTGTTAGAAGAACTACCAGGATAAGTAGACCCCCTGAATGATACTCTCCTTCATTATATTATGTATTTTTGAATGATTCTGGTGAACTAAAATGTTATGAAGAAGCAGTGCATGTAGAAACCGGGAAGAAGTGGGAGTTAGCCATGAAAGAAGAGATGGACTTCTTGGTACATAGCCAGACTCGGGACTTAGTTGGTTGCCTACGGGTAAAACAACATTGCAGAATAAATGGGTTTACAGGTTGAAGGAAGAAGGTGGAGGTAGAAAAAGGTATAAAACTAGACTTGTGGTGAAGGGGTTTGCATAAAAGAAAGGTATAGAATTTGATGAAATATTTTCTCCTATTGTTAAAATGACTCAAAGAAGAACTATTTTAAGTCTAGTAGCAACAAAAGGTTTTCATCTTGAGCAGTTAGATGTAAATACGACCTTTCTCCACGGGGATTTGGAGGAAGAGATATATATGCAACAACCACAAGGATATGAGGTCAAAGGGAATGAGAAACTAATGTGTAGGTTGAAGAAGAGATTGTATGGCTTAAAACAGGATCCAAGGCAGTGGTATCTAAAATTTGACAGCGTTATGTCTGAACAAGGTTATACTAGATGTCACCCTCATCATTGTGTTTATCTCAAAAGGAAAAATGATGGTAGCCATATTATATTATTATTGTATGTAGATGACATGCTTGTGGCAGGGTGTAACATGCAGGAAACAAAAGTGCTCAAAGGAAAATTGGCAAATTCATTTGCAATGAAGGATTTGGGTGCCGCAAATCAAATCCTTGGTATGAGAGTAACTAGAAATAGGAAAAATCACAAATGAACATTGTCTCAGAGTGAGCACATAAAAAAGGTGTTGGAAAGATTTAATATGCAGAACACAAAACTAATTACTACACCTTTGGCTAGCCATTTGAAACTAAGTAACGAGATGTGTCCCAAGACTCAGGAAGAGATGGATTATATGTCTAAATTTCCATATGCATCAACAGTTGGAAGCTTCATTTATGCATTGGTCTGCACAAGGCCTGATATTGCACATGCAATGGGAGTTGTAAGCAGGTACATGAATAATCCAGGAAAAGAACATTGGATGGCAGTGAAGTGGATTATCAGGTATTTGAGAGGTACCACATATCAAGAATTATGCTTTGGTGGTTCAAACATTGCTCTATAGGGATATGTTGATGCAGATATGATAGGTGATAGAGATATCAGGAGGATCACCACAAGGTATGTGTTTACTGTAGGTGGAACAACTGTTAGTTTGGTTTCAAAATTTCAGTGTGTTGCACTCTCAATGAAGGAAGCAGAGTATGTTGCTACTACAGAGGCTAGTAAAGAAATGATTTGGTTACAAAGGTTTCCGGATGAATTAGGTAAGAAGCAGGAGTTGGGTAAGTTATATAGTGATAGCTAGAGTGCCATTCATCTTGAAAAGAACTCAACATTTCATTCCAAGGCTAAACATATATAGCTCAAGTACCATTTCGTAAGACCAATGTTGGAAGATGGACAATTGAAGCTGGAAAAGAGACACACTAGCCAAAATCCTGCAGCTATGTTAACAAAAGTTGTAACCAGGGAGAAACTGAGATTCTGCTTGGTTTCAATTGGTCTTCAAGTATGATGATGAAGATGAGAAAAAACCATGTCCAAAGTAGAGCCATTGTCCAACAAATGAAGCAATGGTGGAGTTGCTATAACCAGTCTCCAAGTGGGAGATTGTTGGGTGTGGAGCCTAATTATCTTCTTTATTCAAAGATATCATCGCATTAGACACCAATTCGTAATGGGGTGGCAATGACGCTAGGGGCGGTGATCTTTATGAGCACCCCCCTGGGGGGGGTTTGGGGGCAACGCCCTCGAAGCAAAAAATAGATGTGAAATTGCCTTGTAAAATATTGTAATTTCGTAGTTAATCTGGGTCGTTCATTAGGTAGATGGTCTGACGGTAGAAGTTATGTTTGAATTAGGGTTTTTTTCCCTAGAAGGAAACCCCTCGCTATATATGAGGGAATTGTATTGTGGCTGAATATATATTTATTCTGAGCGAGAAAGAGAGAGGAGACTGTGTGAGAGCGAAGAGGAAATTATAAAGGATCGGCTGTAGGTTGTATATCTTCATTTTGCTGGATAATATAAAAGGAAGGACTGACTGTTTCTCCATGGACGTAGCCCAAATTGAGTGAACTACATATATTTGTGTCTCTCTCTTGTTTTATGCATTTTCTGTGTTTGTGTTTCTGCAATATTTTATGTGTTCCATTTCTCTATAATATATAATTTTATAAACACATATTACAATTAATTCTGAAAATTTAGAAGTCTTGGTCATTAACATCATTGTTTGCAACAATGTCATCCAGTGTATCATTGTCAATGTCCATATTATATTTCAAGTAGTTAATATTATCATCATCCTTGTCTTGACTTGCATCATCTTCATCATCATTGAAATCTAACTGTATACCATCCATATTGTTACCAAACGTATTTGGATCAAAATTTCCTATACCACCCATATTGGTGTCTTCTGTAACGTCATGTAACTCTGTATTATTGTTGTCTTCTTGTGCCTGAACATAACCATCTTCAACATCATCATGGATGTCAATTTATTTGATGTTCTATAACCCCCGTCTCTCATTTTGTTGGCCATCATTGTTTTGCTCAGTATCCACTAATGCATCATCAAAGACATGCCTTAATATTGAATCATAATATATGACAAATATCCATTTCGGATCCAGAATATCTTCATAGAAAAATACTTGCACATGAATGAGTACATACATATATTAGACATGTGATATAACAATTTTATTGATTAATAAACACATGTATATATTCACAATACACATTGTATTAGTATGTTATTGATCACTACTACTTCTAATTCATTGAATTAAAGAAATACCTACTCACAATGAATTGTTAGAACAAAAGGCTCCTTATCCTCCGGTAGGAACTTTGAGGAATCTATAAAATATAATCACTATAGATATCATGTCTTCATGTCCTCTCAATAATCCAACTCAATAATTTCTTGTATTTTCCCAACATTTTGTAGATTCCCTTCAATAATATTCTTATCTTTTGAGCCCGATCAACTCGATTGCTTGAATTCAACCATGATGCCACAATCGAAGGATTGTCTCTTTACATCTACATGTTCTACATGATAATGTCGACCATATGCCCACGGTGTTGATATTTCCTTGCCTAAGAAAGACGATTTATTTCGGTTAAAGAAAATATAATGACGAATATTAAAATAGTTAATAGTGTTAAAACTACAAGGAAACAACACATTCTGTAAAATTCCAACCATACCTTTCTTTCACATCCTCTAGACATGTTGATTTCATCTTATGCTATGTTTGAATCTATATATTCATCTTCTATTTGATTTTTATTTTGTTTAGTAACCCATTCTAGTGTGCAATATTTTGCCCATTCCCCTTGCAAATCAATAGGAGATGGGGTATTCCTTGGCTTCGATCTCTTAAATTGTCTCCTTGCTTCCAACACTTCTTCTCTCTTTTTATCATACAAATCAATCCATTTGTTCATAAAGTCCATGTGGTACAGAATGAACTTGTTGAGTATAACACTTTCGCCCGCACCTATTCCATGTCAACATGCTTATTTCAAACTCCAAAGGCCATGTTGTTAATTTGACAAATAAATTACAGAGTATATTAATGATCGCAATAAAAAAAACCACAATGATCATGAGTTTACTTATTAATTTCTATTTGAACACCATTAGATTGTGGTTTTTCTCCATCAGTAATATCTAATTCTCGTTCTTCATCCCAGAAGCATGGACCATCTTCAAAATCCTTACCAAGGAATTTACATAGGAAGAAAAAGACTTCATTCAATACATACCCTTCAACCATGCAACCCTATGGTCGAGCCCAAGGGGCATCGACTTTCTTGTTGTAGTGTTGTTTGGTCAGAGTCTGAGGTACATCGTCGTTCTTATTGCAGTGTGTTTTGGCCAGAGCCTGAGGGACATCATCATTCTTGTTGCAATGTTCTTTGGAAAGAGCTTGAGGGGAATTGTTGTTGTTGTAGTATTGTCTCTAGCCCAAGCTTGGAGGGACACATTCTATTTGTATTATCTACAGGCCAAGCCTGGAGGATATGTCTTTGAAATTCAATGGTGCAACACAGTTGAGGTTGTATGATTACAAGTTGAGATACATGGGTAGTAATATATATAGTTTAATTTTGGTTGTGGATTGACCATGGGTCGAATCCCGACGCTCTTCCCTTCGAAGGATGATCATCACAATAAAATAGAGTCCATGGGATGGTATGTCAAGTAACATACCTAAAGTCAATTGGTTATGGGGTTGTATTGTGTTGGCCAAGACCCAGGTTCGAGCCCCAATAATTTTTAGGTAAGAAACTATTTTTTTAATCCTTGTCGCCAAGGCACATTTTGTTGAAATATTAGTGAGCCGAAAATAGATATTTTTTATATCTATTGCCAGAAAGCACCCATTTTGTAGAACACACCTTGAAATGGGAATTTGTAGAACAATCAAGTTGAAATTTTATTTTTATAAGTTTTTTCGAGGCTTTTGAGCTCATTTATAGTCCAAATTGGATTTCGGAAGAAGCATGATGATCAAGGTTCGGTGATGAACAATTATAAAGGCATGAAAAGGCTTAATGATTTTTTATTAATGTTAAAAATTAGTTGTGTGTGTTTTGGAAGCTTATGAGCAGGTTGTAGTTGATGTTGAGCATATGGCAAGAAGCTCTTCTGATATGGTTTTGTTGACGGTGCTGGATACACCAACATTTAGGGGATCTCCTTGGTATGAAATCCCAACTAGAACTCACAACATTTGGTGTAGGAGTCCCATCCAGTATGATGGACTGGATTCCATTATCTTCAAGATATGCCTTAGCTCTTGCTTGTCAGCACATGAGAGTGGTTTACTTAGTCTTCAAACAACGAGGTTCGTGTGCCTAGTGAGTGCTTAGTGTAAATTGTGTCTAAGTTATTTCACTGCAGAGGGAGAGGGTGAGAGTGAGCCTCAAGTTGAAAGGGAATAGTCCCAACTCAGTTAGAGGCACACAACACAGCATGATCTACGCAGCTTCCAGCGGAGTAGTCCACACAGATGCGGCGGTAGCAAACAAAAAGTGAACAGATAACACGTACAACACCCAACGGAGTACTCCACATGAGTGCGACAGTCATTATAACAAGTTTATAAGAAGGAATATGTCTAGTGTTTGGCGGAGCAGTCCACACGGGCGAGACAACAATACCAACTAATACAACACATTTCCAGCAACATATGCATTAAAACAACAGAAATAGTTCAACTATCTTAGTACAGGTTAAAGCAACATGCATTACAAGTGTCCAAAGAATAGTCTTACAAATGAATACAATACATGTGTGAAAATATGTTGGCCTATTAACAAGCTTCTGAATTAAGCGAAAGTTCCAAGACACATTCGTACACCATACATCACTAACCCCAATAGTGGGGTGTTGGAGCCACTGCTCACTCCTCAAAGAAAATACTACAAATTCTCAAGGCTATGTGGGAGGAGCCAAGGTGAAAAGTCCTTTGCATGTACAAATGAGGGGTATATATAGCCAAGGGTGAAACTAGCCCTTGTGACTCTTTAACTTCCCTCATGACTGTTCGACTTACATGACTCTTTAACTTCATCCATGGATCTCTTGGACTTCCACGTTACATTACATTGATTACACAAGTATGACCCAAAGTAGTGATGTGGCTGAGGCGACTCATGACACAACTCGACATGACACTGCTAGTATGCACATGCTGGCTGTGCTGTTCGTGTCAAGCTGCCACACTGCTGAGTGATGAGTGTGCCCATGGTGTACCATAGCTTCATCTCCACATAGCAAAGTGCGCGGAGTTGTCAATGGTCTTGGTGTTCGCTTGATGGTTCATACATGCACATGTGTCTTCTTTGCTTATTACTAGGCATGCTTCATGTGTTCGTCCAACTGTGAGCAAGTATTCTAGCATGCGATCCTTGTTCATCTCGTTGTCGTTCCGCCATGTCTCATCCATGTACCTATTTATGCAATCACTCATGATGATACAACATCAAATCGAAAAATCCCCTAGTCTACCATGATGCATTGTCTTTCATTTCTAGTTGTAGGTGACTGGGAGAAAGGACAAGGCTCTGAAACAACGTAGAGAAAATGTTAGGCCGAGATACGAGGCTTCAGGACACTGTTGGGAAAAACTACGCAGAGGTAACTGAGAGGCTGGGTTGAGAAGTCTGGGACAACAATGACATCTGCGGGATCTGGCTCAGCAGGGAGGCAGAATTGCACAATTTTTCTTGGTAAGGAAATGTAGGCAGCAGGAGGCACTGGCAAACTATGCAGATTTCCAGAGGAGTTTGGGATCGGGCTGCGGGAGCCTGCTAGTCAGAGCTGCATAGATCTGGGAGGCAATCAAGCAGGATATATTTGCTTAGTTTTTGGGTTGAGCAGGGTGCCGAGAACTAGGTGGACTGTCCATGAAAACTTTGCAATTTTCAGGAGGAGTGGCAAGCAGGCCGATAGGGGGACTGCCTGAAAAAATTGCACAATTTCCTTGGACAGTGCAGTGACAGGCAACGAGTTTCTGTCCCTCATGTTTACACAATTTCGTCAGGCAGTGCAGGTAGGCAAGCTAAAAATTTTTGCATAGTTTTGGGGATGAGTGGAGCCCTAGGTCACTGCTTAAGTCAAATTCTCCGATTGACTAGCGGGAGGTTTGATGGCAAGGCTTGCGGTAAGCGCAGATAGAAATGGATTCTTGGCCAACTTCTACATTGTTCTGGATGATAGTCAGTTGGAATGATTCCAAAATTGTGTAGTGTAGACTACCTGTAGGGCAGCCACAAGCTCTGCATAGTTATAGGCAACAATGCTTGGTCACTGAGGGATGAGACTGTGAAGTGTAGCTCAGTGGAGGTCCGGATGATGGAGGGTGATCCGGTTGACAAATCTTCGGAGAAATGGCTAAGTGTGTGAGTGAGCGAACTCATGTATACATGACCTTGTGAACACACACTCAACATGACTCGACAACAAGAAACCTCAAACCAACAAGACAACATGTCTTGATGTGACTGTCTAAAAAGCGACAAGTGCGACACTTGGGATGGATCATTGAACAACCGTGACGACACTTGCACAACATTGTTTACAACTTTGTGTGTGAGTGCGACAAACGTTTACATAGTGAAAACAACACATACACAAAGACAAGCCTTCAACATCGCCAGAATAAGGTCGCAAGCATGACATAGCAATCAACATGCTGAAGACGATAGTTGGTCAAACAAGCGAAAAGGAAGCAAGACATGTAGAGGAAAAACATGAAATGAGTTTTGTGTTTGTGCACATGCATGCTATTGAAGAAAGGATGATATGATAATGAGAAGAAATCCTGTAAACTCAACTAAGAGGTGTACTTTAAATGGTGTTCTTTACTTACCATACTTACCCTCAAGATGATCATGCATCCGATGGAGTTTGCGTGTGGTCTTGATCATTTACCATCACTTAGTCTCTTAGTCCTTGTCGTCAACCCCTTAGAATGATCTTAGCATGTCACATTTTCCTGCAGTCACTGAGAGATAGATCAATGCGGTTTCAACAAGCAATGACTGCTGTCGAGATGAGGCCATGGAAAGCCCATCTGCGTAGTTTCTACATGCAAGATAGACAGGGAAGCTTGGACAACACTGCGCGGTTTTGAGAGACGGGACACTGCCGTGGGATGGGTGTCCTGGGAGGACACCTCTGCGTAGTTTTTGAGTGCAATGCACTCTAGGCAGCTGAGAGGCAATATTGTGCAGTTTTTGGATGCAAGGCATTGCTGTGAGATGGGTTCCGGGAGGACACATCTTTGCAGTTTCAGGTTGCAAGGCAGACTAAGCAGCTGAGGGAGAATACTACATAGTTTCTGATGATAGTGGGTTTTGAATAAGGGAAGGACACTAGAGGAAACCACTGCACAATTTTGGATGCCAAGGGAGGCTGGGGTCTTTGCACATTGCGCATTTCTAACAGGTAAGGGAAAAGCTTGGAGGTTGCAGAAGCAAAGTGCATGTTATGAAACCAGCTCACAAAAAGATAGAAAAGATAGATAAATTCCTTATAAATAAGCCTCTTCGAGGGGGAAACCTCCTTTACATTACACAAATGAACAATTATTTGATGATACAAATGACAAGACATCCTTTCTATATATAGGAGTCTAAGGGGTCATAATATAATCAGTGCCGAGATAACAATAATAATGTAAGGGCACAACAATAACAATAGTGGGCTTCTATGGGGCACAATAATAACAATATGGGGACTACATGGGCACAACAATATAATAAGGGGGTTTTACTAATAACAATAAGGGGTTACACTAGTAGTATAGGGACCTAACATGCCCCTCTCCTTTAAAAAGTGTTGTTCTCAACGCTTGAGTAGTTCTGGATGATTCTGTATAAAATTCTCATCCTCCCATGTAGAATATTCAATGGCTAAGTTCTTCCACTTGATGAGATACTTTGAAATTGATGGATTTCGTAGCTGTCGATTTCTTGTTTCTGTGACTGCTTTAGGTTCCAATATGATTTTTCCTTCCTCGTCAAGTTTTGGCAATATTATTTGAACTGGGACCTTCTGCAACTTTTGAATGAGTGGCTACACTTCTTCGTCATTCTTCCATTCATCCCTTACTTCAGCTATGAAGTTTGTTTGGATAATAGAAATAGCATAAAACAATGCTTCCACATCCTCATCCTTTCTTGAGAGTGCATCTGCAACAACATTTTGTTTCCCTTTTTTGTGGATGATTTCAAAGTCATAACCCAACATATTTATGACCCATTTTTTCTATTCTTCTAAAGATAATCTTTGTTCTAAAAAGTATTCAAGACTATCATGAGCCATTTTTACCTTGAAGTGTCTTCCCATTAGATAAGGTCACCATTTCTTAAGTTCATGTAGTATTGCCAACATTTCCTTCTCATAAATAGCTTGCTTGAGATGTAGCCGTAAAAATAACCAATCGCCTACATCAAAACTTCTTTCACTATGATGTTGATATGCCTGTTGTTTCATTCGATTCTGCACCAAAGTTGCGTTATCCTTTAAAAGTTGGAGAACTTGTTGTTGATGCTCGATGTGATATTTCACTGCTTGAATCTTTTTCTTCTTGATAAGTCCTTCTATCTTGATAGTTTGAGGAGTGGTAATTTCTTCCAATGCATTACAAGATATGGCCGGATTCATTTCTTGATGCTCGATGTGATGTTTCAGTTATTGAACATTTTTCTTCTTGATATATCCTTCTATCTTGAGAGTTTGAGGAGTGGTAATTTCTTCCAATGCATTACAAGATATGGCCGGATTCATTTCTTGATGCTTGATGTGATTTTTCACTTCTTGAACATTTTTCTTCTTGATATGTCCTTCTATCTTGATAGTTTGAGGAGTGGTAATTCCGGCCAATGCATTACAATATATGGTCAGATCCATTTCTTCTTTCTCGATGTGATCTTTCACTTCTTGAACCTTTTTCTTCTTGATATGTCCTTCTATCTTGAGAGTTTGAGGAGTGTTAATTCTTGCCAATGCTTTACAATATATGGTCAGATTCATTTATTCTTTCTCTAGGGTTGGTTCATGGTGTCTATCCTCTTCCTTTGATGTTTCTTGATCATTTTCTTCCTCCTCTTCACAATCAATGCAAAATAATTTATTCTCAGCACACTCATGACCTTTAACGTATTTGTTATCACAATTGTAACAAAGCCCTTTTGTTCCTTTTTCTTCCAATTGTTGTGGTGTCAATCTTGTAGGTTCTGGAAGGCTAGGAGAAACAACACTTCCATCTTTATAGTTGTGAGGGGTAGACTTCCTTGTTGCCATAATTTTTCTTTCTACTTTTCTTTCCAACCTGAATGCATTGTCCAATGAATCAGGTTCCCAAAGACGAACCTCATGTTGAATGCTATCCTTTAAAGTCCATATGGAGACATCAATCCTCTGCTTCTTTGGAATATAATTTTCCCTTATATTCAATTTGTTATGAAACCAGCTCAAGAAAAGATAGAAAAGATAGATCAACGCCTTAGAATTCAGCCTCTTCAAGGGGGCAACCTCCTTTACATTACATAAATGAACAATTCTTGGATGATACAAATGACAAAACCTCCTTTCTATATATAGGAGTCTAAGGAGTCACAATATAATCCAGCCGACCTAACAATAATAATATAAAGCCACAAAAATAACAATAGAGGGATTCTATGGGGCACATAAATAACAATATGGGGGTAATAGGGGCACAACAATATAAATAAGGGGTATAACTACAATAGTAATGGGGTAATCACTAGTATTATAGGGACCCAACATGCCCCTCTCCTTCAAAAAAGTGTTGTCCTCAACGCTTGAGTAGTTCTGGATACTTCTGCATAAAATTCTCATCCTCCCATGTGGAATCTTCAGCGGATAAGTTCTTCCACTTGATAAGATACTCTGAAATTGATCGATTTCGTAGCTGTCGAGTTCTTGTTTCTGTGACTGCTTCCGGTTCCAATATAATTTTTCCTTCCTCGTCAAGTTCTGGCAATATTGTTTGAATTGGGAGCTTGTCACCTATAACCTTCTTTAAACATGAAACATGGAAAACTGGGTGCAATCGAGAAGCTGCAGGAAGCTCCAATTTGTATGCCATAGTACCAATCTTTTGCAACACCTTGTACGGACCATAATACTTTGGTGATAATTTATTATCCTTCTTAGCTTGCTTTAGGGACATTTGCTTATATGGTTGTAGCCGTAGGAATACCCAATCACCTACATCAAAACTTCTTTCACTGCGATGTTGATCTGCCTGTTGTTTCATTCTATTTTGTGCCAACACGAGGTTATCCTTTAATAGTTGGAGGACTTGTTGTTGATGTTCGATGTGATGTTCCACTGCCTGAACCTTAGAATTTTCTTTTAAATATGATGTGATGGATGGTGGTTGATACCCATAAAGTGCCATAAATGGGGTCATTTTTGTTGCTGTATGGAAGGAAGTGTTATACCACCATTCAGCCAGAGGCAACCATTTGACCCATTGTGTCTGTTTATCAGATACAAAGCAACGAAGATATCCTTCCAAACATTTGTTTACTATCTCAGTTTGCCCATCAGATTGAGGATGATAAGATGAGCTATGAGCTAACTGAGTACCAAGACAAGAAAATAATTCTGTCCAAAAATTTCCAGTGAAAATGGGATCTCTGTCACTTACAATAATCTTTGGGTTTCCATGTAGCTTTTGAATTGTTTCCATAAATGCAGTAGAAACTGTACTGGCTTTAAATGGATGTGATAATGCACAAAAGTGTGCATACTTGGTAAGTCTGTCAACTACCACCATGATGACACTCTTTCCCTCAGACTTGGGTAAACCTGTGATAAAATCCATTGAAACCTCCTCCCAACGTTGGCTTGGAATGGATAAAGGTTGTAATAGACCCGATGTCTTAATTGTTTCAACTTTATTTTGCTGGCAAACCAAACATTCCGCCACAAACTTTTGAATATCTGATTTAAGGCCATCCCAAAAAAATTCCTTCTTAACCCTGTGGTAAGTTTTTAAAAATCCTGAGTGCCCTCCTAAGGGAGAAGTGTGCAATTCCATAAGAATCTTTTGTTTTAGTTGGGAATTCTTACAGAGGTATAAGCGATCTTTGTACCATAACAAATCATTTTGCCAGCTAAATGTATCAGAAGTACTGGAATCTTGTTGTAGCTTTCGAATAAGTGCCCACACTTCTTCGTCATTCTTCCATTCCTCCCTTGCTTCATTTATCCAATCTGGTTGGATAATAGAAATGGCACACAACAATGCTTCCACATCCTCATCCTTTCTTGAGAGTGCATCTGCCACCACATTTTGCTTCCCTTTTTTGTAGATGATTTCAAAGTCATAACCCAACATCTTTGTGACCCACTTTTGTTGCTCTTCAGAGGATAATCTTTGTTCTAAAAAGTATTTAAGGCTATCATGATCCGTTTTTACCTTGAAGTGTCTTCCCATTAGGTAGGGTCGCCATTTCTTAAGTGCATGGAGTATTGCCAACATTTCCTTCTCATAAATAGCTTTGCTTAAAAACTTTCCCTTGATTGGACGACTTTCAAAAGCAATGGGTCTTTCATCTTGCATTAGAACAGCACCAATTCCATTTCCTGAAGCATCACATTCCACAATAAAGGTTTTTGTGAAGTCCGGTGTAGCTAAGACTGGTGCTTGGCACATTGCCTCTTTAAGATGTTCAAAGGCCTTTGTTGCTTCCGGAGTCCATGAAAATGAATCTTTCTTCAATAATGTTGTTAGAGGTGCTGCTATTCTCCCATAATTCTTAACAAACTTGCGATAATACCCTGTCAACCCAAGAAATCCTCGCAAATGCTTTATGGATGTGGGGATTTTCCATTCCTTAATGGCTTTAATTTTGCTAGGGTCTACCTTAACTCCTTCATGAGATACAATATGACCCAAATATTCCACCTCCTGGACTCCAAAGAAACATTTGGATCTTTTTGCATATAATTGTTTCTCCTCCAATAGTTGTAGCACCCTGTCAACATGTTCAACATGATCCTTCCAAGACTTGCTGTAGATTAGTATATCATCAAAAAATACTAACACAAATTTTCTAAGGAATGGTTTGAAAATTGAATTCATCAAACCTTGAAATGTTGAAGGTGCATTGGTAAGGCCAAAAGGCATGACCAAAAATTCATAATGACCCTCATGAGTTCTAAATGCCGTTTTCGAATGTCTTCAATCTTCATTCTGATTTGATGATATCCCAAACGAAGATCCAACTTGGTGAAGTAAATTGATCCATGCAATTCATCCAGTAATTCATCAATAACAGGAATGGGGAACTTATCTTTAATAGTGAGCTTGTTGAGCTCCCTATAATCCGGACACATGCGCCATGATCCATCCTTCTTGTGCACCAATACTACTGGAGCTGAGAAAGAACTTTGACTCAGTTGAATTATACCAGCCTCTAGCATTTCTGCAACCATACATTCAATTTCACTTTTTTGGACATAGGGATATCTGTACGGCCTGATGTTTGGAGGAACACTTCCTGGAATCAGATGAATAGCATGATCATGATCACGCATAGGTGGGAGACCTTTTGGAGTCTCAAATACCTTGGAATGATTGTCCAGGACTTTTTGGAGATCTGGAGAAATAGATGATTCCAATGTGGAAACATCTAGCGAACATAATTGTGCAATTACACCTCTTTGCTCCTTTTTTAGAAGCTTTGTCATGCCATTAGAGCTGATTATCTTTCCTGGTTTCCCTGCAATAACCCTTAATTCAACTTCCTTTCCTTCCGTAGAAAATTTGATGAAAAGTTCTTGAAAATTAAAAGCTATTGTACCCAAGGATTGTAGCCATTGGACTCCTAGTACAACATCAACACCTCCCATTGGAATGGAAAGCATTGGGCTAGTCAATACATATTCTCCCATGGATAGCTTGATATTATGGCACTTTCCAGAGCAATTTATTGTTCCTCCATTTGCAATCATCACTTGACACTCTGGTGCTGGATATAGGAAGCAATTCAATTCTTTTGCTACCCTACAATGAATAAAATTGTGGGTGCTTCCTGAATCAATCAACACTATTACCTTTTTCTTCTTGATTTGTCCTTCTATCTTGATGGTTTGAGGAGTGGTAATTCCCGCCAATGCATTACAAGATATGGTCGGATTTATTTGTTCTTCATCTAGGCTTTGTTCCTGGAGTATATCTTCTTCTTTTGACCTTTCTTGCTCCTTTTCTTCTTCCTCTTCACAATCTATGTAGAATAATTTCTTCTCAGCACACTTATGACCTTTAGTGTATTTGCTATCACAACTGTAACAAAGCCCTTTTGCTCTTTTTTCTTCCAATTGTTGTGGTGTCAACCTTATAGGTTGTGGAAGACTAGGGGCAACAACACTTCCGTCTTTATAGTTGTGAGTGGTATGCTTCCTGTTTGCCATAATTTTGCTTTCCATTTTTCTTGCTAACCTGAATGCCTTCTCTAATGAATCAGGTTCCCAAAGGCGAACATCATGTTGGATATTATCCTTTAAAGACCCTATGAACACATCAATCCTATGCTCCTCTGGAATATATTTTACCCTTATGTTCAATTTTTTGAACTCCTCAATGTGCTCCATTACTGAACCCTTTTGTTTGAGACTTATCAATTGGCTAAAAAAAGTGTTGCTTTTTGTATCTTCATAATGTGCTATCAATTCTTCCGTAAAAATTGCCCAAGTGATAAATTGTTTACGAGAGAAAAACCATTGATACCATACAAACTGATTTGGTTCCAAATATACAGTTGCCATACGTACCTTTTGTGCGTTTTGCACATTATTGAGATCGAAGAATTGCTCCATCTGTAATATCCATGTGGCGGGATCCTTGCCATCAAACTTCCTCATATCGATTTTTGGAATATGGTGATTCTTCGATCCAACATTAGCATCTATGGAATCATGATTAACATTTCTTTTGTTCTCATCATGAGTTTCCTTTACTACCTTTTCACCATTAGTGACCCTTTCTTGTAGCAACTTCTTCAATTCTTCCATGTCTGTCTTCAAATCTATCTTCAAATTTGCCATGTCTCTCTTCAAATCTGTCTTCGAATCATCCATCTTAGCTTCCATACCCTTTATCTTAGATTCCACGCCATTTATTTTAGATTCCACGCCACTTATCTTAGCTTCTGTTAGCTTTTGTGAGCGTGACATTTGTTGCACTTGTTCTTGTAATTTTGATATATCATGTAGCATTTCTTCCTCTTCTTCATGAGTCATGCTAGAGCTTTCAGGTTCCTTACTAGGTGTTTGCATTTTCTTTCCTTGGGGCATCAATTACCGATAATAATGCTTTACTATGCCCTTTGAATTCCGTTAAACCAAGCTTACACAAAAATTAAAAAAAAAACTACACACCTTTTTTCACTTTATAGAAGCCTGATATTGAATCTGATGTATCTCTGTAATTTCGAATCATCCAGTTTTGAAATTGCTACCTGTAGTAGCCTTCTACGTCCACTTTCCAATGCCACAAGTCTGAGCCAAATTGGATTCTCCAAGGAAGAGTTATGTGAAATCTACCACAGTGACTTGCTTTTAGACTGGTTCAGTAGAGCGAACTTGTACGACGTGCCACGAGTCCCTATTTCAACCTTTGAATCTAAAACACACACACAAGAAACTAAAGTTCGTCCTCTTTCTGTACCTGTTTACGAAATTTCAATCCGATCCTCAGAGAGAAAGTTATGACGATTTTCCCCAGGTCACCTGTTTTGAATGTAATTCAGGAGTCTGCAAAAATACCAACTTCCTCAGATCATATCTCTGCAAATATCGCGCGAAAAGCTCTGAAATTCGGACCCAAGGTTCAGCGCGGTTTCTTCTCAAATGGGTTTTTTTTTGCGACTTCTGAAACGTCACAGAAAAAAAGTTATAGCGAAAATTCCACGATGACCTGTTTGGAGCAGCGAAACCCTAGAATCCAAAGCTCCGATACCAAATGTTATGAAACCAACTCAAGAAAAGATAGAAAAGATAGATCAACGCCTTAGAATTCAGCCTCTTCGAGGGGGAAACCTCCTTTACATTACATAAATGAACAATTCTTGGATGATACAAATGACAAAACCTCCTTTCTATATAGGAGTCTAAGGAGTCACAATATAATCCAGCCGACCTAACAATAATAATATAAAGCCACAAAAATAACAATAGAGGGATTCTATGGGGCACAAAAATAACAATATGGGGGTAATAGGGGCACAACAATATAAATAATGGGTATAACTACAATAGTAATGGCGTAATCACTAGTATTATAGGGACCCAACACAATTTTTGAAAGTCCTCAATGTGCTCTACCATTGAATACTTTTGTTTGAGATTTATCAATTGGCTAAAGAAGGTGTTTCTCTTTGTATCCTCATAATGTGCTATCATTTCCTCTCTGAAAATTGACCATGTGGTAAGTGGTTTACGAGAAAAAATCCCTTTATACCATAAAAATTGATCTAGTTCTAAATATGAAGATGCAATACGTACCTTTTATAATAGTTGCACTTCATGCAGGTCAAAATATTGCTTCATATGTAGTATCCAATTTACTAGATCCTTGCCATCAAACTTCCTCATATCGTCTTTTCTTGATTTTAGGAGATCGATCTTGAAACGATTGTAACTCTATAATTTCAGATCTCCAAGTTCTGAAATTGCATCCTACAATAGCCCTCTGTGTTCTCTTTCGAACCCCACAAGTTTGATCAAGATTGGATTCTGCAAGGAAGCGTTATGTCAAATCTCCCACGATGACCTGATTATAGACTGGTTCAGTAGAACGCATGTGTACGAAGTGCTACGTGTCACTATTTCAATCGTAGGATCTGAAAAATATACACAGAAAACTACAGTTCTTCCTCTTTCTGTAACTTCTTATGAAATGTTAATCTGATGCTCAAAGAGAAAGTTATGATGATGTTCCCAAGGTCACCTGCTTAAAATCTAATTCGGGAGTGTGAAAAAACCCTAACTTCCTCAGATTATATCTCCTAAAATACAGTGAGACAAGATATGAAATTTGGACTGGAGCTTCTCCAATATTTCAGTTCAAATGGGTTTTAATTTTAGAGTCTAAACCTTCGTAGAAAAAATATTATAATGCAAATTTCACGATGACTTGTTTGCAATGAAATTTTGGAGTTTGCAAAAAACACTAACTTCCTCAGATCATATTTATGAAAATATAGTGAGACAAGATCTGAAATTTGGACCCAAGGTTCAAACCGATTTATTCACAAATGGGTTTTTTTTAGCTTCTGAAAATGTGTAGTGAAAAAGTTATAGCGAAAATGCCACACTGACCTGTTTGGAGAAGCGAAACCCTAGAATCCAAAGCTCTGATACCAAATGTTATGGAACTAGCTCACAAAAAGATAGAAAAGATAGATAAACGACTTAGAAATAAGCCTCTTCGAGGGGGAAACCTCCTTTACATTACACAAATGAACAATTATTCAATGATACAAATGACAAGACCTCCTTTCCATATATATGAGTCTAAGGGGTCATAATATAATTAGAGCCGACATAACAATAATAATGTAAGGGCATAACAATAACAATAGTGGGTTGCAAGACACAGAGGAGGGAGCTCTGAGTGCGCGCTAGGGTTTATGCGATCTAGCGGTTGTGACAGGCCTGGAACACCACAGAATCAAACTGGCAGCATTGTTTCGAAAGGGGCAACTGCTGTCGGACTGGATGGGAGCAGAGGGGTCCAGTGGGACCCCAACTTTTAAGAAGATTATCTTGCAGAAACAACAACAGAAAATGAAAGAAGGAGTCAGAATCGAAGGACTGAACAACAAGTTGCAGAGCAGCAGGAAAAACAAGGAAAAGACACCAATAATATCTGACATGACAGACAATACCTCATAAGACAGGAATAAAGAAAAGCAGAACCGTGCAGACACACAAGACAAAACAGATGCCAAGTCTCAGCCCTCAGAAAATGAGGAGGAACGACCAAAAGAAGACAAAGAGCCAAAAAACAAAAGCAAGGTTCAACCAGAGAAGGAGAAGGAGGGGGAGTCCAGCGCGAACCCCAACAGAAACCTGGTGACCAGCAGTGCATGTAAGCCAAAGAAAAAAGATAGCCTACGGGTGACAATCACTGACCCTGAAATCCAGGCCTACAGGGAGCACATGGCTGAACATGCCATCATCTGTAAATTTATGGGAGTATGGCCATCTGAAAGGACGTTATGCCAATGGATAAGATAGCAGTGGAAGCCAAAAGGAGATGTGCAGTTACATCTGGGAGCCAAAAGATTTTTCACAGTAGTCTTTACAAGTTTAGAAGATAAAGATAGAGTGTTCGAAGGTGGCCCGTATTTCCTAGCCGCAGCAGGCTTATATATGAGACCCTGGAAGCCAAACTTCGTCCCGGAGAAGGAGTCCTTTACTCAAGTTCCGGTCTGGATTAGACTTTTCTCTCTCCCAATAGATTATTGGGGATTGAATGCCCTAAAGCAAATAGGGGATAAGCTAGGAACCTTTGTTAAAACCTCGGAGGCAACCATGCAGAAAAGATATACCACATATGCTAGAATCTGTGTTGAACTGGATGTGTCAGGCGCCCTACATGAAGGTTTGTGGCTCGAGTACAGGGATGAGGAATACTTTCAGGCTTTAGACTATGAGAAAATACCTTTCAGGTGTTGGAAATGCCACGAGCACGGACATCTGGTAAGAGACTGTCCATTGAACAGAAAGGAGGCAGAAGAAGAGAAAAAACAGAACAACAAAGACAAGAACAACTTCACCAAACCAAAGAACAGGCAGCGCGCCAATAGAAGAAGGAATACTAAAGGAAATACAGAAAGAAACTACTTCAGTAACCCCTTTGAGATCCTAGACCTGGAGACTGACTCGGAGGAAAAGCAGAATAAACCTAATGTGGAGGCAGGGCAAGAAGGACAGGAAGAACCGACAGGAGAAGGAATGGCGGAAGGAGCATTCACTGGTGAAATCCACATGCAGGACAGAACAGCAGAAACGGACGAAGAAACAGAGATGTTAACAAGTGAAGCAGGGAGCGAGGATCTGGAGCTCGAAGAAACCCTAGCTATGGAAGGGATGGACCTTACAGTGCTTGTAGAAAGCTGGAGAGCCAAAGGGATTGAAGCAGTACCGGAGGAAGAAATAAGGAAGGTCAATGACCTCTTCATAGCACGGCAGAAGGCAGTAATAGAGAAACAGAAGAGAAAGTTAGGCATAATCAAAGGCAGCATCCCACACTACAAAGCAATACTGGGAAAAACCTCTAGCTCGAGGCACAAACGCCGTAGAGGCCGCAAGTCAAGTGGAGAACACCTGCAGGAGCTGGGAGAGATGCTGATCAATGCAGGTAAGATAAGGCAGCTAAGTGATTATCTGTCCTTCCAACTAACTGTTTAAATATGAAGATTGTATCATGGAACGCAAGAGGGATAAATAGTCAGGCCAAACAAAGGATTCTGAAGCGGCAGATGCAAAAATACAACCCGGATATGTTGTTTCTACAAGAGACCAAATGCAACAGAGCTCTCATAGAGAGGCTACGAGTTAAGTTAGGAAGGAATTTTGAAGTCTTAGAGATCGAAAGCAAAGGGATAGAGGGAGGCTTAGCTACCTTCTGGGATACAAGAAGATACCAGATTATAACAGCTAAAGCAAGTAAAAATTACTTGGCACTGGAAGTGCAACCTACAGGTAATTCTAAATCCTTTCTATGCATGAATGTCTATAGTCCTCAGAAGTTAGAAGACAAGATCAATTTCCTAGCGTCTTTAACCAATTTCATAGATAGGCACCCTGATGCTAAATACATATTGGGGGGAGACCTCAACATGATCACCTCCCTCCTGGAGAAAAAAAGGAGGCCTCAGAAAACTAAACAGGGATGGGGAGGTCTTCATAAGTTTCATTGAGAATGCAAGAATGGTAGATGTATACCCTAAGAGTGGTAAATTTACATGGAACAACAGAAGGGGGGGCGAAAGACTCATTTCCTCCAGACTGGATCGCTTCTTAGTCTCGGAAAGCCTAATTTTAGAGGGTACGGTAGTTGAATCGAACATCCTCCCAAGTGGAGGGTCGGACCACTGGCCGATCTCACTAGCTGTCGAGCTTCAGGGTACCCCCAGAAACAAACCCTTCAGGTTCGAAAAGTTCTGGATAGAACACCCTACCTTCCTCACAATGGTGGAAAAATGGTGGTCAGAACCTTTAGGTGAGGAAGGATCCAAAATGTTCAATCTTCAAAAGAAACTAAAAAATATCAAAATGAAACTGAAGGACTGGAATAAAACAGTATTCGACAATATATTTCAGGAGAAAGCTATCATCGAAAATAAGCTGGAACAAATTCACAAGGATGGTGCGGCCGGATGTAGAGGTGAGGATACCATTGAACAAGAAAACGAGCTTACTCAACAATGGCACAACAGATGCAAGCAGGAAGAATCTTTATGGAAGCAAAAATCAAGAATCCTTTGGTCGAAGGAAGGGGAGCAAAATACCAAGTTCTTCCATAGATCAGCCATGGACTACAGAGGTGCCAACAAAATACTAGATTTGAAAAACAATGAAGGGGAACTCCTCAGAGACCACAATGAGATATCAACCTCCCTCTCGGATCACTTCAGCCTCATAGCGCAAGAACCAGGGATCAATAGACAGGAAGCCATCAAAGAAATCACCAATGTCATACCCAAATCCATCACAGAGGATCAGAACTGGGCCCTAAGAAGAAAAATCACTATGGAAGAAGTTGAGGAGGCGGTCAGGAGCATGCCCAACGACAAAGCTCCTGGACCGGATGGATTTACCATTAACTTCTATAAAGTATGCTGGAACATTGTAAAGCAAGACATATGGGAGATTGTGGAGGACTCAAGACAATCCAAAACGATCCTAAAATCTCTAAACTCAACCTTCATTGCTCTTGTACCCAAAGTGGAGGAAGCTAATACACCAGAAAAATTCAGACCCATAGCACTCTGTAATGTAGTCTACAAGATCATTTCTAAAGTCATAGATAATAGGCTGAAGGCGATCCTCCCTGGCATCATATCACAAGAACAGTCTGGCTACGTGGAAGGAAGGCAAATTCTAGACAATATTTTGCTCGCTCAGGAGATGATCCACTCCCTTCATTCGTGGAAAGAAGCCGGAATGCTTATACAGTTGGATCTCTCTAAAGCTTATGATAAGGTAAGATGGTCTTATCTGGAAGCAGTTTTAGGTGCTTTTGGTTTCAGTAGACAATGGATCAAATGGATTTTAGCCCTCATTAAGTCTCCTAGATATTCTATCCTTGTGAATGGCGCCCCCTCTGCTCCCTTCAGCCCTTCCAGAGGCATCAGACAGGGGGACCCCTTATCCCCTTTCCTGTTTGTCATTCTAATGGAGGGCCTAAGCAGATTAATTGCCAAGAAAAAAGCAGAAGGTCAAATTAGAGGTCTGCAACCCATCAGATCCTGTCCAGCCACAACTCATCAACAGTTTGTGGATGACACTATGTTACATGGTACCCCTACAGTAAAAGAAGCTTTAGCCTACAGAAACATCCTCAATCTTTTTAGCGAAGCCTCGGGAATGGAGATTAATTTTTCCAAATCAACCATATTCTTCTTCAACACGCATCAAGCTATCCAATCTCATCTATCTAGGCTTCTGGGGTTTAAACTTGGCTCCTTACCTTCAAGATACCTTGGTGCCCCCCTTACTCTCAAACCGTGGCAAAGGGTTCATTGGGAGAAAATCCTAGCCAGCATGGAAAGGAAGTGCAAACACTGGACTAACAGGGCTCTGAATTTTGCAGGTAGACTAATACTAACCAAAGCGGTCTTGCAGGCCATCCCTTAGTATATGCTATCCATTCTTCCTGCTCCGAAAGGAATCTTAAATCAAATCAGAATCATACAACGATCCTTCTTATGGAGTGGAAACAGTGAAAAGAAAAAATGGTCTTTAGTTGCCTGGCAGAAACTGTGTAAACCTAAGGACAGGGGGGGCCTGAATTTGGTTGATCCCTCAACGGTAAACAGAGTCTGCAGAGCCAAAATATGGTGGAAGTGGATCTCTGACACGAGCCTACCATGGGTTATTCATTGGAAGGAGAAGTACAGGCCGAACAACACCAATCTAGAACTAGTGAGAATGCAGGACACCCCTAACGGATCACCAATATGGAATCATGCCCAAGACAACAGAAGTATTATCCAGGACTATAGCTTCTGGGAAATACGAAATGGAACTCAAGCACTCTTCTGGGAGGACGCCTGGCAGCAGTCCCCGAAGCTGGACACCCCTCAACTCCTACCCCTGAAGCAACACTATCAAACTGAGGGCAAATTCAAAGTCAATCAATACTGGAACCCAACCAGTGAAGACCCGGACTGGCGGGAATGGACAGTTTTCAACTCCACCCACAACGAAGACATTCAGGAAACCATTCAAGCTTTAAATCAACAACTCTTAAAAAGAAAAATTCGAATTGCTGCTGAAAATGACAAGCTCAGATGGGGCCCTAAAGGCAACGGTGATTTTTCCCTGAAAGAAGCCAGGAGCATCATAGAGGGGGAAGAACAACCTAATATAATGCCCTGGGCCAATAAAGTTTGGGACAGTCTACAATGGCCGAAGGTTAGAACTTTTCTATGGCTTCTTATGCAGAGAAGAACTCTAACTTGGGAAAACTTATTGAAAAAGGGGTTCCAAGGACCTTCTAGATGTCCTATGTGCATAAAGGAGGTGGAAACAATGAATCATCTTTTTAACTCCTGTGAATGGGCTTCCCAGCTTTGGCACTGGATGGAAGATATTCTTGGAACCTCTGATCAGAACAGGGACTCCATTCAGGAGACCATCATCAACTGGAGGAGAAACTTTTCTAGAATTCGAAGAGTGGAAAGCATCTAGAAATGTGCCCCAGGCTTTATAGTATGGACCATATGGAAAGAACGAAATCGAAGAATATTCAAGGAGGAAGTCAGAAACATAGAATTTGCAAAAGAATCTATAACAGTTAACATCAAACAACTTATACAGGCAAAATGCAAGGTAGAATCGAATGAAAAACCTACAGTTCAGGACTCACGCATTTTAAAGGTGTTTCAATTGGAGGCATCCAACAATCAACCGTCTGGGGGAGACCGATCACAACCTTCATCGCAACTCCTAAGATGGCAATGCCCACCAGAAGGCGGCCTAAAATTGAATTTTGATGGGGCTTCAAGGGGCAACCCAGGTACAGCTGGAATCGGAGGTGCCATTTGCAATCAGGCTGGTGAAATCGTCCATATATACTGCAGGGCGCTGGGAGAAAGCACGAACAATGAAGCAGAGTTTGCAGCGCTTGAGCAAGGGTTGAAAATTCTAAGAACCATTCAACGAGGGAATGTAATAGTGGAGGGGGATTCCTCCTTGGCCATCATGGCGGCTAAATGCCTACAAGTAGGCACAAGAGTCAGTAAGGCCACCAAACATTGGAGGTTGGCCAAAGCCACGGAGAGTATAGCGGAGCTAATAGCAGAAATGAGAGGCATAGTCTTCAAACCGTAAGAAGAAAGGCGAATGGGTTGGCAGATTTTTTGGCAAACCATGGTGCTGACAACCCGAACAAAATAATGGACAGCTGTTGGCAGGAGGTGGACTGCCCAACCCTCAAGGTGACATGTGCCCAGCTGGCAGCGAAGGAATTACTCTAGGACGATCCAACCTAGCTGGGGACGGCTTCGGGTTGCGGCACCAGAATTTTGATAAAACCGGTAAAAGCAGAAAGGGTAATCAGGGCAACGGAATGACAGGACTTCTCTGGCGGTGGAATTCCCGGCGGCGGCAGGCCGGCCAGATGAGTGATCATTACAGATCGAGCCACAGAACTCATAGCATCAGCAAGATCTATATCAGAACACTTGGAAGGGATCCGTATAGCAAGGCATCAATAGCATTTATGGTGATATCGAAAGAGGCAGGGTGGATCAAGGATCCGCATAGGAAGACAGGGCATGTAGGCAGACAGGGCATTTCAAACACCACCATCCACCATAGCAACCGTTCAATCGTACAGGACAAATGGCATAATGAAAATCGGATTATGAGCAGCCACTCTCATTCCAATTCGACCTGCAACGGCCTTGCTTGTGCGAACCTCAATCAAATTTATTGTCATAGTACTCCCACTTCCGGCGGGATTAAGACCATCCTCATGAGGTTTCATAAGCGAAAATACTATAAAGCAGAGGGCAACTACCCTGTTTTCCTCACAGTTTCTTATCACAGTGTCGAGCACGCAACCGTGAACGATAATAGCATTAGCTGGGAGAAGCATAGGGAGTTAGATATGGAAGCGGAAGGATGCCGTTGTGCTGCTGCAAATTGGGACCTTCAGGAGGCGAAGAGAGGCTATGAAACCCGAACAACAACTAAGAACAAACGAAAAATCGCGGAACTTGAAGCCAAAGCCAAGCAGGAGGAAGAAGGGCACACGGAGGAGGAGATTGTAGAGGAGGTGAATTGGTTGAAGGAACCGGGAACCCCCTAGAAAAGGGCAACTCAGTTTGTTAGAACAAAAGCAGAGAGCTGGCGAACCAAGACTCTCATCGCCAAAGCACTGGAATCGATTGAGAAGGAAAAGGAGAAAATTGCAACTGAGGTGAACCTCACGGAGGCTCAAATGGCAAAGATAATCGACTACAACAGCTCGCTGAATGGCTGAATCACCACTGTGCATGAAGCTGTTCAGACAGTCAATAGAAAGCTGACTCTGCTCATCAGGCTACTGAGGGATTCTGTTAACCCAGCGCCCGTTAATCCGCAGCCGGCCACAACGGTGGTACAGGACAATGAATCAATTGAAGCCATGCAAGCAAGAATGGACAAACATATGCGGGAGATGGGTTTGGACACCATCAGCCAGATGGGCAAGTTTATCTAAGGAAGTCACCTCTGTTGTTTCCTTCGTCTATGTCTTTGTATCGGTCTTAGTCTATCTATGTTAATGTCATGAACTGTAATGTCTCGGCAGTATAGTTTTTAGACGCAAGTTTAGCTCGGGCCACCCTGCGTGGTGTGCATTTTGCTTTCTCGTTTTTCTGTTATATCTGAGCAGGTGTTAAACTTTGAACTATTGTACATCCCTGCTCTTGATCTGCTTCTGCAGTTTTTTGTACTCTATTTTGTATTCTAATATAAAAATCTGACTTACAAAAAAAAAAAAATAACAATAGTGGGTTTCTATGGGGTACAATAATAACAATATGGGGACTACATGGGCACAACAATATAATAAGGGGGTTTTACTAATAACAATAAGGGGTTACATTAGTAGTATAGGGACCTAACAGTGCACAGTTTCGAGCAGCTGGATGAGGCTTAGTTGCTTGGGAGATTGGCTAAGTGTGAGATCAATGAAACAAATGTAAACATTGATAAGACTTGACTATGATCACACACAATAACATAGTGATACAATGTAGACCATCCAGAATGTATAAAACATACTCTACTTGATGCAACAACCTTCGTGTCAAGAGTGCGTGAATTGAGTATGAAACATGTCTATGTGATGATGAAAACTCATGCGCGCATGCCTTCCCTTGAAGCAAAAAAACATTCCCTTTACATGAAAAACAATAATCCCTATGCCCAAAGATGACATATGCTGCATAAAGATGAGAACATGAACAACTCTTAAGATCAAGGAGGGGAAGCTTGAGATCATCAACTTGCCAACAAGTGACCAAGGATGATCGATTGCAGGATCCAAGGTAGGCTCCGAACTTTGCATGCGAGCCAAAATTTTGGAGGGTGGTTGTAGCCACTATAACATTGGCGACACATTAGTAATACAACTCTCTGTATGGACCTTATTTCGTGAAAAGTGAGTCTAACCCTTTCGAAAGTATTGTTCGATTCTTTGATTGTGATGGCCTCTGCACTAGCTTGTGTGAAAGATGTAGTCCCTACCATTCTCTTGATTGACCAACACATATTCCAAGCCAACTCAACTTAGTTGTTTCAATTTGGGATGAGGGGTATATTAATGCACAAGTAATATAACTGTCAGAGTTTAAGTTTCATCTCTGATGTTGCTTTGTTGCCAGCATGCCTAGACAGTACCTCGATGGAGTCACGCAGGAACACAAGCATCACTCCACAGCCATCTAGTCTGGTCAGTACCCCAACAGAGTTACTTGCATCACCTCTCTGAGCAGGAATCTTTTCTCTTCTTTTGCCTTATTTTATTTTTCCTTTTATTTTTCATTTTTTCAAAGAACTGTGCATAGGAATTTATTTATTTCAGAGGCAGAAGAGGGATCCCAACTTATTGAGAGCATAAGAGGTTGTTCCTTTAGAGAAGTATGTTATATATAACTCTGACATGCTTGTAAAGGTTCCCCCCCCACCTTACTCTACTTGACCGAGCTGACAAGGGGTAACCCAAAAGAACCGACTAGAGTAGGCAGTACTAGTTAATAGTGCAAGCGTTGTGTTTTCACCAAGACTCACTCTGAATAGAACATATTTTCCATCAAGGAATCATCGACTAAAGACAACAAGATCTTCATAAAGAGAGAGGAAAAAAATAACCAGATGTTGATAGTTGTACAAGTCCTCTTAGATTTTCCCAGCTTGTATCGAGAGCCAAACATGGTTTCATGTAAGGCTAACCTACAAACATGAGCAAGCAAAGAAAAAAAAAGCAGAAGTAAAGCGAAAGAAAAACAACTAAGCAAAACAAGCAAGCAAGAAAACTAAACCAAGTAAGAAAGCAAAGGAAACATGCAAACCTGGAATCAAAGCAAAGCAAGAAAGCAAACACGACTCCTACTCCTACGCTAAATAGTGCATGGGCCTACTCACGTGAATTGATATTTCCAATGTAGCCACTGGCGCATTGGCCGACCCATGTTGGTGAAGCCATGGTAAATGAGAAAGATATGCATGTAAACTAGTGAATAAGAAAGATAGATCAACAAAGATCAACACGTTTTGAGTTCTAAAGCATTCACAAAAAATAAAAGAGTGAATGCACAAGATAAACAAAATGAGAAATAGAGACAACTTACATCTTACAAGTTTGATTGTTGCATATGATTCCTCCAATGCATGACCGATGGGATTCTATGATTTAGGTGGAGGAAGCGAACCCTGTGTATTGGATTGATCTTCAATGCATAAATATGAGTGATGAGGAGCCTTGGGTATTTAATTTTTTGTTTTCTGATCAGAAGTGGAACTAACCTCAGGACAACGAGGGCCTGACATAACCATCAGCTTAGGCTGAAGTGCCTCGATAGCCTATAGGGTTTCCACTTCATCAATAGATAGATCATTGGATACCAGTGCCTCAAAAAGATTAACAACGAGCGAATCAACATCGTGATCAAATGAATAAGTACAGAGATCACAACAACCATGATCAGAAAATTCGGGATGTTCATAAGGCATCCTCATGATTTGATGAATCATGTAGATGCGTAGCTAAGAAACAAGGATGTCCACCCTTTGTGTTTTTAGGAATGAAAGATGAAAAATGGGCGGATTTTCAGAGGAAGATGTGTCCTCTCCGCAATGTAATGATAGGCTGACATTTGGTGTGTCCTGTGAATGATTGGAAGTAGAAACATCCGGAAATGTGTTTTCATAGGGGAAATAAAAAATGGCAGAATCACAAGAGTTGTCAGGATAGAGCGGATGAGGTGTGGATGGAAGGGAGGCACCCTTCATTGTGGGTTCTTCTTCATATTCCTAAACACACTCATCATGAATTATATCGCAGGTTGGCTACACAAAAGAAACTCCGTCAATAACTTGATCCTCATTCATAACAAGTGTGGAGTCCGGAACGAAAGAACACAAGACAGTGCAATCTAGAGATCAATAGAACGCGGGGACAAAGGTTGAGGTAACAAGTCCACATGACAACCAACAGGCTTGCAAGCCAAATATGTGAAAATATCAAGAGAAGGTGGGGTAGGAGGATGTGATAGTTCAACAAATGTACGTGCACCTTCTCCCACCTCGCATTGTGGATCTAGATCTGTTTGATGAGAAGAGGACAAACAATCACTTGTGATAGTGACCTTGTCCGTCTTAGATTTGGCAGCTCTAACATCGAGTTATGCTGGGAGGGGTTCGAATGATTCTAAGAATTGTGGATTTTTGGATATGTAACGAAGATACTTAAATCTTCCATCTAGAAATTCTTAATCAATTTCACCTTCAGGAAATCGGTACGCAAGATTACAAAAGCGTGTGTAAAATTGCTCAACGGATTCATCATGTGCTTTCCGTAATTTCAGAATTCCTTTATTGAGTGATTTACGGCCAGAATGATTGAAAGCACGAGTTGTCTCTGCGATCAACTGATGGAAATAGTGAATATATTTCTCAGGCAGTGTGGCACACCATAGAAGTGGGTGCCCTCAAAGCATGAATGCGAACAACATGCAGGTCATGTAATATTCATGGATTTCATGCCTTTCATAGGAGCCTACGACGCAAACTGCATGTCTAAGAAAGGTTGCTTCGCCTTCACCATAGTATATGTTACGCGACAAGTCATTCTAGAGCTCTTCAAAGATTTCAAAGTCGTTTCCATAAGACATACACTCCGGAAGAAAAATTATGTGGTTAGTCATGATAAGTATGCGAAGATTCAAAATTGATTGTGAGGAATCAACTTGTCATATTTCCCTCCTTATAGAACCATAAATGTTGACAACGATGGATCCGCCAACATTCAGGGGATCTCCCCGGTATGAAGTCCCAACTAGTCCTCACACCATTTGGTGTAGGAGTACCATCCGGTATGATGGACCGATTACCATTATCTTAAAGATATGCCTTAGCTCTTTCTTGTTAGCACATGAGAGTGGTATACTTAGTCTTCAAACATTGAGGTTCATGTGCCTGGTGAGTGCTTAGTGTAACTTGCATCTAAGTTCTTTCACTGGAGAGGGAGAGAGTGAGAGTGAGTCTCAAGTCGAAAGGGAATAATCCCAACTCAGTTCGAGGCACATAACACAACAAGATCTGTGCAGCTTCTGGTGGAGTAGTCCACATGGATGTGGCAGTCACAGACAAAAAGTGAACAGATAACACATACAACACCCAACAGAGTAGTCCACACAAGTGCGATGGTCATTATAATAAGTTTACAAGAATTAATCTGTCTAGTGTCCAGCGGAGTAGTCCATAAGGGCGAGACATAGATAACAACTGATACAACACATTTCCAACAACATATGCACTAAAACAATCGAAATATTTTAACTATATTAGTACATGTTAAAGCCACATGCACTACAAGCGTCTAAAGAATAGTCTTACAAATGAATACAATACATGCGTGAAAACATGCTGGCCTGTTAAGAAGATTTTGAATTAAGAGAAAGTTCCAAGACACATGCAAACACCATACATCACTAACCCTAATAGTGGGGTGTTGGAACCACTGCTCGCTCCTCAAGGAAAATACTACAGACTCTCAAGGCTATGTGGGAGGAGCCAAGGTGAAAAGTCCTTTGCACATACAAATGAGGGGTATATATAGCCAAGGGTGGAATTGGCCCTTGTGACTTTTTGACTTCCCTCATGATTGTTCGACTTACATGGCTCTTCGACTTACACGACTCTTTAACTTCATCCGTGGGTCTCTTGGACTTCCACGTTACATTACATTGATTACAAAAGTATGAACCAAAGTAGTGATGTGGCCGAGGCGACTCATGACACAACTCAACATGACACTGTTGGTATGCACATGCTGGCTGTGTTGTTTGTGTCGAGATGCTGTGCTGTTGAGTGATGAGTGTGCCTGTGGTGTACCATAGCTTTACCTCGGCATCGAAAGGTGTGCAGAGTCCTCAATGGTCTTGGTGTTTGCTTGATGGTTCATGCATGCACATGTGTCTCCTTTTTTTTCTACTAGGTATGCTTCGTGTGTTCATCCAACCGCGAGCAAGTCTTCTAGAATGCATTCCTTGTTCATCTTGTTCGTCATCGTGCCATGTCTCATCCATGTACCTACTTATGCAATCACTCATGACGAGATGACATCAAACATAGAAGTCACCTAGTATACCATGATGCATTGTCTTTCATTTCTAGGTGTAGGTGACTGGGAGAAAGGTAAAGGCTTTGAAACAACGCAAAGCACATGTTAGGCCGGGATGCGAGGCTCCATGACACTGTCAGGAAAAAATGTGCAAGGGTCACTGAGAGGCTGGGTTGAGCAGTCTGGGACAACAATGACATCTGCGAGATCTGGCTTAGCTGGGAGGCAGAATTTCACAGTTTTTTCGGGGAAGGCAGTGTGGGCAGTAGGAGGCATTGGTAGTGAAAACTGCGTAAATTTCTAGAGGAGGTCGGGATCGGGCCTGGGAGTCTGCTGGTCAAAACTGCGCAGATCTGGGAGGTAGTCAAGCAGGACATATCTGTGTAGTTTCTAGGTTGAGTGAGGTGTCGGGCAATAGGTGGACTGTCCATGAAAACTGTGCAATTTTTAGGAGGAGTGGCAAGCAGGACGACAAGGGGACTACCTGAAAAAATCGCACAATTTCTTGGGACAGTGTAGTGATAGGAAGCAAGTGCTTGTCCCTCATGTATGCGAAATTTATTTAGGTAGTGCATTAAGGCAGGCTGAAAGCTTCTACGCAATTTTGGGGATGAGTACAACCCTAGGTCATTGCTTAAGTCAAATTCTCCAGTTGACCAGCGGGAGGCTTGATGGATAGGCTTGCGGGAAGTGCAGACTGAAATGAATTCTTGGGAAACTTCTGCGCTATTCTAGGGGACGGTTAGTTGGGATGATTCGAGAATTACATAGTACAAATTTCCTGGAGCCCAGCCTCAAGCTTTGTGCAGTTATGGGCAACAATGCTTGGTCACTGAGGGTTGATACTATGTAGTGCAGCTCAGTGGAGGTTCGACTGGTGGAGGGTGATCTGGTTGAAAAATCTTCGGGGAAATGGCTAAGTGTGTGAGTGAGTGAACTCATGTATACATGACCTTGCGAACACACACTCAATATGACTCGATGACAAGACACCTCAAACCAACAAGACAACATGTCTCAGTGTGACTGTCTAAAGAGCGACAAGTGCGACACTTAAGATAGATCTTTGAACAACTGTGACGACACTTGTGTGACATTGTTTACAACTTCGTGTGTGAGTGTGACATATGTTTACATAGCGAAAAAAGTTCATACGCACAAAGATAATCCTTCAACATCGCCAGAACAAGGTCGCAAGCATGACATAGCAATCAACATGCTAAAGACGACAGTGGACAAACAAGCGAAAAGGAAACAAGACATGTAGAGGAAACACATGAAATGACTTTTGTGTTTGCACACATGCATGTTGCTAAAGACAAGATGATATGATAATGACAAGCAATCCTGTAAACTCAACTAAGAGGTGTGCTTCGAATGGTGTTCTTTAATTACTATACTTACCCTCGAGATGATCATGCATTCGACAAAGTTTGCATGCGGTCTAGATCCTTTACCATCACTTAGTCTCTTGGTCCTTGTCCTCAAATCCTTGGGAGTGATCTTAGCATGTCACCTTTTCTTGTAGTCACTTGGAGATAGATCAACGTAGTTTAAATGGGAAATGACTACTGTCGGGATGAGGCTATGGGAGGCTCATCTGCGCAGTTTGTGCATGCAAGACAAACATGGCAGCTTGGACAACACTGCGTAGTTTTGAGGCATAGGACACTACTGTAGGATGAGGGTCTTGGGAGGACACCTTTGCACAGTTTTTAAGTGTAGTGCAGCCTAGGCAGCTGAGAGGAAATTTGTACAGTTTCTGGATGTAAGTCACTGCTGCAGGATGGGTTCCAAGAGGACACATCTTTGGAGTTCAAGGTTGCAAGGCAGACTTAACAGTTGAGGGAGAATACTGCGTAGTTTTTGATGACATCGGGTTCCGACTAAGGGAAGGACACTAGAGGAAACCATTGCGCAGTTTTGGATGCTAAGGGAGGCTGGGGTCTCTGTGCACTGCGCATTTCCAGCAAGCAAGGGAAAAGCTTGAGGGTTGCAGAAGCAAAGTGCACAGTTTCGGGAAGCTGGATGAGGCTTAGTTTCTTGGGAAATTGGCTAAGTGTGAGATCAGTGAAACATATGTAAACATTGATATGACTTGACTATGATCACACATGAACACATAGTGGTACAACATAGACCATCCATAATGTATAAAACATACTCTGCTTGATGCAAAAACCTTCGTGACAAGAGTGCATGAAGTGAGTGTGAAACATGTCTATGTGATGATGACAACTCATGTGTTCATGCCTTCTCTTAAAGAAAAACAACATTCCCTTTGCAGGACAAACAAAAATCCCTATGCCCAAAGATGATACATCTTGCATAAAGATGAGAACATGAACAACTCTTAAAATCAAGGAGGGGAAGCTTGAGATCATCAACTTACCAACAAGTGACCAAGGATGATCGATTGCAGGGTCCAAGGTTGGCTCCGAAATTTGAATGCGATCCAAAATTTTGGAGGGTGGTTGTAGCCGCTACAACATGTTTTTATGTGACCAGATTGATGAGGAGGTTGGAATAGAGTTTTGGTAGGACAAAACGTTGACAACAATAGGTTATTCAATTTGAATATTTATATTGTTTAAAGAGCAGGTGGATCTAGTTTGAAAGATTTTGTAAAGAGGTCCATAAGAATTTAAAGAACAAAGTGGGTGCCTCCACTGAGGTTGGTACCTTAATTAGGTTGGATCATATAATAAGTCAAAGCTTTCATATCACTGAGGTTGGTGCTTTGATAAGGTTGGAGCCTACAGTAACTCAAAGCTTGCATATCATTGAGGTTGGTGCCCCAATCAGGTCGAAGCCTAGAGCAAGTCAAAGCTTGCTCATTTATGAGGATAATTCCTCATTCAGGTTGTAGTGATTGCAAGAAGAAACTTGCATATCTTGGGGGTGGGTGCCTCCAACAAGTTGGTGCTTGAAAAGCTATGCAATGAATTGAAGAAAAAGAAGAAGATTTTTTGTTTTTGTTTTTCTCTCATATGGGATTCCATGTAAAATCTTGTGTTTCCTCGTGTTGATGTGATGGATTCTTGATGTATTGTTAATGTGAAGATAACTTCATAATGCATTATTCTATTTATTGATATGCCGCAAATGGTTCTGAGTCATTGCTATATAATTTTTCAGTAATGAAAAGTTGTGAAATGGTAAAATTGTTGCCATACTTATTCACCCCCACCCCGCCCACAAGCGTGTTCTAAATTAGTCCAAAATTTTTAGATTCTTTAGTATACAATATATGTTTTTGGACTCTAATGCTCCCTCCCACCCCCTTATATTAATCTTGGCTAAATGGGAGGTGTTACCTTTAATTACAAACTCCATGGTCTCATTATGAATATGGGATAAAAAAGTCCTTCTCACCCAAAGTGTGTAGAAATCACTTTGGAAAATACCATCGCGTTTGGCTCGTCAAGAGGTTTCCGAAAATATAAATTCTTCATCAATTTAACATCTAGATTGAAATTCATGTGTATTTGAATTTTGGGCCCCTTAACCCTTTGCCACATCAACAAGGATATTCTCGTGGTACCCACATGGAAATGTTATGTCACACGTGGTCCAACATGTTTCCCACCACGTCATAGCACCACCATGCCCTTATGCCACATCCTTAAGGGTACTCTGCTCCAATGCCTATGGCATGACCTAAATGTTTACATCAAGTGAAAGGGTTAGTCTTCATCCCATGAATTTTGTCGACTCCATTCCCTATTGTGAAAAGGGTGTTGTAAATACCACTGTGAACCTAAGCTCCTTGGTGATGTGGCTCCCAGCCATGTGCACCTAGGTGCCACGTTAGAATCATCCTCCATGTTACCCTAGGTGGCACCATAGATAGTCATCGCGTGTCAGGTAGGTGCCAGGTTAGCATCATCCTCCACATCACCGCTTCGACTGCATCCTTATGATGTCACAATGACATCAAGATGATGTCACCATGCCACATGGCATCTTCTAAAGGTGCCATGTATCATCCAAAACTGACTCCCTTGGCTGTCCAAAAAGACCATTTCTTCATGCTACATGTCACACTGAGATTGTGCCACGTCAACATACTTGTCACATCACTAACACACATCATCCAAAGTTCTACATGATAACCACATAGCCATGCCCAACTTACATGGCATCTGCCACCTCAGCCTAAGTCATGAGTCCTATTGGTCCCGGGACCTCCATGCAAGGTGAAGTTTTCCAATTTAAAAATGAAAAGGGCTTTCTATTGCGCCCTCCATTACAAGTGCCAAAATGCCCACAATTGGAAGAAATCGTTCCACACCTCTGCGGTGCTATTGGAAACCATGGTAGTAGGTGACAGACATTGTAACCACACAATCACACATTTACCTGCTTTTGCAAGGTGTCCAAGTAAACATGATCTGAGAGTTATTATGACGTGACCCAACATCCAAGTTCCAGTTATGGATGTGGGGTCTACTAACCAAAAACTTATTGAAACCTTTCAGGGACACCATATGACCTAGGTGTCAGGCCACAACCACTAGTGATCAGACCCTAAGTTGGAAATTCTTTTTAACTGATCTCGTAGCCTAGTTGCATGTACAAGTTGCCGTGAGTGCATCTAGAATGCTCTAGCCACATGCACATGCCTCCCTCTGTGCGATTGTAACTAAAATTTTTCTAGTTCCATGCATGAAACAACGAAATAAGTGCCAAATTTTGATGGCTATCCTATAGGCGACTACCCAGAACAACCCAAAAATTCTAGAATCAAGTGTAAGGTGATGACAATTACTAAGGCTAGATCTTGCTCAAAAGTTGCCAAACACATGAGAAAATTTTGTCAAACACATGGTAAACATAGTAACTACAAGTCATGAATGCATATCTGTTCAGTGTCTCCTTAACTTCATCAAGGAATCATTAACAAGGCTCAATGCCATCTCAAATTGGCTGCAACAACACTAGTTAGCCCATGCATTCACATAACCATTTGTTAAATTATCAAATCATGAATAAGATCCATATTGAGAGCACATCATTTAACCAGGCCTATAACCATAATGAAACCATGACAAACCATTCATAAAATCAACATAATAACCAATACATGTGCTCATTAATCACAATAAGAAAATAGCTCGTATTAACATATGAAAATTCCAACCAAGTTAAGGACTTCCACATACCACCCAACCATTGATTGGGTTGAACCAAATTTCTCTTTCAACCAATCACCCATGTGCCATATTCCAAGCATAAATGTGGGATCACATGGGTTAAACCAAAGTAGAACCAACTAGAGCTTCCAAAGGCCAAACCATCTCAATCCTAAACCACAGTGATTTCACCTAAGCCGGTCCAAAAATCACTAACACCAAACAAGCTTGGATGGCTCCAAATTTCTTCACCATACCTAGAGGAAATCCCCTGTCTCCACCCATTCGTTAAGAGTTGTAGGAGAAAGCCCATCTCCACCCTTGAACCTTGGGAATTACTTGATACCACCTCACTGGCATAAAAAGTCTATCGGCCATCCAAAGCTTAAAATAAACAAGAAACCCACAACACCATGGCTATATAGGAAATGGAAAGGCAAGGCTGAAAACCACTGTCAATCCAGGAAAATCACATGCCAATGACAACAAAGTGACCAAATAACCAAATGTATGTACCATGCACCCAAATCCCAGTAATGAAATCACATATGAAACCTATTGCTTGTGATGTCCTCCTAGAGTAGCTTCTCTTCCTAACCTTTCCTTGTGCTCCCTTGCTTTCCTTTGCTTTCTTGCTTTCTTGTCCAAGTGCTTCCTCTATCTCCTCTTAGAGCTCTATTTCTGAAAGTGTTCAAAAGCTAAACTGAAAAAAGTTGTGACCTATTTCTATGGTTCCTTTTTATCGTTGATGTCTAGTATCTTCCTTTCCATTTTCCTCTAATTTCCCTTGCATGCATCTTTGTGTCTCTTCATGAGCCTTTTCTCGTATTTTCCTTTATTTCTCATATTAATTTTTTATTTAGTTCCTCTTGCATTTTCCAATTTCCATATCCATTAAGAAACTACAAATGATGCCCATTATAGCGTTTTCCCCTCCATTTAGCTTGGAATACATGTCCCATGACCCTAGTGTTTTTTTTTTACTTGGAAAATCAACCTGGGGCTGTTACAGGCATATTCATGTCTTATGTGTTTTGTCTTCTCTGAGCCCAATTCCATAGATGCCCTCTGGAAAAATTGATGTAGCATGACATGAATGTTAGGTAAAGCCAATTTTATCGTCTCACACTCTCATCTTATGAAAAATGTAACTTGGTTCGGTCTTCATAATGTCTATGGTAATCATGATTTTATGTATTTGATAAAAAGAGAAAAACAAATTATTATTGTCTTTCTTGATGCATGGGTTTCATGCTCAAGGTAAATTTATTTGTAGGTCAAGAACCCATTGAGTGCTTCTAGGTCTATTATAGAATTATGAAGTCAAAAGAGTCATTTTCATACATGTAATACCCCTTTGGGAATGTTGTATCTTGTAAATAAAATTTTTGTATAGTCAAAAGTGTCATGAAGACCCTCTAGGACCTCAAACAAGCAACAACAAGTTGGTCTACATGAAAGAGCAAGTCAGCCTCATGAAGGGCTATTCGACCACCTTGTGAAGCCTATATATAAGATACTTTGACCTCACTTGAAGATCACTCACTCAACACACATGAAATTCGATCAAGGAAGAGAAAGAGAGCGAAGAAAAGGAGGACTAAAGGAACAAAATCTTTGAATACTGGTTTTGGGCTATCTTATCCTCACATTGTGAAGATTAGGGAAACCTTACTATAACCAAATCGAAGTTGTTGGAAGTTTTTGGGCAAGTCAAAGTTGCTTGAAGTTGTTGGGCAAGTCAAAGTTGCTAGAAGGTTGAAGTTACTCAAAGTTTCTAGGTCAAAGTAGTTGAAAGAAAAGTTCATTAAGAAGGAGAAGTTTGACTTGGTCTTGGTGGGGTCTTAGAAAAGGGTCTTAGGTCTTTTAATTCATCATCTTAACATTCTCTAAGAATAAAAGAATTATTTTGGGTTTTCCACTCAAGAGGAGAGGTTTTGGCCTTAGCTTGCAACCTTCATCTTGTGTTCTTGTGTACTATTAATCTTCATGTTTTTGGTAGTTTTTTGATGATAATAACACCATAATAATATGTGAAGAAGCTAATAATCAAGAAAAAGTAAAAATACATCACAAGAAATTCTCAAGTATAAGAGAAATCACCTAATCTAGCTACCCCTATATTTCTCAACATCGTCAATGCCGCATCAAATTCAAAGATGGTAGTGTTAGAACTTGAAGTGGAATGATATTAATGATAATCACCGTGGTTAGGTGATTAATCTTAGGATTAGTTGTAATATCAACAATTAAGTTATTGCCTCTGCCCTTTGAAAATTTCTGATTTCCTTTATAAATTTATCAAGGCTCATTAGGCCCGAATACAAGTCTGGACTTACAACATAGATCTCTTCCAGAATGAATTCTTCATTCAAACCCAACACTCTACACACCATTCATAACCGTGATATGTGAAAAAGGCTACCAACATCCTCTTTAACAGATCATGCCATAACCCATAACTAACATGATTTAACAAATACAAGTTCAACAACAACATATCATGTCGCAAAGTAAATTACGCACAATTGTACCAGATCCACTAATAAACATACAATGCAACATCAGTCTTAACTAGTCAAATGTCCATGAATAAAGGATCCAAACAATTACTTATATAAAACAGAAACCCATACAATCTCTTCGCATGCCAAATATGACATCTTAACAACAAGTATCCTTGGTTATTAGACAATAGGGTCTCCTTAAGATTTACAACACCCAAGCCATGGTATTTCACACACCATAACATCTTAACTTGGTTTGTTATATCACCATACATAAACATGTAAACAACTCTGCAATTTGGGAAACCTATCAGCATATATAGGGATTTATAAGTCCCTCACATCATGAGAATAGCCATACAAACATCTCCTTGCAATATACAAGAACACATATTCCTCATCAATAGTTCTAATACACCCGTAGTCATATAACAACATTAATTATCATTCAACTGCAATAGGTATACACAAAGATAGAAGTAAGCAACTTATCTTATTAATTGAATCACTGGAAAGTGAGAGAGGGACTTCAACTCTCCTCCCAATCATAGTCCAACTGCATTATTGTTCTTTCTTGCAGTTAACCACCCCTTTAGAGCCTAAGGAGTGAAGTGATCAAGGGAAATTCATGCTTGTCCAATTAATAAATTATTATGGAAATCTAGAGCACATAGTGCCTCCATATAACACTTAAGAGTCCAGAGAGCGAAATATATCTATACAAACAACACTTCAGGGATTCTAGAGCACACTTTCCTCCACCCTATCTATCATTACATGAATCCAAAGACTAGAGTATCTTGACTTGCTTCATTCTTCAGGAATCTAGAGCCGATAGTGTTGAGAAATCAATGCATGTAGTTGTTAGGGTCTTGATTCCTCTATTCTATGTTATCTTTCATCAATCAAATACCAAATCAAAAATACATGCAGATCACAAGAACAAGAGACACAAGATGTAGGCACTTAGCCAAGGAAAACAAATCCTATCCTAGGGGAAAAACCATTCAAACTCTTCTTCTCTAATAGAACCAAGTCAAAGGGATACAATCCAAGACCTTTTACCAAGACAAATACCTCATCTAGTCACCAAGTCAACCTTCATTTCAAGTAAATCAAATCTTCCAAAGTCAACAAGGATCACATTTTATAATTCCTCTAGGCTGAGGAGAGGAACCCAAAGGTAACCACAAACCAAATTTAGGGCTGGAAGCTAGCCCTTGAAAACTAGAGATGGATCTTTCTTATGAAATATTCTAGATTTTAGGATAGGTATATAGATAAAGGTACAATGATTTCAACAATTTGATGGCAGGGGAGAGGGAAAATCCATTGGGCATGGAGTCAAATCAAACTAATGATTTTTAATGCTATGATGGGAAATGAGGAATCCTTAGATAGGGGCAAGGTAGGAAATACTTATGGTGTCTTTGCTAAATTTAGTTTTATATAGGTGAGTAGAGGAATACGGAAATTGATAATATTTAAAGAATCTAGCTGAGGATGAATTTTAGATATTATGATGGAGGAAAAAATATGAAATGTTTAGTTATCTATAGTAGAGCATCTGAAAGTGAGTTCTAAAATAATTTCTTTTAACTAAACATTGAAGATATAACATTTAAGCTTGGATATAACATAAGATAAAGAAACAAAAAATGGGAGATAAACATCACCATAAATGATTGACACATGAATCCCTGAACAAGTAGACTTCGACCTTCATCATTCATTCAAATTTTCAAATAAAACTGTACATTGCACAATGTCTCTTCTCTATCACAGACTGAGAAACTAACCCCTTTCTCATATAAATTTACAAAATATATAGGAAAAACAATTTCCCAAGCTAAGGAGGTCAATTTCAACCATTTCCCCAAAGATAGAATCAGTTACATTAAGATTTGGAACTGTCTGCTAGGAAATAGGGATCAAATTTATGGAAAATAACGGTCAAATATTAGATCATATCTCTTGAATCATGACAAATGTTACAAAAATGAAGAATATTTTTGTTTATGAGCTTGTGCTTGAGAGAAACCTCACTAAGTTTTTGAAAATTATTCTCTAGCTCCTTAGAATCTGTGCCCAAAGATCATGAGTAAAACAGGAAATCATGAAATCTAAAAAATAGGTTGTAAAGATTCATTTGAATCTTTTAATCTATGACACCTATGAAGAAACTGAAGGATGTTTTTGTTATTTAGATCATGTTTAAAAAAATCATTTTTTTTTCAATATTCATTTCCCATTGTTCATAATCTAATCTTGAAGTTAACTGCTAAAACAGTAAAAAAGTAGCTAGACACTTCTTCAGAAAAACTGCAGCAAAAATGCAACGAATTCATTATTATCGTACTTATGATCATCTCCTAGAATTATGAATTTAGTATACAGGCATAAGAAAACCCCTAAAACTTTAGATACATATTAGAAAACATCTGTGCAAACTGCAAACCACCCTTCTTGAAAATCATCACCTATAACAAAAGCGAAACAACTGAGTGCAACAAATTTCATTTGCATGAATTTGACTTGTTGTTGAAGTCTTTGACCGAGCAAGATGGTTGATGGATGATGTTGATAATCTCAAATACCTTCTTTAACATCCATATATAGGAAAAAATTCCAAAACTTTGATCTTCTATCAAATCTTAATTCCTTTGACAGTAGCGTAACAAATTTACCAAAACATAGGCACAACGAGGAAAGCGTAGCGAGTTGAAGGTTTTGTGGGTTGAAATCCCATTGAGGCGATCTCCTCAATTTCTAAAGGTGAATTAAACAAAATGTAACATGAATCATTCCAGAAAAGAGAAATTCTAAACTTAATGATGATCGTGGTGACGAGAAAACCCTTGCTTTGCAGAAGCGCAACAAATCCCCTACAACCAAAACGCAATGAGATCTTTTTGATATCTAAGGAATTTAAGGAGGATGATTAATATGTTCGATGGATTTTTGAAACACAAAACATGCCTTTATACTCCTCCACACGGTTCAAAACTTCCTTCAAGTGTAATGATGACTCTTCAAGCTTAAAATTTTCAAGCGCAGCGTAAAAGAAAAGTGCAACATAAACTCATTATTACAAGGATATGATGTACTATCTAATTTGACCATGCAATTGACTGAAAAGAAACTACTAACTTGTCCCAATAATGAAAGACCAAACCAATTATTTCCTTTATCCATGACTTGTATGACACATTAAACCTAGAATTACTAAACCTAGACCTTTTAAGAACTTGATAACTTGATTTCTTTAACCACTCAAAAATTTACTATATCCTATCCTAAATTGACACTAAGGCTTGATCTCTATGAGATCATAGTAACACTTTACAAATTGGCCAGAATAATAAAAATTCCAAACTTGACTTTCATTACTATAACATAGGACTTTAACATTGGCTCCAATGGGGATGACATCTTCCCTTTGACGTGTCAAAGAACATTGTAGACTAGTAGCTTGATCCATATGACTGCTCCCAACCTTGAAGAATGTAACCTGCAAACTGTGACCTGCAATCTAACTGACCAAAACTGTACATGCTGGAAATTGAAACTAAAAGCTGAAATAAATACTTTCCCAAAAAGCTTATTGCACACCATTTCCTACTCTAACCTGCTAAAGAGCTGCTGAAATCAAGCGATACAAAAATTCCAATGAAGCCAATCAAGTAGCTACTAAAATAAGTGGATTTCTTGATTGTGCTTGCACCATATGGAAATTGGGTAGTGTAATGGCCGTGGAAACTCATGATGCATCCAATCTCCATATTGAAAACATGATTGAAAACACAAGCTGAATAAACCTTCCATATAGTGAGCTACAAGATCATAAAAGGCATGGATGTCATAGTTTGATTGTTGATCGTCAAGGCATTCTACAATTTTATTATCATGGTTGGACATTTCATATGTGCTCTCTTTGCCAACTTATGGTTTTAGTTGTGAGTCATCAAACCCATTCCCAAAAATAAAACATTCTTCAATATTAATATCAACGGGTAGCACCACCTCCTTTCATTTTGGATGAATAAGGTTTTCAGAGGATTGAATCTGACCTTGGAAATTATGGGACTATATTTGGTCCTCTAAAACCTCAATATCTTTCACATTATTTTCAACAAATGTTTCTAAAAAAATGATCTTATCTTTTGAGCTACATTTGCATGACTTTAAGTAAATAGAAAAAGACCTTGAAAAAGCTTCATCAATTTGATCATCATCAAAATTGTCCCAATATTCCTTAAACTATTCAATAGAAACAATAATTTTATCATACCCTGTCATCTCGATTAACTAGGCAACTGGATCTGAAATTATGCTCTGAATTCCTTGGATAGTGGAGTCACATAGATGTTTTGAAATAGGGACTATTTGGAAATGGAGTTTCTTGGTGAATAATGCACAACCTTCTCATGTCTGATCATTGTTCATCATTAGTAATCAAATCTGAAACTTGATGGGTCTTTCCTGGGGAAGATATAACCTTTCACTCCCCGACAACGATGCCACTGTGTTATCACTCCATAATTCCTCTAGGCTGAGGAGATCCCAAAGGTAACCACAAAAAAACTTTAGGGCTGGAAGCTAACCCTTCCAAACCTAGAGAGGGATCTCTCTTATGAAATCTTCTGGATTTTAGGCTAGGTCTATAGATCAAGGTAGAATAATTTTAACAGTTTGATGGCATGGGAGAAGGAAAATCCATTGGGCATGGAGTCAAATCAAGCTAATGATTTTCAGTGTTATGATGGGAAATGAAGAATCCTTAGACAGGGGCAAGGTAGGAAATCCTTATGGTGTCTTTGTAAAATTTCGTTGTAGAGAGGTGAGTAGAGGAATAAGGAAATTGATAATATCTAAAGCATCTTGCTGAGGGCGAATTTTAGATATTATGATGGAGAAAAAAACACTGAAATGTTTAGTTATCTATAACAGAGCACCTAAAAGTGAGTTCTGAAATAATTTATTTTAAATAAACATTGAAGATATAACATTTAAGCATGACTATAATAGAATATAAAGAAACATAAACATGAGATAAACATCGCCATAAATGATTGACACATGAATCCCTGAACAAGTACACTTCGACCTTCATCATTCACTGAAATTTTCATATAAAACTATACAATGCACAATGTCTTTTTTGTATCACACATTGACCAACTAACCCCTTTCTCAGTTTGCCTGTCAGATTGAGGACGATAATATGAGCTATGAGCTATTTGAGTACCAAAATAAGAAAATAATTTTGTCCAAAAATTTCCAGTGAAAATGGGATCTCTGTCACTTATAATAATCTTTGTTTTTCCATGTAGATTTTGAACTGTTTCCATAAATGTAGTAACAACTTTACTTGCTTTAAAAGGATGAGACAATGAACTAAAGTGTACATACTTGGTAAGTCTATCAACTACCACCATGATGACACTCTTTCCTTTCGACTTGGGTAAGCTTGTGATAAAATCCATGAGACCTCCTCTCAACACTAACTTTGAATGGCTAAAGGTTGTAATAGACTTTGGGTCTTAATTGTCTCAACTTTATTTTTTTGGCAAGCCAAACATTTTGCCACAAACTTCTGAATGTCAGATTTAAGGCCATCCCAAAAAATTACTTCTTGACCCTATGGTATGTTTTTAAAAATACTGAGTTCCCTCCTAAAGGAGAGGTGTGCAATTCCAAATGAATATTTTGTTTGATTTGGGAATTCTTACATAGATATAAGTGATCTTTGTACCATAATGAGTCATTTTTTCTAGATAAATGTATCAGATGTACTCAAATATTGCTGAAAATTTTGAATGAGTTTCCACACCTCTTCGTCATTATTCCATTCCTCCCTTGCTTCAATTATCTAGTCAGGTTGGATAATATAAGTGACATAGAGAAATGCTTCCATATCCTTATCCCTTCTTGAGAGTGCACCTGTAACAACATTCCACTTCCATTTTTTGTAGATGATTTCAAAGTCATAATCCAACATCTCAATGACCCATTTTTTCTGCTCTTTTGAAGATAATCTTTGTTCCAAAAAGTATTTAAGACTATCATGATTTGTCTTTACCTTGAAGTGTCTTCCCATTAGGTAAGGGCGCCATTGCTTAAGGGAATGTGGTATTTCCAACATTTCCTTCTTATAAATAGGTTTGTGTAAATACTTTCCCTCGATTAGACAATTTTTGAAAGAAATGGGTATTCCTTCTTGCATTAAAAAAACACTAGTTCCATTTCCCGAGGCATCACATTCCACCATAAAGGTTTTTGTGAAGTCTGGAGTAGCTAAAACTAGAGCTTGACACATTGCCTCATTAACACGGTCAAAGGACTTAGTTGCTTCTAGAGTCCAAAAAAATAAATCTTTCTTCAGTAATGTTGTTAGAGGAGCTGTTATTTTCCCATAATTCTTAACAAACTTGTGATAATACCTTATCAATCCGAGAAATCCTCGAAGATGCTTTAGGCTTGTGGGGGTTTTCCATTCCTTGATGGCTTTAGTTTTATTAATATCTACCTTAACATCCTCATGAGATACAATATGACTCAAATATTCCACCTCCTGTACCCCAAAGAAACATTTGGAGGTTTTTGCATACAAGTGTTTCTCCTCCAATAGTTAGGCCCCCCTCTCAACATGCTGAACATGATCCTTCCAAGACTTGTTGTAGATTAGTATATCATCAAAAAATACTAACACAAATCTTCTAAGGAAGGGTTTGAAAATGGAATTCATCAAGCCTTGAAATGTGGAAGGTGTATTAGAAAGGACAAAAGGCAGGACCAAAAATTCATAATGGCCTTCATGAGTTCTGAATGTTGTTTTCAAAATGTCTTTAGTCTTGATTCTAGTTTGATGATATCTTGAACAAAGATCCAACTTGGTGAAGTAAATTTTTCCATGCAATTCATCCAACAATTCATCAATGACAAGAATGGGAAACTTATCTTTAATAGTGAGCTTGTTGAGCTTCCTATAATCCAGACACTTATGCCATGCTCCATACTTCATGTGTACTAATACTACTAGAGCAGAGAAAGAACTTTAGCTAGGTTGAATTATACTTGCCTCTAACATTTCTACAACCATACATTCAATTTAACTCTTTTGGGCATAGGGATATCTATAAGGTCTGATGTTTGGAGGAACAATTCCTAGAATCAAGTGAATAGCATGATCATGATCACGAATAGGTGGGAGGCCTTTCAGAGTCTTAAATACCTTGGAATGATTGTCTAATATTCTTTGGAGATATGGAGAAACAAATGATTTCAATGTTTGAACATCTGGTGAGCATAGTTGTGCAAGTATGCCTCGTTTTTCTTCCTCTAAAATACTTTTCATGCCATTAGAGAAAATTAGCTTCCCCATTTTCCCCATGATGCCCCTTAATTCAATTTCTTTTCCTTCCTAGGAAAATTTCAAGAAAATTTCTTGCAAATTAAATGATATCGTCCCCAAATATTGTAACCATTGGACTCTTAATACAACATCAACACCACCCATTGGAATGGAAAAAATTGTACTATTCAATACATATTCCCCCATCATTAGATTGATATTATGACACTTCCCTAATCAATTTATAGTTCGTCCATTTGCAACCATCACTTTACACTCTAGTGCTGGATATGGAAAGCAATTCAATTCCTGGAATATCTTATAATTAATAAAATTATGGGTACTACAAGAATTTATCAACATTATTACCTTATTTATTTATATATATATAACCTTCTATCTTGAGAGTTTGAGGAGTGGTAATTCCTACAAATTCATTGCAAGATATGGTTGGATTCATTTCTTCTTTCTATGGGGTTGGTTCCTGGTGTATATCCTCTTCTTCTGATGTTTCTTTTTCCTTTTCTTCCTCGTTTTCACAATCTATGTAAAATAATTTCTTCTTAGCACATTTATGACCCTTAGTGTATTTTTTATCACAACAGTAACAAAGCCATTTTGCACTTTTTTCCTCTAGTTTTTTGGTGTCAACCTTGTAGGTTGTGGGAGGATAGGAGCAAAAACATTTCCATCTTTATAGTTATGAGTGGTAGGCTTCCTTGTTGCCATAATTTTTCTTTCAACTTTTCTTTCCACCTTGAATTCCTTCTCCAATGAATGAGGTTCCCAAAGGATAACCCAAAGGAAAATCCCATGTTAGATGTTATCCTTTAAATTCCCTATGAAGGCATCAATCCTATGCTCCTCTGGAATATCATTTACCTTGATAGTCAATCTTTGGAATTCCACAATGTTTTCTGCCAATGGACCCTTTTGTTTTAGATTTATCAATTGGTCAAAGAAGGTATTGATCTTTGTATCCTCATAATGTGCTACCAATTCTTCCACAAAAAATGTCCAAGTGACAATTGATTTACGAGAACAAAGCCGTCGATACCACACAAACTGATTTTTTTCTAAATATAAAGATGCAATTCACACCTTTTTTGTGTGTGACACATCATGCAGATCAAAGAATTGCTCCATCTGTAGTATCCATGTTACGAGATCCTTTCCATCAAACTTCCTCATATTGATCTTTGGAATTTGGTTGGTCTTCAACCCAAAGTTAGAGTCTCTAAAATTACGATTCACATTATTTTGTTCTCATCATAAGTTTCATGGAATACCTTGTTGCCATTAGGAAGCATTTCTTGTAGCAACTTTGTCAAACCTTCCTTCAAACCTCCCGTTTCTGTTTTTAAACAATCCTTCAAACGTTCCATTTTTGTTACTAAAACATCCTTCAAACCTTTCATGTCCCTTTTTATTTTTACTTCTAAACCATGCATCTTAACATTCATCATTTCTTCCAATTCATTCTTGGTTACTCTTTGTGAGAGCGAAATTTGTTGCACCTGGTCTTGTAATTTTGATATATCATGTTGCATTTCTTTCTCTTCTTCATGTGTCAAAGTAGATCTTTCTAGTTGCTTATTGGGAGTATCCTTTTTTTTGTTGTGAGACATATTGGAACCAAATAATGATATCTATACTTTACTATGCCTTTTGAATCACTTCTCACTGATTTTTAAAACAAAATCTATGCAAATTTAAAAAGTACACACCTTTTTTCTTGATTTTTGGATCTTGATTTTGAAACTATTGTATCCCTATATTTTCCACCTCCTAAGCTCTAAAATTCCATCCTATGGTAGCCCTCAGAGTCTTCTTTCCAATTCCATGAGTCATACCAAAATTGGATTCTTCAATGAAAATTTATGCCAAATATCCCATCATATCCTGATTATGGATTGGTTCAATACAACGAACTTTTATTGGATGCCATGTGTCACTATTTCAAACTTCAGATTTGAAATTGATACACAAGAAACTAAAGTCCATTTTTTTTTCTAGTCACTTTTTACGAAATTTAAATATGATGTTCGTAGAGAAATTTATGACGATTTTCCCTAGGTCAACTGTTTGATACTGAATTATGGAGCATGCAAAAACCCTAATTTCTTCAGACCATATCTCAAAAAATATAGCGAACCAAGATCTGAATTTTTTACACAAAGTTCATCAAGATTCAATGTTCAGGTTGTCCTAATTTCAACTTATGAAGCCTCGTATAAACTAATTTATAGATAAAACTCTAAGATGACCTGTTTGAAGCATCGAAAACCTAAAATCCAAAGCTCTGATACCAAATTTTATGCAACCAAATCACAAAATAAACGAATAGATAGATCAACAAATTGAAATTTAGCATCTTTGAGGGGGAAACCTTATTTACATCAAATAAATGAACAATTATTAAATGATACAAATGACAAGACCTGCTTGGTATATATAAGAGTCTAAGGGATCACAATATAATTAGAGCCTATATAACAATAATAATGTAAGGGCACAACAATAACAATAATGGGCTTCTGTGGGGCACAAGAATAACAATATGGGGGCTACATGGGCACAACAATGACAATAAGGGGTCTACACTGGTATTATAGGGACCTAACACATTGGTCCACACATATCAGAATGAATGAGGTCTAATTCTTCTTTAGATATTGTGTCACTTCTTGTAAATTGTTTCTTTGTATTCTTTCCCAAAGCACATCCCTTACTCCTTCATGGCCCTCCTTCAAGTTGGGGATGCCTTTCACCATTTTATTAGTAAGGGAAATATTTTATAATGAAGGTGCCCATACCTTCTATGCCAAAGCTCAGAGGTACTAATATGCATGTGAACAAGAGCTTGAGGAATAGGTGTTAGAATTCTATACAACCTCCTCTCATGAATCCTAATAAACCTTGCCTTTTGAATACTAGAGTGCCTTCCCCAAACAAGAACTTTTCCATATACAAAGGAATTTCTATCTCCTTTATGTTATAGACAAGAAATATAGAGTAAATTCTTTTTCAAACCTAGGACGTAGAGAATGTTGTTGAGATGATTTTTTCCACCATATTCTAGTTCCAATGAAGTAGATTCAAGACCTTTTACTTCACATATATTCTTGTATCCAAGCTCAAATTAATGAGATGATGATCCTTTTGATATGGTTTGAAGTTTTACACTTTCTCCTGTCATGTGTCTTGAGGCTTTTCTACCAATTATCCAAGCATTTTGATCATCAAATGTACCTGTAAGTGCATAAAATATTCCTATAGATTTTACTCCTTTTGATATGTTGTAGACAACCTTAATACCAAATATTCATGCTACTTCCAAGAGACCTTTAAGGGTCTTTTGTATCATCTTCAAATAACTTTCCATTGATGAGATATCTTCCTTTTAAGAGTGCTTTACTTCAAGCATTCCTTCCTTCAACACATAGCCAACAAAGTGATCTTCAAACAATCCTTCCTTTACCTTAGCTCCGATACCATGTTGAGAAATCAATGCATGTAGTTATAAGGGTTCTGATTTCTCTATTCTTGATAATTATTTGATTCCTCTATTCTATTCTTCAGTCTTCATTCCAATTTGATGATATCTTGAACGAAGATACAACTTGGTGAAGTAAATTGCTCCATGCAATTCATCCAACAATTCATCAATGACAATAATGGGAAATTTATCTTTAGTAGTGAGCTTATTGAGCTTTCTATAATCCAGACACATATGCCATGCTCCATACTTCTTGTGTACTAATACTACTAGAGTAGAGAAAGGAATTTAGCCAGGTTGAATTATACTTGCCTCTATCATTTCTGCAACCATACATTCAATTTCACTCTTTTGGGCATAGGGATATCTGTAAGGTCTGATGTTTGGAGGAACACTTCCTAGAATCAAGTGAATAGCATGATCATGATCATGAATAGGTGGGAGGCATTTCAGAGTCTCAAATACCTTGGAATGATTGTCCAATATTCTTTAGAGATATGGAGGAACAAATGATTTCAATGTTTGAACATCTGGTGAGCATAATTGTGCAATTATGCCTCATTGTTCTTCCTCTAAAATATTTTTCATGCCATTAGAGACAATTAGCTTCCCTAGTTTCCCCGCGATGCCCCTTTATTCAATTTCTTTTCCTTCCTAGGAAAATTTCAAGAAAACTTCTTGCAAATTAAAAGCTATCATCCCCAAAGGTTGTAACCGTTGGAGTCTAATACAACATCAGCACCACGCATTGGAATGGAAAGCATTTTACTATTCAATACATATTCCCCCATCATTATATTGATATTATGACACTTTCCTAATCAATTTATATTTCGTCCATTTGCAACCATCACTTTACACTCTGGTGCTAGATATAGAAAGCAATTCAATTCCTTGGCTATCTTACAATGAATAAAATTATGGGTATTCTTAGAATTGATCAACATTATTACCTTTTTTTATTTTTATATATATAACCTTCTATCTTGAGAGTTTGAGGAGTGGTAATTCCTACAAATGTGACACAGGAGGTTGTCGAAATAAAGTGGTAGTCTAAAAATAGACTAATGGTTAAGTTTATAACCAATCGCTATGTTTAATTGGATTCTATACGTGATCTTTTTCCCTTGAGGATCCCGCTTTTCTCACTAAACACTGCTGGACCCACTTTAACTTTAACTTTTAACAAGCGCTTCACTCTTCACCATTTATCTTCTCTTTCCAGATCTAATGACTATCGCTTTCCTCGATCACCAATTGTCCCATTGATTTTCCAGCCTCAATCTACTTCATCTGATCCAACAGTCGTCGCACGATCTCGTGCGGACTCTAGCACAGTCGTTATCACTTCGGAGGCACGTGAGAAAAGTTGTTTTCTCTCTCCTTCGTCTGCTACGTGTTGAGTGCTGAGGCTAATTACACAAACTTGGAATATTACCACTTACCACATTTTGAGCATGCGATATACCGCTTCTCGCTCATCAAATACAACCCATGTGCTTTAAATCAAAACTTTAATAAAGTGCTTAAGGAAGGTTTAACATTTAATCCCAATATTAACCTTTAACGCTAAATGACCACGATTAATGATAAAACAAATAAACACTGAGATTTATAATTAAAATGTTAAAACAGAGGAAATACCCATCTAGGGTCCAGAACACCGATACACAGACACAAATGAACTTCTACACTAGAATTAACACACAACTGCACACTTAATCAATTTATTCAATAAAATAGGAATTACAGGGTCTTGGCCCTCTCAGCTCAATTACAACAGTTTTTTTGACCTCTGTCACAACCGCAAACCATATCTATCACTAAAACTCTCTCTTACTCACTCAAATCCCTATCATCTCATCTAATCCTTCTCTGTTACATTCTTTTATCTTTTACAAGTCAAATCCTATTCTAACTGCATTAACAACTCGATCTCTATTTTAATCAATCTAACAATTAAATCTCTATTCTTAAGCTCTATTACACACCTATGCTAACAACTTATCCCTTAGTCTAAAATAATACAATTTTCTAATTATTACAATAATGAAGTAAAGACAATTTTCGAGAGATCCAACCCTCTCTACTAAAGCTGACTTTTGATCACTCAGGTCAATGAAATTCAACTCATTTAGCCACAACATGTGAACAAACAATCACATTGCTGGCTAAGTCCAGATGCTCTTGCATCAGACTCCCGGGGAAGAAAAGAATCATCCCTCAGACTTTCAGGGTTTACTCCATACTTTTGCAACTCTGTTGCTGTCAACCAACTAGCATCCTCCACTAGTTGTCCTTTCCATTTGACTAGATACTGAAAATAAACCTGTCCTCTGGTTCTTTTGGATACTCTTTTCTCCAAAACAGCTTCCACCTCTTTCCTGACTGTCTTTGGCATTTATTCTTCCCATTTCAAAGTTTGAACTTCATCTTTTGTAGCTCTGTCTCTGTCTCTTTGTATGGATACAAATCTGCAACATTGAAGATAGGTGATATTCCAATTCCTTCTGGCAATTCAATTTCATAAGCATTAGTTGAAAATTTTATTACAATTATACATGGACCTATCTTTTTCATCTTTAGTTTATTGTAAGTCTTAGCAGGAAATATTTCTTTTATCAAGTATACCATCACTAAATCCCCCACTTGGAATTCTTTTTCTCTTTGCTTCATATCAACTCTTTGTTTGTATTTTCCACTACTTTCCTGCAATCTACCTTTGACATCTTCTTGTAGTCTTTGCATCTGCTCTGGAAACTCTTCAGCTTTTGCACTTCTTGTCTCCTGTTTACCAAAATTTCTGAGCTCATACACACCGCTTGGATTCATTCCAAAAACAATATGAAATGGACTCATTCCAGTACTTCAGTTTGGAGTGTCAATATAAGCAAACTCTACCTGAGCAAGTGCTAAATCCCACTACTTAGGAATTTGTTACACTAAACTTCTCAATATGTTCCCCAAGCTTCTGTTTACCACTTCGGTCTGTCCATCTATTTCAGGATGGTACACTGAACTAAAACTAAGGTTAGCACCTAGTTTCTTCCAAAGAGTTCTCCAGAAATTCCCAACAAACTTTGTATCCCTATCAGACACAATACTTACAGGCAATCCATGTAACCTTACAACTTCTGAAAAAATTAGATTAACAATATGTGTTGCATCAATAGTCTTCTTACATGTAATGAAATGTGACATCTTGGAAAATCTATATACCACAACATAAATGGAATCATTCCCCATTTGAGTTCTAGGTAACCCAAAAACAAAATCCATACTAACTGCATCCCATGGTCGGTCTGGTATTGGAAATGGCTGGTACAATCCTGTATTTTAGCTTCTCCCTTTAGCATGCTGACATATCCTGCACCTCTCAACAAATCTCTTAACATCAATTTGCATCTTTGGCCAATAGTAAAAAGCATTTACCTGAGCAAAGGTTTTGTCTTGTCCAAAGTGACCAGATAATCCTCCACCGTGTTTCTCCTTAATTATGTTTTCCCTCATAGAACATTTGGGAATACACAATTTGTTACCTTTAAACAATAAACCTACTTAGATAAGATAATCTAACCATTGACTCCTGTTATGAACTATTGGATTTTGTACAACTACATAAATATCTTTGAAATCTGCATCATCTTTATACATATCAACCATTTCTTCAAATCCTACAATACCAACTCTTAATTCTTGCACAATGAAATTTACCCTGCTCAAAGCATCAACAACCTTGTTCAACTTACCACTGGTATGTTTGATCACAAAAGTAAAGCTCTGTAGAAACTCTACCCACTTGGCATGTTCCTGGTTCAATTTTGGCTAGTTGTTTATGAACTGTAATGCTTGATTGTCAAAATACAATATAAACTCCTTTGGTAGCAAACAATGTCTCCATTTTTTTAAAGCTTGCACAATAGCATAAAATTCTTTATCATAGGAAGAATACTTCTTCTTACCTTCATTTAGTTTCTCACTAGAGTATGCTATTGGTCTCTATTCCTGACTCAAAACTGCTCCAATTGCAACTCCACAAGCATCTGTTTCAACTTGAAATACTTTTTCAAAATCAGGTAAAGCTAAAATTGGTTTATCTGTGATTTTATTCTTCAACAACTTAAAATTTCTGTCTGTTGCTTCTGTCCACTTGAATGGCTGATTAGTCTCCTTGATTGTTTCAAGAATTGGTGCACAAATCTGACTAAAACCTCTCATAAATTTCCTATAAAAAATTGCAAGACCATGAAAGCTTCTTACCTCAAATATGTTCCTTGGCATAGGCCAGTTCCAAATCGCTTGGACTTTCTCTGGATCCATTTTCAAAACTTCTTTAGAAATTACAAATCCCAAGTAAGTTAATCTTCTTTCATGAAACTACATTTCTTCAGATTTATCAGTAGTTTATCTTTCTGTAGAGTTCTTAAAACCAACTTAAGATGCTCCAGATGTTCTTATTTGCTTCTACTAAAAACTAGAATAGCATCAAGATAAACAATAACAGACTTGTCTGCATATTCCTTCAAGACTTCATTCATCAATATCATGAATGTGATAGGTGCATTAGTGAGTCCAAAAGGAATCACTAACCACTCATACAAACCACTGTTTGTTTTAATTGCAGTCTTCCATTCATCTCCTTCTCTAATTCTTATTTGATGGTATCCACTTTTCAGATCTATTTTAGTAAAATACTTTGACCCACTCAAACAATCCATCAAATCATCCATGCGTGGTAAAGGAAATCTATACCTGATAGTGATCTTGTTTATGGCTCTGGAATCAGTACGCATACGCCATTCACCTCTTTCTTTGGATTGAGTACTGTTGGTAACATGGACTAAGAATTTCTCTGAATAGTCCCTTATCCATTAGTTCTTGCACTTTTCTTCCAACTTCTGCATTCTCTTGAGGAGTTAATCTATATGCTACTTTGTTTGGCAAACTTGCTCCTGGTATTAGGCCAATATGATGACTAATACTCCTGGTTGGTGGCAATGCATTTGGAAACTCATCCACAATAATATCAACAAAATCATTCAACAGTGTTTTGATTTCTTCAGGTAAATCATCTAAGTTTGTGGAAGTAAAAATTACCTTAGGTCTCCCTATGTTAGCAAAATGCATTTCTTCACCTTTTCCAACCTCTTGCAACAACTCCTTTCCACTCATCAGCGTAACACTGTTTCCAGCTGTTCCTTTGTCAACTTCATCCTTCAAAGGCAGCAGTGTATGTTTATTTCCATCCTTCTTCAGAGTATAAGTATTTCTCCTCCCATCATGAATAGATTTCCTATCAGACTACCAAGGTCTTCCCAACAATACATGACATACATCCATTGGCATTACATCACACAATATCACACCTTTATAAGTACCAATCTGTATCTCTACCTTGCATTGTTCTGTCACAATATTCTGATGTACTTTTTGCAACCATGACACTTTGTAAGGAATAGGGTGTACTGTCTTCACTAATCCTAGCCTGTCCACCATTTTTGTAAAAACAAGGTTATCAGTGCTTCCACTGTCAATTATCACTTTACAACATTTTCCTTTGGATTTGCATATAGTTCTAAATAAACTCTTTCTCTGAGCTGGTTCTCCAGTCTCTTTCTCTGCATTAAGAAATACCATTTTCAACAATAGGGATTATCCTACTTTAGGGGATTCTTCCTTGTTTGCAATTTGAGGGTTTTCTTCCTTTTCCTCAGCCACATTAACATTCCTCTGACTTGTTACTTTATTATGAGGACAATCCCATGATCCATGTCCCCATTCTCCACATGTATAACATCGAATATCTCTTCCTCAGCCTCTTCCTCTGGGTGCAAATCTCCCTCTATTAAAATCTCCTCTCTGTGTTGGTCTACTACTTGAACTTCCTGCTTCACTCTGATGTTACTGAAACCTTGATTTGGTAGTTCCTCTACCTCTTACTGAACTTTTCCCTCTATTCCTTTGGTTTTGTTTCCTCAACATCTTCTCTTTTGACTTCAAACCTGCTTGATAGGCATGTTCAATTGTCTTTAAACTCAACAAGCTGATCTCATATCTGGCTACTTTCTCCATGTCATCTGGCTACCTTCTCCATGTATTTGGCTGCCTTCTCCATGTCATCCTCTGCATGTCCTTCTCTAATACTCAGCCTATAAAACTCTTCTGTATATTCTTTGACAAACATTCCTTTTTGCCTTAAATTTTGTAACTGTTTGAAAAGATTTAACTGATAATCTTTTGGCATAAATTTAGCTTTCATTTTACTCACCATTTTATCCCATTTCTTGATCTTGGACTTTCTTTTTCTTGTTCTGGATGTTTGTAGTTCATCCCACCAAATAGCTGCATGACCCTTCAATCTGGTAACTGCAAATTTCACCTTCTTTTTATCATCAACCTCCTCATAGTCAAAATATTTGTCCAATGAACTGATCCAATCCATCAACTCTTCTGCATTGAGACTCCCTTCATACATAGGAATTTCCACCTTTGGTTTTCCACCTACTTTAGCCAACATCTTGATAACTTTGGTAGTTTTGTTTTCCTCCTCTTCTTCTTCCTCAAAAGATTCTTCTGCAACACTGACAACTCCTTCATCAGGTGCTCTCCTCTGAGCAGTCTCCATTGTGTCCATCCTTGTACGCAGACTCTAGATCTCCTCCAGCAGAACTGCATTTGCTTCAGGTCTTCCTCGACCTATGCCAACTCCTCTCCTCGGTGGCATGTTTACTGTAGCCAAACTCAATCTCTGGGCTCTGATACCAAAATGATGCAGGAGGTTGACGAAATAAGGTGGTAGTCTAAAAATAGACTAATGGTTAAGTTTATAACCAATTAGCTATGTTTAATCAGATTCTGTGCGTGACCTTTTTCCCTTGAGGATGCCGCTTTTCTCACTAAACATCGTTGGAACCACTTTAAATTTACCTTTTAACAAGTGCTTCACTTTGCATCGTTGATCTTCTCTCTCAAGATCTAACGACTATCGCTTTCCCCAATCACCAACTGGCCTATCAATTTTCCACCGTCGATCTACTCTGTCCGATCCAACAGTCGCCGCGCGATCTCACGCGGACTCTAGCATGGTCGTTATCACTTCGGAGGTAAGCGAGAAAAGCTATTTTCTCTCTCCTCCGTATGCTACGTGTCGAACGCTAAGGCTAATTGCGCGGACTTGGAATATTACCACTTACCACCTTTTGAGCACACGATATACCGCTTCCCGCTCATCAAATACAACCCAAATGCTTTAAATCAAAACTTTAATAAAGCGCTTAAGGAATGTTAGCACTTAATCCCAATATTGACCTTTAACGATAAATGACCACAATTAACGATAAAACACATAAACGCCGAGATTTATAATTAAAACGTTAAAACAGAGGAAATACCCATTTAGGGTCCAGAACACCGATACATAGACACAAATGAACTTCTGCACCAGAATTAACACACAACTGCACACTTAATCAATTTATTCAATAAAATAGGAATTACAGGGTCTTGGCCCTCTCAGCTCAATTACAATAGTTTTATTTGACCTCTGTCACAACCTCAAACCCTATCTATCACTCAAACTCTCACTTACTCACTCAAATCCCTATCATCTCAGCTAATCCTTCTCCATTACATTCTTTTCTCTTTTATGAGTCAAATCCTATTCTAATTGCATTAACAACTTGATCTCTATTTTAATAAATCTAACAATTATACCTCTATTCTTAAGCTCTGTTACACACCTATGCTAACAACTTATCCCTTAGTCTAAAATAATACAATTTTCTAATTATTACAATAATGAAGTAAATATCATTTTCGAGAGATCCAACCCTCTCTACTAAAACTGAATTTTGACCACTCAGGTCAATGAAATTCAACTCATTTAGCAACAACATGTGAACAAACAATCACATTGCTAGCTAAGTCCGAATGCTCTTGTATCAAAATGCATTGCAAGATATGGTTGGATTCATTTCTTCTTTATATGGGGTTGGTTCCTGGTATATATCCTCTTCTTTTGATGTTTATTTTTCCTTTTCTTCCTCCTCTTCACAATCTATGTAAAATAATTTCTTCTTAGCACACTTATGACCCTTAGTGTAGTTTTTATCACAACTGTAACAAAGCCATTTTGCTATTCTTTCCTCTAGTTTTTGTGGTGTCAACCTTGTAGGTTGTGGGAGGATAGGAGCAACAACATTTCCATCTTTATAGTTATGAGTGGTAGACTTCCTTGCTGTCATGATTTTTCTTTCAACTTTTCTTGCCACCTTGAACTCCTTCTCCAATGAATGAGGTTCCCAAAAGCAAACCTCATGTTGGATGTTATCCTTTAAATTCCCTATGAAGACATCAATCCTATGCTCCTCTGGAATATTCTTGACCTTGATAGTGAATTCCACAATGTTCTCTAAGAATGGACCCTTTTGTTTGAGATTTATCAATTGGCCAAAGAAAGTATTGCTCTTTGTATCCTCATAATGTGCTACCAATTCTTCCGCAAAAAATGTCCAAGTGACAATTGATTTACAAGAACAAAGCTGTCGATACCACACAAACTGATTTTGTTCTAAATACAAAGATGCAATACACACGTTTTTTGTGTGCGACACATTATGTAGATCAAAGAATTGCTCCATCTGTAGTATCCATGCTACCAGATCCTTGCCATCAAACTTCCTCATATTGATCTTTGGAATTTGGTTGGTCTTCAACCCAAAGTTAGAGTCTCTAAAATTACGATTCACATTATTTTTGTTCTCATCATAAGTTTCATGGAATACCTTGTCGCCATTAGGAAAGCATTTCTTGTAGCAACTTTGTCAAACCTTCCTTCAAACCTTCCATTTTTGTTTTTAAACAATCCTTCAAATGTTCCATTTTTGTTATTAAACCATCCTTCAAACCTTTCATGTCCCTTTTTATTTTTACTTCTAAACCATGCATCTTAACATTCATCATCGCTTCCAATTCATTCTTGGTTACTCTTTGTGAGAGCGAAATTTGTTGCACCTGGTCTTGTAATTTTGATATATCGTGTATCATTTACTCCTCTTCTTCATGTGTCAAAGTAGATATTTCTGGTCGCTTATTGGGAGTATCCATTTTTTTGTTGCGAGACATATTGGAACCAAATAATGATATTATACTTTACTATTCCTTTTGAATCACTTCTGTCTGATTTTTCAAACAAAATATATGCAAATTTAAAAGGTACACACCTTTTTTCTTGATTTTTGGAGCTTGATTATGAAACTATTGTATCTCTGTATTTTCCACCTCCTAAGATCTAAAATTCCATTCTATGGTAGCACTTAGAGTCTTCTTTCCAATTCCACAAGTCATACCAAGATTGGATTCTTCAAGATAAATTTATGCCAAATATCCTATGATATCATAATTATGGATTGGTTCAGTAGAACGAGCTTGTATTGGATGCCACGTGTCACCGTTCCAAACTTCAGCTTTGAAATTGATACAGAAGAAGCTAAAGTCCATTTTTTTTTTCTCTGGTCTCTTTTTACGAAATTTAAATATGATGCTCGTAGAGAAATTTATGACGATTTTCCCTAATTCACCTGTTTGAGACTGAATTATGGAGCATGCAAAAAACCTAACTTCTTTGGACCATATCTCAAAAAATATAGCGAACCAAGATTTGAATTTTTTACACAAAGTTCATCAAGATTCAGGCTCCATGTTATCCCAATTTCATCTTATGAAGCCTCGTATAAACTAAGTTATAGTTAAAATTCCAAGATGACCTGTTTGAAGCATTGAAAACTTAGAATCCAAAGCTTTAATACGAAATGTTATGCAACCATATCACAAAATAAACGAATAGATAGATCAACAAATTGAAATTTAGCATCTTCGAGGGGGAAACCTCATTTACATAAAATAAATGAACAATTATTAGATGATACAAATGACAAGACCTGCTTGGTATATATAGGAGTCTAAGGGATTACAATATAATCAGAGCCTATATAACTATTAAAATGTAAGGGAACAACAATAACAATAATGGGCTTCTATGGGGCACAAGAATAACAATATGGGGGCTACATGGGCACAAAAATAACAATAAGGGGTCTACACTAGTATTATAGGTACGTAACACATTGGTCCACACACACCAGAATGAATGAGGTCTAATACTTCTTTAGACATTGTGTCACTGCTTGTAAATTGTTTCTTTGTACTCTTTCCGAAAGTGCATCCCTTACATACTCCTTCATGGCCCTCCTTCAAGTTGGGGATGCCTTACTCCATTTTATTAGGAAGGGAAATATTTTATAATGAAGGTGTCCATACCTTCTATGCCAAAGCTCAGAGGGACTAATATCCATGTGAACAAGAGCTTGAGGAATAGGTGTTAGAAGTATATACAACCTCCTCTCATGAATCCTAATAACCCTTGCCTTTTGAATACTAGAGTCCCTTCCCCAAACAAAAACTTTTCCGTCTACAAAGGAATTTCAATCTCCTTTATGTTTTAAACAAGAAATATAGAGTAAATCCTTTTTCAAACCTGGGACATAGATAATGTTGTTGAGATGAATTTTTCCACCATATTCTAGTTCCAATGAAGTAGATTCAAGACATTTTACTTCACTTATCTTCTTGTCTCCAAGCTCTAATGAATGAGATGATGATCCTTTTGATATGGTTTGAAGTTGTACACTTTCTCCTGTCATGTGTCTTGAGGCTCTGTTATCAATTATCCAAGCATTGTCATCATCAAATGTACCGTAAGTGCATAAAAGAGTCCTCTAGATTTTAGTCCTTTTGATATGTTGTAGACGACCTTAATACCAAATATTTGTGCTACTTACAAGAGACCTTTAAGGGTCTTGCATCCCATCTTCAAATAACTTTCCATTGATGAGATATATTCCTTTTAAGAGTGCTTTCCTTCAAGTATTCATTCCTTCAACACATAGCCAACAAAGTGATCTTCAAATAATCCTTCCTTCACCTTAGCTCTGATACTATGTTGAGAAATCAATGCATGTAGTTATTAGGGTTTTGATTCCTCTATTCTTGATAATCATTTGTTTCCTCAATTCTATTTTTCAGTCTTCATTCTAATTTGATGATATCTTGACTGAAGATCCAACTTGGTGAAGTAAATTGCTCCATGCAATTCATCCAACAATTCATCAATGATAAGAATGGGAAATTTATATTTAATAGTGAGCTTGTTGAGCTTCCTATAATCCAGACACATATGCTATGCTCCATACTTCTTGTGTACTAATACTACTAGAGCAGAGAAAGAACTTTAGCTAGGTTGCATTATACTTGCCTCTAGCATTTCTGCAACCATACATTCAATTTTGCTCTGTTGGGCATAGGGATATCTGTAAGGTCTGATGTTTGGAGAACACTTCCTAGAATCAAGTGAATAGCATGATCATGATCACGAATAGGTGGGAGGCCTTTCAGAGTCTTAAATACCTTGGAATGATTGTCCAATATTCTTTGGAGATATGGAAAAACAAATGATTTCAATGTTTGAACATTTGGTGAACATAATTATGCAATTATGCCTCGTTGTTCTTCTTCTAAAATATTTTTCATGCCATTAGAGACAATTAGCTTCCCCATTTTCCCTGCGATTCCCCTTAATTCAATTTCTTTTCCTTCCATGAAAATTTCAAGAAAAGTTCTTGCAAATTAAAAGTTATCGTCCACAAAGATTGTAACCATTGGACTCCTAATACAACATCAACACCACCCATTGGAATGGAAAGCATTGTACTATTAAATACATATTCCCCCATCATTAGATTGATATTATGACACTTCCCTAATCAATTTATAGTTCGTCCATTTGCAACCATCACTTTACACTCTGGTGCTGGATATAGAAAGCAATTCAATTCCTTGTCTATCTTACAATGAATAAAATTATAGGTACTACCAGAATTGATAAACATTATTACCTTTTTTATTTTTATATATATAACCTTCTATCTTGAGAGTTTGAGGAGTGATAATTCCTAGAAATGCATTGCAAGATATGGTTGGATTCATTTCTTCTTTCTACAGGGTTAGTTCCTGGTGTATATTCTCTTCTTTTGATGTTTCTTTTTCCTTTTCTTCCTCCTCTTCACAATCTACGTAAAATAATTTCTTCTTAGCACACTTATGACCCTTATTGTATTTGTTATCAACACTGTAACAAAGCCATTTTTCTCTTTTTTCCCCTAGTTTTTGTGGTGTCAACCTTGTAGGTTGTGGGAGGCTAGGAGTAACAACATTTCCATATTTATAGTTATGAGTGGTAGACTTCCTTGTTTCCATAATTTTTCTTTCAACTTTTCTTGCCACTTTGAATTCCTTCTCCAATGAATGAGGTTCCCAAAGGCAAACCTCATGTTGGATGTTATCCTTTAAGTTCCCTATGAAGACATCAATCCTATGCTCCTCTGGAATATCATTTACCTTGATAGTCAATCTTTGGAATTCCACAATGTTCTCTGCCAATGGACCCTTTTGTTTGAGATTTATCAATTGGCCAAAGAAGGTATTGCTCTTTTTATCCTCGTAATATGCTACCAATTTTTCCGCAAAAAATGTTCAAGTGACAATTGATTTACAAGAACAAAGCCGTCGATACCACACAACTGATTTTGTTCTAAATATAAAGATGCAATGCACACCTTTTGTGTATGCGACACATCATGTAGATCAAAGAATTGCTCCATCTGTAGTATCCATGTTATGAGATCCTTGCCATCAAACTTCCTCATATTGATCTTTGGAATGTGGTTGGTCTTCAACCCAAATTTAGAGTCTCTAAAATTACATTTCACATTCTTTTTGTTCTCATCATAAGTTTCATGGAATACCTTGTCTCCATTAGGAAGCATTTATTGTAGCAACTTTGTCAAACATTCCTTCAAACCTTCCATTTATGTTTTTAAACAATCCTTAAAATGTTCCATTTTTGTTGCTAAACCATCTTTCAAACATTTCATGTCCCTTTTTATTTTTACTTCTAAACCATGCATCTTAACATTCATCATTGCTTCCAATTCATTCTTGGTTACTCTTTGTGAGAGCGAAATTTGGTGCACTTGGTCTTGTAATTTTGATATATCATGTTGCATTTCTTCCTCTTCTTCATGTGTCAAGGTAGAGCTTTCTGGTTGCTTATTGGAAGTATATATATATATATATATATATATAAATAATAATAATAATAATATTATTATTATTATTATTATTTATTTATTTATTTTTTTTATTATTATTATTATTATTATTATTATTATTATTTTTTTTTTTTTTTTTTTTTTTTTTTTCTGAGACATTGGAACCAAATAATGATATCTATACTTTAATATGCCTTTTGAATCACTTCCCACTGATTTTTCAAACAAAAGCTATGCAAATTTAAAAAGTACACACCTTTTTTCTTGATTTTTGGAGCTTGATTTTGAAACTAATGTATCTCTGTATTTTCCACCTCCTAAGCTCTAAAATTACATCCTATGGTAGCCCTCATAGTCTTCTTTCCAATTCCACAATTCATACCATGATTGGATTCTTCAAGGTAAATTTATGCCAAATATCCCATGATATCCTGATTATGGATTGGTTCAATAGAATGAGCTTGTGTTGGATGCCACGTGTCACTATTTCAAACTTCAGCTTTGAAATTTATACACAAGAAACTAAAGTCCATTTTTTCTGGTCGCTTTTTACGAAATTTAAATATGATGCTAGTAGAGAAATTTATGACGATTTTCCCTAGGTCACATGTTTGAGGTTGAATTATGGAGCATGCAAAAATCCTAACTTCTTCAGACCATATCTAAAAAAATATAGCGAACCAAGATCTGAATTTTTTACACAAAGTTCATCAAGATTCAGGCTCCACGTTGTCCCAATTTTAGCTTATGAATCCTTGTATAAACTAAGTTATAGTTAAAATTCCAAGATGACCTGTTTGAAGCATCAAAAACCTCGAATCGAAAGCTTTGATACCAAATGTTACGCAACCATATCACAAAATAAACGAATATATAGATCAAAAAATTGAAATTAAGCATCTTCGAGGGGGAAACCTTATTTACATCAAATAAATGAACAATTATTGGATGATACAAATGACAAGACCTGCTTGGTATATATAGGAGTCTAAGGGATCACAATATAATTAGAGCCTATATAACAATAATAATGTAAGGGAACAACAATAACAATAATGGGCTTCTATGGGGCACTAGAATAACAATATGGGGGCTACATGGGCACAACAATAACAATAAGGGGTCTACACTAGTATTATAGGGACCTAACACATTGGTCCACACACATCATAATGAATGAGGTCTAATACTTCTTTAGACATTGTGTCACTGCTTGTAAATTGTTTCTTTGTATTATTTCCAAAAGCACATCCTTTACATACTACTTCATGGCCCTCCTTCAAGTTGGGGATGCCTTTCACCATTTTATTAGGAAGGGAAATGTTTTATAAGGAAGGCGTGCATACCTTCTATGCCAAAGCTCATAGGGACTAATATCCATGTGAATAAGAGCTTGAGGAATAGGTGTTATAAGTCTATACAACCTCCTCTCATGAATACTAATAACCCTTGCCTTTTGAATACTAGAGTCCCTTCCCCAAACAAGAAATTTTCCATCTACAAAGGAATTTATATCTCCTTTATGTTCTAGACAAGAAATATAGAGTAAATTCTTTTTCAAACCTGGGACATAGAGAATGCTGTTGAGATGAATTTTTCCACCATATTCTAGTTCCAATGAAGTAGATTCAAGACCTTTTACTTCACATATCTTCTTGTCTCCAAGCTCCAATGAATGAGATGATGATCCTTTTGATATGGTTTGAAGTTGTACACTTTCTCCTGTCATGTGTCTTGAGGCTCTGCTATCAATTATCCAAGCATTGTCATCATCAAATGTACCTGTAAGTGCATAAAAGAGTCCTCTAAATTTTACTCCTTTTGATATGTTGTAGACGATCTTAATACCAAATATTTGTGCTACTTGCAAGAGACCTCTAAGGGTCTTGTGTCCCATCTTCAAATAACTTTCCATTGATGAGATATATTCCTTTTAAGAGTGCTTTCCTTCAAGTATTCCTTCCTTCAACACATAGCCAACAAAGTGATATTCAAACAATCCTTCCTTCACCTTAGCTTTGATACCATGTTAAGAAATTAATGCATGTAGTTATTAGGGTTTTGATTCCTCTATTATTGATAATTATTTGATGTTTGTTGGCTTCTTTACTTCTTTATTGTGTTATCTTTCATCAAGAAATTACCAAATGAAAAATACATGAATATCACAAGAACAAGAGACACAAGATGTAGGAACTCAACTAGGGAAAAATCCCTCTCTTAAGGGAAAACCAAGTTAAGGAGATACAATGCAAGACTTTTTGACCAAGACAAATACCTCCTCCAATCACCAAGACAACCCCCCTTTCAAGTAAACCAAGCATGCCAATGTCAACAAGGATCAACACCCTCAAAATTTGCTCAATTGGGAATTTCGGTCCCCTGCAACTTTGGAATTCAGACCTATAGTAGAAATAGAAATTTCAGCCTCCTATAATTGCAAAATACTCTAGAAAAAAATTCATGTGAGAGAGATATGCTCAAAACTTGTATTTTTCACTTGTCCTTGACTTTTTCTTTCTTCATCTAAACTTCACTCTTTTTTTTTTTTGTTCTTTCCACTGCAGATCGAACTTGTGATGAATTGATTCCAAGGAGGTAGGATTCTCTTTCTATATACACTACTTCCATATGGTCGAATTAGCCTCCACTTTCTAACCAAACACAGGAATCCAGAGCACACTTCCACAACTCCACCTATTGTTTGTTTCTCTTTTTCCAGCCTTCGTCTTCATCGTCTACACTTCCTTTCCTATTTCCCCTTTTGTCCATATGCCTTTTCATTGCATACACTGTTCTTTTCTTATTTGCATGTTGACAATAGCTGACTTATCCCATGGAAGGAGGATTGGCTCATCCTTTTTTTCTTTTTCTTTTCAGGTGCCCATATGCCTTCTTTAATGCTTGTAGAACTCGTTTTTAATTTCAACGGGGATATAGGTGGCAATAAAATGTAGAATTCTTAGCTTAGTTATTCCCCCAAGAAATTCCCGAACACCTTCTCCTCCATAGACTATGAATCCATGCCCACTGTTAGTCTAGTTATCATTTATGATTCACATCAAATTACATAAACATTTCATATAATAATATTTACATGAGGGTGACAAAAACGTTGTTACATGGACTATCTAATATTTTGGACACATATATTTTTAGAATGTTAAACATTTATTTTTAAATATAGAATCAATTTTTTGTATAACTTTAATATTTTGATAAACCACAAAATGAATGTTATTGTAAACTTGTATAGGTTACTTACATGCTTGTTTAAAAAACAAGTTATTTTAATATACATGAATATAATGGTTGGTGTTGTACAACTTTATTTTATTAAATAGATTTCCATTTTTGTTTGTGAAATGGGTTTTATTGTTAGGTGTGAATATAACGAATCAATAAACCATCATATCTTTAATTTATGTTAACAACAAAACTAGAGATATGATGGTTTATTGATTCAAAGGACTGTGGAATAACCAAGATTATAACCTAAATTTTTGCTAGGAAATTCATAATTAACCAACTGTGGAACATGGAATTCTTAATTCACTATAGAGGTGAAGAGTGTTCTTTGATGAAAGAGGAAGCCTCTTTTTTTTTTTTTACTAGAATCTTAGCTTGTACATTGTACCTTCCAAGGATGTGGGAAAAATATCTCTTCAAATTTGTGACTTTCTTGTTGTATTCTTATGAGTTTTCTCTCCAAAGGGGAATGATACTTTTTCTTTTTATTTTTTCATTGGGACGATGATTAATCCAGTGTCTCCAAGCACCATGAACTTATTAATCTATCAAAAGAAATCTAAACGAAGACCATTGAAGAGGGATAAAGATTCAATTTGATTATTTTAGTATTGCTCCATTATCCATGCATAATCTAATATCTTCATTCCAATATTGTTAATAATAAGCCCTCTCACTCATGTCTCCCCTATATTCCCTTTTGAAGCACCAGTGAATAAGAGTATGTGTTCTCCTTTATTCTATGCCCAATATTCAAATTCTTCCATTAAAAGATGCAATCTCCAATTTTCCTTTCTGAATGGGTGGGGGTTGGAGGCATGGGGGGGTGGTCGTCGTGGAGGAACAAAGGAAAGTCTTACCATCCATCTTAGTTGAAGAGTATATAATAAACAACTACGTTACTCTATATCTAAATTGAGCATATTCATGTTTTTTAACTTTGAAGTTTGAGCAGCTCTTGCAATGACACTGCAAGAAAGTGTCATTACTTTAACAGGGGGGTTTTCTGTTGTTCATGTAAGCTTACATAAGTTACCTACATGGTTGTTGGTAAAATAATTTTTGCTATCAAATGAAAATATAATGAATGGTGTTATACAACTTTGTTTTTATTACACTAAATACTATTTCCCTTTCATAATATTTTAAATGTTGTTTATGATTTACTTAATCAAAATGGCATTGGAATCTTGTCTAATTATCTTGCATGCTTGTTTCCAAATTTCATTTTGCTGTGAGATGTGAATATAATGAATAATGTTGTATGACATTAGTATTCTAATAAACAAAATATTGAATGGCAATGTAATATTGTATAGACTACTTGCATGCATTTTTGCAAACTAGGTTTTGCTATCAAATTTGAAGATAATGAGTGATGATATATAACTTTTGTATTTCTCAGCTTTAGTGCACTACAAGAAATCCTTGTGATTAGCTCCCATTTTTGCTCCCAAGGACCGTTTTAGTGTATTTTTCTCCAATTTTTTCAAAAAGTCGACGCTATTTATCAAGATGGCGCAAATTTTGGTGTTGCTTTTACCGCTCAAAACATTTAGACGTTAATTTAGGAAATAATAATGTTGTAAATAACAACGAAAATAGTGTCGAAAATTGTGTCATCAATTTTCCCAGAAATAATTCCAGTGATAGTGCTGGGTTTAGCTCCTTTTTTCACCTGCATTGCCTCCTTAGTTAGCTCCCTCTTTAGCCCTAAAATTAGCGTTGGATGTGCCTAAATAGTTAATTAATTGAGATGTTGGCGGTTAAGTGGACAGTGACTTTGAGGATTATGGGATTTAGGGTATAAGGATTAAGGGTAAAGGGATTAAGGGGTAGGGTTTAAGGGATTAAGGGTTAGGGGATTAAGGGTTAGGGTTTAAGGGATTAAGGGTCAAGAGCTAAGCTATTTGGTGCTTACAGTTTAGGTAGTTTAATGGTTAATGGCTGGGCTATTTTAGGTTTGGATGGCCTATCAAAGCTTGTTGTTATAGGATTAAATTTTAGTTCCTTTACTGATTTGGATTAATTAAGGTTCTGGGAGCTATTGCTATTACATAGATAGTTGCATAAGCACGCGTTGCCTTTCCTAATCAAACCGAATATAGGAGATCCAATTATTTGTCCAATTAATACATACCTCACCCTGCTACTAATGGTGGTAGTTACATCAGTTTAATTGTAAAATGTAGTGGTGTCAAATAATACTCCATCATTATTATTTATTTATTTATTATTCGTGTTGTTACATCTAGAGATCAGTGCAATCGTTCAGGAACTCCTTTTGATTTAAAAGTTACAAAATGTTAATAAGGAGGAGTAATCGCCTATAATTATAACACCTTGAAATTATTCCCTAAGAAAGCATATGTTTGTGCTGAAGCAACTCTGTAACAAGTTCCTAGCATTGTTGAGTAGTGTGCTTGTGAGAAGCAATGGGTGGAGTAACAATTAGACACAAACTTGACTCTGTTAATTTGTTGTTACAACATCCAGAAGCATTGGAATTTTTTCTAAGGGCTGGATGGCTGAGTTATTTTAAAAATTACAGGGTTTTAGTGAATTGGTCGCTTTATAATTTTCCCATGCCTTAGTTTAACAACACTATGTGGTTATGGGCTTCATAATTGTTGTTACATAAGAAGTTATCATAAAAGTGACAGGGCTGCCTAGGATAGGAGAACAAAGGTTCTCAAGGAAAGTGGCCAATCATGGGAATCTAAGGCCATATTATTATAGGAGGGAGAAGAATTGACTCCCAAGCACAGGGATTTTAATACAACATCTCTTCCTCACCCTTGGGAAGATGTAGCCCTCTTCATCCAAAAATTCATTACCTGTGAGGGTCATTTTGGGATTATTTTCAATTATCACTTTTAATTGCTGGCACACCTAAGGATAAGGTGGTTGATTAATTTACCATACTACTTTCTGAAGTCATTACAACACATGGAAGAGGTTGTGAAAGGGGGAAAACATCCAGAAAATTGTGTCACTAACCATGCGCTCATTAAATTAATCATCATGCATTCATTATAGAGACAAGGGAGCTCATGGCATGCTTTGATAGGGAGATCTTATGCTAGTGCGAATGAGTAGCATGAAGAGAGCATTGAAGCAACCCCTAGTGCCGAAACAACACCAAGTATTGACGCAACACCCATCGTTGAAACAACACCTGTTGCTGAAGCTGCTACATCTTCCAAGAGAAAGACAACTAGAGGCTCGAAGCAGAGTAGGGATGATACACCTCCTATGACTGGTTGACGAAACCCTAAGAGTTAAAGTTATATTAGAAAAACCCCTAGTTCATTCTCACGAGGAAATGAGACACAAATATAAGAACCTATGGTGGTGTCTAGTGACTCACCAAAGGAAAGCCGAGGTGGGTGCATGATTATAGAGGAAGTACTGGAGGAAGAAAATGTTGAAAGAATAGCTGTGCCTAAAACTGGAGTTGAGAAAGTGAAGACACCTAAAGGGACCCGACTAGAAGTATACATGAAGGTAATCAAAAGGAAAGTGAAAAATCCAATTGGTGGAAGAACCCCTGGGAAAAGGGTGTGAGTAACTATTATACCAGAAGAGACTCAAAAACCTACTGCTACAACTGAGGGGGAATGTGATGATACAATTGGACTTGATGGGTTTGATGAGAAACATGACAAAGAAAAGTAGGAGAAGTCTGCAGAGGAAGGACTCTATATATCTTAAATCCCAACTATTACACCAGAGCCTAAACAAGAACTAGAGAAACAATAAGAGACAGAAGGATTATTAATAAAAGAGCATACCAAAGAAAAAGAGTCCATTACTTCACCAGGTAAGACAAAAAGTGACCCTCTCATTCAAATTAAAAATATGAGAAAGGAAATTGAGGAGTTCAAGAAACAACTTGTCGTGGTTAAAGAAAAACTTCATTTTAAGAATGAAATTGGATTGGATATGTTGGAAAAGGCTGTAGAAATTGCATCATTTATTGTCTCAATTTTTTTTTTTGTAAGGGATGCCAACAAATCCTCAAGGAGGCTAAAATCATGGAGACCTATTGGAGTACAAGTGGGGGAATGGGACAAAGAATTTCGACCTGCTATTCCATAAGAACGTGTTGATGACGTTGATGTTACACAACAACCAAAAGTCGAAGCAGAGCATGAAGAAGAAAAACAATCTGCTAATCCACAAGAACATGTTTATGATGCTACTGCTACACAAGAACCAACAATTGAAACAGAGCAGACTAAAAATAAAAACACTGTTGTATGACAAGAACCTATCAATGTTGCTACTGTTACACAAGAACCAATAATTGAGATAGAGCAACAGGAGGAGAAAAGAGATTAGAAGGAGGATGCTGAAACAACATATGAAATAGTTCACTTTAAATTTGAATATTTGATGACAGTACTAGAGAAATGGGAGAAATTAGTGCTTTTCCCAAAGATGAAGTCATCTGCCTAAAACAACACAAGTAAATGGCCAATAAGCCTAAGAAGGAGTGGGCTGAAAAATTAAGAATTACAGAATTTGTGAAAATTTAGAAGGAGAGGAATCAAGCAATGAAACAGGTGAAGGAATTGCAAGGAGAGGTTAAGTTGTTATAACAAGAAAAGGAGCTCATTTATGAGATTATTAATGGCTTATTGTGCAGTAGGCTTCCTTCTCCTTCTTATCCTTTATTTTTGCAAGAAAAAACATTAACTTGTCCAATTAATAACCTTGAAGGAAAAGTGACCATATAAGACAAGGGAGATACACGACTTCCTGGAAACATTTTAAAGTGCTATTTATCATAACAACATTTGTTGTGCAAGCTGTACCTTCATGATCTCCTTTTATTTAGGGACAAATCATTCAATCTGACACATTATGTGGGAGACGTACAACTAAGTGCTTTTGTTTCTCTTATTAAAAAATAGATAAGTTGGAAAGCTGCCCATGATACTATAACAACTAATGAAGAACATGTATAACTATTTATTAGAGAAGAACCTAGTTTGGCTGAAGCTGTTGCATACAAATACAATAAAATATGGCAGTTTCTAGCCACTAAGACTCTGTTGATGGACCATCGAGAATCAGTTCTATAGAGATGCCAAATAAATATATAATGAATGAGAACTGGTGCCTTAGAACGAAGCAAGTTGAGATGGTATCTTTCCCAACAAGAATTGAAGAAGGGAGACCCCTATTGTTATCGAAACTTTGGGAAAGAACTTTCTAAAGTTCGTCAGTATGTTCAATGTATTAGGAGGAGTGGTGTAGGATGGATAGGACTTAGATTCAAGTTCCCTCTTGTTTGGTTACCCACCTATCGGTATCAACATCCATATAGTATTATTGATAAGTTTTGGGAGGCAAAAGTGGTTATTTTTTAAGGATACATGGTTAGAGGTGAAGACATGGTAGGAAAAGACAACCTCACACAACTTCACTATCAACATGTCAGGCATTAATGACATGAGTCTGCATAGGACATGCAAAATCTTAAGCTGGGGGGAGATGTTGGGTCACGAATTTGTCATCTTTTTCATACAAGACCATATCTTATTTTTGTAACAACCCTTATTCACCTAAGTATGTCGTTTTTCACTTCTCACTTTCTTAGTCCAATTCTACTTATAATTTGACATTAGAACTACTTTCTTAGGCTATTTTTTATCATAAAACTAATGTATGGGTTTTTTTAGGTTTGGTGGTATGTTGAAGCTTGCTATTATAGGATTACATTTTAGTTCCTTTACCAATTTGGATTAATTAAGGTTCTAGGAGTTGTTGTTGTTACACATACATTTGCTTAAGAATGTGTTGCCTTTCCTAATCATATTAGATCTAGGAGCGCGTTAAAGTCAAAAGAAACAATTCATCACTTGGAGATATTTGTGGAGCATCCATATCATTTGGTTGAGATCTTTTGTAACTCTATTTGTAATTAAAGGAAACTGTTATAGTTTTACCCCTTCCATGGAAATCATTGTGTAATTGTTAAGATATCATTTTATTTTAAGATCACATGAGAATCAAAATATTCTCATGATGATCTTATCATTGTAATTAATATCTCTAAAAGAGAAGACTGTTTTCCCGCGAGGGCTAGAGCGAAGAATTGGAGTATAGGATTGGAAAGGGGAAACACCAGAGCTCTGTAATCTTGATACTTTTAACAATGCAAATCTCAACTTTATGGTTCAATAATTTCATTTGAGTAGTTCGTGTTCTTTTTAGTACACCAACCCCTATTGAGGAGGAAGGGCCCTCCTTCTTAGCAGGGATCACTGGTTAGTTAGAGTGGAATACATAATTTCATAAATATTTCTCAATTATTTGATTGCTGTTACTGCTACTGTTGCAGTTAATTTTGTGTCTAATTTAATTAATTGTAGTAAGCTTTGGATGGTGTGACAACTTAAGTCCTGGATCGGTTACCCAGTTTAGTGTGGCCGTGAATTTTTTGATTTGTTGTTATAATTTGGATTGCACTTACCTTTATGTGTGCAGATTGAATGAGTAATGGTTTTTAGGAGTGCTGTGAGAGTGGTTGACTAACATATTGCATGAATATTTCTCAATTATGGGATTGTTGTTACCATTGTTGTTACAATTAATTTTGTGTGTAATTTAATTAATTGCAATATGCTTTGGATGGTGTGATAACTTAAGTCTTGGACCGGTTCCCCAGTTTAGTGTGGCCATGAATTTTTTGATTTGCTGTTATAATTTGGATTGCACTTCCCTTTATGTGTGCAGATTGAATGAGTGAAGGTTTTCAGGAGTGCTGTGAGAGTGGTTGACTAATAGATTGCATGAATATTTCTCAATTATGGGATTGTTGTTACCACTACTGTTACAGTTAATTTTGTGTGTAATTTAATTAATTGCAATATGATTTGGATGGTGTGATAACTAAAGTCTTGGACTGTTCCCTTAGTTTAGTGTGGAAGTGAATTATTTGCTTTGTTGTTATAGTTTGGATTACACTTCCTTTTATGTGTGAAATTGAATGAGTGATGGTTTTCAGAAGTGCTATGAGAGCAGTTGAATAACAATTTGCATAAATATTTCTCATTTATGTGATTGTTGTTACTGTTGCTATTATAGTTAATTCTGTGTGTAATTTAATTAATTGTTGTAAGCTTTGGATGATGTGACAACTTAAGCCCTGGACCTGTCCCTCAGTTTAGTGTGGCAGTGAATTATTTTCTTCGCTGTTACAATTTGGATTGCAATTCCTTTTATGTGTGCATATTGAATGATTGATGGTTTTATGGAGTGCCGTGAGAGTGGTTGAATGAAAAAGTAGCTTATTCTATAGTATTTCTTCACATTGAATCTATGTGGAGTGTGTAACAACTTTGTTGATTGCTGAGAGTGTGTGTGCAACGAATTTGGGCTGATACTATTTTATACTAGTCAATATCTGCCTTAGCATAGACTTTGCATGATAGTATTGTAAAAAGTAAAGCCTACATGGACCGATAATTAAATATAAGAGCGGGTCGACCAACATTAAAATGAAAACAATATAAAAATAATGAAGTTAAAAAAGTTGTTTATTCAAATCACTGTGAGATACGAGCTTACATATTTTATTAACTTTTATATCTTCACGAACATATGTTGATACAAAATGAATGGAAGAAGCATTCAAGTGATCCTAATTTTTTCTTCCATTAATTCATACCATACGTTGAACACTTTAATGATATTGCAATAGGTAATTTGTATTGACACAAATAATACTGAAGTATTTCAAAGTTTAGGCTATAAGAATCATCATTTTTAAACGTAGATTACAAATAATTATGAAAATTTAGAAGTCTTGGTCATTAACATCATTGACTGCAACAATGTCATCCAATATATCATTGCCAATGTCCATATGATCTTTCAAGTAGTTAATATTAGCATCATCCTCATCTTGAATTACATCATCTTCATCATCATTGAAATCTAACTTGGGACCATACATATTGTTACAATATGTATTTGGATCATCATTTTCTATACCATCCATATTGTTGTCTTCTGTAACGTCATGTAACTTTGTAATATTGTTGTCTTCTAGTGCCTGAACATAACCATCTTTTTTTTTATAAGTCAAATTTATATTCATAGTTTCAAAAAGAAATACATTAGAGGAAAAATGCTGGTAATCTCACCCTGACCAGGTTTTTTGACTACTGCCAAAATCATATTACAATGAAACAAAAAAACAAAGAGAGACACAATCCACAATTTCGAAGGCCATAGGCCCTAGTAAACAGACAGAACATATAAAACACTTGTATCCATGCTAGCTGTTAGAGGTGATGGAGGCTAGGTTGTCTGGAGATGTACCAGTAGGTGGTAGAGGATGAAAGGAGCATGTGAAATTATCCTTGAAATGGGCCATCCAGGCCTCCAATTTCTCGACCTTCTCTGATAGAAAATTATGGTCGCACCAGACCACCACAACACGCTCTTGGGTATGATATTGGAAATAATCCATTTTGTTCAGAGTAGTTATCAATTCGGCATGCTCCTCATGTCTAACCCACTATAAATTATCCAAACGATTCAAAATTATCTGAACCACTTCTCGGTAGTGCTCCATGCAACAGCCTTATCATTGACCGCATACACCTTGATGCACCGCACATGATGCCCAAAACCACCACGATGAACCAAACCCCCTCGCTATAGAATGGGCGGAGCGAGGCGGCCTTGACTCCTAGCTGATCCTGCATGGCTACCACCTCGAGTTGCTAACCCTGTGCATCCAGAATGCCCCGACCAACCATCACCTCTGCCTCCTGAAGCCACGTGGCTTGAACCCTCTACACTTAGACCTTCCCAAATCCCACCACCACTTCCAGACACTAGCTCGAGCTGAGGTCGGGACTTAGCCATGCCTGGCTTACCCAAATTACGTGGCACCTGGGCTGAGGACCGCCCTGAGCTAGGAACCGAACACATGCTTGAAATCCCGAAACCACCTAAGTGAGATGAAGAACACCCTTCCAATAACTCCCAAACAATCCATGCAGGGGTCAAGACCATCAACTCCAGCTGAACCTCCTCTCCCTCCGATCTCGGACACCCACAACTTACAAATTTATTTCCCACCTCGAACCAACAACATACACCCCCCCTGAAGTGACCCCTCACAATTCCAACAAACCAAAAGTCATGTCAGGCTTGCCAATGGCACCACCCTACAACACAGAACCTTGTGAATTGGTTGGGGAGGCGCACTTCAATAATCCAGCTCCACTAAATGAAAATTTGTATCTAGCCTGGACTGAAACCTCACCAAACAAACCAGAAGCCACAACAAACCAACCTCGTTAGACGCACATACACCACATTCCTTTCAGACATTCTCTTTCCAAGCCGAATTCGACAATTGACAACTACCCACACCCACCAGTAAGGGCATAACCTTCTACGGCAATGGCAATGTTGACACCTAATCCTCAATGGATGGGTGAACTGGAACGCGAACAGTCATCAAGAAGATGAACTGATCCATCTCATTTATGTATATAAATGATAGTTAGCTAATGAATTATGCAATCAATTTTTCTCTGCCCATTCTGGAGTTACCCTGGCTTGACATGGTATCAGAGCACAGGTCCTAGTCCTAAGAATAGTCGTAACTCCTTTTCTCTGCGCATGAATACCTGAGCGCTGTCTCTGTCATGCGTTTCATTCTCTGCACTGAATACCTGAGCGTTTCTACCTCTGTCCTGCGTGTCATTGGGTCTCTGCGCATCGGTTAAAAAAAATCATTGATTGTCCTACGGCCTGCTCTCGCTCTCCTCCCCTTCCGCGTTATTCATCTCCCCTTCTGCGTTATTCAACTCTTCCGCATGCTTTATATTGGCTTCTCCAGCCTCGTCGAAGGTTTCTAGAAGCCAATCCATGTTGGCTGCAACCATTTCCTCTTCTAAGAAATCGGCTTCTTTCTGAGATGGTCCATGACAGCCTCCTCGAAGCTCAGGAAGATACATGAGTGTGACCAAGTATTTTATGTGTTTTCAACCAACGATATCGTGCCCATGTCATCGAGAAACCAGAAATGCATTAAAACGCGTGGTTTCAGGCGGCCTCCGTCTCGAAGATTCGATGGTCGTTTAATATTAGATGACCTTAGTTTTCATATCCCCGAGATATAAGCCCCGGCTGCGCCACTCTGATTCAAAAGTCCAAGGAGAAACAGACTGCTAGGAGCTAGGGTTAAGATGTTTTTATTTTCCTTATTGTCATGATGGTGATCGAAGGCTTCAAACAAAGGCTTTGTCGTTGAATTAGAAACCAAGTTCAGTGTCAAATGCTACTACTGCTACATGTGGGCAACCTCGTGAGTAGTTCAAAAAAAAAAAATCTACCATTTTATAACATGGATTTGTCGTGTTTTAGTTGATGCTTCATTCACGGCTTTCATGGTGGGTTGAAGGCTGTAACTGGGGATTTTATTCATTTTTATTAAAAATCCTAAGCTATCTTCTTTTGCTACAAGGTCTGTTCTGCACAACCACCAGATTTTGAATAAACTTTTCAATCTGTGTTTAATAGAAACGATACTCAATCTGGTTATGGGCTCAGGTCTAGAGAATCAAAGGGATTTATGGTGATTTTTTAGTCTTTTCAGTGAACTTTGAAATTGTAATACCGTTGCTGCTCCAACTTTGTAGAGCTCGCGGTGAATGACTGATTATTTTTAAACAACCAAAGTTATTTCCCGCAGAAATCTTTTGAGTACAATTTCACTGTACATCAGTAAAAATTTTTTATCAGCAGAAGTTTTTTTTTAGCAGAAGTATTTTTTTTACAGAATGCATTCAATCATTTCTATGGTAGGAATAGTTCTCACTGGCAAGGAGAACTATTCTGAATGGTCTCGGATGGTAAAACACACCCTCATCTACAATGAGTTGTGGAAAGGAGTGTGTGTCGGAGAAGAAGACAAAGACCCTGTGCAACCTACATGAGATAAAGAACTTGTCATTTGGGAAAACAAGAACAGCAAAGCCTATGCATTGATCGCAGCATCTGTAAATGAAGAAGTAAGTCGCCATATTTCATCCTATTCCACTGCCTTTGAAGCTTTACAAAAGCTGAAAGAACTCTATGATTCACATTCTGCACTTGAAGTTGTCCAGCTCATGATTAAACTCTTCACTCTTGAACTGAAAAATAATGATCCCCTTGCTCTTGCATATGAAATAAAGTCTATAATGCACGATATTAAATCCACTAAGGTTGAGCTGGATATCTCTCTTATTGCCTTTCTCAAGGCACTCTATCCTACCTACTCCAATTATCTTGAGTCTTTACAAGCAAATGGAAATCTTAAAGACATAACCTTTGAGTCTCTTGTGAAAAAGTTTGCTGAAAGAGAGAAAGCCTTTGGAAAGAAAACAGTCCCTGAATCTTCTGAAGAGATTGTTTGCCTTGCTCATAAAGAAAAGCATCCTGCTCAAGATTCTACAAGAGGAAGAGGTGGACGAAGAGGAAGAGGAAGATACTTCAGAGGCAGGGGGGAAGACATTCTCAAGCAGAAAAGGCAGATCTGCATTGCATTTGCTGCAAACGAAATGGATCACATGATGCTTCTACATGCAAGCTACCATGGGACAAAATTGAGCAGAGAAGAAATCAGCAGAAAGGTAAAACCGATGACACAGACAAAGGTAAAGCACCTGAATCCGCTCACTATATTGAGGCACAATGTAACATTGGAGTAAATTAAGATTTGTTTAATGCTTCACTTGCTTCTTCGAAAAATGACTGGTTGCTTGATTCAGGAGCAACCTGTCATATGACTCATAGGAAAGATTTTTTTGAAGATTTCACTGACAATGTTGATGGAGCAGTATACTTTGCAGATCAGTCAAAAATCAAGCCATCAGGGCTTGGCACAATCAGGCTTAAATTGCCTGGTCTTCCAGACTTTCTTCTGGATCATGTTCTATATCTCCCACAGCTCAAGAGAAACTTGCTGTCCTTGGTCCACATCCGCCAGCAAGGTCACTCCATTCACATGTTTGATGGAAAGCTTGAGGTAAGAAAGGCATCTGACCACTCACTTGTCATGAGGGGTATAGAAGAAGAAAGACTTCTTAAACTGCAAGGAACCTCTGCTCATGCACAACATTTCTCATATATTTCTCATCATGAAGAAGGTACACTTCCATCAAGTTTATTATGGCATGCTAGATTTGGACATTTAAACTGTGATAGTCTCCGCTTATTGAAGAAAAATGGTGTTGCTGGTTTGCCTACAATTCCTAGAAAACATAATCAATGTGATGCTTGCATTCTAGGAAAGCATAGCAAACAGTATTTTCATGATTCACATTCAAGAGCACATAGGAAGCTTGAACTCATTCATTCAGATTTATGTGGTCCAATGCCTGTTCCTTCTGCAAATGGAAATAAATATATCATGACATTTATTGATGATTACACCAGAATGTGTTGGGTTTATTTATTGAAGAACAAATCTGATGCTTTTCAAACATTCAAGAATTTTCATGAGTGGATTGAAAATGATGCACAATCTCATATTGGGTCTATTCGCACTGATAATGGAAAAGAATATACATCAAATGAATTTGAACACTATCTTCGACAACATGGGATTAAACATCAAACAACTGTGCCTTATAATCCTCAACAGAATGGTGTAGCTGAAAGAATGAACAGAACAATTTTGAATATGGTACGATCCATGCTTTTCTTCAAAAATGTAAAGATAATGTTTTGGGCTGATGCTGTTCTATGTGCTGCATATATAAAGAATAGATGTCCATCTAGTGCTATAAGAAACAAGACTCCTTATGAATTGTGGTATGGACATGTTCCTTCGGTAAAACATCTCAGGATCTTTGGTTCCACCTGTTATGCTTTAATACCAAAGGTACATAGAAACAAACTTGGTGCTAGAAGTCGTAAGTGTATCTTCCTGGGGTATTCAAACACATCTAAAGCATACCGTCTCTATGATGAAGTAAATAAAAAGTTTGTTGTATCTAGAGATGTCATTTTTCTTGAATCATCCAAATCTGACAGTGTTGTTGAGCGGCAACTTGATCGCTTGGATAGATTCACAAAACCGAAATCATTTCAAGAGTTTGATAATTAGATTCCACATCTTGAAGGGGGGATTCCTATACTAGAACAACATGTGGAATCTTCTTCTGAAGAACAATCTCCCTTGCATGAAACTCCAACAACGGATGATGCTTTAAGTGATGTAATTGATAGAATTGGGAGACTCAATCTTGATTCAGTCCCAACTCAATCAACAGAGCAGCCTGGACCATCTCAGAAAGGTCCCCCAAAGTGGCTGACAAAGACACTTGAAAGTGTTCATCCTGATGAAATTGGAAAAACAGGAACTAGAAATACAAACCGACAAGATGGAGGTGATGTAGATAACTCTAATTCACCTGTTGATATGGATGTTACTTATGATTGTGAATTGAACCTGTCTACAGATTTTGAACCAACTTCCTTCAAAGAAGCTGCTTCTCATGATGAATGGAAAGAAGCGATGCAGAAGGAGTATGATTCCCTCATAAAGAATGGCACTTGGAAGTTGGTTGATCCTCCATTTGGAACCAAACCAATTGGCTGCAAGTGGGTCTACAAGAACAAGTACAAAGCTGATGGCTCACTTGACAAGCACAAAGCTAGGCTTGTGGCAAAAGGTTTTGCACAGAAAGAAGGGGTCGATTATGAGGAAACTTTTTCCCCCACAGCAAAATGGGCCACCATCCGGACACTCTTTGCACTAGCTGCTCAGAACGGTTGGAAAGTCCATCAAATGGATGTAAAAACTGCATTCTTGAATGGAGATCTAAAAGAGAATGTTTTTATGTCCCAGCCTGAAGGATTTGCTGTGAAAGGACATGAACACAAAGTATGCAAACTTGTGAAGTCCTTGTATGGCCTCAAACAAGCACCACGAGCCTGGTATGAAAAACTAACTGAGCATCTTCTGAAACTCAACTTCAAACATTTTGATCTTGATGATGCAACTTTATTTGTCAAGAAAGTTGGCAAAACAATTGTATATCTTGTGGTATATGTAGATGATCTTTTAATGACAGGGAACAATAAAAGCTATATTGCATCCATAAAGAAAGAATTAGGAAAAAGTTTTGAAATGACTAATTTGGGCTATGTTCATTACTATCTTGGCATTGAAGTAACCCAACATCCAAAATCCATATTTATTTCTCAAAAGAAATACATTGGAGATTTGTTAAACAGATTTGGCATGACAGAGTGCAATCCTCTTTATACTCCAATGGAACAAAACTTGAAGCTCACATCTATTGAAGGAAAGGAATTTGAGGATGCAACAAAGTATAGACAGCTTGTAGGAAGTCTCATCTACCTCACTACTACCAGAACAGACATTTCATTTGCTGTTGGAATCCTCTCCAGGTTTATGCAAAAGCCTTGTGAGGGACATTGGTCTGCTGCAAAAAGAGTTCTAAGGTACTTGAAGGGAACTCAAGACCTTGGAATCAAGTATACACAGGTGGACGACTTCAACTTGATTGGATACTCTGATTCAGACTTCGATGGAGACAAAGAAAATGGGGTATCTACTTCAGGATATGCTATGAGTCTTGGATCAGGAGCTGTCTCCTGGAGATCACGCAAACAATCAGTACCAGCAGATTCCACAACAGAAGCAGAATATGTGGCAGCAACTGAAGCAACGAAAGAAATTGTGTGGCTCAGGAAAATTCTTGAAGATTTGCAGGTAAAACAAATACAATCAACTCCACTCATGATTGATAACACCTCTGCAATAAAGTTGGCCAAGAACCCAAAGTTCCATGATCGTACTAAGCACATCAATACTAAATATCATCTGATCCGACATCATGTTGAGGCCAAAACAATCCATCTCCATCATTGTTCCACAAACGAGCAAATTGCAGACATCTTCACCAAAGCGCTTGGAAGAGAAAAGCTTGAAAGATTCAGAACGATGCTTGGACTCACCAACATCCCTTCAGATTAAGGGGGGAATGTTGACACCTAATCCTCAACGGATGGGTGAACTGGAACGCGAACAGTCATCAAGAAGATGAACTGATCCGTCCCATTTATGTATATAAATGATAGTTAGCTAATGAATTATGCAATCAGTTTTTCTCTGCCCATTCTGGAGTTACCCTGGCCTGACAGGAAACCTTTTGGCCAGCCTGGAGCACCTCTGCAACACCCTCCTCTTCTCCCAACACTCCACACATAGGCTCCAAAACTCTCTCTACTGTAGAATGACAATCAGACACCCCCGCCACCCTCCATAATGTTAATGCGCTCACCACTGTCCACAAGACCTAATGTGACTTGAGGTTTCCCGTGCCAACATTTACTATCTATCGTTCTCAAGGTAATATGGGAGGGCTGTGAGGCCAGCCCACCATCCTGTAGCCACATTCTTACCATAGGTTCCCACGCGTTCCCTCGGGAACATTCTCCTCTCCATTCCTCACCCCCATCGGGGATGAACATAACCATCTTCAACATAATCATGGATGTTAGTTTCTTCGATGTTCTCTAATCCTTCTCTCTCATTTTGTTGGCCATCATTGTTTTTCTCAATATCCACTAATAAAAATTCAAATACATGCCTTACTATTGAATCATAATGTATGACAAATATCCCTTTAGGGTCCATAATATATTCATAGAAAAATACCCGCACATGAATGAGTACATACATATATTAGATGTATGTTATAAAATTTTTATTGATTAATAAACACCTGTATATATTCACAATAAACAATGTATTAATATATTATTGATCGCTATCACTTCTAATTCATTGAATTAAAGAAATACTTGCTCACAATGAATTGGTAGAACATAAGGCTCCTTATCCTCTGGTAGGAACTTTGAGGAATCTATAGAAAATAATCCACTATGGATATCATGTCTTCATGTCCTCTCAAATGCTTCATACCATCTACACTTAAAAATACAAAATTTAAAAGAGTAGTAATCCAACCCAATAATTTCTTGTATTTTACCAACATTTTGTAGATTCCCTTCAATAATATTCTTACCTTTTGAGCTTGATCAACTGGATTGCTTGAAGTCAACCATGATGCCAAAATAGAAGGATTGCCTCTTTACATCTACACGTTCTACACGATAATGTCAACCATATGCCCACATTGTTAGATATTTCCTTGCCTGTGAAACACCATTTATTTTGGTTAAAGCAAATGTAATGACGAATATTAAAATAGTTAATAGTGTCAAAACTATAAGGAAACAACATTCTGTAAAATTCCAACTTTACCTTTCTTTCACATCCTCTAGAGATTTTGATTTCATCTCCTATTATATTTGATGCTATACTTGCATCTTCTATTTCATTTTGAATTTGTTCAGTAACCCATTCTAGTGTGCAATCTTTGGCCCATTCCTGTTGCACATCAATAGGAAATAGGGTATTACTTAGGTTCGATCTCTTAAATTGTCTCCTTTCTTCGAACACTTCTTCTCTCTTATTATCATACAAATCAATCCATTTGTTCATAAAGTCCATGTGGTATAGAATGAACTTGTCGAGTATAACACTTTCGTCTGCACCTATTACATGACAACATGCTTATTTCAAACTCCAAAGGCCATGTTTTTAATTTGACAAATAATTTACAGAGTAAATTAATGATCGCATAAAAAAACACACTGATCATGAGTTTACTTACTAATTTCTATTTGAACACCATTATATTGTGTTTTTTCTCCATCAATAATATCTAATGCTCGTTCTTCATCCTAAAATAATGGCCCATCTTTGAAATCTTTACCAAGGAATTCACATAGGAAGAAAAATTCCTCATTCAATACATACCCTTCAACCATGCAACCCTATGGATGTGCATTTTGTTAGACTAAGTATATTTGTAGAGTTTTCATATACCTCTCAAAGAAAAAAATCCACCTCATCGATAAGACACTCACCAATTCAATTCCATCGACTAGGTGTATAAGTAAATGGACTTGTAGGTCCATGAAACGTGTAGGGAGTTGCTTCTCAAATACACATACAATTTCTACAATATTCTTCTTCCATTTTGGCACTTCACATTCATGGATCTCCTTGGATGTCACCCATCTAATATAAGAATACTAAATTAGTATGAACCTTTAGGAAAAAATTAAAATGAAATACAATATCTTTATGTCTCTCACACATGAACATTCCATACCACATACCTTGAAAATGTTGACAATCGATTTATGGCATTCCTCAAGTCAATGGTAAGACATGGATCCCCCCTAATTGCCAATGGCATGATATGCTGTCAAACATATTCATCAAAGATACTCATTAGTTATTTTTGTCACACAATAGAATATCAGAATATATTTAGTACCTAATAAATTTTACCAATAAATGTTAAATGATGATATATAATACCTTCATAAAATTACAAAAATCATGTGTTTTAAATCCTGTGATATGTCCATCAACTATACAAGTTTTATTGAATGATGACCCATAGTCAATAGGTGTCATTATTGTACGTAGGGAATTTTTTAGTTGGTCTAGGTATTTTTTTTTTTCAAAATCCATGGAGCTTCTACATATTTTTCATTTTCCCTATTTGGTCACAAATGTTTTCTATCAAATTTGGTACGCGAAAGAGAAATTGTTAGAAATAATACTGAGAGGGGGGGGGGGGGGGGTGAATCAGTATTATCAAATTCTTTTCAATATGCCTTCCAGATTTATACTTTAATTTATTCTTCAAATCTAGATCATTAATTTGTATGTCAGTGCCATATAATAATGAACAAGAACAAGAAAAATAGATAAGCACACCAAAGAACACCGGATATAAGGTGGAAACCCAATGTGGGTGAAAACCACCTGCTGAAATATGTCTCTATCTTCTTTCAATTAGAAACTTCTTTTACAAGGATTTTGTACTGGTGCAGTCCTTTACCAGTACGCAGGCTGTAACCTATAGAGAGCTATAACTCTCTCTCGTTTTCCAGTCTCTCCTGGAAGGGAGCTACAACCCCCTTTGCTCTTCTACTTCTTTAAGGACCACGTTTCATTAATTTTCAGACTGGATCCAAGAAGATCAAATAATCATCAAGTACATGCAAATCACCCAATCTCCTTATACAATCAACCAATGAATCACCCAACTTCTCAGAATGCTGTAAACAGAAAAGTAATACCAGAAATCTAAACCCAGAACTTTGCAGTAATAGATAAAAGACAACCAACAAATGTTTCAAGATAGGTCCACAACTTCACCGATATAAACCTGCGGATATCCGCATTCTTTCTATGCCTGAACTACACAGATCCGCACCTTATCCTTCTGCTGCTCTGCGTACCACCGCACTTTCTCCTTCTGTTGAACTGCGTACCTCAACTCAGATACGCACTGCACTGTCTGTCAGACCGCGTACCTCCACACTGTTCCTTCTGTGCCTCTGCGTATCTCCGCACCGTGCTTTCTTCTGTTCTGTGTACCTCGCACTGCGCCTTATGTTGTGCTGCGTACCCACGCACTGCACCTTCTCCTGCACCGAGTACCCCCGCACTTGCGCCGTGGATCACCTGCGAACCTCTGATTAGGGCCAAATTAACAGTCCTCCAATTTTCCATAGTCAGTCAGATCCATAGATTTGATCATGCGCCCGAGAGATCACGACTTATCAATAGATTCGCCTTAAATTTTCTCCTTGATTTAGATCTAGCTTTTAAAACCAATCACCCAAACTTTCAGATCTTAAGATATTCAAATTTCACAAGTGTTTTGCCAAGTGATCTCCTTCCCCTTTTTATAGTCAATCCCTTATTCACACCATGGGACAAAACCATCAAACACCAATACAAGGGATCCAAACCGGGGTTCAACAATTTAGATCCTATACCACGGGCCAAAACCATAGGATCATGAATCGATGGGCTAAATACCAAGGGCCAAACATAAGAAACCCCACGTGAGCGCGCTTCTCTGCATTGGAGAGAGTGAACTGGGGGACCGCACCTTATGAACGGATAACATGTGGGTATGTTTTCACTTCCTGGACGGTGAACCTGCGGGTACGCACCTTTTGAACGAAGCACCTGCGAACCTCTTATTTTCCATCATTTTGAGAGCCTGAACAGAATTTTTCCACTTGAGTGGCAAACTTGCGGGTACGCACCTTTTGAACGAAGCACCTGCGAACCTCTTATTTTCCATCATTTTGAGAGCCTGAACATAATTTTGCCACTTGAGTGAGTTGCCATCAAGTACAACACATGTACCATAGAGCCAAACCAGAATCATAATGCCAACAATCTCCCCCTTTGGACTTGATGGCAACCTCAAGATCCTCAACGTCATTCTCCCCCTTTGACATCAAGGGCAAAGGGTTATGCTCCCCCTGACTATAAACTAGATCTGCAAAAGGAAAGAAATTTCTTCAAGAAGAACCATAATCCACCAAACACCATAATTGACCATGAAAGAGATAGAGACATATTGCAGCACTATTCAGATCAGCATCCATGATCTCCTTCTGTACTTCCTCCAAGATCTTCTACCATAATGCCAACAATGCATTATATGCTCCCCCTGAACCTGTGCCATTCGATCTTCGACCAATGTACGTGTATACCCCATATGAAACTTGCGTACAACCAACAATCTCTGAAACAGATGAGATTCAACAACAGGATGATGCATCAACAACCCCCAGCTTTTGCCTGAGGTATTCAAAGGTCTCCTTGGGCAATGGTTTGGTGAGTATATCAGCAACTTGTTCCTTAGAAGGAACATACTCCAACTTGACCTTTTGTTCAAGCACTTGTTCCCTGAGAAAGTGATACTTGATCAATATGTGCTTGGTCTTTGAATGCATGACTGGGTTCTTTGAAATGCTGATTGCACTTGTATTATCACATAAGATGGAGATAGGTGGAGTACAAGTGTTTTGAAAATCCTGCAAGGTTTGCATCATCCAAAGGAGTTGAGTGCAACAAGATGCAGCAGCCACATATTCCGCTTCAGCTGTAGACAAAGCAATCGAACTCTGTTTCTTGCTGAACCAAGATACTAATCTGGAACCCATAAAGAATGCACCACCACTTGTGCTCTTCCTGTCATCCACGCTTCCGGCCCAATCTGCATCTGTATAAGCATGAAGTGTGAGATCTGTATCTCTAGGATACCATAAGCCATAGTTTTGAGTTCCTTGAAGGTACTTGAAAATTCTCTTCACTGCCTGAAGATGAGTTTCCTTTGGATTTGCCTGAAATCTTCCAACTATTCCCACTGCATGCATGATGTTTGGTCGGGTACCTGTTAAATAAAGTAGACTTCCAATCATAGATCTGTAGGTTGGTTGATGCACTGCTGCTGATTCATCATTTGCACTGAGGCTACATCCTGTGACTATGGGGGTACATACTGGTTTTGCATCTTCCATGCCATATTTCTTCAAAATCTGCTTGAGATACTTGGTTTGAGACAAGAAGATCCCGCCTTCATTTTGTTGGATTTGCAATCCAAGAAAATATGTCAGTTCTCCAAGCAAAGACATTTCGAATTCTTTCGGCATCACCAAGGCAAAGCTTTGACTCATAGCTTCTTCATTGCTACCAAAGATAATATCATCTACATACACAACAAGTATTAGTAATTTGTCATTTTCAATTTTTATGTAAAGATTGCTATCTGCTGATCCCTTTGAAAAACCTTGTTGATGAAGATATTTGTCCAAATGGTAGTACCAGGCCCTTGGAGCCTGTTTAAGACCATAGAGAGCCTTCTTTAGTTTGCATACAAGATTTGGATCATTCCCAAGGATGAAACCATCTGGTTGCTCAATGTACACTTCTTCTTCTAAGTCCCCATTCAGAAAGGCTGATTTCACGTCCATTTGAAAAAATTTCAACTTCTGAAAGCTTGAGAGAGCAAGGAACATTCAGATGGCCTCAAGTCTAGAAACGGGAGCAAAAATTTCTTTGAAGTCTATTCCTTCTTGTTGAGCATACCCTTTACACACAAGTCTGGCCTTGTTTCTAATTACTTCTCCATTTTCATTCAACTTATTTTTGAAGATCCATTTTGTCCCTATGACATTCTCATCTTTTGGTCTAGGAACCAACTCCCAAGTGTTGTTATTTTCAATATGCTCAAGTTCTTCATCCATTGCCTTGACCCAGCATTCATCTTTGCATGCCTCTCTTACATTTTGTGGTTCAGTGGAGGAGAGCAATGCCAAATAGCTTGAGGCTTCTGCAATTGTTCTTCTTGTTTGTACACCTGCTTCTTTCTGCCCCAAAATCTGAGATTCTGGATGATTCTTTTGAACGTACCTGGATGGAGTCTTCTCTTCTATCCTTATTTTCTCCTCAGGTTCCTCTTGAGGTTCTTCTTCATCATTTGTCTGATTTGGAGAGTAGTTTTCATCCTTTTCGATATTTTCATGATTTACTTGCCTAGGGATGTATCCTTTTTCGTCAACCACTACATCAATGCTGTCAACAATTCTTCCAAGTCTTTTATTGTAACACTTATATGCTTTGCTGTGGGGAGAATAACCAAGGAGAATGCCTTCATCTGCTCTAGGTTCAAGTTTGCCAAGCTGTTCATCAGTGTTCTTGATATAGCATTTGCTCCCAAAAATTTTGAAATGCTTTACAGAAGGAGTCTCACCATACCAGAGCTCATGAGGAGTTTGAGTGTTGTTCACTCGGACATTTGTTTTGTTGAGAATAACAACCGCAGCAAATGCAGCTTCACCCCAGAAGGTTGCGGGAGTCCCAGACTCATCAAGCATAGCACGAGCCATTTGTTGGACCGTTCTGTTCATCCTTTCCACCACTCCATTTTGCTGAGGAGTCCTAGCTGTAGAGAATTCCCTTCTTATTCCATGTTCTTCACAGAAATCGAAAAATTCATTTGAGGTAAACTCCCCACCTTTTTCGGACCTGAGGCACTTAATTTTGTGATCTGATTCATTTTCAGCCAAGGCTTTGAAGGATTTGAATTTTTCGAATGCTTCGTCCTTGTGTTTCATAAGTCCCAACCAAACCATCCTGGAGAAGTCGTCAATGAATAATATAAAGTATTCTTCTCCTTGAGGTGACCTTGTCCTAAATGGACCACATACATCTGTATGGACTAGTTCAAGAGGCCTACTGGCTGATCCTTCCTTCTCAGGGAAGTTAGTTTTGGTTTTCTTACCAAACTGACATGATTTACATATGGTGTTGTCTAGAATTTTGATATCTGGAAGACCACGAACTGCCTGGTATTTGCATGCTTTCCTTATTTGTGAAATGCTTAGATGCCCCAACCTTCGGTGCCATAACCAATGTTCATCATCCTTGCTCAAATAGCATTGTTGTTGTCCTTCTTCAAATATGTATAGATTATTTGGAGTTCTTCTGCCTTTGATCACTGTTTTTCCTGTATCAAGATCATGAACGCTACATCCATTTGATCGAAATATTACCTCGGTTCCTTGATCACACATCTAACTGACACTCAGTAGATTATGCTGCAAGCCATCTGTTATAGACAATTTTGTGCCTTACAGCAACAGACATGAATTGTCAATAATCCAAGGGATCCAAAGTTCCCTAAACATGATGTTCCTACCCCTAGAGGAACAAGGTCAGCAAACCAACAGCTCTCAGATCAGTTCTCCACCTGAAAATACTAAAAACAAGCAATCCTGAAATCAAAGCAGGTGCTCCACTAGGTTTCTGCGCTGAAACTCAGTTGCTCCATGGTGTACCTGCGTTGCAAAGCAAGTGGGACAAAGGCCACCTGCGCTGAGCGAGATGGGACAAGTGGCACACTGAGTCATTGCTCTGGAATCTTCCAAAAATGACACTTGGATCAGGTATTTCACCTTGTGATGAGTCAGAGGCTCTGTTTCTCCAAGTGGAAGCAAGGTTCTCCAAGTGGACTCAAGAACTGAAGATCAACTAAAGATTAACTGAAGAGAGAGAGGACACAAGGCAGCTACACATCAGTTGCAAGCTGACTCATCCTTTCTCAATTCATCTATATATTGAGCTCTCTCCTATGAGCTCAGGAGGCTGGAATTTTGTGCAAAGTAATGCTATGCTGTTGGTTTCACTATAGAGCTATTGGGTGATTGCTTGAGGGAGGTGAAGAGGAGAAATTCTTTCTGCTGGGAGGTGTTGCTGGATTAGGACCTTCAATGGTTGTAACACTCTCAGAACCTTTACTTCTTCATTAATAAAAGCTATTGAGGTTCTTCTATATGCATTTGTTCCAATGATGTTTTGTGATAATTGTATATTTGGTTTATGCTAATCCGTGAATCAGTTATGATTGCATGCCTCTTGTAGTCTCCTTCTTTGTCATTTTGCAGGATCTCATTGTAGCTGGGCCGGCAAAAGAGCAAAGAGCTGGGAGCAAGCGGCCATAGAGAAGAGTTTTGGATTCGACATTAAGCGCAAGGCAACGGTTAGTGCATTTATCCACTCTCTTTTGCTTTCATAAAGAAGTAAACCTTAAGTAGTTTTCTTTACAGTTGTTGCTGAGGTACTATCACCCTTAGAGTGGGATAGGGTCATCCGAGTCGGATACTTTTCCCTACAACAAACGGGCGACTCCGCTGGGGATCGTATCCGTTTGATTGTGTTTGTAGTATTTTGCTATTCATTTCCTGAACAAAAGAGTACCAAATCGAAAAGCTTTTGACTATATCAAAAGCGAAGTAGAGGGCAGCTACTCTAGCTCATTTCTGAGCAAGTTCATGATTTGAAGAGCTGATCTACAAGGATCCTTGTAAGCTCTTAGTGATAGCTTTTCACCTTCCTAATCATCCCTTTGAGTGTGCTTGACTGATTGCTTCTGATTTGAGCAAAAACTGTGCATTTTTGAGAAAATTATGACCCGGAAACTGTGAAAACGCAAGTTTCGTTTTCCAAAGCAGGTAGTACACAGGCTACCTACTTTGCAACGCAGGTCCCGAAGGGGCTACCTGCGTTGAGAGCCAGACTGGCTGTGCAGCACCTGCGTTGGCCCAATTTTGCCTAGTGCTGTTGGGGTTTCCTCCTTTTCTCTTGCCTGTTTTCACTATTGATTTGGCTGCCAGTTACCAGTCTTGCACCTGTTCTGAAACCAATATTACTTGCCATCATTCTGCCTCTGTTATATAACGAAATTGTACTTGTTCTTTGTATTTCTTACTCATTTACAATTTCCCATAACGAAGAGTAAACTAGTCTTGCTTTTGGCCTCTTAGATCTGAACCTGTGTTAGGCATTTTGCTGGTCTAAAGAGTTAGCTTGTTTGCTGTCCATAGCTGATTAGTCATTTTTACTTTCGTCAGTATGGTTTGATTTCATGTATTTCCAGTGATTAAGCAAGTGAATCTTAAGGTGTCTTTTGATTTTGGACAAACTTGTTTGTTTTCGCTCTAAATCGAAATCAAAGTTATATAACCGCTTTCTTTTTGTAATCCATCAACATTAAGAAAAGGAAAAGAAAATACATGCATTGTGCATTTTGCATTTGAAAAAGTTTGCATGATGATTTAGGAGAAAGTGCATTAGTTTGTGCTGTATGAACTGTGTGAAAAGAATTTGCCTTTCTTCTCCCTCAGTAGTTAAGATTTTCATCAGTCAAAAAGATTTGAAAAAGCTTGCTTCTCATCTTAGGCTGCATTTAGGAATTTGTCATATACATCTCGTCGTGAACCTTGAAAGGCAAACTTTAAAAAGATCAACTTAAAATATACTGAATGAACCTAACAACGCATTGTAACATAACGCAAACATCTAGAGGTCTAGGTAGAGACGTGTTCCGGCGTCGTTAAACATAGTGACTGTCGATCTCTACGAAGGTGGGTGATTCCTCCTGAGAGTCGGTGGCACTAATACGGAGTTGTGCTCCCACGTACCGTCGCGTATATATTGGGAGACCCCTATAGGCAATTATCCTTTATCCATAGGAAGCCGTGTCGGCCGCCGTACTGATCGCGATGCAGTGAACACAGCATTCACGAAGATCGACCACCCGTACCGTAAAACGTATTTTGTGGTTTCGCGAAAGGTTTGGCACACCCTCTGCCTAGATCTCCAGAGCAGTTTCTTTTGGCCCTTTTCAAACTCTATAACTGAAAAGGTCCAACCGAGCATTTGTCACTTCGGGCTCGTTAATACATCGAAGGAGACTAGAGTCATCTTTAACTTTTTCTCGACTCTTAAAACATGAAAAAGCAAAGTTATGTTTAAAAGCGTCTAATAAAATTCATTCAAATCGGAAACACAAATTTTCCCCTTTATATTTTAGTTGATCGAGTAATCCGCAATCGTGGAAGAAAGTCAATTGAATATCTGTCGTTCTCGGAGGCTTGCGAGTCAACCATCTTTGTCTCCGGAATCGAAAACAATCCGGGCAAAGCGAACTCGTCGAACCAGTTCAAAATCTCCTTTAAAAGTTAGAACAAGTGTTCCAACAACATCTGAGATTCTGGTCACTCCAAAAATTTCTGGAAACCCTGCCTCCATAGAAGAAGTTCAACCGCCACAGAGGGACAGTAATATTGATCCTAGTCTGGGGGCAAATACTTGTATGACTGAACCAGTTCCATCTGTAACCGGTCCAGAGAGTTTTGTTCCTCAAACATCTGTCGCTGTCGATCCAACCCCTTCTTCGGCACCGGAAATCTTTTACGGACCTGACGGTCTTCCTCTTCCACCTGGTCTGATTGCGATAGAGGAAACTATAGAGGAACCGCAAGTATCCACTCCAATTCAATTTGGAGTAGGGGTCACTCTATTTCCTGCTACAACAGAAGTTTGTCCATCACCAGTGGAAGTTCCTGTAGAATCACTAGGCGATCAATTGGATAGACTAAAAATGTCTGAACAACCATCGACATCTAGGACTGTGTCAAATGACACGGCGACGGCAGAATTACCTGCCGCAAATCCAACAATGTTCGCCGGCATACCATCTGTCCCAACTAGCTCTCAATCGCTAGAAGGAGTCCACCAAGAGACTATCTCGACAGTATGGTCTGTTCCTGTTTGTTCCGGAGTAATGTCTGGTAACTCTCATGGTGAGACTCATCAAATTGACCCTTTTGGGAATCTAATTAGGCCATCCAGTCCTCCAGGACAATCAATTGCCTTGAGTTCTGGATTGCTACCGTATGGGGGGCAGTATGCCTTTTCATTACCCCCTCCGGGAGGGTACCCATACAGGAGTTCTCAACCTTATTCAAGTTATGGTGGAATTGCAACGAGTAGTTGGGTAACTATGCTATCCCAGCCACCAAGAGTTGTATATTCTATGCAACAGTGTGTACATGTGACAAACATCCCAACTACACCGGCTATTGTGACCGTGTCGCAAGTTCAAACAATGCCTGTTGTGTGTCAACCTCAGATTTCTCAGGTTCTCATGCAACAGCCCCTTGACCCTGCGACCCAACCACAATCACCTACTGGTGGGGCAACACAAGTACAGTCGGGTACAACTACCCCACATCTTGGTCCAATGGTTAGTATAGCGCAACAACCCATGGTGTCGCAACCGTGGATAGTGCAATACCAACAGCCGCAATTCCAACAAGTGTACCAGGGTTCTGAACAGCAAATCTTTGCGAATACGGGACAACCATATATTCAAAATGGTCAAAATCAACCACTTTATAGTGGTCAATTCCATCAACCGTATCAATCATACCAACATCAACTCCATTATGCTGGTATGCAAAGACCAACTGTTCAGGCGATTCCATCGTATCCTGGTTACGCTTCACCTAACTTGAATCAACAGTTACCATTCGTGGCGACTTTAGAGTTGCCTGATTTACATCGGTTAACCAATGATCCAATTGCTTATGCCCCATGGTGGCCAGTGATTCCGCACAAACTTCCATCCGACATTCCTAAATTCAATGGAAATCCAGGTGAAGACCCGTCGAATCATGTGATGACATTTCATCTATGGTGTTCGTCGAACACTTTGAATGACGATTCGATAAGGCTTCGCCTCTTTCAGAGGACATTGACAGGTCCAGCGGCAAAATGGTATATAGAATTGCCTAGAGCTTCGTTCGACAATTTTAGCTCCCTTGCCACGACATTCTTAACCCACTTTCAATTACCAATAAGGTATGAAACGGGAACAGAGATATTGACCAACTTCAAACAGACAACCGCAACTCATATATCAGATCATATACATGAGTGGCGACGTCGACGAAGAATGGTTAAAACATACGTTCCTGATCAGCTTTTAGCTGAGTGGTTTATAAAGTCGTTACTTCCGGCCATAACGGAAGATGTGGCAAAGGGAGGAGTCGTAACAGAAGAGCAGGTTATCGCTCGTGCACAATATTTGGACTTAGTATATACTCAGTCCGGCACGCTCTATGACAAAATACCAGACGCCCCTAGACCAGAGTTTTCAATCCCTCCTCCTCCTAAATCAAACAGTGACTCTCATGCCGGTGATGGCGTGATAGGCACGGCAAACACGAATCCGAAAAAGACCCAACAAAAGAAGGCCCGTAAGGATTCGAATCAAAATGCGCATGAAGAAGTTCTTGCTTCGGAAGTAAATGCCGTATCGACAGATAAGGGCAAAGAAACCAATCAACCAGGAAGCAAGAAGAATCAAAACGAAGGGAAGAAAGATCAAAGAAAGTCATCTCCTCGAAAAAATCCTCGTAGAAAGGAGAAAACGTCTAGGAGATGTCACATATGTGACGATGATCATTGGACGACAGATTGCCCGTACAAAGCTGAGTTTAAAAGATTCGTAAAGAATCCGCACACTCCAGCCGTATTGACTGATCCATTTCCCGACCCAAGTCAGAATCTGGTTGACAGTGGAAATGCTTCCCCATCACAAGTTATGATGTTGTCAAGTTTTAAGCGCCAAGATGATGCTTTAATTTCAACATTAGACAAAAGCCATGGGAATTCACAGTCGTTGAATGGCGAGAGAAAAGGTCGATCAGGCAGTTCGGGAAAAGTATCCGACTCGGATGACCCTATCCCACTCTAAGGGTGATAGTACCTCAGCAACACCATCAACATACAAAAAATTTCCAGCTTTGACCTTTTCTTTCAAATGAGCAGTGCCTTTTCCTTTTATGGCTGCAGGGGTATCATTTCCAAAAGAAACTTTCTTACCCTTTTCTAAAGCAGTATATGATTCAAGTTTTTCTTTATCACCTGTCATATGATTCGAACATCCGCTGTCGATGTACCATAGATTTTCCTGTCCTTTTGCATAAAAAGATATCCCACATCTTTCTGGTTGTGGTTCCTTTATTCTCCATGTTCGGGTGCTTGAGGCTTGTTCCTTTGTCTGCCGAAACCTGCTCCTGCATTCAGAATCTTCATGACCGAAGTTATTACAAATAGAACATTCAATTTCATTTTCAAGGGTCGAAAAGTTGTTATAGGTCCTTTTCGTAATCCTGGTCATACTTCTTTGTTTTTGAGCTTCTCTAGTCATGATTGTCTTATAGGCAACACATTGAGCTGCTTTGTGACCAAAGTTATGGCAAGAGAAACATTGGCCATTGAAGAAACTTCTGCGATTATCAAATCTACCAGCCAAATGATTGTAATTTCTATTGTCATCCATTCTTGAAGCAAATTGAGAAGTTTTTACCTGTGGCTGGTTGTAGCTTTTGTTCATCCTTAAGATGGATTGCCCTTGGTTTACCTGGTAATCTTTGTTTGTTCTTGATGTAATTCGTCCCTGCTTTACCTGATGATCTCCATTGGGCTTTTGCTCATTCCTCCTTGCTGCATCGAGATAACTCTTTGAGGTGGATGCTTGAGATGTTTCTCCATTATAACCCAGACCTGTCTTAATTAGAGGAGAACGCTATACATTGATAATTTCATCCAGAGTTTCAGATCCTTTAACAAACTTAAGATTAAGAAACTTTGTTTTCTCAATTTCTTTTCTAAGGCCAACAATTTCACATTTTAACTTCTCAAGAGATTTTTCTTTTTCATCAAGTTGAAATTGCAGAGTATCAATGATCACATTCTTTTCTTCTAAACATGTCTTGAGTCTAGAAATATCTTCATAAAAGTCATCCACATCTATAGCATCCATGTAATCATCATCTTCAAAAGCCATTAAAAGTTTATAATCATTACCTCGTTCATCTTCGTCACTATTTGATAGGCCATCACTGTCTTCATGAGTGTAGTAAATTTTCTTAGTTGCATTATGTTTCTTGTTCCATCTAACAGGTTCCTTCCCTTTGTCAATCTTATCCTTGTGAGGACATTTGGTAGCATAGTGACCGACTCTTCCACAAGCAAATCATTTGAAAGGTAACTTACCTCGGAACCGTCCAGTACCCCGTTGAAGATTTCTGACAAAATTTGATTCTTCTTCTTCTTCTGACACGTGTCCTGACTCGTAGTACTCACCTTTGCCTGAAGCCTTGAAGGCAACTTCTCTCCTGTTTGATGGACCTCCTTTCCTCATTTCATAAGCAGTTAGAATTCCGTGCAGCTGTGACATTTTAAGGCTTTGTAGATTCTCTTTTTCTTCTATAGCAGAAACTTTAGATTCAAACCTAGGGGACAAAGATCTTAGAACTTTTTCAACCACAACAGCCTCTTTTATTTCTTCACCCAAATTTTTCATACAATTAACAATCTCATCTACACGAAGAAAATAGTTAGCCACACTTTCACCATTATACATCCTGAGATTTTCATACTGAATCCTGAGGGTCTGAAGTTTTGCTCTTTTTACCTGATCATCTCCTTCATAGCTCAGAACAATCTTGTCCCATATCTCTTTTGCAGATTTAAACTGCATTACCTTGACAAATTCTGATTGAGATAGGCATCCTAATAGAGTATTGACCGCCTTTGCATTTGTTTCATATTTCTTCTTCTCAGTCGGATCTGTAGGAGTTGCTGATGGAAAAGTATACCTTGTATCTATGTGTTGAGGGGCCCGAAGTCGGGTCAACAACAAGGGGGATACCCACCCGGTCCGGAACCTGGTTGGCGGCTCCTTGCCCATTTGGAGTAGCAGGTCCGACTAGGGGTAATGGGACCAATTTCCCAATGTGATGGGTGTGTGTGTGTGCGTAGAGTCTGATGATATTAATCTAGAGGTTTTTCTAAACTAGTCTCGATTCTAACTGCTAAACTAACTCTATGCTAATGTAATCTAATGAAGAGAAATACATCTGATCTATGCTAACCCAGGGTGTTTTTCTTTTGTTTATGCGATCTAGAAAGATTTCTAACAGCAGCTGGTAATAAAGATCATTCAACTGATATCAGAATATAAACCAATAAAGATAAACCATTCTGCATAAGAAGTTAGGCAGAATAGTTGTGAACAACATATCGCATAATCAGTCTTCTATATGTTAAGCATGATTAAATGATCCCACCATACAGAAGTGCCAAATGGTAATGCAGACATTCATACAATAACATATAAAGAACTCAGCTACATATCACTTTAGGGATACTAGCAGAATCTAGTCAAGAGATAAAAGTACCATTTATGACTAACTTCACCAATAAACTTCAAGTAATAATGATTTATTTCTACTTGTTCTAACATCTGCTAAGAGTACAGAAGTGCAACATCAGTAACAGATATTAAAATGCAAACATAAATAAATCTTGATCCATCTATTCATCAAAAACCTCCTCTGAGGGTGCAGAAGTGCATGTTCTGAGGATAAGTTTTTTGACAAATTTCCGGACCCTTCTCCAAAAACCATGAGAAGGGTTAAATAATACTAACTAATCAATCTTAATTACATGAAATTATGGAATCGGCTTCAAATGACCGCCCTTTCACTAAAAGCAACTTTATTTCTAAACTTAAAATCTAATTTCTGACCGTTTCTGTATATTCTCTTTAGTGCTGTCAACAGTGCAACGTTTTCCTGGGAAGAGTCGGCTGGCCGCTTTCTTCTTTCGCTCTGGAGATAAAAGTGGAAATAACAGGAGCTGGCACTTCCTTCCGGCAGACCAGAAGATATTTTCGAAAACCTTTCTCTAGCTGGGTGTATTCGCCACGTGTATACTTAGCATAACCCAGGTTCTTCTCGAACTGATTTTGCTGTTGCTGTTTTCGGTTTCCGGTCGTGCGAATGACTGAGTGGGTTAGGAGTCGTGCTGTATGGACATCCCCCTGTTTTAAGAATTGTTTCCGTTCTTTGTTCCAGGTTTTCCTGAAGCGTCTTCCTTCTCATGCGCTTCTTTCTCTGCTTTACCAAGTCTGAGCTTCAGGATCTTTTCTGAACACGCTGCTTTTGTGCGCCTTTGACTCTGAGTCCTGAATAGTCTAATTTCATCAGTGCCGGTTGGCTGATAGTCTGGAATCCGCGGTTCTGCTGCATGCGGCATCCGTTTGCGGAGGCATTCTCTCTTTACTATCTGATTGGCGCTTTCCTCTTTCCCTCAAATGTTTCCTGCATATAAACTTATATTAGTTGCGTGTCTTGCAGTCTACGCAAAGAAGAAGGGAAATGAAAAGATTTGACGTGAAAGTATTAATCTCTAATGAATGCATAACCCTGACATTCATCATGACTTGACTCTTCGATAAATGTAATGCAATCATTCCTAGATACTCAAGCATGCGGTCATTAAATTCCTTCAAGGCGCGCACTTAATCCTGGGTTTATCGTGTGATAAGTCTTTTCAGATCGCAGATCGCAAATCGCTGCCATCGCAGATCGCAAATCGCAGATATCGCAAATTTTGTTTAATGGTTTATGCCGTATAGCGCGATGCTTGCGATTTGCGATATCGCATATCGGCGATCGGCATTTCTCGAAGGTCTTCTTTTAAAGGGGCGCGTGTGATGTATGCGACGCGATGAACTTCGCATCGCTCCTTCGCAGTCTTGCTTTTCGCGCTCGAGCAATGCTTCGGCCTTTCTTTGCGATGCGATTCAAGCCTTAGGGAGAGAAATACAAAAACTTTAGAAAAATAATTTTTTGGGATTTTTGTTCAGGGTCCCCTCTTTGATTGACGTTATTGCTAATGTCAAGTGAAGAAGGGGGGTTGTTGGTGACCACAACAATGGCGATTCACTGTGAAGAACCAGTTATCTCTGCTTGTTCTATTGCATTTTCACTTCCAAAACAGAAAAGTTTTCTTATGCCTAAATTTTGTTATGGACAGATAGAGTATTACCTTTTATCCTGTCAATGATGCTTCGTCACAACTTCTTATTTCATTCTGATTGTTTGTTTCCTCTAGGTTATTTCTTGTATTCATACCTAGTTATTACTCAGTCTTTTCAAAGACAAAATAAGGTCTTCTCTGCGTACTGGCTTTGTAAAGTATGCTCCTTTGTCGTAGGTAGAGCCTCTGCTGCCCGCAAGCGTCCATAGCCTCGACAGGGTTACCATGTTATCCAGCAATGATCCTTTTTCCTGCTTGAGGTTATTTACAACATTCCAGAGAAAAACCCTTTTGACACTTTTTCTTTCTTTTTTAATTTTTTATTCTCTAAAGAACAATGTCTTGGTTTGGTGGCCAAATTATGACACAGTCATCCACTTGATTTACGCTTTTGCTGAACAAGCTGGCTCGTGATGAGACCCCTTGTAGCGACGCAGGCCAGAGAAAGAAAAACTACGTATCTGTCTTAAGATCTTCTGTTTACTGAATTTTTCTGTTGATAAGGTGTTCTGGGTTAGTTCTGTTACTATTGATCTGGTTACTGCAGTTGACTATGTAATTTACATGTACTTGATGATCATTTGATGCTTATGGATCCAGTTTGAAAATTTATGAAAAGTGGTCCTTGTAAGAAAAGAAGTAGGGGGTTGTAGCTCCCTTCCAAGAAAGACTGGAAAACGAGAGAGAGTTGTAGCTCTCTGCAGGTTGCAGCCTGTGTACTGGTAAAGGACTGCACGAGTACAAAATCATTGTAAAAGGAGTTTCTAATTTGAAAGAAGATAGAGACATATTGCAGCAGGTGGTTTTCACCCACATTGGGTTTCCACCTTACATATGGTGTTCTTTGGTGTGACTATCTGTTTTTCTTGTTCATGCTCATTATTTTATGGTACTGATATGCAAAAATAATTCAAAGTATAAATAAGGAAGATCTGTTAAAAGAACTTGATAATACTGATTCACCCCCCCTCTCAGTATTATTTCCAACAGTTTGTCCCATCAAAAATCGGTGGCCTGATTGATGCTTCCCTCTCGTAGTTGCTCATGATGCAAGATCTTTCTTCAAGCGATCAAGCTTCTTCTGAAGAACCTACTCTGATACCAATTGTTGGAAATAATACTGAGAGGGGGGGGTGAATCAGTATTATCAAATTCTTTTCAATATGCCTTCCAGATTTATACTTTAATTTATTCTTCAGATATTGATCATTAATTTGTATGTCAGTGCCATATAATAATGAACAAGAACAAGAAAAATAGATAAGCACACCAAAGAACACCAGATATAAGGTGGAAATCCAATGTGGGTGAAAACCACCTGCTGCAATATGTGTCTATCTTCTTTCAATTAGAAACTTCTTTTACAAGGATTTTGTACTGGTGCAGTCCTTTACCAGTACGCAGGCTGCAACCTGCAGAGAGCTATAACTCTCTCTCATTTTCCAATCTCTCCTGGAAGGGAGCTACAACCCCCTTTGCTCTTCTACTTCTTTAAGGACCATGTTTCATTAATTTTCAGACTGGATCCAAGAAGATCAAATAATCATCAAGTACATGCAAATCACCCAATCTCCTTATACAATCAACCAATGAATCGCCCAACTTCTTAGAATGTTGTAAACAGAAAAGTAATACCAGAAATCTAAACCTAGAACTCTGCAGCAATAGATAAAAGACAGCCAACAAATGTTTCAAGACAGGTCCGCAACTTCACTGATATAAACCTGCGGATATCTGCATTCTTTCTGTGCCTGAACTGCACAGATCCGCACCTTATCCTTCTGCTGCTCTGCGTACCACCGCACTTTCTCCTTCTGCTGAACTGCGTACCTCAACTCAGATACGCACTGCACTGTTTGTCAGACCGCGTACCTCCTCATTGTTCCTTCTGTGCCTCTGCATATCTCCGTACCGTGCTTTCTTCTATTCTGCGTACCTCGCACTGCGCCTTCTGTTGCGCTGCGTACCCCCGCACTGCGTCTTCTCCTGCACTGCGTACCCCCGCACTTGCACCGTGGATCGCCTGCAAACCTCTGATTAGGGCCAAATTAACAGTCCTCCAATTTGCCACAGTCAGTCAGATCCACAGATCTGATCATGCGCCCGAGAGATCACGACTTATCAATAGATTCGCCTTAAATTTTCTCCTTGATTTAGATCTAGCTTTTAAAACCAATCACCCAAAATTTCAGATCTTAAGATATTCAAATTTCACAAGTGTTTTACCAAGTGATCTCCTTCCCCTTTTTATAGTCAATCCCTTATTCACACCATGGGACAAAACCATCAAACACAATAAGGGATCCAAACCAGGGTTCAACAATTTAGATCCTATACCACTGGCCAAAACCATAGGATCATGAACCGACGAGCTAAATACCAAGGGCCAAACTTAAGAAACCCCATGTGAGCGCACTTCTCTGCATTGGAGAGAGTGAACTGGGGGACCGCACCTTATGAACGGATAACCTGCAGGTATGTTTGCACTTCCTGGACGGCGAACCTGCGGGTACGCACCTTTTGAATGAAGCACCTGCGAACCTCTTATTTTCCATCATTTTGAGAGCCTGAACAGAATTTTTCCACTTGAGTGGCGAACCTGCGGGTACGCACCTTTTGAACGAAGCACCTGCGAACCTCTTATTTTCCATCATTTTGAAAGCCTGAACAGAATTTTGCCACTTGAGTGAGTTGCCATCAAGTACAACACCTCTACCATAGAGCCAAACCAGAATCATAATGCCAATAGAAATATCTCTCCTCAAAGACAAGGTGTCCTTCTCTTTGCCTGCTATATGTCATATAATTGAATCTGGGACATTTTTGAAGATGTGCATGAGATCTAATAGGTGATATATTAATAGATACTTCCAATATCGGAGCTCATAAAATATGGATTTCCTTTTCATCCCTTCTGGCATCTTGATTACAGCTTGTTCTGGTTCTTCAGTAGAATCAGCCCCATAAAAGAAATCCTGGCAAGCTTTCAATTCAACATCTTCACACTTCTAAGCCAATCAGCTAGACCCATAATCACGAGAGGGCCTCTATTTTCACCTTTTCCATTAAATTGATTCTTATGGAAATTTCTAAACCTATGATTTGGTTGTAGAAAAACCTTTTTGTTTGCATAAATAAATTTATGAAGATATTTAGAATATTACCCTTGAAAGTTGTGATGACAATAAATTATGAATGTAAATAGGTAATTTTTTTATCTTACCGGAATAACAACCAAGTCCAATCCTGAGAAATCATGAATAGTCCAACATAGTATAACATACAACATGAAGGACCTGTTTGATGGAGGATGTGAGATGTCATATATTTTTATGCCTTTCCATAGGAGTTGCATCTCATCAATAAAATGCACAAGATAAACATCCATGTTTTTAACTTGATGTTTTCCTGGAACAATGAGAGTCAGCATAAGGTGCTCCTCTCTAACACTCATCCATAAGGGAATATTGTATACTATCAATTTGGATGGCCAAACACTATAATTTTAGCTCATGAAAGAGAATGGGCACACTCCATCAATTACAAGACCAAACCTGATACTACAGGGTTCATCTTTGAATTTTTTGGCCATTTTTCCTCTATGTGTTTCAATGCTTTGAAGTCGACCGAAATTTTCATGAATCTATCTTTACTCCAATTCTTTGCATGTTAATCCATCAATTGTGCAAGTGACTTGCAACGAAACATTCATTGAAGTCTAGGTATAATTAGCATGTGATGTAAAACCTTCTTTCGAACTATAAGACCTTGTACATGTGTACAATATCTCTTCTCTTTGCATATAAGGAATTCTACCTTGTCTTTATATTCATCTCTATATAAGATGCAATCATTTTTACATGAAATAATTTGCTAATATTTAATCCCCAGCTCAACCAACAACTGATGCGCCTCTCTGCAATTTGATGGCAACACATTCTCTTCAAGAAATATTTTAGTTTTTAGTGGCTTGTAAGATTTACAAAGATTAGATAAATTGAATGTTTGATTTATGATGAACATGTTTGATATTCCAATATTCTATATTGGGACTATTCATATACAATATATGGTTTTAAAATCTCCTTAAAGAAATATAAATGAAGTTGATGAATGTTTACGAATTACGTATACCAATTGACAGTGCATTATAAGAAATAGATTTCAACTCACTTAAATAGGGTGGTGAATCCTTTGCCTAATCAACTGAATAGTAACTTGATTTCTAATAATATTAATGTGATGCCAATTTTTAGGTTATAATTGCACTTGATTTGAACACAGGTGTCTTTTCTGCTTGCTTGATGGAGTCTTTCAGTAGGTTGTTATCATCAAAATTATGTTGGTTGTAATTACCCTAGTTGTCATCATTACTATCAACCATATGATCATTATTGTCATCATTGTTTCCATCAACAAAGAAACCTATAAACATCTCATTCAATCCTTCTTCATGCATTACATTTTCACTTTCATGCTCATCACCATTAACGCTGCTAGCTAGTAGCATATTGCAGTCATCAGTGTATGCAAATCTCATCAGTTGTTCAAATTTCTCAAGTGGTAGAGTTCTATTTAAATATGGATCATACCGTCCAACTCTTAATAGCCCAGTTGGAAAATCTTGGGTATTAGTAGTCATTCTTTCATCATCATATTCCACCTATCGATAAAAAAAACCATTATTTAATGTTTGGGAAGAAATGGACAGATCATAAATGTATCAATTTCAAAGAAATATAATCAAATATTGCTTAACAAATCCCATCCAATGTACTATAGTCTTGACCAAACTCTTCTTTAGTGGAATCATTTGTTGTGTTTGAAGTATCCATTGATATATCCTCTTCCACCCACTATGTTTTCGTGATTTAACAGTTTTAGGTCCACGCCCACGTATATATGTTTTTTTTCTTTTGCTAGTTGAACGCTTAGGTTTTGCATTTATTCCAATCTCCAACTGAAATATCAACAACATGCATTAATTTATTTCAAGGTTGGATAATACACTATAAATTCTAATAATACTGTGAAAAAGGATGGACGTATCACAAAATGCTTCCTAAGTTAAGTCAAAATTTGATAATTACCTGATGTCCTGCGACATCTGTTGTGTCCTTATTTAATATGACACGATCTATTTCCATGGCCTCGTCTTGCCCCTATAATACATAACATAGTCAATGATGTTTAACACACCAATTATATCAATTCAACTAATATGCTATCCAACACGAAACCTCACTTTACTCATATATTTGACATATCAATATCATGTTTTGGATTTGAAAAAAACAACATATTTTGTATAACTTTATCTCCTCTATGTTGTAATATTTGTGAATTAATAAACACCATCCTCCTTTGGTTGAGGTTGCTTTGTCTTTTTACCTTTATTGTATCTATAGATTCCGTATCTCACTCTATGGCCACCCACTTTCCTCTTGTTGATTTAGTAGGTCTACATCATTCACGTCCCTTGTCCATGCATGGTCTCCTCCAGATCCTGCATGTAATACACAATAATGACATTAGTCACATAACATCTATGCACTTTTTCATTGCTCTATCCAATTTGCGAAATGCACAATCGATTAAAGCACAACTGGATTTCACAAAACCTTTCTAACTAAAATGCCCCTATTTTCAATATATACCCTTTTTGTTAATTTTTATTCCCAATATGGTGACATGACACAACTCTTATAAATCTTAGATGAGGATTATGTAATCTAATGGACTTTTTTTTTTATTCGTATTTGTATTTAACTTAATTCAAACCCTTCATCCATAATTTTAAACCACCAAATATTTGTATTTTTGTATATTTAAATTAAAAAAAATCCTTTAAACCTATATGTTAGAGAATATACTATTTTCAAATTTTGATTTTTAAGTCTTCTAAATGAAATCAATATACAATATAATAATTACTATAAGTTAACTTGTGGATGTGCCACCATCCACCCTACAAAGGAGTAAAGAGTGAGTGGCGGGATCGAAAATGTTTGTGTCACATGTATACATAATCACTAAGCAACACAACCTTTAAAGGTGAAAATCTGCGTATGTGACTATAGCTAGTGGATTGTTACATTATGAGTCATTAACTATTAAATAAAATTAGAAAATTTGAAATCACACCAAATTCATTAGTGGGCTAGGAAAATATGACATAAAACACCCTTCATTGCAGGGTCAAAACACCATTTATAGGGCTTTACATCAACCAACATTTCAGCTTATCCCATGTGCCTATGCACATTGCACATCCAATATTCATATTCAACTAACACAACCACATTAAAAATTGTGGTTGATTAATGCTGCTAGGCGTATATTAAGCACATTTATTAATATTTATATCAACCACATTTAATAATAATAATAATAATAATAATAATAATAATAATTATTATTATAATATAATTATCCCATTTGCCTATGCACATTGCACATCCAATATTGGTATTCAATTAAACATCATAAGAAATGACAATAACATGGAAGGCTCCCACATCGACATTGCAAAGTGCACAGATGATAATGAATACAAATTAGACCAAATCGAAAAAAAAAAGGCTCGACAATCTATAATTGGCGGGCACAATGGATAAAAATATTGTGTATCCCAACTATTCAACAAAAGAAATGCAGTACATTCACCATATTTCCATTTTAATACTCGCCAATTGCAAATCGAGGGAGCTTTGAAGTTATGTGCAGAGTTGGAGCAGACCACAATTGGAGCAATGCGTTGAGGCTATGAAAGAACACAACTAATTAATTGGATCTCTATTGATGGTGGGTAGAGATATTGACAGACCTCTCCTCCCCTGTTGTGGATTTAAATAAAAAAATATTTGTGGGTGTGATTTAGCCTCTAGCAGTCATGAAATCAATTTGTGCATCGCATTCACCCCCAACCAGACATGAAAATCAAAGCCCTATCCATCCATTTTGCACTACTATTGTTTAAAACAGTTAGAGGGAAGGGAGAAAGACATAGGGAGCAAAGACAAGGTATTTTCCACAGTGCGGAGGAAAAAAAGTTGCCCTAGGACACCAAAAAATGTTAAGTAACAACATGGGAAATGAGAAAAGGGATCTGATTCTTGCAAGAATAAGGTATTTCATACTCAATATATAGATTTGCACATGTTTCCATTGCTTGTTTGAATTGTATTTTTTAGTTTTTAGTTTCTAAAATATAAAAGAAGAAATTAGTGTTTATTTTTTTATTTCTAATTTTAAAATATTTTTTTATTGGACATATAAAGACATGACAATGAGAAACTAAAAGAGGCAATGGCTTCTATATTGGGGGTAGAAGCAACGAATAAGCTAGAAGGTATGTAAGTGTCCATGCTTGCCAAATACATGGAAGAACGTATTAAAAGCACTGAAATAGACCAACCAAAGAAACCCTAGCCTTATTCATTCCCATCCCAACCCTAGCCTTATTTAAACCTCATTGAGTTATGACTTATTTCACTCATGGATCTAACCCTAATGACGAACCACGGAGGTTGGTTCGAAACGTCGATTCCAACAAACATGAATGTGATGACTCCGGAAGATAACACTACAGAAAGAAACCCTGTCAAAGGGAATCGATTGATTCCCCATCAACTCTTGGATCAAGAAATATCTAAAAAAATCAATCACAATAACCTCTAAGAATGTGGAACAAGGAAGACAGATGTCCATGTTGAAGAATGTAACTAGCTTCGGTATTCATAATTGTATTTGAGTAATAATTAAATGTATTTATCAAAATAAAGAAAAATAATTTATTATTATTATTGTTATGACATATTAAAGCATGGGTTTCATGCTTGGGTCATCATGTTTTAGGTCAAAGCCCCCATTGAGGACTTCTAGGTTTTGTCTTGACTCATTAGAATCATTGTCCATTTAAAGAGACCCTTCTTGGGATTTTGGATCATGTAAAAATAATTAATATTGAGTAAAATAAGTAATTTTTCACCTCCAAACCAAGTCGGCCATTACCTGATCAAGTCAACCTACATAAGGGTAATTCAAACTCTAGAAAAGTGTATATATACAAGTAGTTCAATTCATTTGGAGCACACTCTCACACAAGTTCGATATCCCGGAAGAGGAAATAGAAAAAGTGCAAAGTTGCAAAAGAATGAGGAGATTTATTGGAGAACGAAAATCAAAGTTTTCTGGGTTATCTCTATCACATGTGTGGATTTACTGGGCTATCTGCTAGGTCAAAGTTATTGTTGGGTCGAAGTTCAGTTGTTGGGGAAGTCAAAATTCAACTGCTGCAAGATCAAAGTGTTAGGTCGAAGTTGTTGCTGGAAGGTTATCATCTCAAGAAGAAAGGAAGGGATGACTTGGTGATTGGAGGAAGTCTGTGTCTAGGTCAAGGAGTCTTGTATCATCTTGTGAAACTATTAAAGGAAGAGTTTTTGATTTTGTTTTCCCCTAGATAAGGGTTTTTCCCTGGCTTTCCACCTACATATGGTGTTTGTGATCTTCGTGTTATTGTTTTGGTAATTTATTGATGAACTAAAGTAATAGAATAACATAAGAAAGTTAATAAGAACATAATAATTTCACAAGTAATTATCAACATAAAGAAAATCTTTCTAGCTTTCGTATTTTCCAACATGGTATTAGAGCTAAGGTGAATAAGAGAAAAAAAAAGTTAGCTTGAAGATATATTAAAAGGAGAATAAGAAGTTTTAAGAAGTTTGAATAAAGGGTCATCAAGGAAAAGGATCATATAAGAATTCAAGCCTACCATCTTCAAGAACAATGTCTAACTCAAAGAAGGGAGAAAATAAATTAGAAGGAGCATCCAATTATGGGGCATGAAAAAGAGGATAGATCTCATCCTCGAGAAGAATAAAGTCTTGGATCTAGTCAAAGGAAAAGTAAAGAAGCCTACAAATGATTCAAGTGATGCAGAAAAGGCAAAGTTTAGAGAAATAGAGATATTGGCCATGACACTAATGGTGGATGGAATAAAGGATAACCTCATCCCATATATATCCAACATAGATTCTACTCAAGAAATGTATAAGGCCGCATTATCCAAATTATTCACAATCAAGAATCTTGATCAAATAACAAGTCTTAAGAATGAACTGAGAACTATAAAGATGACAAAGGAAGAGATTGTGGCATCCTTCTTTGTAAGAATAACTAGAATAAGAGATGAACTCCAAGAAATCGATGAGGTAGTATCTGAAAAGGAGCTTGTAATCACTGCACTTCTAGGATTACCAACATCTTGGAGTGCCTTGTCATCAGGTCTCAACAGTTGGAAGGAAACTCCTACATTCGAACAATATGGAATGCATGCTATTAGTGTCAGTCTTTTCATACTTCCATCAAGGATCAAAATCTACTCTTTTGCATTTTCATAGTAGGAGTCCCATACTGTAAATTTTTTCGTCACTCCATTAGGTCATGATATATGGATCCATTGATGGTTGTTTTCTCTTCAGTTCCTCCTTCATAGACTATACTTGTTGATCTTCAATTTGCACTCCATTTCGTTAGGTCATAGGGTTTGGTTTCATTAGGTCTAGGGTTTCATTACCAAGGTCAAGAAACTGATTTTCAAATGTAAATAAAGTTCAGCAAGGGCATGAGGATGATCAATAAGTCAAGCATGAAACATAGTATTTTGAATTTGTTTATATTTCATTATGTAATTTTATGTCTTTCAAATGTAATAATTTCACCATCCTAAGCGGTTAAATCAGTGTTCCAAAGATGCCAGACCATCAAAAGATAAATTTTTCAAAGGAAATAGTCAAGTGAAAGGGTAAAGTTTCAAAGGGTTAAGTACATGCCAAAGGGAGGTTTTTTTTTTTTTTGTAAGGGTGTCTAAATCGTCATTTTCCACAAGCACTAAACCCTAATTTCCTCACCCATTGAGCTAGGGTTGGCTATAGAATCAGAGACATCTGAGTATATAAGGCATAAGGGAGTTCATTTCAGCGAGTATGAAGCCATTCCAACTCATACACATCTTGTCTCCATCATTTTTCAATAAGTCATTCCAAGGGACAAACCATTTGCCACACATAGGGCCGGTTTTTCTTCAAACTATGTTCTAGAGCAAACAGGGCAGAATTTGGAAAAAGTGAGAGAGGTTTTTGTTCAAAATAGGCCAAGGAAGAAAAAATTCCTTCACTTTTTACACAGGTGTCATGGTTTTAAAGAAATGTCACAGATACAGTTGCCTCAGGAGAGTTGATGCACTTTTGGAGTGACCTTTGGAAAATAAATATTTCTCCTATATGGAGTGACCAAATGACTTTCTTGATGAGTCAAATGATAACTAGACATAGAGAGATTTCCAATGAGCTATCATGAGCTCTATTTGGAGTTGAGGAAGACCTTCAAAAGTTGACTGCAACATCAATATGCATTTTGGCAGCCTCATTCTACAGATTTTGACCAGTCGTGGGAGATTGAGCTTCTGAAACTATACATTGTCTGAAACTATGAAAACTAAGAAAAATTGATTAAACATGGATAGAGCTGACTATGACTATGATGAGGAGACAACAAGTGATAGTTCATTGGAGAGGAGAAGGCAACAGAGAAAGCCTCATAAGGGAGGCAAGATCACAAGAGAAGAGCCAACTAACCTAACAGAACTACAGGCCTCTCCATTGGCAGTTTCATGTTTTAGACACCTTGGCTGCTATGGATTATTAAGAACAGGTTGAGAGAGTGCAATATCACCTGGAGCTCACTAGACATTTTGCAGCAGCTAGGCAAGTGTTTTCTCCAGGGGATGTGGAAGGGGCCTTGCCTTCTTCATCGACAAAGAAGGTACAGGTTGAGCAGCTGAACAAAGGGAAGGAAAAGGTGTAGGAGGATGACTTGGATGATGAGAAAGAAAGAGAGTTTGAGTTGGAAGAACATGATGAGCCTGAGTAGCATGACACTGAGGTTATTGATCTAGAGGCTCAAGAGAGGGAAACTGTCAAAGATATCATCATTCAGGAGAAAGAAGCTCAAGTACAAGCCTTGATGGATAACTTAGAGAGAGAAAATTTTTTCATCACTTACCTGAAATAGGAGAACAAACAATTAAGTGATAAACAGGTCCTCATGGAGCTTGAACTACTAAAAGTAAAGAGGCAAAGTGACAAGGAGGCTCATGTCACTTTGACTCCTATCGAGCAAGAAATTGAAAAGTATAGGGAGACTTGGCTTGAAAGGGTCAACCTACAACTTGAAGGGCTCATTGAGAAGGCCAACATGGACAAGAAAATGCTTAAACACATGGCATACCATTACATGACCCGCAACAAAATTTGTAACATGAGGATTAGAAAGTTAAAGGCTAGGCTAAGGAGAGCTTTGGAAGGCAAAAAGGAGCAAGATAGATTAAAGATGTTCACTGAAGCCTCCATAGCCCATCAAAGCAGTTGATGGTGGTGTCTCATGCCAAATTTGGGCAGCTTTGAAGAAATTTTGTCATTTTGAAATTTTGGAAATTTAAAACATAGAAAATTGCCTAGATAGGGGAACCCAATGCAAAAATGGGTTGCATTTTTGGATTTAGGGCATCAAGGATATGCACCCTACCAATTTTCAGAATTTTTGAAGCACATTTAGTCCACCAAAAGGTCTAGAAACACTCCAAAATTGACCTTTCTGCTAGTTTTTGGACACACAGAAGCAGCCTTGGGAGAATTGGATTTTTAGGGGGAAAATGAGCTCCAAATGAAAAAATTCTAGGTGCTCCAAAAGCTAGACTTGAATTCCTTTCCAACGAGCTATCCTGGGCTCAATTTGGATGTTGGGAAGGCCTCCAAACGTGGACTCAAAATGGCATTGTGCATAGGACCAGTGGCGCTGCGCGTAGGGCATTTTTCACTCAGGATGACTTTTTTGCCTAATTTCGCCTATTTTCTTGATTTCTCTCTCATGCAAGTGAATTTGCTGATGTAATTAATGCCATGGATTGTAAATGTAATAGTCAAACACTAGTATATGGTAGATTCATGGACAAAAAGTGGTTTTGAGGGTAATGAATCTGTTTCCACTTTTGTAGAGGCAAGTTGTTTGAATGCCTAGATTCCTGTTCTTAGTTTAGAAATGGTTGAAACAGCTCCTCTTATCATGGTTTTGACCCATGATGGTTAGGATGAGTGATTTGGATGTCTATATCATGTATTTTCTTGGTCATTTTCAAGGGTTGGATTCAACTGGATGCTCATGTACTGAACACATATCACTTTGTAGCAGTTTTGGCAGGAAACTAATAAAGTTGCAACTATTTTTATGGGATCCCTGTGGTATGGCCTTTAGCATGTGTTTCTTCTTCTGTTATTATGTTCTCATGTTATTTATGTATGCCTCTTTCATATAATTGCTTCTGATTGGTTGTTTTCAAGTCAGATAGGTGGAATACATTAGGTTTTAATGCTCTGCCTTGGGAAAACACCAATATTTCATGTCTTTTCTACTGTTTAGGAAGGATTCATGACCTGCTCATGCCCTTCTTAGCTCCTCACCAGTCTATCATTTCACCCCATCAAGCCTAAGGTGCTGAAGCTCATACCTACCTTGCCCCATAGAATCCCCTGCAATTTTGACTTAGTTTCCCAGACCCAAATTTCCCAGCTCCTCCTGATCTGGCAAAAACACCAACAAATTCAATCAAAACCCTTGAGCTACTATACCTAGCATAAAATATTGTTCCTGATCCAGTCATCTTGACTGAGATCCATAAGGAGAGAGCCCTCTCCCGACCTAGTAAGGCTAGCTGGTGGGCTCCAGTATTGTAGCAATAATGCTACAACTCCTGGAGCTTCCTATCTCTAATTTTATCAACCCGGTAGTTCGTACAAACTTGGAAGCGACGGTGCTGTATGCACAAGTACTAGCTCTTGTCGCAACTGTCACTTGGTCAGCTGGCACAAGTCCGCTAGGGCTCAAGCCAACTTCTATAGGCTCACAGAAGAAGCTTTATGAATGATGGACGAAAGCTAACTGAAAGAAGACTAATCTAGTTGCAGAAAGAATCTGAAAGCCAATAAAGCATGAAAACCCTAGTAAACCCTAATTTGACTAGCTAGACCCTTACAATGCAAAACTGTGAATGAAACTACTAACACTAATGCCATTACTTGCAGTGAACTGAAATACATGCATCTAAGCTACTTGCATCTGAAAAATCATGTTTTTGTATTTTTTCATTAAGTGGTTGGATCTATTGCGATGATGCTTTTGATTAGGGTTTGGTTGTGCAGGAGCGGTTGGAATGGAAGGAAAGCATGGGCAAGGTCAGGATGGCTAAGGGAGGCCCCAGAGGGTCTCCAGCATCAGTCCATAGAAGCCTACCACGTTCGGATGCTCAGCAACCGAGTTTGCAGGTTTCTACAGGAAGTCTGCAGGGGATCCTACAAGAAACTCAGGGGTTTCTACAGGAAGTCTGTGCAATTCTACAGGATGTTTGGCCGTGGAGGTTTTTGGAGATGGAGGAGTGTTGGAGTGGTGTGGAAGGATAGGTGAGATGGAGATGGAGCTGGTGATGGCTCAGGAGCAGAGAAATCAGATGGAGGAAGAGTGTATGCAGTGGTTTGATGGTTGGAAGGATGGTGATCAACGAAAGTTGAAGTGAATGGAGCTAAGTGAATAATGGATGAGTTGGAGGGTAAATGAGTTGGACAGAGGCTGAGTAGGTGGATTGAGGAGAGATCAAGAAGAAGAAGAAGAAAGTGGAATGATGAGGAGCAGCGTAAATGAAACAAATGACTTATGCACCCAAAAACGAGAAATTCATTAACCTATGATAACTGTGCTATGAAACCTATGAACAACAATGGAAAACCAAGAAATGAAACTTGTGCATGGAAGTGAAATGTAGAAGTATGGTTCAATGTCAAAAGTGCATGGATGGATCTTCAACGAAAATGTCTATGTTGCAGCTTGCATGGAAGTGAGAAGAACTGCGTTTCTTTTTGGTGGTTGGTTATGGGCTGCACCCCAATCCCTAAGAGAGATGGCAGTGAGCCTTAACAACCTTTTGCTGGAGCTCCAATAATTTATAACTATCCTCCTATCGAATCTAAGCAACTGAAACAAATTCACCATAAACTAATCCTATCTAAGCTCATGAAAAAGACTAAATTAACAAACTGTAAATTCGAATTGCATGTGAAAGTAAAAACTCAAAGTGCTGGAACGAAATGCAAACACATTACAACACCGAGGAGATCTATTGCTCTCAGGTTGGGCCCTAACCTGAGAGCTATAGCTCCCTTAGAAACTCAGGATGAGATCAAAATCTGCCTGCCTTTATTCATAAACGAAAGTCTGATGACATGCCAAAATTGGCTTACAAAACCGAGCTGTAGCTCGTACTTCCAAATTACAAGAGCAATACAAAAGTTCAAAAAGCTCCTATCCAATGCTACGGCCTCAGTATTTATGCCAAATGATCATCCAACAGGTGTCCTTGATTTTAGGAGCTCGGCTGTCCAACTGAAGTTTAAACTGCTGATCCTGTAGGACAGTCATAACTGTTGTTCCTGTAGAAAAATTATAACTGCTGTTCCTGTAGAACAGTTGGATGCTTCTAAGCTCGGTGGGGATATGGATTGGAGCTCGGAGCTATGGTGGGAATCACGAGGAAGGTCCCAAGACCGTGGACATCCTCTCCTAAAAACCAGCAGTGCCACCTCATTGTCTCCTTGTCTCCTTTTTCGTGATCTTTGCTCCCTTTTAATGCCAAAAACCTGAAATTATCATGCATTAGTCACGTAGATAGAATGCCTACCCTTCTTCCTACAAACAACACGAATAAACCAAGAAATGAATGCATAAGCAATAAAAAATGAATGGTTTGAGCAGAGCAAGTAGGCCAAATGAGCCCAAATTGTACCAAAAATTGGGGCTCATCATCACCCCCCAGCTAAACTATTTGCTCATCCTTGAGCAACTTGGTCCAAATCTTCATCCTTCATTGCTTTCACTGCTTCCCTTGTATCCCAAGGCTCTGTGGTGGTGTCTTCTCTGTGGATATGAAACCCTGCTTTCCTGTTCACCTCTTCCCATTGTTGACTGTCATCTTCCTCTGTATTGCCTTCAGTCAGTCCTAGCAGTAGAGGTGGGTTGAGTTTAAGGCCAATCCAGCTGGCCTGGAGGCTTTGCATGGATTTCTTGTAAAGTTCAACCCTTGCCAAAGCTTCCCTCATCCGAATGGGGGTATGGTACTCTCTGATTTTCAAGCTGTGTGCCAGGGTATTCCATCTTCATGCACATGCTTGGGCAGCACTTTCTCCCAACAACCTTTCCATGTCTTCAAAGTGGGCTATGGCTTGGGCCTGTTGGTCCATAAATCTCAAGGAAGCTGTGGGATCTGTAGCCAACTGTTGGTGGGCTGAGATGAGTGCCACCGGATCCTCTACTTCTGGTCGAATGAACAGTGGTTCACTTACTTCTCGGTTCATGACCGATTTTGCTTCAGCTGCTCTCTGATCCTCATGGTTTAACCATGAGGCGAACGCCATCAATTGCATATCACCCAAGGCAACATTGGGATCCCAGGAGACTTCATTAGGCAAAGCCAAATTGTGGAGGTAAAACTCGGCTAATTTGGCTTTGTCCTCAGACGAACTAGTACTGCACAATTCAGAAAATTGTTGTGGGTTTTGGATATGTGAAATACCTCTTTGTGCCAAGGTGTTTATTTGGAACTGCAGCCATTGATCTTTTAAGAACAATCCATAGGATTTTGCAGGTGTTCTGCACTGAATTTCCTCCATGGCCCGACTGGCCATGCAGGCCAATTGTGCTTCCTTTTGTTGCAGCTGTTCTCTCAGGGCTTGCACTTCGATTTTTGTTTGCTGTTCTATTTCCTGTAGAAGTCTCATTGGCCCTTCAAGGCTGGTGGTCAGCTCCTTTTTGCCTTCTTGTTCATTTGTGATGTCCTTGGAGGATGTTCCTGCCCCTGCCTTTAGTTCCTGTAGCTGCAATCTCAGTTTCTGATTTTCTTCCTGTAGAAGCACACGTTGGAAATTAGCCACATGTTTAGCCATGGTGAATTCACTCCTGACCTCCCTGAGTTGATCTTGTAGAGGGCCTATGTCTGCCACACCCTTTGATTTGGCGATTTGCATCCATGTGTGGGAACGGACTCTTTCTTTCTCTAGTTCAAAAAATAGAGGCACAGTAAATTTCTGCGGTATGATTTTGCCCGCTTCTAAAAAGGTGTAGTATGAATTCAGATTAGGTGAAGGGCTAGGTTCTGGTATATGTTCTCTTTCTATCTCTTCAGGTGGTTCTACCTCACCCTCCCTTGGTGGTGATGAGAGTCCTTCTCCTTCCTTCTTTTCCGTTTCCTGTAGCCGGGCCAGAGTATCCTGTAGAACATTTTCAGCTTCCTGTAGCCGTGTTTGTTCAGTCAACAAGTCTAACCTTTCTTGCCACGTATTTTTCTTTGGACTCCCCTTCTCGTAGGTGACTGTGATCCTGGAGGGTGACTTTTCTTTGGGAGAAGCAGGTGTATCTTCGATGATAATCGGGCTGCTAGATTGGGCCTGTGGCTTGCCCGTCTTTATCCTAACACTTCTTCGAGCCTTAAAGTATAGAGGGGTCTCCCTCTTCCTCTTTCCTTTTGGCTTAGGTGGCGTGCTGAGGCCAGCTAATATAGCTGCTGCCTCCCGTGCCAGAATATCCACCTTCCTCTCCTTGGGTTTCACCTTTTCGGGGCTTCCTGTAGAAGCCTGTTTCTGCAATTTCGGGCTTCCTGTAGAAGCCTGTTCTCCAACGATTTTCGGGCTTCCTGTAGAAGCCTTGGTCTTTGCTTTTGGGCTTCCTGTAGAAGCCTGCTTCTCAATGATCTTCGGGCTTCCTGTAGAAGCCTTTGTTTTTGTTTTTGGGCTTCCTGTAGAAGCCTTTTTCTCAATGGTTTTCGGGCTTCCTGTAGAAGCCTTTGTTTGTGTTTTCGGGCTTCCTGTAGAAGCCTGTTTTTGCTTTCCTGTAGACACAGGTGTCTCCACCTCTGCTTGCTTGCCTGCCTGAGTTTTACTTTTTACTTTGGTTGCAGGTGCTGTTGAGGTACTTGGGCTGACGTGGACCACCTCAGCTTTGTCCATTCTGCTCTTCATCCTCTTTTCCCTTGCTGACAGGATAGGTGTGCCACCTTTTTCTTTGTCCTCCTTTTCCTCATGCTTCTTCCTTTGTTCCTTCTTCTGTACTGTTGTCGGGGTCTCTTGGCCTTCTTCTTCCTGTTCCTCGGCCACTGCTTCTTGTTCCTCACTGCTGGAGGAACCCGTTTCCTCGATCAACATTTTAATGTCCCCATCTTTTGTTAAATTCCGGAAGGATTCCCATGAGAGGGGGACCTTATATGAATGCAATGCATCCTCCACAAGAAGCTTGATCAACCCATGGTGGGCTATCTGATCTGGTATTCCCTCTTTCAGCTTTGTAGCACACTCCATTAGAGACTGCAGGAGGTAATAAGGGATGCTTAGTTTTTGTTCTACAGGAAGGTCAATTCGGTGCCTCAACTCAGTGAGCAGCCGAAAGTGATATGCATACACGATGCTGAAACGACCTTCACAAGTAATATATTTCATGATTTGCAAACTGACTTCATTCCAAGGTGGCAACAGGCTCGTTCTTCGCACCCCATTTTTGTCCTCCGAGAATTCTTCCTCAGGTGGAAAGAATTCTTTCTTTGCCTGCTGACTCAGCTTTCTCTCCTCTTTATCCCACGGCAGACCCATAGGAAGTTCTGTGATCCGACTGATATGTTCTGGGGTGAGCTTGAGGCTTAGACCTCTGAAGTTCACTGTGGCCAGTGTCTGAGATTTAGGCTTCAGAGCCTGCAAGAATTCTTCGGCTACTTCATCATCGTAACCCTGCAGCTTATCACAAAAAGGCATCCATTGTGCTCTGGTGAAGAGCTCTACCACTGCCGGGTTTCTCCTTAGTTTAGTTGAATCAGTGGGTTCCCGTCTTATAAACCCACCCGGCATGATGAACACGGTCGTTTTAATTAAAGGTGGCAAATGCAAAAGAGATTTGGTCTATTAAGACAGAGCATGCACATAATCCACAAAATTCAACACAGTCTACTTATACCGACATCCTGTAGAACGACAGCATAGGCACAGCAAACAACAATTCCACCAATATCTTTATGACCCGACTGTGGACGATGGTCTTGCCACTTCTACTAACCAGTTGCATGAGAGTTCAGGGTTACCTCTTTAATTGGCCACCTTTTTCGTGAGGCACCCGCTTCCCTGTAGAAGACTGTGTTCCTGTAGACTGCGTTCCTGTAGAACTGCGTTCCTGTAGAAGCAGTGCGCAATTCTCGGGGAGGACTGTAGTTGGCCCGCGCTAGAGGTGTGCTTTACCGGCGTTCTGGTAGCCAACATCTCGGCGTATCAAAGTGCAGAGTAGATCAGAATAGCCACCCGAGTTTGAAGTGTTGGATGATAAATGCATGCGCATGATCTAGCCGATTAGATTTTGAATCGGCGCAATCCGTGGCGCGGGGGATGAGCTGTCCCCGCCGGACCATTGGGCGACGTCATCCATCATCCGCCTGCGTATTCACTTGCTGCCGCATCCATTCCCACAGATTTACCGTCGCCTTTTCCTGTTAAACTCATGCTCTGACGAGAGTGTTCTCACGTGCGTGCCGTTCATTCTCTTTGTCATGGCCGCCACCCAAACATCCAATTACACTTTAACTAGCCGACGTGGCCAGTCGACTAGCCATACGGCCGCTCAACCATTCAATTTTACGCTTTGCAAACGATTTCAAAGTAAAATTCATGCGATTTGATGGAAGGAAGGGTTGAGACACTTACCTGCGTGGCTGCACATGATTTTTTCAGTTCTTGGACGATGGTGAGTGGATCTACCTGCTGCATGCGACTTACACAGACCCGGAGGCTCGTGGTTACAGGCTGCCAACGATGGAGTGGATGTTTTGCTTGCATGCGCCCACATTTTATTTCAGATGGCGGTGCTGTGAATGGTATCCACTCGAGCAGGTTGAACTGTTACAGGATTCCCGCGAGGTGTCTCGTAACAGTCCTTTCTCCTTGGGTGCATGCTGCACGATGGAGGTTCTGGCCTTTCAATCACGTTCCCGGAGCTCTTGATGCCTGCGGTATGAGATCCAGCATTTGTTTAACTTTGAAAATGGCTTTCCCGCGAGAACTCATCGATCTTCTCTGTTTGTGCAGGGACTTGGTCGCATGTCGACAAGGATGGTGGAGCAAGGTGACAGCAATGTGCAAGGGTGCCAACAGAGGCTTGCATGCATCCATACCAATCCATAGTCGCTAAATCTTCTTTTAAGATGAATTCTGGCCGTCCAAAACTCCTACAGGAAGTTTCCTGTAGAACACAGAGCTTCCTGTAGAAAGTTTGGCCTTCCTGTAGAAAGTCTGTACTTTCCAGTAGAAAATCCGCGCCTTCCTGTAGAAAGACTGCATCTTCCTGTAGAAAGACAACATCTTCCTGTAGAAGATTCAAACCATGATAAAATTGCACATACCTTGAAAAAACATGGGTACTCTTGGAGGAGGTGCTGAAGAGGTTCGTTGACAGCATGGTAAGGACCCTTGGCTTTGAGTTGAAGGCTTCCTCTCCTCCATAAACATCTGCAACCTGCATGCAACTTTACCATATTTTGCTTATTGTTTTTTTTTTCTTTTTTTCTTTTTTCTCTTTTTTTTTTTTGAAAGATAACAGGGGCGCCTCAGAGAGGTTTTCACCCTTGCCATCTGCCCTGAGCGCCTCAGAGAGGTTTTCACTCAAGGATCTTTTTTCACCTTTTCTCCTTTTTTTTTTGAAAGACAATAGGGGCGCCTCAATGAGGTTTTCACCCCTACTACCTGCCTTGGGCGCCTCAGAGAGGTTTTCACCCAAGGATCTTTATTTATTTTTCTTTATTTTTTTTTTTTTTCTTTTTTTTTTTTCTTTTTTCTCTTTTTTTTTCATTTTTTCTTCAGGGTATGCCAGAGGCAGAGGCAGAACCCTTCTCTATGACCAATACAGATTTCTCCATAGTTTTGATGAACTCTTGTCTTGAGTGAGGTCTCCTGTAGATCTTCAAACGATGCCCATTGACAAGCATGGGAATGGCTTCCTCATCAATGGTTCGAATGAGGACAGATCCATTGTCATGGCATTTCTCCACTGCATATGGTCCCAGCCATCTGGTTCTCAGCTTCCCTTTGAAATCTTTGTATCTTGAGTCATACAACAAAGCCCAATCTCCCGGCTGAAATTGCTTCTCGTGGAGATGTTGGTCATGCCACACCTTTCTCTGAAGTTGAACCACTTCTGAGTGAAGGAGGGCCTTCATTCGGTGCTCATCCAGGCCATTCAGCTGCAGTAGCCTTTCTTGTTGTGCATGGCTGAGATCTAGGTCCAGCTGAGCTGCCATCCTCAAAGTGTTGTATTCAAACTCAATGGAAAACAAAGCTCTCTTCCCATAGACCAGCTCATACGGTGTGAAGCCGGTGGTGGTCTTCCAAGTGGTGTTGTAAGCCCATGTGGCTTCAACAAGGCGATCTGCCCAGTCCTTTCTACTGCTGCTCACCACTTTAGTCAAGATCCCTTCTAATGCTCTATTGGTGACTTCCACCTGCCCATTTGCTTGAGGGTGATAAGGGGTGGAAGTCCTATGCTTGATCTTGTGATGAGCCAAGAGATCTTCAACCAGGTTGGAGGTGAACTGGCTCCCTTGATCGGTGACCAGCTCTCTTGGATAGCCAAACTTGTAGAAGATGTTTTCTCTTAGGAACTCGGCCACCTTTTCTTCTGTTGCTGCTTTGATTGCTTTGGTCTCTGCCCACTTTGTCAAATAGTCAGTACACACAATGATGTAAGTCCTTTGCCTCGAAGAGGGGTTGATTGGGCCCACAAAGTCCATGCCCCACTTCTCAAATGGCTCAAGAGTCACTTGAGGTTGGAGAGGCATCTCATCCCTTTGGGTCGGTTTCCCCATTCTTTGGCATTGGTCACACTGACTGACATATCTTCTGACATCTTGATGAAGTGTGGGCCAATAGTAGCCTGCCTGCAGGATCTTGAAGGCAGTTCTCTTTGCTGCAAAATGTCCTCCACAAGGCCCATCATGACAAGTGAGGAGGATATCAAAGACTTCCTCCTCCCTTACACAACACCTTAAGATCTGATCGGGGCCAAGCTTGAACAGATTGCCCCCTATCCAAGTGAATGAGGCACTTTTTCTGATGATTCTGCTCTTCTCTCTGGAAGATAGGTGTGGAGGGAACTGTGCTGAAACAAGATAGTTTGCTATATCAGCAAACCATGGAGAGAGTACTGAAATAGCAAACAGATGTTCATCAGGCATCTGGTCGTCCACTGTTCCATCCTCATCTGCAGACAAATCCAATCTAGATAAAAAGTCAGCAACAACATTTTCTCTACCTGGTTTGTCAACAATGGTCAAATCAAACTGCTGCAATAAAAGTAACCATCTAATAATATGAGCATTCACATCTGGCTTATTCATTAAATATCTAATAGCAGCATGGTCAGTATGTACGAAGGTCTGGTAACCAGTAATATAATGTCGGAACTTGTTCAATGCATGGACCACAGCCAAGAATTCTTTCTCGGTTACAGTGTAATTCAGCTCAGCTTTGGACAAGTTTTTGCTAACAAAGTAAATGGCATATGGAAGTTTCTGCTCAACTTGTCCTAAAGCTGCACCTATGGCTTTGTTCGAGGCATCAATGTGGATGTGGAAAGGTAGGGCCCAGTTTGGACCTCTCAGGATTGGGGCTGACACCAACTTGTCCTTTAATTCATTTAAAGCCCTCTGACAATCGTCAGTCCAATTAAACTCCACATCTTTTGCCAACATGCCAAACAATGGCGAGGCTAGCTTGCTGAAATCTTTAATGAACCTCCGGTAGTATCCTGCTAATCCCAAGAAACTCCGGACATCCCTGACCTTTTGAGGAGGTGGAACCCTCTTGATGAGAGCAATTTTGTTAGGATCCACCTGCAATCCTTGGCAAGAAATGGTATGGCCTAGCACGGTCCCTTCAGTCATTAGGAATTCACATTTTTCAGGACTAAGGGACAAGTTCATCTCGGTGCATTTGGTTAGGACTTTTCCCAGGTTGGACAATGCTTCCTGGAAGTTGGCCCCATAAGGAGTAAAGTCATCCATATAGATTTCTACTGCATCATGGACCAGCTCCGAGAAGATGCTCAAAACAGCTCTCTGAAAGGTAGCAGGAGCATTGCATAGCCCAAAGGGAAGGACTCGATAGGAAAAGGTACCCCAAGGACAAGTGAAGGTGGTCTTATATTGGTCTTCCGGGCTGATTTGGATTTGGTTGTACCCGCTAAACCCATCCAGGAAAGAGAAGAACTTCTTTCCTGCCAGTCCATCCAACACTTGATCTATGAAAGGTAGAGGGAAATGGTCCTTCTTGGTAGCTTTGTTCAGTTCTTGGTAGTCCACACAGATTCTCCATTTCCCATTTTTCTTGGGAACCAACACTAGAGGGGACACCCATTCACTATCTGAGATGGGGTAGATGAATCCGGCATCCAACAGTTTTTGCAATTCTTCCTTGACAATGTCCTTAAGGGCTGGATTCATTCTCCTCTGAGGTTGCCTAACCAGTTTACAGTCCTCTTTGATGTATATATGATGGGTACAGACCGAAGGATGGACTCCTTTCATTTCCTTATAGCTCCAAGCAAAAGCATCAAGGTGGTTGGCCAACAGACTACACAGCTCCTTTTCCTGGGAAGGAGATAGGGAGGAGCTGATCTTCAATGCTTTCTCAAGGCCGAACTCCACATTCTTGACTCTGGGAGTAACAAGGTTGGTTGTACAAAGATCCACTAGGGTGCTAGCTTAGGCATCCTCCACCAATTTCTCTAAGGGTAGTGCACTGGAAGGTGGATTCTGGATCAAGGTCTCGATCAAGTCATCCTCGGTTGGGGGGTCTCTTCTAGTGGTATCTAAGGTGCACATAGGTGCTGAGTACACCTCGTCTTCCTCTCCTTCTTCCAACCAGAGTGGTAAGTCATGCTCTAAGGAGGGTTGGGCAAGAGGGTATAGGACTAGCTGCTTGGACATGGGACCATTTTTGATGGTCATGTTCCCTGCACGACAACTTATGTAAGCATCTGCAGTAGCTAACCAAGGCCTTCCCAAAATGAGAGGATATCCAGTAAGCTTGGCCTTTGGTTGCAGAACCAGGAAGTCTGCAGGGTATTCCCAAGAGTCAATAGAGACCAAGACATCCTCCACAATCCCTTCGGGAGTCACGGTGGAGCGATCTGCTAATTGCAGCACTGTCGAGGTCTTCCTCAAGGAACCCTGAAGATTAAGCTTAAGCATGGTATTCCTGGTCATCACATTAATGGCAGCCCCCAGATCAATCAAGGTGTGAGGTATGATGGTGCCATTGATGTGAACATCTACTACAGGACTTCCAGGATCTAGGTACTTTGGGCAGATGACTTGTCCTAACATAAGGTCAGACAGTTGTCCTATGACATTGATAGTTGAGGCATCTTTCTTCCGTCTGCCTGGGTGTTTGAAACACTTCTCCTTAACCAGCTTGTTGTATATTGGCACATCCTTGATGGCTTGGAGAAGTGGTATTTTTACACACAACTGCTTGAGCTCACCCAGAAGCTCTTCCTCCTCTGGGTTGGGTTGTGTGGTGGCTGTTAGTCTCTCAGGAAAGGGTGGAATAGCCTTTGGTTCACTTTCCTGTTTATATTCCTCATCCTCTGGGGGAGGAGGTTGGCGATCTGGTAGAGTCTTTCCAGATCGAAGATTGATCTCCTGGATCTCCACCGCATAGGTAGGGCATGAGGTTTCCCCAGTGTATACCTGCTGGGCCTGTCTATTGTTGGGGTTCGGGTTCGGTTGAGCAGGCATTTGAGGCTGCCTTGGAGGAGCAGGAGGTAATGGTTGAGGTTGAACTGGTGGTGGAGGCAAGATGGCAGGAGGAGTGTTGTATTGGGGCCTCCACCCCGACTGAGGTGCATTCCATTGAGGCTGTGGCTGGGCATGTGAATGATATGAATGAGAAGTAGGTTGAGTGGGGTACTGAGTTGGATAAGACCATGGAGGAGGCATGGACCATGAAGGATGAGCAGAGGGACCCCAGGAAGGCATAGGAGTCGATTGGTTGGGGCTGTAATAAGCTTGAGATGCCCCTTGCATCCCTTGCTGATAAGGTCTAGATCCCTGTGGCCTCCTTTGGTTGAGGTAATAGAGAGGCTCTGTGGGAGCTTCTGTCCCTTGGTACATGGCTTTAAACCCAGGTAAGGTTGGACACTGATTTGTGGGATGGTCCTCCTCACAAACGAAACACACTTCAACCGAATGCAATGGACATTCGTTCTTAGGGTGCCTCCTTGTGCACCTAGGGCAGAAGACAGCCAAGGCTCTCTCAGCCTCTTCTTTCTTTTGCTGAATCCTGAATGTGTCAAGCTGCATGGCAATGGTTTGTCTCACCTCACTCTTAAGATCTTCTAATTGATTTGCAAGCTCATGTTTAGAGAAAGGGACACTAGTTGAGAGGTGGTTTCCTCTACCTCGTTTCCGAGCTGCCCTGGAGTGGTTTCTAAACACAGTCTTGATGTCCTCATAAGGCAGTTGGTAAATGTCCCCCCCAGCTAACATGTGAAGGGTATCTAAGAGGTCTTCAGGGACTCCTCGGAGCAGGACCAACTTGAGGGATTCAGGGTCAAGTGTGCACCTGGCCCGCTTATAGCTTAGTTGGAACCTCTCCTCATAATCCTCTAAGGACTCATCATTTCCCATGGACATCCGAAAGATTTCCCCCTTTGTTTCCTTGGACCTACAGTAATCCCGGTACTTGGTGTTGAAAGCTTACTGCATCTGAGCCCAAGTGGTGATACTATTCCCAGGTAAGCCCATGAACCAGCGTAGTGTTGCATCCTTAAGAGTGGAAGGGAAAAGTTTCAACTTTTGCTCATCTTCAGTATAGTCATAGGTTCTAAAAAGGACAGAAAACTCAAACAGGAAGGTATCTGGATCTTCAGTGGTCAGCCCATGGAAGTGAGGTAAGGCGGAGGGGCTAATGTTTTTCATTTTCATCTCTCCATTGGTCTCTCGGATGGGGAAGGCACCTTCTATTCTCTCATCTTCTCTTCTATTGTCAGCCATAGCTTCAGATGGAGTGGTCTCTAACTCTTCTTCGACTATAGGGTCTTTGGATATCTCAGGATGTTCACCTATAGGTTCCTCTGGGTCACTGTCACCAAAGAAGAGAGAAGGGTGACTCAGTGATGTGGTGGGGGTGTTTGGTAGGAATTTGCCTGATCTATCTCGGTTCCTACGAGGCATGAAATGGAAAAGACTTTCTTTTTCTTTTTGATTGCTTTTGCTTTGCTTTTCTTTTGGTACCTGCAAAACTGAGACAAATTGATCTACAACTAACTATGAAAGATGCGAAATTAAACTGAAAGCAGGAAAGAACTAATCTATTTTGCTCAAAGGAAATTGCAAGAATGGAAATGCTAGTCTACGCTTGTAGAAAGGAAATGCTAATCTAGGAAAGCAGGAAATGCTAATCTATGAAAGCAGGAAATGCTAATCTATGAAAGCAGGAAATGCTATGCTACTTTTGCAGAATGGAAATGAAGTAAACTACTTAGCAGAAGGCAAGAGTAAGGAAGTAGAAGAAAAGCAACAATTACTAATACTCTGACGCTTCCCCGGCAACGGCGCCAAAAATATGGTGGGCTCCAGTATTGTAGCAATAATGCTACAACTCCTGGAGCTTCCTATCTCTAATTTTATCAACCCGGTAGTTCGTACAAACTTGGAAGCGACGGTGCTGTATGCACAAGTACTAGCTCTTGTCGCAGCTGTCACTTGGTCAGCTGGCACAAGTCCGCTAGGGCTCAAGCCAACTTCTATAGGCTCACAGAAGAAGCTTTATGAATGATGGACGAAAGCTAACTGAAAGAAGACTAATCTAGTTGCAGAAAGAAGCTGAAAGCCAATAAAGCATGAAAACCCTAGTAAACCCTAATTTGACTAGCTAGACCCTTACAATGCAAAACTGTGAATGAAACTACTAACACTAATGCCATTACTTGCAGTGAACTGAAATACATGCATCTAAGCTACTTGCATCTGAAAAATCATGTTTTTGTATTTTTTCATTAAGTGGTTGGATCTATTGCGATGATGCTTTTGATTAGGGTTTGGTTGTGCAGGAGCGGTTGGAATGGAAGGAAATCATGGGCAAGGTCAGGATGGCTAAGGGAGGCCCCAGAGGGTCTCCAGCATCAATCCACAGAAGCCTACCACGTTCGGATGCTCAGCAACCGAGTTTGCAGGTTTCTACAGGAAGTCTGCAGGGGATCCTACAGGAAACTCAGGGGTTTCTACAGGAAGTCTGTGCAATTCTACAGGATGTTTGGCCGTGGAGGTTTTTGGAGATGGAGGAGTGTTGGAGTGGTGTGGAAGGATAGGTGAGATGGAGATGGAGCTGGTGATGGCTCAGGAGCAGAGAAATCAGATGGAGGAAGAGTGTATGCAGTGGTTTGATGGTTGGAAGGATGGTGATCAACGAAAGTTGAAGTGAATGGAGCTAAGTGAATAATGGATGAGTTGGAGGGTAAATGAGTTGGACAGAGGCTGAGTAGGTGGATTGAGGAGAGATCAAGAAGAAGAAGAAGAAAGTGGAATGATGAGGAGCAGCTTAAATGAAACAAATGACTTATGCACCCAAAAACGAGAAATTCATTAACCTATGATAATTGTGCTATGAAACCTATGAACAGCAATGGAAAACCAAGAAATGAAACTTGTGCATGGAAGTGAAATGTAGAAGTATGGTTCAATGTCAAAAGTGCATGGATGGATCTTCAACGAAAATGTCTATGTTGCAGCTTGCATGGAAGTGAGAAGAACTGCGTTTCTTTTTGGTGGTTGGTTATGGGCTGCACCCCAATCCCTAAGAGAGATGGCAGTGAGCCTTAACAACCTTTTGCTGGAGCTCCAATAATTTATAACTATCCTCCTATCGAATCTAAGCAACTGAAACAAATTCACCATAAACTAATCCTATCTAAGCTCATGAAAAGGACTAAATTAACAAACTGTAAATTCGAATTGCATGTGAAAGTAAAAACTCAAAGTGCTGGAACGAAATGCAAACACATTACAACACCAAGGAGATCTATTGCTCTCAGGTTGGGCCCTAACCTGAGAGCTATAGCTCCCTTAGAAACTCAGGATGAGATCAAAATCTGCCTGCCTTTATTCATAAACGAAAGTCTGATGACATGCCAAAATTGGCTTACAAAACCGAGCTGTAGCTCGTACTTCCAAATTACAAGAGCAATACAAAAGTTCAAAAAGCTCCTATCCAATGCTACGGCCTCAGTATTTATGCCAAATGATCATCCAACAGGTGTCCTTGATTTTAGGAGCTCGGCTGTCCAACTGAAGTTTAAACTGCTGATCCTGTAGGACAGTCATAACTGTTGTTCCTGTAGAACAGTTATAACTGCTGTTCCTGTAGAACAGTTGGCTGCTTCTAAGCTCGGTGGGGAGATGGATTGGAGCTCGGAGCTATGGTGGGAATCACGAGGAAGGTCCCAAGACCGTGGACATCCTCTCCTAAAAACCAGCAGTGCCACCTCATTGTCTCCTTGTCTCCTTTTTCGTGATCTTTGCTCCCTTTTAATGCCAAAAACCTGAAATTATCATGCATTAGTCACGTAGATAGAATGCCTACCCTTCTTCCTACAAACAACACGAATAAACCAAGAAATGAATGCATAAGCAATAAAAAATGAATGGTTTGAGCAGAGCAAGTAGGCCAAATGAGCCCAAATTGTACCAAAAATTGGGGCTCATCACTAGCTACTAGGTTAAGCGTGGTTTGTGGTTACCCTAGAATTGCCTCCCTTCAGCCTGAGGTCAATCTAAGTGATAACATAGTGGCGACCATACTGGGGACGTAGTTTTATGTTCCTCAGCAAAATGTATGAATTTTAGATCCGATTGTTGATGGTGGACAACGATCAGAAACATGAAGGCTGAAATCATTCACCTGGCGACTCCAAATCAGTTTCGAGATCAGATCCAAGGACTCCACTGGAGGATGAACTCGACTAGCAAAAACATGAAAGGAAAATATGGAAAGATTAGGTATTCAAGTTGGAATTTCATCCAAGACATTATGTTCTTTATTATAAATTATTTCTTCTCTTTTCTCGAGAACGTCAAGAAGGCTTTACGAAGTACACTGTATTTGAGAAAATATCCTAGGCTTGAATTTGATTCTTTCCCTTTGAAGATTGTGAATGCAAAATGTTCGCATGCCTTTGGACTTGATCAAGACCCTTCTTCCGAATCTTATGATGACCGTCTTCAAACCGATGAGCCTAAAGAGACCAAGACTTATTCTACAGCTTCTGTACATACTCCTATACCTTGTAAAATTCCAGATTGATACAAACCACTCATCTTACCTCCTATACTCCATGCTTTCCCTAAAAATCATTACCTATATCTACCAAGATTTGACGGTGACTGTGACAACATCATTGCTGAGAGACATGTACTGAATTTTGAGTCTTTTCTTGACCTTTTTGAAATTGATGAAGAGGATGTCAGTATTAGGCTTTTTGCTCTTTATTTGCAAGGCAAAGTCAAGAGTTGGTTCAAAACCCTACATGATGCGAGCATCTCAGATTTCCTGCAGTTCGTCAAAGTTTTCCTTGACAAGTGGGTGGTAGAACAGAACCCTTTCTTGATTCTAGAAGAGTATAACTAGCTGAAAAGAGAGCTAGGAGAGACAGTACAACAATTTTCTGCCAAGTTTAACCAAGTCTATTTTTCGATGGCTGCTAATATAAGGCCTCCTCCTGGATCAACCCTTTTACACTACCCAGAAGCCTTTGATCTTGAAATGGAGTTTCAGCTGAGAGAAAGGAACCTTGCAACACTTGAAGAGATGCAGTAGATGTAGAGGCTAATTTGCTGATCAGAAGGGCAAAGTTGAAGGAAGAAGAGATGAAGAGCATAGATCCAGAGGAATCGACATCTTTAGAGGTAAAGCTCGACATTTTGGTAAGTGTAGTGGAAGAGATGATGCAAAAGATCACCACAAGGAATGAGTATGAGGTTCAAGACCATGGCTCACTGATTGAAGAAAAACAAGTTGCTGATCCAAATTTTTTTCTTTCTTATCCCAGTTGTCATAGATTTGATAATGATTGTTTTATAGATCATCTTGGAGAAGATTGATCTGTTGATCTGACATGTATGCTTGATGATGTGTTTTATATTGATGATTTGCCTCAGTTTGATCAGTATGATGATTATTATGTTCTCCAAACAGAAGCTAGTCTTGCAGACAAATCTGCAGCTGGTTTGTGGAAGGAGGAAGTTCACTTTCAATAGTTCGAATATAGCGATCAGTTGATGCATATCATTTGTTGGAGTCGGGAGGAAAGTGCAGAAAATTTTGAAGTAAGTGAAGGATCTTTGCCTTTTTGTTTTACTTCGTTTCAATTCATCAAAGACCACCTTCATGCAATCAAGAATCAATTGTCGATAAGTTTTGATCTTGACCATCTAGAGGGCAATGAAATCCTTGTTCAAGACTTCTCATATCTAGATTTTCAACCTCTGAATGCCATTGAATGTCAAGTTGCAGATGAAGGCTTGGAAGCTGGAACATATGATCAAATGATGCAAGATGATTTCGTGCCATTATGTTTTGAATCATTTCAGTTTTTGAAGGGAAATTTGCATAGTATATCTTCAATAAAGGATGAGCAGCCTGTAGAAAACCATGCAATCTTAGTGGAAACAATAGAAAATGGGTTGCAACAATATTTTCAGGTTTTTCATGATCCAATAGCTGATGTGTTGGATGATTTCTGCAGTCAAAGTCCTTCTCCATTCGCTGACTTTGAGCTTGAAAAAAGTATTCATACAAACTTGATCCGGCAGCCGGTTTCTTTATCATTTTCAGCAGGAGTCTTGTCACAAAGCTCATATGAAAGTTTGCATTCATGGTATGAGAAGAAGCAAAATAATCCATTGGATGGGATAAGTCCCAGTGCACATGAATTTCAAGATCCTTATGCAGTATTTTTGGAGTCAGATAGAGAATCCATATTATTCAATTTGGGAAAATTTGGATCTGTTTATAGGTTTTCATGGGAGTTTCCTTTCAGTATTTCTCTCTTGTTGTTCATAAACAAGCACTTGAGAAGAATTCAAACAACATCTATAATGATTACTTGGTTGCATTGGTTGTTTCATTTCACTTGATCAAGTGATGAATGGAATAGTTAGAGTAGGTTTTATTGAATAAGCTCCATTCTGAGCATCTTTTCCAGTTTGTCAGTTGTGTTCTAGTCATGAGTCAGTCTTAGTTTGCATTGTGTTAGTTTTCAGTCTTTGAAGTGTTTTGACCCCATGCCCAATGCATAAGGCTACTAGGTCTACGGTGTTATTGGCACCCCCAAGGAGCTCCATCCCCATTGGAGCCAATGTTAGTGTTAGTCTTTTCATACTTCCATTAGGGATCAAAAGCTGCTCTTTTGCATTTTCATAGTAGGAGTCCCATATTGTAAAAATTTTCATCACTCCATTAGGTCATGATATATGGATCCACTGATGGTTGTTTTCTCTTCAGTTCCTCCCTCATAGACTATACTTGCTGATCTTCAATCTGCAGTCCATTTCATTAGGTCATAGGGTTTGGTTTCATTAGGTATAGGGTTTCATTACCAAGGTCAAGAAACTGATTTTCAAATGTAAATAAAGGTCAGCAAGGGCATGACGATGATCAATAAGTCAAGCATGAAACGGAGTATTTTGAATTTGTTTATATTTCATTATGTAATTTTATGTCTTTCAAATGTAATAGTTTCACCATCCCAAGATGTTGACTCAGTGTTCAAAAGATGCTAGACCATCAAAAGATCAATTTTTCAAAGGAAATAGTCAAGTGAAAGGGTAAAGTTTCAAAGGGTTAAGTGCATGCCAAAAGGAGTTGTTTTTTTATTTTTTATAAGGGTGTCCAAATCATCATTTTCCACAAGTACAAAACCCTAATTTCCTCACCCTTTGAGCTAGGGTTGGCTATGGAATTAGATACATCTGAGTATATGAGGCATAAGGGAGGTCATTTCAGCGAGTATGAGGCCATTCCAACTCATACACATCATGTCTCCATCATTTTTCAATAAGTCATTCCATGGGACAAATCATTTGCCACACATAGGGCCGGTTTTTCTTCAAACTATGTTCTAGAGCAAACAGGGCAGAATTTGGAAAAAGTGAGAGGTTTTTGTCCAAAATAGGCCAAGGAAGAAAATCCTCCTTCACTTTTTACATAGATATCATGGTTTTAGAGAAATGTCAAAGATACAGTTCCCTTAGGAGAGTTGATGCACTTCTGGAGTGACCTTTGGAAAATCAATATTTCTCCTAGCTGGAGTGACCAAATGACTTGCTTGATGAGTCAAATGATAACTAGACATAGAGAGCTTTACAATGAGCTATCATTAGCTCAATTTGGAGTTGTGGAAGACCTTCAAAAGTTGACTGCAACATCACTATGAATTTTGGCAGCCTCATTCTGCACATTTTTACCAGTCTTGGGAGATTGAGCTATTGACAGGGAGACTAAACTCCAAATTGAAAAATTCAAGATTTTTTGGAAAGTAGACTCGACAAGATTTTCAACGAGCTATCCTGTGCCTAATTTAGACATAGGTAAGGTAGCCAAAAGTGAGCTTGAAGTGGCACTACGCGTAGGGAAGGAGGCGCTGCGCATAGGGATTTTTTTTTTAGTTCAAAAATGAACAGGCACTGCGCGTAGGAGCCAGCACTGTGCTTAGGGAAGAAAGCATAAAAAACTCTCCAATCCTCAAATTTTTGCCAAATCACCTCTAAATTCACCTTGAACAAGTAAGTATTGTTGCTCTACTTGGTGATTAGTTTGCATATGTGAAGTTTTAGATAATTTTTTCACTCCCTATATGAAACCCTAGTTTTCATTATAAAACCCTAGTCATCATTATAAAACCCTAGTCATTTTCTTTTTCCCATCACCTAGTCTCATAACTAAAACCCTTTACTTACCATTCCCTTCACTCTCATCACATTCTACCACCTGTTTATCACTCCCTAAACCTTCGCCTCCCTCTCATTGTTTTTCAATAGCTACTAAAACTAACTCACACCCATCCCTACAAACCCTAGAACATACTATTCATCCCATACATTGTCTGAAACTGTGAAAACTAAGAAAATTAATTAAACATGGATAGAGCTGATTATGACTATGATGAGGAGACAACAAGTGATAGTTCAGTGGAGAGGAGAAGGCAACAGAGAAAGCCTCATAAGGGAAGCAAGATCACAAGAGAAGAGCCAACTAACCTAAGAGAACTACAGACCTCTCCATTGGCAGTTTCATGTTTTAGACACCTTGGCTGCTATGAGTTATTGTGAATAGGTTGAGAGAGTGAAATATCACCCGGAGCTCACTAGACTTTTTGCAGTGGCTAGGAAAGTGTTTTCTCCACGGAATGTGAAAGGGGCCTTGCCTTATTCATTGACAAATCAGGTACAAGCTGAGAAGCTGATCAAAGGGAAGAAAAATGTGCAGGAGGATGACTTGGATGATGAGAAAGAAAGAGAGTTTGAGTTGGAAGAACATGATGAGCTTGAGCAGCATGACACTGAGGTTATTGATCTAGAGGCTCAAGACAGGGAAACTATCAAAGATATCATTATTCACGAGAAAGAAGCTCAAGTACAAGCCTTGATGGATAACTTAGAGAGAGAAAAGTTTGTCATCACTTACCTTGAATAGGAGAACAAATAATTAAGTGATAAACACGTCCTCATGGAGCTTGAACTACTGAAAGTAAAGAGGCAAAGTGACAAGGAGGCTCACGTCACTTTGACTCCTATCAAGCAAGAAATTGAAAAGGATAGGGAGACTTGGCTTGAAAGAGTCAACCTACATCTTGAAGGGCTCATTGAGAAGGCCAACAGGGACAAGAAAATGCTTAGACACATGGCATACCATTACATGACCCGCAACAAAATTTGTAACATGAGGATTAGAAAGTTAAAGGCTAGGCTAAGGAGAGCTTTGGAAGGCAAAAAGGAGCAAGATAGATTAAAGATGTTGGCTGAAGCCTCCCTAGCCCATCAAAGCAGTTGATGGTGGTGTCTCATGCCAAATTTGGGCAGTTTTTGAAGAAATTTTGTCATTTTGAAATTTTGGAAATTTAAAACACAGAAAATCCGCCAAGAAGCGCAGCGCCACTGGCGCTGTAATTTTTCTAGTGGCACCCAATGCAAAAATGGGTTGCATTTTTTGATTCAGGGCATCAAGGAAATGCACCCTACCAATTTTCAAAATTTTTGAAGCACATTTAGTCCACCAGAAGGTCCAAAAACACCCAAAATTTGACCTTTCTGCCAGTTTTTGGACACACAGAAGCAACCTTGGGAGAATTGGTTTTTGAGGGGGCAAATGAGCTCCAAATGAAAAATTCTAGGTGTTCCAGAAACTAGACTTGAAGACCTTTCCAATGAGCTATCCTGGGCTCAATTTGGATGTTGGGAAGGCCTCCAAAAGTGGACTCAAAGTGGCGCTGCGTGTAGGACCAGTGGCGCTGCGCGTAGGGCATTTTTCACTCAGGATGACTTTTTTGCCTAATTTCGCCTATTTTCTTGATTTCTCTCTCATGCAAGTGAAATTTACTAATGTAATTAATGCCATGGATTGTAAATGTAATTGTCAAACACTAGTATATGGTAGATTCATGGACAAAATGTGGTTTTGAGGGTAATGAATATGTTTCCACTTTTGTAGAGGCAAGTTGTTTGATTGCCTAGATTCCTGTTCTTAGTTTAGAAATGGTTGAAACAGCTCCTCTTATCATGGTTTCGACCCCTTATGGTTAGGATGAGTGATTTGGATGTCTATATCATGTATTTTCTTGTTCATTTTCAAGGGTTGGATTCAGCTGGATGCTCATGTACTAAACACATATCACTTTGTAGCAGTTTTGGTAGGAAACTAATAATGTTGCAGCTATTTTTATGGGATCCCTGTGGTATGGCCTTTAGCATGTGTTTCTTCTTCTGTTATTATGTTCTCGTGTTATTTATGTATGCCTATTTCATATAATTGCCTCTAATTGATTGTTTTCAAGTTAGATACGTGGAATACATTAGGTTTTAATGCTCTGCCTTGGGAAAACACCAGTAAACACGAGTATTTCATGTCTTTTCTACTGTTTAGGAAGGATTGATGACCTGCTCATGCCTTTTGATGAGCCTCATAAATGAGTATTTATATGGGCTCATTTTACCTCCTAACCTAGTCAAATAAACCATTCTCTTAGCTTATTGTATGATTTTCTGATTATATTTATGCTTATAGAGTGAGTTGAGTTAGATATGATGCCATGTGGTCTAATAATAATGCAGATTATTGATGAATTTTGTGGTCAAAATCAAGGATCCAGTGGACAAATTGCAGAAATAACTTGAAGTGGACAAAGGAGAGGACTTATAGGATGGAATCCCCCTCATTTATTACTCCTCACTTCTAATTTCCCTTCATTCAGCTCGGACTACAAACAACCAAGTCATGCATTAGCAGACAACCGAGCAAGTGGTGGCTAACTGATGATTATCTCGAGTTTTGGGGGCCAAGCCTCCCTGATTTTGAGGAAGTTGTTGGTAACTTCATTTGTATAAGTAGAGAGGCCTAGGGCCTCACTAGGGTCAGATTTTTGTTGGATTTTTGCTGCAGTATTGCTTATGTAAACTTTGCTCAACTTCGATCTTATTATCTTGACAGTTCATGTAATCTTGTTATTGTTTTGAGAATAAAGATGGAATCCTTTTTGAGTTAGCACTGAGTTACCTCAGAGGGCTGAAGCTCTTGGGTTAGGGCCCAATCCAAGCATCCAAGCTCCTCTTTACTTGTATTTGTATGTTTCATTTCAGTTTGTAGAATAGGTTGCTGTTAGATGTATTTCTTTTATTGTTGAGAATAGGTTGCTTTTGATGATTCAATAGTTTTCTTCCATTTTTGCTTTCTATAATAGGTTAAGCAGTGATAAAAATAAGATTCAAAGGGTTAGCAATAGTGCCTTGGCCTCTCTTCCTCCCATTGGGACTATGATTTGAGACAAATACCCACTTGATTAGTGGTTAACTAGGATTTCCTTGGTTTGCTTTACATTTCAGTCTTCCTTTCTGCAAGTAGAGTAGCATCAGTAGAGTAATATCTCTTTTTCCTTTCATCACATATAGAGCTTCTTCTGGAATCCATAGAATTTGGCTTGAGCTCCTAGTGATCTTGCGCCAGCTGACCAAGTGACAACCTGCAGTAAGAACTAGTACTTGTGCATATAGCACCATCGCTTCCAAGTTTGTTACGAACTACCGAGTTGATAAGAGTAAAGTAGGTAGCCTAGGAGTTGCAGCATTATTTCTGCAATACTGGTGCTTACCATATTTTTGGCGTCATTTTCGGGGAAGCGTCAGAGTATTTTGTGATTACTGCTTTCTTCTATTTTCTTCTTGCAACATTCTGCTAATAGTTTAAAGTAGAATAGTCATTTCCTTTCTTTCATTTCTGCATTTATTTTGCTTTCCTTTTCAATTCTACCATTTCCATTTCAGCAAAAGTAGATTAGTCACTTCCTTTCTTTCAGTTATGCATTTCCTTGCTTTCCTCTTCAATTCTGCAAATTTCATTTCAACAAGTTCATTTCAGTTAGTTGCAAATTGTTTTGTTCAATCAATATCAGTTTTCCAGGTACTATCAGTGTGGGAAAAAAGAAACAAAAACCAACTAAAAAGATTTTCTTTCATGCCTCGTAGAAATAGAGATAATTCAAGAAAATTTTTGCCCAACACCCCCATTGCTTCAGACAGCCAAACTTCTCTCTTATTCGGTGGATGCGATCAAGAAGAACCCTTAGGTGAACTACCCGAAATATTTGAAGAACCTATAGGGGAAGAAGAAGAAGAAGACATTCCTTTGGAGCCAATGGCTGAACACAAAAATGCTAGGGGGGAATGGAGAAAGAATAAAGGGTACCTTTCCCATTCGGGAGACCAATGGGGACACCAAAATAAAGAATATAAGCCCTTCCACCCTACCTCATTTCCATGGTCTGACTACAGAAGATTCTGACACCTTCTTGTTTGAGTTTGTTGTTATCTTTCGAACCTATGAATATGGAAAAGATGAGCAAAAGTTGAAATTGTTCCCTTCTACTCTCAAGGATGCAGCATTGCGCTGGTTCATGGGATTACCTGGAAATAGCATCACAACTTGGGCTCAAATGCAGCAAGCCTTTAACAACAAGTATTGAGACTATTGTAGGTAAAAAGATACTAAATAAGAAATTTTCCAAATGACTATAGGAAGTGATGAGTCCCTAGAAGACTATGAGAAGAGGTTCCAGCTCAGTTACAAAAGGGCTGGGTGTACACTTGACCCTGACTCTCTGAAGATGGTCCTGCTTAGGGGAATTCAGGAAGATCTTTTAGACACCCTCCATCTACTGGCTGGGGGAGACATCTACCAACTGTCCTATGAGGACATAAAGACTGTTTTTAGAAACCATTCTAGAGCAACCAGAAAGAAAGGTAGGGGGAGTCAACCCGTAGCCAGTTCCTCTTCCTCTAGCTCATCCATTAAAGGAGAAATTGGAAACATGCTGGAATACTTCAAGAGTGAGATGCTGCAGACTCTTGCCATGTAAATGAATACTTTACATATCAAAAGCAAACAAGAGGAAGCAAAGAGGAATTTGGCCATTTTTTGTCCTAGATGCACCAGGAGGCATCCTAGGAACGAATGCCCATTGAACTCTATAGAGGTTTGTTCAGTATGCGAAGAAAATCATTCTACAGACAAGTGCCCTTCCTTACCCGGACTTAAAGCTATATATCAAGGGGTCGAGGGTGTCACTGAACAACTCTATTACATAAACCAAAGAAGGCCACATGGACCTAGACCATACCAGCAAGGGATGCAAGGGACATCCCAGGCATACTACAACCCCAACCAAGTCACTTCCATACCTTCTTGGGGTCCCCCTGCTCATCCTTCCTGTTCCATGCCTCCTCCTTGGTCCTTCACATATCCATATCATGCCCAACCAGCCACCCATTCATTCCAATCCTATGCTCAGCCACAGCCACAGTGGAATGCATCTCATCAAGGGTGGAGGCTGCAATACAACTCTCCACCGGCTCTTTTTCCTCCACCACCTGCCCAACCACAACTGTTGCCTGCTGCTCCACCAAAGCAACCCCAAATGCCTACCTAGCTGAACCCGAACCCGAACAACAGACAGGCTCAACAAGTGTATAGTGGGGAACTATCATGCCCAACTTATGTTGTGGAGATTCAAGAAATTAACTTACGATCTGGGAAAGTTCTCCTAGATAGCCAACCTCCACCTAGGGAGGTTGAGGAAGATAAAAATTAAAATGAACCTAAAGGAATTCCACCCTTTCTTGAGAGATTATCCATAATAGTCCAGCCTACCCCAGAAGAAACTGAACTCTTGGGAGAATTGAAACATCTATGTGTGAAGATACCACTCCTCCAAGCCATAAAAGATGTGCCTATCTACAATAGATTGATCAAAGAGAAGTGCTTTAGGCATCCAGGAAGGCACAAGAGGGAGCCCCAACCATCAATGTCATAGGGAAATTGTTTGACCTGATGTTGGGGCAGGTAATCTGTAAAAAATATCTGGACCCTGGAAGCCTAATAGTTGATGTCCACATCAATGGCACCATGATCCCACACACCTTGATTGATCTGGGAGATGCCATTAATGTGATGACAAAGGACACAATGCTCAAACTCATCCTCCAAGGTTCCTTGAGGAAGACCACAACTGTGCTACAGTTAGCAGACTGCTCCACCATGACCCTTGAGGGGATTGTGGAAGATGTGATGGTCTCTATTGATTCTTGGGAGTGCCCTGCCGGTTTCTTAGTTCTCTAGCCAAAGGAAAATCTCACTGGGTATCCTCTCATTTTGGGAAGACCCTGGTTGGCTACTGTCGATGCCTACATCAGCTGTCGAGCTGGGAACATGACCATAAAGAATGGGCATATGTCCAAGCAGTTAATTCTATATCCTCCTCCCCAACCCTTGCTAGAACATGATCTACCTCTCTGGTTGGAGGAGGAAGATGAGGATGAAGCCTATTCTGCACCACTTTGTGCATTAGAAATCGCCATGGGTGGGAAACCACAAGATGATGATGATATGATTGAAAATCTGATTCAGAATCCATTCCCCAGTGTATCACCATTAGAGGATATAGTAAGAGAAACCCAAAACAACCCCTCAATTGATCTCTGTGTGGCTAACTCCACTCCTCTCTGTGTTAATAATATAGAGTTTAGCTCAGAAAGAACCTTGAAAATCAATCCATCCCTATCCACTTCCCAGGAGAAGGAACTGTGTAGCTTGCTGAGAAAACACCTAGATGCCTTCGCCTGGAGTTATAAGGATATGAAGGGAGTGCACCCTTCAGTATGTACTCATCATATATACATCAAGTAGGATTGCAAGCGAGTTAGGCAGCCTCAAAGGAGGATGAATCCAGTACTTAAAGGTATTGTTGAGGAAGAACTGCAAAAATTGCTTGATGCGGGATTCATCTATCTCATATCTGACAGTGAATGGGTCTCTCCTTTGGTGCTAGTGCCAAAGAAAAATGGTAAGTGGAGAATCTGTGTCGACTATCAGGAATTGAAAAAAGCCACTAAAAATGATCGTTTCCCTTTACCTTTCATAGATCAAGTGTTAGACGATCTGGTAGGGAAATTTTTTTCCTCTTTCCTAGATGGGTTTAGCGGGGATAATTAGATTCAAACCAGCCTGGAAGACCAAGATAAGACCACTTTCACTTGTCCTTGGGGTACCTTTGCATACCGGGTCCTCCCTTTTGGTTTGTGTAATTCTCTAGCCACTTTCCAAAGAGCGACACTAAGTATATTCTCCGAATTAGTTCATGACGCAGTAGAGATATACATGGATGACTTTACTCCTTATGGCTCTGACTTTCAGGAAGATTTATCTAACCTAGGAAAAGTTCTAGACAAGTGTATTGAGATGAACCTGTTCCTCAGTCCAGAAAAATGTGAATTTTTGATGGCTGAAGGGAATTTGCTAAGTCATGCAATATCTCAACAAGGACTGTAGGTGGACCCCAACAAAATTGCCATCATCCAAAGGGTCCCACCTACTCAAAAGGTGAAAGATGTCAGAAGTTTCCTAGGCTTAGCTGGGTATTACTGGAGATTCATTAAATATTTCAGCAAGCTAGCCTCTCATTTGTTTTTCCTTTTAGGTAAATATGTTGAGTTTATATGGTCGGAAAACTGTCAAGAAGCCCTAGATACCTTGAAGAGCAAACTTGTTATTGCCCCAATTTTGAGAGGCCCAAACTGGGCCCTACCTTTCCACATTCACACAGATGCCTCGAACAAAGCAACAAGAGTAGCCTTGGGACAAATTGATGAAAAGTTACCTTATGCCATATACTTTATAAGGAAAAACTTGTCAAAGGAAGAGTTAAACTATACGGTGATCGAGAAGGAACTCCTAGCTATTGTGCATTCCTTAAACAAATTCAGACATTATATCACAGGCTATCAAACCTTTGTGCACACTGATCATGTTGCAATTAGATATTTAATGAAAAATTGGATGTAAATGCTCACATTATTATATGGTTTCTTTTGCTACAGCAGTTTGATTTGACCATTGTTGATAAGCCTGGTAAAGAAAATGTTGCTGCTGAATTTTTGTCTAGAGTAAATTTTCCTGCAGGTGAAGAAGGAATGGTGGATGATCAAATGCCAGATGAACACCTGTTTTCTATCTCAGTACTCTCTCCATGGTTTGCTGATATAGCAAACTACTTGGTTTCATTACAGTTTCCACCACATCTGTCCTCAAAAGAGAAGAGCAAGATAGTGAGGAAAAGGGTCCCTTTCACCTAGATTGGGGGCAATATCTTCAAACTTGGCCTAGATCAGATCTTGAGAAGATGTGTCAGGGAGGAGGAAGTCTTTAACATCCTCCTGAACTGTCATGATGGGCCTCGTGGAGGTCATTTTGTAGCAAAAAGAACTGCCTTCAAGATACTGCAAGCAGGCTACTATTGGCCCACTCTTCATCAGGATGTGAGTAGATATACCAGCCAGTGTGATCAATGTCAAAGGATGGGGAAACCTACTCCAAAGGATGAAATTTCCATGCAACCTCAAGTGACCTTTGAGCCATTTGAGAAGTGGGGCATGGACTTTGTGGGTCCTATCAGCCCTCCTTCAAAGTAGAAGAAATACATCATTGTGTGCACTGATTACCTGACAAAGTGGGCAGAGACAAAAGCAATCAAAGTAGCGACAGAGGAAAAAGTAGCTGAATTTTTGAGAGAGAACATATTCTACAAGTTCGGGTATCCAAGAGAATTGGTCACAAATCAAGGTAGTTAGTTTACTTCCAAATTGATTGAAGACCTGCTCACACATCATAGAATCAAGCACAGAACTTTGACCCCTTACCATCCTCAAGCCAATGGGTAGGTGGAGGTCACTAACAGAGCATTGGAAGTGATCTTGACAAAGGTAGTGAGCAACAACAGAAAATATTGGGCGAATAGATTAGTTGAGGCCACTTGGGCCTACAACACAACATGGAAGACTGCTACAGGGTTCACACCCTATGAGTTGGTCTATGGGAAGAAGGCTTTGCTCTTAATAGAATTTGAATTCAATACCCTGAGGATGGCAGCTCAGCTGGACCTAGACCTCAGCCATGCACAGAAAGAAATATTACTCTAGCTCAATGGATTGGATGAATACAGAATGCAGGCCCTTCTCCATACAGAGGTAGTTCAGCTTCAGAGAAAGATCTAGCATGAAAAAAACATCAAGGAGAAGCAATTCCAAGAGGGAGATTGGGCACTACTCTATGATTCAAGATACAAATATTTCAAGGGCAAACTAAGGACAAGATGGCTGGGACCCTAAACTGTGGAGAAATGAAATGACAATGGTTCAGTTCTGATCAGAACCATTGATGATGAAGCCATCCCCATGCTTGTAAATGGACACTAGTTAAAAGTCTACAAGAAACCCCTCTCCAAGCGAGAGTTCACTGAAGGTTTGAATAAAACAGTGATGGTAGTGGAGCATGTCTTAGCCTCCACTTCACCCACTCACTGAAGAAAAATAAAAAACAATTAAAAAATAAGGACTCAAGTGAAAAACTCCATGAGGTGCTTTAGTCCCATCATTGGGTTGAAAACCTCTCTTAAGGTGGCCCAGTGATGTAAAAAAAAAAGGAAAATAAAAATAAGATCCCTGGGTGAAAACCTCTCTTAGAGGCGCCTAGGGCAGGGAACTAGGGTGAAAACCTCCCTGAGGTGCCCTAGTTGTTTTCATTAAAAAAAAATGAATATCTAGTCACATTGCAGGTTTGCAGGAGGACTACAGGAAGCAGCAGAAGGTGCCAAGGGAGCTCTGAAATCAATACCAACACCTATCCTACCTTCCCACACCTTTCTCCATCATTCTTGACATTCTTTTCACCTCACTGTGCTTCTTTTCTAGACACTATGTTTTCTACAGGAGGCTCCTGTAGGAATTACAGAGAGCGGGAAATGAATATAAAAGGCAGTTTGAGGGGCAGGGAAGCTTCATAAAAGATCTATAAATCCTCCTGTAGTCTTCAAACCTCCTTGCCATCACTTTTAGACCTCACCACATCCCAAGCATCATTCTTCTTCCTACCCAAGAAAAAAACATAGAAAAACAGTTTTTTAGAAAAAATAAAAAAACAAAAAAATAAGAAAGGAAACAACACCATCCACCTCACCTGAAGCCTACCTATTACCTCTCCATCTCTGTCTGCATTTTTGGCATCATCCTCATAGCTCCAAGCATAGAAAATAGCTGAAGTTTCAAAGGGGAAGCAACTACAAGAGCTCCAGTAGGAATTCCCGAAGCGGCTGATCCCATTAAAATCTAGCATCAGTAGCAAGAGGGTGAAAATATGAAGGTTAAAGCAGACACCTGAAGATCAGATCTAGCTAGAGAGGAACCTACAAAAAGCACAACTACACATCAGCAAGCAGACAAGCATGCATCAAAAAGAAATAAAGGCATGCAACAGAGGGAGAGAGCCATAGCACCTCACAACAAATGCATTCAGATCTCAGGTAAGTAACTAACCTGCTCCTCTGTTTTCATTTGTATAATTAAAAGTCATGTAACAGCAACGAGATGGTTGAGGTTGAATGAAGGAAAGGTGGCTAGTTAACTTGGCCACCTTCATCTAGTTGACTTCACTCATCCGAAGATGTTACCCACACGTGCACACATTCAACTCAAGAGAGATGTTAAGGACAGGTAGTGGAGGCGGTCTGAACTCTGATGCAATCATAAGGGATGATTACGAGGAAAGGGCCATGATGAAAAGGCAGGTGGGGACCAACGGTCTGAATATGGCCAACGTACATTTGGCCAGCTCACTCTCCATCATCGGAAAATATCCATAAAAAGCAATAAGTACTCCTCCCCGAGCATTCTCACCACCTTTTCCTTCATTCTCTCCTTGAAACTCTGCTCCTGCAACCTTCTCGTGCCCCCACGGCCTTGTAACCATCATTCTCCATTAATCTCTCCCATATTCCTGCTCTCGGTGTTTTCTACAGGAGCACTTACAGGTTCTACAGGAGAACTTATAGGAATCCTACAGGAGCACCAGCAGTCTTCTACAGGAGGGCCAGTAAGTTGTTTTGGAGGGAGAAAACACAGGTTTTAGCACAATTCTCGGGCTAAGGAGGTAGGTTCTACGCATACCCCCATTGAACATTAAAATATGCAAGCAATGGTTTCATTTTGAGGAAGAAATAAAGCCTTTAGGTGGAGTAAATACATAAAAGAATTTCTACTTATTTCTTAAAAAAAAACACAATCTCTCTGTTTGTCTGTTTTTCTTCCAAAAAAATGTTGTGTCCATCTCCACATTTGGTTTCCCAAAGAAGCATAAAAATGATAGGAGGTTTTATGAGGAAGGAGCCCACCAACTCCTCCAGGCTCCATGCAAATCCCCAAGTAGTGGACATATTCACAAGAGCAAATTGGATGAACTTTTTTGAGAAATTCCGAGGGTTTGATGAGGAAATTGCTCAAGAATTTGCCCACTCTTTGGTCCCTCACATAAGAACACATGCCACTATCACCTTTAGAGGCCTTTCCATGGAGATAACCCTTGAATTTATTAGTAGGGTCACTACACTTCCTCTTGGGTTGCCCTGGAGTAAGGATGAAAAACCAATTGGCCAGGCTACCAAGAAAAACTTCTTCCAAAACAATGAAACCCCTGTAGAAGATAAAAATGGCATAAGAAGGGCTAGCATACTATACCCTTGGGATGAGGTTAGGTATCAAATAATCAAGTATATTTCCTATGAGGGGAGGTATGGCATTGTCTATGGTTACCACTTTAGAATCATGCATGAATTAAGGTATGGCATGGACACTCCAGCCCCTCAGAAGCTCAACATCCCATACTTCCTCCTACAGTCCCTCATTGACTCCAGTACTAAAGTAAAAGTAGTAAATCCAGAGTAGCTAGCTCACCATGGGTTAATCAAAATTTTAGTGGAAGAAGCCCTCCATACATTCACACTCCCTATAGCATGGGAAATATTTTGAAACATGACAAATGAAGATGACATAAAGACCCTGACCTATGATATCAGTCCTACTGGAAGTGAGAAGGAAGAGTAGCAAGGGGGAGAAGGTGAAGCAACTGAGGATTTAGAAGAACAAGAAGGGAAGAAGGAAGAAACCAAGATAGAGGAGAAGAAAGCTGAAGAAACAGAGCAGGGAGAAACAGATACAGAGAAAGAGGCAAAAAGAGGAGAAAAAGGGGCAGAAAAGATAGAAGTGTCCCCTGAGACCTTAGAAAGAGAGGCAACAGCTACTCTCACTGCCCTCAGCACACCAATTAAGCCAAAAAAAAGAGGAAGAGGCAGACATCGATGTATTTCAGGGCTAGGAAGAGCACAAGAATCAAAACAAGGAAACCCCAACCTTCTTCTAAAGTGCCAATTATTATTGAAGATTCACCCTCTGCCCAAGGAAAAGAATCCCTTCGAAGGCATTTATCACTTATGAAAGGGGGACTCCTAGATCTCCCACATGGAAAGAAAAAGTAGAACTACAGGACTCAAAAATAGTCCTATAGGAGGCACAAATTGTTCTACAGGAGACCCTATTAAAACTATAGGAGACCCAAAAGCTTGAAAAAAGGGTAGAAGGACAGCCACAGGGAAAAGAGGAAGTAACAGAGACACAAGAACCTGATCCCTAGCCTAGTCTTGGCTCCAACTACAATCTTCTTGATGGGGGAAGAATAATTCCACAAAAATTTACAATTCCACTATTCTTTGAATTGGAGAAAGAAAGAATAAGGACCCATAGGTGGATGCAAATAGCCAAATCCAAATGAGTTGAGGATATTGGCCATATGGAGAAAAAACTCAGAGAAATGGGTAGAGAGTCAAGTGCTATCAGACACAAGGAAGCAATCACAAGAAGTCACCTTGAAACTGAAAATGAATTGCTAAAAAGCGAGTTGCAAGAGAAAGAGACCCAACTGGCATGCATAGCCAGCTGGTCCATGGAGGCATTGCAATATAGGACACCAGCAAAATCCTATGGCCTGTATCTCAAAGACCAATGGATGCAATTTTAGATAAAGACTTTGGCACAAAGAGGCATATTGCCTTTCCAAGGTTACAGGCAGTTTATGGACTTGTGTGACCAAAGCACATTAGAAGATAAGGCAAATATGGCAGAATTCTATCTGCATAACATTTCCCTCACAGACATGAATGTGTGGGACCCCTATGCTAGGCTAGGGGTCCTGCAACTAATGGCCATGGTCTCATGGATGAACCATGAAGAGTTAAGGGCAGCAAAAATAAGAAGGTTTATGATAAAGGAATATAATGAGCCCTTAATGATCAGAGCTAAGCCATCAGACCCCATGGAACTCATCAGCACACATAACTTGCTTGCACATAATCCGCAGAATGCCCCTAGATATCTCAGTGATCAGGCACAAGCCATTGCACATTTTGAGGATATGGAAAGGTTACTTGGGGATGACTGTGTGCATGCATGTATGAGGAGATGGAACAACTTACCACACAGTCTACAAATCATGGAGTATCATTCCCTAATAAGGATGAAAGAGGCATTAAGGAGAGTGCCAATGTACAAGCGCTCCATGCAGAGGCTGAAGGTCAATTGGATTGGCCTCAAATTGAGTCCCCCACTGCTGTTAAGCATGCTAAAAGGAAAAAAAGAAGAAGAAGAGAAACAACAGTGGGAAGAGGTAGACAGGAAGGCAGGATTCTATGACAAGGAAGAGGAGACCACATTAGAAGCATGGGATGCTAGGGAGGCCACCAAGGCCATAAAAGATGAGGAGATGGACTAAGTTGCTCAGAGGATGAGCAACACTTTCAGTAGGGGGGTGATGATGAGCCTCATAAATGGGTAATTATATGGGCTCATTTTACCTCCTAACCTGGTCAAATCAACCATTCTCTTAGCTTATTATATGATTTTCTGATTATATTTATGCTTATAGAGTGAGTTGAGTTAGTTATGATGCCATGTGGTCTAATATGTGTTTAATGCAGATTATTGATGAATTTTGTGGTCAAAGTCAAGGATCCAGTGGAAAAATGGTAGCAATAACTTGAAGTGGACAAAGGAGAGGACTTATAGGAGGGAATCACCCTCATTTATTACTCCTCACTTCGAATTCCCCTTCATTCAGCTCAGAGTACAAACAACCAAGTCATGCATTAGCAGGCAGCCGAGCAAGTGGAGGATAACTGATAATTATCACGAGTTTTGGAAGCCAAGCCTCCCTGATTTTGAGGAAGTTGTTGGTAGCTTCATTTGTATAAGTAGAGAGGCCTAGGGCCTCACTAGGGTTGGATTTTTGTTGGATTTTTGTTGTAGTATTGCTTATGTAAACTCTGCTCAACTTCGAGCTTATTATCTTGACAGTTCATGTAATCTTGTTATTGTTTTGAGAATAAAGATGGAATCCTTTTTGAGTTAGCACTGAGTTACCTCAGAGGGCTGAATCTCTTGGGTTAGGGCCCAATCCAAGAAGCCAAACTCTTCTTTACTTGTATTTGTATGTTTCATTTCAGTTTGTAGAATAGGTTGTTGTTAGATGTATTTCTTTTATGGTTGAGAATAGGTTGCTTTTGATGATTCAGTAGTTTGCTTCCATTTGTGCTTTCTATAGTAGCTTAATTAGTGATAAAAAGAATATTCAAAAGGCTAGCAATAGTGCCTTGGCCTCTCTTCCTACCTTTGGGACTATGATTTGAGGCAAAGACCCTCGTGCTGCCCCAAAAACACAGATTTTCCTTATTCATAGGATTTCTAGTGTTTGTAGCTTCTTAGTTGGTTCATAGTCTAGTTTAGATTTTCTTCAGAACTTCTTCATCATGCTCATTTCCTTATTTTCAATAGTATTCTTTCATGCTTTATTTTCCTGCAATGGTTATCAACATTTCCTTTCATAGATCATAGTTTACTTGATGCAAAAACTCTGTTTTCTAGATACACTTATTTCCTTGCTTGCTTAATCTCATTGGTTGACTGTCAGTTGTTTATTCAGCAGATATATTCTAGCAACAGGCTAGCCTATTACCCATTCCATTGTCCATCTGATCCATGCCCTACAGGTCAGCCAAGTCTCCCCTCAATTCTGCCTTAGTTTCCTACATTTTCCATAGAATTTCTTCCTCTCTCCTTGAGCAAATCCAATCATCTTTCTCTCTTCTAATGATTCTTGGTAGACCCTAGGCACCCTAACACCTCATTCCAACCTTAATCCACCTATTCCACAAACTCTCACACCCTCAAAATAGTGAAAACTGCTCTCGGCCTCCTCCTGTAGGCCTCCTGTAGATTTCTTGTGTCCTCCTGTAGATTTTCCTGTAGGCTTTCTTTTGAAGGCCGAGTGTGGGAAAAGCCTCCAGAAGGCCACCTGAGACCTCCTAGGACCCATCCACACCATCCTACATCCTCTCAAGTCCCAAAACTTCCCTCCATCGCCACCTATTCGCTGCCACATTCACAAACAAATAAATTACATGCATGACACATTCAAATAAAAATACATAAAAATCCAAAAAGATGCTTTTTGCTCATTTACTTCCAGAAATAGCTTAGGCAGATGTTTTTTACTTCCTTGAGTAGGTAATGGCATTCTTTTTATGGTTTTCATAGTGCTTTCTGCAAAAGTAGGATTAGTGGTTAACTAGGATTTCCTTGGTTTGCTTTACATTTTAGTGTTCCTTTCTGCAAGTAGAGTAGCATCAGTATAGTAATCTATCTTTTTCCTTTCATCACATATAGAGCTTCTTTTGGAATCCATAGAATTTGGCTTGAGCTCCTAGTGATCTTGCACCGTCTAACCAAGTGACAACCTGCAGTAAGAACTAGTACTTGTGCATATAGCACCGTCGCTTCCAAGTTTGTACGAACTACCGGGTTGATAAGAGTAAAGTAGGCAGCTCAGGAGTTGCAGAATTATTGCTGCAATACTAGTGCTCACCACCCTTCTTAGCTCCTCACCAGTCTAGCATTTCACCCCATCAAGCTAAAGGTGCTGAAGCTCATACCTACCTTGCCCCATAGAATCCCCTGCAATTTTGAGTTAGTTTTCCAGACCCAAATTGCCCAGCTCCTCCTGATCTGGAAAAAACACCAACAACTTCAATCAAAACCCTTGAGCTACTATACCTAGCATAAAATATTGTTCCTGATCTAGTCATCTTGACTGAGATCCATAAGGAGAGAGCCCTCTCCCGACCTAGTAGGGCTAGCTACTAGGTTAAGCGTGGTTTGTGGTTACCCTAGAATTTCCTCCCTTCAGCCTGAGGTCAATCTAGGTGATAACATAATGGCGACCATACTGGGGACGTAGTTTTATGTTCCTCAAAAAAATGTATCAAGTTTAGATCTGATTGTTGATGGTGGACAATGATCAGACATAGGAAGTATGAAATCATTCACCTGGTGACTCCAAATCAAATTCGAGATTAGATCCAAGGACTCCACTGGAGGATGAACCTGACCAACAAAAACATGAAAGGACAATATGGAAAGATCAATAATTCAAGTTGGAATTTCATCCAAGACATTACCTTCTTTGTTATAAATTATTTCTTCTCTTTTCCCGAGAATGTCAAGAAGGCTTTACAAAGTATACTGTATTTGAGAAAAGATCCTAGGCCTGCATTTGATTCTTTCCCTTTGAAGATTGTGAATACAAAATGTTTGCATGCCTTTGATCTTGATCAAGACCCTTCTTCCGAATCTTATGATGACTATCTTCAAACTGATGAGCCTAAAGAGACCAAGACTGATTCTACAGCTTCTATACATACTCCTATACCTTGTAAAATTCTAGATCGATACAAACCACTCATCTTACCTCCTATACTACATGCTTTCCCTAAAAATCATTACCTATATCTACCAAGATTTGACGGTGACTGTGACAACAGAATGTACTGAATTTTGAGTCTTTTCTTGACCTTTTTGAAATTGATGAAGAGGATGTCAGTATTAGGCTTTTTTCTCTTTCTTTGCAAGGCAAAGTGAAGAGTTGGTTCAAAACCTTGCCTGATGCGAGCATCTCAGATTTCCAGCAATTCCTCAAAGTTTTCCTCGACTAGTGGGTGGTCAGACAAAACCCTTTCTTGATTCTAGAAGAGTATAACTAGCTGAAAAAACAGCTAGGAGAGACAGTACAACAATTTTCTGCCAGGTTTAACCAAGTCTATTTTTCGATGCTTGCTAATATAAGGCCTCCTCCTCGATCAGCGCTTTTACACTACCCGGAAGCCTTTGATCCGAAAATGGAGTTTTAGCTGAGAGAAAGGAACCTTGCAACACTTGAATATATGCAAAATAGTGCAGTAGATGTAAAGGCTAATTTGCTAATCAGAAGGGAAAAGTTGAAGGAAGAAGAGATGAAGAGCATAGATCCAGAGGAATTGACATCTTTAGAGGTAAAGCTCGACATTTTGGTAAGTGCATTGGAAGAGATGATGCAAAAGATCACCGCAAGGAATGACTATGAGGTTCAAGACCATGGCTCACTAATTGAAGAAAAACAAGTCGCTGATCCAAAACATTTTCTTTCTTATCCCAGTTGTCATAGATATGATAATGATTGTTTTATAGATCATCTTGGAGAAGAGAGATCTGTTGATCTGACATGTATTCTTGATGATGTGTTTTATATTGATGATTTGCCTCAGTTTGATCAGTATGATGATGATTATGTTCTCCGAACAGAAGCTAGTCTTGCAGACAAATTAGCAGCTGGCTTGTGGAAGGAGGAAGTTCACTTTCAGCAGTTCGAATACAGTGGTCAGTCGATGCATATCATTTATGGAAGTGAGGAGGAAAGTGCAGAAAATTTTGAAGTAAGTGAAGGATCTTTGCCTTTTTGTTTTACTTCGTTTCAGTTCATCAGAGACCACCTTCGTGCAATCAAGAATCAACCGTTGATAAGTTTTGATCTTGACCATCTAGAGGGCAATGAAATCCTTGTTCAAGACTTCCCATATCTAGATTTGCAGCCTCTGAATGCCATTGAATGTCAAGTTGCAGATGAATACTTGGAAGCTGGAATACATGATCAAATGATGCAAGATGATTTTGTGCCATTATGTTTTGAATCATTTCAGTTTTTGAAGGGAAATTTGCATAGTATATCTTCAATAAAGGATGAGAAGCGTGTAGAAAATCATGCAATCTCAGTGGAAATAATAGAAAATGCGTTGCAACAGTTTTTTCAAGTTTTTCACGATCCAATAGATGATGTGTCGGATGATGTCTGCAGTCAAATTCCTTCTCCATTCGCTGACTTTGAGCTTGAAAAAAGTATTGATACAAACTTGATCCGCAGTCGATTTCTTTATCATTTTCAGCAGGAGTCTCGTCACAAAGCTCAGATGAAAGTTTGCATTCATGGTATGAGAAGAAGCAAAGTAATCCATTGGATGGGCTAAGTCCCAGTGCACATGAATTTCAAGATCCTTATGCAGTATTTTTGGAGTCAGATAGAGAATCCATATTATTCAATCTGGGAAAATTTGGATTTGTTTACAAGTTTTCATGGGAGTTGCCTTTCAGTAGTTCTCTCTTATTGTTCATAAACAAGCACTTGAGGAATGCTTACTTGGTTGCATTAGTTGTTTCATTTCACTTGATCAGGTGATGAATGGAACAGCTAGAGTAGGTTTTATAGAATAAGCTCCATTCTGAGCATCTTTTCCAGTTTGTCAGTTGTGTTCTAGTCATGAGTCAGTCTTAGTTTGCATTGTGTTAGTTTTCAGTCTTTGAAGTGTTTTGATCCCATGCCCAATGCATAAGGCTACTAGGTCTACAGTGTTATTGGCACCTCCAAGGAGCTACCATCCCCATTGGAGCCAATGTTAGTGTCAGTCTTTTCATACTTCCATCGGGGATCAAAATCTTCTCTTTTGTATTTTCATAGTAGGAGTCCCATATTGTAAATTTTTTCATCACTCCATTAGGTCATGATATATGGATCCAATTATGGTTATTTTCTCTTCAGTTCCTCCCTCATAGACTATACTTGCTGATGTTCAATCTGCAGTCCATTTCATTAGGTCATAGGGTTTGATTTCATTAGGTATAGGGTTTCATTACCAAGGTCAAGAAACTGATTTTCAAACATAAATAAAGGTCAGCAAGGGCATGAGGATGATCAATAAGTCAAGCATGAAACAGAGTATTTTGTATTTGTTTATATTTCATTATGTAATTTTATGTCTTTCAAATGTAATAGTTTCACCATCCCAAGATGTTAATTCAGTGTTCCAAAGATGCCAGACCATCAAAAGATCAATTTCTCAAAGGAAATAGTCAAGTGAAAGGGTAAAGTACTAAACCCTAATTTCTTCACCCATTGAGCTAGGGTTGGCTATGGAATTAGAGACATCTGAGTATATGATGCATAAGGGAGGTCATTTCAGCGAGTATGAGGCCATTCCAACTCACACACATCATGTCTCCATCATTTTTCAATAAGTCATTCCAAGGGACAAATCATTTGCTACACATAGGGCCAATTTTTCTTCAAACTATGTTCTAGAGATAACAGGGTAGAATTTGGAAAAAGTGAGAGGTTTTTGTCCGAAATAGGCCAAGGAAGCAAAACCTCCTTCACTTCCTACACAGGTGTCATGGTTTTAGAGAAATGTCAAAGATACAGTTGCCTCAGGAGAGTTGATGCACTTCTGGAGTGACCTTTGGAAAATCAATATTTCTCCTAGCTAGAGTGACCAAATGACTTTCTTGATGAGTCAAACGATAACTAGACATAGAGAGATTTCCAATGAGCTATCATGAGCTCAATTTGGAGTTGAGGAAGACCTTCAACAGTTGACTGCAACATCACTATGAATTTTGGCAGCCTCATTCTGCACAGTTTTACCAGTCTTGGGAGATTGAGCTTTTGACAAGGAAACTAAACTCCAAATTGAAAAATTCAAGATGTTATAGAAAGAAGACTTGACAAGATTTCAAACGAGCTATCCCATGCCTAATTTGGACATTGGGAAGGTAGTCAAAAGTGAGCTTGAATTGGCGCTACGTGTAGGGAAGGAGGCGCTGCGCGTAGGGAAATTTTTTTTAGTTAAAAAATGAACGGGCGTTGTGCGTAGGAGCTAGCGCTGCGCTTAGGGCAGAAAGCATCAAAAACTCTCCAATCCTCAAATTTTTGCCAAATCACCTCCAAATTCACCTTGAACAAGTAAGTATTGTTGCTCTACTTGGTGATTAGTTTGCATATGTGAAGTTTTAGATAATTTTTTCACTCCCTATATGAAACCTTAGTTTTCATTATAAAACCCTAGTGATTTTGATTTTCCCATCACCTAGTCTTATAACTAAAACCCTTTACTTACCATTCCCTTCGCTCTCATCACGTTCTACCACTTGCTTATCACTCCCTAAACCTTCCCCTCCCTCTCATGGTTTGTCCATAGCTACTAAAACTCACTCACACCCATCCCTAGAAACCCTAGAGCATACTATTCATCCCATACATTGTCTAAAATTGTGCAAACTAAGAAAATTGATTAAACATGGATAAAGGTGACTATGACTATGATGAGGAGACAACAAGTGATAGTTCAGTGGAGAGGAGAAGGCAACAGAGAAAGCCTCATAAGGGAAGCAAGATCACAAGAGAAGAGCCAACTAACCTAAGAGAACTACAAGCCTCTCCATTGCCAGTTTCATGTTTTAGACACCTTGGCTGCTATGAATCATTGTGAACAGGTTGAGAGAGTGCAATATCACCCGGAGCTCACTATACTTTTTGCAGCATCCAGGCAAATGCTTTCTCCACGGGATGTGGAAGGGGCCTTTCCTTCTTCATCGACAAATCAAGTACAGTTTGAGCAGCTTAACAAAGGGAAGGAAAATGTGCAGGAGGATGACTTGGATGATGAGCAAGAAAGAGAGTTTGAGTTGGAAGAACATGATGAGCCTGAGCAGCATGACACTGAGGTTATAGATCTAGAGGCTCAAGAGAGGGAAACTGTTAAAGATATCATCATTCAGGAGAAAGAAGCTCAAGTACAAGCCTTGATGGATAACTTAGAGAGAGAAAAGTTTATCATCACTTACTTGGAACAAGAGAACAAACAATTAAATGATAAAAAAGTCCTCATGGAGCTTGAACTATTGAAAGTAAAGAGGCAAAGTGACAAGGAGGCTCACGTCACTTTGACTCCTATCGAGCAAGAAATTGAAAAGGATAGGGATACTTGGCTTGAAAGGGTCAACCTACATCTTGAAGGGCTCATTGAGAAGGCCAATAGGGACAAGAAAATGCTTAGACACATGGCATACCATTACATGACTTGCAACAAAATTTGTAACATGAGGATTAGAAAGTTAAAGGCTAGGCTAAGGAGAGCTTTGGAAGGCAAAAAGAGCAAGATAGATTAAAGATGTTGGCTGAAGCCTCCTTGGCCCATCAAAGCAGTTGATGGTGGTGTCTCATGCCAAATTTGGGCAGCTTTAAAAGAAATTTTGTCATTTTGAAATTTTGGAAATTTAAAACATAGAAAATCCGCCCAAAAGTGCAATGCCACTGGCGCTGTGCTTTTTCTAGGGGCACCCAATGCATAAATGGGTTGAATTTTTGGATTCAGGGCATAAAGGAAATGCACCCTACCAATTTTCAGAATTTTTGAAGCACATTTAGTCCACTAGAAGGTCCAAAAACACTCCAAAATTGACCTTTCTGCTAGTTTTTGGACACACAGAAGCAACCGTGGGAGAAATGGTTTTTGAAGGGGAAAATGAACTCCAAAGGAAAAAATTATAGGTGTTCTAGAGACTATACTTGTAGACCTTTCCAATGAGCTATCCTGGGCTCAATTTGGATGTTGGGAAGGCCTCCGAAAGTGGACTCAAAATGGCATTGCGCGTAGGACCAATGGCATTGCGTGTAGGGCATTTTTCACTCAGGATGACTTTTTTGCCTAATTTCACCTATTTTCTTGATTTATCTCTCATGCAAGTGAAATTTAATGATGTAATTGATGCCATGGATTGTAAATGTAATAGTCAAACACTAGTAGATGGTAGATTCATGGATAAAAAGTGGTTTTGAGGGTAATGAATCTGTTTCCACTTTTGTAGAGGCAAGTTGTTTGATTGCCTAGATACCTATTCTTAGTTCAGAAATGGTTGAAACAGCTCCTCTTATCATGGTTTTGACCCCAGATGGTTAGGATGAGTGATTTGGATGTCTATATCATGTATTTTTTTGGTCATTTTCAAGGGTTGGATTTAGTTGGATGCTCATGTACTGAACACATATCACTTTGTAGTAGTTTTGGTAGGAAACTAATAAAATTGCAGCTATTTTTATGGGATCCCTGTGGTATGGCCTTTAGCATGTGTTTCTTCTTCTGTTATTATGTTCTCATGTTATTTATGTATGCCTTTTTCATATAGTTGCTTCTAATTGATTGTTTTCAAGTCAGATAGGTGGAATACATTAGGTTTTAATGCTCTACCTTGGGAAAGCACCAGTATTTCATGTCTTTTCCACTATTTAGGAAGGATTCATGACCTGTTTATGCCCTTTGATGAGCCTCATAAATGGGTATTTATATGGGCTCATTTTACCTCCTAACCTAGTCAAATCAACCATTCTCTTATCTTATTGTATGATTTTCTGATTATATTTTTGCTTATAGAGTGAGTTGAGTTAGTTATGATGCCATGTGGTCTAATATGTGTTTAATGCAGGTTATTGATGAATTTTGTGGTCAAAGTCAAGGATCCAGTGGACAAATGGCAGCAATAACTTGAAGTGTACAAAGGAGAGGACTTATAGGAGGGAATCCCCCTCATTTATTACTCCTCACTTCGAATTCCCCTTCATTCAGCTCAGAGTACAAACAGCCAAGTCATCCATTAGCAGGTAGCCGAGCAAGTGGAGGATAACTGATGATTATCTCGAGTTTTGGGAGCCAAGCCTCCCTGATTTTGAGGAAGTTGTTGGTAGCTTCATTTGTATAAGTAGAGAGGCCTAGGGCCTCACTAGGGTCAGATTTTTGTTGGATTTTTGTTGCAGAATTGCTTATGTAAACTCTGCTCAACCTCGAGCTTATTATCTTGACATTTCATGTAATCTTGTTATTGTTTTGAGAATAAAGATGGAATCCTTTTTGAGTTAGCACTGAGTTACCTCAGAGGGCTGAAGCTCTTGGGTTAGGGCCCAATCCAAGCAGTCAAGCTCCTCTTTACTTGTATTTGCATGTTTCATTTCAGTTTGTAGAATAGGTTGCTATTAGATGTATTTCTTTTATGGTTGAGAATAGGTTGCTTTTGATGATTCAGTAGTTTTCTTCCATTTGTGCTTTCTATAGTAGGTTAAGAAATGATAAAAAGAAAATTGAAAAGGTTAGCAACAGTGCTTTGACCTCTCTTCCTCCCTTTGGGACTATGATTTGAGGCAAAGACCCTCTTGCTACCCCAAAAACATGGATTTTCCTCGTTCATAGGATTTCTAGCGTTTGTAGCTTTTTAGTTGGTTCATAGTCTAGTTTAGCTTTGCTTCAGAACTTCTTCATCATGCTCATTTCCTTATTTTTTTTTTAACTGAAACGGTTAATTTTTATTGATAGAAAGCTGATCGGGCATAGCCTGAATGACCATTACAATTTCCATTGCTGATTACAACACTCTTTCACTTAAGGGATGTTTGCCTTAGTTGGAGTTCCTGCATTTATGCTGATCATTCCTTCCTGAAGAGAGCATCCTATATTTGCCAATCTGTCTGCATCTTTGTTTAATCCTCTAAGAATATGGTATATTTGAACCGGATAGAGGTCTTTCAATATTCTGTTTACTCTTGCTAGTTGTTTGTTCAGTGCCGGATCCTTGAGCTTTTCCTTTTTTACCATTGTTTTTTTCAACAGTTTTGAATCTCCTATTATTAAGATTTCCTTTGGGTTTTCTTTACTTGCAATTTGGAAAGCTTTCCAGAGGCTAAGTATTTCAGCTTGATTGTTTTTTTTCACTCCCAGGCCCCAACTGAATTCTTCTTTTTTCCCATTCCGATAGAAGATCACTCCTCGTGCTCCTGATCTCCCTGGATTGCCTTTTGAGGCTCCATCAAAGAAGATGGTGCATATGTCCTGGGATTTCCTCCACTTTTGAAAGTTGTCTTCAGTTTCACGAATCTACCATCTTTCCTTGTGGATTGGTCGTTTAGTTGCTTGCTATCTGTATTTTCCTATGTAGTCTTCCAACCATGCGCTTTCTTCTCTTCTTAGTGAGTTGTCTTCCTTTGCTGTATGATGATTTAGAGTTTCTAGGAGAAGCTTCTTTTCCTGTTCCGCCACTTTCACAGCTGGTAGTTCAATGTTATTAAAGATGGTCTCGTTCCGAGCTAACCAGATTTTCCAGCAAACGTATTTAGGCACAGTTGTCCATACTTTGTGCCAAATTGATTTGTTGACAATTCGGTGAGGGTAGTTGTCATTCCAGGATGTAAACATGGAGGTTATAGTACTTTGGGAAGGGGCACTCACATTTAGTCCGGAAAAGAAAATGGACCATACCTCCTTCGCGAACTCACACATTATGAACATATGGTTTGCTGTTTCTAGATCTCTTTTGCAAAGGATGCATCTGTGTGGCCCTGTTATACCCCTTTTGCTCAGATTTTCTCCTGTGAGGATTTTGTTATGAAATAAAGTCCAAAAAAAGAAGTTGATTTTTGGGATGCTGAAGTTGTCCCAAATCTTCTTCCAGACAGATCCCTGATGTGGTGAATCTTGCTTGCTTTGCAATTGATGGTATCCCTGGTTTGCTGTATATACTCCATTCTTGCCCCATCCCCAATTGTCCTCCTCATCAATGTAGACTGGAGAAAAATCAGCGATTTCTTCAATGAGGACAGCGAGCTGGTTTTTTAATTGTTTTGGAATTCTGGGCCATTTCCATCTCAACCAATTGCCTTTATTGTCCCATTCTGATAAATCCTCTATTTTTTTAATACCTCTTGCTCGGAGCCAATCTCTGATCTCGGCGATCTCTGTTTTTGGTTTAGCGGCTGATGTCCCATTATGCAGTCTTTCCATAGATTAGTATTCTTCCCATTGCCCGGAATACGATATAATTCACTTTTAAAAAACTATATTCCTTTGGCGCACAGTTTCCAAGCCTGCGTGCCTTTAGGATGCTTCTCCAGTTTATGACTCATGATGGATCGATTCTTGAGATATTTCTCGTTAAGGATCTGGCTTACAGGATGGTTGGGCTCCACGCATAATTGCCATAGCAATTTGCATCCCAGGGCCACGTTTGCAAACCCAGGATCGCGCACTTGAAGGCCTCCTTCCACCATCGACCTTTTAACTGTGTCCCATTTGATTAGATGGAGTCGGTTGCTGTTCCTTTGCCCACCATTCCACAGAAAATTGTGTATGTACCTTGAGATTTGATTGGAGATGTGTTTGGGTGCCATCATCAGAGCCGCTTGAAATGTTGGCAGTGCTGAGAGGACGGATTTGATTAAGATGAGTTTACCTCTTGTGGATAACCAAAAGCCTCCCCACGCTGCTATCCTCTTCTTGTATTTTACTATTACTTCTTCCCACAGGTGGTTCCTGTTTGAGCCCGACGTTATAGGAAGTCCTAGATATTTGATTCTTTCCCATTCTGCATACCCTTTGTATCCCAAGTCTTCTGCGGTTTTCCCTATTGAGTGTTGGTCTATGTTCCAGCCATAGACTGCACTTTTCTTTTCACTTACTAGAGTGCCCGTGTTGCTGCAAAACTTCTGTAATATGGTTTTGAAGGCTGATGCTATTCTTGAGGAGGCCCCCCCCAGCAGGAGCGAGTCATCAGTGAATAATGCATGGTTCCTTGGTTCTATGCCTTTCTCTATTCTGATCCCTGGTATACTGCCTTTTTGTTTTTCCATAGTTAACTTTCTACTTAAAGAGTCAGCCATCAGGATGTAGAGGAAGGGTGAGAGGGGACAGCCCTGTCTCAGGCCCCTTGTGGCTGGGAAGAAGTTTGCAGGTCTGCCATTTATCATTGGCGCTATCCATATCTTCTCCAGGCAGGCTTTAATTAAATCAATGAAATTATGGTTGAAGCCAAAAGCCGATAGAACCCTGTATAAAAAAGATCTATTTACTCTATCAAAAGCATTGCACATGTCCAGTTTGATTAACATACCTTGTTCTCTACGCAACTGGCTTGAATGCAGAGCTTCCTGCACTTGGATGACATTGTCCAGGATGTGTTGTCCTTTCACAAAACCTCCTTGTGCTGGAGTAATTAATTTTTGGAGTAATGGTTTGATTCTATTTTCCATCAACTTGGCCAGTATCTTGTAGGATGAATTGCATAATGAGATAGGTCTGTATCTATCAAATGTGCCTGGATTGGCTTCCTTTGGGATTAAAGAGAGGAAAGTTGAGTTTATGCCGCCTCCGACTTTTACCTTCCTCATTAAACCCTGGACCATTCTCATTAGATCAGTTTTGATTATCTCCCAGTAGATTTTGTAAAAGTGGATTGAAAATCCATCGGGCCTAGGGGATTTATCTGGCTCCATGGACCAGACTATATTTGATATTTCTTCTTCTGAGGCTGGCCTTAAAAGAGTTTCATTGTCATCTGAGCTTACTAGCTAGGGAATATTTGTGAGGAATTCTTCTATGTTCTCCTCGCTCCCATCTTTTCTAGCGCTGAGAATATTTTGGAAATGATTTACTACTGCCTCCTTGATCTGCTCAAATCCTCTACATACCTGTCCATTGGAAGTAGTAATTTCTGCAAAGTGGTTTCGCGATATCCGTGCCCTGTATTGTCTATGGAAATATGCTGTGTTCCTATCCCCTGCTTTGAGCCATAGGCTGCGGGATTTTAATCGCCAGAATTCCTCCTCATTTCTAAAGGAGTTATATGCTTTCCTTTGGGCATATTTTTCTTTGTCTAGATCTGTGGCTGAGATGGCTTTCTCTTCCAGCCCCAATTGAAGTTCTTCCAACTGTTTTGTTGCTTCTTTCCTCTGGCTGGTGGGGGAGTTGGCATCTTTCTTTATCCATTCTTTGAGTGCCTTTTTGGTGTTCTTAATTTTTTGCTCCCACACATAGCTTGGGGAGCCTAAGATATCTTTTTCCCAAGTTGTTTGTACAATTTCAAGAAACCCCTCTCTTTTGACCCAGAGGGGACTGAATCTGAATGGAAGAGGACCAAGGTCTTCTTCCTCCTTTATGCGTAGAAGAATTGGCTTGTGGTCCGATGTTAATTTTGGCAGGATCTTAGAGAAGACTATTCTATTGTCCATCATAATTGCGCTGCTGGCGAGGAATCTATCTAGCCTTGCTGAAATGTGTTGTTCTCCTATTCTATTATTTGTCCAAGTGTATGCTCCTTTCATCGACTTAAAGTCAACCAAGTCCCATGACTGGATGAGATTTTCCACAGTGAGGAGGAAGGGATCTCTTGTAGAGGATCCTCCTCGTTTTTCTTTTGGATCTAGGATTATATTCAGGTCTCCTCCTATGATTATATTCGTAGGGCTGCATTGCTCTATGTAATCTGATAGGGTTTTCCAACACTCTTTTTTCTCCTCATAATGCACCGGGACATACATATTAAACAAATCTAGTTTAACTTTGCCTGTTGTGTGCCATAGTTCTGTATATATCCAATGTTGAGTCTCATGTATTCTGCCAAGGGTGAATAGGTTCTTTGACCAGAATGTGCCTATTCCTCCAGCCGATCCTCTTGCATTGATTACCTTCCCTGAATCAAATTTCCATTTGGTGGTGCTGGTATTTAGAAGGGTCTCCCCTTCTATTTTGGTCTCTTGGAGCATGAGTACGTCTATGGGTTCCATTTTCATTAAGTCTTTGATGGCCTTTGCCTTATTGGGGTTAACCAGACCCCTGCAGTTCTAAGATACCAAAGTCAGGTTCATCATTTACAGCTTGTTGGTGTGGGGCCTCCTCCCTTGGATGCCCTTGGCCTGATATTCCTTCCCAGATTCATTTCTATAGTAGCTTGACTTCCTAGGGTTTTTTGCTTTTCTGATTCTTCTTCTCTTACTTCCTTGTTTGATCTCCTTCCAACTCACTTGGATGGCCTTTCTTCATCATCCGAGGAGCCAACATTTTCTATCTTTTTCTTCTTCTACTTAATTATGTCTGCTTATGAAGGAGAAGAGTTATTGCTTGGATTCGGATTTGATGTGTTACTTGGATCTTGAAAATCGCTTTCTTTGTGCTGGGGTGGATCTTCTTTCTCTTTCTCCAGAGGCTTTGAGGGTGGTGTGAGAGATTCGAAAGGGTTTTTGTCCTCCGCTGCACTGGTGACTTCCTTGCTCCCGACATTTTGTTGACTTTCAGTTTCTTGTCCTGATTTGTTCCCTGTCTCCTTGCCTTTGTTTTTGTTGTTCTGCCTATTATTTGTTGCTTTCTTTACTTGCTTCCATTGCTCTCCTTTTTCTCTCTCTGTGATTTCCTCATTTTTCTTCTTACAATATCTTGCGAAGTGTCCTTATTCGTGGCAGTATCGACATTTGAATGGAAGCTGCTCATAGTCTAGTTCTTGAATATGCGTCCAGTCTGCCACCGAGAGCTTGATGGCTTCACGGAGCCCAATTTCTAGGTCAACCTCTACGCAGAGTCTCGCACAGGAGTATTGATCCTTCCTTGGTGCCTGATCTATATATCTGCCAAGTGCATTTCCAATAGATTGCAGCGATTTTTGGCTCCAGCAGTGTAGGGGAAGGTGAGGAAGGCGCACCCAGACTGGCACTTCCTTGGGCACATCTTGGGATGGGTCGAAGTCGGGGGACCATTTGTTCAGGTATAGTCCTTGAGGGCCCATAAAATATGGCCCATTTCTGAAGATCAGGCTTCTATCTTCTGCATTTTTGAACACGAACACAAAAAAACCCTTGCCCACGAAATGACTTTTTATTCCTTCTTTGACTAGGGGGATCCAGTTGCGCTTTACCCATTCTTCAACTCCTTTCGGGGAGGGCCATAACCCTGTGAACTGGCCGATTAGTCCTCTTTCGGCGAGATTCAGTGCTGATCTGCATGTGTCCTCCACCGGCAAAGACACCGTTGGAATGCTTCCCAGTTTTTTAACAAACTTGAGCCAAGGTCCGGAAGGCTGACGTTTTCCTGAGGCTACCACCAGAGCACTGAATGCCTACAGTTCTGATGGGGTTTCGGAGCCATTGCCTCGTTCCATGTCTGAGGTTCCTCAAGGGTGAAACCAGCCCAAGTTAGGCCCCCATACGAGGGCGATGTCGATTTCAGCCGATCCGCAGGTCGCTGCCAACCTACGCCACTCTGGATAGGTCTCTTGCTAGCCTGATGCGCGCTTAGGAAAAGTTGCAGAGCTCTCGCGCACAAAAAATATATTGGTGTATGAGACCCCCTTGTTTGTGGGACAAGGGACCCACCTCCACGCAGCGATTTGACTGCTAAGTCTACAAAGGCATACATACTCTAGCCCCTCTGGTTTTGAACCTGTGACCTCTTAGGAGGAAACACATACTCTTAACCATTAGGCCCACTCAAGCTATATGCTCATTTCCTTATTTTCAATAGTCTTCTTTCATGCTTTATTTTCCTACAATGGTTATCAGCATTTCCTTTCATAGATCATAGTTAACTTGATGCAAAAAATCTATTTTTTAGATACACTTATTTCCTTGCTTGCTTAATCTCATTGGTTGACTATCAGTTGTTTATGCAGTAGATATCTTCTAGCAGCAGGCCAGCCTATCAGCCATTCCATTCTCCATCTTATCCATGCCCTACAGGTCGCCCAAGTCTCCCTTCAATTCTGCCTTAGTTTCCTGCACTTTCCATAGAATTTCTTCCTCTCTCCTTGAGCAAATCCAATCATCTTTCTCTCTCCTAATGATTCTTAGTAGACCCTAGGCATCCTAACACCTCATTCCAACCTTCATCCACCTCTTCCACCCACTCTCACACCCTCAAAATAGTGAAAACTGCTCTCGACCTCCTCCTGTAGGCCTCCTGTAGAACGTTGTTTTTCATCCTGTAGATTTCCTGTGTCCTCCTGTAGATTTTCTTGTAGGCTTTCTTTTGAAGGCCGAGTGTGCGAAAAGCCTCCAAAAGGCCACCTGAGACCTCCTAGGACCCATCCACACCATCCTACATCCTCTCAAGTCCCAAAATCGCCCTCCATCGCCACCTATTCGCTGCCACATTCACAAACAAATAAATTACATGCATGACACGTTCACATAAAAATCCAAAAAGATTCTTTTTGCTCATTTACTTCCAGAAGTAGCTTAGCTAGATGTTGTTTACTTCCTTGAGTAGGTAATGGCAATCTTTTTATGGTTTTCATAGTGCTTTTTGCAAAAGTAGGATTAGTGGTTAACTAGGATTTCCTTGGTTTGCTTTACATTTTAGTCTTCCTTTCTGCAAGTAGAATAGCATCAGTAGAGTAATCTCTCTTTTTCCTTTCATCACATATAGAGCTTCTTCTAGAATCCATAGAAGTTGGCTTGAGCTCCTAGTGATCTTGCGTCGGCTGACCAAGTGACAACCTGCAGTAAGAACTAGTACTTGTGCATATAGCACCGTCGCTTCCAAGTTTGTTACGAACTACCGGGTTGATAAGAGTAAAGTAGGTAGCCCAGGAGTTGTAGCATTATTGCTACAATACTGGTGCTCACCATATTTTTGGCGCCATTTCTGGGGAAGCATCAGAGTATTCTGTGATTACTGCTTTCTTCTATTTTCTTCTTGCAACATTCTGCTAATAGTTTATTTCAGCAAAAGTAGAATAGTCATTTCCTTTCTTTCAGTTCTGCATTTATTTTTCTTTCCTTTTCAATTCTACAATTTCCATTTCAGCAAAAGTAGATTAGTCACTTCCTTTATTTCAGTTCTACATTTCCTTGCTTTCCTCTTCAATTCTGCAAATTTCATTTCAAAAAGTTCATTTCAGTTAGTTGCAAATTGTTTTGTTCAATCAATTTCAGTTTTGCAGGTAGTATCAGTGTGGAAAAAGAAACAAAAACCAACAAAAAATATTTCCTTTCATGCCTCATAGAAATAGAGATAATTCAGGAAAATTTTTGCCCAACACCCCCACTGCTTCACACAGCCAACCTTCTCTCTTCTTCGGTGGTTGCGATCGAGAAGAACCCTTAGGTGAATAGCCCGACATATTTGAAGAACCTATAGGGTAAGAAGAAGAAGAAAACATTCCTTTCGAGCCAATGGCTGAACACAAAAATGCTAGGGGGGATGGAGAAAGAATAGAGGGTACCTTTCCCATTCGGGAGACCAATGGGGACACTAAAATGAAGAATATAAGCCCTTCCGCCCTACCTCATTACCATGGTCTGACTACAGAATATCCTGACACATTCTTGTTTGAGTTTACTGTTATCTGTCGAACCTATGACTATGGAGAAGATGAGAAAAAGTTGAAATTGTTCCCTTCTACTCTCAAGTATGCAACATTACCCTAGTTCATGGGGCTACCTGGCAATAGCATCACAACTTGGGCTCAGATGCAACAAGCCTTTAACAACAAGTATCAAGACTATTGTAGGTCAAAAGATACTAAAGAAGAAATTTTCCAAATGACTATAGGAAGTGATGAGCCCCTAGAAGACTATGAGGAGAGGTTCCAGCTCAGTTACAAAAGGGTCGGGTCTATACTTGACCCTGAGTCTCTGAAGATGGCGCTGCTCAGGGGAATTCGAGAAGATATTTTAGACACCCTTCATCTACTAGCCGGGGGAGACATCTACCAACTGTCCTATGAGGACATAAAGACTATTTTTAGAAACCATTCTAGAGCAACCAGAAAGAAAGGTAGGGGGAGTCAACCCATAGCTAGTACCTCTTCCTCTAGCTCATCCATTAAAGGAGAAATTGGAAACATGCTGGAAGACTTCAAGAGTGAGATGTTGTAGACTCTTGCCATCCAAATGGATACTTTACATATCAAAAGGAAACAAGAGGAATCAGACAGGGATTTGGCCATTTTTTGTCCTAGATGCACCAGGAGGCATCCTAGGAACGAATGCCCATCGAACTCTATAGAGGTTTGTTCAGTATGTGAACAAAATCATTCTACAGACAAGTGCCCTTCCTTACCCGGACTTAAATTTGTATATCAAGGGGCTGAGGGAGTCACTGAACAGCTCTATTACATAAACCAAAGAAGGCCACATGGACCTAGACCATACCAGCAGGGGATGCAAGGGACATCCCAGGCATACTACAACCCCAACCAAGTCACTTCCATACCTTTTTGGGGTCCCCCTACTCATCCTTCCGGTTCCACGCCTCCTCCTTGGTCCTTCACATCTCCATATCATGCCCAACCAGCCACCCATTCATTCCAATCCTATGCTCAGTCGTAGCCTCAGTGGAATTCATCTCATCAGGGGTGGAGGCCCCAATACAACTCTCCTCCTGCTCTTTTGCCTCCACCACCTGCCCAACCACAACTTTTGCCTCCTGCTCAATGTTGGGTGTGGAGCCTGATTATCTTCTGTATTCAAAGGTTTCAGTCGGATGTATACCCCAAGAAGACTGTACACCCTAAATCCCCCCTGGCTGGGGGGTCCAGGGGCCAGTAGTCCCCTGGTGGGGGTTCGGGGGCAACGCCCCCGAAGCTAAATTAGATGTAAAATTTCCTTGTAAAAGTCTAGTTATTTCTAGTCAATCTATGCCGTTCATTAGGTGGATGATCTGACGATAGAAGTTATGTTTAATTTATGGTTTTTTTTGCCCTAGAAGGCAACCCCTCACTATATATGAGGGAGTTGTATTGTGTTTATATATATCTAGATTCTGAGTGAGGAAGAGAGAGGAGATTGAGAGCGAAGAGGGCGTTATAATAGATTTGCTGTAGGTTGTATCTCTTCAGTTTGCTAGATAATATAATAAAAGAAGGACTGGTTATTTCTCCGTGGATGTAGCCCAAATTGGGTGAACCACGTATATCTATGTCTCTCTTGTTTTATGCATTTTCTGTGTTTATATTTTTGCAATATTTTATGTGTTCCATTGTTTCGTAATATATAATTTTCTAACACTCCACCAAAGCAACCCCAAATGCCTACCCAGCCGAACCCAAACCTGAACAACAGACAGGCTCAGCAAGTGTATATTGGGGAACCATCATGCCCAACTTATGTTGTGGAGATTTAGGAAATTAACTTACAATCTGGGAAAGTTCTCCCAGACAGCCAGCCTCCACCTAGGGAGGTTGAGGAAGATAAAGAGGAAAGTGAACCTAAAGCAATTCTACCCTTTCCTGAGAGATTATCCATAACAATCCAGCCTACTCTAGAAGAAACTAAACTCCTGGGAGAAACATCTATGTGTGAAGATACCACTTCTCCAAGCCATAAAAGATGTGCCTATCTACAATAGATTGATCAAAGAGAATTGCTTTAGGTATCCAGGAAGGCGCAAGAGGGATGCCTCAACCATGAATGTCATAGGGCAACTGTCCGACCTGATGTTGGGGTAGGTAATCTGTCCAAAATATCTGGACCCTGGAAGCCCAGTAGTTGATGTCCACATCAATGGCACCATGATACCACACACCTTGATTGATCTGGGAGATGCCATTAATGTGATGACAAAGGACACAATGCTCAAACTCAACCTCCAGGGCTCCTTTAGGAAGACCACAACCATGCTATAGTTAGCAGGCCACTCCACTGTGACCCTGAGGGGATTGTGGAAGATGTGATGGTCTCCATTGATTCTTGGGAGTACCCTACTAATTTCTTAGTTCTCTAACCAAAGGTAAAGCTCATTGGGTATCCTCTCATTCCGGGAAGACCCTGGTTGTCTACTGCTGATGCCTACATCAGCTGTCGAGCTGGGAATATGACCATAAAGACACGCATATGTCCAAGCAGTTAATCCTATATCCTCCTGCCCAACCATTTCTAGAACATAATCTACCTCTCTGGTTGGAGGAGGAAGATGAGGATGAAGTCTATTCTGCACCACTTTGTGCATTAGAAATCTCCATGGGGGGAAAACCGCAAGATGATGATGATATGATTGAAAATCTGATTCAGAATCCACCCCCCAGTGTATCACCATTAGAGGACATAGTAAGAGAAACCCAAAACAACCCCTCAACTGATCTTTGTGCAGCCGACTCCACTCCTCTCCGTGTTAAGAATATAGAGTTTGGCCCAGAAAGAACCTTGAAAATCAATCCATCCCTATCCACTTCCTAGGAGAAGGAACTGTGTAGCTTACTGAGAAAACACCTAGATGCCTTTGCCTGGAGTTATAAGGAGATGAAGGGAGTGCACCCTTCAGTATGTACTCATCATATATACATCAAGGAGGATTGCAAGCCAGTCAGGTAGCCTCAAAGGAGGATGAATCCAACACTTAAAGATATTGTTAAGGAAGAACTACAGAAATTGCTTGATGCAGGATTCATCTATCCCATCTTTGACAGTGAATGGGTCTCTCCTTTGGTGCTAGTGCCAAGTGGATAATCTGTGTCGACTATCGGGAATTGAACAAAGCCACTAAAAAGGACCATTTCCCTTTACCTTTCATAGATCAAGTGTTAGACGGTCTGGCAGGGAAAAAGTTTTTCTCTTTCCTAGATGGGTTTAGTGGGTAAAATCAGATTCAAATCAGCCTGGAAGACCAAGATAAGACCACTTTCACTTGTCCTTGGGGTATCTTTGCATACCGGGTCCTCCCTTTTGGTTTGTGTAATGCTCTAGCCACTTTCCAAAGAGCGGTACTGAGTATATTCTCCGAATTAGTTCATGATGCAGTAGAGATATACATGGATGAATTTACTCCTCATGGCTCTGACTTTCAGGAAGATTTATCTAACCTAGGAAAATTTCTAGACAAGTGTATTGAGATGAACCTGTCCCTCAGTCCAGAAAAATGTGAATTTTTTATGGTTGAAGGGATCGTGCTAGGTCATGCAATATCTCAACAAGGACTGTAGGTGGACCCCAACAAAATTGCCATCATCCAAAGGGTCCCACCTCCTCAAAAGCTGAGAGATGTCAGAAGTTTCCTAGGCTTAGCTGGGTATTACCAGAGATTCATTAAAGATTTCAGCAAGCTAGACTCTCCTTTGTTTGGCCTTTTAGGTAAAGATGTCGAGTTTATATGGTCGGAAAACTGTCAAGAAGCCCTAGATACCTTGAAGAGCAAACTTGTTACTGCCCCAATTTTGAGAGGCATAAACTGGGCCCTACCTTTCCACATTCACACGGATGCCTCGAACAAAGGAATAGGAGCAACCTTGGGACAAATTGATGAAAATTTACCTTATGCCATATACTTTATAAGAAAAAACTTGTCAAAGGCAGAGTTAAACTATACGGTGACCGAGAAGGAACTCCTAGCTGTCGTGCATTCATTAAACAAATTCAGACATTATATCATAGGCTATCAAACCTTCGTGCACACTGATCATGCTGCAATTATATATTTAATGAAAAAACCGGATGTAAATGCTCGCATTATTAGATGGTTGCTTTTACTGGAGCAGTTTGATCTGACCATTGTTGATAAGCTTGGTAAAGAAAATGTTGTTGCTGACTTTTTGTCTAGAGTAAATTTGCCTACAGGTGAAGAAGGAATGGTGGATGATAAAATGTCAGGTGAACACCTGTTTTCTATCTCAGTACTCTCTCCATGGTTTGATGATATAGCAAACTACTTGGTTTCAGCACAGTTTCCACCACATCTTTCCTCAAAAGAGAAGAGAAAAATAGTGAGGAAAAGCGCCCCTTTCACCTGGATTGGGGGCAATCTCTTCAAACTTGGCCCAGATTAGATCTTGAGAAGATGTGTCAGGGAGGAGGAAGTCTTTAACATCCTCCTGGCCTGTCATGATGGGCCTCGTGGAGGTCATTTTGCAGCAAAAAGAACTTCCTTCAAGATACTGCAAGCAGGCTACTACTGGCCTACTCTTCATCAGGATGTGAGTAGATATACCAGCCAGTGTGATCAATGTCAAAGGATGGGGAAACCTACTCCAAAGGATGAACTTCCCATGCAACCTCAAGTGACCTTTGAGCCATTTGAGAAGTGGGGCATGGACTTTGTGGGTCCTAACAGCCCTCCTTCAAAGCAGAAGAAATACATCATTTTGTGCACCGATTACCTGACAAAGTGGGCAGAGACAAAAGCAATCAAAGCAGCAACAGAGGAAAAAGTAGCTGAATTTTTTAGAGAGAACATATTCTACAAGTTCAGGTATCCAAGAGAATTGGTCACAGATCAAGGTAGTTAGTTTACTTCCAAATTGATTGAAGACCTGCTCACACATCATAGAATCAAGCACAAAACTTCGACCCCTTACCATCCACAAGCCAATGGGTAGGTGGAGGTCACTAATAGAGCATTGGAAGAAATCCTGACAAAGGTAGTGAGCAGCAGCAGAAAAGATTGGGCGGACAGATTAGTTGAGGCCACTTGGGCCTACAACACAACAAGGAAGACCACTACAGGGTTCACACCCTATGAGTTCGTCTATGGGAATAAGGCTTTGTTGTCAATAGAATTTGAATTTAATACCCTGAGGATGGCAACCCAGCTGGACCTAGACCTCAACCATGCACAGAAAGAAATATTACTCTAGCTCAATTGATTGGATGAACACAGAATGCAGGCCCTTCTCCATATAGAGGTAGTTCAACTTCAGAGAAAGATATGGCACGACAAAAACATCAAGGAGAAGCAATTTCAAGAGGGAGATTGGGCACTACTCTATGATTCAAGATACAAAGATTTCAAGGGCAAGCTAAGGACAAGATGGTTGGGACCTACATTATGGAGAAATGAAATGACAATGGTTCAGTTCTAATTAGAACCATTGATGATGAAGCCATCCCCATGCTTGTAAATGGACACCGGTTGAAAGTCTACAAGAAACCCCTCTCCAAGCGAGAGTTCATTGAAGGTTTGAATAAAATAGTGATGGTAATGGAGCATGTCTTAGCCTCCACTTCACCCACTCACTGAAGAAAAAGAAAAAACAATAAAAAAATAAGGACTCAAGTGAAAAACTCCATGAAGCACTTGAGTCCCATCATTGGGTTGAAAACCTATACTGAGGCGGCCCAGTGATGTCAAAAAAATAAAAAAGGAAAAGAAAAATAATATCCTTGGGTGAAAAACTCCCTTGGAGGCGCCTAGGGTAAGCAACTAGGGTGAAAACCTCCCTGAGGCGCCCTAGTTGTTTTCATTGAAAAAAAAAAGAATTTCCAGTCGCATTGCATGTTTGCAGGAGGACTACAAGAAGCAGCAGAAGGTGCCAAGGGAGCTTTGAAATCAATACTAGCACCTATCCTACCTTCCCACACCTTTCTCCATCATTATTGACATTCTTTTCACCTCACTGTGCTTCTTTTCCAGAAACTGTGTTTTCTACAGGAGGCTCCTGTAGGAATTACAGAGAGCCAGAAATGAATATAAAAGGCAGTTTGAGAGGCAGGGAAGCTTCATAAAAGATCTATAAATCCTCCTGCAATTTTCAAACCTCCTTGCCATCACTTCCAAACTTACACCACATCCCAAGCATCATTCTTCTTCTTGCCCAAGAAAAAAACAGAGAAAAAACAGTTTTTTAGAAAAAACAAAAAACAAAAAAATAAGAAAGGAAACAACACCATCCACCTCACCTGAAACCTACCTATTACCTATCCATCTCTGTCTACAATTTTGGCATCATCCTCATAGCTCCAAGCACAGAACATAACTGAAGTTTCAAAGGGGAAGCAGCTACAGGAGCTCCTGTAGGAATTCATGTAGCGGCTGATCCCATTAAAATCTAGCATCAGTAGCAAGAGCGTGCAAATATGAAGGTTGAAGAAGACACCTGAAGATAAGATCCAGCCAGAGAGGAACCTACACAAAGCACATCCACACATCAGCAAGTAGACAAGCATGCATCAAAAAGAGATAAAGGCATGCAACAGAGGGAGAGAGCCATAGCACCTCATAGCAAATGCATTCGGATCTCAGGTAAGTAACTAACCTGCTCCTCTGTTTGAATTTGTATAATTAGAAGGCATTCAAAAACAATGAGATGGTTGAGGTTGAATGAGGGAAAGGTGGCCAGTTAACTTGGCCACCTTCATCTAGTTGACTTCACTCATCCGAAGATGTTACCCACACGTGCGCACAGTCAACTCAAGAGAGATGTCAAGGACAGGTAGTGGAGGCGGTGTGAACTCTGATGCAATCATAAGGGATGATTACGAGGAAAGGGCCATGATGACAAGGCAGGTGGGGACCAATGGTTTGTATGGCCAACGTACATTTGGCTAGCTCATCCTCCATCACCAGAAAATATCCATAAAAATCAATAAGTACTCCTCCTCGAGCACTCTCACCACCTTTTCCTTCATTCTCTCCTCAAAACTCTGCTTCTGCAACATTCTTGTGACCCCACAGCCTTGTAACCATCATTCTTCATTGATCTCTCCCATATTCCTACTCTCGGCGTTTTCTACAGGAGCACTTACAGGTTCTACAGGAGAACCTATAGGAATCCTACAGGAGGGCCAGTAAGTTGTTTTGGAGGGAGAAAACACAGGTTTTAGCACAATTCTAAGGCTGAGGAGGTAGGTTCTATGCATACCCCCATTGAAAATCAAAATATGCAAGAAGTGGTTTCATTTTGAGGAAGAAATAAAGCCTTTAGGTGGAGTAAATACATAAAAGAATTTATGCTTATATCTTAAAAAAAACACAATCTCTCTGTTTCTCTGTTTTTCTTCAAAAAAATTGTTGTATCCATCTCCACATTTGGTTTCCTAAAGAAGCATAAAAATGATAGGAGGTTTTATGAGGAAGGAGCCCACCAACTCCTCCAGGCTCCATGCACATCCCCAAGTAGTGGACATATTCACAAGAGCAAATTGGGTGAACTTTTTTGAGAAATTTCGAGGGTTTGATGAGCAAATTGCTCAAGAATTTTCCCACTCTTTGGTCCCTCACACCAGAACACATGCCACTGTCACCTTTAGAGGCCTTTCCATGGAGATAAACCCTAAATTTATCAGTAGGGTCACTACCCTTCCTCTTGGGTTGCCCTGGAGTAAGGATGAAAACCAATTGGCCAGGCTGCCAAGAAAAACTTCTTCCAAAACAATGAAACCCCTGTAGAAGATAAAAATGACATAAGAAGGGCTAGCATACCAAACCCTTGGGATGAGGTTAGCTATCAAATAATCAAGTATATTTCCTGTGAGGGGAGGTACAACATTGTCTATGGTTACCACTTTAGAATCATGCATGAATTAAGGTATGGCATGGACACTCCAGCCCCTTAGAAGCTCAGCATCCCCTACTTCCTCCTACAGTCCCTCATTGACTCCAGTACTAAAGTAAAAGCAGGAAATCCATAGCAGCTATCTCACCATGGGTTAATCAAAATTTTAGCGGAAGAAGCCCTCCATACATTCACACTCCCTATAGCATGGTAAATCTTCTGAAACATGACAGTTGAAGATGACATAAAGACCCTGACCTATGATATCAATACTACTGGCAGTGAGGAGGAAGAGCAGCAAGGGGGAGAAGGTGAAGCAGCTGAGGATTTAGAAGAACAAGAAGGGAATAAGGAAGAAACCAAGATAGAGGAGGAGAAAGCTAAAGAAAAAGAGCAGGGAGAAACACATACAGAGAAAGAGACAAAAGGAGGAGAAAAAGGGGCGAAAAAGATAGAAGTTTCCCCTGAGACCCTAGAAAGAGAGGCAGCAGCTTCTCTCACTGCCCTCAGCACACCAATTAAGCCAAAACAAAAGAGGAAGAGGCAGACATCAATGTATTTCAGGGCTAGGAAGAGCACAAGAATCAAAACAAGGAAACCACAGCCTTCTTCTAAAGTGCCAATTATTATTGAAGATTCACCCTCTGCCCAAGGAAAAGAATCCCCTTCCAAGGCATTTATCACTTATGAAAGGGGGACTCCTAGATCTCCCACATGGAAAGAAAAATTAGAACTACAGGACTCAAAAATAGTCCTACAGGAGGCACAGACTGTTCTACAGGAGACCCAAAAGCTTGAAAAAAGGGTAGAAGGACAACCACAGGGAAAGGAGGAAGTAATAGAGACATAAGAACTTGATCCCTAGCCTAGTCTTGGCTCCTACTACAATCTTCTTGAGGGGGGGAGAATAATTCCACAAAAATTTACAATTCCACTATTCTTTAAATTGGAGAAAGAAAGAATAAGGACCCATAGGTGGATGCAAATAGCCAAATCCAAAGCAGTTGAGGATATTGGCCATATGGAGAACAAACTCAGAGAAATGGGTAGAGAGTTAAGTGCTCTTAGACACAGGGAAGCAATCACAAGAAATCACCTTGAAACTGAAAATGAATTGCTAAAAAGATAGCTGCAAGAGAAAGAGACCCAACTGGCATGCATGGCCAGCTGGTCCATGGAGGCATTGCAATGTAGAACACTAGTAAAATCCTATGGCCTGTATCTCAAGAACCAATGGATGCAATTTCAGATAAAGACTTTGGCAAAAAGAGGCACAATGCCTTTCCAAGATTACAGGTAGTTTATGGACCTGTGTGACCAAAGCACATCAGAAGATAAGGCAAAGATGGAAAAATTCTATCTGCATAACATGGCCCTCATAGATATGAATGTGTGGGACCCCAATGCTAGGCTAGGGGACCTGCAACTAATGGCCATGGCCTCATGGATGAACCATGAAGAGTTAAGGGCAGCAAAAATAAGAAGGTTGATGATAAAGGAACAAAATGAGCCCTTAATGATCAGAGCTGAGCCATCAGACCCCATGGCACTCATCAGCACACATAACCTGCTTGCACATAATCCTCAGATTTCCCCTAGATATATCAGTGATCAGGCACAAGCCATTGCACATTTTGAGGATATGGAAAGGTTACTTGGGGATGACTGTGTGCATGCATGTATGAGGATATGGAACACCTTACCACACAGTCTGTAGATCAGGGAGTATCATTCCCCAATGAGGATGAAAGAGGCATTAAGGAGAGTGCCAATGTACAAGCGCTCCATGCATAGGCTGAAGGTCAATTGGATTGGCCTCAAATTGAGTCCCCCACTGCTACTACGCATGCTGAAAGGCAGAAAAGAGGAAGAAGAGAAACAACAGTGGGAAGAGGTAGACAGGAAGGTAGGATTCTATGACAAGGAAGAGGAGACCACATCAGAAGCATGGGATGGTAAGGAGGCTATCGGGGCCATAAAAGATGAGGAGACAAACTAAGTTGCTCAGAGGATGAGCAACACTTTCAGTAAGGGGGTGATGATGAGCCTCATAAATGGGTAATTATATGGGCTCATTTTACCTCCTAACCTAGTCAAATCAACCATTCTCTTAGCTTATGGTATGATTTTCTGATTATATTTATGCTTATAGAGTGAGTTGAGTTAGTTATGATGTCATGTGGTCTAATATGTGTTTAATGTAGATTATTGATGAATTTTATGGTCAAAGTCAAGGATCCAGTGGAAAAATGGTAGCAATAACTCGAAGTGGACAAAGGAGAGGATTTATAGGAGGGAATCCCCCTCATTTATTACTCCTCACTTCGAATTCCACTTCATTCAGCTCGGAGTAAAAATAGCCATGTCATGCATTAGCAGGCAGCCAAGCAAGTGGAGGATAACTGATGATTATCTCGAGTTTTAGGAGCCAAGCCTCCCTGATTTTGAGGAAGTTGTTGATAGCTTCATTTGTATAAGTAGAGAGGCCTAGGGCCTCACTAGGGTCAGATTTTTGTTGGATTTTTGCTGCAGTATTGCTTATGTAAACTCTGCTCAACTTTGGGCTTATTATCTTGAAAGTTCATGTAATCTTGTTATTGTTTTGAGAATAAAGATGGAATCCTTTTTGAGTTAGCATTGAGTTACCTCAGAGGACTGAAGCTCTTAGGTTAGGGCCCAATCCAAGTAGCCAAGCTCCTCTTTACTTGTATTTGTATGTTTCATTTCAGTTTGTAGAATAGGTTGTTGTTAGATGTATTTCTTTTATGGTTGAGAATAGGTTGCTTTTGATGTTTCAGTAGTTTGTTTCCATTTGTGCTTTCTATAGTAGGTTAAGTAGTGATAAAAAGAAGATTCAAAAGGCTAGCAATAGTGCTTTGGCCTCTCTTCCTCCCTTTGGGACTATGATTTGAGGCAAAGACCCTCTTGCTTCCCCAAAAACACAGATTTTCCTCATTCATAGGATTTCTAGCGTTTGTAGCTTTTTAGTTGCTTCATAGTCTAGTTTAGCTTTGTTTTAGAACTCCTTCATCATGCTCATTTCCTTATTTTCAATAGTATTCTTTCATGCTTTATTTTCCTACAATGGTTATCAGCATTTCCTTTCATAGATCATAGTTTACTTGATGCAAAAACTTTGTTTTCCAGATACACTTATTTCCTTGCTTGCTTAATCTCATTGGTTGACTATCAGTTTTTTATGCAACAGATATATTCTAGCAACAGGATAGCCTATCAACTATTCCATTGTCCATCTGATCCATGCCCTACAGGTCGCCCAAGTCTCCCCTCAATTCTGCCTTAGTTTCCTGCATTTTCCATAGAATTTCTTCCTCTCTCCTTGAGCAAATCCAATCATCTTTCTCTCTCCTAATGATTCTTGGTATACCCTAGGTGCCCTAACACCTCATTCCAAACTTCATCCACCTATTCCACCCACTCTCACACCCTCAAAATAGTGAAAACTTCTCTCGTCCTCCTCCTGTAGGCCTCCTATAGAACGTTGTTTTTCCTCCTGTAGATTTCCTGTGTCCTTCTGTAGATTCTCCTGTAGGCTTTCTTTTGAAGACCGAGTGTGGCACAAGCCTCTAGAAGGCCACCTGAGAGCTCCTAGGACCCATCCACGCCATCCTACATCTTATCAAGTCCCGAAACCGCTGTCCATCGCCACCTATTCGCTGCCACATTCACAAACAAATAAATTACATGCATGACACATTCACATAAAAATACATAAAAATCCAAAAAGATGCTTTTTGCTCATTTACTTCCATAAATAGCTTAGGTAGATGTTGTTTACTTCCTTGAGTAGGTAATGGCATTCTTTTCATGGTTTTCATAGTGATTTCTGCAAAAGCAGGATTAGTGGTTAACTAGGATTTCCTTGGTTTGCTTTACATTTCAGTCTTCCTTTCTGCAAGTAGAGTAGCATCAGTAGAGTAATCTCTCTTTTTCCTTTCATCACATATAGAGCTTCTTTTGGAATCCACAGAAGTTGGATTGAGCTCCTAGTGATCTTACGCCAACTGACCAAGTGACAACCTGCAGTAAGAACTAGTACTTGTGCATATAGCACCGTCGCTTCCAAGTTTGTACGAAATACTGGGTTGATAAGAGTAAAGTAGGTAGCCCAGGAGTTGCAGCATTATTGCTGCAATAATGGTGCTCACCACCCTTCTTATCTCCTCACCAGTCTAGCATTTCACCCCATCAAGCCAAAGGTGTTGAAGCTCATACCTACCTTGCCCTATAGAATACCCTGCAATTTTGACTTAGTTTCCCAGACCCAAATTTCCCAGCTCCTCCTGATTTGGAAAAAACACCAACTTTAATCAAAACCCTTCAGCTACTATACCTAACAAAAAATCTTGTTCTTGATCCAATCATCTTGACTGAGATCCATAAGGAGAGAGCCCTCTCCCGACCTAGTAGGGCTAGCTACTAGGTTAAGCGTGGTTTGTGGTTACCCTAGAATTTCCTCCCTTCAGCTTGAGGTCAATCTAAGTGATAACATAGTGGCGCCCATACTGGGGACGTAGTTTTATGTTCCTCAGCAAAATGTATCAATTTCAGATCTGATTATTGATGGTGGACAATGATCAGACATAGGAAGTCCGAAGTCATTCACCTGGCTACTCCAAATCAGTTTGGCATTCTTTTCATGGCTTTCATAGTGCTTTCTGCAAAAGTAGGATTAGTGGTTAACTAGGATTTCCTTGGTTTGCTTTACATTTCAATCTTCCTTTCTGCAAGTAGAGTAGCATCAGTAGAGTAATCTCTCTTTTTCTTTTCATCACATATAGAGCTTCTTTTGGAATCCATAGAAGTTGGATTGAGCTCCTAGTGATCTTACGCCAACTGACTAAGTGACAACTTGCAGTAAGAACTAGTACTTGTGCATATAGCACCGTCGCTTCCAAGTTTGTACGAACTACTGGGTTGATAAGAGTAAAGTAGGCAACCCAGGAGTTGCAGCATTATTACTGCAATACTGGTGCTCACCACCATTCTTAGCTCCTCACCAGTCTAGCATTTCACCCCATCAAGCCAAAGGTGTTGAAGCTCATACCTACCTTGCCCCATAGAATACCCTGCAATTTTGACTTAGTTTCCCAGACCCAAATTGCCCAGCTCCTCCTGATTTGGAAAAAACACCAACTTCAATCAAAACCCTTGAGCTACTATACCTAACAGAAAATCTTGTTCCTGATCCAGTCATATTGACTGAGATTCATAAGGAGAGAGCCCTCTCCCGACCTAGTAGGGCTAGCTACTAGGTTAAGCGTGGTTTGTGGTTACCCTAGAATTGCCTCCCTTCAGCCTGAGGTCAATCTAAGCGATAACGTAGTGGCGACCATATTGGGGACGTAGTTTTATGTTCCTCAGCAAAATGTATCAATTTTAGATCTGATTGTTGATGGTGGAAAACGATCAGACATAGGAAGTCTGAAGTCATTCACCTGGCTACTCCAAATCAGTTTCGAGATCAAATCCATGGACTCCACTGGAGGATGAACCCGACCAGCAAAAACATGAAAGGAAAATATGGAAAGATCAGGTATTCAAGTTGGAATTTCATGAGACATTACTTTCTTTGTTATAAATTATTTCTTCTCTTTTCATGTGAACGTCAAGAGGGCTTTACGAAGTATACTATATTTGAGAAAAGATCCTAGGCCTGCATTTGATTGTTTCCCTTTGAAGATTTTGAATAAAAAATGTTTGCATGCCTTTGATCTTGATCAAGACCCTTCTTCCAAATCTTATGATGACCGTCTTCAAACTAATGAGCCTAAAGAGACCAAGACTGATTCTACAGCTTCTGTACATACTCCTATACCTTGTAAAATTCCAGATCGATACAAACCACTCATCTTACCTCCTATACTCCATGCTTTCCCTGAAAATCATTACCTATATCTACCCATATTTGACGGTGACTGTGACAACATCACTGCTGAGAGACATGTACTGAATTTTGAGTCTTTTCTTGACTTTTTTTGAAATTGATGAAGAGGATGTCAGTATTAGGCTTTTTGCTCTTTCTTTGCAAGGCAAAGTCAAGAGTTTGTTCAAAACCCTGCCTAGTGAAAGCATCTCAGATTTCCAGCAGTTATTCAAAGTTTTCCTCGACTAGTGGGTGGTCAGACAGAACCCTTTCTTGATTCTAGAAGAGTATAACCAGCTGAAAAAATAGCCAGGAGAGACAGTACAACAATTTTTTGCCAGGTTTAACCAAGTCTATTTTTCGATGCCTGCTAATATAAGGCCTCCTCCTGGATCAACTCTTTTACACTATCCGGAAGCCTTTGATCCGGAAATGGAGTTTCAGTTGAGAGAAAGGAACCTTGCAACACTTGAAGAGATGCAGAACAATGCAGTAGATGTAGAGGCTAATTTGCTGATCAGAATGGAAAAGTTGAAGGAAGAAGAGATGAAGAGCATAGATCCAGAGGAACTGACATCCTTAGAGGTAAAGCTCGACATTTTGGTAAGTGCAGTGGAAGAGATGATGCAAAAGATCACCACAAGGAATGAGTATGATGTTTAAGACCATGGCTCACTGGTTGAAGAAAAACAAGTTGCTGATCCAAAACATTTTCTTTCTTATCCCAGTTGTCATAGATATGATAATGATTGTTTTATAGATCATCTTGGAGAAGAGAGATCTATTGATCTGACATGTATGCTTGATGATGTGTTTTATATTGATGATTTACCTCAGTTTGATCAGTATGATGATGATTATGTTCTCCAAACAGAAGCTAGTCTTGCAAACAAATCAGCAGTTGGTTTGTGGAAGGAGGAAGTTCACTTTCAGCAGTTCGAATACAGTGATCAGCTGATGCATATCATTTATGGAAGTGAGGATGAAAGTGTAGAACATTTTGAAGTAAGTGAAGGATCTTTGCCTTTTTTTTTTTTACTTCGTTTCATTTCATCAGAGACCACCTTCGTGCAATCAAGAATCAACCGTCGATAAGTTTTGATCTTGACCATCTAGAAGGCAATGAAATCCTTGTTCAAGACTTCTCATATCTAGATTTGCAGCCTCTGAATGCCATTTAATGTTAGGTTGCAGATGAAGACTTGGAAGCTAGAACATATGATCAAATGATGCAAGATTATCCCGTGCCATTATGTTTTGAATCATTTCAGCTTTTGAAGGGAAATTTGCATAGTATATCTTCAATAAAGGATGAGCAGCCTGTAGAAAATCAAGCAATCTCAGTGGAAACAATAGAAAATGGGTTGCAAAGTCTTTTCAAGTTTTTCACGATCCAATAGCTGATGTGTTGGATGATGTCTGCAGTCAAAGTCCTTCTCCATTAGCTAACTTTGAGCTTGAAAAAAGTATTGATACAAACTTGATCCTGTAGCTAGTTGCTTTATCATTTTCAGCAAAAGTCTCGTCACAAAGCTCGGATGAACGTTTGCATTCATGGTATAAGAAGAAGCAAAGTAATCCATTGGATGGGATAAGTCCTAGTGCACATGAATTTCAAGATCCTTATGCAGTATTTTTGGAGTCAGATAGAGAATCCATATCATTCAATCTGGGAAAATTTGGATATGTTTACAAGCCTTCATGGGAATTTCCTTTCAGTAGTTCTCTCTTGTTGTTCATAAGCAAGCACTTGAGGAGAATTCAAACAACATCCAGAATTCTTACTTGGTTGCATTGGTTGTTTCATTTCACTTGATCAGGTGATGAATGGAACAGTTAGAGTAGGTTTTATTGAATAAGCTCCATTCCGAGCATCTTTTCCAATTTGTCAATTGTGTTCTAGTCATGAGTCAATCTCAGTTTGCATTGTGTTAGTTTTCAGTCTTTGAAATGTTTTGACCCCATGCCCAATGCATAAGGCTACTAGGTCTATGGTGTTCTTGGCACCTCCAAGGAGCTACCATCCCCATTGGAGCCAATGTTAGTGTCAGTCTTTTCATACTTCCACCAGGGATCAAAATCTGCTCTTTTGTATTTTCATAGTAGGAGTCCCATACTGTAATTTTTTTCATCACTCCATTAGGTCATGATATATGGATCCACTGATGGTTGTTTTCTCTTCAGTTCCTCCCTCATAGACTATACTTGCTGATCTTCAATCTGCAGTCCATTTCATTAGGTCATAGGGTTTGGTTTCGTTAGGTCTAGGGTTTCATTACCAAGGTCAACAAACTGATTTTCAAATGTAATTAAAGGTCAGCAAGGGCATGAGGATGATCAATAAGTAAAGCATGAAACATAGTATTTTGAATTTGTTTATATTTCATGATGTAATTTTATGTCTTTCAAATGTAATAATTTCACCATCCCAAGATGTTAACTCAGTGTTCCAAAGATGCCAGACCATCAAAAGATCAATTTTTCAAATGAAATAGTCAAGTGCAAGGGTAAAGTTTCAAAGGGTTAAGTGCATGCCAAAGGGAGTTGTTTTTTTTTAAGGGTGTCCAAATCATCATTTTCCACAAGCACTAAACCCTAATTTCCTCACCCATTGAGCTAGGGTTGGCTATGGAATCAGAGACATCTGAGTATATGAGGCATAAGGGAGGTCATTTCAGTGAGTATAAGGCCATTCCAACTCATACACATCATGTCTCCATCATTTTTCAATAAGTCATTCCAAGGAACAAATCATTTGCCACACATAGGGCCGGTTTTTCTTCAAACTATGTTCTAGAGAAAACAGAGAAGAATTTGGAAAAAGTGAGAGAGGTTTTTGTCCAAAATAGGCCAAGGAAGAAAAACACCCTTCACTTTTTACGTAGGTGGCATGGTTTTAGATAAATTTCAAAGATACAGTTTCCTTAGGAGAGTTGATGCACTTTTGGAGTGACCTTTGGAAAATCAATATTTCTCCTAGCTGGAGTGACCAAATGACTTTCTTGATGAGTCAAATGATAACTAGACATAGATAACTTTCCAATGAGCTATCATAAGCTCAATTTTGAGTTGAGGAAGACCTTCAAAAGTTGATTGCAGCATCACTATGCATTTTGGTAGCCTCATTTTGCACATTTTGACTAGTCTTGGGAGATTGAGCTTTTGACAGGGAAAATAAACTCCAAATTGAAAAATTCAAGATGTTTTGGAAAGTAGACTCGACAATATTTCCAATGAGCTATCCCACGCCTAATTTGGACATCGGGAAGGTAGTCAAAAGTGAGATTGAAGTGGCGCTACGCATAGGGAAGGAGGCGCTGTGTGTAGGAGCCAGCGCTGCACTTCTGGGCAAGTGTGCTGCGCTTAGGGAAAAAAGCATCAAAGACTCTCCAATCCTCAAATTTTTTCCAAATCACCTCTAAATTCACCTTGAACAAGTAAGTATTTTTTCTCTACTTGGTGATTAGTTTGCATATGTGAAGTTTTAGATAATTTTTTCACTCCCTATATGAAACCCTAGTTTTCACTATAAAACCCTAGTCATTTTGTTTTTCCCATCACCTAGTCTCATAACTAAAACCCTTTACTTATCATTCCCTTCACTCTCATCACATTCTACCACCTGTTTATCACTCCCTAAACCTTCCCCTCCCTCTCATGGTTTGTCCATAGCTACTAAAACTCACTCACACCCATCCCTACAAACCCTAGAGCATACTATTCATCCCATACATTGTCTAAAACTGTGCAAACTAAGAAAATTGATTAAACATGGATAGAGGTGACTATGAATATGATGAGGAGACAACAAGTGATAGTTTAGTGGAGAGGAGAAGGCAACAGAGAAAGCCTCATAAGGGAGGCAAGATCACAAGAGAAGAGCCAACTAACCTAAGAGAACTACATGCCTCTCCATTGCCAGTTTCATGTTTTAGACACCTTGGCTGCTATGAATTATTGTGAACGGGTTGAGAGAGTGCAATATCACCCGGAGCTCACTAGAATTTTTGCAGCATCTAGGCAAATGTTTTCTCCACAGGATGTGGAAGGGGCCTTGCCTTCTTCATCGACAAAGTAGGTATAGGTTGAGCAGTTGAACAAAGGGAAGGAAAAGGTGCAAGAAGATGACTTGGATTATGAGCAAGAAAGAGAGTTTGAGTTGGAAGAACATGATGAGCCTGAGCAGCATGACACTGAGGTTATTGATCTAGAGGCTCAAGAGAGGGAAACTGTCAAATATATCATCATTCAGGAGAAATAAGCTCAAGTACAAGCCTTGATGGATAACTTAGAGAGAGCAAAGTTTGTCATCACTTACCCAGGATAGGAGAACAAACAATTAAGTGATAAACAGGTCCTCATGGAGCTTGAACTACTGAAAGTAAAGAGGCAAAGTGACAAGGAGGCTCATGTCACTTTGACTCCTATCAAGCAGGAAATTGAAAAGGATAGGGAGACTTGGCTTGAAAGGGTCAACCTACATCTTTAAGGGCTCATTAAAAAGGCAAACAGGGACAAGAAAATGCTTAGACACATGGCATAACATTACATGATCCGCAACAAAATTTGTAACATGAGGAATAGAAAGTTAAAGGCTATGCTAAGGAGAGCTTTGGAAGGCAAAAAGGAGCAAGATAGATTAAAGATGTTCATTGAAGCCTTCCTAGCCCATCAAAGTAGTTGATGTTGGTGTCTCATGCCAAATTTGGGCAGCTTTTGAAGAAATTTTGTCATTTTGAAATTTTGGAAATTTAACACACAGAAAATCTGCCCAGAAGCGCAGCGCCACTAGTGCTATGCTTTTTCTAGGGGCACCCAATGCACAAATGGGTTGCATTTTTGGATTCAAGGCATCAATTACATGCACCCTACCAATTTTCATAATTTTTGAAGCACATTTAGTCCACTAGAAGGTCCAAAAACACTCCAAAATTGACCTTTCTGCTAGTTTTTGGACACACAGAAGCAACCTTGGGAGAATTGATTTTTGAGGGGGGAAATGAGCTCTAAATGAAAAAATTCTAGGTTTTCCAGAAACTATACTTCAATACCTTTCCAATGAGCTATCGTGGGCTCAATTTGGATGTCGAGAAGACCTCCAAAAGTGGACTCAAAGTGGCGCTGCGCGTAGGGCATTTTTCACCCAGGATGACTTTTTTGCCTAATTTTGCCTATTTTCTTGATTTCTCTCTCATGCAAGTGAAATTTACTGATGTAATTAATTCCATGGATTCTAAATGTAATATTCAAACACTAGTAGATGGAACATTCATGGACAAAAAGTGGTTTTGAGGGTAATGAATCTGTTTCCACTTTGTAGAGGCAAGTTGTTTGACTGCCTAGATTCCTGTTTTTAGTTTAGAAATGGTTGAAATAGCTCCTCTTATCATGGTTTTTACCCATGATGGTTAGGATGAGTGATTTGGATGTCTATATCATGTATTTTCTTGGTCATTTGCAAGGGTTGGATTCAGCTGGATGCTCATGTACTGAACACATATCACTTTGTAGTAGTTTTGGCAGGAAACTAATAAAGTTGCAGCTATGTTTATGGGATCCCTGTGGTATGGCCTTTAACATGTGTTTCTTATTCTGTTATTATGTTCTCATGTTATTTATGTATGCCTCTTTCATATAATTGCTTCTGATTGATTGTTGTCAAGTCAGATAGGTGGAATACATTAGGTTTTAATGCTTTGCCTTGGGAAAACACCAGTATTTCATGTCTTTTCTACTGTTTAGGAAGGATTCATGACCTGCTCATGCCCTTCTTAGCTCCTCACCATTCTAGCATTTCAACCCATCAAGCCTAAGGTGCTGAAGCTCATACCTACCTTGCCCCATAGAATCCCCTACAATTTTGACTTAATTTCCTAGACCTAAATTGCTCAGCTCCTCCTGATCTGGCAAAAACACCAACAACTTCAATCAAAACCCTTGAGCTACTATACCTAGCATAAAATCTTGTTCCTGATCCAATCATCTTGACTGAGATCCATAAGGAGAGAGCCCTCTCCCGACCTAGTAGGGCTAGCTACTAGGTTAAGCGTGGTTTGTGGTTACCCTAGAATTGCCTCCCTTCAGCCTGAGGTCAATCTTGGTGATAGCACATGCAGTCAAGAAGAATTCACAATTTCATTAGTGGGAAACAAAGAGAATGAAGATGGAAAAGTTTCAAATGCCTACTTTGCTCATCACAAGAACAAAGTAATCTTCAAGAAGTATAAAGGGCATAAAAGGAAGGTAGACCTATCCAAAGTCAAATGCTACAATTATCACAAGATAGGTCACTATAGAAGCGATTGTCCTGAGAATTTGAGGAATAGAAAGAGAAGTAGGGATCACGCAAATTTTTCCGAAGGATCTCTAGAGAAGAACAAAGCCAAAGAATCAGAAATAAAGGACTTATACTACTAAGTCCCTCTACTCTAAATTTTTGAATTGTTTTGTATTTTGATTTTTAGTACATATAGGTTTAACATGCTTTAGAAAAACATTGTTGAATTGTTTTGTTAAAGTTATAGGTATCCCTAAAGATTAGATTAAGAGGGAAACCTCACCATTTTTCCAATTCCTTTTCTTATCTAGATGTGTTTATATTAGATGATAATGATATTTTTTTAATATTTTCCTTGTTTAGGAAAATCTTGTTGATATGCTCAAGGGCTGTGGAGAATATCTCGCAAGAAAAAGTTTGATAGAAGTTATAATGATGTGCTATAATGTTATTCTAGAAAACAACTTAAAGGTATGTTTTAGACCATACACCTTGTTCTCTTCATGATAAAGGTATATTCATTCATTCTAATAAATCTGCTTTACATCACTAAAAATTGTTATGTCTAGGACCTGTGAGTCATAGAGATTCTTGTTTGGGTGATTAATCATTAGATTAAATATACCATCATTAAAATAATTATGTTTGTGGAACCCTAAAAGGTTCACTATAAAACCCTAACCTAAGGGTATGCTAATGTGAAAAACCCTAGTCTGCTTAGGGTTACTGATGAAATCTAGAAAATACTATTCTCTTGATGTTTGGGGTTTTGATGATAATGTCATGTTTGGAGTTTTAGTATTATTATGGAAACCATAGTCCTTTAGGGTTGGATGGTAATGTGTTACTAGGCCTTGAGGTTTTGGTAAATTAGGGTTTAAGAGTAAAACCCTTATGTATTGAGAGTATGCTCCTAGGAATGAAACCCTAGGTGTATGTTTGTTCGTTTGATCAAAACCATAGCCTAATCAAGATCATTATATATATGAGTTTAAATGTATTGATATTTGTGTCTTGGGTTTGTCCAATATATGATATGATTATGCATGATTATCCTAGATATGTATATGTGCTATCCTATTTGTTGACAAGTTCTAGGGTTTGTAACTAAGCCCTAGTAGAAGTTTGATATTCTAGGACATGATGTGATCATATTATTTCAAATGTAATGATAAAATCTAGGGTTTACAAAAATGTTGGTCATATTGTTGAAACCTTAGATTGTGTTGTGATTAGTTTTGATTGTTGAATCTTAGTGTCTCATGTATGAAATCTAGGTTTTGCATTAAATCCTAGTAGAAGTCTAACATATGATTTCTAAAGTTGTTGGATGCATTATAGAACTGTACTTGTTTGAATTGCTTCTAGGGTTTGCAATATATTATAGTAGAGTATGTCATATCTTTGAAAGAAATATTGACACCCTAGACATAATGAATAATGTTATCTTGATTGAGTTGCTCGAAGTCTTGATGATGAAGTCTAGGGTCTATGACATAACCCTAGAAAGAAGTTGAAATATGAAAGTATGTGTCTCTTGTTGATTATGAACCTAACTAAGTTTAGGTATTTCATGTCTAATGTGTAATGCTTCCTTTATTGTATGATTCTGATATAGTTAAGTTCTTTCTTCTATATATGTATATGGTTGTACTTGCTATCTAAGTTGTGAAGGTACATAGTCTTCAAGATGCTAAAGATATTCGTAAGTAAAGTTGATTTGGTGGATAAGCACGATGAAGGAAGTTATATGAATGATGATGATCAAGATGACTCTGATAAGAGGGATGGAAGGCATTAAAGATTCTTCGATGTTATAGAAAGAAGTTAATCTCCATAAGTTAAGAGGGAGCCTCGACAACAGTGAGAGTATATCTCCCAAGTTGAGATGGAGGGCATATTATAGTCATGATGAATACCTTGAAGAAGAAATTGGAGAGTGTACATTGAGGTGTTGTTGAAATAAGGAAAGTACGACTCCATTGTAGAAATTTTTTCTACATGATAAGTAGGAAAGGAAGCTATATGATTAAGGAAACTTCTGTCTGGACTTGTTGAGAAGCCTTTAAGTCTTGTTGTGAAGCAAAATTAAGATGATTGAAAACCCTGAAGGTTTGTGTTTACCTATGTGTATTTGAAAGGTTGTTACTGATTAGGGTTGTGATTATTCAGGTAAATCTCTTGAATTTTTTGGAAGCATGCTCGATGTTACCAATATGTTTGATTCGGAGGGAGATTTTATGCGTTGAGGCATTATGTGTGTAAAATTCCTGGGAGCACATCTGGTCGGACTATGTGTTGATGTCTAGTTCCCGAAGTAAGGAGGGTGGTGATGGTCGTAGAGATATGACCTTGCATTAAACACCTAGTTCCCTAGGTTGATGGTTAACAAGTAAGCCTAATGGTACCTAGAGAGGATGAACGCTTTAGTCCATCTTAATCCCACACGAATAGATTTCACTGGTCGAAAATCTAGTTTGTGGCAGTGTGAGTGCCTAAACTCTTCATTTTTCATGTGCTTTGATATTTTCCATGTACTTGTATATGTATGTATGAATACCTCCATGGTTAAGAGGCAGTGTTGAAGAGTGTAACTAGGTTCAGTCTTCATAACTGTATTTGAGTCATAATGAAATGTATTTATAAAAATAAAGAAAAATATTTTTTTTATTATTATTGTTATGACTTATTAAAGCATGGGTTTCATGCTTGGGTCATCATGTTTTAGGTCAAAGTCCATATTGAGGATTTCTAGGTTTTGCCTTGATTCATTATAGTCATTGTCCATTTAAAGAGACCCTTCTTGGGCTTTTGGATCATGTAAAAATAATTAATATTGAGTAAAATAAGTCATTTGTCACCTCCACACCAAGTGGGCCTATATAAGGGTAATTCAAACTCCAGAAAAGGGTATATATACAAGAATTTCAATTCATTTGGAGCACACTCTCGCACAAGTTCAATAACTAAGAATAGGAAGCAGAAAAAGTGCGAATTTTCAAAAGAAGGAGGAGATATTTATTTATTTATTTATTTTATTTATTATTTATTTATTTTTATTTTTATTATTATTATTTTTTCCTGGGTTTTCTCTCTCTCACATGTGTGGATTTACTAGGATATCTGCTGGGTTGAAGTTCAGTTTCTAGGGAAGTCAAAATTCTATTGATACAAGATCAAAGTGTTAGGTCGAAGTTTTTGTTGGAAGGTTATCATCTGAAGAAGAAAGGAAGGGTTGGCTTGGTGATTGGAGGAAGTCCATGTCTAGGTCAAGGAGTCTTGGGTCATCTCGTGAAACTATTAGAGGAAGAGTTGTTGATTGGGTTTTCCCCTAGATAGGGGTTTTTCCCTGACTGTCTGCCTACATCCAGTGTTTGTGATTTTCGTGTTATTGTTTTGGCCATTGCTTGATGAACTAAAGTAATGGAAGAACATAAGAAAATTAATAAGAACATAATAATTCACAAGTAATTATCAACATAAATAAAATATTTCTTCCTTTATGATTTTCCAACTATCCATTGTCCCACCCACTCCTGGGACACAGATTTCTTCCACCACCAATACAGGTACTTATGCATCTTGCATTGGTAAATACAAAACTGAGGTAGAATATGATGTTGTCTCTAGGGAAATCAGAATGACAGATGTTGGGAAAGTGTTCAATCATAGGTTGAAGGAATCATGCCTTCAACGCTTCAAAGAGAATCTACATCTTCCATTATCGAATATACCCATACACCTTCAAAAGACAGTCATCCATGACATGTAGACTGAATTTGGGACAGGTTAGTCAGTAAATCAAGTAAAGAAACAAATGACCAAAAACTACAAGAGATTTTTTTGCAACCAAATGAAAAATATAAAACAAATTCCTCCTAATATAATGGACAAAAGAAGGCCAATTGATGTAAGCATGAAAGCATGGAAAGAGCTCATGAAATCATATGATAGAGAAGATGCACAGAGGAAGTCTAGCGAGGAGAGCATACAAGTATTTAAATTTGGTCATAATATTATTTCAAATTCATCAAATGATTTTTTTATTTTACTGGTGCATGATTAAATTGAATTGGTGTATGTTTCAGGACAAGGTCTTGAAGGCCAAGCTTGCCAAATATCGTGCCACACATCATAGTGGCCAAACAGGTTTAGATTCCTTAATATGAAAATTTCTAAGTATATTTAATATCTGAAATTATATATATTTTTAATTTTGTACAAAAAAGTAAATGATTGGATATTAATTACTTTAACTTGTCCATCTACCATGTTTTGATAGGAGCAACAATATGGCCATTATCCATCACAATTGGAATTCGATATGATACAAGACAAAAAATGATTTGATTTTGTTATCTGTATCGAGAATAATGTATCATTAATTGACTTTCAATAACTTACTTGGATATTGTTATGTTAATATGTCAATTTTCATTTCTTGTGTTGAGTTGTTTATTTATCTGTAGCTAGAGTTCTTTTGTGCTCCCATCGGTCATAACACCCTTATTAATCACCAACCTTTCACTATGACCAAATCCTTATAAATCAATATCCAATCATGGATTTATCAAGTCCTTTGAAAAAATCGTAGGCCGAAGGAGGAATGAAAGACCATGTAATACATAACCCATAGATAACAAAATAAATTACATGGGATTGATTATAGATGCTTGGGTCGAGAGCACATTACATGGGACTAATTATGCACCCAAGATACATGTGTTGAGGAGCATGGGATGATTGTCTTGGAAATCAAGAAGCCTTGTGATGAATAACACTTGACACTTGCAACCCATGGTTAGAGAGTGCACCACCTAACAATTAGTCTCTTGATGTGTATACAATAGAGAGAGAGCACTTCACTTGGATACCTTATCTTGGGCATTAAATTAAATTTCTTGCATAGTTAGTCCACTTTACCAATGTTGGCCTCCCTCACCAACTTTGTATAGAGGGAAGAGAATGTATTTGTCTAAACTATACTCATTATTCCATCTATATAATTGTCATGGATATTTCTTAGTGCTTGTGTGATGCAATGGAGGAAGGCTTAGAGTTTGTGACGTAGAAGATGAATCCTATAACTAGGGATGATCTTGAGTAATAGCACTTGCCTTAGCAATTATTTGCCATATGGTAGGATGAAGGGTGTATTAAGGTCTAAAACATTTATTTTGTGGTGATATATATATTGAATGAATTGAGCAGATATGTAGGGACATGGCTATTAGAATAGGAACAATTACGACGTAGGCATGTGTTGGAGCCTGTTTGAACCAAAGGAACTGAAACTCTATAGGACACTTCCTTTTGTAGTCCTATGGGGAGTATGGTTAACACACAACTTGGTGATTTTTCAAAACATAATTCTTCCTACATTCTATACTAAAACACAAGTATGTTCACTATTCCAGCTCTATTAGACTTTATTAATACTAAAATAATCAAACAATTGGGGCTGGCGATGATGGACCTATAGATGCATGTGAACTAGTTTTTGGAGAATTCAGTGAATAAATTCAATTGGCCTACTCATATGTGATTACAACCTTTAAAATTGATGTTGTAGTATGGAGAGAAGAACATAACGAAATTATAGGTTTAAAGCATAGGGATAAAAAAAATCCTATGCATTAGATCTACAACAGATAGCATGGAATCAAAGAAAATAAGATGCAGAGACTTCGAAGTGCTTCGTTAAGTTTTCTTAGATAAAAATCACAAGTATATAAACTATTCACACAACATTGATAAATTTGTTAATGAAAGAAACCAACAAATTTATTACACAAGTCTCAGAAGAAGAATAACACAAATGAAAAGTTACTAAGAAACACCTCTTTGGATGCCCACTTTCAAGATTTGACAAGCAAGATGAAATGTCTTGTTGTTACAACATCCGTTGTTACAACATTTGCTTCTCAATCCACTATTACTTATGTTTGTGCTTCTCAATTTGTTTTCTTGATCCCCCAAGTGTTGGTGTAGTGTTGGGTGACAAAAACACCTCTTTGGTTGCCCAATTCCGAGATTTGAAAAGCAAGATGAAATGGCTTTCTACCCCCTCAACTGTTACAACATTTGCTATTACAACATCTGCTATTACAACAACCATTGTAATGGTCATTGTTTCAGTAGTTTCAATAGTATAAGTTGTTATAACATCATTTTTTACAACAATTTCAACATTTTCAATAGTAATGAGCGTTACAACATTAGCTTTTACAACATTTTCAACAAATTTAACATTAACATGTTGTTAGGGCATATGTTGTCAAAACATCCACTATTACAACATCTTCCTCTCAATCTGTTGTTACCTGTGTTTGTGTTTCTCATTTTGTTTTCTTGATCCCCCATGTTGTATATTTGTAGAAAATCCTCAACTAAAGAACTAAGCCAAAGCATTAATGTGAGGAATTGAGAGGAATTGAAAGAGGAATTGAGAGGAATTTATAAGGCTAAACCTTCTTAGCAGAGACGTATAGATGAACCTCTATAGTCAAAATAAATATATCCAAGTACAACATAGAAGAAACAATACAAATATTTATGGACAGTGAATTAAACAAAAAATTTAATTTCTAACTCAGTTGTGAACATAACTTTGTAAACGGACGCCAGGGAGGCTGATACTCAATCTATCCCTTCCCAATGTCCTATATTATTCTCAAATATATGCAAAAATAGACTATGAAATTACAAGAAGAACTCACAAGTATACAATTGCTGTCATGAACGAAAACCAAAAGCCTTTGATTATTTCCAAGTTGAAAGTATTACAACAATATCACAAAATCTTGCTCCATGTATCAACCCTTTCTTATTAAAAAATAAGGTATATATAGAGTGCTTTTCAAAATATCCTATCTCTTAAAATATTTAAACTCAAAGTATTATTTATTCAAAGATTTGGATAATGTTTAAACAACTTTTAACCAATGTTGCTAAAATCGGCATTGGGATGAATCAACAAGGGTTTGAAAACCCAAAAAGTCGTAAAAATCGAGAAAATATTGCTAAAAATTGTTAAACATCGGAAAAATAAAAATACCATCAAAATATTGGTAAAAATCGGAAAACATAGGCTAGGCCAAAAAATCATGATTTCAATATAAAATCGGGATGAGATGTTTCAAAAATTTCTGCAATTGCACTTGATTTTTGCATTCAGGTTCAATGTTGAAACTGCTATGTCTTGTTGCTTGAAATGCTTTATAACTGTGATCAGTTTCTAATATGTTGCATTGACAAGTGGAATTTATTGAACAAATTTAACCAACTTCTCTCATTCTTCATCTGTTGGGTAACTAAGATCCATCATCTGTCTATACGATTCTTCTGCATCAATATACTTCTCATAAGAAGGTTTTACTATGAACAAGTGTTGGATTTTGTAGAAGATGAAAATGTTATAAACTAAAATTTGAAGTAGATTCTGACCACTAATATCTCCCTTGATTCCAACAAACTTTGTCCTGTCCCTTGCCTCTCTCTTCAAAAATATTTCATATTGGTCTTCTATTACCATATGGCCATATAAATTCTTAAATGATGGAAGACCTCTCTCTTGTAGAATAGAAATTTTTCTGTAGAATTTTTTGATTTGCACTAGAATATTTTCACACTTTTCCTTTGTCTTCAACATCAGAGTTTTCTTCATGAGAACTTTTCTAGTCTAAATAATTGATTATGTTCTATCTTCAATTCCTAGTTCTTCAATTTCTTCTCTGGACCTTGTCTTTAGAGCTTTTATTATCTGACTTTCTTGTCCAGGTTTATTTCCCAATTGTATTTTGATGTCATTAATAACTTCTTTGGCTCTTTCAATCAACTCCTCCTATTCTACAATAATCTCCATAGACTGCCAAATATCAGACACAAATGACATAATTTCTATCCAAATTTGTTTTTTGGCTTGTGATAAACATTGAATTATGTTAGAATCGCTCAAATGTTATTCTAATTGCTTTTACAAATTTAGATTTTTCTTTATTTCCTCGACTAAGGCATTGTCTGATTCATTTTTGTTCATCTAAGCTCTATCCAAGTTTTCTTTCAATATTCCAATCTCAACATCCTTTAGTTTAAGAGAATATAATTCATGTGATAGAATTTCCGTGGAACCCGTTTCTATTTTTTGAATTACTACACTGTCAGTTTGGGCCTTCTCTTTTAACAAGTCTTGCATCCTTTCTTGCATTTTTTGAATCTGCAGGTTCTGTTCAATTAGATAGGATAACATAATTTCCTTATTCTTCTCTAATTCCCCAATTTTTTGTGTTTGGGGATGCTCTATTGTGGGAAGCTTCAACTGTCTTCTAAGTGCTTGAATATCTTCATTTTTCTTCTTAAAAATTTCTCGAGCTGCATCTACATTTTTGGGATTCAAACCTAATTTAATTAGAAGGTATTCCAATGATTTGATCCTAACATCCTTCACCAAAGAAGAGATGTTTTCCATTTTAAATTCTGCAATAATATTATTCAAAGAATTCTGAAATTTTGATACATTTGAGGCAAAACTAGAGAGAGTGGAATAGATCATCTCACTAGTTTGTCTATGCAAATAAATATGATCTATAGGATGGATCTGTTTAGTATTGAAAGATAAAACTTAAGTCTTAAAATTTCCAGCAGCTCTAGGAGAAAAAACTTTAGGTTCAAGAAATGCTAACTTAAATTCACCGTTTTCAGTATCAAGAGTTGAAAGCAACCTAATTTTTATTGGAATAAGTTTGCTTCTAGAACTCAAAATAAGTTACTGCCTTCAAGGTCTCATTCTTTTTCTTCATTTACAAAAACTTAGAAAATATGTTTTGGTTAGAAGAAGAAGAAGAAGAAAGAGAATATTGTTCTGTCCCTGGATCCAATTCTTGCATTCTGAAAACAGGCTCACCTGAAACAATAGTAGCTAGTGAAGAAATGTTGGATGAGACAGTTTCTGATACCACTCCCTCCATATTGTTTGTCTTCTTTCTCTTGTATACTATGAATTGTTCCATTTCTAACTCTGATAAGCTTTGATCTGTCCTCTTAAGTTATTTTTCTTTCATTGGAGGTGTAACCAAAATTTTTTGTCCTACTGACTGCTCCACAATTTGTTCTTCTGTCAGGTCCAACAAAGTGTTTTATTAGAAAAATTATCTATCTTAGGCTTGGACACATGAAAATAAGGTGAGGGTTTCTGTTGAACTCTGATGGCTGAAATTATCCCAAGGGGGTCATATGGCCAAGTAACCCCCAATTTAAACTTCATTTATGCAACCAATTGTTCCACCTCGTTGTCTGCTAACATCTAATTCACTATAAATGGCCCTACTTGTGCCTTCGGTTTTAACAAGGTTTGTCTCCTTCTAGGTAAAAAAATGCACTTGATCTACATTGACTCTTTATCTAAAGAATTCAAGCGCAAAAATACGCATAAGAAAAAAAACTGGCAACTGATAGGGTGGAAGTTCACACCCATACAATCTAATTTATGTAAAATGTTGGTATAAATACCAATCACCAAGCCTTGTTTGTTCACTAAGTTGCATAATCCTTTTGATTTCAGGTGAAATTCTGGGAGGAATATCACTAATCAATAGAATGTAGCATATGTGAAGAAATTTGTTCACAAAATCAGTGAAGGAAATTCCTCAGAATTCCTTTTGACCAAGGACATCTAATGAATCACAGACCATTGATTCCCTTGAAGATCCTGCTTTTTCAATTGTATTTGGAATCTGTCTGACTTATAATAAAAACACAAATACAACATGATTGATTGATATTAAAATATTTTTCAACTCTAAATTTAAGAAATTGTTCAGGAATGACCTCAGATAAAAACAAGCTGAAATTGAATAATATTTGTGGTTTCTTATCTGGACAAAAAGTTGACAGAAAATCTAGAACTACTTCGTCCACTTTCTCATCACTCAGATGCCCTAAAATAAAACATAAAATGGATATGATTTGTCTTGAAAATTTTGGAAACATTGATGAAGGGTAAGGCAGACTATGAGTGGGAATACCAGTCCTTTCAGGCATGAATAATTGAACAATAACCACTCTTTTTCAAAAGTTAACTTCTGATATATTTCCAAGAGAATTTCACTAGAGAATTGGTGTAAAGAGCTAGGAAAAGATATGCACATGGATTTTAAAATGGACTCAGAAGTTAACAAAAATAGGGTTTCACCGTTTTGAGCAATTATGGTTTTCTCACTGGGTAAGTACCTGTCCACACACCATACTACAAATTATGAAAATGGATGAGTTTGAGGAAATATAAGCTGGGGTAAAAAGGACTCCCATAGATAAAACTCGTTGCTCTTATCATGAAACATTTGGGAAACCCAATTATGCAATTCATATAGGTCAAACTTTGAGTTTGTATTTTTTATTCTACTTTCCCTATCAAATAAGGGCAATTCATCAATTTTTGGGAGGGTTTCATACTGAAATTGAGACTCCTTTCCTTTAATTGAACTCATTTTGAACTATCAACTTGTAGCAAGGAACATAATTACCTATAAAATGCATTATGCATTGTATTTCTGAGTTGTCGCTAAGGGTTTTCTGTAATTCCACACTTTGATTCTTTATGTCTACCGATCGAAGGAAAGGTGAGAGGGGTCAGACAAAGGCGAGAGAGAATAAATTATGAACGAGAGTAAGAATGCAGTGGAATGAATGTTCTGATAAGGGGCATATTTAGAATTAAATGGTAAACGATATTCTGAATTAAGTGGAAAACGATCAACAAAATGGTGACAGGTAATATTTATTACCGAAAACAGGGAATGGTTTTTTGCACGGGGGGTAGATGACAAGTGGTAATGCGTGGGGGGGAGAAGAGTGCGCAATTCATATGTCGTTTCCACATTGCAAAAGGTTTTTTGGAAAAATAACTTTTTGCGCACCCCCCCCAATAAATGTTGGGGGTGGGTACGCAATAGAACAAGAGTCGTTGACCACCAAAACTTCAATCACTGCCAATATAAAATGCATGATAGTTAGTGTGTGATGATTTGACATTTTATTTATTAAAATAAAACAAAACAATATATTGGGACGTTATATATTTGTACGCAAACTATTACAAAGTGCAATAAAAACAATTTTTTTTGAAATTTTAATCAAAAAATAAAAAATTTGAAATTTTTAATGTAACAAGAAAACGTTACAACATCCCAAGTGCTATGTAGTGCTAGGTGGCATAAGCACCTCTTCAGATTCCCACTATAAAGCTTTGACAAGCAATATGATATGGCTTTCTACCCCCTCAATTGTTACATTATTTGTTGTTACAACATCCATTGTTACATCATATGCTATTACATGATCCGATGTAATGCTCACTATTTCAATAGTTTCAATAGTAGTAGTTGTTACCTATGTTTGTGCTTCTCAATCCACTTTACCTAGTTTTGTGCTTTTCAATTTGTTTTCTCGATCCCCCAAGTGCTAGTGTAGCGTTTGGTGGCAAAAACACCTCTTTGGTTGCCCACTTTCAAGCTTTGACGAGCAAGTTGAAATGGCTTTCTAACCTTTCAATTTTTTCCTCAATGTGCTACATCTCCTTCAAGACTACAAATTCAACTACTTTGATAACACATGATCCATAAATAATAGGCCTATGGATTGTTTATCTCATCAACATGGATGATTGTGAAAATAAATATAAAAGAAAACAATGAAGTCTCTAAAACTCAATGATTGTTTCCAATGCAATTCATTAATCAGTTGTTCATTTACAAAACCAAAACTTTGTCAAGTCAAGTTCAAGAATCCTTTGTTAGTCCAAGCGAGTTAAATGATCCTACCCATGATGCATTGTTTTAATTCACATAACCAATGCTTAACCTTCAACTTGTATACAATTGACCAAAAGAAAAAAAAAATGTTGTGATTAATGCTCTTGATCAACAAAGGGCATAATCGACTATGTTTGCACTAGGTTTCAAGCCTAGTTCCAAATGGATTCCAACATTATAATTCATCAATAAGAGGCTATTTCATAAGGAAGTTCGATTTATTTAGTTGAAAATTTCTGCAATATCTAAAATCCATAGGTTCACCTATGAATAGAGGTTCATCATGCCCAATTTGTGAAGTGACTGATGCCCATTCATAGATTCCATGGATTATTGATGGGCCTCTAAATTAGACATAAATTAAGGCCCATTTGACCATCCTTCAACACATTAAACCTCTCTTTTTGCATTAGATAATGTATTTTTAACTTTAATATGTTCATTAGAAAGGTTTACGGATAATTGTATATTTGTGCCTAATATTATTTATTTTTTGGGAATATTATGAGAATATAGGGCAAATTATGGAGATTTGGAGGAGGAGATAATTTAGGGATGATCTGATTGGGTAAATTAGATTTGTTGTGCTAAATTACTTTTCAGAATATGTTAAAAGTGCTTAAAGATTCATGAGGTTAATTGCAAGTTTAAACATGAGTTTTTAGTGTTTTTATGTAAATGTTATGCACAAATTAACATAAACAAATTACTGAACAACATCATATAACAGACATGAACATCACCATAAACAATATCACAACAACACATGATGAAGGAGTTCCACCCCTCTTGGGCTATGTCTCCTTGGTTTAGCTTCCTATGACTTGACCCTTTCTATTATCCTCAAAGTGCGAATACATCAATTTACAATGCTTAGAAAGCTCTAAAACCTCTTCCAATGGCTCCAGAATGCCCAAAAATGCTTGTCTAGCCTCTTTCTCTCCTAATTTGGTAAAAAACTGAAGTAGTTATGGCTTTCTCAAGTCTTTTGCTAATCGCATCGCAAATTCCCCAAAATCCGGCACCATCCTACAAATTCGCCCTAAATCACACTAACAAAGTGACAATTTCAATGATTTTTGAGCAAAATTGTCGGACACTTTAAATTCCCTCTAACGCCTATGATCTGAAAATCGTGGCCATATGGGGGCCACACTCCCGGGGCTAAGGCCAACGGCTCGCCCCTGCCGTCCAGACCTCCGCTCCAATCATTGGTGGTCATTTGGTGGTGGCGTGTCCAAGGGCTGACTCTTTACTCGAATTGGCACGCCCTTACAATTTAAATATATGCTAAGTTCTAATATGGTTAAGTCATAACTGATGGCACATTAGTAGAAGGGTTTGGATTGTCGCTTGGTGGTTGTGGGTTCAACCCCTGCTGCTACTGCCTAGATCTCGACCCAAAATTTTGGTGGCCTCGTGATGCCACGTGGTGGCCTCTGGCTGGGCCACACGTCAATGCGTGGTTGGCCATCAAACAACCAATAAAAACCCGCCAAATTTCACCCAATGAGAATGTACCACTTGGCACAACGCAATTCGTCGAAGGCTGTTGACCAGTCAAACTACCACACAAACCTGCACAGTCAACGTCACGTCAGCAATACGAATTGTTGACTGGGTTGCCAAATTTTTGCAAAAATTCGCCTTTTTTGGAAAACGAACATAACATGATTCTGGTAGCATACGGTGTTCGTATCGCACGAAACAAGTTGCGCTCGATTCATGATGATAAGCACTACACGATCGTTCAAGTTCCACACTGATATGCCAACTTTGAATTTTGAGCTATTTTTTGAGCACCTGATCAAGGGATCTACTCCCTATTATAGGAGGATCAATATTAAATAATAAATCAACAAGATATTCTGGAATTATGGCACAGATTGTGAATCTCCAATGATTGAGAAAATCTAGGAATGCGTTATTTGCCATTTAATGTAGATTCTTAGTATTGGGAACCAGATCCGCTAATCAAAGGATTTTGGTGGGGAAATATTCCTCCTTTCATGGGGAATGATTCCTAATCATTTTTTATAAGTACCAAGTCGAATTTGCCTCTAGGGGTTGATTTATATTAGTCTTCTTGTGGAGAGAACTAATATTTTTGTAGCTCCACTTTCATTTTTTGCAAGGATGTAATTGTATTGATGGAAATAATGAAGATTGGTGTCATGTTCAACTTTTAAACCTCGATCTTCTTCATAGGACTCTGAGTTCCCTTATGTTTGGCCATCACAGGAGTCTTAAAGCCCTTTTGTATCATTTACTTTTATTCTTTTCACTTCTTATTCACATGCATTTCTTGTTCTTGTTTCTTTCTATTTCTGCATTTAGTATTAATGATTTCTCGTTGTAGGATTGGGTTAAATGGTTGAAGTAAGTTATTTTTTAGGATAACAAGCATCATTTCATCATCGGAAAAAAATTGGAAGGTCATAGTAATCATTGAGCTACTTGGATTAGTTTGTTTATTCCCAAATCTAAATTTCTGGAAGTCCCTTGTGGAAAATAACAGTAAATTTCTGCTTTTTTTAGAGCATGCTAATGAGCTTCAATAAACTTGATTCCACTTGCATTAGATCAAAAAAACATTCTAGTTAATAGCAAAAAATACCCCATTTCATTTTCACTTGAGTAGGTTAGGCATTTTATAGATTTACTATCTCACTAGTTCTTGCATTTCTAGATTTTAAACTAGTAGTTTCTGTTATTTTTAGCATGGGTTAACATAGGTATTTTTGAGTGATTCCACTTGGAATTGAGGCCTAAGACATCCTATTCAATAATAAATTTTTTCCCATCCAATTTGGATTTGATTTGTTTGGTCATTCGGTGAATTATAGTTTCTTGTAGTAAATCTGTTATTTCTTGTAGTACTCTTCCAACCTGTATATACTTGCCCAGATTTGCTCAAAAATATTGGTTTTGGTCCCTTAGGGTTGAATCATGACCCCTGAGCTCGAAATCAATGATTAGGGAAGACTAAATACCACTTACGACTTGCCTCTTTACCCATGCAAAACATTTCACCGATTTGGGTTAATGGACAAATTTATGAAATGGGAATACAATGATGATTTTATTAATTTCCACATTCAAGGAACTGTGTCAAAGGATCTGAACTCTTTGAAATGTAATGATTAACATTTATTTCATGATATATACTTTACGCAATTATAATAGGTTTCTTTCTTTGTATCTTCTTTCTTGCACTAGCTTAAGGTTTCCATTTCGAACATTTCATTTTCTACAATTAGTTTAGGATTTTACTTCAGTACATACACTCCATTACATCATGACAACAAAGGAAGGACATATTGTATGTTTCACATATAGTGTCAATACCTCTTAAGTTTGTACGAATCCTGGGTTGATAATTAAGGTTGGAATCCTTGGGAGTTGCAGCGGGTTGATATTTAAGGTTGGTATCCTTGGGAGTTGCAACATTCTTGTTTCAATACCAAGGCTCATCACTTTTTGGTGCCGTCGTTGGGGAGGTGTCAAAGTATGCATTGTTTTCTTCCCTAGTTGATTCATTTCTTTTACTTTCTACATAAACAAAAAAAATTTCATTAGGCATATTTCATTTCAAAAACAAAAAATTGCATTGCATTAGCATTCTTATTCAAAACAAAGAAATAAAAATACTTCTTCAATACCAACCCCCCTCCCCCCACCCATTTGATCATGTGGTGCAATAAGAGCCACATCACCATTCATTTTTGCAGGTAGAATAAGAAGAGGTGGTAGAGAAGGAAGAAGAAATGGATGGAAATGATGACAATGAAGAAGATCCTCTTGGATTTCCCATTCAAGATACTGATGTTAGTGTGCATATGAAGAACTTCCCTCCATCATTTCTTCCAAAATTTCATGCTCTAAGGTTCAAGGATCCAAAAACCTTTCTCTTTGAATTTGAAATCCTTTGTATATCTTATGGTTACTTATTAAACACTCAAAAATTGAGATTGTTTCCGGCAACATTGAAGGATAGAGCTCTTAAATGGTTCATGAGTTTAGGGACTAATTCAATAATATCATGGAATGATATGCAAAAGATATTTTTTGAAAAATATAAAGATCACGATCTTAAAAAATAAATTTTTAGAATGAATAAAAAAGAAGATGAGAGGCTTGAGGATTTAATAGAGAGGTTCATGTATAATGTTAAGAGGGAAAAAATACATCAATTAGGATCCGACACACTAAAAACCCTCTTATTTAGAACAATTAGGGATGAGTGGATTGATATCCTTGATCTCATGAGTAGAAGTGATGTATACCAATTATCATTTGAAGAAATTTGTGAAACATGCAAACACATATCAAGAGGAAAAGAAAGAGTAAGTAAATCAACATCAAAATCAGTAAGTTAAGCTAAACTTGGAAATTTGTTTAATGACTTTAAAACATAAATTCTTAGCAATCTAACCAAACAAGTAGAAATGTTAAGAATGCAAGATGAGGAAAAAGAAGACGTTGATATTTGTGTTGTTCATGTAGAATAACATGATATTAAATATTGTCCATCATTACCAAGGTTGAAGGAAGTTTACCAAGAGGACAATGGAGCAAGTCAATCACTAAAGCAACTATGTTATGTAGCTCCAAGAGGACCATGGTAGCCTAGTCAACCTAGTAAGATGCAAGAGCCTAATTCACAAATTCAAGGTTATGCATATCCACCTCAAAGTAATTGGAACACACCATTTCCTTGGCAACCTTGGCCATCTCAACCCCAAAGCCAATCTTGGAAACAAGGTTGGCAAGGAACTTATGGGAGCCATCCACAATATCCTCAATATTTTTCTCAATATCCTCCATACTCAATTCCATGTTATCCCTACCATCCACCTACACCACAACCCCAACCACATCCATCTCAAATATCTACTTCCACTCAACTACCAGTACCACCATTTCCAAACCCACACAATGAAGTTGCTCAGCCCACTTACAATGCTGAGGTGCAACACTTCCAAATATCTCCTCTTGATCTCAATGGTATTCATCCTAGCTCAGGAATAATATTACAAAAAAGAGATTCTCTTGATGCCATTGAAGGACAACATGCAAAAAAACAAGATTCAAAAGAGACGACCAAAGAATCATGGGCTGCACTTAATGAAGAGCAGACATCAAAATCAAAGATTGAGAAAGCTCCCTCATGGTTACCACCAATCCTCCAACAATGTAAACTTTGAAACATGAATTGATACGATTACCCATTTTTTTGAAGTAGCAAAAAAAAATTGTGATTTTGAAAAACGTTGATTTATAATACACTTTTTTTTCTTTTTCGGGGCATATTTTTGACACTTCAAATTTTTTTATGTATCAAATATAAATATTTGTTTTTAAATGTTAGTGATTTCCATGCTGGTTTTGAAATGTGTTGATGCAACATCAACCTTTTTTTAGAGGGCTTATTTTTAGCACTTAGCACTTATGTCCAATTGTTTTTTAAATGTTGATTATTTCACAATTTTTCTAATTATCTTATTCCTCTTTTTCTAAATGTTGATTACTTAAAAAAAACAAATATAAAATTACATATAAAAAGACCCAAAAAAAAAACAAAAAAATGTATATATATATATATATATATATATATATATCATAAAAATTTGGAGAAAAAAAAATTATTATAAAAACTATAAAAATAAATAAATAAAATTACAACCATTTTAAAAAAATATTTAAAAACTAAAAAACACTAGAAAATTAACCAAAAAAATAAAAAGATCTTAAATAATTAAAAATAAATAAATAAACAAATTAAAACGAAACATTTTTTTTTAACTATTTAAAAAAATCCAATTTAATTAAAAATTTTAGAACTACAATATTAAAAACTTCAAAAAAAAATATTAAAGAATTTCTAAAAAAAAAGGATTATTAACAAAATTAAAACTTGCCCATGGGTGGGCTAGCCTCGGATTTTTTTTTTTTTTTTTTAATATTTTTTTTTTAGATTTTAACATTGTAGTTCTAAAATTTTGAATTATATTGTTTTTTGTTTTTTTTTGTTTTTGTTTCTTTGTTTTTGTTTTTGTTTTTGTTTTTGTTTTTTGTTTTTTTTTTGTTTCTAATTTGATTGTTTTTTAAGGTTTATTACATTTTTTATATGTTTTTTTAAATTTAATTTTAATAGTTTTTAATTTTTTTGTTTGTTTTTTTTTTTGGTCATTTTTTTAATATATATTTTTATTTACTTTTTGTTATTTTGTTATTTTATTTTATTTTTGTTTTTTATTTTTGTCATTGTTTTAATTTTTAAATTTATGTTTTCATTATTCTTTTGAAATTTTAATGTTTTTTGTAGTTATGATAAAATCATTTACGCCATTTTTTCAAAATGTTGAAAATTTATCTTGAAAAAAAACAGACATTATTTCAACATCAACACATCAACACTTTTCATTTTCAGGGTGTCTTTTGCACAAAAAATTGGTTTTCATTGTCATTTTTAAAACATGTTGAAAATTTACCCTAGAAAAAAAAAGTGTTATTCCAGCATCAACACTTTTCATTTTCAAGTTGATTTTTCATGTTTTTGGGTGAGTTTTTGGCCAGAGTTTTCGTTTTGAATTTATAGTTCCTGTTTCAAAGTTTACATTTCTCTCCATGTATTCAAGAGAACAATTAACAAAAAGAGGAAGATTTGAAGGTCATGGTAGAAGAATACATGAAGAATGATCCAGATAAGCAAGCAAACCAAGGGCATCAAAGTTATATTGAGGTTTGGTTCCAGAAAATCAACAAGATGGAGCATCACTCTCTTCTTCAACTATGCTTGATATTTTCAAAGTCAAAGCATTTGGTCTCTGAAATTCAGGTACATGTCAAATCATATATTGCAAGCCTACACATCAATTTATTTGTCATCTTGATGTGCACATGGCTCCATTGGAAGTATTCCTACACTTGAAAATGATTTTTTTTATTCAAGTAGAGTAGGATAGGAAAAGAAATAAAAAATGAAAAATAAGAGAAAAAATAAAATCTTAGGTGAAAACCTCATTTGAGGCGCCTGAGATTGGCTCATTGATTGAAAACCTCCATGAGGCAGTCAATGGGTTGAAAAAAAGAGAAAAAAGAAAAAATATTAGGTGAAAACCTCATTTGAGGCGCCTAGGCAAACCTACTAGTTGAAAGCCTCAATGAAATAGCTAGTAGGCTTAGAGGAAAAAAAGAAGAAAAAATAAAATTCTTTGCTTCATGTATCTCTCTCTCATGAATGCAGGTGCTCTCCAACTTCTGCAAGCAACAAAAACAAGTTAGCTACCAAAATGAAAATTGATCACAAGCCTAGTAAAAAGAAGTCAAAGTTTGACTTTCTCCTCATTTGCTCGAATGCTCCAACAGGAATAAAGCCATGCCAATCCATCACCCTCATGTATTTCCACCATCCACCCATCATTCCCAAACTTTTTCCATTCATTTTCCTTCTTGTCCTAAAATACTACAAGAAGACTTTGTTTTACTACAAGAAACATAAATACATAGAGCATTATTTTTTTTGTCATATTTTGAAAACCATGCATCCATTTTCCAAGTTGTTTCAGGTGGAGATGCATATGGTTGATAGTAACATGCGCAAGCAATTTCAGTAAATTCCAGTGCAAAGTTTTCGAGAAATCGACCTCCATCACCTACAACCATTTTTGAATCTTCTCGATATTCGTGCATCCATTTTTAAATCTGTTTCATGGGGATATGCATATGGATGATGGTAACATGCCCAAGAAATTTCAACAAATTCCTGTGCACGTTTCCAAGAAATCGACCTCCGTCAACTTCAGCCATTTTTATTTTTTCTCGAGATTTATGCATCTATTGGCCAAATTTTTTATGTGGAGGTACATAAGGACGATGGAAACATGTTTAGAAAATTTCAGATCAATCCAGTATACCATTTGGGAGATATGGGTTTAAACAAGTTGCTACAAGGTTTCCTATAGTACTACAGGATGTCCTAGTTTACTACAGGAAATAGGCTGAAAGCTATAGGAAGGTACGGAAGGTGAAATAAAGTGTGGGAAATGTGTCTAATGGTGGAATAAGGTATAGGGAAGGTGAACATCACCCATGGCCAAGCCCAACACTCCAAGAAGGTCAGATTTGACTAAGATAGTTTGCTCATGGTAATTGGAAGACAAAGGTTTAGAATCACCAAGCTATGAAGACCTATGCAGAAGAAAACAAAGGAAATTATCACCTCCAGAGGACCATGGATCAATCATCAACTCAGCAGCAGCATGCATGCCTCTCCAACAACCATCAGGTAGGTATAGGTATGCAATATTCTTGACCTCTTCTCTTGAGCATATTATAGTTAGAAATTTGTTCTCAATACATGAGAGATGAGGGTTTATAAGCTAAGGATAAGTCAGCAGTCTCGACCACATTCAGCTAGTTAATTTCAACTCATTCCTTCACTCAAGCAATGTGGAAAAGCCAAATTATGAAGGGTGATGATTTCGAGAAAATAGTTAAAAGAAGACATTTCCGCAAAGACCAAGTCACCATAACACTTTAAGTCCTCCATCCACTTCATATCCACTATCTATCCATCATTCATCCATCCCATTTCATAAGAAAAAAATTAATATTTTTCAAGAACAAACCCTACACTTTGTCTCACCTTGAAAATTTCTTGAAAAACCACACATAACACATCCTCTCCATTTTCACAAACTTACACTACTCCCTCTGACCCCTAGCATCATCCTCCAACCCCTCTACATAATTTCTCATCACTCTCAGTCAGTTAGAAGACCCTGAAAGAGAAGGAATGATTGCTACAGGAAGGTAGAATATTGCTACAAGAAAGAAGAAATGAACAAATTGTGCTAAAACCTAAAATTGCAATGCTTAAGAGAGACCTAATCAAAATAGAGAACTCCAAGGCCATTAGTCAATCATCTAGGCCACAAAAGAGAAGAAGAAGACAACAAAAGGCAAGAAGACATTCACCATCGAAATAGAACTCAAACTGCAGTGATGAAAAGAGGCTTTCCAAGAGGTCTCTAATCTCTTTCTAGCTTTTATCCAAGGCCTAAAAGATGTTATAGAAAGGGGAGAAATGCATGTTTTTCAAGTTGAGGGCCTACCCTAGGCTATCATTTCTGCTCAAAACAGGTTTAAACAAGTTGCTACAGGGTTTCCTGTAGTTACTACAGGCTGCTACAAGGTTTCCTGGAATTAATATAGGAATTAATACAGGATGTTCTAGTTCTCATCTAAAGGTGTTTTGAAGGTTTCAGAGGTATCCAAATGGTGGAAAATGTAGCAGAAGGTTGGAAAAGGATATGAAAGACCTTGCCAATTGAAATTTATTCAAGAACCCATCTTGCATAAGGGGAAGAAGGCAGGCTAATGGTCTCAAAAAACACTGTGATTTTTTCTAGGCACAAACAATTTTGGAAAAATGAGTGAAAATGGAATGAAGGTTTCAAGGGAGAGGATATGAATGAAATGGATATACAAGCCAACATAGCTCACTTGCAAAAAGGAAAGTTATGTTTTTTTTTGTTTGAAAGACTATTAAACAATCATAAAAAGAACCACTATATTTTTGTGCTTGTCCTTGCAGAACTTAAACCAAGATTCTTAAGAGAAAGGACTGAGAATGCACAAGAGAGAGACCACTGGGGCCATGAATGAGGCACAATGAGGTCACTAAGTTTCTCATAGGATGAGCAACACTTTCAGCGGGGAGTATGATGGGCCTCTAAATTAGACATAAATGAAGGCCCATTCCTCTAGATTAAACATAAATTAAGGTCCATCTGACCATCCTTCAACACATTAAACCTCTCTTTTTGCATTAGATAATGTATTTTTTGATTTCATATGTTCATTAGGAAGGTTTATGGATAATTGTATATTTGTGCCTAATATTATTTATTTTTGTAGAATATTATGAGAATATTGGGCAGATTATGGAGATTTGGAGGAGGAGATAATTTAGGGACCTGCTCCCTACTACAAGAGGATCAATATTAAATAATAAATCAACAAGATATTTTGGAATTATAGCATAGATTGTGGAGCTCCAATGATTGAGAAAATCTAGGAATGTCTTCCCTGTCATTTAATGTAAATTCTTAGTATTGGGAATCAGATCCACTAATCAAGGGATTTTGGTGGGGAAAGATTCCTCCTTTCATGGGGAATGATTCCTAATCATTTTTTATAAGCACCAAGTCGAATTTTCCTCTAGGGTTGATTTTTATTAGTTTTCTCGTGGAGAGAACTCATATTTTTGTAGCTCCACTTTCATTTTCTGCAGGGATGTAATTGTATTGATGGAAATAATGAATATTGGTGTCATGTTTGACTTCTAAACCTTGGTATTCTTCATAGGACTCTGAGTTTCCTTAGGCTTGGCCATCCTAGGAGCCTGAGAGCCCTTTTGTATCATTTACTTTTCTTCTTTTCACTTCTTATTCACATGCATCTCTTGTTCTTGTTTCTTTCTATTTCTGCATTTAGGATTAATGATTTCTTGTTGTAGGATTGGGTTAAATGGTTGAAGTTATTTTACAATATCATAATCATCATTTCATCATTGGAAAAACTTTGTAAGGTCATAGTAATTATTGAGCTACTTGGATTAGTTTGTTTATTCCCAAATCTAGATTTCCGGAAGTCCCTTGTGGCAAATAAGAATAAATTTCTGCTATTTTTTAGAGCATGCTAACGGGTTTCAGTTGACTTAATTCCACTTGAATTAGATCACAAAAACATTCTAGTTAATAAAAAAAATTACCCCGTTGCATTTTCACTTGATTAGGTTAGGCATTTGATAGAATCACTAGCTCATTAGTTCTCGAATTTCTAGATTTTAAACTAGTAATTTTCTGATATTTTTTAGCATGGTTAACATAGGTATTTTTGAGTGATTCCACTTGAAATGGAGGCCTAAGACATCCTAGTCAATAAAAAAATTTATCCCATCCAATTTGGATTTGATTTGCTTGGTCATTTGGTGAATTATAGTTTCCTGTAATAAATGTGATGTTTCTTGTAGTATTCTTCCAACATGTATATACTTGCCCAAATTTGCTCAAAATATTGGTTTTGGTCCCTTAGGGTTGAATCATGACCCCTAGGCTCTAAATAAATTATTAGGGAAGACTAGGTACCACTTATGACTTGCCTCTTTACCCATGCAAAACATTTCAACAATTTGGGTTAATGGACAAATTTATGAAATGGGAATACAATAATGATTTTATTAATTTCCACATCTAAGGAACTCTGTCAATGGATCTAAACTCTTTGAAATGTAATGATTAACATTTAGTTCATGATATATACTTCATGCAATTAGAATAGGTTTCCTTCCTTATATTTTATTTCTTGCAATAGGTTAAGGTTTCCATTTCGAGCATTTCATTTTCTGCAATTAGTTTAGGATTTGACTTCAGTACATGCACTCCATTACATCATGAAAACAAATGAATGACACATTATATGCTGCACATATAATGTCGATACCTCTCAAGTTTGTACGAACCCCAGGTTAATAATTAAAGTTGGTAGCCTTGGGAGTTGCAACATTCTTGTTGCAATACGAAGGCTCATCAATTATATTAATTTTGACTTTGACCCTTATTTACAAGCCTTTTCGGCTTCCTCTTGCGGAAATAATTATGTTGCTCCTTGATGCCCTTGCTCCTGCTCCAACTCTTGTTGTTTGGGAAACACTGGAGGGAGCGCCGCTCCCTCACCAATAATTATATCCTATTCACCGTTGTCATCGAGGTCAAATATTTATTTTAACACTGAAACAAATGCATTCTCCACATTGACCTTAGAGTTCTCCACCTTGTAATCGAGATTTTCTATCTTGAATATAATACCTCCATCGTTGCTTGCACAATTTCAACATCTTTTCTCAGACCTTCCAACTGACCCGTTACCAGGGTGAAATGAGAGTGAGCCTCAAAAATTATTTTCCCACTTGTCCTGAAGATCATCTCCTTGATTTCTTGCTTAAACACCCAATCAATATCATCTACGGAGCTACCAACGCCATTTCTTGATGAGGATACCATGATATATTTGGCTCAGAAAGAATGTATGGAGAGCCATTGTGTGTGAATTCTACATAATAACCATCTTATATCCAGACTTGAACTCGAAAATGACGGGGAGTCCCTTCAAGTTTAATGTTGTTCACATTAACAATTATGAATTCATTGATTTTGGTTTGAACCATAAACACACACAGTCGAACTGAGACATTCTTCCTCGGCCACAGAAATATCGAATCCTTTGCTGACGACATCCCACCTGGCCACATGATTAGAATTAATCCTCACGTTTAACCATCTGTTCGATGAATGAAATGTCATTTAGTTGGAGCGATCACTGATGGGATTTTGTACCGTGAAATGACTACCAAATTTATGCAACCTCGGTCAGTCAGATTATCCTCCTTAATTACCTTTAAGCATCTTGAGATCCTCAAGTTATGAGCAATCATGGTATGTGACATATAGTTGTTATGCCTCCCTCCTCCATCAACTCGCCTTGAACCAAAAATTATGGTTTCGTTGGCTTGAAAGTCCACTAAAGTCTTGTTCTCTCTCTTGATATGACAAAACTCCAAAATCTCAAATTTATCCATGATCAATTGAATTCTTTGAAGAGTTGGTCTTGTATTTGGGTCCTTGCAATGATTCAATTTGATACATTTTTGAATTGTAATGAGAGAGTCTCCAAAGACATATATGATGATGATTTTTTCAGTATTGACTTTTCAATTTTTATATGTTGAAATTGGTTGATGATTTGGATGCATATTTATTACATACGATGGCTTTGATTTACTGCACATGATGGATGTTGTCAAATTCACTTAAATTATAGATATTTGATTCACTTGTTTTAATTATAGATGGTAATCATGTTACAATAATTATCTTGTTATTCTATATATTATGGATGTAAATTCTATTTTGATGGAGACTTAATAGGTATAATGATGTTGTTAATTTGTATAAATGTCTGTTTTCCTAAAATTTCTTTATAAATGTTGTCATATAGAATATTTCAAATGCATTCATATGATGTATAATCATATAAATTGTTTAAGAGACATAATATATTTAACTAATTAAATTGAAATAAAATATATTAATTTAATTGTATACAAAAAAAAAAAATCATTTTTTGGAAACAAACAAAAAAGCAATGATTGAATCCAAATTAGAATCCACACTAGAAACAAAATGGGAAGCAAAACTGGAGGCCAAATAAGAAACCAAACAGGACCTGGCGATACACCTAGTGCTCAATTTGGCGTTATTTCCTACAATTGGAAGCAAAAAAAGAAGCAACAATGGAGCCAAATTGGAAGCCACAATAGAAGCAAAACTTGATGCAAAATTGGAAGCCACAATAGAAGTAAAATTAGAAGCAAAATTGGAAGAAAAATTGGACGTAAAATTGGCAGCCACACTAGAAGCAAAGTTGGAAGCCATATTAGAAGAAAAGTTAGAAGCCACGCTGGAAGAAAAATTGGAAGCCATGCTAGAAGCAAAATTGGAAGCCACACTAGAAGCAAAATTGGAAGTCGCACTAGAAGCAAAACGCGAAGCAAAATTGCACGTTAAATTGGAAGACAAACCAAGAGAAAAATTGGAAGCAAGTCCTCACATTATTTCTAGCGCTATTCTATGTGTTATTTATGAATTTTCTCCTAGTACTACTCATGGTGTTATTTATGGAAAATTGTGGGGTGCTATTTCAGGCATTATTGATGGTGTTATTTTTCTGGTGCTATTTCCGATGTTGTTTCTGGAGAAATTTACGGCGAAAAATATGGCGCTAATATAAACATACATGGTCGTGCCCATTTTTTGTGTCAGGAAGGCGCCCAATTCGTGAACTAAAAAACACTAAATTCCAACGCAATTTTAGGTGCTATTTCCCTGTTCTGTTGTAGTGGTGTTTCTCAAATATTTTAATTTTTGAACTATTTGTAGGCTTTGACTATGAAAAATTTGCTAGTCTGTGACCAAATACACATTTTATTGGCATTATAAAAGATCAAGCTAACGTCATGCACCATTAATATGGGTTGTTATGTGTACAAATTTTTATGGGCACAATACATGTAAGCAATAAACATCAACTAAGAAATTTAGCTTGAAGCAGGAAATCAAATAACAATTTATATTAAAGCAAAAAAAATACATTTGAAATTTATCTTTAATCTCAAACATAAAATATAATTTTTCATGGTGTATATCTACATTATAAACCATTGGGTTATGAACTTAATTTCTCAAAAGGTTGGATATTTTTATAGATTCTTATTGTTATTTTAATATGACACTTTTTTCTATCAAAACGAGAACAAATAAAATGATAATAATCACAAACTTGTAGATGATAAGATTGAGAACGAGCACTAGTTTTTTAATTGAAGATCTCTTTATGGCTCTTTAATGTAACTTTATTGAGAACTCAATTTAAATTGAAATATATGGTTTATCTACAAATTTATAAATAAATCATATCTTTCCATTTCAAACATAGATCCTTCATGCCCACAGGGCATAAAATAGATGGTGATGGGGTCTATTGTTAAGTCACTTTATGATGTGAAGATCACTGGTTCAAAACTCTGTGGGAAAAAATAGAGGCATATTAAAGGCTAGTGTAGCCGAGGTCGAGTGCGATCCTCGGGTGATTTTAACGGCCTAGATACCCCTGGGTTGCGATTTCTTGAGCCACAGGTCAAGCCTAAAGTGATATCTAGAGAAGTCAAATAACTTGTAAGAAAAAACATAGATCCTTCATAAATTGATCATTCAATTCCATATTATGGCATGAGAATTGATTTAAAACTTAACAAATACACCATTCAATAAAATGCATCATCAAATTTTGTTAGGTCCCCATACTACAAGTGTTAAGCCTCATTGTCATTAGTGCAACCCCCTTATTGTTATTATTGTGCCCCATAGAATCTTACTATTATTATTGTTGTGTCCTTACATTACTATTGTTATGTCGGCTTTGATTATATTGTGACCCCTTAGAATCCTATATATAGCAAAGAGGTTTTGTCATTTGAATCATCTAACAATTGTTCATTTGTTAATGTAAAGGAGGTTTCCCCCTCAAAAAGGCTTATTTTGAAGTCGTTGATCTATCTCTTCTTCTATTTTGTGAGTTGATTTCATAACATTTGGTATCAAAGCTTCGAATTCTAGGATTTCGCTGCTTCAAACGGGTCATCATGGAATTTTCGTTGTAACTTTGTTTCTACGAAGTTTCAGAAGTTGAAATTAAAACTAATTTGAGCTAAAATCTCTATGAACCTTGTGTCTGAGTTTCAAATATTGTCTCACTATATTTTTAGAGATATGATCTAAGAAAGTTAGGGTTTTTGCAGGCTCCAGAATTTCATCTCAAACAGGTCATCATGGAATTTTCGCTATAAATTGTTTTCAGAGAAAATTCAGAAGTTGAAATTAAAACCCGTTTTAGAATAAATCGATCTGAACCTTGTGTACCAATTTCAGATCTTGATTCACTATATTTTTGGAGATAGGATCTAAGGAAGTTAGGGTTTTTGTAGGTTCCCGAATTCGATCGCAAACAGGTGACCTTGGGAAAATCGTCATAACTTTTTCTCTAAGCATGGGATTCAAATTTCGTATAAACTGACATAAACAAGACAGAATATATTTTGTTGATTATCATTTTCATGGCCGAAGGTGGAACCGGTGACACATGGAACTTCGTGCAAGTTCGCTCTACTGAACCAGTTTATAATCAGGTCATCGTGGTAGAATGGGCATAACTCTTACTTGAAGAATCTAATTTCGATCAGACCTGTGGGGTTGGAAAGAGGACTTAGAGGGATACCATAGGATGTAAGTTTAGAACTCAGGGATATGAAATTATAGATATATATATAAGATTCAATATCGATCTAATACAAAGAGAGAAAAAAGGTGTGTAGTTTTTTTTTTTAAATTTGCATAAGTTTTGTTTGATAAAGTAGTTTTGTGTGATTCAAAGGGCACTGTGAAACATAATTATCATTAATTGATGACCCAAAGAAATAAAATAGAAACACCTAGTAAGCAACTAGAAATATATACAATGACACATGAAGAAGAGGAAGAAATGCAACATGATATATCAAAATTACAAGACCAAGTGCACAAATTTCGCTCTCACAAAAAGTAACTAAAGCTAAGATGGATGGTTTAAAGAATAGAATGGAAGCTAATATGGATGGTATAGAAGAAAATCTTAAAGGCAACATGGAATATTTGAAGATATATTTGACAAAGTTTCTACAAGAAATGCTTACTAATGGCGAAAGGGTAGTAGTGGAAACTCATGATCCACCACGTTCCAAAGATCGATATGAGGAAGTTTGATGGCAAGGATCCCGTAACTTGGATAATACAGATGGAGCAACATTTCAATCTCCATAATGTGCAAAACACACAAAAGGTACTCATTACAACTTTATATTTGGAACCCAACCAGTTTGTATGGTATCGATGGCTTTTCTCTCATAAACAAATTCTCACTTGGTCAATTTTTATGGAGGAAATGATAGAATATTATGAGGATGAAAAAATAAACACCTTCTTTAGCCAATTGATAAATCTCAAACAAAAGGGTTCAATGGTGGAGCACATTAAGGACTTGAAAAAATTGAATATAAGGGTAAATGATATTCCAGAGGAGCATAGGTTTGACGTATTCATAGGAACTCTAAAGGATAACATCCAACATGAGGTCCGTCTTTGGGAACCTGGTTCATTGGAGAAGGCATTCAGGTTGGCAAGAAATATTTAAAGAAAAATTATGGCAACAAGGAATCCTATCACTCACAACTGTAAATATGGAAGTGTTGTCGCTCCTAGCCTTCCACAGCCTACAAGGTTGACACCACAACAATTGGAAGAAAAAAGAGCAAAAGGGATTTGTTACAGTTGTGATAGAAAATACACTAAAGGTCATAAGTGTGTTGAGAAGAAATTAATTTACACCAATTGCGAAGAGGAGGAATAATAGGAACAAGAAATGTTAAAAGAAGAGGATATACACCAAGAACCAACCCTAGATAAAGAATAAATGAATCCTACCATATCTTGTAATGCATTGACAAGAATTACCACTCCTCAAACTCTCAAGATAGAAGGACATATCAAGAAGAAACAAGTAATAATGTTGATTGATTCAGGTAGTACCCATAATTTTATTCATTGTAAGATATCCAAGAAATTGAATTGCTTCCTATATCCAGCACTAGAGTGTCAAGTGATGGTTGCAAATGGTGGAACCATAAATTTCTCAAGAAAGTGCCATAATATCAAGCTATCCATGGGAAAATATGTATTGAATAGTCGTGTTACCAACCGGGCTGGTGGGGGTTGGGCTATGTCAATCCTTCAACCTAGCGTAACTATTTCAAACTAGCTTTTGATTGGAAGTTAGCCTTCCAATCTGAGAGGGCTCTCTCAAAATATTTATAAAATGACTTGTGATAAACTCAAAATTCAGATGACTAACTATGATGTCTTTTTGTGATTTTGTAGGAGAAGAAAAATGTGATGACTGCCACCATTGGGCATGGAGTCAAATTAAAACAAATTATGATCAACAATAGTGTTTAATAGAAGTTGAGGCATCTATGGCTTTAAAAATGATACAAATGGACACCCACAGTCATACACAACAAATTGAAGGAAGTTGGAGCAATGCAACATTCAATTCCAAGTAATCAAATAAGCTCTGAAAACTAATAACAAAGGAGCATGATAGGATAGGACTGAAATCAGAATGAATATTAGGTTAAAACAAAGTATGCTGAAACTATATTTTCTATTAATTGAAGACAATACAATAGTGGTTTTCTCACTACATCGATTCCCCCTTTCCAGAGTTGAGAATCTACATATTTATAGAGAAAGATCTATTTTACAAAATCTGCCACCTGGGCTAGATTCCATCGATATCTATGAGATATAATCCTATCTGATTAATAAATCTTTGAGCCTTCATATGAATTTTTGTTACAACAGAGTTTGAATACAAATGGGAGTCGTATGAACATAACCTATCTAACAGTTACAATTATTTAGGAAAATCAAATTATTGTAGTGTGGCACTGTATTTGTGGAAACTTGAACATCTGGCTCTTCGAAATCTTGTTATGTTGTTTCTGGTAAAATGTGCTGAGAGTGCCTCACTGTCCTCTATATTTTTCTGCCCTCTGTGTCTTGCTGCCCTCTTTTCTTTTATTCCGTTTAATGACCATGCTGCTGAAGAAATGCTGAAAAACACCCTCGTTGTCTCACAGAGTGGAAGCGGAATAGATATTTTAATATTCATGATCTGGGCCATTGATCTGAGCTGATTTAACCTGGGCCGTTGATCCAAGCCTTTTTACATCGCAATCGCAACACAGGAGAAGGTAATTTTAACATTGATTCATGGTACTTCCCCGATTTTCCGGAAGTGATGATTTATAAAACTCATCACATAAAATATCACATCCGGGAGGGTTCTCGTACATTGCAATCGCAAGACATAAAGGACTTCGGGGAGGAGGAACTTATGATTGTGCGATGCTTGATTGTGATATCATAATTGGCGAGAGAAGGGCTATCGCAATCGGCAATGGAACATATATCACAATCAGCAGTGGAAATAGATATCACAATCAGCAAGGAGGAGGGATATTGCAATTAGCAATGGAAACATATATCACAATCAGCAAGGTGGAGGAAATACTTGTGATATCGCAATCGGCGGAGGATGTTGCGATATGCGATATTAGCGGAGGGGGCCAATCAAAAAGTGGGACGATATTATAGTCGACGAGCGGAAGGGTTCTGCGATATTGGTGGGGAAAGAAATATCACAATCGACCAGCGGAAGGAGGAACTTAATTGCGATAGGTGGGAAGATTTTTTGATATGTAATATCGCAATCACAAAAGGAAAAAGGGGATGAGCAGATATGTATTGCAAAAGGAAAAAGGGTTGACAACGATATGTTTTCGTGTCTAAGCCTTATAAAAGGGTTGTGGCGTGTTTTATGAAGGTTTTGAAGTATTACAAAGGAAAATATGGAAATGCGGCTAGAGTTAGAAATACAAAGGGATTACGGCTAGAGTTGGAAATGGGTCTGCAGATGAAATGGGATGAGTGAGAGAAATTGATTTTAGAGAATATGGGAATTTTTCCAAAACAATTAGAATAGACATGTCCTTCATTCTTTAATCTCCAAATGCGAAGCACATCAACCTGTTTCATAAAAACATAAGATATATGCAAATATTAGTGATGGAAAACCTTGACTAATAAAACTAAAAATTATTTCTAGTGGTTATCATGGATAACAAGTCCAATGCTTTCCATTCCAATAGGTGGTGTTGATGTTGTAATAGGAGTCTAATGGTTATAATCTTTGGGTACGATTGTTTTTAATTTTCAAGAAATTTTCTTGAATTTTTTTGGGAAGGAAAGGAAGTAGAATTAAGGGGTATCACATCGAAACCAGGAAAGATAATCAACTCTAACAACATGAAAAAGCTTCTAAAGAAATAAAAATGGGGCGTAATTGCACAATTATGTTCACTAGAGGTTCAAACAACAAAATCATCTAATTCTACAGATCTCCAAAAAGTCTTTGACAATCATTATAAGGTTCAAGAAGTGGAAGATTACATCGAGCATCAACAACAAGTTCTCCAGCTCTTAAAGGATAACCTCACTTTGGGGCAGAATCGAATGAAAGAAAAGGCAGATCAACATCGCAACAAAATAATTTTTTATGTAGGAAACTAGGTATTTTTATGGCTACAACCATACAAACAAATGTCCCTCAAGCAAGCTAAGAAGGATAAAAAATTATCACCAAAGTACTATGTTACTTACAAGGTGTTACAAAAGATTGGCATTATGGAATACAAATTGTAGCTTCCCGCATCTTTCCCAGTGCACTCAGTTCTCCATGTTTCATACTTAAAGAAGGTTATAGGTGACAAGCTCCCAGTTCAAACAATATTGCAGGAAATTAACGAAGAAGGAAAAATCGTATTGGAACCTGAAGCAGTCATAGAATCAAGAGCCTGCCAGATACAAAATTGATCAATTTCAGATTATCTTATCAAGTGGAAGATCTTACCTGTTAAAGATTCCACATGGGAGGATGATAATTCTATACAGAAGCATCCAAAACTACTCAAGCTTTACGGACAACACTTTTGTGGAGGAGAGGGGCATGTTAGGTCCCTATACTACTAGTGCTAACCCTTATTGTTATTAGTGCAACCCCCTTATTGTTATTGTTGTGTCCATGTAGTCCCCATATTGTTATTATAGTGCCCCATAGAAGCCCACTATTGGCATTGTTGTGCCCTTAAATTACTATTGTTATGTCGACTATGATTATATTGTGACCCCTTAGACTTCTATATATAGAAAGAAGGTTTTGTCATTTGAATCATCCAAGAAAATGTGTTTAAAAAAAATGTGTTTATTGAATATGATCATCACTACTATACAAATGTACTATTTAATCACATGACAATTATTATTGGGGCTTTCAATATCTAACATTGAGTTGTGTGTGTCAATATATAACATGGATAAGTATAGACATTTGGTTAGAATGACACTATTCACTCTATATCTCTTTCTATCCAACAAATGTGCAATTCTCTACAAAATCAACCATTGAAAATCATCCTTGGTGGAAAATTTCATGAGATTATTTGAACTATAGCCTTTTCTAACTGGCTATACGAAAATGTTTGGTGTATTTATAAATCTGATTTTCAAACTTCTTCAAGAAATTTGTTGATGGATTTTATCCCCTAGAAAATCAATCTTTTTAGAGAGAGCATCGGAAGAATAAGATAAAATATTGAGAGGAACATAAACATATCTCTTTTAGTTGATAGTGATATCTGATAACGATGGGATGATATATAAACTACCATGGATATTCCACTGGACAGCTCATCACAATTGATCTATTAAAATAAAACCAAAATTTATACTATGAAAGGTTAATACCTTTAGATTTTAGATATGATATTATTGATTTTGTTGTTTATCCATGTAACCAATAAAATATAGAAAATAGAGAACAATGAAATTCGAACTCACACCAAACACAAAGAACACCAAATATGTTCTAGGAACCATTTCGAGAGAAAAATGAGTTGGAAGGTGAGTTTGCTTTGCTCTCTGTTGTTTGGAATGGAAATGATACAATATAAAGGAGAAGGCACGCTATATGGAGTTTTCTAATATGTGACTTGTGCGATGCTACAAAATACAAGCCCCCTCTATTATACTCTCTTTGCTTATCCACTCCCAGCTACTCTACTCTACTATGGAAAAAATGTTGATTTGTGTAGCTTGGGAGGTACTCCAAGCCCTAGGGTTCAGGGTTTGGAGGACAAAGCGCCACAAGGGCAACTTGTGGGCTTGGAACCCAAGTATTGGGTTTTGGTACCCATTGTGTTTTGGGGAAAAGCCATGATGGATTCACGAAATGTGATGGATGAGGATGATAGTGCTTAGAAAGATGATCCCAACACATTGAAAATCGTCCAAATCCAAGTTGTTGTTAAAAAGATATGAATTTTTGAAGTTGACATAGTAAATATTGGATTTTCAAGTAGGCTGACTTGAAGAAAATTCCAAGTAGACGTGTCTCTTCATGTGATTCATTGGAGGCCTTAAACGCTATATATTGAAGACTGATTTGATTCATTATATCATTCATTTGTGGCAATATATCTCTAGGTATAGCTATGAAATTTGCGTGGAGAAGGAGGCTTGGAATAGTGTTTAGGAGGTTGCCCTAGACAACATGGAAGGGTTGTATGGACAATGTATTTTTGAGATAAGTTTAAGGATTAGACAAATCCATTTGGGGTTGTTTCAAGTGCATATTTAGAGCAAGGATTGCATGAGTCTTAGCCACAATTTGAAGGACACAAGGGACAACGTGAGGAGGCCTAGACAGTCTGGTATTTTTCTATGATAAAGCCACATTGTTGTAGGTGATAGTGTGACCTATTTTAGGTTTGTTTTGGGCATGATAGGGCTATTATTGAGCTCATTTTGTAGGGTAGAAGAATTTGCAGAAAAGAGGAGAAAAGGGATGTTTTTTAAGGGATGTGTGGGTGGTGTATAAGGGAGACGTAGCTATAGCTAGTTGTTCGGCTAGGTTGTAGGCCATAGCCAACAACTAGAGGCTATCTAGGTGTTGTGTTTGAGGTAAAACAAGCATATAGGGGCAGTGTAGGACTGGAGGCATATTCCCTTGGTAAACCACAGTATTTTGTAGGGCTAGTTACTGAGTTGAGTAAAGGAGAAGGGTTGAAGGTTGATTCCCTAACTAGTGGTACAGTTACAACAAGTGCAGCAAGGTGAACAACAATGTTTTGGAGGTGTATTGGGTCAAGGTATTTGACCGTGTTTGGATCAGATTGTCAGTAGCTTGTTGGAGCCAATTGGAAGACATTTAGGGGAGGGAAGGTGTCTTCCTAGGTGCAGATTCAACAATGATAGTATTGGGTGTCATAGAGCTGGTTGGAGGGCAGCGATTTGGCTACCCAAAGTAGCCCTAGACGAGTTATCTTGAAGGATGAAGAGAAACTGAAGGTTGGGTGAAGGATGGTGCTGAAGTGCAACACTTTGATGGACTAAATTTGTTAATAGCCTAGTAGGTTGGAGCTCGGGAATTAGGCCTACCCAGAGAGTAGTTGATGATCTCATGTTCATTGTAGTAGACGTGACTTGTAGCAATGATAAGAGGCAACCCTCTTGGAGTCTTGACATGTAGATGCCTTGATGGACTAAGGCACTACTAGTGAGCAATACGGGAGCGAAGGGATGATAGGACAAGATACGACATAGAAATTGTGCAACGAATTTTGTCATTGTATCTTGTAAACCATAAACTATTGTATTACTCATTTGTTTAATATAACGAAGATTGGGATTGTACAATTTTGTTTAAAACCATGTATATTGTGCATATATGGTTTACTGCTTTATATTTATATTGTGCAAAGTAGTTTATGGTTGAGATTCTTGGTTTGGTAGTGTCAGTGATTTGAAGACTCTAACCTAGACCCAAGGTCGTGTAAATTCAACATGGTATCAGAGTGTGTCAGAGCTACTTTTGAAGTAAGTACATCAGAGTTGTGCGCAACGAAGTACAGCGTGAGAGGGAGTTGGTCACATTGTGAGTCAAGGGTTCACTACAATGTTGAATTTGAAGGCAGGTATCCGATATGAGGACAGGTTGGAGGGGTTGTCTAACTATTGTCCATGGCAGGAAAGGATCAAGTTGATATTGTAGGTCAACTGGATTTGGGATTTTTCCATGATAGAGATCAAGAATCCAACCGAACCTAAGGAGTTGGAAATATGGGAAGATTTGGATGTGAGGGTGAGAATGATCATCCTAGATGGTGTGAGGGATTCCCTAATACCTCATTTGTCTAGGAAGAACACCACACATGAGATGTGGGTGTCTCTTCAGAATTTTTTCCAGAATAAGAACGAGACCCAGTTATTGGTATTGGAGGATAAGTTGAATTCCACCAAGATGTTAAAGGATGAAAGTGTGACCTCGTATCTAACGAGATTGTCTTAGGTCAAGGATGAGCTTGCTGCCATCGGTGTGATTGTCTCAAATTTTATAAAATTATATATTACAGAGCAATGGAAGACATAAAATATTGCAGAAATATAAACACTGAAAACGCATAAAACAAGAGAGACACAGATATACGTGGTTCACCCAGTTTGGGCTATGTCCACAGAGAAATAGTCAGTCCTTCCTTTTATATTATCTAACAAACTGAAGAGATACAACCTACATCAAATCCGTTGTAATTCCCTCTTCGCTCTCAATCTCTTCTCTCTTCCTTACTCAGAATACAAATATACATAGATGCAATACAATTCCCTCATATATAGCAAGGGTTGCCTTCTAGGGCAAAAAACCCTAAGTTAAACATAACTTCTACCATCAGATCTCTGCCTAATGAACGACCCAAATTGACTACGAAATTACAACATTTTTAAGGCAATTTTACATCTATTTTTAGCTTCAGGGGCACCACCCCCCTCTGGACCCCCTTGCAACGTATATTTTACGAGCGGCTTTACCACCCTATTACGAACTGGGGTCCAATGTGGCGATACCTTTGAATACAAAATATAATCAGGCTCCACACCCGACATCAAATGGAGATATGGTAAGGATTTCCTTGAAAGGGTTCACCAAGGAATGGAAACCCTTCATCAAAGGAATTGTTTCCAGGGAGAAGCTTCTAGACTAAGATAGGTTGTGGGACGACTTCATTCAAGAAGAGCTGCGAGATGAGGATCTTCAGCCGAAGCAGAAAGCTTCAGATGATGACGTGGCACTTTCATCACAAATGAAGGGTAAGAAAAAGAAGGACTTGAGTAAAGTCAAGTGTTTCAACTGTGGTGAGATGGGTCATTTTTCGTCAAGATGTCTAAAGAAGAAGAAGGGAGATGATGAGAAAAGAAAGGGAAGCAGGGTGCCCTTATTTCCAATAAAGCAGAGATGGATGAGCTCGCCAGAAGATTGGAAGACAAAGAGGAGGATTTTGCTATGATTTCTCATTTCTCGCAAAGTACTATCAAAGAGGTTGGATGGTATGTGGATAGTGGTGCGATGAAGCATATGACAGGGTAATAGGATATTTTTGAGACTCTAGCTGGATGGGACTCGAAGTTGCACATGGTGTTGGGCAAAACGAGTCAGTTGGAGATCCGAGGATCGGGTGTTCTGCCATTCAGAATGGAGACAGGACGTATGATGCCGGTCTAGGATGTATTGTTTGTACCAGGACTCAGATATAATGTTCTCTCCGTCTTGATGATGGAGAAGAAGGGGTTTGAGGTCTTATTCCAAGATGGGAAGGCAAGACACAGGCTTAAAGGCTCTATGTCCGATGGGGTTGTACTCGGAGTTAGAGAACATGCTCTCTATAGGTTTACTGCCAAGCCTGAGGATCATGGAAAGAAGCAGGGAAAGGTGCAGGTTCCAGAGAAGTAGGAGAAAGTGCATGTGCAGGTGCAGGCTTTAAAGGAGAAGGCACAGGTTCTCGAGAAGAAGGTACAATTTTCTAAGAAGGTCCAGGTTCCAGAGACTTAGAAGGAGTCTAGTTCGAGAGGGAGCTTGTAGATTTAGAGGCATTAGGGGATTTTTGAGGTCTAAAATGGGCCTCCTAAGGAAATTATAAAATAATAGTGGAAATAATAAAGTAATATTACATTACATCATTAAATTTTAGAGGCAAGAAAAGAAAAAACTATTTTTTCAACTCGTATTTTCAACTTATCTCCCTATTTCTTTACTCAAATTTCGAGTGGAAACACTTGTTGGATGCAAAATTTGATTCCTCATCCAAGGAGTACCCATGTTGCATACTTTTGATGGACCCTGCTACATGAAATACGAGAAATACATGAAAAACATGATTGCAATCATGTTTTTTCATATATTTCTCATTTTTTTGTAGCAGGGTACATCAAAAGTATGCAACATGGGTACTCCTTGGATGAGGAATTAAATTTTTCGAGTACTCCCACTCGAAATTTGAGTAAAACCTTAGGGAGATAAGTTGAAAATATGAGTTGAAAAAGTAGTTTTATTATTTTATTATTTTTTAATCTTTTTACTTTTTTACTCCAAAATGGTGAATCGTCCCCCATGGTTGACATCATCATCTTGAATCCTATTGGTTCTTAAAAAGTTTATTTTGGTTTTACATTTTTCTTAGGAGGCCCATTTTAGACCTCAAAATTCCCCTAGTGAGGACTCTGCGACCCAAGAAGAGCGTTTGGTTAGTGGTGAGCAAGGGCGCTCCTATAATTTCCAAGAAGGAATCATGGAAAGAGTGGAAGACGTTACAAGATAAGAAGAAGAAGCAGGTTGCTTCTGGCAGTGACAGTGACACTTCCAAGAAGGGTGTAGTTCACCGTACTGGGATTGTTGCGATTGTGAGCGCCAAGATTGGAAAGTGTTGCGAGCAGTGATGATGATGATGAGACACTTCCTAGTCTTGGAAGTACCTCCATAGCTAAGAGGGAGTGTTGATTTTTGTAGCCTGGGAGGTACTCCAAGCCCTAGGGTTCAGGGTTTGGAGGACAAAGTGCCATAAGGGCAACTTGTGGGCAGAGAACCCAAGTATGGGGTTTTGGCACCCATCGTGTTTTAGGGAAAAAAACATGATGGATTCACGGCATCTGATGGATGAGGATGATAGTGCTCGGAAAGACAATTCCAAGACATCAAAAATTGTCTGAATCTAAGTTGTCTTTAGAAAGATATGAATTTTTGAAGTTGACATAGTAAATATTGGATTTTCAAGTAGGTCGAATTGAAGAAAATTCCAAGTGGACGTGTCTCTTTGTGTGATTCGTTGGAGGTCTTAAAGGCTATATATTGAGGATAGATTGGAGTCATTATATCATCCATTTGTGGCAATATATCTCTAATTATAGCTCTGAAATCTCTGTGGAGAAGGAGGCTTGGAACAATGTTTAGGAGGCTACCCTAGACAACGTGGAAGGGATTTATGGACAACGTATTTCTGAGGTAATTTTAAGGGTTAGAAAAATCCATTTGGGGTTGTTTCAAGTGCGGATTTAGAGCAGGGATTGTAGGAGTCTTAGCCGCGGTTTGAAGGGAATAAGGGACAATGTGGTATTTTTTATGTGATAAAGCCACATTGTTGTAGGTGACAATGTGGCCTATTTTAGGGTTGTTTTGGGCATGATAGGATTTTTCTTGAGCTTGGTTTGTAGGGCAAAAGAAGTCGCAAAAAAGAGGAGCAAAGGGATGTTGTTTAAGGGTTGTTTGGGCTGTGTATAAGGGAGTCGCAACTACAACTAGCTACTGGGCTGGGCTACAGGCCATATCCAATACCTAGAGGCCATCTAGGTGCTACATTTGAGGTAAACACAAGCAGGCAAGGGCAATGTAGGAGTGGAGGCATATTCACTTGGTAAACCGCAGTCTTTTGGAGTGTTGATTGCTGAGTTGAGTAAAGGAGAAGGGTTGAAGGTCGAGGCCTTAACCAGTGGTACAATGACAACAATGCAACAAGGTGAACAACAATGTTTTGGAGGTGTATTGGGTCAAGGTGTTTGATTGTGTTTGGATTAGATTGTCAACAACCTATTGGAGCCAATTGGAAGACATTCCACGGAGGGAAGGTGTCTTCCTAGGTGTAGATTCAACAATGATAGTATTGGGTGTCATAGAGCTGGTTGGAGGGCAGCGATTTGGCTACCCAAAGTAGCCCTAGACGAGATATCTTGAAGGACGAAGAGAAGTTGAAGGTTGGGTGAAGGATGGTGCCAAAGTGCAACACTTTGATGGACTAAATTTGTTCCTAGACTAGCAGATTGGAGCTCAGGAATTAGGCCTACCCAAAGAGTAGTTGATGATCCCATGTTCATTGTAGCAGACGTGACTTGCATCAGTGGTAGGAGGTAGCCCTCTTGGAGTCTCGATGTGTAAATGCCTTGATGGACTAAGGCACTACTAGTGAGTAGTACGAGAGTGAAGGACCGGAAAGACAAGATACAATAGAAGTTGCAAAACGAAGTTGTCATTGTATCTTGTAAACCATAGATTGTCATATTACTCAGTGGTTTAATATAACAAAGATTGGGATTGTAAAATATTGTACAATTTTGTTTAAAACTATGTATATTGTGCATATGTGATTTCCTGCATTATATTTCCGTTGTGCAAAGTAGTTTATTGTTGAGATTCTTCGTTTGGTAGTGTCAGTGATTTTAAGACTCTAACCTAGACCCAAGGTCATGGAAATTCAACAAAAAAATGCACTCAAATAGAATGGAACCCCTTTTCCTTCTAGTGGCCCAATTATAACACAATCTAATAACCAATTAGGGGTTAAGTTTGACTCCATCAAATGTTAACTATAGTTACAAGTTTGAACCTCCTAGAGTCTTCTTCATTGTTCCAATGTGCCTAGCCCCTTTTGGATGAGTAATGGGGGTTGACATGGAAACCTTTCGAATTTTGGTGGTCAATTATGATAGGTCAACGTTCGAGAGGCATTTCTATAGGACGTTATAAGACTAGATAGGCATGTGTACCCCAAAGTCTAGAGTGATAGGGGGCATGCAAGATTCCCTTAAGTACCCAAATATTTAGGGGGTTAGATCCATAGAAATTCCCTAATAAAGTTTAAGGGGGGTATTGTTAATATTAACCTTGACTCGGGAATGATAATCTACAACTAGTGGTTTTAGGCACATAGTTTTGTAGCCCATGGCATTATGCTAGTTGTTCTTGGATGGAAAGAAGCCTATAAATAATCTTATTAGTCTCCATTGTAATGTGATAAGGGCAAAGGGTTGAGATAGTGTGGGCTCCTTGGCCATGAGTTGTAAGGGCCAAGTGTTGAATAAGTTTGGGCTCTCTAACAGGCTTGGCTAGGGTTTGGCCAAGGACTAATGGAATTCCATTAGGATGGGTTTTTCCCGAGAGTTAGGGGTTTTCCTAGGGTATTTCTTATTTTTTTTCATTAGGTGATTACGTTCTATATTATGTTTATTTACCTTTCCCTTTAAACATGAAAATGTTATGAGAGTGGGTCAAATAATTCTTGTTGTGTGTATATTTTTGCTATCATTGTGTGAAACTTTATTGTGGAGCTGATGCACGAGACTTGTTGTGAGAGGATTGTTATGATGCAGATCTACATGTAAATCTATGTAAATGTTTACACCAAATTTGTAGAATACAAAGGCTACGGTGGCCATGATAAAAGAGAATGATGCCTAGGTTAAGGTATGGATCAAGAAAGATATAAAAGCTGAGAATGTGGTTGTATGGATGAGAAAGAATGAAAATGGAGTGGTATAGAGTGAAGGAGCTAGTGTGTAATTATTGAACACCCTAAGAGTTTTGGTCCAAGTCATTTCACTAGGAAGTTGTGAGACCTAATCTTCAAGCATACATGTTGCGTGGGAACACACATTATTGCAAGGCCTTAAGAGTTTGCTTAGGCATACATGTAATGCAATGACACATGGAATCAGGAAGCTTCCGAAAGGACCACTTGGAGAGATACCTTTGTGGTAGGTGTACTAGTATCCGGTCTTGAGGGGGGGAATGTGACATCTTAGGTGAGATGGTTGTTGAACCATGTACGCAAAAAAAGTTTCCTAGATAACCGGTGGACACAATGGCTACTTACCCATGTAATCTAGTAGATTGAAACTTTTTTATATGGAATTTAATAGAAAATGAATGGGACTAGGTTAATCTCCCCGAGTTAAGTTTAAGGGGGGATTGCTAGGGTTTTTCAGGTAAACTTGACTCGGTGAAATTACCAGTGGTTTTCGGGCTCTAGGTTTATGGGCACCCATGGCTTTTCCCATGGTATTTGTGTTTAATGTAGCAGATCTAAAGGGAAAAAAAGCTCCATGTTAATTTGTCCTGATGGCCAGTGGGATCAAGCAACGATGTCTTTAGACACCGCCACTTCTCTCGGTGCTTTGTGCTCTGTGATCCTAACATGAGCATTGATTGATGTGATTCTTGCATTGTTGGAAATGTATTTGAGTGTGGAACAATGTCATAGGGCCTCATGCTTTAGCGAGAAATTTTTACCCCCTAAAAACATCATTTAACGCCTCAAACTAACCCCTAAAGGTTTAGACCCTAGTTCTCCAAATTGGGCCTTGCTGATAAAAGTGCTTTTGTAAATTGATTCCTTTAATTTTTCCACTTTGTAAGCATCGAGATGGGTGAAAATGACATAGTGATCAAATTTCGATAATGGAATAACGTACTTATGGAATAAATAAAAATTACCACAATGACCACATTTCTTTCTATTAACACAATGTTCGTGTTAAAATAACTCATCTCTTTCTATTTTGCATAGAATTTAGGATAAAAAATCATAAATTGTGGAAGGAGGAGGTGAATTTTTTTCAAAAAATGTTTACAAAAATCAAAGAAAATGTCATATAATATAATTCAAATTCCACATAGTAACAACATTGTGTCATGAACAATAATATGACTAACATACCATGGTTTAGGTTTCAAAAAAGTGTTAATTGGAATATATATATATATATCATGGTGATTCTCTTTAAATTTATTAAATAGTTCTACTTGATTCATTTTCGAAAAATGTTTTGCATGTGATTCATATTGACCTCATGATATTCATTTTCACACCATATCTCTTACATTTGGTGAAACACAAGAATTTGGCATCAATATTCATGCACCATAGCACTAACACCTTTTAGAAGTCTATCCTTATAGAATCTCATACAAATAATGGCCCAATAGGTAAGTTCATCATTTGCATCTAATTGCAAATGATGTGGTTCCCAATTTTTTTATACTTGTGCAATGTATTTGATGTGGTTCCTAATTTTTTTTCCATGTGTTTCAATAAATATTTTGATGTAGTCATTGATGAAACAACAATTGTTTGTATTTCTCTTGTACTACTAACATTATATAATCATGATTTTCCAAAAGTTTTCATTAAGCTAACTAAATTTTTAGATACAACAAGCTTTAGCTTTTCCACTTCCTCATTTGACAACTTTTTAATACCTAATAATGAGACAATGTTGCTTAAATTCTTGGACCCTATCAAATAAGAAAAAATTTGACATTGTCCTATGACTAATTCATTTTTGAAATAAGTTTATAAAATTTTATCAATGTGATATTGTACAAAAGGTTGATTTTTTTGGCCCTAAGTGGTTGTTAATATTAATGTTATTTAACATGGAATTATTGATACCACCATAACTACTAACTGATTATAGAATGTTTGATGCACTTGTAGATTTGAAAGTGCATTAAATTTAGATGCTTATATACAACTATATATAAAATAAATGATTTACTGAAATCTATATTAAAATAATTTATTGAATTCTAAAAGAAAGAAAAAACTTAGAACCAACAATCTACATGCCTGAATTTGATGATGAACATATTACGATATATATTACACATGTTTAGATCGATATCTTGATGTGAAGTAATTTCAGTTTGGTCAATTTGCTCCTTAACAACATCTCCATCAACATTAATATGCAAATTCATGTCTATTTCTTGTTGTGAAGTATTTTCACTTTGTATAATTTTCTCTTCAATGTCTCCATCGTTTAGATGTAGATTCTTGTGTACATTATCATCATTTGCATTTCTAATTTTGATACTTTTTTCTTCTATTGTGTATATCTTATGATGTTTATTATGGGGATAATTGTTTTAGGTGCAACCATTCTTCTTTTGGCATTCCTATTTATTCCTCATGCTTATTCAATCTTTAGGTCAAGAAAACCCAATTATTTTATTTTATTTTTTATTTTAAACAAAAAAAATCCTATAGTAAAAAAGAACATTAACTGCAAAATAAAGTGCTAGTATAATCCCAAGACCCAGAATAATGCCAACAATACTAATTTGCAAAATAATATGATATTGAGAAATAAGAAAGTGGTGGATTTTTTGAATATTTTGTGTCTTAGCTGAAAGTATAAATATCAATTTCCTATGAAATGAAAGTGTGTGGGGGGGAAGGGGTCAATTAGAATATTATTCATCATGATATCTTTACATTTAACTTCACAACTAAAAACAAAATGTTTGGTTGAAAGGTTGTTTATTTGTAAAACTAACTTTCAATCAAACTTTTATTTTGGTCAAAGACCTGCAACACTACAACAATAAACCAATATAGCTTTTTCTAGTTTCTTCAACTTCATAAGTGGTGTACCCTATTAGAAATTTGTGGTTAGACTTGATATTGTTAGATCTAATGTCATTGACTTTTTTTCTAGTTTCTTCAATTTCATAAGTGGTGTACCCATGGTTAGACTTGATACTGTTAGTTTCAATGTCAAATTAGATTTTTTTTATATGTATAATTTTTCTAGTGATTACATTGTATGATTTTTTATTTTTATTAATTTTCTTCTAAAATGTATATACATTTTGATTTTAACCTTGCCATAAATCAACAAAATGAAACTTTAATATCTCAAAAAAGTACATAATTGAATTTAAAAAAAAAGGATGCACAAGCTTGGACTATCCTCTTCAAGAGGGTATTTTTAGAATTTTTGTTTAGCTAGAATGTGGGGTAAAAGAGGAGTCCCTTTGAAGTGTTGATTTTATGCTATTGTTTTTTATTTTTACATTTTATAAAAATATTTCATCAATTAAATACAAAGAGTAGTAGTGCATTAAAGTATGTATAGATTGTTGTAGCATTTTCCCCACAAACACAACTTTAATATGGACAAAATTGGAGTCTCTCAACATGATCCATTATCGATTCCTACATTTTCTAATAATATATAATTAAAAAAATTCCTAGTAAATAGTGAGAAAAAATGACAAAAATAATGAATATAAAGCTAATAAAATTTCATACAAGTCATCTTTGTAATGTAAAGTGAAATTATAGAGACAAATACAAGTTTTCATAGTCATAAGTTAAAGAGCTTGTGAAAATAGAATTTTACTTTGTCCAGAAATAAACAAAATAGTGATCAAAATTGATTTGTTTACTCTTTAATCACCCATGCATTGAAAATTGAAGGGAGAAATGCATATATTGCCCTAGACAAATTCATTCTTAGAGAAAAACCCATAGTCAAGCAATTCAATATGTCCACCTCTCTCATATCTTCCTAACAAAATTTGTTGTTGTTAATGAGATGGAAAATGATGGTGTAATCCTACATATAAAGTTATGTTGAAAAATAGTTGGTTTAAAAGGGGTTACCTCCATGCATCAATAATTTATTGCATGAACCACCTAAGAGAAAATTGATGGGTGAATGATCCATATCGTCCTCTATTGATTCTTATTTCATCAATTTAATGAACATGGAGGGGTATTCAAGGCCCTTTCGTGTTGTGACCATACTCACACATGCCACAACATATAGCCTATTCATTGTACCTTTCAACAAAGGCACACTTATTCTTCTCCTCACCATTGATTGTCACCCTCATTCTATGTGGCATGTACAGAATCCATACAAGGGAGATATTTGGGGTATGAGGAGTTACTCACATGTAGGGGAAACACCTTTGTAAGGAACTAGGGTGGCATCATCCAGTTTACTTATTACAAATCCTTGCTTACCTCACTTTAACCTTATTGACATTATTTCTTTAACCTTGGTGGACAACACTCTATTAAATAGAGCTTCATAAGAGGTAGTGTCTCATCTCCCCCATTGTCTTATATGAATCCATAATGTTTCTAGTATAGGTTGAAGGAGGAATTGAGCAAGCTTCATCAAGATAGTCATAGTAACAAGTACATATATGAAACGCACTCCTTAACAACCCAAGCAACATGACTAGTGTTGGAGGATAGGTTTATGCATTCGATGCCAATCCAACCTTCTCCTTTATTCAAAATCCAGGTGAGTCAAAATGATATGCATCATTTAAACAAATGAGAGGTTGATGCTCAATTTCCAATTACTAGGATTAAAAAAAAGTTGAGTTAGAAAAACAATGTATGTTCTAGAATATTTGGCGGTGCTCTTGTGGGCATTTGGTAATTTCCTGGTTGAACTAGTCCCTTCATCATGCCCAAGTATTGGACCACTTAAGGACATTTCAGAAAAATCATATTCTATTATCCACATAGAATCTGTAGCCAACACTTGATATGGGCACTAATATTTGTTTCAAATGAAATTAATGTTTTTTTTTTTATTATGATGTTGAATCTTTTGGAAATAAATCATGTCAAATATTCTAACTATTTAACTTTTTGAATGCACACTCCACCCATCATTAATGACACATAAGCTAAAAATAATAATAGACAAGGGTGTTGGGTTGAGAATTTATAGGCTCAAGATAAATGATGAACATTTGAAAGAGAGTAAAATATTAATTGTTTATTTTCTAAGAGAATGTTATAGAATGTGATAGAAAAAATCAAAATGGTCATAAACCTTAAAGGATAAGTATCAAGGCAAAAGCCAAAAATGAAAAAAGAAAAGTAAAAAAGGAAAGGGAAAATTATTAGAATAGCCAAATGCCCATTTAATAAAACATGAAGGGAAGGATAAATTTGATAGTGATCCACGTGATAAAATAAAAATAGAAAAGAAGAAGATAGAATTTTAATTGATTAAACAAAAGAAGAAAACTATGAGACATTAAAAAGAAGTGGGGAAAGGTTAAAAGTAAATTGAAAGGGAGGGGAGGAAGAATAAAGGAACTAAAGTAGTGAAAATAGAAGGAGGGGAGGAAGATAGTGGAACGAAGTAAAATGTAGGGAGACAAAGGCATGGAATGGAGCCCAAAACATAATGAAGAATAAACAAAAATTAGGAGAGGATGAAAAATTAGGACCTAGATGATGAATGATGGGTTTTTAAGATTGACTAAGTTTGTAACCATCTTATGAGTTCAAATTCTATTTTCTTTTTTCAATTTCTAGTGCTCCGCAAATGATCTAAGATGAGTAAAAGGGGGGAGATGCAGGGCTTATAGTTTGATCAAAGAAAAGGCGTTTAGAATCATGGGAATGTTCAACAATGACTAATCTGAATGTTCAACAAACATAGAATTTGATTTAACCTTGGTAGGTATTAATAACCATTTAAGGGTTTTACAGGGTTAAAAGAGTTTTAATATTATTTTTGGCCAAAATTTTCAAAATATGATCAATGGTTCCATAGATGTAGGGACACGAAATGAGAGTTAGGGGAGGGGTAGAAGGCAAATAATTTTTTGGTTTAAAATGGATGGTTGAGAAAAAGGCCCAATTGATTTAAGAGGTAGAGTAACCATTGGTCACAAGGTGATCCAGGTTAATATCAATGTCCATCTACCTACTACACTAGCTCAAAGAATAATTCTCCATCTTGGTAGTTTTTCTACGGTTTTTCGAGCCCTAAACTTCTGGGGTAGTTTTGAGGCCCTAAATGATGTTTTTTTGATGTGGCAAGGATCTAGACGTTCGACATAGGCATGGCCTAGGTTATTCTAAAATATGTAATTCTCGGCTAGAAATTTCCATCAAGATATCGAGTGCACCAAAAAAATATTATATGCAAAAGTTATGACCTCAAGAAGTTGGTGTACCAACTAACCCTAGTGGGCCCATAAGCATTTTGGTGTTTCATCTCCTAGAGTAGGTTTATATATGTTTAGTGTTCCTTTATTGCAATTGATGGTAAAGAGGGCCTTTTGTCCTCATTGCAACTCACTCTTGCGAAGGTGCATATCCTTCACATATCTTCTTGGGGATAAGCTATCACTATTCAAGCTAATTTGTTTTCATTCTGCATTTTTACAGTTTCAACATTTTCCATTTATTAATAGAAGTTAAGTTTCATTGTATCTCTATGTTTTGGTTATAAATTTGTATTTCATTTCGTCCCTTTCATAAATTTGGACCAGTGGTATCAGAGCCTGTTACAATTCCATGGAAATAAGGGTTTGAAGCATATTTTAGTTTCAAAAATTTTCAACAATCTCCAACTTCCTTTCAGTACTTTTGGAGTCCATTTGCTTGGCCATGCACTAATAGTAACACAATTGGTTTGCAAGGATTACAAGGTTTTATGCCCTCAAGTTTTCATTCACCATTACAGGAGCATTCTTACACGGATTCACTACATCCTTTGGTCTATAACATGGAGGTTTCATGACCTCTAAAACAACCCATGTTTCTCTTCAAACCCTTGGCATCCTCTGCAACCCTTTGCACTTGGTATTCTTGCATTTATTATTATTTTAGATTTATACAACCATTCCATAACTTAAAAAGCATGTATGTAGCTCATATAAGCTTGGAATACCTCATTTCAACCATTTCTTAGGTTGTTGATGGTGGTATGGCCATCATAGAATTACAATAATGGATGGACTGTAGGGAAATGATCTTCAAAAAACTTCATGTAAGTTACATGACCTTTGTAGAGAACTTCAAAGGGTGCACAATATCTCATTTTAAAGGATTTTTTGTTAGCTCAAATGGGTTTTATTACAAAACTTGATTTGGTTTCCAGGTTTGAGAGATATTGTCAATTAAAGTCACACATGTTTGTAAAGATACATGGCCACATGTACTGTGAGTTTTAAGAATGATTTTCTCACTCCATAGGTCATCACAATGCAAGTATCTTATATCAATGAAAATATCTCTTTAATGCCTCAAATGAGTCTTTGACATAGTTTGATTTCATCACCTATAGCAAAAGTTATCAGCAAAGTTGCATCAAGAGGTCCATTGCTAGAGAAACTAAAAAAAAAAAACGATAGTTTTGGGTCATCCACAAACCCACGATTATGGTAAAACACACAAAATATTTCTCCAAACTCGCCATTGCCAACTCAATTATTGGTCATCCACAAACCCATGGTTATGGGTTAACCACAAAAAACCCTTCTCTTCATTGGCACTTAACACATTGTAATCATCATGGTTATGGGTCATCTACAAACCCACGGTTATGGGTTAACCACACAAAACCATTATCTTCATTGGCTCATGGCATTTAATAAGGTCCCTCCTTTTTTATCATTTTCAATGATTAAGACTCATTTTTTAAGGGGGGAGGATTAATTCAGATCTTAAGGGGGCTTATAACCTAAGTTTGGATGTATAAATCATGTATTTTTATGTAAAAGGAAACTTAATCGATATGTAACAAGTGGGTTGAAACCTAACCAAAGTTGGATATATCAACAAGACACATTATAAGAAGGCAATAGGAAAAGAGGGAAGGTCTAGAAGGAGAGGTCACAGAATTGGTCTCATTGCATATAATGATTCTTCTTAATGGAATTCTTCTTCTTCTCCAATTCTTGCTTTCTCTCTCTCTTCATATTTTTGTGATGTATTTAGTTCTTGCATTTTCATCAATGTTCTTATGATTAGTTTCATGGAATTTTTATATGTTTTCTCTGACATTCAAGCCTACTAGGTCTTAGTCCCCAAGATCCAGATCACAAGGACGTTAGTAAGATACTTTGTCTTTCTAAAAAAATGGTGAGTAGACTTTCTAATGGCATGACACACCAAAGTTTTTATAACAACACATTTTTGGGCTTAGCGATGGTTAGAATGGGTAAGAAGGTATTTGTTGATTTGTTACCATTAATTCAATATATTAAATGATATACCAATAAATATTGGAAGCATAATCCATTGATATGATTATTAAACTCAAATACTAAGGAGTGAAAATTGTAAATGTCTAAATTTTATATTATTTTCAAAACAAATTAAACCATTATTCTCAAAACTTAATATGAATTAATCATTTAATTTTAAAAAACAAATTATTATTATTTAATAATAAATTTAAAAATTATATTCACTTTTCTTAACATTATTAGTATTACTCTTTATAAAAATTAAACAAAAATAATTTATTAAAATATTACAATTTTGTAAACTTCTAATGATATTTAAATATATAAGGAGAATGAAATGGAGGTTTGTGGATTATGGCTTTTGGCGATAGCCGCCGTAGTTTTTTGCAGGTCCATGGAAATCGATTTGAGCCAATATTGCAGGAGATGTCACAGATATGGAGCAAGGCTCCTTTCATGTGGATTGTTGACGTTTTGCTAACATTGTGTGGTCCTACTGCTTTATCCTAACCCCATGGACTCACAGTCGATTCAATTGTCTTTGTCGTCAAGAGAGTATGTTCTTTATTGGTGTGTTTTCACAGCACTTCTATTCACCATGCCATGGAGGACGAGGTTGCATTCAGAGCCTTGGTGCAAGCTCAAAAACCTCGGGGGAATTCTTTTGCCCCACCAAAAGTGTTGATCGACAAGTTTATGGGCTTGTGGTTGAATAGAAAATCTGTTGAAACCTAGATCTTAGAATAATGGGTCCCCAAGCTTCAAGGTCAGATAACTTTGTTTGTAGTAGGAAGAGGCTTCTATGCTTTCTTATTTATCAATAAAATGGAAAGAGATTTCATTTTAAGATTAGGACCATATTTCATGGGGTCTAGAGGCCTCTTTATCACTCCATGGACTCTATATTTTAGTCCAGATTCTAATATTACTATTCTACTAGTGTGGGTCTAGCTCCCACACCTCCCTCTTCATCTTTCGAGGCCTAATGCACTCCAAGACATTGGAAACAAGCTTGGCTACTATCTGGTTAAATCAAAAACAAAAGGAGGTCAATTTTCTTATGCTCGCATCTATGTTGAAGTAAACCTCAATGAACGTTTACGAGAGGCCCTAAAGATGAATCTAGGAGAATGGAGCCATATCTAGGAATTAGACTATGAACAACTTCCTTTCAATTGCAATGATTGTCATACTCATGGGCACTTTGCCAAAAATGCCACCAACTAAAAAAAGATGAGCAGGCCCAAGCCCATGTTTCTAAAGAGACTAGTTTCCAACTAGCACAAAAGTGAAGAAGGAATCAACAAATCAAGGTTGCAACCCCAAAGAAAATATGCTAAAGAAAATCCAATGCTAGAACCTTCTTTCAACAAAAATCCTTTTGAGGCTCTTTAAGATCCAAAATAAGATGAAGATATCCCTCTAGATGAAATGCCAAATGAGGATAAGGGAAATACATAAGTGCTGGTGGACAATGAAGAGCAAGCTCCTTCAAGGGTCACCTCTCAAGATTCAGAGTCATATTTTGAGGAAAAAACATTGGCACTGACACCCTCCGCTCTTGCGAAGATGAAGAGATTTGCCCCAAAGTTATGCCAAAAAGCTATGGCAATTAGAGCAGCTCATGCAAAATCATGTACCAAAGGCAACGCTGAAAAATCCCTCTCCTCGAATGTAGTGGAACCACCTCTCACAAGAGGTAGGAAATCCAATAAAGAAAAGTGGGAACATGAAATGAATGCTAACTTTGCCTCAAGATCCCAACTTTGCATGGACTCTTTGTTCCAAAAACCTCCCAGAAAACACAATGTATTGTTTCTGCATACTCTTATGCTCACAATATGTAAGAATTTACTGTTGTTAACATGTAGGACTCATTTTTGTAGTACATGTGGAAAATATTGGTATTTGTCTCCCATGAGTTTAGTCAGTGCCTCAATGGAAGATCCCATAGAAGAAATTGCAATGTTATGAATTCCTTGTGTATTTACTGCGACCAAACACAAATTTCATATAATCATTACTCCTTTGTGTTTAAAAAATAATAATCTTTAAATATATAAATGATAACTATATCCCAAAAAAACATTGCAACAATCAATATGCAAATACAAAACAATTTAAAAAATCATTTTCTACTCTGTTAAACTCAAAAAAAAAAAAAAATCATAATTCAGGTTTCATGATATATCATGAATGTTTTGGTAAACATCTTAAATTAATAAACATGTTATTCCATCAATCACATGCTGCTAACTTACAACACCACATTCACCATTTTAATATAGAAAAATAACTCTCTAAAAATTACGGTTTCTTCATATAAAATATTAAATCAAAGTGTTAATAAGAAAATGCCAAGGGTTCTTCACGGATGTTCATGTCATTATTCAAATGAGGGATAGAATGAGATTTAAGTCTGACTGGATTCCATGGTGATTTATATGAGTAATTGATTCGAATTAGAGTTGTTGATTAAGTTGACCAATGTTTTTTGTATTTGTGTTCTTATCAAGTTGAAAAGGTTGTAAAGAGTGTAAAAAAAATATCATAAATAATTCGAAGGATAATATTAATGATGGGTTATTTCAAAGAATTTTTTTATAAATGAGATAGTAATTGTAAAAGAAATTTTTTTTGGTTATAGTTGAAAGGGGATGGGAATATTCTGAAATATAGGCTTTCAAATTGAGCAATTAGCTTGGCATCCTTAATGTGAGACATTATGGTCATCGAACCTAGAAAAGATAAATAGGGATTTTTGTTTATAAGTCTAATATATATCTTAATTTCTATTCATAACTATAACATATATCTTAATTTCTATTCATAACTATAACTTGTCTTTTGTGCGATGTATAACTAGAACCAATCATGGCTTGCAAGAAACCTCATTAAATTTTGTAAGTGTTGCATGTAAGCAACCTAAACACTTATATGATATTCTTGCAATTAACATCTACGTGTTGTTTAACTATATTGCAATGAAAGACTATCGCCATACTCATTTGATACACTGATTGTCACCAATAAATACCAAGCTAAAGTTGATCATATTAAACGATAAGGAAAAAATTGAATATAGTTTATATTGAAGCTCTCACAAAGCATCATAACCACTCCAAGAAGCATGTGAAAGGCGGTGTTATGTGTGAGAAAAAATAAAATCAAATAAATATAATATTTTCTTGACTTATGGAAGAAGTTAAATGAGTTACGATTTTGAGATTTATGGTATTATATGAAATGAAGTTTATAAATATGTTAGAAGTCTTTATTTGTAACCAGGGGAAAAGGTGTCCACGGGTTTTGGATTGATGATGGATGGGTGTACTGCGAAGACACTCCTTTTTATAGGTTCCTGGTTCAAATCCTCTGTGGGTGGTCTCACATGCCTAGCCTTAAAAAACACAATCGCCGGGAGGCAAGTCAATTGTCAAGCGTCGTGAAAATGAAGTGTTATGTACCAAAGAGATCTGAGGTTCAAATCCCCCTGACTTACTTTTGTATGCAGAAGGGGAATACATAGGCACCTAGGGACTATAGTGGTAGTGGTTGGAATTGACCCCATGTCACATGAGTATGAAAGCAACCTAGTTGTCGATTCCTCTAGTTAAAAGAAAATAAAACAAAAGAAAATTAAGGGAAAAGGTGAAATTGTGAGAAATATGTGAAAAATGACTTGGTGGGAATGCTCAAATATAGTAGAATTGAAGCTTTTGCATTTAAATTTGTTGATAAATTAAAGGTATGAATCCTATTCATGTGGTTTTTCCAATTTGTGGGTTTTCCATGCAAATCTAGTGTAGTATTGGTAACATTTATCATTTATTCCATTTTATTTTAAGTTTATTTTGGCTTTTGATTTTTTAATTTTTATTAACAACTAGTATTAGAGCCATTGACTCTTGTTGCTATTGGTATAAACTAGGTCTATTAAGCAGCATGGAGACAATTGTTATGAATGATATGGAGAAGTTGAATGGGGTCAATTTTACCCTATAGAAATCACATATGTAGGATATGCTAATTTTGAAGGATTGATATTTTTCGATTGAGGGAGTGGAAAAGAAACCTGAATCGATGAATATGGAGCCTAGAATTTGGTGGATAGCAAGGGCATTGCTACAATCCGACAATACCTGACAAAAAATTTCCACTTCAATGTCGATGGTGAGAAGACAACAAAAGTATAATGGAAAATGATGCATGATTTGTATGAGAGAAATACAACATCAAATAAAGTTTTCTTGATGAAAAAGATGTATAACCTCAACATGAAGGTGGGTGCTTCAGTTGTAGAGCATTTAAATGAATTTAATATAATTATCAATCAACATGCCTTTGTCAAAATTATTCTGGATGATGAAATTAGAGCCGTCATACTCATGTGATCCATGCCAGACATCTAGGAGAATTTAATAGTAGCTATGAGAAATTCAACACTTGCATTGAAGTTTGATGACATTAGTAATAGTTTAATGAATGAGGAGTTGTGGCACAAATTAATTGCAAAAAATGAGGGAGGATAAACTCTATCCTTTGTTGATTGTGGAAGGAAAATTGCACGTAATAGATAGGGGCATTTTGTTAGTATTATTGACATTGATGTCAAAGGTGTTCTGATTTTGTGGCCCTCTGAACAACGGAGCAATGTAACCAATGTAACTGAATTTTATCACTTGTAATTCATTCTTTAAGGAATACTCAAAAAACAATGGTGACATCACTATGAAAGAACATCATACAACCATCAGAAAAGAGTTCCCTTAACAACAATTATTACAGTTGTATGTGTTTATCTAGTTGCTTCACCAATAGGTTTTGAATCACACTATTTACTTAATGAAGATATCTACCTAATGAAACCTTGCATATTCTGCATGTATACACATTTGAAGTAACTTGAAAACAAAATATGAACTTATCTTTGTTATACATTGGATATACACATCAAACACAGGGCACAATTTATATAGATTTTCATTTTAGTGGGTATTGAAAAACAAGAGGTATTTTTTCTAGTGCGAATCCAAAAATTGGTACTCTTGCATGCATTTCTGCCTCAAGCTTGGGGTAACTATAACTTGGCAATGTCATTTGATTTAATGGTTGATAAATTACCTTCAATGTGTGAAATTTTCACTCTATTGCAGCGATTGGAAATTATTCTTCTAACTAAATATTACTATGTGTAGTTTATTCGATATTACGACAAACAACGAATAAAATCACAACTGCAATTTTCACCAAAAATAAAATGCACTGCTGGAACTGAGAAAATAGATCACACACAAAATAAAAATGACACCGTTATTTTTGGACAAATGACCCTAGAAAAACCCAATGTGGGAAAATTGGTGTAGCTGATGAGGGTTTTATTATTAAATTCAACAACAAATCTGAGTACAATAAACTGGAAGTCAAATCAACAATTCTCTCTTGAGAAATCACTAGCAAAATATCTGAGAATTTTCTCTCTCTCCACAAGCAATCCTAGCCTGATCTAGCGCCACAATCAGCTCCCAATATGCCTGTGTCAACCTCTGCACAGGTTGAAACTCGCACTACTTGGAATAGTTGTTATCTTCCTTTGCTGACTGTCTTTGCCATTAAGAAGGATTCATTGGCCTTTTGGAATAATTTTCTCGGCACTCAACTACTAAATCGATCTCTCCTCTGGCTGAATCGAACTGCCTCCTTGAGGATTTGCACAAGCCCATGTGCAACCTCCTGTCGAATAACTCAACCTCTCTTTGTTTCCTCTTTCAGCTTTGGAAAAATCCATTGGAATCTCTGTTACTACTCCCTATCACTTCTTCTTCCTTATGGTTCAGACTCTTCCACCCTGCTCTGCTACTACATCTAGATAACAAGATTTACCAAGTAACTCGTTCTCCTGGTGTGTCTATCTCCATCCCCTTCATACCACTCTTACAATATCTCTTTGATGAACCAACGACCATGATTATATTTCCATCAATGGCTAAGATCATATCAAACTCAATTTGTGTGAGTTTCTAGAACATTCTCACGTTTCCTTAATTAATTTCTATTAATTATCTAGTTGTCCTAAGTTAGACTTAGGAAAATTTGAAATAATGGTTAATTATTTAATTAAGGCATTTCACAAGCTTATCTCTCAAAACATTTTATGGGTTTTGAAGATCTCATGTTCTTAGCCTCTTCGACACAAATCGAGACTAGAACACTTGTCCGATGCTACAAAAACTAACACAATGTTTAACATATATGTTGGAATATGACCAATTTACAATGTTACTCACCTTGTAACATTGCAACCATATCTTCACATCTGGAGAACCCTCATGCATTCCTCCTAAATACACAACTAGTAGATGGTTGGGTTCAACCAATGAAATCAGTCCATGTTCTCTTAGTGAGATCTAGAAAGAATGCCAACAAGTATCCTATTTGTATGCATTAAATTGGCAATATGTAGCAGATGAGAATCCTGTAAGTAGTGATGAATCGAGTGTGACATTAACATAATAATTCTAGAAAGAAAGATGTGTCATCAATTGTTGGGTCCCTATAATACTAGTAATTACCCCATTACTATTGTAGTTATACCCTTTATTTATATTGTTGTGCCCCCATTGCCCCCATATTGTTATTAATGTGCCCATAGAATCCCTCTATTGTTATTTTTGTGGCTTTATATTATTATTGTTAGGTCGGCTGGATTATATTGTGACTCCATAGACTCCTATATATAGAAAGGAGGTTTTGTCATTTGAATCATCAAAGAATTGTTCATTTATATAATGTAAAGGAGGTTGCCCCCTCGAAGAGGCTGAATTCTAAGGCGTTGATCTATCTTTTCTTGAGCTGGTTTCATAACATTTGGTATCAGAGCTTTGGATTCTAGGGTTTCGCTGCTCCAAACAGGTCATCGTGGTATTTTCACTATAACTTTTTTTCTGTGACGTTTCAGAAGTCGCCAAAAAAACCCATTTGAGAAGAAATTGCGCTGAATCTTGGGTTCGAATTTCAGAGCTTTTCACGCGATATTTTCGGAGATATGATCTCACGAAGTTGGTCTTTTTGCAGACTCCTGAATTACACTCAAAACAGGTGACCTGGGGAAAATCGTCATAACTTTCTTTCTGAGCATCGGATTGAAATTTCGTAAGAAGGTACAGAAAGAGGACGGACTGTAGTTTTATGTTATATATTTTTCAGAGTCAAAGGTTGAAACAGTGACACGTGGCACTTCATACAAGTTTGCTCTACTGAACTAGTCTATAATCAGGTCACTGCGGGAGATTGTGCATAACTCTTTCTTGGAGAATCGAATTTGGATCAGACTAGTGGCATTGGAAAGAGGACATAGAAGGCTACTACAGGTCACAATTTCAAAACTGGATGATTCGAAATTACAGAGATACATCAGATTCAATATCAGGCTTCTACAAAGTAAAAAAAGGTGTGTAGTTTTTATTTTTTATTTTTGCATAAGCTTGGTTTGGAGGAATTCAAAGGGCATAGTAAAGCATTATTATCGGTAACTGATGCCCCGAGGAAAGAAAATGCAAACACCTAGTAAGGAACCTGAAAGCTCTAGCATGACTCATGAAGAAGAGGAAGAAATGCTACATGATATATCAAAATTACAAGAACAAGTTCAACAAATGTCACGCTCACAAAAGCTAACAGATGCTAAAATAAATGGCGTGGAATCTAAGATAAAGGGCATGGAAGCTAAGATGGATGATCTGAAGACAGATTTGAGGACAGATTTGAAGACAGACATGGCAGATTTGAAGACAGATTTGACAAATTTTCTACAAGAAATACTTACTAATGGTGAAAAGGTTGTAAAGGAAACTCATGATGTGAACAAAAGAAATGTTAATCATGATTCCATAGACTCTAATGTTGGATCGAAGACCCACCATATTCCAAAAAATGATATGAGGAAGTTTGATGGCAAGGATCCCGCCACATGGATATTACAGATGGAGCAATTCTTCGATCTCAATAATGTGCAAAACACACAAAAGGTACGTATGGCAACTTTATATTTGGAACCAAATCAGTTTGTATGGTATCAATGGCTTTGCTCTCGTAAACAATTTATCACTTGGGCAATTTTTACGGAAGAATTGATAGCACATTATGAGGATACAAAAAGCAACACTTTTTTTAGCCAATTGATAAGTCTCAAACAAAAAGGTTCAATAATGGAGCACATTGAGGAGTTCCAAAAATTGAACATAAGGGTAAAAGATATTCCAGAGGAGCATAGGATTGATGTGTTCATAGGGTCTTTAAAGGATAATATCCAACATGATGTTCGCCTTTGGGAACCTGATTCATTAGAGAAGGCATTCAGGTTAGCAAGAAAAATGGAAAGCAAAATTATGGCAACCAGGAAGCATACCACTCACAACTATAAAGACGGAAGTGTTGTTGCCCTAGTCTTCCACAACCTATAAGGTTGACACCACAACAATTGGAAGAAAAAAGAGCAAAAGGGCTTTGTTATAGTTGTGATAGCAAATACACTAAAGGTCATAAGTGTGCTGAGAAGAAATTATTCTACATAGATTGTGAAGAGGAAGAAGAAAAGGAGCAAGAAAGGTCAAAAGAAGAGGATATACTCCAGGAACAAAGCCTAGATGAAGAACAAATAAATCCGACCATATCTTGTAATGCATTGGCGGGAATTACCACTCCTCAAACCATCAAGATAGAAGGACAAATCAAGAAAAAAAGGTAATAGTGTTGATTGATTCAGGAAGCACCCACAATTTTATTCATTGTAGGGTAGCAAAAGAATTGAATTGCTTCCTATATCCAGCACCAGAGTGTCAAGTGATGATTGCAAATGGAGGAACAATAAATTGCTCTAGAAAGTGCCATAATATCAAGCTATCCATGGGAGAATATGTATTGACTAGCCCAATGCTTTCCATTCCAATGGGAGGTGCTGATGTTGTACTAGGAGTCCAATGGCTACAATCCTTGGGTACAATAGCTTTTAATTTTCAAGAACTTTTCATGAAATTTTCTGTGGAAGGAAAGGAAGTTGAATTAAGGGGTATTGCAGGGAAACCAGGAAAGATAATCAGCTCTAATGGTATGACAAAGCTTCTAAAAAAGGAGCAAAGGGGTGTAATTGCACAATTATGTTCGCTAGATGTTTCCACATTAGAATCATCTATTTCTCCAGATCTCCAAAAAGTCCTGGACAATCATTCCAAGGTATTTGAGACTCCCAAAGGTCTCCCACCTATGCGTGATCATGATCATGCTATTCATCTGATTCCAGGAAGTGTTCCTCCAAACATCAGGCCGTACAGATATCCCTATGTCCAAAAAAGTGAAATTGAACGTATGGTTGCAGAAATGCTAGAGGCTGGTATAATTCAACCGAGTCAAAGTTCTTTCTCTGCTCCAGTAGTATTGGTGCACAAGAAGGATGGATCATGGCGCATGTGTCCGGATTATAGGGAGCTCAACAAGCTCACTATTAAAGATAAGTTCCCCATTCCTGTCATTGATGAATTACTGGATGAATTGCATGGATCAATTTACTTCACCAAGTTGGATCTTCGTTCAGGATATCATCAAATCAGAATGAAGATTGAAGACATTCCAAAAACGGCATTTAGAACTCATGAGGGTCATTATGAATTTTTGGTCATGCCTTTTGGCCTTACCAATGCACCTTCAACATTTCAAGGTTTGATGAATTCAATTTTCAAACCATTCCTTAGAAAATTTGTGTTAGTATTTTTTGATGATATACTTATCTACAGCAAGTCTTGGAAGGATCATGTTGAACATGTTGACAGGGTGCTACAACTATTGGAGGAGAAACAATTATATGCCAAAAGATCCAAATGTTTCTTTGGAGTCCAGGAGGTGGAATATTTGGGTCATATTGTATCTCATGAAGGAGTTAAGGTAGACCCTACAAAATTAAAGCCATTAAGGAATGGAAAATCCCCACATCCATAAAGCATTTGCGAGGATTTCTTGGGTTGACAGGGTATTATCGCAAGTTTGTTAAGAATTATGGGAGAATAGCAGCACCTCTAACAACATTATTGAAGAAAGATGCATTTTCATGGACTTCGGAAGCAACAAAGGCCTTTGAACATCTTAAAGAGGCAATGTGCCAAGCACCGGTCTTAGCTACACCGGACTTCACAAAAACCTTTATTGTGGAATGTGATGCTTCAGGAAATGGAATTGGTGCTGTTCTAATGCAAGATGAAAGACCCATTGCTTTTGAAAGTCGTCCAATCAAGGGAAAGTTTTTAAGCAAAGCTATTTATGAGAAGGAAATGTTGGCAATACTCCATGCACTTAAGAAATGGCGACCCTACCTAATGGGAAGACACTTCAAGGTAAAAACGGATCATGATAGCCTTAAATACTTTTTAGAACAAAGATTATCCTCTGAAGAGCAACAAAAGTGGGTCACAAAGATGTTGGGTTATGACTTTGAAATCATCTACAAAAAAGGGAAGCAAAATGTGGTGGCAGATGCACTCTCAAGGAAGGATGAGGATGTGGAAGCATTGTTGTGCGCTATTTCTATTATCCAACCAGATTGGATAAATGAAGCAAGGGAGGAATGGAAGAATGATGAAGAAGTGTGGGCACTTATTCGAAAGCTACAACAAGATTCCAGTACGTCTGATACATTTAGCTGGAAAAATGATTCGTTATGGTACAAAGATCGCTTATACCTCTGTAAGAATTCCCAGCTAAAACAAAAGATTCTTATGGAATTGCACACTTCTCCCTTAGGAGGGCACTCAGGATTTTTAAAAACTTACCACAGGGTTAAGAAGGAATTTTTTTGGGATGGCCTTAAATCAGATATTCAAAAGTTTGTGGCAGAATGTTTGGTTTGCCAACAAAATAAAGTTGAAACAATTAAGACACCGGGTCTATTACAACCTTTATCCATTCCAAGCCAACGTTGGGAGGAGGTTTCAATGGATTTTATCACAGGTTTACCCAAGTCTGAGGGAAAGAGTGTCATCATGGTGGTAGTTGACAGACTTACCAAGTATGCACACTTTTGTGCATTATCACATCCATTTAAAGCCAGTACAGTTTCTACTGCATTTATGGAAACAATTCAAAAGCTACATGGAAACCCAAAGATTATTGTAAGTGACAGAGATCCCATTTTCACTGGAAATTTTTGGACACAATTATTTTCTTGTCTTGGTACTCAGTTAGCTCATAGCTCATCTTATCATCCTCAATCTGATGGGCAAACTGAGATAGTAAACAAATGTTTGGAAGGATATCTTCGTTGCTTTGTATCTGATAAACAGACACAATGGGTCAAATGGTTGCCTCTGGCTGAATGGTGGTATAACACTTCCTTTCATACAGCAACAAAAATGACCCCATTTATGGCACTTTATGGGTATCAACCACCATCCATCACATCATATTTAAGAGAAAATTCTAAGGTTCAGGCAGTGGAACATCACATCGAACATCAACAACAAGTCCTCCAACTCTTAAAGGATAACCTCGTGTTGGCACAGAATAGAATGAAACAACAGGCAGATCAACATCGCAGTGAAAGAAGTTTTGATGTAGGTGATTGGGTATTCCTACGGCTACAACCATATAAGAAAATGTCCCTCAAGCAAGCTAAGAAGGATAATAAATTATCACCAAAGTATTATGGTCCGTACAAGGTGTTGCAAAAGATTGGTACTATGGCATACAAATTGGAGCTTCCTGCAGCTTCTCGATTGCACCCAGTTTTCCATGTTTCATGCTTAAAGAAGGTTATAGGTGACAAGCTCCCAGTTCAAACAATATTGCCAGAACTTGACGAGGAAGGAAAAATTATATTGGAACCGGAAGCAGTTATAGAAACAAGAACTCGACAGCTACGAAATCGATCAATTTCAGAGTACCTTATCAAGTGGAAGAACTTATCCGCTGAAGATTCCACATGGGAGGATGAGAATTTTATGCAGAAGTATCCAGAACTACTCAAGCGTTGAGGACAACACTTTTTTGAACGAGAGGGGCATGTTGGGTCCCTATAATACTAGTAATTACCCCATTACTATTGTAGTTATACCCTTTATTTATATTGTTGTGCCCCCATTGCCCCCATATTGTTATTAATGTGCCCATAGAATCCCTCTATTGTTATTTTTGTGGCTTTATATTATTATTGTTAGGTCGGCTGGATTATATTGTGACTCCATAGACTCCTATATATAGAAAGGAGGTTTTGTCATTTGAATCATCAAAGAATTGTTCATTTATGTAATGTAAAGGAGGTTTCCCCCTCGAAGAGGCTGAATTCTAAGGCGTTGATCTATCTTTTCTATCTTTTCTTGAGCTGGTTTCATAACATCAATGTCAAAGGAATGACAAAGGGAGCATGGAAGAGGATATTCATAAGGATTTTTACGTTGTGGCAATTATAATCGTAAATCTTGTTTGCTCGGTGATGGAGATATATCAATAACATGGCTTTGTTTTCATGAATCTATAGTTTAATGGTTTGGGGAATGGACCCAATGAGTTGGGCATGCTTTTAAAAAGTATATCACAGTCGACCTTGGCCTCTTGACATGAGTTAGGGATCATGACAAGGTACAATTTCAAGTTTGCAATGCACATATATAGAAAAGTGCTCCACATTATGAGGGTTAGAATTATGTTTGTGGTGGAAGGAGTCCTCGGTTTGAGGGTTGTTATAGAAAATTTATTCCATCAATATCAAAGAATCCTAGAATGATCCTTTTATCAATAAAATTGTTACATTAAAAATGGAGTGCTCGCATTTAAGTAATTGTATTGCATATTTTGTAAGGAGATAATGGTAAATGGCATAATCCAAAGTTCTAATTTGGGGCTTTTAGTCCTTTATATGTTGAGAAAAACGATAAAATTACACATGTATTATGGAACTATTGGTTATGTTCTTATTCTTGTACTTACTCCTGACTATAAATATGGTAGAATTAATGATAATGGTTACATATAAGCAAACATTAATTATGGTTTTTTGATCATGAATCCAATAACATGTGCTCTCAAATTTCATGTTGGATGCATCTATCACTGACAACACAAAAGACTAAATTGTTCAAGCATGTGGATGAGTACAAGATATATTGAAACCTAATTCATGTACAACATAGGAAAAGTGTTTTCCTCATGAGGATTTATGGCACAAACAGTTTTTCAAGATCCATGGAATGCTCCATAGATAAGTTTAATTTCTAACCATGATAAGTTGTCATCCACTAGTATTGCAGCCTACTTATAGGGCTTGGAATATGATGAAAGGGGTATGCCACATTCTTCTCACCTTGTTGCACTAAAAGATTAGTTAAATATCAATGATGATGAAGCTATAGATGCAGATGAGAAGAATGTTCACAATATTTTTATTTCCTTAAGGTTAAGAGACACATCAATGTAATCATTAATGAGATAGAATTTGAAAAGTCTACCAAGGTTAAAAAACTTTTGCAGCTTGAAAACAAAGGTCATTTCCCTCTTGTTGAAGTTGATGAATATGAGAATACAATTCCAAGGAGAGAATTTGAAACACATGGACCACGTGAAGCTAGAAATACAAACCAAATCACTTCAGATCCTAACATTGGAATATAAGCAAACATCAAGCTACACACACACACATAAAGATGCATTTTTGGAAAAATGTACTGCTAGCTAATTGAATCTTGAAGAGAGATCTAATTTCAAAATTTATTGAAAGGAGAGAAAAAGTGAGATAGAGGAGTAGAGAAGATAAAAGGGGTAGAGACACAGTGCAGAATCGAGCTAAAGAAAATGAGTAACTCAGAATTCAAAGACTAGGTAAACCAACAAAGTAAATTTTTAATTTTGTCAAGGGATTGGTGTCTCCTTTCAGGTAGTATCCTGAAAAAGAACGCATTGGAGCCTATAAGAAGAGGGAGTGGGTGCTCCTAGCAAGTTGTAGCTTGCATAACAAAAGCGAGGTTGAAGGCTTATATAGGTAGAAGCCTACACACTTGATGTAAAAGAGGGAAAGGGTGCTTGCCTTTACATCATAACAAAAATTTGTGGTTCTCTCCCTTTATGGGTTTCCACTTATATATAGTGCCTGCATATGTTGCTCATGTGCTTGTTCTATTTTTTATGATTAATTGTTGAATATATACATAACTTTGCTCATTGTTAAATAAAATACTAAAAGATTGTTAAAACAATTAAAATTGGCCATTGTTAAAAAATACAATCACTGATTCACCCCCCCCCTAGTACTTTCCTAGTTTCCAACAATTGGTATTAGAGCCAGGTTCCTTCTATATGAACCTAACATTTGGAAGGAAAATATAGTTCATAAGAACAACTAGTTAGGAAGGGATTTCAACAAATAAAGCTCCTTTGTTTGATGGTACTAATTATACCTTTGGGAAAGTAAGAATGAGGACATATATAATGCCCCTTGGCGCATTTGTCTGGGGTGTAGTGAAGAATGGCCATGAAGAGCAACCTGTAATAGCTAACAAAGATGATGAGCTTGGATTTTCATTCAATGCCAAAGCCGTGTATTCAATCTTTAGTTGGTTAGCTAAGTCAGAATTTGTAAAACAAATGCATTTTAAGATTGTTAGAAATATGTGGGATAAATTAAAGAACATTCACGAAGGAAATGGTAAAGTGAGATTATCCAAATCACAAGTTGGCATAATGCAGTTTGAGTCCTTGAGAAAGAATGATGATGAATACATAGCTAAGTTCTTTCTTCAAGTTGATGAAATTGTTAATGTCATGAGAGTCTAGGTAAAAAAATTAATGAGTCTACAATAGTCCAAGAAGTCCTGAGATCACTTCCTACCAAGTTTAATCCTAAACTACCAGTTATTGAGGAAATGTCTAACATTGAAACCCTAATAATGGATCAATCGCTTAACTCTCTAACAACATATGAAATGAGAATAACGAAAGGAAAGTCTACATTAGGAGATACATCATTCAAATCAGATAATAAATCTATAGAATTATAAAAGAGCTCATGCTAAGGCTCAGATGAAGAAGAACCAAAGTGTGAGAAGATTGAAGAAAGGGACTAATAAGTATAAATGCAAACTTCCTTGTAAGTGTTTTAATTGTGGAAGAGTATGGAATTATGCCTCAAATGTATATTTAAGAAGGAACAAAATAATTCGAAAGGTAAAGAAAAGAGTAAATATAACGAAGTAAAGAACGAGGAGTGATTTAAAAAGAAAAGTTTTTGTAGAAATTTCTGTTTTCCCACCCTGGTTTTCAGTTTCTCCTTATTTCTCCCATATAGTTAAATGCCCTTTCCCATAACCATACATTTAACAAGCTGGAAAAAATAAATTTGTTGAAAACATAAATTCTGGAAATTTTACAGAATGTTGGAAATTGCAGAAATAAAAATCAGCAGTAATAAACAGCCATTAAAACACATTTAAACACTGAGATTTTTTGTCAATGTGACCCTGGAAAAACCCCCTACAACTCTTGGGGAAAACCAGTTTGAGAGCTCTTCTTTATTTCTGAAAATTGCCTTTTTACAATGAGAAATATTCAGCAAAAAATCAGCAAGCAAATTTACAACTTATCTCTTTTCCCACGCCTCACAGTAAACTGGAAATTACAGCAAACAGGACAGCAATAAATGTTGTATGGCCTCCTTGATTTTCGTGCCACTTTCAGCAATAAATTTTGTTGTACGACCTTCGTTTTGCGTGCAGAAAAACCAGCAAACTGCTCCTCGATTTTTGTGCAAACCACTCCTTGAAAATCGTGCCAAAATCTGCCTTTCACTGTGTTGAACCAGCTGTACAAATCTGCTCAACTGCTGCCTTGGAATGTGTGCCAAGCTGCTGTCTCCTTCTCCTCCCTGTCAAGAAATCTCCCTTGCTCTCTTGCTCTCTTTCTCCCAATCTGCTCATGAAAGAATGAATGACATTTTCCTCATTTTCCTCCTTTAATCTAACCCCAAGTGAATTTTGGGTGATCCAAGTGACTTCTGGGTGATCCCTAAATCCAATGGCTGAAATAGATTGAGATTTAAGGCTGAGATTAAATGCTCATTTAAATCTCACTTTTTATTTTTTAATTCACCCCACTTTAATAAAGACCCACTTAGTCATTTATTTCCAAAGTCACTTTTCCTTTCTAATTTTTCATTGACTTTATAAAAGTCACTTTAAAATTAGACTTAGTAACTTTATCACTTAAAGTCACTTTTAAATTAGATTTAACTTTATAAAAAAATTACAAAGTCACTTTAGGAGAAAAATTAAATTCTTTTGGACACTTTTCCCTAGGCCAAAGATCAAAGCCTTAGGGAACCACCTGTCCTCTGGTACCAAATTTCAACACTCCCTCTTACCGAGGAAGGTGTTCCTCACCACACCCATCTTGTCTCTGAAGTAGACATGCTTGCTCCGTGGTAAGGCTTTGGTAAGAATATCTGCAACCTGCTCAAGTTTCACAGCTCCCTTCTGAACATAGTCTCTGATAAAATGATATATGATCTCGATATGCTTTTACCTGTCATGAAACACTGGATTCTCCGTGAGTTTAATGCAACTCTGATTATCATAGTAAATCACTGAAGGTCTCAACGGCTGACCAAATAAGCCAAACAACATCTTGCAAAGCCAGATGGCCTCACAACTAGCTAGACTGGCTACCATATACTCTGCTTCCGCTGAACTCAGTGCTACTGACTGCTGCTTCCGGCTGAACCATGACACTACTACTGAACCCAACCCAAAACAACACCCTGAAGTGCTCTTCCTATCAGAAGCACAACTTGCCCAATCAGAATCAATGTATCCTGCCAATCTCACTCCATCTCCCTGCGTGTAGTCCAGACCATAATCCACTGTCCCCTGCAAGTACCGCAAAATGTGTTTTGCAGCCACCCAGTGAACCTTCCTAGGCTCACACATAAACTAACTCATCGTGTTGATTGCAAAACAGATATCTGGTCTAGTGTTGACCAAATACATCAAGGAACCAATCAGCTGCCTGTACAATGTGGGATCCACCAACTCAGAATCCGAAGCATGAAGCTTCTTCCAGTTGGTGATCATCGGTGTCGACATGGGTCTACAATCCTCCATGTGGAATCTGCTAAGGATGTCCACAATATACTTCCCCTACCCCAGGAAGAAATGCCCCTCCTCCTGCCACACCTCCAAGCCCAAAAAGTAATGCATCAAGCCGATGTCCTTCATCTCAAACTCCGTCGCAAGATCTCCCTTGCAGTGCTCTATGAGTCTCTCTGCACCTGTAATGACCAAGTCATCCACATACAGCACCAGAATGAGAGGCTCCTCACCAATCACAATAAAGTAAAGGTTCGGATCTGCCTCACTCTTTGTGAAACCCATCCCCTGCAAATATGTATCTATCCTGGAGTACCAAGCTCTGGGAGCTTGCTTCAGGCCATAAAGGGCCTTCTTCAGTCTGCACACATGGGACTCCTTCCCATGCACCTCAAAGCCCTGTGGCTGCTCAATGTACACCTCCTCCTGTATGAATCCATTGAGAAATGCAGTCTTCACATCCATCTGGTGGATCTTCCAACCCATCTCTGCTGCTACCGATATAATGGAGCATATCGAGCCACGGGAGTGAAGGTCTCCTCATAATCAACTCCCTCTACCTGGGAGAACCCTCTAGCCACAAACCTTGCTTTGAATTTCTCAATGTTGCCATCTGCAGCATGATTTACCTTGTAAAGCCATCTGGAAGTAACCATGGATTTTCCCTCAAGCCTCAGCACCACCTCCCAAACATCATTCTTCATGATAGAAGAATACTCCTGCATGGCGTCTCTCCAGACCTGCTGGCTAGCTGCCTCCTCATAGCTAGAAGGCTCAGAGTCAAGGATGCTGGTAACCATCGCCATATAGCTACAAAACCTCTTAGGTGGTCTACTCTCTCTGACCGGCCTCTTCAGCTCAGCAACAGATGTGGCATCTCTCAAGGTGTCCTGAAGCCACTTGGGCTTCCTCTTCCCTGAGCGCACTTCTCCCACCGGAGAATGAAACTCCTCCTCCTCATCATCATCAGGAGCCTGAACTCCTGGCTGTCTGTCTGTTGTCCTCCTGCCTGCACCTGAACCTGTAGAAGTTGAGGTACCGTGTGAACTGTCCATCAGTGGACTCCTTAGTGAACTGCTCTGCATGCTGCCCGGAGCACCACCCCTCTGGCTCGGTGAGCCACTGCTCACTGATGGACCTGACATCCTCATAGATGTACCTCCTGATCCTCCTGATCCCTGCCCACTGGATCCCTGCGACTGACTCAACTGTTGCTGAGGGTCTGGCTGATCCAGATACTCTAACTCTCGTGACCTCCTAAAGGCCCTGTCCTCCTCGAACTTCACATCACGTCTGACAACAACTCTCCTCTGTGCAGGAATGTAAATCCGAAAGGCCTTTGAGGTCTCACTGTAGCCCACAAAGATACCCTTCTCTGCGATGGGCTCTAGTTTGGTCCTCTTCTCCTTGGGTATATAGGAGTATGTAATGCATCCAAAGATATGAAGATGACCAATATCAGGCTTCTTCCCAGAGAAAGCCTCCTCCGAAGTCATGTGCCCCAAGGCACGATGCGGACTCTTATTTTGCAAGTAAACAGCTGTGTTGCAGGCCTCTGCCCACAAGAACAATGGCAACCACTGATCATGTAGCATGGCTTTGGTAGCCCCTATGATGGATATGTTCTTCCTCTCTGCAACCCCGTTCTGCTGGGGGTTGTAAGGAATAGTGAACTCCCTCCTAATGCCTGCCTCCGCACAATAGTCAACAAACTCTCCAAGGGTGTACTCTCCTCCATTGTCTGACCTCAGGGACTTGATCTTTCGACCTGTCTGTGTCTCCACAAGAGCTCTGAACTCCTAAAACCGCTTGAAGACCTCACTCTTAGTCTTCAAAAAATAAATCCAAGTCCTCCTGGAGTGATCATCAATGAATAAAACATAGTACTCATATCCACTCAAGGAAACATGAGACATCCGACCGCTCACATCGGAATGAATCAAATCAAGTATCCCAGTCACTCTGCTGTCACTGCTGGGAAAAGGGGATTTGGCAAACTTGCCCATCGCACAACCTCTGCAAGTATCAAAGTGATCAGTACTGAAATCTGGCACACCTGTAGTGATCTCCCGCAATGTCCTCAAGGCTCCATGATACATATGTCCCATCCTGGGATGCCAAATCTCACATAGCTCAGAACTGCTAGCTCTGTTGTCGGTACTACTACTCAATGCCAAAAGGGGCTGCAATGCAAACTTGTACACCTTTGCATGGCGTACACCTATCACTCTAGTTGAATCAGCTGGAGTTCCCCTGGGATACATCAACACCTGTCCTCCCCTGAACAGTACCTCATATCCTCTGTCCTCCAAAGCTGAGACGGATATGAGGTTCTTCCTCATCCCTGGCACATAAAGAACATCTGACACTTTCAAGGGAGGTTTGGACTCCCTCTGAAATGTCAGTGTTTCCACCCCGACTACTCTAACAACTTTGTCATCACCGAGTACTACCTCTATATCAGTGCCACTCTCTGAAAGCTCTGAGAAGTACTCATGAACTCCTGTCATGTGACGTGAAGCCCCACTGTCCACATACCAGATACCTGAAGATGCTCCGCTAATTGAGGGAAAAGCATGCTCCCTCTAAACCTGTGTGGCAGGTGATCCTGCACTAGAGGACTCATACGTAGTGAACGCAAACTCCCGGTCAAAACAACCTGCAAAGTCCTCAATCTCTGCTGAAGCTGCCACGTCCTGGTTCTTCCCCTTCTTCTTCTTCTTCTCCAGACACACAACTGCATAGTGTCCCATCTTTTGACAATTCCAACACTTCACTTTGGAATAGTCCTTCTGTGTGTTCCCCTGTTTACCTTTACCTTTGCCTTTGCCCTCACCACTACTTGTGGAAGCCTGCTTCTTCCCTTTGCCTTTCTTGCCTCCTGCCACCAGTGCTACATCCTCATCCTGCTCAACTGGCTTGGCTGCCCCAAGCTGACCTTTCCTGATCTCTGTCTGAATGCAATCATCCCAAAACCTCTCCCATGTGGGAAGGGTCTCACGTGCACAAACCCCATCAGCAAAGTTCAACCATGAACGGGGGAGGCCATTCACTGCAATCCGCACCAACTCAGTGGGTGGAATGGCCTCTCCAATCGCTGCCAACTCATCTCTCACATTAGTAATCTTTGTGAGATATCCAGCTGCACTATCATTACCCATCTTAATGTTCTTCAGCTTCTCCTTCAGGACCATCTTCCGGTTCTCATTGGTACTCTGGTAGAGATTAGACAATGTTGTCCACATCTCATGGGCATTGCTCTTTCCTCTCACATGAGGAATGCAATGGTCTTTGATTCCGTCTAGAATCAGCCTCTTACCCTTGTTGTTCTTTTTATTATAAGTTGTCAATTGAGTAGCATCAGTAGGCACAACAACAGGGTTCTGTGTGGTATGCACCATGATATCCCAGACTTCTGCCTCCTCAAAGATACTCTGCATTCTCTCCTTCCAAACGTTGTAATTTGTATGCCCATCCAACCTATCCTCCACCCTCAATCCCAATGACATCCTACTGTCCTAAAACTGAAAATAGCACTGCTGTAGTAAAGATAACATTGTTGTTTATGAAAAAATCAGCTTGCTGGAATTTTCTGAGTGAAAAATCAGCAGCTGTAATTTTTCCTTTTGCTGTCCCAAACTGCCCTTCAGCACTCAAGCTCTGATACCATGTAGAAATATCTGTTTTCCCACCCCGGTTTTCAGTTTCTCCTTATTTCTCCCATATAGTTAAATGCCATTTCCCATAACCATACATTTAACAAGCTGGAAAAAATAAATTTGCTGAAAACACAAATTCTGGAAATTTTACAGAATGTTGGAAATTGCAGAAATAAATATCAGCAGTAATAAACAGCCATTAAAACACATTTAAACACTGAGATTTTTTGTCAATGTGACCCTGGAAAAACCCCATACAACTCTTGGGAAAACCAGTTTGAGAGCTCTTCTTTATTTCTGAAAATTGCCTTTTTACAGTGAGAAATATTCAGCAAAAAATCAACAAGCAAATTTACAACTTATCTCTTTTCCCATGCCTCACAGCAAACTGGAAATTATAGCAAACAAGACAGCAATAAATGTTGTACGGCCTCCTCGATTTTTGTGCCCACTTTCAGCAATAAATGCTGCTGTACAGCCCTCATTTTGCGTGCAGAAAAACCAGCGAACTGCTCCTCGATTTTTGTGCAAACCACTCCTCGAAAATTGTGTCAAAATCTGTCTTTCACTGTGTGCTGAACCAGTTGTACAAATCTACTCAACTGCTGTCTTGGAATGTGTGCCAAGCTGTTGTCTCCTTCTCCTCCCTGTCCAGAAATCTCCCTTGCTCTCTTGCTCTCTTTCTCCCAATCTGCTCATGAAAGAATGAATGACATTTTCCTCATTTTCCTCCTTTAATCTAACCCCAAGTGACTTTTGGGTGATCCAAATGACTTTTGGGTGATCCCTAAATCCAATGGATGAAATAGATTGAGATCTAAGGCTGAGATTAAATGCTCATTTAAATCTCACTTTTTATTTTTTAATTCACCCCACTTTAATAAAGACACACATAGTCATTTATTTCCAAAGTCACTTTTCCTTTCTAATTTTTCATTGACTTTATAAAAGTCACTTTAAAATTAAACTTAGTAACTTTATCACTTAGTCACTTTTAAATTAAATTTAACTTTATAAAAAAAATTACAAAGTCACTTTAGGAGAAAAATTAAATTATTTTGGACACTTTTCCCTAGGCCAAAGATCAAAGCCTTAGGGAACCACCTGTCCTCTGGTACCAAATTTCAACAGTTTTTATACCCAAGATACCAATTTCTCAGAAGACACAAATGAATCTTTTGATGAAAAGGGAATTAATGAATTCATGCTTACGACCCTAGAGTCTCAACATAAAAATCTTAATGAATGTGAGTTGGGTGAAGAAAAAGAGGGTGGAGTTGACCTTGAGGGAGAGCTAATTAGTGCTCTAGAAGAAAATGATAGGCTCAAACAAAATAACGAAAAACAAAAGAATTTTTTGATAAAATATGTTAAAGAATAGCCTAATTCTGAAGATCTTCTCTAGTTAAAATTTGAATTAGAAGAGGCCAAAAAGGTTGAATACATGCTATTACAACTCAATTGAAAGAGCAATATAAATAACGCAAGAAGTTGGAAGAAGTAGTTGCTCTGAGAAAGAAGCTAGAGAAAACACAGATTGGATTAAATATGAACCTTAAACACATTAAGGGATATGAAAAGTTAGATGAGATACTAAATGCTCAGATATCTCTTCTTATGAAAGTTGGTTTAGGGTATAGTAAGGAGAAGACAAAGGATAAGAAGACCATCAACTTCAACAAATTTTTCACAGGAGATAATGACAACAGTCAACAACTAAAGAATAAGGATGTTAATAACACACCTTAACAACAACAAGGTAGCAATGCATCTCAACAACAACAAAGGAATAACACCATTAAGCAACAACAAATGAAAAATCCCACTCAGCAGCAACAAAGGACTAATCCTACTCAACAACAACAAACAAGAAGATTTGAAAATTAGGCAATAAGTTACTAGAAGCCTTATTTCTTCAAAAGACAAAACTATCAGATGTCAAGAAGACCATATTCCCAAGCACCGACTATCCCCATGTATGCAATTTTTTTCTATGGATATTGTTATTTGTGCAAAAAAATTGGTCACAAAGCAGTGAACTATAGGGCATATATTAGAATGATTGAGATAAGAAGTAAGAAGATAAATGAAAGAGCAAATTTGTAAATGTAAAAACAAACATAACTAGGAACAATAATCCATTTTCCCTACTTTTAGATGTCACTGAAAGCTACTATTGCCACAAATTTGGACATAAATCTTATGAATGTTAACACAAAAATTTTAGATTACAGTTTCAAGGTAATCATAGGATAAAGGAACACATGTTGTGGAAAAGGAAAAAGGAATCAGAGAAAACCAATAAGTGTGGCCTTGTTCTTTATGCTCAAAACCAAAACAGGCAATGGTATGTAGATAGTGGTTGCTTCAGGTATATGAGTGGAGATAAGAGCATGCTTCTATCGCTAGATGAAAATAAATATGGAAATGTCACCTTTGGCAAGGATGCACTAGGGAAAATAGTGGGAAAAGGTACAATAAGCTTGAATAATGGTAGAGGCAAGGAACTGGATGTATTTTTTGTGGATGGACTGAAGCATAACCTGCTGAGTGTGAGCCATATGTGCAAAAAAGGATATGATGTCATCGTTAGGGCTCAAGAATGTGAAATAAAGTCATCTACAACAAGAAATATATTAGCCAAGGGAATCCAAACATCAAACAATATATATATCTTCTTAAGGAAGACAATGAAGAATGTCATCTGGAAAAACAAGATGAGTGCAGGTTGTGGCATAGAAAGCTAGGGAATCTAAACTTCAATCATATCATCAAACTCAACAAAAAAAGAGTTGTAAGGGACTTCCCCAAAATCACAAAGCCACAAAATCATATCTGTAAGTCATGTCAAATGGGGAAATAAGCTTGTGTTCCTTTCAAGACTAAAGAGCAACTATCAACTAGCAAGCCACTTCAATTAGTACACATGGACCTGTGTGGAATTTCTTGAAGAAAAGAACTTGAAGGTGAGTGTTAAGTCATGTTAATGATTGATGATTTTTCCAGACTAACGTGGGTATCTCTCTTGAGAGAGAAATAAGATTCATTTGAGAAATTCAAGGTATTTGAAACATTAGCAGAGAACCAAATAAGTTGTAAAATAGAGTGCATATTGTAGAAATAACTTGAAATTTGTAGTTGCTAATGAAATCATACTGAAATCAATAGACACAAATTTCTTCTACTAAATTTTGCGGAAGGAAAATTGACAATAGAAACACATGCAATCATTCAATCACAATGAACCCAATTTTTACTGGGGAACCCAACTGGGAAAAACACTTCCTTTGTTTGTATTATATTAGATGAGAAAAATGATCTATTATAATAACAAATTCAATGCTCGAAGCTCAGCCTGCACTACAATTTTGATCTCCTCTTGAGTTTTCTCTGGCCAATACTTTGCCAAAATAAGCCTCCTGCTTCCTCCTATTTCCTTGTGCAATTCCTGCTCCTAAAGAATAGGAAGGCTCCTATTTCCTTATGTAAATCCCAAGAGAAAAGTTTCGTCTTATATGGAAACTCTGTACACTCACTAGTATATAATAATGATTACAATTATGCCTTTTTCCTCCACTTCACTAGGAAATTCGAATTGCGTGCATGACTAGAGTTATTTTTAGTAAATTGACTTGTTAATTGAGATATCAGTGAGTTAACAATAGTTACAACTACTCAAATGAACTCATATTGACTCTATTCTAGAATAGAGCTCAAATAACCGAGTTTCACTAAATATAACTCCACTAGATTGCTAGATCTTAGCAATCAACTCATGTGTAACTCTACTTCTTGCTCACAAACTCGAATTGACTGACTTAACTCGGTGATTTGGCCATGTCACTCTTGCTAATTGGCTACCAACTCATCCTGCTGAAGTGGAAATTATAATTTCTTTATTTGACTAAGGCACAAGTCAAATGAAGCCCTTTCTTGCTACAATTTAACACTCCCTCTTAGCAAGAAAAGGGTTCTGCACAACCCTAATCCCGCTACTTTGTAGGAATGTAATGTAAGACAAATAACACTCCCTCTCACTATTGTTGTTGCTACTGCAACTGAGAGCATCCAAAATACTAAATCAACTGTCTCTGAGCTGCAGTTGTCTCTTGAGTCTCTGATTGCTACTAGCCTATGTATTGTCACTCAAAATCTGACTGCATCAACTGAAACTGAGCCTTTTGCTATTGAATATTGTGGGTCCCTGTAGCAAAGGTAATGATCCATGAGAAGAGTATATTGCAACTGTTGTTGCTCTCCTATGGACCTTGCCCAAATCTTTACAACTCTGGTACTAAGGCTCTACATCACCTCACCTCACTCCTAGAGATATAGTTGCATGAATGGCGAAATCTACCTTTAGCTTGTAGAAATTTTAACTCGAACACCAATTGTTTTATTGTTCATTAACAACATACTTCAGATAAGATTTCCCTTTACTAAACACCACATCATATCCACGATCTTCAAGTACAACTACATAAACTAATTTTTTCTTCAGACCAAGCACATACATTACATTCTTTAGGTGAATATGAGAGCCTGACTCCCTCTTAAAGGTGACAGTGCCAATCCCTTTGGTACTATATCTCCCATCATCTCCAAGCTCTATGGGTAATTATAGGTCCTCCTCTAGGCTACTGAAGAACTCCTTATTTCCTGTCATATGATATGAAGCACTAGAGTCTAGGTACCACTCACTCCCTCTTACTGTGCTTTCCATGCAAGAAATGAGGGTGAAATCCAACTTGAATTGTGATGTGAGAGCATCTCCTCCTCCTGTTGCTACATGCTCCTTACTAGATTTCTTATGTGGATACTTGGTTGCATAGTGTCCATACTCATGGTAGTGAAAGCATTTAATCTTGATGAGGTCTTTCTTCTCGCCATGGTTTTGGCTAAATTCTGCATCGCCTTGGGCTTCTTTCCTTTGGCATTCTTTCCTTTTCCAACTAGAGCACAATATTCTTCCTCATCAGATTTAGATGAGACTCCATCTCTAATGTTTCTTCTAATATCCTTGCGCCAAGTCAGACCAAACTCTCGCCCAATTTAGGAGCTTGTCTCTTCCATTAACTGAATCCTAATAGTTGTGCCAGCACATTGGAAGACCAAGGAGTGTTAAGGTCACAAGCTCAGATGGTGGCACAGTCTCTCCAAATCCTACAAGTTCATCTCTCACCTGAGTGAATCTGGATAGGTATTGAACAATAGTTTCATTTTTATTCATTCAAATGTTCCTAAGCTTATCTTTCAATGCCAATTTCCTGGCATCGTTGTTGCTTTGGAATATATCTTTGATGCATAAGCAATCTCCTTGCCATACAAATTCGAAACCACATGGTCTTTGAATCCCTCAAGGATAATCCTCCTAGCTTTTGCAATATCTTTCTTCCATTGAGACAGTTGTTGTGCATCTGATGCTGCTAGTTTTGGAATATCAGTTTGTGTGCACTCCAATACTCCATCGTCATCCAACACAACTTCTATTATGTCTTTCTATGCAATGAAATTCGAAGTTACCTCTAATGCATACTCAAGCTTCAATCCATTGAAAGACATTGTTCTTGCACTAAAGAAATTCTTGCACTCGAATTCTTGCACAACAAATCTGCTATTCAAAATTTCTCAGATAGTTGATCAGGAACCTGGTTTCTATGTAGTTTTCAATAAATCTGATACCATGTAGAAATAACTTGAAATTTGCAGTCGCTAATGAAATCACACTGAAATCAATACACACAAATTTCTTCTACTAAATTCTGTGGAAGTAAAACTGACAATTGAAACACATGCAATCATTCAATCACAATGAACACAATATTTATTGGGCAACCCAATTGGGAAAAACCCCTCCTCTATTTATATTATATCAGATGAGAAAAATTATCTATTACAATGACAACTTCAATGCTTGAAGCTCAATCTGCACTGCAATATTGATCTCATCTTGAATCTGCTCTAGCCAATACTTTGCCAAAATAGGCCTCATGCTTCCTCCTATTCCCTTGTGCAATTCTTGTTCCTAAAGAATAGGAAGGCTCCTATTTCCTTGTACAAATCCCAAGAGAAATGGCTCACCTACTACATGCAAACTCTGTAAACTAACTAGTATACAACAATGATTATAATTATGCCTTTTTCCTCCACTTCACTAGGAAATTCGAATTGCATGCATGACTAGGGTTATTTTTAGTAAATTGACTAGTTAACTAAGAGATCAATGAGTTAACAACAATTACAACTACACAATTGAATTCATACTGACTCTATTCTAGACTAGAGCTCAGATAACTGAGTTTCATTAAATATAACTCCACTAAATTGCTATATCTTAGCAATCAACTCATGCACAGCTCTACTTCTTTCCCACAAACTCGAACTGATTGACTTCACTGAGTGATTTGGCCATGTCACTCCTACTAACTACCTGCCAACTCATCTTGCTAAAGTGGAAATTTATATTTCTCCATTTGACTAAGGCACAACTCAAATGAAGCCTTTTCTTGCTACAATTTAACACATACAGTCACACAAAGGCAGACACTTTACATTAAATGAATTTGAATATTTATGTGATGAACATGGAATAAATAGATAATATATCATTGTGGATACTCCTTACCAGAATGGAGTTTTTGAAAAGCAAAATAGATTAGCAAAAAAGGCTAGAGCTATGATGGAGGAAAGGAACATACCACAAACTTATTAGGTATAAGTTATTCACACAACAATTCATATACTAAATAAAGCACATCTCAGGCCTAGCTATTACAAGACACCCTGTGATTTATGGCATGGAAAACCAACATCATTCAAACACTTCAAAGTTTTTGATGGTAAATCTTATATTAAAAACAATGATGAGAAATTGGGAAAGTTTGATGCTAGGGAAGATGAAGGAATCTTCTTAGGGTACTCAATTAAAAGAAAAGGGTATAGGTGCTACAACAAAAGACTGCACATGATAGTTGACTGTATGGATGTGAAAGTTGATGAGGAACTATATCCCAAAAGCAAGCAAATATGATTTATCAATCTCTTTGAACAACCAAAAAATGAAGAAGAGGAAGTAGTTTGAAGATGTTGAGGAAGCATAGATCCATTCAAAAGCACCTTTGAGGTATGTACAAAAGAACCATCATGAAAATCAAGTCATTGGTAACAAGAATGTAGGGGTTCAAACAAGAAGAAAGATTGTTAAGATATCAGATGAAGCTCAAATTGCCATGTTGCCCAGTATTAAACCCAAGAGTTTTTCTGAAGCAAGCAAAGATGAACATTGGATAGATGCCATGAATGAGGAATTGGACCAAATAGAAGAGAATGAGACTTGGGAGCTAACACGAAGATCATCAAACAAAAACATCATAGGCACAAAGTGGATCTTCAAAAACAAACTGAATGAGCAAGGGCATATTATCATAAATAAAGCAACGTTGATATGCAAGGGCTACACATTGGTAGAAGGATTAGAATTTGAAGAAATTTTTTCTCCAATGGCAAGGTTAGAAGAATTACAATGTTTCTAGCATTTTCTTGTCACAAATACTTGAAATTATATCAAATAGATGTGAAGTCAGCCTTCCTTAATGGAGAGTTTGAAGAAGAAGTATATATAGAACAACCTGAAAGCTTCCAACTTAAGATAATCCTAATGATGTTTGCATATTAAAGAAGGAACTCTATGGACTCAAACAAGCACCACGAGCATGGTATTCTCATTTGGACAAATATCTTCAAAAGCAAGGCTTCAAGAGAGGTACAACTAACAACAACTTGTATATAAAATCTAGTGATATGTTGATGACATAGTATTTGAAGCAACAAAAACTCCCTAGTTCAATGGTTGTCTAATGAAATGAGGCTAGAATTTGAAATGCCAATGATTGGAGAACTTTCTTTCTTCCTTGGTCTACAAATCATACAAAACTTAGAAGGCATGTTCATATCTCAAGGGAAATACTGAAGAGAAATGTTGTAAAGTTCAGAATGGAGGATTGTTCCCCTATCACCACTCCCATGCTTGTTGGATGTAAGCTAAGCAAGGATGATGAATCACCAAAAATTTATCAAAAGTTGTATAGATCTATGATAGGTAGCCTATTATACCTAACAAATTCAAGACTAGATATAATGCTAGCAGTTGGGTTAGTAGTAAGATATCAATCAGCTCCAAAGCAAAGCCAACTCTTAGCAACAAAAATAATCTTCATATATTTAAAAGGCACAATGGATTATGGACTATGGTATCCAAAAGGAAAAGACTTTTCCCTGACAACTTACATAGATGTGTATTGGGCCAGTTGCATAAATGATAGAAAAAGTGCAAGTGGCGATGCGTTTTTCTTAGGAGAATAATTGGTTGCTTGGTTGAGCAAGAAGCAAACCTCAGTCTCATTATCTACTTTTGGAGCTAAATACATAGTAGCAACAACTTGTTGCACACAAGTACTTTGGATGAAACAAATTCTTCAAGTCATGAAGGTAGCATACAATGAACCAATCTCTATCAAATGTGATAATATGAGAGTTATAAGCATATCAAAGAATCCGGTCCTTCACTCTAAAACTAAAGACATTCCCATCAAGTATCACTTCCTTAGAGAGAAAGTTGATCAAATTGTAAAGCTAGAGTATATATAAACTAAAGAAAAAATAGTTGATATATTCACCAAGCCTTTGGCAAGAGAGACTTTTGAATATCCAAGGCAAAAATTAGGAATAATCCCTTCTCCCTCTTTTCATTAACTTAATTTCAAAAAGGAGCATCTAAATACTATTGAAAGATTGAAAAAGGGAATAACAATCTTAGGGGAAACTTCTACAGTCACAAAAACAACAACAATCATTCTACATATTTATAAACAAAGCCTCCCTATTAGTAACAACAAGAAGTTACATAGAGGGCACCCATGCAGGACTGGTTTCTATATTTTTTCAATGCATCACTAGTAGTTTTTCAATGCATCACTAGTAGCAATCGAACTCAAGCCCTTGATGATATTTGGAGGCTATACTTATGTTCAATTATCTTTTCAAACACTAAAAGAGGGTACATTCTTATATATCTATTTTTAGCCGTCATTCATGCAAGAGCGTGGGCACACCCACTGAGAAACCATGTGCCTTTTGTAGATAGGATGCAAAGCACATTGTAGAACTACATGTTGATCTCATCTATCCACACTTTCAGTGAAGTAACACACAAACAAGGCACACTTTTGGAACTAAAGGTATTGTAACAAAGATGAACAACTACAATACAGAGAAGGTATTGTAACAATAACAAACTTCCATCAGATGAATAACAACAAGAATCATACGAAGAAATTCTATAGTCACAGGAACAACAACAATGATTTTTATACAGAACAAGCATTGGAAGGTTATTAACAACATGAAAAATTCAAAGAAGATTATCACTGAGTAATGAAAAATCAACATGTAACAAGAAGGAATCACGTATATAAACAGAGACTATTGCTCCAATTCACTCTGACAAATATATTTAATGAAAATGTCACCCAAGGGTAGGAACATGCTAAATCCTCCCTCATGGGGTCATGTAAGGCTATGTGTAAAACTCGATGAGAAGGTGCAAGTGCATAATTCCAAAGTGCACTTTGGCTCAAGCTGTTCCCAACTGTGGCACTTGCAAGGAAAACTTCAAAAAGTCTCACCCATCATTTCTTGCAGATCTCAAAACAGACTTGCCAAGAATATCAAAATGTGTCCTATGCTTTGACATCATTCAATTTAGCCATCAAATTTAACATGGATGAGATCACCCTTAGTGATATATTTTGCACTATTCCACTCTACTGGATATAAGATCAAAGAACAATAAGTTTGTAAAAAAAGACATCAAATAGGACGAAGACAGTATGGCTGAGAGTCTAAGAGACCTATGGCATTTACTAAGGGTGGGGTAGATTCTTTAAACTTCGGCTAAGAGATCTAATATAAGGCGCTGAAACAAGAGCTTAAGACACAGATGAAGAATCCTCCATGGTTGAATTTTCCCTAACATGCTTAATGACAAGAAGGATCCACGCAAGGGGAGCTACATGAAATAATCTGGAACATTACATAACTTGTGGTTATGAGAAGATAGAACATTATATAGTGGCCATGGTTGTTACTTACTCTGGTAGTGGCAACATTACTTAGTTTGGCAGTAACTTAGTGTTACTTACTGTGGCAGTGGCAGTGTTACTTAGTCTGGAAGTAGCAGCATTATGAAACCAGTATGGCAGAATTATGGTCTAGCGTTAAATAGTTTGGCGTTACAGTGAGGCGTTACATAGTCTGAAGAGTAACATAGACTTTAGATCTAAGACATTATATAGTCTGAAGAGTAACATAGACTACAGACCTGTGCTATGCGTTATACAGTCTAAAGCAAATGCAACAGAGCAATATCGGACCAAGTCAGTGGAATCTTGGACTTGTTACATGCCAGAGCAGCCTCAAGTGTGGACATGTGGTATTCCAAAGCTAGACTTAAGTCTTTTCATTAGAAACTGACTCCTTATCATTGATGTCAAAGAGGGAGGCAAGGAGAAATAAGGAGAAATAATTCTCAGGATCATTGGGAGGATCAATTCAACAAAGCAAGCGAGAAGAAGCAATGTTCATTGTTATCATCAATGCCAAAGGGGGAGATTGTTAATGGTGTTGACATTGATGTAAAAAGTGTTTTGATAGAACAACATAGCAATGTAACCAATGCAACCAAATTGTATCAATCATAGGTCATTCTTTAAGGAATACTTAGAAAAGAATGGCTACACCATTGTGAAAGAACATGATACAACCATTAGAACAGAGGTACCTTAACAACAATTATTATTGTTGTATGTGTTTATCTAGTCGCTTCACCAATGGGTTCCAGATGAAATTGTTTGCTGAAGGAAGATCTCTGCCTAATGAACCCTTGCATATTCTGCATGTATATACATTTGAAGTACCTTGGAAACAAAATATGAACCCATCTCTTTGATACAATGGCTATACACATCAAACAGAGGCCATGGTTTATATCAATTTTCATTTTGGTGGGTATCAAGAAACAAAAGGTACTATGTCTAGTGCGAATCCAAAAATTGATACTCTGGCATGCATTTCTATCTCAAGCTTGAGGTAACTGTAACTCGTCAATGTCACTTGATTCAATGACTGATAAATGACCTTCAATGTTCAACATATATGCTGGAAGATAAACAATTTACATTGCTACTCACCTTATAACTCTGCAACCATATATTCACATCTAGAGAGCCCTCATGCGTTCCTCCTAAATACAAAACTAGTAGATGGGTGGGTTTAACCTATGAAACCACTCCATGATCACTTAGTCAGATCTGGAAAGAATGTGAGCAGTTATCCTGTTTGTAGGCATTAAATTGGTAATGCATAGCAGACGAGAACCTTCAGAGCAGTGATGAATTAAGTGTGACATTAGCATTACGTATAAGAAAGCAAGATGTGTCATCAATGTCAGAGGAATGACAAAGGAAGAGTGGAAAAGGATATTCAGAAGGCTTGTCCTATGCAATATGGCAACTGTAACTATAAATCTTCTTGGCGGTGATGGAGATATATCAGTAACATGGCTTTGTCTTCATGAATTTATAGTCTAATGGTTTAGGGAACGGACCCAATAAGTTGGGCATGTTTTTAAGAAGTATATCATGGTCGACCTTAGCCTCTTGACTGATTTGGGGATCATGATAGGGTATAGTTACCAGTTTCCAATACACAAATATAGAAGAGTGCTCCACATTATGAGGGTTAGAGTTATGTTTGTGGTGGAAGGAGATAAGGGTCAAACTGCATATTTTGTAAGGAGATAAGGGTCAAAGGCATAATCCAAAGGTCTGATTTGGAGCTTTAAGTCCTATAGATGTTGAGCAAAAGGACAAAATTCTACATGTGATTACAAAACTGTTGGTTATGTTCGTATTCTTGTACTTACTCCTGGCTATTAATATGGTATAAGGAATGAACATGTTTACATATAAGCAAACAATATTTATGGGCTTCTGATTGTGATTCCAATAACATTTGCTCTCAAATTTCACGTTGGACGCATCTCTTAGTGGCAACACTAAAGACTAAATTTTGCAAGCATGTGGATAAGTACAAGATATATTGAAACCTAAGTCATGTACAGCATAGGAAATGTGTTTTCTTTAGGACGCTCATACAACATAAACACTTGTTGAAGGTCCTTGGAAGGCTCCACAGGTTAATTTTGTTTCTAACCATGATAAGCTATCATCCACTAGTACTGCAGCCTGCTCACAAGACTTGGCATATGATGAAAGGGGTATGTCACATTCTTCTCACCTTGTTGCATTAGAAGATCACTCATATAACAATTATGATGAAGCTCTAGATGCAGATGAAAAGAAGGATCACATTTTTTATGATTTCCTTAAGGTTAAGAGACATATCATTGTAATCATTAATGAGTATTGCAGCCTGCTCACAAGACGTGGCATATGATGAAAGGAGTATATCACATTCTTCTCACCTTGTTGCACTAGAAGATCACTCATAACAATTATGATGAAGCTCTAGATGCAGATGAAAAGAACGATCACATTTTTTCTGATTTTCTGAAGGTTAAGAGACATATCAATGTAATCATTAATGAGATGGAATTTGAAAAGTCTCTTGAGGTTAAAAAAACATTTGCAGCTTGAAAACAAAGGCCCTTTTCCTCTAGTTGAAGTTGATGGATATGACATTACAGTTCCAAGAAGAGAATTTGAAATGAATGGACCACGTGAAGCTGGAAAGAGAAACTGAATCACTTTAGATCCCTGCATTATAATAAAAATAGACAATGAGCTATATATATAAAGATGCATTTTTCGAAAAATTTACTGCTACCTAATTGAGTTGTGAAGAGATACCTGATTTGAAAATTGCTTGAAAAGAGAGAAAAATAGAGAGGAAGAGGAGCAGAGAAGATAAAAGGGGCAGAGAAAGAGTATGAAATAGAACTAAAGAAAAGAAAGAACTCAAAATTCAAAGACTAGGTAAGCCAACAAAGTAAATTTTTAATTTATTAGGGGATTGGTGTCTCCTTTCAGGGAGTTGCCTGTAAAAAGAACAAGTTGGAGCCTATACGAAAAGGGAGTGGGTGCTTCCAGCAAGTTGTAGCTTATAGAAGAAAATCAAGGTTGAAGGCTCATGTAGGTAGAAGCCTACAAAATTGATGTAAAAGAGGGAGTGGGTGCTTGTCTTTACATCACAACAAAAATTCATGGTTTTCTCCCTTTATGAGTTTCCATTTATATCTAGTGTCTACATGTGTTGCTTGTGTGCTTGTAGTAGTTTTCACGATTAATTTCTAGATATCTACATAAATCTACTCATTGTTAAATAAAATACTAAGAAATTGTTAAAAATAATTAAAATTGGCCATTGTTAAAAGATACAATTACTGATTCACGGCCCCTCTAAGTAATTTCCTAGTTTCCAACACATTTAAGATCAAGAGGCATACTGAAATCATAAATAGGAAGACTTGTTTTCATTTTGGACAACTAGGACATTAAAAATGAGACTATTGGGCCTGGAAGAGAGAACAAAAGCAAAAAAAAACTAGCAAAATAAAAAATCAATCAACACAATTGAAGGTGAGACCATTGTCATAGATGTTTTATTTATTGTTTTCATAGAAGAGACATGCTTATATACTTCCAATTACAACATTAAAGGGATCCTTGATTTTGGGGCATCTCATCATGTAATTCCATGCAAAAATAATTTTGTTACATATAAAATCAATGATTATGGCAGAGTGCATTTGGGAAAAAATCACTTATGTAATATTATTGGATTGGGAAATGTCCAAATAAAGATGAAGAATAGATAAGATATCTTGCTAAAACATGTTAGGCATGTTCAAAGATGCATACGAGTTTGATCTGTATGGGATGATTAGATGAAGGTTGCTCCACAAGCTTTGGAAAAGGTGGTTGGAAAACTAGTAAAAGGTCATTGGTCATGGCTAGAGGATTCGAGACAATAATCATGTTGAAATAGAGGGCAATGACGTAAATATTAAAGTGTGTTTGTTGTTGCAAAAGAATGGAACTTAGAAAATTTATGGTATAAGTGTTCAGGTCACATGAGAAAAAAGGCCCTAAAAATCCTTGTTGGCAAAAATTTGCCTCTAGGTTTGAAATCCTATCGACTTGATTTTTGTGAGCATTGTATATATGGTAGGCAACAAATAGTTTCATTTATGAGAGGTGGCCCTGAAAGCAAAACAAATCTATTAGATTTTATGATGCATCCAAGAAGGTTGGGTTGTCACATTCATAGATGATGCATCATCTAAAAAGGTTTGGGCCTACCCATGAAAAGAAAAGGTAAGGTGGTTGAGATATTTCAAAAATGTCTTCTTGTTGTTGAAAGAGTGACAAACAAATTGCTCAAGTGTTTGAGGACATGTAATGATGGAGAGTATGGAGAGGATTATTGTAATAGGTTCGGCATAAAACATGAGAAGGATGTCCCTAGTACTCCTCAATAGAATGATATTATAGAAAAGATGAATTACTCTATCATGGATAAGGTGAGGAGTATGTTCTCAAATTTCAGTTTGGAAAAGCTTTTTGGTAGAAGCAATAAGGACAAAATCGATTATCTGCTACAACCCTAGATAGTGGTATTCTTGAGGAAGTTTTTACTAGTAAGAAGGTGAACTATTCTCAACTGAAAGTCTTTTTGGATGTGAAGCATTTGTACATATTCCCAAAGAGCATAGAACCAAGTTAGTTGATAAATCCATGAAATGTATTTTTCTGAAATACATGGATGGCGAGTTTGGTTACTGTTTATGGGATCTAGTTAAACAAAATATGTTAGAAGCAAGGGTGAGTTAGAGACGTTTAGAAGGTATGCAAATGGTATGAAGCTCGAAGTTTGTAGAACAACAAAATAATATTCCACCATTACCAGAAACTATGTAACTAATTCAAGAAAATGATAGACAACAAGAAGGAACCTTGCAACAACATTTATAAGTGGACTAATCAAAAAACACACCACCACTGTCTACTAGACCTCAAAATCCCTCACAAAGATATCCACCCTTTTTATTTGATAAAGGTGAACTTGATTGTTTTTAAGAGGCGTGTAAAGTGGAGAATAACAAAGAGTGGAAGGAAGAAATGGACTCCCTGGCGTAAAACAAAAGTTAGGAGTTAGTAAAGCTTCCAAAAGGAAGAAATGCCCTACAAAACAAATGGTATACATGATTAAACATGAGGGTGAAGGGGAGAAGGAAATATATAAGGCAAGGTTGGTGGTGAAGAGATTTTCTCAAATAGAAGGTATTGACTTTACTATTTTTTTCCCTGTTGTTAAGATGTCATCTATAAGAGTTATTCTTGGTCTTGTTGTTACTTTAGAATTGGAATGCAAATAGTTAGATATAAAGACAACCTTCCTTCATGGAGAGTTAAAAGAAGAGATTCATATGGAGCATCCAGAAGGATTCAAAATAAAAGGTAAAAAGAACCCAGTTTGTAGGTTGAAGCACCTCTATGGGATAAAACATGCACCCTGCCAATGGTACAAGAAATTTGATTCATTTATGTTGGAACATGGTTTTAAAAGACTAGAGGTTAATCATTATATGTACATTAGGAGACATGACCAAGAACCGTATATTATACCACTATTGTATGTGGATGACATGTCGATTGTTGGACATGATAAGAACACAATCAACAAGTTGAAGAAGGATTTGTGTCCTATTATCACAAAATGTAATAATTCCCAATGCAAATCCATAGTAGGAAACTTAGATATCATGGAAAAAAGAGATTAACCACCAGTGTCACCTCAATAGCTTCTCTCCAACTATTTGGTGGTGGATGTTACTCCCCACAAGGGAGGTTTCAACAAACAAGGGCTCAAGGGCGATATAAGGTCTAATGGTTATGAAGAAAGGTGTTAGGTATGTGTTATATTATTTGCATGACTATCCCCATATGTTGTATGTTTCCCCAGGTATAGCAAGGAGGGCACCGTTGTAAAAAAAAACAGGGCAATATTTTAGGTCTAATTTGGTAGTTTTCGGTGATATTTTTGCTAAAAAGAGGTTTATTGGTGTACAGTGGTTTTGCCCGTGGTTCTATAGTTTGGCTTAAGGAACTATGGTTGTATTCTAATATAAGGTAAATGGATTAATAGTTTATGGATGATACATGATATATATTGTATAATTTATTGTACAAAAAAATATACTGAAAAAATCTTGTTAGTTTTCCCAGTGTTTATTTCAAGGATAAAATAGTTGTGTTAATATGTGTGTTTTCCATTGCATCTTTTCTGTATTGTTAATAATATATTTGCAACAATTAATTGTACAGGGTTAAAAACGACATTTGGTATTAGAGTAATTTTGGCTTTAAGGGGATGCCTTTGTGGCTAAGGGGTTTTGGCGCAACTTGTGGTAGACTCCATTATAGTGGGAGATATGTTGAAGTAATTCTTATGGTGAAAGGAAATGGCAAGCAATTCAAAGATAGAGATCGATAAATTCAATGAGCATAGTTTTTAGTTATGGATGCTCACAATGGAAGATTTGTTGGCAAAAATAGATAAGTGGATAATTGTGGATCTAGGTCTTGCACCGACAGGGATATCAACAAAAGACTATACCAGGTTGGATTGAAAGGAAAAGAGTACAAAACGATTGTACCTCTTAGATTCATTATTACTAAAAGTTTCAAGGGAAGCTACAACGAAGGCTTTGCGGAACAAGTTAAGGGCTTTATATTGATCTAAGTCCTTGGTGAACACATTGTTCTTATAGAAAAAGTCGTATAACCTAAAAGATGAAGGATGGAGACTCAATGATAGAGCATTTGAATGCCTTCAATATTGTGGTAAGTTAGCTACTATATGTTGATATTAAAATTTCAGATAAGTGCATCACTTTGTTATCTTCTAAACCAAACTTGTGGGATAATCTACTTGTTTCCAAAGGTAGTAATGCAAATACTTATAAGTTTTGATGAAATAATATCACCCCTTTTATCAAAGGAGATGAGATGGAAAAATGTGGAAATTCTAAGCACATATGTCTTGTTTGTAATAGGACGCTCCCAAAACAAAAATAGAAATAAGCCCTCAAGTGGGATATCTAAATCAAAGGGAAGGCTTGTAAAGGTATGTTGTGTTGAAAATAGCAACAAGAAATGCTAAAAATAGCATTGCTATAGATAGCATTTCGGGATACATTCCAATTTTAATTAATCCCTAAATTAAAATTGAGAATTCAAATTCGAATTTGATCTCAGCAGCTGTTTGTAAAATAATTAATTAATTTATCTTGAATTAATTAGTTGGAAAAAATCAAACATGAAGTCTATGTGAAGACATGCAACAGTTATCCTTTTGAATGAGGAAGTTATCCCTTAATTAAGGAGATCATGATGAGTTGTACTTTGAGTTGTAATTAGTTAGCTCAGTTAACTGAGTTAAGTCCAGTTAGATTAGTTCCAACAGTTTGTGGCACTGATTGTGAGTTTAGTTAGTCAATGCATACATGCATGCAACTAGTGTACTTCAGATAATTGAATATTCTCTCATAAATAACTCATGCATGTCAGTTCAAAAAGAGACCCAATTGAGATCAAAGGATGGGACAGTGTACTATCAGTTGCAGGAATATTCCCATGTGGATATCTCTTGCACGCAGAAGGAATTCTTTCTTGAGGATTGCACAGTTATTTCAGAGGTTAGTGAGCAGTGTGTGAGGTAATTACACACAGGTGGCAGCTTGAGGACTCAGGTGAAACTGCACAAGGAAATAGGAGGCTTGGAGGACTGAAGGAAGGCATATGTGTTGTCTATTTTGTCTATGAGCAGCAGGGAGGGATTGTACTGAGAATTGGATAGCTTGTGAGCTAAAGCTTTGTGTAATCCTGAGATATTTCCACTTGTATGATAATACAGATAGTGGGGTTTTTAGCTGAGGCTTTCCCCAGAGTATTCTTCTGTGTTCATGTGTGATTGATTTCTTCTTCATTTGTTATATGTGTTCTATTTGATCTTGCTCAAAATAGATTAGGCTTCCGCAGGTTTATTTGTAGAAGTAGATCAAGTATTTTGTTTTAGTTACATTGCATTATCAGGTGATCTACAGTGAGAATTTCTACATGGTATCAGAGCAAAGGTGATCAAAGCGGAGAACAGTATACAAAGAAGGGAGAAGTTCGAAGTTTGAAGTTCTTGATTGTAGGTACAAAATTGATTTCTTATCACATCTCAAAGTTCACCAATGGCGTTCAATGGCTTGAGAATCGAGTATGCCCTGGATGGAAACTCGAATTACATAGCCTGGAAGGATCGCATGGAAGCGGTATTAGAGGACAACAGGTTGAAGGACTTCATTGATCAAGAAGTCCCCAATCCAACAGTAGCTAATGCCCAAGAATTGGCAGAATGGAAGAAATGTGTGGCGAGAGCGAGGAGGATTCTTCTGGAGGGAGTTCGAGACCATATTGTCTCGAGTCTCCATGGGAAGGAGACACCATTTTTAATGTGGAAGACATTGAAGGATTTATATCAGAACAGAAGTGATCAGAGGAAGTTGGCACAGAAAGACAAGCTTCGGAAAATCAAGTGTGAAAAGGGCGACACAATCTCTACATATTTGAACAAGCTCACCACCTGCAGAGATGAGCTTGGAAGTGTAGGAATCACGACAGCTGATGATGATATGGTGAGTCTTGCTCTCCTCAGTCTTCCTAAGAGCTGGCATAGCTACCAAGACTCAGTGAATGGAAGAGAGAAACTGCCAAATTGGGAACGACTGTGGTCGGATCTGATGCAGGAGGAGATCAGGAGAAGCACCAGAGATGGTTCTTCATCAAAGCATGATGATGAAGAAAATCTAGCCTTAGCAAGTAAGGCGAGGAAAGGGAAAGGGAAGGCTTCCCATTCCAAATCGAGTTCTTCCCATGGTGGGAAGAAGATTGACAAATCTAAAGTGCGATGCTTTAATTGTCATGAGGTGGGCCATTATGCAACAAATTGTCCACAGAAGAAATCCAAGAAGGGATCCTCGAAAGGATCAGATGGTGAGGCACTGGCCTCACAGTTCAAATTGGATTTTACCCTCATCGCACGCATGGTTTCATCAATGGTGGCTTGTGTTTGGTACCTAGACAGTGGAGCCTCATTCCACATGACCGGCGACAAGAGTTTATTCAGTACCTTGGAGGAGAAGGACCTCGAGATGCGCGATGATGGAAAGTACCGTTTTTCAAGTGAAGGCACGGTTGTGTTTCAAAGGGAGCATGGAGCTCCTCTCACCCTGACTGATGTAAAGTATGTGCCTAGACTGAAGAAGAACCTAGTACTCGTCGAAATGTTGGAAGACAAAGGCTATGATGTAGTCTTCAGTAAAGGAAAGGCGTTCTTGAGACACATTGCCACGGGTCAGACCAAGAGGATTGGGATTCGAATAAAGAATCTCTACAAGCTGGAGGTAGATAACTGTGCTGCATTGAGGCAGAGTTGGTGCAAAGCCAAGATATTGGCGAGTTATGGCATAGAAGATTGGGCCACTTGCATCATGGGGCCTTGAAGATTATGCAGCAGATCTTTACCGGACTTCCCAAAGGTAAACTTGAGCAAATAGATACATGCAAAGGTTGTACCTTGGATAAGTATGCAAAATCTTCCTTTCATGATCGAGACAATCAAGCTGAACCAATCTTGGAACGAGTTCATACAGATGTGTGTGGACCATTCTCGACAGCCTCCAAATGCTAAACAAAGGTACTATGTGATTTTTATTGATGATTTTTATGTGATTTCATGCAGAAGAAGGATCAAACCTTCTCAATGTTTTGTGAGTTCAAAGCCTTGGTTGAGAAAGAATCTGGAAAGAAGATTAGGGCCTTGCGAAGTGACAATGGTGGAGAGTATGTCTCTCAAGAGTTTAAGGACTTCTGTGTAACACAAGGAATTAAACAGGAGTTAACGGCACCTCATAACCCACCGCAGAATGAGGTGGCCGAGAGGAAGAACGGAACGATTGTGGGAGAAACTTGGGCGATGCTGCATGACCAAGGCATACCACTTCACTTGTGGGCTGAGGCATGCAACACAGCGGTTTACTTGCAGAATAGAAGCCCACATCGCATACTTGGGATGAAGACACCAGAGGAGGTTTTCTCCGGGAAGAGACCAGATGTGGGTCACTTTAGGATCTTTGGCTTATCGGTTTATTACCATGTGACCAAGGATGCCCGGAATAAGCTAGAGCCGACAGTAGAGTTGGGGATACTTGTGGGGTACACTGTGATACTCCCCACAACTATCAGGTGTATTTGCCTACCAGTCAGAGGACAGTGGTTCGAATAGATTTTAAGTTCGAAGAGCTGAAGGCCATGAGAGTTTCCCTTGAGAGGGAGCTCAAGTTGCATGCAGAGGAGGAACTTTTGGTTCCTAAGGAGGAGGAGTCTCGGACTGATGCGGAGCAGTCGCATGCAGAGGATCCAGGAGTGGAGACATCCACTCATGCAGAGTCTTCCAAAGATGGGTAGAAACACTCAAGGGAAGCTGACAGATTGTTGATAGATGTGAGAGAGAATGTGGGAGAGCCATCTTCTCAGCGCAGACAGAGGAGGTCACCTGAGCGGTACACTGGTTACATGACCCTTGTTGGGGAATGTATAGAGACCGAACCACCTTCCTTCGAGGAAGCAGTGCAGCAGCCAGTTTGAGTTGATGCTATGGTGGAGGAGTATAACCCCATAGTTCGGAACAGTGTTTGGGATGTTGTTCCAAGACCGAAGAACAAGTCAGTGGTGAGTTCCCGTTGGCTTTACAAGGTAAAGCAAGCAGCTGATGGTAGTGTGGAGAAACATAAGGGAAGGTTTTTTGTCTGTGGTTTCTCACAGGTCGAGGGGATCGACTATGATGAGACTTTTGCTCCTGTAGCAACGTACTCATCTATCATATCGATGTTGGCACTATCAGCGCAGATGGGTTGGAAGATCCATCAGATGGATGTGAAGACTGCATTCCTCAATGGCAAGAATGAGGAAGAGGTGTACATGGAGCAGCCAGAAGGATTTGAGACCTTCGATCGTGAGTCGCATGTGTGCCGACTCAAGAGAGCTTTGTACGGGCTGAAGCAAGCACCTCGTGCTTGGTACACCAAGATTTACAACTACTTCACCAAGTTAGGCTTCACAAAGAATGAAGCAGATGCAAACTTATACCACATCATGGTGGAAGGTAAGCAGTTGATCATTGTTCTTTATGTTGATGATTTGATATTGACAGGTGATGATCAATTGATCATGTCTTGCAAGGAGGACCTTGCAAGAAAGTTCGAGATGAAAGACATGGGTCTCATGCACCACTTTCTAGGCATAAAAGTGTGGCAGAAGGATGGGGAAGTGTTTGTGTCTCAAGGCAAGTATGCCAATGAGATACTCAGGAGATTCCACATGGAGAAGTGCAAGCCCATGCAGACTCCTCTAGCAGGGAATTGGAGGAAGGAGGATGCTACTTCAGGTGAGGTAGTAGCTGCTACTGTATATCGGCAGCTTGTGGGTTCATTGATGTATTTAGTGAACACACGACCAGATTTGTGCTTTGCGGTGAACCAGCTGAGTCAAGCTATGGTTCAGCCTACCAAGTTGTTTTGGAAGGCAGCTAAGCATGTGCTGAGATACCTCAGAGGCAAATCTCAGTATGGATTATGGTACAGACGGACAGAGGGAGTGAAGCTTCAGAGCTTCACAAATGCAGATTGGGCAGGGAGTCCATCAAATGGAAAGAGCACTTCAGGAGGAATTTTCAACCTTGGTTTAGTTGCAGTTTCTTGGTACAGCAAGAAACAGAGGTCAGTTGCACTTAGCTCAGCAGAGGTTGAATACATGGCTGCAAGTCAGGCAGCATGTGAGGCCATTTGGATGCGGAAAATTCTAGTTGGGTTGTTTGATCAGAGGATGGATCCAACTGTGATCTATTGTGATAATCAGAGTTGTATCAAACTCTCTGAGAATCCAGTATTTCATGACAGGTCCAAGCACATTGATATCCGGTATCATCATCTTCGAGACTGTGTGGTGAAGAGGATCATGTTGTTGCAGTATGTTTCGTCCAAGGAGCAGGATGCAAACATTTTAACTAAGGCATTGTCAAAATGCAAATTCGAGTTCCACAGACAGGATCGAGGTGACAGATAATCCCTTTCTTGTTGAGAGGGAGTGTTGAAAATAGCAACAAGAAATGCTAAAAATAACATTGTTATAGATAGCATTTCAAGATACATTCCAATTAAAATTAGTCTTTAAATTAAAATTCAAATTCAAATTCGAATTTGATCTTAGCAGTTGTTTGTAAAATAATTAAATAATTCATCTTGAGTTAATTAGTTGGAGAAAATCAAACATGAAGTCTATGTGAAGACATGCAACAGTTATCCCTTTGATTGAGGAAGTTATCCCTTAATTAAGGAGATCATGATGAGTTGTACTTTGATTTGTAATTAGTTAGCTCAGTTAACTGAGTTAAGTCCAGTTACATTAGTTCCGATAGTTTGTGAAACTAATTGTGAGTTCAGTTAGTCAAAGCATGCATGCATGCAACTAGTGTACTTCAGATAACTGAATATTCTCTCATAAATAACTCATGCATTTCAGTTCAGACAGAGACCCAGTTGAGATCAAAGGATGGGACAGTGTACTATCAGTTGTAGGAATATTCCTACGAGGATCATACATAAGGAATTCTTTCCTTGAGGATTGCGCACTTATTTCAAAGGTTAGTGAGCAGTGTGTGAGGTAATTACACACAGGTGGCAGCTTGAGGACCCAGGAGAAATTGTGCAAGGAAATAGGAGGCTTGGAGAACTGAAGGAAGGCATATGTGTTGTATATTTTGTCTATGAGCAGCAGGGAGGGATTGTACTGAGCGCTGGATAGCTTGTGAGTTGAAGCTTTGTGTAATCCTGAGATATTTCCACTTGTATGATAATACAGATAGCGTGGTTTTTAGTTGAGGCTTTCCCCAAAGTATTCTTCTGTGTTCATGTGTGATTGATTTCTTATTCATCTGTTATATGTGTTCCATTTGATCTTGCTCAAAATCGATTAAGCTTCCGCAAGTTTGTTTGTAGAAGTAGATGAAGTATTTTTCTTTAGTTACATTGCATTATCAGGTGATCTATAGTGAGAATTTCTACATGTTGGAGATGTGGAAAAAAAAGTGCACTACAAGAAATATTGTAAATCCAAAATTATTGAGAAAGGGAAGGAATTCGAAGATTCTCCTTTTGTTGAAGCAAAAAAATCCTCGGATGGACAGGATGTGTACCTAGCTTCTTCAAGTACATGTGTACATCATGAGGCATGGATGGTCAACTCAGGTGAATCGTTTCATATGACTCCTCACAAAGAGTGACTTTGTGAGTATGAAATATATGATGAGGGTGGTGTTTTCCTAGGAGATGACTTTACAACCATAATCATAGGATGAGGAAAAGTGAAGTTGAAGTTCATGGGTGGAAGATATACAACATTCATTAGCGTTCTACACATCACAGTATTGCACATAAAGTTGATTTCTGTAAGCAAGATGAGCAATTGATCCAAAATGGATTCAGTAAAGCCTCCAGATCAAAAGTCTTCAAATACAAATGAAAGTGGAATCATGTTGAAGTGCTCGTTAATACAAAGCCAATGGTGCAAACAGTGTGTAAATCCGAGTTCGGATGAAGAAATTAGAGCCAATTAAATATTTAGGCCAAAAAGTCAATGCCTACGTCAGTAGGACATGTGGCAACCCAGGAAAGAGTCACAGGTTCTTGATGATGTCAGCGTAGAAGGTGATGTGGCAGTCTGCGATTGGTTCATACCACAAGTGATGGGATTAGCGAACAAGAGCGGAGATCGTCCGATCAAAGGAGATCGACGCATATCGCGTCGAAACATGCAAGCAGGTTATCTTGGAAAACGGACGCGATGAAATTATGCAAAAGAAGTTAAACTCCTTTGAGTTCCGGCAGGGAAGCGGTAAGTGGTTTATCGCGTGCCTTCAAGGTAGGAAACAGTTTTTCAGAAATCTACGCGATTCCACTCAGTGGTCGACATGTAGCATCCTAAAACTGCTTTCTCGCGTGCCTTCAGGGAATTAGCAGATGTGCTAGTTGGAGCGCGAGATCGCGCGATAACCGTCGGATCCCATAGGACAGATCAACGGTGCAGAACGTCCGGATTAGTTGATGTGCGAGACGCAATAGCCGTTAGATTGTTTGATCTCGAGATCAGCGCCAGGAAAAGGTCGGACGGTCGGGGTCAACTCCACGCCCGTTGGTCCTTTGGTTTATCCTTTGTTTTTAGTGAAATGGTATTATTTCACGATTATCGCAATTTGTAACTATATGTGGTATATTAATACCATAACACAGAAAAGAGTAGACAGGGAGTTGAGAGTGTATTTTTGAGCTGTTCCAGAGGGTCTGGAGGTCATAGTGGCCAAGTACAATCGAGTGTATACTCGTTTTGACTCGAAAACTCGAACTGAACAGAGTAGTGAGATCCATTTTCATGTTTGAGACTCTGTTTCTGAGCTCACACCTGTAACAGCAATTTGAAGACATAATAGAGAGGTCAACACTGAAAGCGAAAGGACCAGGAGACGTAGCCAGGAAGTTTGGTGAACTCCTTTATTAAATTTGATTGTGTTGATGGTTTGAATGTGTTTTCTAATTGTTTAAGTGTTTATGTTATTCGCAATCTTTTCGATCCGTTGCACTGAGTAACATAGGCAACTTCACACAAAGTCTATAATACCTTTTTCATTAACGGATCAATGAAAAATTGCAACAATCAAGACATTACAGGTGGATGGGTTTTCTATAGCAATTTCATCTTGTTATCAGATATAAGAAGGGCATACATAATAAGGTTGCAGACATGTTATCAAGACCAATTATAAATGCATCCATAATACTTAAGCATAATTCAGTGATTCATGAAAGTTACATTGAGCAATATGCTCAAGACACAGATTTTAAAGATGTATATGCAACTTTAAGTCATGGCAAACAGGTAGAAAAAATGGATTATTACATAAAGGACAAACTCTTATATCATTTGGGAAAGTTATGCATTCCACAAACTAAAAGAATTAACATAATTTGAGAAGCACATACTTCTTTCATATTAGGTCATTTTGGTGTAAGTAAAACAGTTGCACAATTACAAAGATTCTGTTATTGGCCACTTCCAATTCCTTCTTGTCCTTGGGAAAGTGTTTCCATGGATTTTGTTAGGGGATTGCCAAAGTCTAGAAAGGATCATGATTATTTGTATGTAGTTATAGATAGGTTCAGTAAAATGTGTATCTTGACACCATGTAATAAACAGGTCACAGCTGAACAAACTGCAAAGTTGTTCTCTCAAAATGTATGGGTTCATTTTGGGTTACCCACTTCTATTGTATCTGATCGAGATTTTTGATTTGTTGGGAAATTTTGTTCAAGTCTATGGGAGTTAATGGACACAAAGTTAAAGAAGAGCGAGACATTTCGTCTACAAATAAATAGTCAGATAGAAGTGGTCAACAGGGTAGTGATACAGTTGCTTCGAGGATATTGCAACAAGCATCCCAAACTTTGGGATGAGCATTTGCGTTATGTGCAGCATGCTTACAACCATGCAAAACATTCTTCTACTCAGAGATCTCCTTCTGAGACTTGTTTTGGTTTTATACCAAAGTCTCCCTTGGATTTTGTCTTTGGTAAAGATATCGCAGTGGATGGACACAGGGATGTGGACAAAGCAACCAAGTTCATTGAAAAAATCCAGGAAATTCACCAGGCAGTACAGGAATAGCTAGAAAGAAGCTAAGCAAAGTATAAGGCACGACATGACAAGCATCGAGTTGAACATAGTTTTCAAGTTGGTGATCAAGTCTGGTTGTATATCAGCAAAGAAAGGCTGCAAGGGGAAGGTAAAAAGTTAAAACCAATTAGATATGGTCCTTTCAAAATACTTGATAAAATTGGTGAAATGTTTTCCACCTAGATCTACTAGTGTACATGCAAATATAGTATGTCATAAATGTTCAACACTTGCGATTATCTGGACCTTCATTGATTGAAGATCTCGAAGAGCAAGGTCAACTACCTTCCATTGAGGCTCTGTCACCCGAGTATCTCAATGAGTTACGGGGGGACACAGTTCTTGACAAGAGGATAAGAATTTCGCAACGAGGGAACGTTGAGTATTTTTGAGTTGGACTCAAAGGCACAAATCCAAATAAAGCACGATGGATAGAGATTGGAAAAGTGAAGGAATTTTATCCTCACTTACTCGATACCTAAAACCAAGTTTTGGTGGACCAAAAGCTTCCAGTGGGGAGGAGTGATCCAAAATGGATTCAGTAAAGCCTCCATATCAAAATTCTTCAAATATAGATGAAAGTGGAATCATGTTGAAGTGCTCATTAATATGAAGCCAACGATGAAAACAGTGTGTAAATCCGAGTTCGGATGAAGAAATTAGAGCCAATTAAAGATTTAGGCCAAAAAGACAATGCCTACGTCAACAGGACATGTGGCAACCCAGGAAAGAGTCACAGGTTCTCGATGACGTCAGTGCAGAAAGTGATGTGGCAGTCTACGATTGGTTCATACCACAGGTGATGGGATCAGCGAACAAGAGCGGAGATCATCTGATCAAAGGAGATCGACGCATATCGCGTCAAAACATGCAAGCATGTTATCCTGGAAAACGAACGCAATGAAATTATGCAAAAGAAGTTAAACTCCCTTGAGTTCCAGCAGGGAAGCAGTAAGTAGTTTATCGCGTGCCTTCAAGGCTGGAAACGGTTTTTCAGAAATCTACGCGATTCCACTCAACAGTCAACACGTAGCATCCTAAAACTGCGTTCTCGCGTGCTAGTCGGAGCACGAGATCGCGCGACAGCCGTCAGATCCCACAGGACAGATCAGCACCGAGAAACGGTTGGACGGTCATGGTCAACTCCATGCCCACCGGTCCTTTGGTTTATCCTCTGTTTTAGTGAAATCGTATTATTTCACAATTATCGCAATTTGTAACTATATGTGGTATATTAATACCATAACACAGAAAATAGTGGACAGGGAGTTGAGAGTGTAGTTTTGAGCCATTCCATGGGGTCTGGAGGTCATAGTGGCCAAGTACAATGGAGTATATACTCTTTTTGACTCTAAAAGTCGAACTGAACACAGTGGTGAGTTCCATTTTCGTGTTTGAGACTTTGTTTCTGAGCTCACACCTGTAACAGCGATTTGAAGTCATAATAGAGAGGTCAGCAATGGAAGCGAAAGGACCAGGAGACGTAGCCAGGAAGTTTGGTGAACTCCTTTATTAAATTTCGCTGGGCATCGAATCTAATAACAGAGTTGAAGCTCTGGCTCTGTGGCAAGGGCTTAATCTGGCTATCAAAAGGAACTTTCTGACTCTGTCGGTCTTTGGAGACTCCAGGCTGATCATCCAAGAAAATAAGGTTTACTCTGGCCCAGTTCCGAAAAATATCCCTTTTCCATATTCTGAGGCACCTGAACACTCAAGCTGACCTTGAAGCCAATCTGGGCTCTACCCGTTGCAAAAGATCCCTGTTAGTCAACTCTGATGAGTCTAATTGCATCATTCCTTAATCTCCTAATGGTCGACCTGTTCACAAAATTGCTTTCAAAACCCAGTCCTGTAAGTTCGATCCATTTCATGCAGTCAAAGGTTTTGATCCCGGTCTCTATCTGGATCGACACGCCAACATCTCTCCCGACTTTTCACGACCTCTGTTGTCTCAGCAGCTGGGCAAGCAATAGGCGGACTCTGTCATCTGGCTCTAAGGGCGATGTTACGCTGAAATGGAGGTTCGTCAAAGTAAAGAAGCAGCCCTCTGGCTTCAGGCTGGGACCTGTCCGTTTTACCGGCTGGTTCATTCAAGCTAAGGGCGTTCAAAGCCATTTTAACATGCCAGTGCAAAGCCTCCATGGATTGATTAAAAAATCCAACCTCAGCTTCCAAATCTGCAATAAGGAAGATGCAAAGGCTACGCTGGACTATCAAGACCACCACTGCAAGCGTTGTGTAATTTCAATTAAGATTTCAGACATTATGAGGCTCGATTTCCACCGCGACCTCTTTAATTGTATCAAAGAACGAGATCCTTCACTGTGTAACAGGAATCTCAGCTTCAGACATTGTTGTAACGCTCCAGTCCGCGGCAGCTGTTTTGCCGCTCATCAATCTCATTAACCATTACAGTAAAAAAAACATAAGCAACTTCACACATAGTCTATAATACCTTTTTCGTTAAAGGATCAGCGATGCATGTGTAAAAACAATGTTTGAAAAAAATACTTAGATATGGTTCAAGGAAAAATGGTATTGGTTAAGGGAGTTTGGATTGGAACTCTGTATAAGCCGTTTGGAAGCATTGTTAATGATGGGTGTAACATTTCTATTGTTCCTGAGAGTGGAGTTGAATGAAAAACTCCTACAATCTTTGGAGAAAATACTATGTTGTGGCATCAAAAACTGGGAAATATCAAAGAGAAGGGCCTTCAAGCACTACAATGTAATGATGTCATAGAAAATGTGTCAAATTTCTCTTTAGATTTTGATATTTGTGAACATTGTTTATTTGGGAGCCGGAATCAGGTAAGATTCTCCTCCGATTCTAGGAGGTCAGAGGAACTATTATAGTTGGTGGTCCGCAAGTATGTGTTTGGACCTATGTCGTTCCATCACTAAGGAAATCTATGTCCCATTTCTCATTTATAGATGACTTCTCATTACAGACAAAATCCATTATAGTATTATAATGGACTATATTCAATGTTAGGGGCACAAAAATAATTGACACACCTTCCTTATTAAGTGCTTCCAACACCCATTAAAGATGGAGTAGTTTCTCACTCATTGGGGTTGAGACAATCAAAATGTTCCTTTATGATAGTGCATGAAATGCTACGGAACTGGGTGATTGCTAATGAAGGGGCTAAATTCATGCTAGGATTTGATCCATGTGCTTTTGATGTCCCAACCATCTTTTTCATTTTTCTTTGTTTGTTTGTACTTTTATCTTTCTTGTGGCTACATCAATCTCTTAGGGAATGTTTTTGGACCCTTACTCAGAGATGAGGATATAGGGTTGCCAATCCTAATGACAAATGCCAATTAACCCAATGAATGGATGTGGATAATAAGGAAGGTGTTAACTGTAGATTACAATGCGCATGATATTTCGTTTAGTGCCTCCTATTAGTGCCCCTCCCAAAGGAAGAACCTTACGGGAGGTGAAGCATAGGACTAGGGGCAAAGGATAACCTCCCCAGTGAAACATATGAACAAGGTTACAATCAAGAGAAACAAATTATCCAGCTTGGCTTGTGAAATATATTAGTATTCCCCAAAACATTAAATCAAATCAGATGATTATAAAATGGATAGTGTACCTTGCAAATGCCAAATGTGAGTGCACTGACCAAAGTAGAGGTGGAAAGCTTTGATGTGAATCTATTTATGGGTCATCATAGGGTTGTTATCTGGTCGTTTAAACACTGGGAAAAACAATTTTCTCCTGTGGGTTACTCACTTTTAGTGGGTAACAAATCCAATGCAACAAATATTGGGCATACAGATCATATGATAGAAATAACAAAATATAGTGGGTAACCTTCTGATTATAAGTATGAGGAAATGAGTAAAATCCCTTGCAATTCAGTTGTAAGTCATGGTATGTAGCCAACCAAATAGTGCACATTCAATTCGAGTAGTGAATAGATTCCTTGCAAATCCAGACAAAGAACATTGGCAAGTAGTAAAGTGAATTTTAAGGCACTTCAAATGTACTAGTAATTATTTTTTATCTTTTGATAATAAAAATGTTGCACTTGAAGGTTATAGAGATGCAAAAATGGCTGGAAATATTGACATGAGAAAGTCCACCCCTCGTAATTTATATACTTTTGCAAGTGCAATAGTGTCTTTGAAGTTTAGTTTGCATAAAATAGTAGCCCTAATGACCATAATGAGTTTTGAGTATTGTTAAGAGAACTGGGTTAACTTTCTAAACATCACAAAAGTTACTCATGCATCTCATAACTTTTTATGACAAGCATCATTGTAAATGATTTTGACGAGATGGATTTTTGATCTCATGCAAAACTAATGAATGCATTAAGGATTTGGACAATTTAATCCACAACCTTAAACTAATGAAACAAAAAATAACAACTACAGGATGATCTATCTTGCTCACCTGTCCAAGGAAAAACTTTAGGGGAGGGGTGAGGCTATAATGGATTGTTCATCAGCAACAGTCACTTGTGTGGTGCTTGGATTCTATATTTTTACCCTGCCTGCATATTCCAAAACCAAAACTATAATAATTCTTCTCTTTTTTGTTTTTGGCACGTTTGGTATTCATATTATCAAACTTTAGATGCAACTATTTTCGCAAATTGCTAATGAAGGATTTGCCTATTTAATCCTCCACTTATTTTGCTTAATCCTCACTCCCTTGTTTGTTCTCGATTTAATAAAAAAATAGTTTCTCATAACTTCCATTTTGGGTTTTCTTCCCTTACAATCTATTTTATTTTCCTTCCAACGCAAAATTCTCTGCAAACCAATGACAGCAGTAATACCGCGACTTGTTCAGTAACGAAAATCCTTATGCACAAAGTTGCACAGCATTTACGGCAACTCAAAACTTATTGTACATCTTGACTAATCATTTATAATTTTATGATTTAACAACTTTATAAAAGCGCAACTGGAACAAAACCATAATATAATTAGAATAAAATAATTTATATTAGAATAAAATTGAAATTGCAATCCTTAGACTCTGAATGTTAATGACCGAAGATCGAAATTCAACAAAGACACTGTTGCTAACAGAACACATGATTGTAAAAACTTAGGACACGGGGTTTTTAACGTTTTAGACAAGCTACCAAATTCTAAATACACAATCCTCTAAAGACCTGCTACAGATGACCTGGGCCCAAAAGCCTTGGCCTGTCATTATCGGTCATCATTACTTTTCTGCATTAAAACTGAACATTTATTGAACACTGTGTTCGGAATTTCTGTAAGTTTGTCTCTGATGAATTTCTTGTCCTGCACCCTCAGATGGACGCAGCATTTGGTGTTTATAGGCTGGATATTACTGCTGGTAACCTCCATATCTTGGAAGAACATGGGATTGAGAATTTCTCACTGCGTGCTGACTCCTATTGCCAACTTGCATCATGCTATCCTGATCTAAGTAGGAATTTGTTCTACCATTTTGCTGGTGAATGCCCATTCGTCCTTGGTAGCCATGGTACCCATCAATAGAGACAGAAGACTGAATTTGTTGGTGTGAACTACCATAGCTATGATGATTCTGATTGCCATAGCATCTTTCACCATAACTATTGGAAGCAGATATGGGATAACCCTGCTCATTATTCTTACTGCCCATATATGTTCCACCATAAGAATTGCTAGCAGAGGCTGTATAACCCTGACCATAATTCTCATTGGCATTGTATCTTTCACCTTTATTGTAGGTTCCACGATAAGAATTGCTAGCAGAGGCTGTGTAACCTCGACCATGATTATCATTCCTGTTATGACCATCACCCTTATTGTATATTCCACCATAAGAATTGCTAGCAGCGGCTGTATAACCCTGGCCATGATTCTGACTGCCATTGTATGTTCCACCATAAGAATTGTAAGCAGAGGCTATATAACCCTGACCATGAATCTGACTGCCATTATACACTCCACTGTTATAGTTTTGACAGCTATCTGAAGGATACCTATGTTGATATCCTTGATTATCAGCTCTACTAGGATATGAACTATGACTACAAGGCTTGTTGGTCGGGTACAGAGAGGGTATATCAAGTTTACCTTCTCTAGTGCGAGCTTCATGCTGCATTGGACTCCGCACACTATGCAGTACTTCCTGTAAGCTGTCTGAAGGATATCCATATTCATATCCTTGATTATCAGCTCGTCTTTGAAATGAACTATGGCTATAAGCTTCACGTGTTACCTCCTGTGAGCTACTGTTCCTTAATTGCAGACTGTTTGCAATAAGACGATTAGCAGATTCTCCTAGATGAGGAGCTGAGACGGATCCAGTACGTTGTGGCCTTCCTTGATCACGTGCTTTCCGCCCGTTATCTTCATGCCATAGAGTTGGAGTATTTACATCTTGTTCACATACAGTCTTCTTTGGCATGATTACTCCATTAGGAGGCCTTGTGATGTGTTTGTGTGTTGGTGGGCACTTGTAAATAACAGAAAGCACTTGGTTGCCTGTGATATTTTCCATCCCCTTAATGGGTGAAATGAAGATAGTTGGGCATGCGTCTCCATGGCAAAGGCATAAGAAACCATTCATACCCCCACTAGCTCTAGGATCAATTTTTTCATTTACTTCAAGTCTTTCCTGCCCTGAAAGATGGCTACCTTGCTCATAAATTGAAAAAATATATGGTGCCAAAGGATGACTTACAGTCACAAAACACAAGTCATACATCACACTATTTCTCCGCACTTCCTCTGCTGTCAAAGTGCACTCAACCTTGTTAACCTCCGCGAGTAGGCGAGCTTCATCAATGAAAGGCAATTTTGCAACACCCTGCCAAGCAAAACGTTTACCATTCATGTCAATCTCAAAATCAGTAGGATAAAAGTCAATAATAGGAGACTTTGGATCAGTCATCAAGGGCCTATAATGTTCAGGAAGAGCATTTGAACTTGCAGCTGGAAAAACTCCCATGAGCTGATTAAATGGTTTGAATGGCTTCCCTAGTTCAAAGCTTATCTGCAACCGATCCAAATCCCTCAGATCAGATGCAAACGGAGCATAATGATATGGATAAAACCATTGCCATGAACATACTCCTTGGTAGTAATAACGCAAAACCCAGCACAGTCCTTCAGTATATTTCAAAACAACATCTTTTCGAAGTTTATCTTGTTCTTCTGAAGTGCGGACCATAAATTTTTCATTGTAATACCTTTCTTTCCACCCAGGCTCTCCTAGTCTAACATTATCCTCTTCTGGCGCATCACAATTGAAAAGATCTGATTTTTCTTTAAGTACAGTCTTCAGCTTAAGTTTCAATTCCTCCGAGATATCTTTTTCCTCTCTTTTAAATTCTGCATCAACCTCTTCTTCAGCTCTAACAATGGCTGCAGCAACACCGCCGTGTTGTTCAATAACCCGCCTCAGCTTTCTTGGAGTAACCAGGTGATCTGCACTGCGGATAGTTTGAGCAGTCAGTTGACCATTATTCGATTGCTCCACCTGATATGGTGATAGCTGAGGACCAGAGGCTAAACGTGCTTTATGAAAAGGCATCACTGGAACTATCAATTCAGGATTGATGTTGGGATCCATATTATCCCCATTCCTTTTTTGAGCCTTCTCGCACTTGACCCTTTCCATTTGGCGCTGATGTAGGCGACCCCTCTTTTGAAAGATTTTATCCTCATACAACCCAACAGCCTGAATAAAATGCTCCACTCGCTTCAAAACTGCCTCGCCTGAATCTGTCAAATAACCACCCATAGCCCTGAACTCTTTCTTGTACACAGCCATCAGCAAGTTAATTGCCCCCTCGCGGATTTCCAGTGTAGGCATGTGTGGCAGGAAATCATTGCCAACGAAAAAACAAATAAAGATAAAATCATCAACCAGCCGTTCAAAATCTACCTGAAATGGAGGGTTTGGTATCCTCAAGTCATACTCTAGGTATTCCCTCAAAGTCCAAATGTGCAGAAACTGATAGGGTTTCTTAGGGTTAGGGTTTTCTTCCCCGCCTTTCTCATCAAACTCTCCACTTTTTCGCTTGGCTTTTCCTTCACATTCAGCTGCCAGGTGCCCAATCTGGCCACACAAGAAACATTTATCTTGTTGCCCGGGTGTGAAGACAACCTCCCTGAGAATTGAGAAATGCACCTCGTGAGTTGCCAAAGCCAACATAATCAGATCAGCATCCAGGCCGTATAAGCAGTGCCGTGTGTTTGGGTCAAACCCAGGAAGATTTCTTTGAAGACGAATATATGACATTATTTTATGCTCTCCTTCCCCAGGAACATTTGCATCAGAGAGTATTACCTTTATATTCCGCCATCCAGGATCATAATTTAACCTGAGATGTATGTAATACTGCAGAGCTATAGATAATGTGGCCATAAATTCCGTACCTGGTGTAATAACATTCGAATCATATGCCTCAGACTTTTCTTTTGGGGTGAGTATGTGTCCCTCTGCTTCAAATTCTCTTCTCAGCCTTTCCTCTTCTGCAGCCGCATCAGCTGCATCTTTTGCCGCCCTGAAACGTCGAGAGCGCTGTTGATTCATCTTTGCTCTTGGTGCAACGCCATCGATTGCCATATACAAAAGCTTCCTGGGGCGCACTATTGCAAACAGCCTGTCTATGTAATCGAACATACACTGATATACCTCATCATAAGTTGAAGGCGAAGGCCGATCTTCAGGATGAAAACAGGGGTGAATAATTCCATTCATATCCAGATATAGATTATCATACTCCAAATTATTGGGATTTGGTTTGGTGGTGTCAATGGGTATAGTGACGCCGTTGATCTGCACTGCCTCCTCCTCCACAACATCTACTACAACCATCGGAAATTTATCCGACAGCCACCGATAGAACGCCGGAACACCCATCTTTTCCCCTCCAAGATCTCCTTAAAAATGTGCAATATATATCCAGATGTTGGCTCGCGCGCGCCCCCTGGTTCAAGAACTGTACCAGGATCCGGTGTTATAAGTTACACCCCCTGTGATAAATAGGTACGCGCCCCCTCGGCTCTGAAAAAATCTCCCTGCCTAAGAATGAAAGATAACCTGAGAACCGTGGCCCTTGAGCTTCACAGGCGCCCTACAAAGTAGGGTATATATGCGTAATGTGAAAATCAAAATATCATAATGAATCGGAATGGCGTGCAACTTCGTGTCGGTTTCATAGTTGGAAGATAGGGTTGGGTTCGGAAAAAAATAATTAATTTTATTATTTTAATTACATTGATAAATAGATGTATTTATTCCCATAATATTTCGGAATATTTATAATAATATACATAAATTAGAATATTATAATAATATAAATAAAGGCATATTTTCAAAGTATAATAATATAAATAAAGACATATTTTCAAAGTAGTTACATCATTTTTGTTTTTAGTAGTAGTGGATGATAAAAATTTAACTTTCACAAAATATTTTAGAATATTTATAATAATATAAAAATCAAATGTTGAGATTTGAGTTTTATTTCAAATGTAATTATGTCATTATTGCCTTTTCAATAAAAGACATTAAAAAATTAACTTTCTTTAACATAATAATAATATTCTAGTATGTTCATATTCTAGTATGTTCATAATAATATAGACAAATCAAAGATTAAGATTTGATATTTATTTCCAAAGTGGTTATGTTTTTTTGCTCTTTTAATTAAATTGATTAATTAAAAAATTGTCATTGAAGTGAATTATAGTTTTTGGGACATATGGTATTCAATAAGCCATGTATTACCGCTGCTGCTTCCTCTTCATCGAATTCATTTTGTTCTTCATCTAAATTATCTATGACCATAAGCATGGTATTGTAACAAAAAGTGGGGTAAATCTCTGTGGTTAAACTGTTCCTTTTTTATATGTATATATGTTTAACTCATATATTAACTATTTTTATCATTTAATAATAATTATGTAAATAGACATGTTTATTTTAAAATATGGTTTCCCTAATTTTAATTTAATTATTAGTAATTATTAGGTGGATGGTAGAGATTTAACCTCCATAGAATATGCTAGAATATTCATAGTAGTATTCACAAATCAAAGGTTAATATTTATCTCTAAGATACTTATGTTCTTCTAATAAATTTATCTCAAATTAATTAAGTAAAAAGAAAGTCATATCAACACATGTCATATTGGGCATATGGTATTGATAAAGCATAATATTGGCCCATGGTATTGTAGCAAAACTTATTTTCAAGTTAAGAATTTCCATAATAGAGTTAATATTTATCTCCAAGTTAGTTATGCTCTTCTAAGGAATTTATCTCAAATTAATTAATTAAAGAAAATGTCATATCAACATGTGTCATATTGGGCATCTGGTATTGATAAGCCATAGTATTGATCCATGGTATTATAACAAAACTATTTTCAAGTTGAAAATTTCCATGGTAGAGTTAATATTTATCTCTAAGTTAGTTATGTTCTTCTAATGAATTTATCTCAAATTAATTAATTAAAGAAAACATCATATAAACAAGTGTCATATTGGGCATGTGGTAAGCCATAGTATTGGAACACAACCTATTTTCAAATTAAGAATTTATCTCAAGTTAGTTATGCTCTTCTAATGAATTTATCTCAAATTTATTAATTAACTAGTGTAGATCCATCTTAACTCTAAATTTAACCAAGAGGGATCATTTTTTTCACTAATTATAAATATAACTTAAATATAACTGTAGAATTGAGGCTTCTGTGATCCATATCAAGTTTACGAGAGATTTTTGGCGAAAATCACATGAAATATCATTTGTCCACGCGTTTCAAACCAACTAGTGTGGTTCATCCTCAGGACAAGTTGAAGAAACAAATCCAGCTTTGCATGTTAAATAGTTTGAGCAGAGCCTCCAATGACTAACTTGAGCAACAGCTAATTTTGACTTTTGGACCAGGGTCATAATTTTTTTTTTATAATTTAATGGAAGTTAGTTATATTAGGTGACTATTCCCTTAAAATATATATATATATATATATATATATATATATATATAATTTTAATTGGTGTTTAAGTTAATAGTTAGTTGAAATTGACGGAGAGATGGCGGATTCCGGACAGGGGAAGGCTCGCGAGGGTTTGGGTTAGGGTTACAGGTTCTGCAGTTTACTGTGACCTCGCCGAACCACGGTTTTCACCCGCACATCTGTCGTTTACTGTGACCACGCCGGACCACCATTCACCCGCACATCTGTCGTTTTCACTATCTCAACCGTCTGACGCCTTCCCCATCATTTTTGAGTTGGTTGACCTTTTGGGAGAACGAAGGGTTTCTGTGCCGCATCTCCTGGTTGACAACCCGCAGACGGTTTCACGTTACCTACCCAGCTCGGTCCGTTTCTTGAGAATTGTCATACTCTCCGGTTTTTTCTACTATCTGAGGTGTCTGCCGTTCCGAGGAGCAGCTGGCGTCATGGAGGAACTCGAAGTCGTTGATTACACTGAAGACCCGCTGGAGGGGGTATCCATCTGGCGCTCCTCCTTCTCCACATCAGAAGGTATGTACAACTCTGGCCTCACCGAGAATTACACTTCGTATTCTCTTGGGGAACAGTCGCGGTCATATCCTGTGGTCCTCCCGGATGTACCTCCAACCTGGCCTGCGCTCTCTACCCCCCCTCACTCTCCGGCAACCCTTGGTTTCGTTTCCGGCTATTTGAACCCTAACCCTGGACTAGATCCCTCGGCGTCTGGTACTTTTTCCCAGCCGTTTTTGCCCCCTTTGTTGCCCATTGTCTCGGCCGGTTTTACCTCACAAGTCTCTCACGCCCCTCCGTCTGGCAGCTTCACCACTGTTCCTCCGCTCGCCGGTTCCCCCCCTGTTACTGAAGGCATCGCTAACCCATCCTCCTCGTACCCTAACCCTACCCCCCCGGTTGCTACAGCCCCTCCTCCGGGCCGGCCACATAACCTACCTCCTCCACTGGGCCCTAAAAAGAAGTACAGGTGTTTCAAATCCAAGGCGGACGACATCTTTCTCAGACTAGAGGAGGACATACAGTGGGGCAAGACAATGGAATTTGCTGACAGGGTACTGGTTGGGCGCATCAGAGGTCGGAACTACTCGGCAGCACGCTTGAAGTCCTGGGCAACTGAAGTTTGGGGTCAACATCTGGTGGACATCCCCTTCGTGCAAACATTCGTGAGGGGATGGTTCGCGTTGAGATTCGCTCGTGCTGATCATACCAATTGGGTCTTGTCCTCTTACTGGCATTTTGAACATGCCCCGGTGCTCCTTAAGCGTTGGACTCCCTTATTCGACCCCGAGACAGAGCAGATTGGCATTGGACCTGTTTGGATTCGACTCCCAGGCCTACCACTGCATTACTGGTCAGAAGATATCTTCAGGCGGATTGGCAATGCGATTGGCTCCTACATGGACTATGATAAATCTTACCAGCACACAGGCATGATGGCTTACGCTCGGATTCTTATCAATCTGGATACCAGGGGAGGACTACAAGAGTACATCACCATTCAATGGAGGGACACGGCTCACAAACAGATAATTGACTATGAAGGTATCCCGTATCGTTGCCGTAGATGTCACAAAGTGGGACATCTATACAGGGATTGTCCACTCCTCCGGAAAAGCAGGGAAAATGTTCAGGAAGGGGAGTCCGAGCATCCCTTGGACCATCCCCCTCGGCAGAATACTGAGAAGAGTCAAGAGGAGCGTGCAAAAGTCGTTGGAGAACCCCAAGGTCCACCTGATAATGCCGAAGCTGCAAAAGAAAGCTCAGTTTCTCACCCACCTTCGCCAACTCCAGTACACTCAGCGACTGAACAGGAGGACATCGCGACGACGGGTATGTTGTTTTCATCCCCCTCTCACTTGCCTCCTGTGTCTTGCATATCTGATGGTATTGCATCTCATCACATCATTTGCACGTCTTCTCTATCGGCACTTTTGACCTCTGTGGTTTTGCATAGATCCCAGGGCCATACCCATCCATCCTCCCTCATATGCTCCCTCCCGCTCCCCTCTCCCGCCACATCCCCTTGCCTGCCATCCCTGAAATCTTCCTCTCTCGCATCTCACCCCATCCCCTCCCCTCAGTATCTCCCCGGTACTCTCTTCGATCTCGATCGAAGGATAGAGGGTTTGATGCCATTGGTCTGGACTCTGAAGCCGCCCCTGTCACTCATAAGAACTCTCGAGGCCGACCCTCTCGCATCACTAAAGCTAGACACACTGCCGACGAAGAAGTCGCCCTTGGGCGACAACAAACCATTTTCAGGGCCCTTAGAGCGAAGAATGGCCCTCTCTTTCACCCTACATGAAGATCTTATCTTTTAACTGCAGAGGGTTTGCTAGTTTGCCCAAAAAACTAGCGCTCAGGAGACTGCTCACCTCGTCTCAGTCGGACATTATATTTCTTCAAGAAACCCTCTGTTCAGCTGAACCTCTAATCCACACTCTCAACTCCTGGCTGCCCAATTGGACCTTTCATGCATTGGATGCGTCTGGGAGATCAGGAGGTTCAGCTATTGGGATAAATAACAAAGCATTGGAGATCAGAAATATTTGGGGAGGCAGAGGCTTCATTGGATTGGACATTTTTGCACACTCCATTGAGATGGACATTCGCATCATCAATGTCTATGGCCCTTGTGTCGACAGGGCTAACTATTGGAGATCCTTACTTGAATCTGACCTTCTACAGGCAGATAACATTATTCTTGGAGGGGACTTAAACTTTTCAATGGGTTTTTGTGAATCTTGGGGACACTCGGCTCAGGTAGACTCCTTATCAGATACTATTTCCAATCTACTCGAGGAACATCAGTGGGTGGACATACCTTCAGCCAGGTTACAATATACTTGGACAAACAACCGCAGTGGAGATCAAAGCTTGGCCAGAAGACTTGACAGGTTCCTCATCAAGGAGTTTCTACTCAACAGACTTCCCTGCATTCGTCAATGGGTTGGAACTGGTGGCATATCTGACCATCGACCAATTTTCTTGGAAATAGCCTACATAAATCAAAAGATCAGGAGTCCCTTCAAATTTAATTCCTCTTGGTTAAAGGACCCATCATACATACAGTTGGTATCTAACTATTGGCAGACCAACCCTATTATGGAAGGTGAGGGTCATACTGAAGGCTTCATTAGGAAATTATCTGAACTTAAGAGGATCTCTAAAATCTGGGCACACCAGAAGCGTATCTGTGATGACAATACTCTGAGGGAGGCAGAAAGGGTCATCGCTTCGCATGAGGACACATCAAATGGCACCTTCCCCACTCCTGAGAGCAAAGAACACTACTCCTCCCTCATCATGAAGCGTTCACATATTCTGAAGGAAAGAGAAGAAAGTTGGAGGCTTAGGAGCAGGGCAATATGGCTCACCGAGGGAGATGATAACATGAAGTTTTATCATAAATTTGCCAATGGGCGCAAAACCATTAATACTATTTGGGAATTGCGGGATGAGCGGGGACAGACAGTTTCAACTCAGAGGGATCTGGCCAGGCTAGCTACAGAGCACTTTAGGGGTATATACAAAGCCCCTAGAGATGTAAACATCATGGAGATCATGCGGGTGGCTGAACATTTTCCCAGGTTTGTTCTACAAGAAGACACGGAAGATCTACTGAAGGAAGTAACCATGGAAGAACTGGAGGCAACTTTAAAATGGTTTAAAAAAGATAAAAGCCCAGGTCCAGATGGGTGGACCATTGAGTTTTACATTGCTTTTTTTGAAATCCTGGGGAATGACCTTCTCAAGATCGTGGAGAACTGCAGAAGGAGTGGCAGAATATCCTCAGCCATCAAATCCACATTCATAGCACTTATTCCTAAATCGAACAATCCTGTCTCTTTCAATGATTTCCGCCCCATATCCCTCTGTAATTGCCTATACAAGATCATTGCTAAGATCATAGCCAATCGTCTGAAGCCTATTCTATCTCGTCATATATCTCCAGAGCAATTTGCCTTCCTACACCACAGACAGATTCATGAAGCTATTGCTACAGCACAAGAACTCATGCATACAATGCAGCTCAAAAAGCAGAAAGGAATGATACTAAAGGTGGACCTATCCAAGGCTTTCGATAGAACAAACTGGCTCTACATCAGACTGCTGCTGACCCATCTTGGATTTCCCTATGCATACATCAAATGGATAATGAGCTGTATAACTGATGTATCTTACAGTGTGCTTCTTAATGGTGAAGCTACATCCTTTTTCAATTCGGAGAGAGGCCTCAGACAGGGATGCCCTCTCTCGCCCTTGCTATTCTTACTTATTATGGAAGGACTAAGTAGGACTATTACATCTGCTCGAGATAGAAATCAGCTGACAGGCATTAAAATCGCTGAATTTTTTTATCTCACTCATCTATTATTTGTTGATGACATTCTGATTTTCTTAAATGGCAGTATCGGGGACACCACGACCCTTCAGAACTTATTCATTCTTTTTCAACAAGCCACAGGGATGGTGATAAATGACAGCAAATCCACGATTACTACTGTCGGTTGCACACAACATGAGATCACATACTCAACACAACGCTTCCCGTTCACCTCTTTGAACTTGGCAGAAGGTATAAAATACCTGGGATTTAGACTAAAGCCTCTCGGTTACAGGATTGCGGACTGGACTTGGCTCATTGCGAAAGTGGAAAAAAGACTACAGGTATGGTATCATAAATATCTCTCTCGGGCAGGCAGATTGATTCTCATCAAAGCAGTAATTGAAGCCACTCCAGTCTACTGGATGACCCTGGCCTGGATACCTAAAGGTATTTTGAGTAGATTACAAAGTATATGCTGTAGATTTTTATGGAAGGGACACCAACCAGGGAAGCTTTTTGCCTGGGTTAAATGGGATACCATTGCAAAACCCAAAAGTTGGGGAGGGTGGGGCATCAAGAGGCTTGATCTATTTTCCAGAGCATTAGCGGCCAAGCTCGGTTGGCAGCTCATCACCACTAACAGTCTCTGGTCCCGAGTTGCACAAGTGAAGTACATCAGGCCAATGAATCTAATGGACTGGTTCCGTCAGCAGCATGAATCAAGACATAACATATCTAATATCTGGAAAGCGGTTATCGGCTCACTTCCTCTTCTGCGTGAAGGCATTACATGGCGTATCAAGGAAGGCAATGTTGTTCGAATCGGTTTGGACCCGTGGGTAGGCTGTGGCAACGCCCATAGACTATCTGCAGACTTATTAAGATACCTACACAGCAGAGGAGTTACACACATCAAGCACATCGGTGACAACGACAATTCTTCCTTTCTTCAGCAGGCATGGGTATCAGCACGAGATTTGGAGATACCGGTCCAGTGGCAGCATGAATGGCAGGATTACACGGATGCCCTCACCCAGGCACATATCAGACTCACTGATGGACCGGATGAGATAATCTGGGCCTTTGCAAAACATGGAGTATACACCCCGAGGCAAGGTTATATAAGGCTTATGGAATCTTACAAGCCATAGGACATCCTTCCAACCTGGAAAACACTCTGGAAGCTCAAGGCAGCCCCTCGCACACGTTTATTGATGTGGAACATCCTCTTCGACAAGATCCCTACCGGGACCAACCTAATGAAGAGATCATTTTATGGCCCCTTCTGGTGCCACTTGTGCCGCAAGGATGAAGAAAGTACAGAGCATCTTTTTCTAAAATGCACTACAACAATGGAATTTTGGCAATCCATCATCACTCACTATCCTACCTTAAAAAACTGGCAGGGGCACAATCTCATGGATGCATGGAACATATGGTGTCAAAATCACTCAGGAAAATACATTAATATGCCACTGCTAGTATGTTGGGCACTTTGGATAGCGCGTAACCAGGCCATCTTCAACCTCAAGTCCCCCCATTGGCCTGTCATATTGCACCACACGATCGCCGATTTTGACTTGCTTCCAGATGTGGAAACCAGTGTCCCTCCCCGCACCATCAGACCTGAAATCATTGACAAATCTAAGCCCTGGGCATATTTTGATGGCTCTGCTCAGGAGGCAGGCTGTGGGGGTGGAGCCATCCTTTACCTCAATGAATCTCATTGCTTCAAGATCCAAATTAACTTAGGCAGGGGCACCAATAATTTTGTTGAACTGTGCACAGCAAAACATATTATACACTTTGCATTGCAAAAACAGTGCAGACACCTGCAACTTTATGGAGACTCTAAAATCATTTGCAACTGGCTGAATGATGCATCATATTGCTATGCATTTTCATTGAGGCATATATTAGATGAAGCTAAAAGATTGATTACATCTTTTGACTCCTTTGTCTGTCAACACATTTACAGGGAACAAAACACAGAAGCAGATCAACTATCAAAAGAGGCAGCGCACAGACAAGGAAATGACTGGTTGATACAAGAGGAGATAGATGGAACTTTCTACCAGCATTATCATAGACCTTTTGATGATCCTATAGAAAATGGGCTATAAGGCCCTCATATATATAGAACAACTTTTGTATTATCATGTATATATTTCCACTACTTTGTCACGAGTTGTAACTCTTTTTTGGTAAAGTGCAGCCTTTTTTGTTGCTCTCTGCGTAGAGCAGGACTTATTTTTTGATCTACTTATTTCAGTTACATCTAGTACAACCTTAGTGGACTCCCTGCGTGGAGATATTTCAGACATTCCTTACGATCTATAGTTTGTGAACTCGTCATGCATCTTTGCCTCCATATGCATATGCACTTGGCATCTACAAAATGTAATTTCTTTATATCAATAGAAATTACGACTTTTTTCCATGGGAAAAAAAAAGTTAATAGTTAGTTAAAAATGTATTATTTAATAAATACATAAAAATTATAAGTTATCTAATAATTTAAATGGAAGTTAATTATATAAAGTGACCTTTCTTTTAATATATGTATAAATTATATATATATATATATATATATATATATAATTTTAATAGGTTGTTAAGTTAATAGTTAGTTAGAATTTAATAAATACATATTAGAATGAGAAAATAATATTAAGTTAAATTAAATATCTAATTGTTAAATTAACCAAAAAAAACAAATAAATAAATAATAATAAAAATAAATAAATAAATAATTTATCAAAAAAAATTAATTAAGATCGTAGTTAGTTAAAAGTACTAATATTACAAAAATATTAAAATGAGTCAAGGGGTGGAAAGAGTAAAAATATTTTAATTAATCAGAAAAAATAATTGTAAATGCTAAATTAATTTAATAGTATCTAATAGTTAAAAAAAAAATAGAGGAGCCAAAAAACGAATGGGGGTGGGGGTAGGAACCAACTAGGAAGAGAGTGCTGGGACCCAACACCTACTGATTTTCCAGCCTTTCTCTCTATTGAGATTGCTCGACCTCTTTTCAATCTCGAGAGCTTCCCTAAATTTCCGATGATGGAACTGCGAAACTCTAACAATAACACTAGCCTCCTCAATACAAACATGATGATTGGTTTTTTCTGCATGTTCAGCTAAGGTGGAAGACTTTGCTCTCCTATGCTTAAGGTCAGCTGCGTGCTCACTAATCCTTTGATTAATGGAGCGACCAGTCTCACCAATATAGGGGTCCCACAAGAACAAGGGATAATATATACCCCTTTCATATCTTTAGGGTTGATAGGATCCTTCACTGATCTGAGGGACATATGAATGGTCTTAAGGGGCCTAAAGGTCACAGGGACACTATGCATCTTGAGAATCCTTGCAATCTTATCAGTGGTCCCGTGAACAAATGGAAGATGGACACATGGAATCCGTTCCTTCAGTTCCCTTTTAGCAAGAGAATTCTTGGCAGCTTTAAGGAAAACCTTATGACCCATGTATCTAATATAACCATTCTCAACAAAGACATCAAGGAGATGGGATTTTTCCTTCTCAAAACTCTTTTTATCCGAGATCCTTAGGGCCCAAGTAGCAAGGGTATTAAGAACAGTTTTATGTAATTTGATTGAATCAAAATATTTTATTGTAATTTTTTATTTTATTTTATTTTGACAAGTTAAAATGTTAAATATTACATCTTTACCATAGCACACTTCTCAACCCAAAGAAAATGTCATATAAACATGTGTCATAGTGGGCATGTGTATTGATAGGTCATAATATTGGCTCATGGTATTCTAACGAAAGTTATTTTCAGGTTAAGAATTTATATGGTAGAGTTAATATTTATCTCCAAATTAGTTATGCTTTTCCAATGAATTTATCTCGAATTAATTAATTAAACAAAATGCATATCAACACGTGTCATATTGGGCATGTGGTATTGATACGCCATAGTATTGGCCCATAGTATTGTAACAAAAACTATTTACAAGTTAAGAATTTCCATGGTAAAGTAGGGTGAATTTTCATGATTAATAATACCGTTTAACTCACATATTAATTATTTTTATAATTAATAATAATAATAATCTAAAATAAAGATAATTTAGTTAATTTTTATGATTTTTTTAAATCTGGCCAATGTGATTGATGCTTATCATGGATTGATGTCTATCAACATTTACCAATTATTTAATTTATATGGTTGAACTAATAAAAACAATAATTTAAAATAAGATTACCCCGATCGAGGTGTGTGCCTCTGCTTTATGTATCGCCGCCCCCCACACGCTCAAGGTAATGGGTGTGGTGACCCTTGGCATGAGTGCATGCAAGGGTGGCGGGAAAGGTGGCAGTGAAGGTGACGAGGTAGGATGTATAGGAGAGCACGTCAGACAAGTGGGTGAAGCTGGAGTGTTGGCTCGCGGATGAAGGAGGTGATGCAGGGGAAAAGGAAGGTGATGACATCATCGGCATCAAGGTTAGAGACAGTCTGCAATTGTTTACGGGTATGTTTTTCGGCTTTTCTCCTCCATTGCAATGACATCTTGTTTGGGGTTTTGCTGGTAGGAGATGGAGAAAAGTAGGAATGTCGATTGGGGGGTTGAGAATTGTTGGTGGCAATGGGGTATGCAACTAGTTACAATTGCTTGGTTATGCGCCTATATCTTGCACTTGTCGAGTATCGCCTATGGCCTCTGTTGTGTTTCAGGCCCTGTGTTGTTTGGTATGGGTATCGCCTCTGGCCTCTGTTGTGTTGACCCTGTGTCGTTTGGTATGGAGAACCCGGGTACTGCAACCCGTGGTTGGTGCAGGGTTGGTCGCAGGAGGCATGTGGGTTGTGGCAATGAGACGGATGTTGGGGGAAGGGGGGAGCAGTCAAGATGTTGCATATGAGTAAGTTCATACTGTCATAGCTAATGCACTATTTGGGCTACTATGAAACTCTACTGTGGATATGGAAATGCTAGGGGCTTAGAGTGGAAAGTTGGGTATGAAAAAGACAATGGCATTGCTAAAATCTCCCAAGATGAGGGGGAAGGGTTTACAATTACCTCATGGCAATTTGTTGGCTTGAGGTTGGGCTTACTCGCATGGCCTTGGCAAGGGGCTGCCTACTCGACTGTGACTGTGAGGTATTAGGTATGGAGGTGGGGTGTGATAGAGGGTTGTTGGAGGCAGACCCCCTCTGGGGACTGGTTCTCTGCCCATTCTAGCTCTAGCTTCGATAGTAAAAGGATAGGAGAGGAGCACGGCGAGGCTAACCTCACTGTCAATATAATTCAGGGAAGGAATCAAAGCCACATTATATTAAATTGTTTTCGATTAACAAATTGTCGTTGTGAACAGGGCTTGGGAAATTCTGATATGGCTCGACCCACGCGAGTTTGTGGACGAGGGAGGTGGGGCCAAGGCCCCAGGAAGGATAAGGAGCCGAGAACATTAGAGCCCCGCAGGGGAAGAAAATCGCTAGAACACCTTATCAACAAAGTTGTTGAGGCTTGTCGTGAGGGTACTAATGAAGGAATTCGTAAGCTACTAGAAGAATGGGAAGAGGAGATTAAGCAGGGCAGTGAGACTGAGGAGGATATGGAAAACTGGAGGACCCTAGTACCGGATCCGAGCAACACCAGAGGAAGAATTACATAGTTCAAACAGACCTTATACCTCTATTGGTTGATGAAAAGTCTATTGGGAAAAGCTATGGAACAAATCTTGGTAGGCATGGCAGTTTCACTCCAAGGTATGTCGAGCTACAAGCAAGACCTGCAAAAAATTCAATTCCAACTCCATAAGCAAGACATTAGGTTGGACATAATTGAAAGACACATTCCATGCATCTTAGAACTGTTTGAGATGCCTGGATCAACAGTCAAGGACCTGACACCTGTGGAATCGACCTCGGAGGAGCAGAAGGGCTAGTCATTTTACTATGTTTACTTTTGTTTTATATGCTTGTAGCTTTTAATTTCCGTCATTCAAGTATATGTATAGATAGAAACATAGAGTATGGACATGAAACAGTGACATATTTAGATTGGTTAGAAAGATTAAAACTATATTGTTTTTGGATGTCTTACAATGTGGATAGGTGGTCAACAGACTTGGTTACCCACCTGGGCAAGTTGAGGCCACCTAGTCAATCTATGTGGTGTAAATTTGCCTACACCTTGCCAATCTATGTGGTGTAAATTTGGCTATGATTGAACAGAAAATGAAAAGGTCTTGCCAAGCTTAACAAAAAAATAATAATTTAAAATAAGATTATAATTTAGTGAGTTTTTATGATTTTTAATTTTAGCAATGTGAGATGTATCATGTATTAAGTGTTTTGATACTTACTATGGATTGATGCCTATCAATGCTTATCAACTATTTAATTTATATAAATTTATTATTTTAATTATATAAAAATAATTTGAAATTCTCATTTTTCATTGTAATTATCTTCAGTAAAATATATTATAATTCCTAACACGAACATTAAAATTATATACATATATATACATACATCTATATATATATATATATATATATATATATATATATATATAACATATTTTTTAACACATATATCTATTTTTTTAAAGATTAAATAAAAATATATGACATGTCACAAAAGGTAAACCCCCTAATAGATAAAGTCATAGATTAAAATTAAATACAAAGATTTTTGGGCTATATTATTAAGGCGTAGTTTAATTTATAGATGAAATGATATTTTCCACAATATTTTTTCTGGTTAATTTTAATCTAAATCTTGCATGGATTAGATTTTTAAAAACTTTAGTTTAAGTTGTTTAATTAGTAGAAGTTGAGTGCTGAGGGGTTTTTGGGGTGCTAAATCCATTTATGCATTCAAAAATGTATTTTAAACAACAAAAATGTATTTTATTTAACAAAAAATCACAAGTTTGCTTGAAATTGTATCACCTTGTGAAAAAGGTTATTTTGTTTATTAGTTAGACTATGTCTATTATTAATATTTAAACATACATTTTCAAGTCAAGTTGCTAGTGACATAATAAACATGAAAGAAACATTTAGGATGGAAAATTTCAAATGTTTTTGGAATAATTCATGGAAATAAAAGAAAAGTGTAGTTTTATTAATATATTTTTTAATTTTTTTGGTTAAATAATTCGAGCATAGAATTAAAAGAAAAAATGTAGTTTTATTATTAGATTTTTTAATTTTTTGGTTTAATTTGGTGTGAAATTTGGTAGGAATTTTTTGGAATAATAAATTTGAACTTGGTAATTTACATAAAGTGAGGGTCCTAAAAGTTTTTCATGACGTTGAATTCATTTATGCATTCAACAACCCATTTTAAACAATGAAAATTCATAATGTTGCATTTTTTTTTTATCACTTGACTATATCTAAAAGAGATAGGAAAAAATCAATTTCGTTTAATTTCCCAAACCCAAACAATATATACATGTTATTGTAGATAAATTCTTTTAATTTATTTTTTATTCACAAATTGTGGTGGATAAACTAGAGAGTTTGTCACAACATATCTACTAAAATATATTAGAAAATAAAAAATCTACACTATGAGGGTTTATTTCTCTTTAGATTTATGGATCTGTAAATTATTGTTTATTGTGTATACGCATGCAAATTATACTTATGCAGAAAATGGAGAACAACGAAATAAAAACTTGCAAACACAATTGACACAAGATATAACTTGAGAAATCTTTTCGAGAGAAAACCCAACTGGAAGGTGATGCCGCTATGCTCTCTTTCTCTCAATAGAAAATTGTCGCAAGTACAAATAAATAAAGCTTGTGGCCCCTGGGCTACTACAATGCAAAAATCCTCTTTGTGTGCTCTCTCCTTATCCCTATTAGCTACTCTACTAATCTATGGAACAAAATGCACTGGAAAACAATGGAACCTCTTTTCCTCCTAGTGGTCTGATTATAATACAACTCAATAGCCTACTAGTGGTTAGGTTTGACTCCTTCAACTCTTAAATAGAATTACAATATATAATCTTCTAGAGTCTTCTTCATTCCATGAATAATGAGGTCTGACATGGCCTCCTCTCAAATTATGGTAGTCAAAATAGGAAGGTCAACTTCTGAGTGGCATAAATTTTGCATACAGACTCAGATTGAGGTGATTTTTGAACGGTTGGAAAAGTATATTTGTGTGGAATAGAGAAAAAAGAGTCATGTTAAAGAGACAAAGTTTTACCACCCCCCCCCCTCCTCCAAAAAAAAATGTTGTTTGATGCCTCAAAATGCTCTCGAAGTGTTTTAGACACCAATACGGTAAATTGGGTCCAGCCAGTAAAAGTGGTTCGTGAGCTTATTCCTCCAGTTTTTCCACTCTAAAAGCATTGAGATAGATGGCAAACAATATAATGATCCAATCCAGATATTTTTTTTTGTAAGCTTGGCAGGGCCCTTTTATTTCATATCAAAAAGTAGACATGAATACGTACATATCCAACAATTGTTATATGGCCTCAACCCACGCACCGGGAAACCAGATATGTTGGCCATCTAACTGCATGATAAGCCATCCAAAATTCAAATGTTTTCAGATTGTCTAAAAGTGCAATATAAGTCTGAGTATCCTTAATATTCCTAATATCTAGATATCTAAAACAACAATTAAACTTCTATAAAGCCATCCAAAAACACTACTCAAAATTTTCACAAAAACAACCATGCTAGTCAGTCCATTACTCGTCTGAAGAGTCAACAGGTGTTGGATATTTGGCGCTGGAACCCGACAGCTCTGTCTGTGGGAGACAAGGGATATGCTTCTCAATTCGACTGAGATGAACATTTTGAAGTTGGATTTGACGTTGTATCAACTGAAATTCCTTGTGAATTTCCTGGAGCTCAGAATTTGGTTTAGATGGCCCAGTTGGGCTGGACCCAATAACTTTTGCCACTATGTTCTTCATAAGCCAATATAAGTAAACCAACTGCTGGAATTGGGTGTATCTGCCCCTAGAATGACTAGGATCCTACACTAAGGATAACCACTCTCCCAAATCAGGATCAATGTTTTCAGCTTGCTCCTTTAATTATGCTTCCCAACCTAATATCAATTGACGAGCAGGAGGAGGGGTGCTACTATAATAAGCCTAAGTGGCTTCTCAAGCTTTTCCCACTATACCACGACGACCTCTTCCCCTAGTTGGCGGAGGCGGGGCCTGCCTTCCCCACGCCCACAACCTCTGCTATGACCCTGAGCATTGCCATCTTGACCAAAATTCCTTTTGGAAGAGGCGGGATAAACCATTATACTGAAATTAAAATAACATAGGTGACCACTGACCCTGAAGCAGACCACACAAAGAGGCACTAAACCTAGACTATCAATACTTCCAATGTCTTTCAACTAGAATCTCAACCAAGCATACACCCGACTTATTAAGAGACAAAAAGGCACAAGAGCATAACCTAGCTGGAAGCACAAGATACTTGTACAAATACGAGATCATAATACAAAATAGGGATAAGCAGTAAATTCAAAATACCCATAAACCTCCTCAGCCTTAGCTCAACCACAGCTCAAAAGGTTGTAAATATTTTTCGTCAGAGCCTACGATCCTTTTGGAGACAGGGGTGTCCACCATGCAGGGTTACCATCTACCCAAATTACCTAGTCCACTTGGAGCGGTTGGTAAATCCTTAGGTAACTTTCATAATTTTAAGTCCATACCCCCATTACATTAGAAAGGAGCTCGACCTTAATTTCTAAATGCAAATCCATCAAGGATAGAATAATTCTGTAAAGCACAGAAATACTGGTAGAGCGCATAAGTATGGCTTCACATTTCATGATACTTGCTTCAAAAACTACCCAGATTGCCACAGGACTTTCCGAAATCCGTAATTTAGAAACAACGATGAAACTAGTCAAACAGAGACACATAACCAGGTCTGAGAAGATGAGATTAGGAGTGACAATAAAATCATACCCGCACCAATTGCTCACCTCCTAGAAGCCGCGGATGTGACTGAGTCTCCCACCCACTACTGTTCTTGAGACTAGGAGAGAACGCCTATTCCCATTCAACAATCAAATCAAATTGGAGCAAAAACACCAAAGAAATCTAGATCTTTTACCCCACGTCTCTCAAGATATCCTCCCTCGTTCAATGCCACCTTACACATGTAGACGATTGAATGTGAGTCATCGACCAACCACCTCTCCTTATGGTCTATCATTACCCTGTCCTTGGCTAGAATCCCACCAAGGCCGTTGCACCATCTCTCACCCTGATTGGGGAAATCCAGATCAATTTTGATATGCAATATTATATATATAAAACATATATGATTATAAATTATGATTTTTTTTAAAAGAGAAAAACTTTATATTAAATAAAAATAAATAAATTTTATTTAAAAATATTAAAAAAATTCAATTATATGCTATCTCTTAAATATTTATTATTTAAATTGAAAATAAAATATTAAAGATGTGTTTATTGCGTTGAGAGTGTTATCACTGAGGTTGTTCCCAAAAGTTGTAAGAAAGGAAATACAGTCGAGGTAACCACAGACCAATCTTTTAGATACAGATTCTAGCCAATCTGCATCCAGAGAGGGCTCTCTCTTTTTAATTTAGCTTTGTTTTGAGGTATGTTACGCTAGCTATGGAGTGCAAGGGTTGTGTTCAAAGTTTGGTTGGAGGAATAGAAATTCAACAGAACTGTGAGGTGAAGTTGAAGCATTTCAGTCCATTGGGCATGATGGAGTCAAAGAAAGATGGTTTCGTGGGTTAAGTTTCTTATCAAGGATTTATTACAGAGCAAGGTACTCAAACATGGGGCAATGGATAAGCTAGAATCAGATGGAATGGAGTCAATGGGTGAAGGGAAATTAAGAATCCTTCATCATGTTGACAGAGGGATAATGGATGATTACTGCCAAGGAGCAATGAAGGATTCCTTAGCTAATATTCAAGGTGAAAGAACCAAGGGAAACAGGAGCAATTAAGAATTCACTGTTTATGCTAATTCTGAAGAAAACATTGATAATAACAGAGACTGAACACAGAGTGCAAACAAGCAAATTATGGGCTATTCTTTCTCTCTATTATTAAGATTATGAAATATAGATGATATAATAAACACAAAAACTGCAAAATACAAGTTAGAAGAGACTTATTGATCCATGAAATGGTTCAAGAATTCTGAAACATGGTCCTCAACATCAATTCTTCATCTAGTGAGCAAGACAAAATGGTTCCAACAGCCTTTTATTCCAAAAAATCTCTTCAGTATTACAGTCAAAGCTCTGAACATTCACCACTAATCGACCAACCCCAAATACTTCATCTGAGGGGGTATTTATACAAAACATCAAGATATTATGCAAAATCTCTGATAGAAGATAAATATCTACTGATAATTAATGTTTCTCTTACACAGATAGAGACAAACAATCTCGAAAATAGAGAGACAATAAATGGTGCAACAAACTCGTGCTGCGCTGGTTGATCTAAATTAAAGAGAAGTACTGGAGGTAGGTGCTGTAAGTTGGTCTCCCAGCTGTCTTCCACTGATCCTGTGCGTTGATTTTCTACTTTGGCTGGCCCTTCTTTAATGCTGATGTGATACGCTTTAATTTGCAGGACCGTGGTTCATTTCTGTTCTACGCACTTACAACAGATGGTGTACAACTTTTATTTGAGCCATGATAAGTCTACAGGATCTCTAGCATGCTTTGCCACCACTCTGGTCCTGGTATTTGATGTCTCTGCAGCTTCCTTAAAGTCTCATCAGTCTCTGTGTACCTGAAAAAATTAGGTGGGGTGGTGAACAGATGCTTCACCTCATGCTCTATGTAAAAAATATTTTCCAGGCTGTCATAAAGGGACTGGCCAGATGGAAGTGCCTTTTCTGTTGAAATACTTGAAGATGCACTAGCTTGATTGACATAAAATGTATTTAACTTTGTGACATAATCCTTGTGCTTCATCAAACGATCATTATCTCCCACAGGACTTGGCAAACCCTTTTGATCTAGGACTGTAAATCTGTCTGTGAAAGAATCAATTTCTGCTTGCATGTCTTGGCATCTTCTGTCCAGGTTTTGCATTAGAGTTCTCATGGTCAAAACTCTCTTGACATCCAAAATGGTACATGTTCTGTCTCTGATATCTAATGCTGCCAGTTCTTCACTGGTCTTGTTATTCAAAAAATTGATTAGCCTGTTAGCTTGTGTTGAGAATGCAACAAGATTATGGAGCTTAGTGGAAAAGAGTCGCCTTCACTAAGTGGGCCCGCAGGCTATTTTTGGCGCAAAGTCTATTTTTAGACATATGGATCATGGTCTATGAGTTGCAGTATGTTATTTGTGGATGATTGGTCATGTCGGTAAAAATATATGGACTTCTATTTTTAGACATATGGGCAGGTTTCTATTTTTAGACTGCCAGGCTAAAAATAGAAAAGTCAAATATTATTAGCTCATAATAATATTTGGACTATAAACATTATCTTATCCTCTTGGAGCACTTTAGTTTGAGCTACAGATGTGGAACATGCAGCTCTCAGAAGGAAATACACTTTTCTTATGGGTCAGTTGAGCTATTGCATGTAGGACTTCAGTTAGAACTCGTGTGGTTGAGTTTGGTGGAGTTGGTTTTGGAGTTGATGGAGTTGTGTTCAGTTTGACTTGGTTGAACTAGTCGTATTCAGTCTAACTAAAGAATACTCTAGTAATGAGTTGTGTGAATTAAATATTAATTAATTCACTAATTATTAACTCATAAAGCAACTGAAGCATACATCAGTTAACTCAGTGCATGGACAGTTCAGTGGAGACAGGTGTTAGAGGTTGAGATTGCTATCAGTTGTGGCTATAGTTGTGCATGAGATCTTGCGCAATCAATGGGATTGAGTTATGCCAATGAGGACTGCGCAGTGTGGTCCAATACCAAGGTAATTGTAGCATGTGCTCACGTGATTTTCACTTTGGATTGTGCAGTGGAGGCAGGCAAAGCAGTGGAGGAGATTTGAGCTGTGATTGATCAGATCTGAGCTAGTTTTGTGTGTAACGGGTGGAGATAGTACTGAGTACTTGTGAGGAGTATTGTACTATGTATTGTTACATGTTCTCTATCATTATAATATACAGATAGTGTGGGGTTTTCAGCTGTATGCTTTCCCTCGGTTACATACTATGTTAATGTGTGCATGCGATTGATGTTTCATTGTTTTTAATGCTGCAAAATTGATGATCAACGTAGAGGAGGTTATGTATTATGCATGTATTCCGCAATAGTGTATAATCAGGATAATCTCTGTGAATAAGTGTCATATTATTCAAAATTTCTACTTGGTATCAGAGCTGTTGATCATTAGATCTACTATTCAGAAAGTGTTTACATTTTATTTCTTCAGGCAGAGTCTGTAATCGGGCCAGGTAGCCTCTGGATTCATCCTTCCTTGGGAAGGTGAGATATCCAGTAAAAGCCCATACAGTCAATCTCTGTATGAGAAATACTTTTTTCTCACGGATTGTAGATCAGAAGCGGTTGAGTTTTGAGCTGGTGGAATTCGAATTTGCAGCAGTGTTTTCTTGGTATCAACGTGGCAATGTCTTTCAACGAATTGCGATTGGAGTATGCTCTTGAGGGCAGCTCGAACTATATTGCATGGAAGGACAGGATGGAGGTGATGTTAGATGATAATGGGCTGAAGGATTTCATAGAGGCTGAGGTCCCAAAGCCTACTGATACTGCGCAGGTTGATGCTTGGCAAAAGAAGACAACAAAGTGTCGAAGGATTCAGTTGGAGGGCGTGAAGGATCACATTGTGTCCAGCCTGCATGGAAAGGCTTCTCCATACTTGATGTGGAAAGCGTTGACAAATCTATTCCAAAGCAAGAGCGATCAGAGGAAGCTGGCACTCAAGGATAAACTCAGAAACATTAAATGCAAGAAGGGAGACAGTATGCCCAAGTATCTCACAAAGTTCACTCAGTGCAGGGATGAGCTGGGAAGCGTGGGGGTGACTGTCGATGATGAGGACTTGGTGAGCTTGGCTCTCCTTGGTCTTCCGAAGAGTTGGCATTCCTATCAGAACTCTGCTAATGGTCGGGAGAAATTGCCAGGATGGGAGAGACTTTGGTCAGATATTGTGCAGGAGGAGATCAGGCGGAATACTAGGGACGGATCTTCATCAAAGGGACATGATGAAGAAAATTGCGCTTTGGCTGCCAAAGCAAAGAAGGGGAAGAACAAGAAAGCTTCTCATTCCGGTGCGAAAGGCAAGAAGCATGACATGTCCAAGGTGAAGTGCTTTCACTATCACCAGCACGGACACTATGCCACTAATTGTCCGCAGAAGAAGAAGAACAAGCAAGCTACTAGATCTGCAGCAGGAGAGGCTCTAGCCTCGCAGTTTGAGCTTGATTTTTCATTGATCGCATGCTTGGTTTCAAGTGTGATGGGATCGGTATGGTTCTTGGACAGTGGTGCGTCTTTTCACATGACAGGAGATCGAGATTTGTTTTCTGATTTGGAGGAGAAAGATCTTGGAGTGCACATGATGGGCGATGATGGTAGATATAGTGCGACCGGTATCGGTACCATTTCCTTTGAGAGGGAGTCTGGTAAAACCTTCGTATTGAAGGAAGTGATGCATGTTCTAGGATTGAAGAAGAATCTTATCTCTGTGGCGATGTTAGAAGACAAGGGATATGATGTTGTTTTCAGCAAGGGAAAGGCTTTCCTGCGCAGCAAGACAACTGGAGAAACCCAGAAGATAGGGGTTTGAGTGAGGAACCTTTATCAGTTGCATGTAGATGGCTGCGGAACAATGGCATGCAAGGCAGAAGGATTGGTGAGTCGGGATGATGGCGAGCTGTGGCACAGGAGATTGAGTCACCTTCACCATGGAGCCTTGAAGATACTGCAGTAGATCACTACTGGGTTTCCTAAAGGCACTCTTGCGCAGTCAGATCAGTGCAAGGGGTGTACTTTGGGAAATTTTGTGAAATCCACCTTTCATGAGAAGGATAGTCGCACCATGACGATCCTTGAGAGAATTCACATAGACGTGTGTGGACCTTTCTCAGTAGCTTCGACAGCAAAACATAGGTATTATGTGATCTTTGTTGATGATTTCTCTCGAAAGTGTTGGATCTTTTTCATGCAGAAGAAGAACGAGACATACTCAAAGTTTTGTGAGTTCAAAGCACTGGTCGAGAAGGAGTCAGGGAAGAAGGTGAAGGCTCTTAGGAGCGATAATGGTGGTTAATACATCTCTGGCGAGTTCAAGGACTTTTGCAGTGCAGAAGGGATTCGAAGAGAGCTCATAGCTCCCCATAACCCACAACAGAATGAGGTTGCTGAGCGGAAGAACAGAACGATCGTGGGTGCTGCACGGGTAATGTTGCATGATCAGGGCCTACCCCTTCACTTGTGGGCGGAAGCATGCAATATTGCAGTATATGTGCAGAACCATTGTCCTCACAGGATACTTGGCATGAGTACACCCGAGGAGGCTTATTCTGGTAAGAAGCCTGATCTTTCTCATATGAGGATTCTTGGTGCTAACTTTTACATGCATGTGACGAAGAATTCCAGGAAGAAGTTGGAGCCGACCGCAGAGGTTGGGATATTTGTGGGGTACACTGATACGCCCCACAACTATTGTGTGTATTTGCTAGACAGTGGCAAGACTGTTGTGTGACGGGATATAAAATTTCAGGAGGAGAAAGCCATGAAGTGTTCGCTTAAGAGGGAGCCACACTTGCATGCAGATGAGGAGCTATTAGTTCCTAAGGATGAGCTTCAGGATGTGGATCAGCCACAGGACGAAGTTCATGGAGTGGAAGAGACCACACATGCAGCGCCAACCATCAGAGGACGAAAGTTCTTGACAGAAGCTGAGCGACTGGCTCAAGATGCAGAGAAGGTTGTAGGACCACCTACAGCTCAACGTAGACAGAGACAGTCACCTGATTGGTACACTGGATACATGGCTCTTGTGAGAAAATGTGTTGTGACTGAGTCATCCTCTTTCGAGGAAGCTGTGGAGGATCCTGCATGGGTAGATGCCATGGTGGAAGAGTATGATTCGATTGTCAGAAACAGTGCATGGGAGATTGTCCCAAGACCAGAAGGGAAATCAGTGGTGGGTTCAAGATGGATCTACAAAGTTAAGCAGGCAACTGACGGGAGTGTGGATAAGTACAAGGAAAGATTTGTTGCCCGAGGCTTTTCACAGATAGAGGGGATCGATTATGAGGAGACCTTTGCACCTGTCACAAGGTATTCTTCCATACAGATGATTCTTGCTCTCTCAGCACAGATGGGATGGCACATTCATCAGATGGATGTGAAGACTGCGTTCCTCAACGGAGTCATTGAGGAGGAGGTGTACATTGAGCAGCCTGAAGGTTTTGAGATCTTCAGCAGCGAGTCGCATGTGTGCAGGCTCAAGAGAGCGCTGTATGGGTTGAAACAAGCACCACGCGCTTGGTACACACGGATAGACAGTTATTTCACTGGACTTGGATTCTCCACGAGTGAGGCGGATCCTAACCTATACCCGATTGTGGTGGAGGGTAAGTTGCTTATCATTGTACTTTATGTAGATGATTTGTAACTAACAGGTGATGAGTTGTTGATACTTTCATGCAAGGATGATCTTGCTAAGGAGTTGAGATGAAGGACTTGGGCCTCCTTCATTATTTCCTGGGATTGGAAATTTGGCAGCGCAGTGATGGACTATTTGTTTCTCAGGGTAAGTATGCTCGGGAGATACTGGAGAAGTTCAACATGCATGGCTGCAAGCCTGTTGATACTCCTCTTCCTGGAGGTTGGAGGAAGGAGGATGCTACTTCGGCAGAGGTAGTGGATGCCACTGTCTATCGACAGTTGGTGGGGTTGCTTATGTATCTGGTCAATACACGACCCGATATATGCTACGCTGTTAACCAACTTTCACAAGCTATGGTTAAGCCAACCAAGCTCTTCTGGAAGGCAGGCAAGCATGTATTGCGTTATTTGAGAGGCACATCGGGATATGGTTTGTGGTACAGACATGAGGATGAGGTGAAGCTATGTGGCTTCACGGATGCAGATTGGGTAGGAAGCCCAATGGACAGAAAGAGCACATCTGGAGGGGTCTTCAGTATCGGGTCGACAATAGTTTCTTGGTACAGCAAGAAGCAGAGGTCTGTGGCACTCAATTTAGCAGAGGCCGAGTATATGGTAGCAAGTTTGGCTGCATGCAAGGCTATATGGATGAGGAAGATCCTGGTCGGGTTGTTCGGTTCTCACTTGGAGCCTACTGTGATTTATTGTGATAACCAGAGTTGCATTAAACTCTCGGCTAATCATGTATTTCATGATAGATCCAAGCACATTGACATCAGGTACCATCATATCAAAGATTGTGTGTAGCGGAGAGTCATGTTACTTTCATACATTCCAACGAAGGATCAGGATGTTGATATCTTGACGAAGGCGCTCACCAGGAGCAAATTCGAATACCACCGAGGCAGGATAGGGGTTTCTGATAATCCATATCTTGTTGAGAGGGAGTGTTGAGAATGCAACAAGATGATGGAGCTTAGTGGAAAAGAGTTGCCTTCACTAAGTGGGCCCGCAGGCTATTTTTGGCGCAAAGTCTATTTTTAGACTATGTCTATTTTTAGACATATGGATCATGGTCTATGAGTTGCAGTATGTTATTTGTGGATGATTGGTCATGTCAGTAAAAATATATGGACTTCTATTTTTAGACATATGGGTAGGTTTCTATTTTTAGACTGCCAGGCTAAAAATAGAAAAGTCAAATATTATTAGCTCATAATAATATTTGGACTATAAACATTATCTTATCCTCTTGGAGCACTTTAGTTTGAGCTACAGATGTGGAACATGCAGCTCTCAGAAGGAAATACGCTTTTCTTATGGGTCAGTTGAGCTATTGCATGTAGGACTTCAGTTAGAACTCGTGTGGTTGAGTTTGGTGGAGTTGATTTTGGAGTTGATGGAGTTGTGTTCAGTTTGACTTGGTTGAACTAGTTGTATTCAGTCTAACTAAAGAATACTCTAGTAATGAGTTGTGTGAATTAAATATTAATTAATTCACTAATTATTAACTCATAAAGCAACTGAATAATACATCAGTTAACTCAGTGCATGGACAGTTCAGTGGAGACAGGTGTTAGAGGTTGAGATTGCCATCAGTTGTGACTATAGTTGTGCATGAGAGCTTGCACAATCAAAGGGATTGAGTTATGCCAATGAGGACTGCACAGTGTGGGCCAATACCAAGGTAATTTTAGCCTGTGCTCATGAGATTTTCACTTTGGATTGTGCAATGGAGGCAGGCAAAGCAGTGGAGGAGATTTGAGCTGTGATTGATCAGATCTGAGCTAGTTTTGTGTGTAACAGGTGGAGATAGTACTGAGTACTTGTGAGGAGTATTGTACTATGTATTGTTACATGTTCTCTATCATTATAATATACAGATAGTGTGGGGTTTTCAGTTGTATGCTTTCCCCGGGTTACATACTGTGTTAATGTGTGCATGCGATTGATGTTTCATTGTTTTTAATGCTGCAAAATTGATGATCAACGTAGAGGAGGTTATGTATTATGCATGTATTCCGCAATAGTTTATAATCAGGATAATCTCTGTGAATAAGTGTTATATTATTCAAAATTTCTGCAGCTTGCTCAGGCATTTGCCCCAATACAGCTCTTGTTTTCTGAACTTCTACTTGGGCCACTTTTATCAAATCAATATGTTCATAAATGGTCTGAACAGACCTCCATACACCACTAAGTGATTGAATGATATTAGTCCACAAAATTCCTCTGATTTCTGCCAGAGGCTTATGCAGAGAGAGATCTTTTTCCAAGGATCTTACCTTGTTTTCCAATGCTTTGACTTCTCTTGTTTTCTCTGCCACAGTCATTTTAGATTTATCATAACTCTACTCAATCTTTGCTAGTTTTTCTTTGACTTGCTTTAATTCTGATACTTGAAGTTTTAACTCCTCCATGGCTTTAATCAACTGCTCTGTGGTCATGGCAGTGCTGCTGCCTGGTGCTGTTGCTATTGATGTCGCTCTAGTGATGATTTATGCAGTTGATGATGGGACAATGGAAGGCACTATTGTTATACCTGTGGGAGGGGCAGTTGTGACTGCTGGAGCTATTTGAGATGGCTGGGAGGATGATTCTCCTTGCTTTTCTTGTAGTGCTTTCTCAAATTCCTGCTCTGTCTCAGTTAATCTTTCATTCAACCGCATGAGCAGGTCCATCATATCCTCCTCGGATTTCTTCTGCACAACATCTGCTGTCTGTGGATGCATAGAAGGAGGCATTTTGAGCTGTTTTCTAAGGGCAGCAATGTCCTCTTCCTTCTTCCTCATTAATGCTTTTATGCCCTTGGCTTCTTTGGGATCATGTCCCAGCGCAATGATAATATCCTCCAAGGATTTTATCCTGTTGTCCTTTGCCAGAGATGAAGCTTTCTCTAATTCTAGCTGAGCAGAGGTGTTCTCCAATGAGTTTTGTAATTTATGAGCTAACATTGCTTTCTCAGCTAGTGTAGAATAAACCATTTCTCCTTTCTGTTTGTGCAGCTCAATCTAGTCTATTGGATGAATGTCTTTGGCCAAGACTTCCAGATTTGTCCTGATATAGTCAGCTGCTGATTGCGGTTGCTGCACCTTAGGCTTGAAATAGCTCATGATCATTTTCCCCTCTTTAATGTCATAGGCAGACAATAATCATTGCTATTTTGTGGGGGCCATCTTAAGATATTGATCATAAATTTGCAGCCTCAATGGATCATTTCTAGCCTTTATTTCTGTGAATGTTCTTTTGACATCAGAGGTCTGCTTGTTTGATGGTCTTGTGGATGAAAATTCCACACTATGTTGCCTTTCCAACTCCTGCCTGTGAGAGCTGGTTGATGCGTCCAGCACTGGGGATGTCTGTGGGCTGGTTGCCCTCTCACTTCTTAGGCTTTCTAATGTTTCTTCAATGATTTCCTCTTCAGATAGAGGATTGAGTCTTTGCCTCTTAGCACCTGGCTGTTCTGTAGGTCCACTGATGGGTGTGGCCTCTTCTTTATCCCTTTTCTTGCCTTTTTCCTCATTTATAGGAGTCCGTAGTGCTAGTATCTCTGGTGCTTTAGTCTGTGCTGGAGGAATTTCCTCCTGCTGATCTATCATTTCTTGTTGTTCGGTGTTTGCTACCTCCTTGCCCTTTGAAGAACTTGAAATTGGTATGCTGGACCCTTGCATGGGTTGCTGTGAAGGACCAGCAGAAGATGTACCCACTCCCGTTTGCTGAGGCAACTTGAAAGATACATGTCCAAAAGAGTCCAGGTCAAGGGTCTTTTCTAAATCTTTCATAGCTTGTTCCATTTTTTGTTGCCGAGTAAGTTCTTCTACTAATGTACCCTCTATCCATTCATCCTGATTGGCATATTGTTCTACCTCAGGGATCCTATGATGATTGTAAGCGGACAGCCGGTTTTTTACTTTTCTTTCACTTATAAAGCCATTTGGGTCATATGGTACCCACCAGAAGCTTTTCTTCAATTTAAGCTCTTCCCCTAATATTTTATCAGCATCTTCCCATGCTTCTCTTTTGTTAATGATAAAGGGGCCTAATTGGTTTCTTATCCTCAGCTGAGCCTTCTTTTTGACATTGCAAAAGTGAGTCAAATTTGCATTAATAAGTTGTCTGAAATACTCCAGAGCAAACAGTCTCATAGGCACATATTTTGGCAGTTTATAGGGGCACAACTCACAGGCATATATCCTGATCTCAGTGTGATCCTGGTAGAAGTACCAGTCACCTATTTTGTAGTTCTTGGAGAGTTGTAGAATCTTTTTAATGTCACGAGAGAGCCTAGGAGGAGAATTTCCTATCAACAGAGTGGAAGCAGGATGTATAAACAGGTCAATAAACTCACAGTAGTTATAAGGAGTTTCACCAATTCTGTGGAAAACAGAGGTCCAAAAAATTACAGACCTCCTCTCTCTTTTGGCATCCAATTTTCTGATTGGAAATATAAAAATGTCTGGGTGGTAATACAACAGCAGATGATATATGAAACTTGTGTATTTAAACACTCCTTCTCTTTTCAGATTCATAAATTGACCATGGATTTTGTCAGCAATGAAGGAGGCATAGTCATACTTAATAGCAGGGGGTTGTCTAGGAGTGAAGGTAGATAGCAGAACCAGGACCATTTCATCCACAAATTCACTGGACCTAAATCCCAAGATTGCTACTATCATGTCAAGAATTATTCTTCCAATTTCATTGAACCAGACATGTAAATAAGGAGGTGGACCTTGGGGCTGGCAATCTGGTTTCATGAATAACTTAGCAATCCGAGCTATTTCTGCACTGGATAATTGAGAGCCTTGCTCAAGAAGAAATCCCATGGAAAGAGGAGCAAGAGGTTGAACTGGATGAAAGTGTACCATCTCATTGATAGAATCAACAGTTATGTGGAAAAGGACAGTTTGTGATGTAGTCATAACTGCTTTAGTCATAGGGTCATAATTTGCACAGCAGTGGCGAATAATATCTGGGAATATATTGACTGAAGGAAGGTAGTACCTGGGGAGATTGGATTCCCATATTCCATAGATATTTGAATTGTTCAAATGACTATTTCTAACTAGACAGAAGGAATGAAGACGATTTAGGCAACTAATTGGGTCTTGTATTTGGAAATCTCTATCGGCCAAGGGCAAGTGATTCTGGTCAGTATGAGGAGCATTGAGAGGCACAACATTGAGGGCCACCGGGGTTTCCATTGTTCAATTCTCTGTGTTTTTGACTGGAAGTTGAATTTCTATGGAAAAAGGGAAACAGAGCAGTTTTGGATGGGCTGGTATGGAAATTATAGACTGTTTGAGTGTAAAATTGGCTCTTATAGGTACAATTTGCATAGGAAAACCAAAAACATGGGTTCGAGAGGTGGAAGAGGGTAAATACCTGTGTTTTGAAAGCGCAAGAGTGCAATTGGCAGCTTGACCGATGAGTTGAGGCGCAGAATGCTAGAGTTTGCTAGTCGGGGTGGCGGGCTGAAACTCTAGTAGCTGTTGGACGTAATTCACATGCAACGGTCTTGCGGAAACAACAGACGAAAATGAGTGAAAATGACACTTCCACGGGTTTTTTAACAAAATTTTGGCTTTGGCGGGCTTTTGGCGCTTTTGGTCGGATGACGGCTCCCTGGCCGGTAAAGATCGGGAGTGGAAGGCCTTGCGATATCATTGTGGGCCATTGGATGCACGGGTCCAGATCCAATGGCTGGCATGCAATGGAGATGGCGGAGGGGTACGGTGCGGGACCCAATCAATAAACAGTGATTTTAAACATATCGGGGTGATTGCGATTGGGTGTCGGGGAAATTAAATTGTTAATCAACCAAACGTTAATTAACCTTCAATATTTGCATGTGGGGAGGGTTTTTATATGGTTCTAGATGAACCTATAATTCCCGATAAAACAATGACATATTGCTATAGTTAGCAGGGGAGGGATATTACATTTTTTCGGGGATTTTTCATATATTTATATAATATGGGGAGGGGACAATTTAAATAGGAATTATATAATAAAGTTAAGGTTAATATGAAAATTGATATATGTAAAAGAATAAGCGTTAAGTTATAATGTTTTGACAACTTAGGCTTAGGAGAAAATAGGGATTTTTACACAAGAAATGTGGTTTCTTTGTATTAAGCAGGAATGTTATTCTCCTCAGGTTTTTTTTTTTTTTGAGATGGAGTGATTTTTAGGAGTATTGATCAGATCTCAATATCCTTGGGGGGAGGTTAGTAAGTGATTTTGGGAGAAATGTGAAGGGAAATTAGACAAGCATCACTTGAATTGTAACCAAACAGTTGCCATTGCACTTATGATAGTAATAAGATGAATCGCCTTTGAAAGATAGAATTACTCATAAGCCTGCTTCTGCAACATCAAAACTACCTACCCAGCCTACAGTACCTAACATTTTTTCATCCTTGGGTGCATTTAAACTAGCAAACCCTTACTTTCTTCTTTTCTTTTAACTGCAACCCTATCTAAGTCTGCCCTTATTTCTTCCAAGGGCTCAGATTTAGCTATTGAGCACCTTTGCTTCTCTATCTAATTATTTATCTGCCAAGCTTGAACTATTTAGACATATTTTATTCTCTATCTCTAAAACAAGAAATTCAAACATGAATTGGCCAAGATTAAGCTGCTTGGTCATCCATCAACTGTGGCAAGAGTCAACTAATTGCACACAAAGAAATTCTTTGCAAAAACATAATAGTAGTGGCATTTTGGACTAGCACACTTTCCTAGCCTTTTCTTTGGGGTTCATTTCTTTTCTTTTTGACCATTTCATTCTTTTTTCCCTTTGATCTTTCTTTTAGGGCATACCCTCTTTTCATTTTTTAAATTTTTTGATTTTCTCATAATATGGAACCTTTGCAGCATGGAAAGGATGAAAATATTGGGGACTTTTACTAGTCAATCATGAAATATGACACCTATTGGTATAGGAGCATAACACTGGCTCCACTTGGGGATGGCTTTTCCTGGTGAAAAGTCAAGAACAGCATGTTAGATGGCCTTATGTACAATTCTTGCTGCATTTTAAAATTTTCCCTTTGCTGTAAGTAAACAAACTGTACCTCTGCAAGATATATACATTTCCCATGAGTTCATTCAAACAATTGCACTTCTATTTTGGATACTTTGTTTGAATGTTTGTTCTCATATTTTCAGCCCCAAGTCCTCTTCTTCACTTTTGTTCAAACCAAAAGGCAACACAAAAAGGTGGCACTATCCCTTGACTTTTTCTCAAAATTTCCTACATATTTCTTTCACATTTTTATTGCTGTAATACACTGAGAAAGTAAACATTCTTATGTACAAGTTAGAGTCCTGACATATCAACAAACTGGATCAAAATAATGCTTCAACATCCAACCATTAACTGGTCCATCTTCTGCTTCTGTACCATCCAGGCTCTTCAAAAAGTAGGTGTTGTTTCCTTGTGAGCCCTGAATAACAAAAGGTCCCTTCCACAGGAAGTCAAACTTCCCATGTTTTCCTTTATCTTCCCTTCTTGAATCCCATTTCAGAATTTTGTCTCCTATGAAAAAATCTTCTGCCTTAGTCCTCTTGTGAAATATCTTCTTGAGTTTTTCTTGTAGAACTTGAGATCTTTGATACACCTCTTCTCTAGTCTGCTGCAAATGTATAGTCTAATTTATTCTTCTCTGGATGTCATTGGGCTGTACTTGGACTTCTTGCAACAATTTCATTACAGGTATTCCCAAGGAGGAAGGAAATACAGCCTCCATATCATATACAAGCTCATATGGAGTAGTCCCAATGAATCTCTTGGTAGTTAACCTGTCAGCCCATAATGCATTTATGAGCTTTTTATGCCAATTTTTCTTGTTTGCTTCCAATACTTCCTTAATGATATTCATGAGGCTTTTATTGGATGACTCAGCTAGGTTGTTACCTTGAGGGTAATAGGTTGTGGAGTGGCCTAAGGTAATGTGGTATTTGTGACAGAAATTGATCATTCTTTTGGATTTAAAAGCAGTAGCATTGTTTGTTATAATCTTTTCAGGACAGCCAAATCTTGACAGGATGTTGGTCTGTAGGAATTGCATGATTACTGAATCATTGGCTTGTCTACAAGGGATGGCTTCTATCCACTTGGTAAAATATTCTGTAGCTGTCAGAATCCATTTATGTTGGCCGGAAGAGGGAGGGTGAATTTTCCCAATGAAATCTAAACCCCATTGTTGAAATGGTCTTTCAATGGAAATTGGTCTAAGGGGTAGAGGTAGAAGTTTCCTCTTGCCTTCAAAGATTTGACATTTATGGAAAGTAGTAACAAACTTTTTTACATCAGCAAACAAAGTGGGCCAGTAAAATCCAGCCCTTAGGATTTTATCAGCAGTTGATTTCCAATACAAATGTCCACCACAGTCCCCTGCATGAAACTCTTTGAGCACCTTGTCAGTTTCATCCTTTATTAGACAATTTAATAGAACACCTTCATGATTTTTCCAAAAGAGAGCACCATCTAAAATACAGAACTTTAAAGTTTTCATTTTAATAAACCTTTTATTTGTTCTGGATAACCCTGGAGGAGCCTGCAGGTTTAATAATACATAACAGATATCAGCATACCAAGGTGATTCAAGGAAGGCCTGGCTGATTTGTGGAGTCGCCATCTCCTATTTGTTATCCAGTTCGTTGATATCTAGGGCTTGGTAATTGGTTTTGGTCAAGAGTTTAGCCAATCCCTGTCCTTTTATGAGCTTAGTAGGTTTTATTTCAATATCATACTCTAGTATAGTAGCAATCCATTTATCTCTTTTGCCTTCAATTCCCTTTTGGGTCAGGATATCTTTGACAACAGTGCTTGGCACATAAGCTATTATATGAGAGTATATTACATACATTCTGAAATCTTTGATGGCTTTCACTAGTGCATAAGCCTGTTTTTCCATGATTGGTTATTTTAAAGGTGCATCCCTTAGCGCTTTGCTAAAGAAGGATATGGGTTGTTCACATCCTTGATCATCTTTTTGTAGCAAAACAACAGCAATAGTGTGTTCAGATGCAAATGAAAATATCATGAAGTCTTTGTCAAATTTTGGGCTTGTGAGGATTGGAGTTTTGGTTAAAGTTGTCCTGATTTCTTCAAATGCCTGTTTGGCTTCTAATGTCCATTTAACCTTGGAATCCTTTTTCAACATATTATTCAACAATCTTATTAGTTCAACCAAGTTGGGTATGAATCTTCTTAGAAAGTTAATTTTCCCTAGGAAAGCTTGGAGTTCCTTGACATTTCTGGGATGAGGGATTTGTAAGATGGCTTGTATTCGGCCAGGGTCAATTTTATTGCCATCTCTTGAAATTATGTGACCTAATAGTTTGCCTTCTTCTAGGCCAAATAATGACTTTTTTGGATTCAGTGATATACCATATTTTCTGCAGGTTAAAAACACTTGTCTGAGATGATCTAGGTGCTGCTGATTTGATTTGGAAAACACAATGAAATCATCTAAGTATATGACTAGAAAATCATGAATTTCTTTAGCAAAAGCTATGTCCATTGCATGCTGGAAGGTTGCCCCTGCATTTTTGAATCCAAATGGCATTTTCACATACTTGAAAGTTCCCCATGGGGTTGTAAAAGCAGTTTTTTCTTGATCATCAGGGTGAACTAAAATCTGGTTGAAGCCTGAAAACCCATCTAGCAGAGAAATTCTAGAGGCTCCTACTACCCTTTGTAAAATATGGTCCATCTTAGGTAAGGGGTAGTGGTCTTTTAATGAGACCTTGTTTAGATTCCTCAAATCAACACACAGTCTAATCTCTCCTGTTTTCTTCCTAGTGGGGACTAAATTGGAGACCCATTCTGAAAATCTGATGGGTGCAATTATTCCAGCTTCATACATTCTTTTGACTTCCTTTTCAATTAGAGGAAGGAGTACATGTTTGACTCTTCTAAGTTTTTGCTTGAAAGGTTTTTGATTTTCTTTGAGGGTATTGTATGCTGAATTACAGAAGTATCATAGGATTTGAGATCTTCATAGCTAAATGCAAAAACATCCTGAAATTCTTTGAACAGTTCAATATATTTCAGCTTTTGGTCAGGAGGCAATGCTTTGAACAATTTTATCATTATAGGATTTTGTTTAGTCCCTATGTTACAGTCTTCGATTTCTGCGTTTAATGGCTGCATTTTGGGTTTCCTTGGGATATCATTAGAATAAAAAATGTCTTCTAGAGGAGTTAATCCTGTGGGTAAAAAATTGTCTTTTAAATCAATAACTTCATATTCTCCTCCAACAGTTTCATCAATGTCTATTTCTTTCAGCTCTTGCAATTCTTTGCTGGTGAATTTTGTTGGATGTAATATTTGATTTGCTGTTTCAGCTGAAATGTGTGTTTCAGCTTTGTCTATTTGGTCAAATTCGCAAACAGTGCTTGTGTCTATATTGGTGCTGGAAAATTCTTCTTTCAAGGTCAGGAAATTATTAATCTGAGTGTCATTGTCAAACACTTGCTAGTTTTTTACATTGTCTGGTACAGTTGGCCCGTGTTTAATTTCAGCTGTAAAATGATGATTAGGCTCAAATGGAAGTTTACAAGTGCTGGCAAATGTTGCCAAACTGTGAGCGTGTAAATTGTGTTTCCTTGGAATTTTAGCAAGCTGAGTTTCAAGAAAGGTATTAAGTATTTCAATTGTTGCCCCTCTATAAGACCTTATTCTTAGATCGTTTGTGAGGAAGTTTCCTTTCATTTGTTGAATAACTAGATCAGAGTCTCCCAAAATTGATACCCTAACTGCCCCTAGAGTTTTGATCAGTTTAAGTCCTAGCAAGAGGGCTTCATATTCAGCCACGTTATTTGTGCATCTAAAATTCAACCTGTATGCATGTCCTTTAGCACGATCATTTTCCATATTATGTACCCAAATCCCTGCCCCTGCCCCTAGTTTATTGACTGATCCATCAAACTCTAGATACTATAGGATTTCTTGATTACAGCTAGTATCAGGGGTCTTAGAAATTTGCTTACTAGGCAGATTTGAATTTTCAGTTTCATGTTATTTCCCTTGTGTGTCTGTTGTATCATTGGTCACAGAAATTTCTTGAATTTGAACACTAGATTTTTTATTTATGACTTTTTCATGTGCTCATATTAAAACCTTGTCATCAGTTGGAGGGTAAATTTCAGCATTGTATAGGATGAAGGAGTCCATATTAGAATACATGGAATAGATGGGAAAATTCTGGGGTTTCTCCTGGCTGTTAACCACATATTTCATCAAGGTTTCTCGGTACAATCTCTTTGGCTGGCCAAACACTGAAATGGTGGCATATGACATGTCCAATTGTAAAGATCCCTGGAGCTTTGCACCCCAAGATCTAGACAGTAACATGCCATATTTTGGTGAAATATCAGCTACCACTACATCCATTAAAATTGTCTTGGCAGAGTATTGAACTAGTGATACACATAGATCTTTGATTAATCCCAGACATCTGACCTGGCTAGAATCAAAAGAGAACAAGTCTTTGTGTGGCCTGGTGATATCTAGGTCCAACTTTTCCATCACAGATTTGGGCATTAAATTATGGGAAGCTCCAAAATCAAACATTGCATTGTGCAGTATTTTGTCATGAATATTCAGACTTACATAGAAACGAGGTACTCCTCCATCTACTGATTTACCGTTTACTTCAGGACCAAAGATTAATGCTAGTTGGTCATCAAGGACATTTACTGCATCTCTGTTTTATGAAATTTGAAGTGACTTGATGATTTGTTCTCTATAGACATCATGCCTAGCCAATTCTGACAATGGAATTGCTATTTTTAACTTTCCTATTTCGGTCTCAAGGTTAAACGGTTTTTTTGCTTGAGTTTTCTCATTTCGAGCAGCGAAATTTTCTATTTTAGCTGTTTTTTCAGTGTTATTTCCTTTATCAGCAGCAGTGTTATGAGTTGAAGATGCTTGTATTTCAATTTCTGGAGGCTCTCCAACAATTTCTTTGAGAGGAATGGAAGTTGAAGGCTGTTTGCTAGGTTGTTGATTGTCTGATATATCTTCAACTGTAGGACTGTTTGGGATAGGAATTGTTTTAGGAGGGGTTTGCATAGGAGGGTTCTTGACTTTAGCTCTGCTAGTTTGTTTAGTTTCTTTCTATTTATTTTCATCAGGGACATCTATTATCCTTCTTCTGAGATTGTATTGCTTGTGAACTTCATAGATGGTAGTGTCATATCCCTCTCTAAAATCAAATGATTCACCTAATTGGATTTGAAACTGATTAAGAGTATGAGCTTCTTAGTCTTCTTGGATTAAGAAAATTTGCTGTTCACTATTGAAACCCATTAAGTTAATTTGAGTGTCCTCTGTTGGCTCACTAGAAGTTGAAACCTCAGCATAGTTTTCCTGGAACGGAGGCCTGATGTTTTGGTCAGGGCCAACCTTCCCAATATTGCGATTCTGATTTTTCTTGAAATTTGGGTTTCTTGCAATGTTGCTTGGTTGACCATCCCAAGAGGATTTCCTCTCAATTGTTTCTACTCTATCACCCAGTCTGTCCATTCCTTTGATGATTGCATCTAATTTCTACTCAAATGCAGAAGGTTATTCTTTAATGGGTATTCTTCTTTCAGCCCTAGCCCGAGCTCGTTTAGAAATCAGGTTGGCCTCAACACTGACAGCTATACTTTGCATGTCTTCTAGGCTGCGAGGAGCTCTTTCCCTAAGCTGATATGCCATGTCAGAGTCAAATCCATCAGGGAATTTGATCAAGGCCAAGTCCGGTGGAGGCCTAAGATTCTGAGGAATAGCATGGTATACATTGTTAAATCTGGCGCAATAATCTTGAACAGTTTCTTGTGGACCTCTCTTTAAGTTTTCATATTCTGATAAAATGTGGAGGGGATCTTTTTTCTTTTCCCATCTGTTTAGGAAAGTTTGAAAAAGGGCTTCCAGATCAGCAATAGTGTTTGCAGGGAGTTCTCTAAACCAGGTTCTAACATCTCCAGTTAAACTTTGGACAAAGATTTTCATTCTTACATCATCATAATCAATCTCATAGCTTTCAAAATAATCCATCATTTTCTTGGTGTGTTGTTGAGCTGTGTAAGTGCCGGTACCATCAAAATAGGTGATTTTTCTTTGATAATCTTGAGGCATAGCCCCTGGATTTACAGGCAATTGCAAGGGAGAATATCAGTTTGCCATATTACAGAGGTAAAGTGTAACAACTGGAAGAATAGGGATAACAGTTGAAATATGTGTAGTGGATGGGGGAGTGGAAAAGATGGTTTGAAGTGCTGATGGTGAACTAGGGGAAGCAACAGTAATGGCAGAAAGGACTAATGCTTTTGCAGGAGTAAGCTCAGATTGGGTAAGGTTCTGTTGGCTTTTAAGGTGCTTAGGAATCAGATTAGGATTTTGGAACACAGGTGGGGGATTTGGATCTGGATTTGATCTAGTGTAACGGATTTTCTTCTTCGGAGCCAGCTTCTAAATATATTTTTGGTTTTTCTTGAAATATTTGAGAGATACAACTTTAACAGTATCTTACTAGGAAGTTTTTAAATATGGGAGTTTTGAATTTTCCTGAAGATCTATTGAAACAGGGAACTGATCAAGTATTTGAGACAGCTATTCAATGCCTAAAACTAGACTGGAGATAGACTGAAGCAGCTTTTATTTACTCCTGCAATTGCATAGCAAAAGCAGTTTCAAAGGCTACCTGGCTAACTTCAGGCTCCATCTGTAGTTTTAACAAACAAACAGCAATAACAAATAATTATTCAGGTCCCCAGTGGAGTCGCCAATGATGTTATCACTTAGGTTGTTCCCAAAAGTTGTAAGAAAGGGAATACGGCCGAGGTAACCACAGACCAATCTTTTAGACACAGATTCTAGCCAATCTACATCCAGAGAGGGCTCTCTCTTTTTAATTTAGCTTTGTTTTGAGGTATGTTAGGCTAGTTATGAAGTGCAAGGGTTGTGTTTAAAGTTTGGTTGGAGGAATGGAAATTCAACAGAACTGTGAGGTGAAACTGAAGCATTTCAGTCCATTGGGCATGATGGAGTCAAAGAAAGATGGTTTCTTGGGTTAAGTTTCTTATCAAGGATTTATTACAGAGCAAGGTACTCAAACATGGGGCAATGGATAAGCTAGAATCAGATGGAATGGAGTCAATGGGTGAAGGGCAATTAAGAATCCTTCATCATGTTGACAGAGGGATAATGGATGATTACTGCCAAGGAGCAATGAAGAATTCCTTAGCTAATATTCAAGGTGAAAGAACCAGGGGAAATAGGAGCGATTAAGAATTCACTGTTTATGCTAATTCTGAAGAAAACATTGATAATACTAGAGACTGAACACAGAGTGCAAACAAGCAAATTCTGGGCTATTCTTTCTCTCTATTATTAAGATTATGAAATATAGATGATATAATAAACATAGAAACTACAAAATACAAGTTATAAGAGACTTATTGATCCATGAAATGATTCAAGAATTCTGAAACATGGTCCTCAGCATCAATTCTTCATCCAGTAAGCAAGACAAAATGGTTCCAACAACCTTTTATTCCAAAAAATCTCTTCAGTATTACAGTCAAAGCTCTGAACATTCACCACTAATCAACCAACCCCAAATACTTCGTTTGAGGGGGTATTTATACAAAACGTCAAGATATTATGCAAAATATCTGATAGAAGATAAATATCTGCTGATAATTAATGTTTCTCTTACACAGATAGAGACAGACAGTCTCGAAAACAGGGAGACAATAAATGGTGCAATAAACTCGTGCTGCGCTGGTTGATCCGAATTAAAGAGAAGTACTGGAGGTAGGTGCTGTAAGTCGGTCTCCCAACTGTCTTCCGCTGATCCTGTGCACTGATTTTTCGCTTTGGCTGAGTCTTCATTAATGCTGATGTGATATACTTTAATTTGCAGGACCGTGGTTCATTTCTGTTCAGCGCACTTACGACAAATGGTGTACAACCTTGATTTGAGCCATGATAAGTCTACAGGATCAGCTTCCTTAAAGTCTCATTAGTCTCTGTGTACCTGAAAAATTAGGTGGGGTGGTGAACAAATGCTTCACCTCATGCTCTATGTAAAAAAGATTTTCCAGGCTGTCATAAAGGGACTGGCCAGATGGAAGTGCCTTTTTTGTTGAAATTCTTGAAGATGCACTAGCTTGACTGACAGAAAATGTATTTAACTTTGTGACATAGTCCTTGTGCTTCATCAAACGATCATTATCTCCCACAGGACTTGGAAAACCCTTTTTATTTAGGACTGTAAATTCGTCTGTGAAAGAATCAATTTCTGCTTGCATGTACTGGCATCTTCTGTCCAGGTTTTGCATTAGAGTTCTCATGGTCAAAACTCTCTTGACATCCAAAATGGTACGTGTTTTGTCTCTGATATCTAATGCTACCAGTTCTTCACTGGTCTTGTTATTCAAAAAATTGATTAGCCTGTTAGCTTCCTCAGGCATTTGCCCCAATACAACTCTTGTTTTCTGAACTTCTACTTGGGCCACTTTTATCAAATCAATCTGTTCATAAATGGTCTGAATAGACCTCCATACACCACTAAGTGATTGAATGATATTATTCCACAAAATTCCTCTGCTTTCTGCCAGAGGCTTATGCAGAGAGAGATCTTTTTCCAAGGATCTTACCTTGTTTTCCAATGCTTTGACTTCTCTTGTTTTCTCTGCCACAGTCATTTTAGATTTATCATAGCTCTGCTCAATATTTGCCAGTTTTTCTTTGACTTGCTTTTTTTCTGATACTTGAAGTTTTAACTCCTCCATGGCTTTAATCAACTGCTCTGTGGTCATGGCAGTGCTGCTGCCTAGTGCTGTTGCTGTTGATGTCGCTTCTGTGATGATTTCTACAGTTGATGATGGGACAGTGGAAGGCACTGCTATTATATCTGTGGGAGGGGAAGTTGTGACTATTGGAGCTATTTGAGATGGTTGGGAGGATGATTCTCCTTGCTTTTCTTGTAGTGATTTCTCCAATTCATGCTATCTATCAGTTAATCTTTCATTCAACCACATGAGTAGGTCCATCATATCCTCCTCGGATTTCTTTTGCACAACATCTGCTGTCCGTGGATGCATAGAAGGAGGCATTTTGAGCTGTTTTCTAAGGGAAACAATGTCCTCTTCCTTCTTCCTCATTAATGCTTTTATGCCTTTGGCATCTTTGGGATCATGTCCCAGCTCAATGATAATATCCTCCAAGGATTTTATCCTGTTGTCCTTTGCCAGAGAGGAAGCTTTCTCTAATTCTAGCTGAGTAGAGGTGTTCTCCAATGAGTTTTGTAATTTATGAGCTAACATTGCTTTGTCAGCTAGTGTAGAATACACCATTTCTTCTGTCTGTTTGTGCAACTCAATCTGGTCTATTGGATAAATGTCTTTGGCCAAGACTTCCAGATTTGTCCTGATATAGTTAGCTGCTGATTGCGGTTTCTGCACCTTGCGCTTGAAATAGCTCATGATCATTTTCCCCTCTTTAATGTCATAGGCAGACATTAATCATTGCTATTTTATGGGGGCCATCTTAAGATATTGATCATAAATTTGCAGCCTCAATGGATCATTTCTAGCCTTTATTTATGTGAATGTTCTTTTGACATCAGAGGTCTACTTGCTTGATGGTCTTGTGGATGAAACTTCCACACTATGCTGCCTTTCCAACTCTTGCCTGTGAGAGCTGGTTGATGCGTCCAGCACTGGGGATGTCTGTGGGCTGGTTGCCCTCTCACTTCTTAGGTTTTCTAATGTTTCTTCAATGATTTCCTCTTCAGATAGAGGATTGAGTCTTTGCCTCTTAGCACCTGGCTATTCCGCAGGTCCACTGATGGGTGTGGCCTCTTCTCTATCCCTTTTCTTGCCTTTTTCCTCATTTAGAGGAGTCTGTAGTGCTGGTATCTCTGGTGCTTTGGTTTGTACTGGAGGAATTTCCTCCTGCTGATCTGTCATTTTTTGTTGTTCGGTGTCTGCTACCTCCTCGCCCTTTTAAGAACTTGAAATTGGTATGCTGGCCCCTTGTATGGGTTGCTGTGAAGGCCCAACAGAAGATGTACCCACTCCCATTTGTTGAGGCAACTTGAAAGATACCTGTCCAAAAGTGTCCAGGTCAAGGGTCTTTTCTAAATCTTTCATAGCTTGTTCCATTTTTTGTTGCCGAGTAAGTTCTTCTACTAATGTACCCTCTATCCATTCATCCTAATTGGCATATTGTTCTACCTCAGGGATCCTATGATGACTGTAAGTGGACAACCGGTTTTTTACTTTTATTTCACTTATAAAGCCATTTGGGTCATATGGTACCCACCAGAATCTTTTCTTCAATTTAAGCTCTTCCCTTAATATTTTATCAGCATCTTCCCATGCTTCTCTTTTGTTAATGATAAAGGGGCCTAATTGGTTTCCTATCCTCAACTGAGCCTTCTTTTTGACATTGCAAAAGTGAGGCAAATCTGCATTAATAAGTTGTTTGAAATACTCCAGAGCAAACAGTCTCATAGGCACATATTTTGGCAGTTTATAGGGGCACAGCTCACAACCATATATCCTGATCTCAGTGTGATCCTGGTAGAAGTACCAGTCACCTATTTTGTAGTTCTTGGAGAGCTGTAGAATCTTTTTTATGTCACGAGAGAGCCTAGGAGGAGAATTTCCTATCAACAGAGTGAAAGCAGGATGTATAAACAGGTCAATAAACTCACAGTAGGTATAAGGAGTTTCACCAATTCTATGGAAAACAGAGGTCCAAAAAATTACAGACCTCCTCTCTCCTTTGGCATCCAATTTTCTGATGGGAAATATAAAAATGTCTGGGTGGTAATACAACAGCAGATGATATATGAAACTTGTGTATTTAAACACTCCTTCTCTTTTCAGATTCATAAATTGACCATGGATTTGGTCAGCAATGAAGGAGGCATAGTCATACTTAATAGCAGGGGGCTGTCCAGGAGTGAAGGTATATAGTAGAACCAGGACCATTTCATCCACAAATTCACTGGACCTGAATCCCAAGATTGCTACTATCATGTTAAGAATAATTCTTCCAATTTCATTGAACCAGACATGTAAATAAGGAGGTGGACATTGGGGCTGGAAATCTGGTTTTATGAATAACTTAGCAATTCGGGCTATTTATGCACTGGATAGTTGAGAGCCTTGCTCAAGAAGAAATCCCTTGGAAAGAGGAGCAAGAGGTTGAACTGGATGAAAGTGTACCATCTCATTGATAGATTCAACATTTATGTGGAAAAGGACATTTTGTGATGTAGTCATAACTGCTTTAGTCACAGGGTCATAATTTGCACAGCAGTGCCGAATAATATCTGGGAATATATTGACTGAAAGAAGGTAGTACCTGGGGAGATTGGATTCCCATATTCCATAGATATCAGAATTGTTCAAATGACTGTTTCTAACTAGACAGAAGGGATGAAGACGATTTAGGCAACTAATTGGGTCTTGTATTTGGAAATCTCTATCGGCCAAGGGCAAGTGATGCTGGTCAGTATGAGGAGCATTGAGAGGTGCAACATTGAGGGCCACCGGGGTTTCCATTGTTCAATTCTTTGTGTTTTTGACTGGAAGTTGAATTTCTGTGGAAAAAGGGCAACAAAGCAGTTTTGGATGGGCTGGTATGGAAATTATAGACTGTTTGAGTGTAAAATTGGCTCTTATAGGTACAATTTGCAAAGGAAAAAAAAACATGGGTTCGAGAGGTGGAAGAGGGTAAATACCTGTGTTTTGGAAGTGCAGGAGTGCAATTGGCAGCTTGACTGATGAGTTGAGGCATAGAATGCTGGAGTTTGTTGGTCGGGGTGGCGGGTTGAAACTCTGGTAGCTGCTGGACGTAATTCGCATGCAATGGTCTTGCGGAAACAATGGACGAAAATGAGTGAAAATGACACTTCCACGGGTTTTTAAACAAAATTTTGGCTTTGGCGAGCTTTTGCACTTTTGGTCGGATGATGTCAGCATGACGGGATAGTTTTTCGCATAGTGGAGGGTACGGAAGGGTGACGCGGCGATGACGTGGTCGTGACGTCAGCGGGGGGTCAGTGGGGCGGTAAGTGGTTTGGGCCCGCACCACTTATCGGCCAAGGTGGTATCGGTGGGGAGGGCCGTGAGCATGCTGGGAGGGCGCCGCGTGTCCCATGTACGGCGGGAATACCGTCGGCTCCCCAGGCAGTAAAGATTGGGAACGGAAGGCCTTGTGAAATAATTGTGGGCCATTGGATGCACGGGTCCAGATCCAACGGCTGGCACGCAATGGAGATAGCGGAGGGGTATGGTGCGGGACCCAATCAATAAACAGTGATTTTAAACATATCAGGGCGATTGCGATTGGGTGTCGGGGAAATTAAATTGTTAATCAACCAAACATTAATTAACCTTCAATATGTGTGTGCGGGGAGGGTTTTTATATGGAGATGAACCTATAATTCCCGATAAAACAATGACATATTGCTATAGTTAGCAGGGGAGGGATATTACATTTTTTCGGGGATTTTTCATATATTTATATAATACAGGGAGGGGACAATTTATATAGGAATTATATAATAAAGTTAAGGTTAATATGAAAATTGATATATGTAAAAGAATAAGCGCTAAGTTATAATGTTTTGACAACTTAGGCTTAGGAGAAAACAAGGATTTTTACACAAGAAATGTGGTTTCTTTGTATTAAGTAGGAATGCTATTTTCCTCGGGTTTTTTTTTTTTTTTGAGATGGAGTGATTTTTAGGAGTATTGAGTAGATCTCAATATCCTTGGGGGAGGTTAGTAAGTGATTTTGGGAGAAATGTGAAGGGAAATTAGACATGCATCACTTATATTATAACCAAACAGTTGCCATTGCACTTATGATAGTAATAAGATGAATCACCTTTGAAAGATAGAATTACTCATAAGCCTGCTTCTGCAACATCAAAACTACCTACCCAACCTACAATACCTAACATTTTTTCGTCCTTGGGTGCATTTAAACTAGCAAACACTTACTTTATTCTTTTCTTTTAACTGCAACCCTATCTAAGTTTGCCCTTATTTCTTCCAAGGGCTCAGATTTAGCTGTTGAGCACCTTTGCTTCTCTATCTAACTATTTATCTGTCAAGCTTGAATTGTTTGGACAGATTTTATTCTCTATCTCTAAAATAAGAAATTCAAACATGAACCGGCCAAGATTAAGTTGTTTGGCCATCCATCAACTGTGGCAATAGTCAACTAATTGCACACAAAGAAATTCTTTACAAAAACATAATAGTAGTGGCATTTTGGACTAGCACACTTTCTTGGCCTTTTCTTTGGGGTTCATTTCTTTTCTTTTTGACCATTTCATTCTTTTTTCCTTTTGATATTTCTTTTAGGGCATGCCCTCTTTTCATTTTTTAAATTTTTTGATTTTCTCAGAATATGGAACCTTTGCAGCATGGAAAGGATGAACATATTGGGGACTTTTACCAGTCAATCATGAAATATGACACCTATTGGTATAGGAGCATAACAGAGAGGTGTTCTACAACCCAGTATTAGAGAGATGTGTAGGCTTTAGGTGTAATGTAAGAAAGATTGTATGTCAACAATTTTTTAAATATTTTAATTTTTTTTTTTGTAAGCTTGGGAGGACCTTTTCATTCATTCATATTTAAAAGTAGGTTACATCCGTAATAGATGTTCAATGGCCTCAACCTGCCCACTGGGAGACCAGGTCTGTTGGCCACCAAATCACTTTATATGTCATCTAAAACCTCAAAAGTTTAAGCCTATCAAATAAAGCCTTATATCACTGAATGTCTGGAAAACATCTATCACCTAAATAACTATAGTAAGAACTGCTAGCCAATATATACATAAAAAAAACTAGACAAAATAGAAATTTCCATATCCATACTAACAACTATTCATCAGAGGACTCCACAGGAGTTGGGTCCTTAGCACTGGAGCCTGGTAATTCCGATTGAGGAAGGCACAAGATGTGTTGCTCAATGCGACACAAATGAACATTTTTCTGTTGGATTTGAAATTGAATAAGATGAAATTCTTTCTGAATTTCATGTTTACCTAGATCTGCTTTCACAGAACCTGTAGGAGAGGTCATGATAGCTTTAGCCATAATACTTTTTACCAGCTAGTAGATATGGATAGTCTACTTATATTGGGTGGTGCAACTGTGGGAATGTCCCAGCTTGGGAATGATGATGCTCCAATCTTCAATCTGCACCTAAGATTTTACCTTTTGATTTAATTATGTTTCCCATGACAATATCATTTGTTTAACCTGGGTTGGCGTTTCGATTTTGTAGGCCTGAGCAACCTCACTAATAATTCGGACATCGAACTTACGATTGCTTCTTCTCGATGGTTGAGCGAAGGAGGAACCCTTACCATCACGGCTCCCCAACTGAAGTTTATGACTTCAGCCCCCATTTTCGTATGAGCTAGCACCTCAAGTTGGGTGAGCCATTTGAATTCCCAACCAAAGAAATTAACTGCAAACTGACACCCGGACGGAAAAAGCCACAAGCCAAAACCAGACCAGTTGCTCGCTGGTAGGGTGATAACCGAAATTATAAAATCCTAATATAGTAGCACGAAATGGAAGCAAGAGATAAACGATATTACGCTCAGGCCTTTCATATGAACTAAAGGTCAAATAGGGCGGCCCTGTTTTGTGCTCAAGGTTGAGTATCAACACCTGATGCTCAAGTAAATCAAGATATAGATAAATACCGACAATAGCCTATCTCCTTAGGGTAAAGATTCCACAGACTGGATCCCCGAACCAAATAACAGTGAGATGCACCAGAGATGTAATAAGTTAGATACACAAAATTGGAGCTCAGTCCCATGATCAGGGCCAGCAAAACAATAAGATAACCATCACCGATGAATATACATTCTGCCAACATAAAACAATAAACCAGAAAAATTCCATACATTCCCATTCGAGACAGAAGAATACCAAAGAAAATGAATACTGACATAGAAACAACAGACGTTACAGATGAAGAGACCACATAAACTTGTCCAATCTCCAAACAATGAATTCCATTTCTCACAAGAGGCGAATGATGGAGAGTAGCATTAAAATTTCGAAAGACACTATAAGAATTGGCAGGTCGTTGTCAAGGATAGGAATAAAAGAGAAGAACATACCCGACTGCAAACGCCATGAACCAACAAGGAACTTTCTCGTCTTGAAAGGAGAACCACCTAAACATCCTTACAAACGAGAGATTGAAACCCATGAATCAATGCTTAACTCAAGGAGTCAGAGCCCAACACAAAACTAATTCATGCATGGGGCATGAAACCTTTCCCACCTAGATATTAAGAGCCCCGCGACTCGTCTCATCAGCATTAACTCGACTTTTGCAAGCAGCCACCCCACTCACCTGATCACACATGCAACGGAGATGGTCTGGCCACCCTTCAACCCTTTCAACCATCCTTTAATGCATGACGAGAATCCCAAGAGGGATATATAGTTTTCTCACACCTAATCGGGGATTTTATTTTAATTTAATTTTATAACACATTTTAAATAAAATAGAAAAGAAAAAAGATATTGGGGAGATGGAGTGGTGTAAAAATTTGATTCCATAGCCATATTTAATTTTAATAAATAAACACATAAAAACTTAATTAATATACTAAACTTAGAATATAACAAGATTCTTAACCATGTATATTTGCCCTCATTTTTACTATGGATATTACATGCCCAAAAACCATAACCCATTTCAAAATCAAAATATTTTATATATATTTTATTTTATTTTTATTTTATATCTTCTAAATTAAATATGAAAGAAAACATGCATGGGGGAGATGTTGGAATGCCACTAAACATTTTGACTAGGTAGAAATAAAATAAAATAAAATAAAAATTAAAAATAATTATAATAATTATTATTATAATTATCTGTAATACCCCCAATCAAAAATCCATGTAATAAAGTTGATAAAGGAAAAATAATAACCAATGTCATGGGACACGTATTCCAAGCCGAATGTTGGGAAAAAACATAGTGATGGGGATCACTTATGATTAATTAATGGCTATGGAAAATGACAAAGGCAATGGCAAAGGCTTTGAAAAGGCAAAGTGACATGAAGTGGAATTTTATTTATGAAAATAATAGAAATTAGGAGAAAAGTAAGGTGAAAGGTCATAGGTTGCATGTGAGGAGGAAAATGAAGGAAAATAATGGAAAATTGAAGAAAATAAAGGCCTCATTAATCAAAAGGCTTTTGAGGATCAGTTTGTAGCTTTTTGTCAGTTCAGTTTCAGAGCTTTCATTTTCTACTCTCTCTCTCATACTCTTGGACACTTAGAGTTTTCTTGGAGAATTCTTGGAGGAGTGTGGCACAGGTGGGATTTGGAGCAAGAAGGCAAAAGAAGAGCATGAAAACACAAGAGGACATTGAAATTAACAGCTACAATGGTTTTTTCTTGTAGGTATAGAGTTGCATGTACGATTTCCTTGCTAGTTTTAGCATGCATGGCACATGCATGTGGTTTCTTTGTCACGATCGGTCATTCGCATGGAGGATTGCCTAGATTGACAATGGTTTTGCCTAGCCTTTCCATTTCCTAGATAGCCATGGTGGTGTGGGTTTCTTTCCTTTTATTTTCTGGTTGGTTCTCCTTTCGCTGTGGGTTGAGTTACTAGTTTTTGAAGCCTTAGTTGGACAAATTCTCTGGAAGCCTTGTAATAACTTGGGTTGAGTTACTAATCCTGAAAGCCTTGGTTGGACAAATGCTTTGGAGCCCTTGGCGGGTTGCGTTAGTAGTCCTGGAATCCTTGGTTGGACAAATGATCTAGAGCCCGATAACAACTGTGGGTCGGAGCTTGGCAACAACTGTGTGTTGAGTTACTAGTCCTGGAAGCCTTGGTTGGAACAAACTCTTTGGAGCCTTGGACAAATTGGGTATAGAAAAATCTGGTGATGGTTAGTGATGTTTGACCATGAGGTGGAATCATTGGTTGAGGGTTGAGTTGGTTTGGCCTCTGTAAGCCTTGTTTCAGTTTTGTTTGATTAGTTTTATGAAATCCCACATTCATGCTTGGAATATGGCGAGAGGGTGATTCATTGAAAGAGAGATTTGGTTCAGCCCAATCTATAGTCGTGTGGCACACAAAAGTCCATGACTTGGTTGGATTTGCATATGTTAATAAGAACTTCTTTTCCTTGGTACTTTCATGAGTAAATGTGCTTGATATTATGTGGCTTAAATGGTTGTTTCCTCATTGACATATCTCTAGTTATTTGTTGGTTATAAGTATGTTTTATGACAGCTATGATGTATGGCGCTTATCATGTTTTGGTTAGTATATGAAATGTTTGTGAATCAATGACCTAATAGATAACAATGCAGCTATTGTGAGGAGATATCAATCATCTTTGAGGATTCTTAGATAAATGTGAGACCCCCATGCTTAGATTTTTTGTTGTGACATGTAGATTACATGTTTGTGATATGTGTTGATGAAATGCATGTCATGGCTAGTAGGGCTCAAGTCAATTCCTTGTTCAAGTGTTTGCATTAGTACCCTTGTTTCTATTTTATTTATCATTTCTGGAACTTTCATGAAGTTCTGGGCAGTGGCCTGAGTCCTAACCTTGAAAAAGTGGCACAAAATCATAGGTTGTTGGCACAAAACCACCTAAAAAAGGCCATAGTCACATGGATGCCTTACTATGGGAGTGACTGGAGGGTCCCATGCATGCCTTTTCATGGGAGTGACTGGAGGGTCCCATGCATGCCTTTTCATGGGAGTGAGTGAGGCTCTAGGGTAGTGAAAAACAAATCTCCTCATGGGTTAGTCACCTAAAAGGGTTGGTTGGCTTTTGGAGGTTCTATAGCATGTGTGGAAGGTCATATTGGTCTTGTCATGTCGGTTCCACTTCCTTAACTATAATTGGGGAGTTGAATCATATCATAATAACTCTTCGTCACATGTTTAACCCAGTGGACTGGTTAGCTTGGGTAAATGTGGGAGGAGGGTGTTACAGAGTGGTATCAGAGCATGGTTTCATTCTCCTTGGATGAATGTGTTTTCATATGTACATGTCAGTTGCATATGTGTCCTTATGCTTGTGGTCTATGTGCTTGTTGTGTATGCATGGTGGTGGTCATGGTTGTCGTTGTGATGTCATGCAGAAGTTGATGGTGTTGTTGTCGGAATGTGTTCATCATGAATGCATGTTAGTGTTTGTATGTATTGTGTATGCATGTGTGTCGTACACATGTTGTTATGCATGCATTGTGTCTGGTTGATGTTGTAGTTGTGGCATCATGCATGGTAACTGGATGTTGATTGAGATGATGTCTATATACTGTGATGATTATGATTATACATGTATTGTGCTAATCTGGTTGATCTTGTAGATGAGATATCCTCCCTTGAACTACACTGAGGTACATTGGTTTGTTTATAATTTGGTTTAGATGACATGATATACCTTGCAGGAAGAGAAGATCAAAGATGACTAGCAAGATGGTAGACTACAACTCACGAGATTCTCCCTATAGATCAGATGAGCAGCATGGTGAGGGATATTATCCTAACATAGTAGACACTCTGAGAAGTTTGAAGGCAAAAATAAGGAGTTGTAAAGAAGATAATGGACAAATCATTCAATCATAAGAGAGACTTGCTAGGGCACAAGAGAAACAAGCAGAAGTCAATGCAATTATTCTTCAGAGCTTTTCAGATTGGTAAAGATCGAGATCACTTAGAATCATTCATGGGCAGGAGGATAGGACTAATGGATCATATGGTAGCACGTTGCATGGTGGGTACAAGTTGGATAGAGATGACACAATTAGAGATGGCGTATTCTTGGATACACTTGATAGACGAGGCAATGACATGGGATTTACTCTATCTCTGGCTCAGACAAGTATCATGGTCATCATCGCTTTCATCCTTACAGGAGGAGTGATAGGGGATATTTTCTAGATGATTTAAAGAAAGAGAAACCACCTACATTTTATGGAGAAATGAAGAAGTCATAGGATGTCAAAGAATGGTTGCTTAGGATGAATAAGTTCTTCAGGTTGCATGATTACTCAGCAAACATGAAGGCCATGATAGCTACATTAAGTCTTAAAGGTAAAGAAATATTTGGTGGGAAGATGTAAAGAATGTTAGAGGTATTCGTGAAGAGGATTTGACTTGGAGTGAGTTTGAGAGACTATTCAAGAAGAAGTATCTATCAAAGAGATACTATGACGATAGGGAAAAGGAATTCTACGAGTTGAAGGTGGGATCTATGACCGATGAGGAGTAAACTAGTAGATTTTTGGAGTTATTTAGATATGTGCCTTATCTCAAGGAGGAGAAGGCCAATATTCAGAGATTCATCAGTGGGTTTCTGATAGCATTTAAGGACAAGATTGAGTTTGATGAGCCTAGATCATTGGAGGAGGTCATCTGGAAGCTAAAGCATTGTTATGAGAAATCAAAGCGCATATATGAGACTAAGTAGGACTAGAAAAGTAATGATAAGAATAAGGAAAATTGGATAAGAAGCGAACGATACCTCAGGACACATGTAACAAAGAGAATGCAACACCGCCTAAGAAGTTCAATGCATCTGACATAAGGCATGGATTTCAATTTGAGGAGCAGAGCAAGGGTGATGGCAGGAAGTATTTATAGTGTTGGACTTGTGGCAAAGATCAACGTAGGAGAGATTTTCCACAATATTAGGGTGGTAGACCACAGATCTACAATGCTCAGGAGGCACAAACAGTGGGGGATATTGGATAAAGTATTCCTTAGATTTATGCAGCGTTGGATAACATGCAGGGGGATCACCAAACATTTATTATCGAGATGGACGATAAGCTTTGTGATCAAGTAGTTTCTATTTTGATTGAACCTAGATCTAATTATAGTTATGTTAATCCTAACCTGGTGGATAAATGTGGTTTGAATAAAGAAGTGCATGCATAACTTTGGTTAGTGCAGTTGGCTACATGTATAAAGAAAAGAGTTCATCACTGGGTAAGATCTTGTGCATTTGAGTTGAATGGTATGTCTACATCAACACATTTGAATGTAATTCCATTGGGATCATACAATATGTTGTTGGGTATGGATTGGTTGTATCTTGATAGAACCAAGGTGGATTGTTATGACAATGGGGAACAAAGAGTCTTGTAGGGTAAGAACAAGGCAACATTAGTTAGAATGGTGATAACTATGCAGGCGAAGCACTGTCGTAGGAAAGGGTGTGTGTTATTTGCAGTGCATATTTCCAGTGACAAAGGTAAGGAAGTTTAGGATGCAGATGTCTTGAGCAGGCACCCGGTTTTACATCAATTTTAAGATGTGTTTCCGACAAATATTTCAAAGTTGGCGCCTCACAGAGAAGTGGAATTTTCTAATGAGTTGGTACTAGGGGAAACACTAGCATCAAAGGCACCTTACAGGATGAGCACATCGGAGTTGTTGGAGTTGAAGTTGAAATTGAAGGAAATGCTTGACAAGGGATACGTTAGGATAAGTGTGTCACCTTGGGGTGCACCAATGTTTTCTATGAAGAAGAAGGATGTTACTCTCAGGTTATGCAATAATTACAGGTAATTGAACAAGGTGACCATCAAAAACAAGTATATTTTGACGAGGATTGATGACATGTTAGATCAGTTGAAGGGAGCAACATTTTTCTCGAAGATTGATCTGAAATTGTGATACCATCAGGTACGCATTAAGGAAGATGACATCTACAAGACTATTTTCTGGAACAGGTATGGGAATTATGAGTTTTTTGTAGTTCCATTTGGTTTGACTAATGCTTCAACTACTTTTATGTGCTTGATGAATAGTGTATTGCGACCTTATCTGGACAAGTTTGTTATTGTATTCATTGATGTTATATAGGTATATTCTAAGAATGACGAAGAACATGTCGAACATTTAGTAGTAGTATTAAGATTGCAGAGAGAGAACCAGTTGTATGCTAAGCTCAGTAAACGTAGTTTTTTTTATACAAAGGTACATTACTTGGGACATGTGGTTTCCAAGGAAGGCATAGTAGTGGATCTAGGAAAGATAAGAGTTATCATGGAATGGGAAGCTCCTAGGAATGTGAATGAAGTAAGATCATTCATGGGATTAGTAGGTTATTATAGGAGGTTCATCAAGAACTTGTCACAAATTTCTTATCCTATTACATCGTTGCAAAGGAAAAGTAATAAATTTGAATAGACAGAGGAATGTGTAGGCAGTTTTAAGAAGTTAAAGCAGTTGTTGACAAATGATTCAGTTCTAAAGATTACAGATCCTGACAAAGAGTTTGTGGTATTTACAGATGCTTGCAAGAGAGGACTTGGTGGAGTCCTTATGCAAGAAGGATAGGTAGTATACTATGAATCAAGGAAACCAAATGAGCATGAGCAGAATTATCCAACACATGATCTTGAGTTGGCAACAATCATCCATGCTTTGAATATGTGGAGACACTATCTTCTTGACATGCGATTCATCTTGATGAGTGATCACAATGGATTAAGGTATCTATTTGAGCAACCAAATCTGAATTTCATGCAAGCTAGATGGTTGGCCACAATTAGTGAGTTCGACATTGAGATTAGGTACATTAAAGGTAAAGAGAATAGGGTTGTAGATGCTCTTAGCAGGAGGATATAGGTGAATCATATAGCAACTATGAGCTCCTATGCGACAAATTTATAGGATCGGATCTTGCAAGTAGGCCAATAGGATAACATGTATAGGGAGATTATGCATAGGTTACAACAGGGTATAGGTGATCAAGATGTGGACTACCATCTCACAATAGATGGCTTGGTCAGATTTAGGGACATGATATATGTACCCAAAAATAGTGAGCTCAAGAAGCTTATCTTGAGGGAATTTCATGTTAAATTGTATTCAGGTCACCCAAGATATCAAAAGACATTGACTATGGTGAAGAAGTTCTAATATTGGCTGAACTTGAAGAAATACGTGGCAGAGTTTGTTGTGAGATGATTTGTCAATAGGTAAAAGAAGAGTGTAAGCATCCAGGTGGTCTACTACAACCGATTCTAATTCCAGAGTGGAAATGGGAGGACATTCCATGGAATTCATTACAGGTTTTCTATGGACATCTAGACAACATGATTCTATCATGGTTGTGGTTGACAATTTGAAAAAGGTAGCACACTTTATTCTAGTGAAGTCTACTTATTCAGCTAATGATGTAGCTCAGGTCTTCATCAGAGATGTAGTGAGGTTGCATGGAATTTCGAAGAAGATTGTGTCAAACAGGGATGCCAAGTTCACTTCTAGATTCTAGAAAGAGTTATTTATCGGTTTGGATATGGAGTTGGCCTTCAATACAACTTATCATTCGCAGACAAACAGACATACAAAGAGGGTTAATATGATATTGGAGGACATGTTGAGGATGGATGTGATGCATCAACAACGGAGGTGGGGAGAGTATCTTATGCTGGTTGAGTTTTCTTACAACAATGGGTACCATGAATCTTTGAGGATGAGTCTGTTTGAGGCATTGTATGGATAGAATTGTAATACTCCCATTAGTTGGAGTGATCTAGTGAACAAGATGTTGATTGGACTAGACATGTTGGTAGAGATGAAACAAGAAATGCAGGTAATTAAGAAGAATCTAAAAGAAGAACAAGATAAACATAAAAGTTATGCAGATCAGAACAAGATGTTTAAGGAGTTTCAGGTTGGGGAACAGGTGTACTTTCTCATCAAACCCAAGAAGAGCTCCTTGAAGATTGGATCATGTGCTAAGTTGGCACCTCGATATTGTGGACCTTTCAAGATTCTTGAGAGGATTAGACCAGTAGCCTGTTGACTTGTACTACCTCTGACAGTGAAAGTCCATGATGTTTTCCATTTGTCGTTTCTTAAGAAGTATGTTAAATACGTTGATCATGTGATTGACTAGTATGTATTGCAAGTGGGACTAGAAGGAGAATTTCAGTCAGAACCTCAGTGCATTTTGCAGAGAAAGATGCTCATGCTCCGAAATCGAGTAATCAAGCAAGTTAAAGTGCAATGGAAGCACTTTGGGCCCGATGAAGCTACATGGGAGGTGACAAATCAAATGAGGGCTATGTATCCTTCTCTATTTGTTGGTTGAGTGAAAGTTTTTGGCATATGTTTTGGTATATGTATATATGTATATGGATGTAAATACCACCATGAGTTGTGTTATAAAGCTCCAATAAGATGTATGGGTGTCATGTTGTTATGTTTCTCATGTTGGTTTGCTTCTCAGGAGGAATCTAATCATTGTAAATATTGCAATGAGCTAAGCTATAAAGCTCCATGGGCAATATGTTTTGTTTTTCAATAGCCTTACTGGTTGTAGGTGTCATTGAACACCAAGCACAGTCTTCCCTAAGGGGGAGGGGTCTGTAACAACCCCGGGTCAAAAATCCGTGTAATAAAGTTAATAAAGGAAAAATAATAATCAATGTCATGGGACACATATTCCAAGCTGAATGTTGGGAAAAAACATAGTGATGGGGATCACTTGTGATCAATTAATGGTTATGGAAATTGGCAAAGGCAGTGACAAAGGATTTGGAAAGGAAAAGTGGCATTAATTGGCATTTTATTTATGAAAATAATGGAATTAGGACAAAGGAAGGTGAAAGGTCACATGTTGCACATGAGGAGGAAAATGAAGGAAAATATTGGAAAATTGAAGAAAATAGAGGCCTTATTAATAAAAACACTTATGAGGATCAGTTTGTAGCATTTTGTTAGTTCAGTTTTGGAGCTCTCATTTTCTACTCTCTCTCTCTCATACTCTTGAACACTTAGATTTTTCGTGGAGCACTCTTGGAGGAGTGTGGCATACTTGGGATTTGGAGCAAGAAGGCAAAAGAAGAGAAGGAAAACCCAAGAGGACATTGGGATTAACAGCTACAACAGGTTTTGCTTGTAGGTACCGAGTTGCATGTACGATTTACTTGCTATTTTTAGCATGCATAGCACATGCATGTGGTTTCTTGGTCATAATATATCATTGACATGGAGGATTTCCCGGATTGACAGCGGATTTTCCTAGCCTTGACATTTCTTGGATAACCATGGTGGTGTGGGTTTATTTCCTTTTGTTTTCTAGTTGGTTCTCATGTTCCTTTGGTTTTGGGTTGAGTTATTAGTTCCTGGAGCCTTGGTTGGACAAACACTTTGGAAGCCCTGTAACAACTTGGGTTGAGTTACTAGTCCTAGAAGCCTTGGATGGAAAAACGCTTTGGAGCCCTTGGTGGATTGAGTTACTAGCCTTGGAAGCCCTGGTTGGACTAACACTCTAGAGCCTGACAACAAATATGGGTTGAGTTACTATTCCTGGAAGACTTGGTTGGAACAAATGCTCTAGAGCCCTAGACAACTTGGGTAGAGACCGATCTGGTTATGGTTAGTGATATCCGACCGTGAGGTGGAATCACTGGTTAAGGGTTGAGGTGGTTTGGCCTCTAGAAGCCCTTGTTTGGTTTTGTTTGATTTGTTTTATGATATCACACATTCATGCTTGGAATATGGCACAAGGGTGATTGGTCGGGTGGTACATGGAAGTCCCTGACTTGGTTGGATTTGCCTATGTTAATAAGAGATCCTTTTCCTTGGTACTTTCATGAGTAAATGTGCTTGATATTATGTGGCTTAAATGGTTGTGTACTCATTGACATATCTCTAGTTATTTGTTGGTTATAAGTATGTTTTATGGTAATGATGATGTATGACCCTTATCATGTTTGGGTTAGTATATGAAATGTTAGTGAATGAATGACCTAATAGATAACAATGCAACTATTGTGAGGAGATATAAGTCCTCTTTGACGATTCAGAGATAAGTATGAGAACCCTATGCTTAGATTTGTTGTTGTGACTTGTAGATTACATGTTTGTGATATGTTTGATGAAATTATTGTCATGGTGATCCGTAAACTACCATGGATATTCCACTAGACAATTCGTCACAAAATATATGATAATATTATATTAAAAATATGATATTCTACACTATTACAGTTTTATTTAATTTCTAGACCTATAAAATTAACTGTAATTATTGCATGCATGTAAAAGTAAATCAAGCAGAAAAGTAGAGAACAACAAAATAATCTCTCACACACACACATAATGCACAAGTTATGCTCTCTGGGAAACCCTTTCAGGAGAAAACCTAGCTGGAAGGTGAGGTCACTTCACTCTCTTTCTCTATCTGGAAATATGGCTGCAGATACAAAGAAGTAATGTCTGTGGCCCATGGGCTGCTACAATACACAAATCCTCTCTGTGTGCTCTACCTCCTACCTCTCATGGCTATCTTTTCTCAACTATGGAACAAAATGCTCTAGAAAAATGGAAATCCTCTTCCTCCTAGTGGCCTGGTTATAACATAGCCCGATAACCTACTAGTGGTTAAGTTTGACTACATCAACTCTTAACTAGAGTTACAAAATAGACTCTTCTAGAGTCTTTTACATCACAAACACGTGGCTAGCCCCTTTTCTATGAATAATGGGGGCTGATGTGGCATCCTCTTGAACTATAGGTGTGAAAACAAGAAGGTCAACTACTGAGTGGCATAAATTTTGCATATGGACTTTGATTGATGTGATTCTTGCACCGTTGGAAAGCTTTCTATGTGTAGAATAGCATGAAAATGTGCTACACGTAAGTAGCAAAGTTTTACACCCAAAAAACATCATTTGATGCCTCAAAATGCTCCTGAAAGGTTTCAAACCCCGTTTCGCCAAACTAGGTCCTGCCAGTAAAAATAGTCCCGTGAGTTGATTCCTCCACTTTTTCCACTCCAAATGCATCGAGATGGATGATAAACAATATAATGATCCAATTCGAATCACATGGCTAGTAGGGGCCAGGTCAAGTCCTTGTTAAAGTGTTTGCATTAGTACCCTTTTTTTTATGTTATTTATCATTTTTGGAAGTTTCATGAAGTTCTAGGAAGTGGCCTGAGTCCTTGCCCTAAAAAAGTGGCACAGAATCTAGGTTCGCTGGCACAGAAATGCCTGAAAAAGGCCATAGTCGCATGGATGTCGTGCTATGGGAGCGACTGGAGGGTCCCATTTGCATGCATGCCTTTCCATGGGAGCGACTAAGGCTCTAGGGCAGTGAAAAGCAAGTTGCCTCAAGGGCTGGTCACCTAGAAGGTTTGGTTGATTCCTGAAGGTTCTTTAGCATGTGTGGAAGGTCAGATTGGTCTTGTCATGTCCATTCCAATTTCTTAACTGTACTTGGGGAGTTGAATCATATCATAGTAACTCTTCATCACATGTTTACCTAGTGGACCGATTAACTTGGGTAAATGCGGGAGGAGGGTACTACATTATCAATATAACATTTTGACTCACTCAAATAAAAATGGTCCATGTTATTGAGAACCTATGGCATTCATGTGGAATGAAACCTATTTAGAGGGGGGAATTAAACCAACCTAGATCCATCTTAACTCTGGATCTACAAAGCACCTAGAGGGATCAAATCTCTTGATATAAGAGATTTGATCTCTCTAGGCGCTTGGTAGATTTAGAGTTAAGATGGATCTAGGCTAGTAGATAAACAACTAGTGCCAAGAGGAAAATTATTAGAAACTAATATTTATTATTTTCAATGACTTATTTTGAAGTTAAATGGGAAGAAAGGAGGCCATACTTATTAGTTAACTTTAGTCGAAGACACAATGATATACTGGATGCTTAAACATGGATCATTTAGTTGACACTATAATAATGTATATAAATTATGGTGCATGGTTGTAAAATATGGGTGTCATTATGGATATGTTTGTAGCATGAGTACCATTATCATTAGGTATTTAATAAAAATGAGATTTCTATTTCTAATTAGATGGTTAAACATATATGAAACATTATTGAAACAAGGTCGTACAACTAGCATTCCTTGTCGCTTAATTTGATTATTAAACTTTGAAAGGTATGAACTAACTGCCACATTTAAACAAAGGCTATCGAGTAACTACTCTTGCTTAGATTAACTATAGTTAGTATTTAATTATTTCTAATAATAATAATATTTTTTCTTTGGTCAAGTGAGAGTGGAGCCTTCAATTAACCGAAAAAAAGATTACATATGGTACACGTCTTTACAAGTGTAAATACCAACAAAAGACAAACCAGTTGATGATTAACAAACAATAGGGTCAAAAAAACCCAAAACCTTACACATGGTCATTATTGCTAAGTGTTCAGACTGTGGATCTCCCCCCAATTCTTATCACTCAATCTCCCCAATTCTTATCGCTCAATCTCCACCGTCGATCTTACCTTCAATCGGACGGTTGATATTCTCTCCGATCAAGAACCCAAATGATCCGACGGTCCTCAATGATACCGCATCAGAAACTTGCATGACACTTACCTGCTTCACAGAGCCAATATAGATTATAAACCATTGGTCTATAAAACTTCGGGTCCGCTCTTAGACTTAACTTCAGACCATTTTAAAACCCGATATCCATTCGATCAAAACCCATTTGATCCGACGGTCTTCAATGATATCAGATCGGAAACTTGTGCGACACTTACCTGCTTCACGAAGCCGATATAGATTATAAACCATTGGTCTATAAAACTTTGGGTCTCCTCTTATACTTAAACTCTGACCATTTTAAAACCTGATATCCATTTGATAACGAAAGCCATCAGAACCTAGGGCCTACGACCATTCAACTAGCATGTTATTTACCAAATATTCATCCCCCGTAGTTAGCTATGACGTAAGAATTGACTGTGGAATCGCTGGTTAGGATTTACTGCAACACTTCAAACAGACTCAAGGAATTCTGCTCTCTCCTACTTCCGCTAGTCTTCCTCCTGCCCATTATTCATGGTTTGGAAGTACGCCATATCTTTGGCTACCTGTCGTTGAAAATCATCATGTAGTTTACGAGAGGGTATAGAATCCCAGTCATACCAAATATAGCTTTCCTTACATGACACTCTTTAATTCGCCGGACGATCAGCTAACATATTGGCTTTTCTTTGCACATGAACGAAGTTGACGGTTCTCAGGGTTCGCAAGTGGGAATGAATACGCTGAAAGACCTACGATAGCCTCCAATGTTTTGACACTTTTCCAGGTGTCATTCCATTACACATTTTCTTGGTCGCATTAATGACCAATTCAGAGTCAGCTTCAATGATGGCGTTGTGTAAATTTGACTCCATCAGGATTTCCAGGCACTGCTCTAAGGCCATGAGCTCTGCCATGTTATTAGTGGCAGTCCCCAAATGACTATGAAAGATATCCTTTATGTGCCCCTGCTCATCTCTTATGACACTACCAAATCTAGCCATCCCTGGGTTGCCATTAGAGGCCCAGTCTATAATGATTTTCAAAAAACCATGAGGAAGAGGCCACCAGATATCTTTATCAGCAGTTGTTTTGCTCACACCCTTGACAGTGCCTTGGGAAACCACAGAATGGAGACCCAACTGTAGCAGTATGCGAGCATCTTGGGGTGAAGGATGGCCTTCAGGAATTCTCCATATAAGGCTACTACTGTATCTTTGAGCTGTCGTAAAATTTGGACAATGATGTTCTGGGTCGAGCCTGTTTTGTTCTTGAAAATCCTACCATTGCGTTCTTTCCAGACATCCCAGATAATAAATCCTGGAACCAGAGTCCAAGCCTTGTTAATGATTTCATTACCTGAGAAGCCTTTCCTCCAATTCTTCAAAGTGTTGGTGATGCTGAGTCTGTCCCTGTCAGTTTGCCTAAACACTGAGGCCACCTAATCCCATAAGGTAGAGGTGAAGGGGCAGAGGTTTAGTAAATGTTCCATCTTCTCGTCCTGTAAGCCAGATAGATGGCATTTGGATGGGCCAACAAAGCCCCTTTTCAGAAGATTCTCCCATGTGAAAATTTTCTTTTGGTGAACCAACTACATAAACAACTTGATTTTCATCCATTGCAAGTTCTGCCAAAGGTCATTCAAACCTGATCAGGGTTTGGATAGTTAAAACAAAGGGCCATGTGTTTAGCTTCTTTGAGGTTAAAGGTGCCTTCAGTGTTTTGATCCCATCTCAATTGGTTAGACGAGGATGACACCAAAATATTCTTGTGCTCCAAGTCAAAAGCAAGAGAATCCGCCTGGGCCTTCAAAGGAATCTCTTCACTAATCTGAAAATGGGGCTCTTAGGATTCTTGTCTTACTTACAAGAACCTCTCCCACTTCAAAAGCTTTCAATTTCCCCAAGTCTTAATGATTAACCAATGCAGACTTAAAAAATGCTTGAAAATATAGGTGTATGCTTGTATTTGTTTTTAACTGTTGAGTGCTTATGTTCATTTGCTTATGCTGATGTGAAACACAAATAATAGTAAATAAAGCAGCAATTCAACAAACCCATAAGACAACAATATAATATGGAGTTCACCTTGATATCTTGGGCTACGTCTCCTTGAGCTCTAATCAACTCGATTAGACTCTGGGATTATGGCTTCAATTCTTTTACAAGTGCTACACTTAACTCCATTGGTTTACAACTGAACCAATGTGCTTAGAATGCCATCTTACCCCTGGCTGTCTTTGTTCTGTAGACAGGTCTAGGCTTCTCTAGACGTGACTCCTTCAGTCAGTGCTTTGAGCTTTTGGAGCTTTTGGCTTCTCTGTCTCCCTCAGAATTCTGCATTTGTCTTTGGAACTCCTTCTCCTGTCTTCGACACACCTCAGACAACCAACCACAGCTTGATCATTCGATCTCCTACTGTGCTACAACTTCACTGCAGCCTCGTGGCTCTTTAGAAGTCTATTAAAGCTCTCTGGCTCTGCGGCTCTCTGCCTCCAAGCTCTGGTGGCTCTGCCTATTACAGTGAGCTCAATTTGAGTCTCACACAATAGATACAATCAGTAGGATTGTACTTGGATCCCCCAAGTCTCTCTGGAGTACTCTCTCTGTCTTTGTCTTAACCTTGGCTCACTTGTTGCCTTTGCTTCTTCAGGTTATCTTGGCTCTGGTTTCTCTGCTTCTAGGTTTTCTTACTGCTTCCTGGGTTGCCCCCTTCTCCTCTCTGTTAGTCTGTGGCTTTAAAGCCAATCTGCTTCCTGACTGTTCGTTTTTGCTTCTCGGCTTTCTAGTTCCCTGCCTCTATCCGTTCAAATCCCTTCGTTATAGTAACTACATAACGCCTTATAGGGAGGTGGCCACCTATTCCTTTAACGGATGAACATTTCAGGTTCATCGGAAACACTCGATCATTTGAAATGGCCATTATTTCTGTTTACTCTAAGAATGCCTGCGAAACACGAATCTCTGCCAACTCATCGTCCACGTTGGACTTCAAAATCCTACACAATCTGCTTTATAACTTCATCAAATCCAGTCATCCATCGGGTCACATCTCCGCCATTGATCTGGACCCTCCAGATCCTATGGTCATTGCACATATTGGGCGGATAATTTGCTCGACATTTACCCATCCAATGTGAGCTATTTTCTATCTCTTCCACGAGACGCGTGTCACTCGCTGTGTGGCATCGGCGGGACTCAATCTAAACTGCGTACCACTCAAACCCCTTCCAATATCCTACCGGTTTCTGTGGAATCCCACCTCGAACAAAACTGAAACACTTTCCATTGCATTTCAGGATTTTTCGGGTCTGGGTGCATGTGGCTCTCCTTCTTCAAGGGGTTTGCCCTGCGATATGCAATTAGCGACTTGTTGCTAATCGCATATCAGATTCCTCCCCTGTTGACTCAAACCATCGCTGACTTTGCTAATTCGCGACAGCGCGCGTTACCATGGTCGCAGCTATGCATGCTTGATCGACAACCCTCGTTGATCCGCGCTGATTGCAGTTAGCAACTGTCATGAGGATTCCTCTGATAAGCTTGATCTTCACAAGATTTTTAATCTTTGGCATAAATTATAGAGAGTTCATGAAGACTTAGAGAGTTTCAGGATCCATTTTGGATCACGCCTTCCCACTAAAAGAACTTTTGGTCCACCAAAAGACTGATATACTGATCTGAGCAGTAAATGAGAGTAACAACACCCTCTTCTTTCAGCCTCCCTACACTTGCCTTTGCATAGTGCCTCTGAACCAAAATCTCTGACCACTTCCCTTCTTGGATGGGTTGGTCGTCTCGAGAAGAACTGTTTTCCTCCTTGACTTCATGCAGAACTTCTACTGTGAAGTTTATAGAAGGTAGTTTGAACTTCTTTGCCTTGATCCTTGATCCAAGGTGGCTCAAACGAATGTGAAGTACATCTGCTCCACAAAACTTTCATCTGTACCTGTTTGAAAAGCTGCCAACAACAACTATTAACAACAGCAGGCATATAAACAACAACTGGATGGACTAACTCCTGCTTCAACAAAGAAACATATTTCACATCTTGTGAACCCTTCCATGTCTTATATCTACATACAAATGATTGACTAGATAACAAGCCAATAAAACATGCCTTTACAACAAATGACTCTTCAAGTCAAGCATGTAAGAAAAAGACCTGTTATGGCCTAAATCTACCTCGTGCTGAGAAAGGCAGGTCTAGGGTAACATCAAACCACGCTTAACCTGGTAGCTAGCCCTACCAGGTTGGGAGAGGGCTCTCTCCTTGTCAATCTTAGGAAAATATAGCAAATGAGGCTTGAGATTACTAATGTAAAGACTAATTTTAGGCTAGGTATATGCTCAGATGAGTTTGATTGAATTTTATGTTGGTTTGCTACATCAAATGTGAAAGGCAGTTTTGGGTCTGGGGAATGAACTCAGTCTTGTAGAGGTTTCTATGAGGCGAGGTAGGAAAGTGCTTTATTACTTTGAATTAGGTGAAAATGTGAGTCCTGAGACTGGTGAGGAGTTGGAGAGGGCATGAATGTGTCACGAGTCCTCTTCAAACAAGAGAAAACATGTAAAACTAATGAAACCCTAAGGTAGAGCACTGCAATATCAATGATTTCCACCTTTATACTTGATTCATTTAGTTAAGTAGAAAAGAGAGAGATGATGACACACATAAACATATGATAACTTGAATCACAGAAGGAAAAACAATACTAAGTCACCTTGCCACAAGAATCCCACAAAATGCTGCAAACCCTGGTCTATTTCCTTGCCAAACTGCAGAGATGATGTACAATAATGCTCAAAGCATTCACAAGAGTCTAACCTTCTGCCAAAGTCCAGCCCCTACACTATGAAATTCTTAAAATATATACATTTTCTCATCCTTGTAATAAGGGAATTGAGCTCAACCATTTTCTTCAAAATAGAATCAGTTACATTAAACTTGGACCGAATTTCTGAAAATGGGTGTTGAAGATGAACTCATATCTCCTAAACCATAACACCTTCTACAAAAATGAAAGAGGTTTCTGTAGATAAGGTCATGTTGGAGAAAAAAATCTCTCAAATTTTGGAAATTCGTCTCCAGTTGCTCGTAATCTGTGCCACAAAATCATCTCTAAAACAGAAAATCATTAAAAATTTAAATCTGTGAAAATGAGCTGTAAAGATCTAGTCACATACCCAATTCATGACACCTGTGAATAAAATGAAAGAGGTTTTTTTTTATATGGCTCATGATTAACAAAAACCTCCTTGATTTTTGCAAAATTACTTTCCATCTGTTGTAAAATGGCACCGTAGTAAAATGACTAAAACAGTAAAAAATATGAAAAATTTGCTTTGTTTTAATGTAGGTTCCAAATATCACCGTATATCTCACACATAGTAGCACCTGTGCATAAACTGAAGGAGGTTTTTGTTATTTGTTATGTGATAAACAAAAATCTCTTTCACTTTTTAAAAATTCCTTACCATTATTTTAGAAACTGATTTTGTACTAAACTTGTCATTGTGTGCAACAACTGACCTCAAAACATGCGTAACCAAGAATCACTCATTCATTTCGATCATATCTTGTAATATGGGAGCCGGTTACGAGAATGTGATATACCGTTGGGAATATTTTTTTGAGCTTCTTCTGATGGACACACTTATGACATGTTTTGTGCTGAAAATCATGTGCAAACATCTAACAAAACCAGACATAGTAAGAGCTGATGTTGATCCCTGGTGACAAGCTACGAAGATTGGAACTAACATCGACTCCATTGGGGATGGAAGCTCCTTGGAGGTGTCGTATACCAAGTGCCTCATCCATTGGGCAATACAGTCAAACAACTGCAAACCCAAAACAACTCATACCAATCCAAAAACATATACATACTGCAACATGTACATAAACAAATACTGAAAACTAAAATGCTGTCGCAGGCAACTTATTTATGCACAAATCTAACCCAATTTGCTGCAAAATTGATAGATCAAGTAATGTTGTAATGCCATATCAACCAATCAAGTAACTGTGACAAGGATGCTGCTTGAAAGTGCATCAACCAAGACACAAATGTAAATGCTGACAACCATACATGCACATAACGAGTCTGGTTGTGTAAAAGACAATTCGATCTATCATTCAAAATGAAAAAATATACATTTCGTTGCAATAGGATAAAAAAAACCAAACTCTATTTTCTGCCCCAACTCCTCAATACATGCTTCTAGCTGCAAATTATCAAATGCATATATCCACATGCAACCTTACCTTCTATTCCTTCTGCTGAAAAAGGTCCCCAAAGAATGGGACTCGACAGTCCAGATCCTGGGGCTGTATTTGGGTCTTCAATTCAATTAGATCTCCTTCAACTTTGATGGCAAACTCTTGCAAAAAATTGAGCTTAAATTCATGGCTGCATCGATAGGATTTCAAATAAGAAGAAAGAGATGAAGCAAAGTTCTCATCTACCTCATCATCCGTGCACATATCCTCCCATTCTCTAAAACCTTGAATAGAGGGCACCTCTATTTTGAATTCATCCTCTTTCTCCATCCATGTTTCAAGAAAGACATGCCAAAAATCTGCAAAGGACTTAATAGATTTGATAGGAAAACCTTCAATTCATTTTCTACATTTGCCTTGAAATGAATCAAAGAACAATTTGATGAAGACATATTCCTTTTTAACTCTAAGAATTTCCACAAATGTTTTAAAATTTTCTATATGTTCTAGAGTCAAAGTCAGATCTTCCCCATTGAATTTAGGGCCATTAAATGTGTGCATCCTTTGGTAATTGATTAGGAAAACTAGGAAGATTAGAAAAATTGATACATGAATACCTTGAACAAATAGAAGCAACATTTGAGTCCTTCATTTAGCCAGTGGAGCCACCATCAATACTTTGAAACTCGGGACTTCGAATAGTGGAGTTGCAAGGTAGATGATTTCAACGTTCATATGTGTCTGACTGTTGTCCACCATCAGCAATCATATCTGCAACTTGAATGATCTTTCCCGGAGAAGATCTGTCACCTCTTACCCAATTGAGTTCAGTTCATAAACTAAACCGGAGATTGACTGAAGCAACATTCATCTACTATGCACTTGCAGAGCAAGAGAAGTTTGAAGGCTACCTAGCTAACTTCAGGCTCTGTCTGTAATTTATAAAGCAAACAACAATAACAAATCAACAAACTTTTTGTCCCCAGCGAGTCGGCAATATGTTATGGCCTAAATCTACCTCAGGCTGAGAAAGGCAGGTCTAGGGTAACATCAAACCACGCTTAACCTGGCAGCTAGCCCTACCAGGTCGGGAGAGGGATCTCTCCTTGTCAATCTCAAGAAAATATAGTAAATGAGGCTTGAGATGACTGATGTAAAGACTAATTTTAGGCTAGGTATATGCTCAGAGGAGTTTGATTGAATTTTATGTTGGTTTGCTGCATCAAATGTGAAAGGTCGTTTTGGGTCCGGGGAATGAACTCAGTCTTGCAAAGGTATCTGTGGGGCGAGGTAGGCAAGTGCTTTAGTGCTTTGAATTAGGTGAAATGGTGAGTGTTGAGACTGGTGAGGAGTTGGAGAGGGCATGAATGTGTCATGAGTCCTCTTCAAACAATAGAAAACATGTAAAACTAATGAAACCCTAAGATAGAGCACTGCAATATCAATTATTTCCACCTTTATACTTGATTAATTTAGTTAAGTAGAAAAGAGAGAGATAATGACACACATAAATATATGATAACTTGAAACACAGAAGGAAAAACAATACTAAGTCACCTTGCCACAAGAATCCCACAAAATGCTGCAAACCCTGGTCTATTTCCTTGCTAAACTACAGAGATGATGTACAATAATGCTCAAAGCATTCATAAGAGTCCAACCTTCTGCCAAATTCAAACTCCTACACTATGAAATTCATAAAATATATACATTTTCTCATCCTTGTCCTAAGGGAATTGAGCTCAACCATTTTCTTCAAAATATAATCAGTTACATTAAACTTGGACCGAATTTCTGAAAATAGGTGTTGAAGATGAACTTGTATCATATAAACCATAGCACCAGTTACAAAATTGAAATATTTTTTGTAGATAAGTTCATTTTGGAGAAAAACCTCTCACAAATTTTGGAAATTCGTTTCCAGTTGCTCGTAATCTGTTCTACAAAATCATCTCTAAAACATAAAATCATAAAAAATTTAAATCTGTGAAAATAAGCCTTAAAGATCTAGTCACATATCCCAATTCATGACACCTGTGAATAAACTGAAAGAGGTTTTTGTTATATGGCTCGTGATTAACAAAAACCTCCTTGGGTTTTCAAAATTACTTTCCATCTGTTGTAAAATGGCACCTCACTAAAATGACTAAAACAATAAGAAATATGAAAAAATTTCTTTGTTTTAATGTAGGTTCCAAATATCACTATATATCTCCCACATAGTAGCACCTGTGCATAAATTGAAGGAGGTTTTTGTTATTTGTTATGTGATGAACAAAAACCTCTTTCACTTTTGAAAAATTCCTTACCATTATTTCAGAAACTGATTTTGTACTAAACTTGTCATTGTGTGCAACAACTGACCTCAAAACATGCATAACCAAGAATCACTCATTCATTTCGATCATATCTTCTAATCCAGGAGCCGGTTACGAGAATGTGATATAACGTTGGAAATTGTTTTCCAAGCTTCTTCTGATGGACACACTTGTGACATGTTTTGTGCTAAACATCATGTGCAAAACATCTAACAAAACTAGACATAGTAAGAGCTCATGTTGATCCCTGGTGACAGGCTGTGAAGACTGGAACTAACGTCGGCTCCATTGGGGATGGAAGCTCCTTGGAGGTGTCAAGAACACCATAGGCCAAGTGCCTCATCCATTGGGCAATACGGTGAAACAACTGCAAACCCAAAAAAACTCATACCAATCCAAAAACATATACATATTGCAACATGTACATAAACAAATACCGAAAACAGAAATGTTGCCACAGACAGCTTATTTATGTACAAATCTAACCCACTTTGCTGCAAAATCGATAGATCAAGTAATGTTGTAATGCCATATCAACCAATCAAGTAACTGTGACAAGGATGCTACTTTAAAGTGCTTCAACCAGGACACAAATGTAAATGCTGACAGCCATACATGCACATAACGAGTCTGGTTGTGTAAAAGACAATTTGATCTATCATTCAAACTGAAAAAAAAAAAAAAAAAAAAAAAAAAAAAAAGACCCATGTACGTTGCAATAGGATCGAAAGCAGCCTTACCTTCTATTCCTTCTGCTGAAAAAGGTCCCCAAAGAATGGGACTTGATAGTCCAGATCCTGGGACTGTATTTGGGTCTTCAATTCAATTAGATATCGTTCAATTTTGATTGCAAACTCTTGCAAAAAATTGAGCTTAACTTCATGGCTGCGTCGACAGGATTTCAGATAAGAAGAAAGAGATGAAGCAAAGTTCTCATCTACCTCATCATCCGTGCACATATCTTCCCATTCTCTAAAACCTTGAATAGAGGGCACCTCTATTTTGAATTCATCCTCTTTCTCCGTCCATGTTTTAAGAAAGACATGCCAAAAATATGCAAAGGACTTAATACATCTCATAGGAAAACCTTCAATCCATTTTCTACATTTGCCTTGAAATGAATCAAAGAACAATATGATGAAGACATCTTCCTTTTTAACTCTAAGAATTTCCACAAATGTTTTAAAATTTTCTATATGTTCTAGAGTCAAAGTTAGATCTTCCCCATTGAATTTAGGGCTATTACTCAAAATGTGTGCATCCTTTGGTAATTGATTAGGAAAACTAGGAATATTAGAAAAATCGATACATGAATACCTTGAACAAATAGAAGCAACATCTCAGTCCTTCATTTAGCCAGTGGAGCCACCATCAATACTTTGAAACTCGGGACTTCGAACAGTGGAGTCGCTAAGTAGATGATTTCAACGTTCATATGTGTCTGACTGTTGTCCACCATCAGCAATCAGATCTGCAACTTGAATGATCTTTCTCTGAGAAGATCTATCACATCTTCCCCAGTTAAGTTCAGTTCATAAAAACCGGAGATTGACTAAAGCAACATTCATCTACTATGCACTTGCAGAGCAAAAGCAGTTTGAAGGCTACCTGGCTAACTTCAGGCTCCATCTGTAATTTATAAAACAAACAACAATAACAAACCAACAAACTTTTCGTCCCTAGCGAGTCACCAATATGTTATGGCCTAAATCTACCTCAGGCTGAGAAAGGCAGGTCTAGGGTAACATCAAACCACACTTAACCTGGATGATTGATGTAAAGACTAATTTTAGGCTAGGCATATGCTCAAAGGAGTTTGATTGAATTTTATGTTGGTTTGCTGCATCAAATGTGAAAGGCAGTTTTGGGTCTAGGGAATGAACTCATTCTTGCAGAGGTTTCTGTGGGGCGAGGTAGGAAAGTTCTTTAGTACTTTGAATTAGGTGAAATGGTGAGTCTTGAGACTGGTGAGGAGTTGGAGAGTGCATGAATGTGTCATGAGTCCTCTTCAAACAGTAGAAAACATGTAAAACTAATGAAACCCTAAGGTAGAGCACTGCAATATCACTGATTTCCACCTTTATACTTGATTCATTTAGTTATGCAGAAAAGAGAGATATAATGACACACATAAACATATGATAACTTGAAACATAGAAGGAAAAACAATACTAAGTCACCTTGCCACAAGAATCCCACAAAATGTTGCAAACCCTGGTCTATTTCCTTACCAAACTGCAGAAATGATGTACAATAATGCTCAAAGAATTCACAAGAGTCCAACCTTCTGCCAAAGTCCAATCCCTACACTACGAAATTCATAAAATATATACATTTGCTCATCCTTGTACTAAGGGAAATGAGCTCAACCATTTTCTTCAAAATATAATCAGTTACATTAAACTTGGACCGAATTTATAAAAATAGGTGTTTAAGATGAACTCGTATCTCCTAAACCGTAACACTTGTTACAAAAATGAAGGAGGTTTTTGTAGATAAGGTCATTTTGGAGAAAAACTTCTCTCAAATTTTGGAAATCCATTTCCAGTTGCTAGTAATCTGTGCCGCAAAATCATCTCTAAAACAAAAAATCATTAAAAAATTTAATCTATGAAAATGAGCTGTAAAGATCTAGTCACATATCCCAATTCATGACACCTGTGAATAAACTGAAAGGGGTTTTTGTTATATGGCTCGTGATTAAAAGAAAATCCTTGGGTTTTGCAAAATTACTTTCGATCTATTGTAAAATGGCACTGCACTAAAATGACTAAAACAATAAAAAATATGAAAAATTTGCTTTGTTTTAATGTAGGTTCCAAATATCACTGTATATCTCCCACATAGTAGCACCTGTGCATAAACTGAAGGAGATTTTTTGTTATTTTTTATGTGATGAACAAAAACATCTTTCACTTTTGAAAAATTCCTTACCATTATTTCAGAAACTGATTTTGTACTAAACTTGTCATTGTGTGCAGCAACTGACCTCAAAACATGCATAACCAAGAATCACTCATTCATTTCGATCATGTCTTCTAATCCGGGAGCTGGTTACGAGAGTGTGATATACCATTGGAAATATTTTTCCAAGCTCCTTCTGATGGACACACTTGTGACATGTTTTGTGCTAAACATCATGTGAAAAACATATAACAAAACCAGACATAGTAAGAGCTCATGTTGATCCCTGGTGACAGGCTGCTAAGACTGGAACTAACATCGGCTCCATTGGGGATGGCAGCTCCTTGGAGGTGTCAAGAACACCATAGACCAAGTGCTTCATCCATTGGGCAATACGGTCAAACAACTGCAAACCCAAAACAACTCATACCAATCCAAAAACATATACATACTGCAACATGTACATAAACAAATACTGAAAACTGAAACGTTGCCGCAGACAGCTTATTTATGTACAAATCTAACCCACTTTACTGCAAAATTGATAGATCAAGTAATGTTTTAATGCCATATCAACCAATCAAGTAACTGTGACAAAGATTCTGCTTGAAAGTGCTTCAACCAGGACACAAATGTAAATGCTGACAGCCATACATGCACATAATGAGTCTGGTTGTGTAAAATAAATTTTATCTATCATTCAAACTGAAAAGAAAATCCATGTACATTGCAATAGGATCGAAAAAACCAAACTCTATTTGCTGCCCCAACTCCTCAATACATGCTTCTAGCTGCAAATTATCAAATGCAGATATCCACAGGCAGCCTTACCTTTTGTTCCTTCTACTGAAAAAGGTCCCCAAAGAATGGGACTCGACAGTCCAGATCCTGGGATTGTATTTGGGTCTTCAATTCAATTAGATCTCCTTCAATTTTGATGGAAAACTCTTGCAAAAAAATGAGCTTAACTTCATTGCTGCATCGACAAGATTTCAGATAAGAAGAAAGAGATGAAGCAAAGTTCTTATCTACCTCATCATCCATGCACATATCTTCCCATTCTCTAAAACCTTGAATAGAGGGCACCTCTATTTTGAATTCATCCTCTTCCTCCATCCATGTTTTAAGAAAGACATGCCAAAAATCTACAAAGGACTTAATAGATCTGATAGAAAAACCTTCAATCCATTTTCTACATTTGCCTTGAAACGAATCAAAGAACAATCTGATGAAGACATCTTCCTTTTTAACTCTAAGATTTCCACAAATTTTTTAAAATTTTCTATATGTTCTAGAGTCAAAGTCAGATCTTCCCCATTGAATTTAGGGCCATTACTCAAAATGTGTGCATCCTTTGGTAATTGATTAGGAAAACCAGGAATATTAGAAAAATTGTTACATGAATACCTTGAACAAATAGAAGCAACATCTGAGTCCTTCATTTAGCCAGTGGAGCCACCATTATTACTTTGAAACTCGGGACTTCAAACAGTGGAGTCGCCAGGTAGATGATTTCAGCCTTCATATGTGTCTGACTGTTGTCCACCATCAACAATCAGATCTGCAACTTGAATGATCTTTCCCGGAGAAGATCTGTCACCTCTTCCCCAGTTGAGTTCAGTTCATAAACTAAACCAGAGATTGACTGAAGCAGCATTCATCTACTATGCACTTGTAGAGCAAGAGCAGTTCGAAGGCTACCTGGCTAACTTCAGGCTCCATCTGTAGTTTATAAAGAAAACAACAATAACAAACCAACAAACTTTCATCCCCATCGAGTCGCCAATATGTTATGGCCTAAATCTACCTCAGGCTGAGAAAGGCAGGTCTAGGGTAACATCAAACCACGCTTAACCTGGTAGCTAGCCCTACCAGGTCAGGAGAGGGCTCTCTCCTTGTAAATCTCAGGAAAATATAGCAAATGAGGCTTGAGATGACTGATGTAAAGACTAATTTTAGGCTAGGTATATGCTCAGAGGAGTTTGATTGAATTTTATGTTGGTTTGCTGGATCAAATGTGAAAGGCAGTTTTGGGTCTGGGGAATGAACTCAGTCTTGCAGAGGTTTCTGTGGGGAGAGGTAGGAAAGTGCTTTAGTACTTTTAATTAGGTGAAATGGTGAGTCTTGAGACTGGTGAGGAGTTGGAGAGGGCATGAATGTGTCATGAGTCCTCTTCAAACAACAGAAAACATGTAAAACTAATGAAACCCTAAGGTAGAGCACTGCAATATCAATGATTTCCACCTTTATACTTGATTCATTTAGTTAAGAAGAAAAGAGAGAGATAATGACACACATAATCATATGATAACTTGAATCACAAAAGGAAAAAAAAATACTAAGTCACCTTGCCACAAGAATCCCACAAAATGTTGCAAACCCTGGTCTATTTCCTTGCCAAACTGCAGAGATGATGTACAATAATGCTCAAAGCATTCACAAGAGTCCAACCTTCTACCAAAGTCCAACCCCTACACTATGAAATTCATAAAATATATACATTTTCTCATCCTTGTACTAAGGGGATTGAGCTCAACCATTTTCTTCAAAATATAATCGGTTACATTAAACTTGGATCAAATTTCTGAAAATAGGTGTTGAAGATGAACTTGTATCTCCTAAACCATAGCATCTGTTACAAAACTGAAAGAGGTTTTTGTATATAAGGTAATTTTTGAAAAAAACCTCTCTCAAATTTTGTAAATTCATTTCCAATTGCTCGTAATTTGTGCCACAAAATCATCTCTAAAACAGAAAATCATTAAAAATTTAAATCTGTGAAAATGAGTTGTAAATATCTAGTCACATATCCTAATTCATGACACCTGTGAATAAATTGAAATAGTTGCTTGTTATATGGCTCGTGATTAACAAAAACCTCCTTGGGTTTTGCAAAATTACTTTCCATCTGTTGTAAAATGGTACCTCACTAAAATGACTAAAACAGTAAAAAATATTAAAAATTTGCTTTGTTTTAATGTAGGTTCCAAATATCACTGTATATCTCCCACATAGTAGCACCTGTGCATAAATTGAAGGAGGTTTTTGTTATTTGTTATGTGATGAATAAAAAAATCTTTCACTTTTGAAAAATTCCTTACCATTATTTCAGAAACTTATTTTGTACTAAACTTGTCATTTTGTGCAACAACTGACCTCAAAACATGCATAACCAAGAATCAGTCATTCATTTCGATCATATCTTCTAATCTGGGAGCCGGTTACGAGAATGTGATATACCGTTGGAAATATTTTTCTGAGATTCTTCTGATGGACACACTTGTGACATGTTTTGTGTTGAACATCGTGTGCAAAACATCTAACAAAACCAGACATAGTAAGAGCTCATGTTGATCCCCGGTGACAGGCTGCGAAGACTGGAACTAATAAGACCTTTAGGACTCTTTTCTAAAAGATGAAACACTTCATCATTATCTCCATTTTGGAGACCAAGTTAACTTCTCCCAAGCCAACATCACATGCATCTCATGCTCATGCATGCATTCCATCTTTCAACTTTCGCTTAAGTACACTGTGATTTCGACGCTGAAATGAACATACTGTTGCGGCAATAAAGTGAGTTTCCCTACTCAACTTCTTTCCATTTACCATTTTGGTAAGATTCTGCAACTTGCATTTATTCCACGAAGAAATGCAAACAAATGCATCAATAGACATGTAGTCTTAATTGGATAAGAATTCTAACCATTTCTTACCAGTCCATTTCAAAAGTCCCTCCTTTGTTTGCACATCAGCATCAATATGTGAATCATCCTGAAACACATCAATCATGGAATCTTTATTTCCATCCCTGCCATTTTATTTTTCCACCTTCTCCTTCAGCTTTGGTGGAAGCAGTGCTGGATTCAAAGTCCAACACCTTTCAACAAGGTGCCATTGCTTATGGCAGTAACTACAACACATGTGCATTCTTTTAACAACATAATTTGCCTTGTCCTGTGGACCTTTTGCTGCTTGCTTCTTGTCCTTCAAAAGTTCCCTGTATGTGGCCATCCTCTTCCAACATCTAGAAACATAATGGTTATCCAAACCACAAAAGCAACATGCAATCCTTTTTCCATGATTTACAAAATCAAAAGGAATGTGTTTAGAACCAAATTTATACCTGCCTCTTTCACCTTTAATGCCTTCATGAGGAGGTGAAGCAAATGAAGAAGTGGCTCCCTTTGGAACACCATCACTTTCTTCAAGGCTATTAGAGTTTCCACAACTCTCTGGTTCAAGTGTGTGCTTCTGAACACCTGCATCCTGCGAATGATGTTTCGAGCTATTGCATTCCTCCTGAATACAATCCTCACACTTATGAGGTAGAGGACATGCAAATGAAACTCCTTTTTGGAATTGTTTCAATGGCCTTCATGGCAGCTTTGGAACTCTCTCCATAAGACTGTCCATAGACAAGACCCAAATACTTAGGCCTTTCCTCAACCATTATTGGCTTAACAATACCTTGTGCATGTTTGCCCAATCCTTTTCCTTCATAGCCCCTCTTATACATTAGCTTGGAACCTATGCCTCTAGTATGTTTTTCAAAAGAACCAATATAAGCATTCTTAGAAGAATTTTAAGACAAACAGGAATGGTTTACCTCTCCTTCAAGCTGATACTTGGCCAAGGCTTCTTTGGCAAAAAAGAGTTATGACTCCAACTCATGCATCCTTTTCAGGTTCATATTTGCAATTTGAAGTTGCCTCTCCATTTCCTGCAATTTGCCAGAAAGCATTTGCTTCTCTTCCTCCACGGAATTCAACTGCTCTCTAAGTATGTTGCTCTTCCTTCCATCCTCATACATTTCTCTCACCATATCCATCATGGTGGACAAGTCTTGCTTCATGTCTCCATTAAAGAAACTTGGGGAGCAAGAAGAATTTGAGAACTCACTTGCAAAAGTTGTCATTTTCAAAGTGCACAAAAGAACTTCAAACAAGATTATTAAAGAGCTTATTCAGTAACCTCTTGCAACAACCTTTTGTGCTTCAATGATTTCCCTGAGGTCCTTTGGGATAGAAGAATGCCTTCAACCCTTCTTCCTTCTTGTCCTTCCTAGACTGAGCTATCAATAGCTTTCCCTTCACCTCTGCAAACTCAAACAATAGTCAGTCTGCAACCAAGCATACAATCAATGAGGCAATCAATCCTTGACTATCCAAACACCTTTCAGACAAGCAATCTTTGCCCTGTCAATCAAGCATTCTGATACAACCTTCTTTGAAGGTGGGGTTAATCAATCTTAAGCTCTGATACCACCTGATCTGAAAATGGGGCTCTTAGGCTTCTTGTCTAACTTACAAGAACCTCTCCCACTTCCAAAGCTTTAAATTTTCCCAAGTCTTAATGATTAACCAATGCGGAATTAAGAAATGCTTGAAAATATAGGTGTATGCTTGTATTTGTTTTTGACTATTGAGTGCTTATGTTCATTTGCTTATGTTGATGTGAAACACAAATAACAATAAATAAAGCAGCACTTCAATAAACCCATAAGACAACAATATAATATGGAGTTCACCTTGATATCTTGGGCTACGTCTCCTTGAGCTCTAATAAACTCCATTAGACTCTCTGGGTTTATAGCTTCAATTCTTTTACAAGTGCTACACTTAACTCCATTGGTTTACTGCTGAACCAATGGGCTTAGAATTCCATCTTACCCTTGGCTGTCCTTGTTCTGCAGACAGGTCTAGGCTTCTCTGGACTTGACTCCTTCAGTCAGTGCTCTGAGCTTCTCGAGCTTCTGGCTTCTCTAACTCCCTCAGAATTCTGCATTTTTCTCTGGAACTCCTTCTCCTGTCTTCGACACACCTTAGACAACCAACCACAACTCGATCATTCGATCTCCTGCTGTGCTGCAACTTCACTATAGCCTTGTGGCTCTTTATAAGTCTATAAGAGCTCTTTGGCTCTGTGGCTCTCTGCCTCCAACCTCTGGTGGCTCTGCCTATTACAGTGAGCTCAATTTGAGTCTCACACAACAGATACAATCAGTAGGGCTGTACTTGGATCCCCCAAGTCTCTCTAGAGTACCAAACTCTCTGGAGTACTCTCTCTGTCTTTGTCTTAACCTTGGCTCACTTGTTGTCTTTGCTTCTTCAGGTCAGCTCGGCTTTGGTTTCTCTGCTTCCAGGTCTGCTTACTACTTCCTGGGCTGCCCCCTTCTCCTCTCTATCAGTATATGGCTTTAAAGCCAATCTGATTCTTGATTGTTCGTTTCTACTTCTCGACTTTTTGGTTCCTTGCCTCTGTCCCTTCGAATCCCTTCTTTCGGCAGTTACAGTAACTGCATAACGCCTTATAGGGAGGTGGCCACCTATTCCTTTAATGGATGAGCGTGTTAGGTTCACTGGAAACACTCGATCATTTGAAATGGCCGTTATTTCCATTTACTCTAAGAATGCTCACGAAACACGAATCTTTTCCAACTCATCGTCCATGTCGGACTTCAAAATCCCGCACAATCTGCTTTATAACTTCGTCAAATCCGGTCATCCATCGGGTCGCATCTTCGCTGTTGATCTGGACCCTCAAGATCCTATGGTCATCGTACATATCGGGCGATAACTTGCTCGACGTTTACCCACCCGATGTGAGCAATTTTCTCTCTCTTCCGCCGGACGCGTGTCACTCACTGTGTGGCATCGGGTGGGACTCGGTTTAAACCGCTTACCGCTTGAACCCCTTCCGATATCCTGCCAGTTTCTGTGGAATCCCACCTTGGACGGAACTGAAACACTTTCCGCTGCATTTTAAAATTTTTCAAGTCCGGGTGCATGTGGCTATCCTTCTTCGAGGGGTTTGCCCTGCGATATGTGATTAGTGACAAGTCACTAATTGCATATTAGATTCCTGCCCCGTTGACTCAAATCATCGCTGACTTTGCCAATTCGCGAAAATGCGCGTTACCATGGTCCGCTGCTCTGTGTGCTTGATCGACAGCCCTCGTTGATCTGCACTGATCGCAGTTAGCAATTGTCATGAGGATTCCTCTGATAAGCTTGATCTTCACAATATTTTTAATCTTTGGCATAAATCATAGAGAGTTCATGAAGACTTAGAGAGTTGCAGGATCCATTTTGGATCATTCACTATAACTAAGATCCTTCTAGATTCTCCATTTACCATTGTCCCTTACCTGATCCCAGAAGTCACTTACCATAAGTAAACCTTTGTTGTCAGTGTCATTTATTAGAGTAGTTAGTTCTTCCCTAAACAAATTTGGTTCTTGCTGCCAGTTATCCTCCCAAAACCGTGCAAGGTTCCCAACTCGGATCTCCCAGAAACTATGTTGCTGGAAAATGGCTCTATTCTCCCAAGCAAGGTTATAAATGTGGAAGCCCTTGATGAGTCCTGACATTTGGATATGACCCCTCTCCTGCTAATTATTTGCATATTTATGCTTCTAAATCTTGGCCCAAGGGGTGGCGGATTCCTTGAGCCACCTCCACCAAAGTTTGGCTCCCGAAACTCCGCTGAGGATTTCAGGGTCAAAACACCATGGGCCCAAAACACCATGGGCCTTAGGTTTGCAGAGCTTGTCCCAAGCTACCAAATCCCACTTCTTTTTCTCTTCCCCTTTGCCCCAAAGAAAATCTCATTGAATACTCTTGATTTGTTGCATAACTCCTTTAGGAGCAGGAATAGCTGAAAACATGAAAATGGGTATAGCTTGTAGGACAACCTTTGTAAGCACAAGACGCCCTGCCAAATTCAAAGACCTGTAGGTCAATTTCTTGCCTTTGTCCTGAAGTTTATTAGTTACCAGCTCCCACACTCCCTTGCTCAGAGGTTTGTCGGTAAGAGGCATTCCAAGGTACGTGGAAGGTAACTGATCCCTTTGAAACCCAAGAATTCTGGTGAGGTTCTTCTAAATATTAATGTAAGTGTTAAAAAAGAACACCTTTGATTTTTCAAGGCTTACCTCTGTACCAGCAGCCAATGCAAAGTCGTTTAGGATTTATTTGAAAGCTCTGGCTTCCTTGACCGTAGGAATGCCCTGCAGCATTGTGTCATCAACAAATTGTTGATGAGTAGAAGTAGCACCATCCGGGGTAAGTTTCAAACCCTGGATTCTTCCTTTAGAATTTTCCATTTTGATCGCTCTGCCTAGCCCTTCCATCATGAGAACAAAGAGGAAGGGGGAGAGCGGATCCCCTTGTCTGAGACCCCTAGAAGGCATAAAGGTTCTAGAGGGAGAGTCGTTAAGTAGAATGGAGAAGCTAGCCGTGGATACAAGGGCCATAACCCATCTTATCCAGTTGTGGTTGAAGCCATAAGCTCTTAGCACTGCCCTGATGTAAGACCAACTTAGCTTATCATAAGCTTTCGCTAGGTCAAGCTGCATGATCATACCAACTTGCTTATTGCTCTTAAGAGAGCGTACCACCTCGTGAGCTTATATGATGTTGTTGAGAATGTGTCTTCCTTCCACAAATCTAGTTTGTCCTCTTAGACGAGAGCAGAAAGAAGAGGCTTGAGTTTGTTAGCGATCACTTTGGAAATAATTTTGTACACCACATTACATAAGGCTATGGGTCTGAATCTGTTTGGTGTCATAGCTTTTTCTTGCTTTGGAATCAAAGCTATGAAAGAGGCATTAAGAGCTTTCAAAACAATTTTGGATCTTCTAGAGTCTTCCACAACATCAAGGATATCTTGTTTGAATGTTTTCCAAAAAGCTTTGAAGAAGTCCACATTGAAACCATCAGGGCCAGGATCTTTCCCATTTTGCATCTCATTGATAACTTCACTAACCGCCTCTTCAGACACTAGTCTGTTAAGATTGTGGTTGTCTTCCCTAGTTACAAGCTTAGGAATGAACTTGGTGAATTTGTTAATGAACCGAGATCTGTTGACGAGAGGCCCCTCTGCTATGCTAAGGAAGTGTTGAACTAGGACAAATTCCATTTCTTTGTGAGAGACGAGCTCTTTCCCTTGAGAATCTTTAAGTTCTGAAATTTTGTTATGAGATCTGTGATCCAAGGTTGATCTATGAAAAAACTTTGTGTTTCTTTCTCCTTTTCTAATCCATTGTACCCTCGATTTCTATCTCCAGAAAATCTCCTCTTGCATGCACTGATCGTCCCATTCGTTTTGAAGAGATTCAGCCTGAATTTTTCATTCCTCGGTAAAACCTTTTGAGATGATGATTTGATTAATCTCCTGGAGTTTTTTCTCAACTTCTATTTTGGCTTTAAAAATATTACCAAACTCTTTTTTGTTCCAATATTTAAGCCTAGATTTGATGTATTTAAGTCTCTATTGCAACATCAACATTTTAGTGCCTTGAATGGGCATATCTTCCGCCCACCATTTGTCAATATTTTTGGTGAAGTCAAGGTGAGAGAGCCAAACATTTTCGAACCTAAAAGGTCTGTTCCTCAGTGTACCCATGAAAGTAACTTGAAGTTGGACAGGTCAGTGGTCTGAGCCTCCGAAGGGAAGGATTAAATATGACATATCAAGGCCTGTGAGAAGGAGGTCCTATGAGATTATGAATCTATCTAGTTTAGAGGCAACTTGATAAGCCCCTCCCCTCTTATTATTCCAAGTAAAAGTTCCATTTACTGTTTTGGTGTCCACTAGCCCCATGTTATTCATGAAGTTCTGGAAGGCAATGGAGTCTCTGCCTAGTTTTTTGGTACCACCTTTTTTCTCTGTAAGAGATTTGATCATATTGAAATCCCTAGCTAGAATGCAGGGCATATAAGGATATCTCTCTCTCAGCTCCTCAAGGGAGGTGAGAAGCTTGAGTTTGTCTTCTAGTTTTTGAGGACCATAGACGTTTGTGATCATGTAGATCACCTTATCACCCAAAGGTTGAATCACCAGCGATAGATAGTTCCTAGAAGCTTCAGCATCCATGATTCCAAGTTTTTGAGGATCCCATAGCACAAGAATCCCCCCCGCCGAGTTGTCCACTTTAACCTATAGATACTCATACTTGATTAACCATTTGTTGTGCCTCTCTGATCTTGTCCATCAAACATTTTGTTTCCTGAATAAAAACCATATCTGGTTTTTCTTCTTTTATTCTACTGCTAAGATTTCTTTGTTTCCTTTTACTTCCTAGACCCCTAATGTTCTAGGTTGTAAGCTTCATTGAGAAAGGTTTGTAAAGGAGTAATTGGTAAGATCCCTCATCTTACCCGAGTTAATCATAAGTTTACCACATTCGGTCAACAGCTCATTCTGTTTTGTTCTTCCTCTTTTCCTACCTGAGTTCTTGGAAGAATGCATCGGTGTATCCTCCATCGTTTTCACCCCTCTATTCTCCTCGGTATCATGGTTTATTTTGACTCCAGAACCCTTCATTTGTGATCTCCAGAGGAAGAGCTGTTGAACCCTGTTAAATTCCTCTTTTGGCAGAGAGTCTACCCCTTTGGTGATTCTCCACTCCATAAACTTTTCTAGATCTAAATTCTCCCTCTCTAGAATCTCTTGCAGTTCATGGTCTTCCGTTCCAGCCTCACTTGGGGTCAGCTCATGGTACCTACTGAGCTCCATAATGCTCGACAGATCATCCTTTTGTTGGCTATTCTATGGTATATCCTCCATGTTAGCATCCCTTTCCTTCTCAATGGGATTATTCTCTGATTCCTGGTTTGTCCCGTTGTTTCCAACTTCTTCTTCTAAGATCTTGAAACTATTGTGGCTCAGTTGTCCGTCTTCATTAATTTTCTTTTGGTACCACTTGCCTCCTTTCCCTTTACCCCCAACCTTAATAAAACCCTTGAGATCTTTGCTGTAGTTCCTTTTGTGTTGCTCTCCAGCGTGTTCAATGGGCAGTCCCTGTATAGGTGGCCGTGTTCATGGCACTTACGTCACCTAAATGGGACGTGTTCATAGTCCACCACCTGCACCCATTCCTCGTCATACACTTCTAAAATAATTGCATCCAGAAGTGCCCCAGATAAGTCCATTTCCACACAAATCCAGGCGAAGGAAGTGTATTTACCTCTTAGAGTAGCATCTGAGATCTTTATAAAATGCCCTAACTTGTGCCAATAGCCTTTAGAGACTCTGACAACCAATAATCTAAAGGAAGGGAATAGAGTCTTATCCATACCGACATCGAGGTGAAAATTTCTCATTCTGGGACAAAGTTCATTACCCATGGTCTCATATAAAGGCCTGCAGAAGTGTAAAAATATGGTCCTCCCTCCAACACTCTGTCTTTATCCTCTAAGCTTGTGAACACCAACGTGAAGAAGCCCTTGGAACCAAGGTGAAGGTTAATTCCCCCCTTTGGTTTCCAGTGGTTCCTTATCCATGCTTGCAAAGCCTTCTCTGTCGGCCAAATCCCCATAAATTTATAGATAATAGCATATTCCAACATGTGGTCTCTGTGCACCTGCAACGCTGGGTCACTTAAAACGACTCGAGGAATAGTGGTCGACTTGGGTTTACAGTCCCCTAATGTACTCATAGGAGCAACTTTCAGACTGCTAACCTCTATCCTCTTCTTCCTAGCTTCCTCATGATTCTCTTCCTGTCCTTGAGGTCTGATAGTTTCCAATTTTTCTGTATTCTTAGCCTCTGTTACCACCTCCGTTGGTTTCTTGAAGCGATGCGATCCAACTCCCTTGCTTCTATCCGCAACCACTTGATTGTAGGAGGGAGTTGAACTCCCTTCTCTGCGCCCCGCCATGGTGACTAGCGATAAAACCCTAAAGCAAAACCATGATAAAAAAACTCGACCAATTGGCTTGCATTTCGCGTAAACAATTTGTTTTCATAATAATAATAATAATAATAATTATTTATTTTTAACAATAAAAACAATAATTATTATTAATAATAAATAATAATAATTAACCACATTGGTTGGTTCGAAACGCGTCGACAACAATCCGGAGGTTTTGGATTACCACCAACCAAATGAACATAGTGGTTTTTCTATTCAAAATACTCCACATTACGGGTTTGAAACCCTACACCTACCTCGATACAACACTTAACGGGTTGAGATACCCTCCGTAGTTGGTGGGCAGGTGGGATCCCTCACCATCGGAATAGTGAGTGACTCCGTCCCTGGTTAGTTAGTTGGCAGGTTGAAGTAATCCCTCACCATTGGAATAGTGAGTGACTCCGTCCCTGTAGGTGGTATTGGTTGGCCTGGATCATGTGATTTAGGCCGAAAAATTTTCTCATATGAATCACAAAAACCTCAACTCAACAATAATTATTTAATTATCAAAATGTATAATATTACTATCTAAATATTTTTAATAATAATAATAATAATATATTTATTGATACACATTTTCATATATATATATATAACTTTAAGAGGCTCACACGTGTTTTAATTCCTTTAAAATAAAACATTTCTAGAATTACACTTATAAATCATATTAAATGGTGTTTTAATAAATCATATTTTAGAAATACTTTAATAGATTATAGGTACGGAAACGAATGGAACTCTATTCTAGTTACGAAAATGAGAGAAACCCAAATAGCATGAAAATTTGTGTAACTAGCATTTTGTATTTATGGTTTTATTTAATAAAAAATATACACACTACATATTATATTATATTATATTTTTGTTTTTCTATTATAAAAATATACTAATAATTTTATAATTAATATAAACATGACAATCATTTATTGAATATTTTATATGTGAAAAATAATAGGGAAAAAAATTAAAATACAATATATCTGATTTGTTTTTATTTGTTTATTACACAAATTTATTAGCAATTCTATAAATAAGTTGTAAACTTGAGGATTATTGCTATGATATTCATCATTTTCAATTTGGGTAAAAATACTTAAGGATTGATGTGAAATGAGAATTATGAATTTATGTAAATATAAAAAATAAATAATAATAATGGATTTTAATTTGAAAATGATAAAGGAAGTTAAGATAAGTTGCATGCAACAATCATTATTTTGGATTAAATGTTTAAATTGTTTAAATGAAATTGGATTTACATATATTAAATAAAAGTGTAATTTATGTTGTTTAGCATGTGGAAGATTATTTAATATCGAAGAGCATCAAGGTAATACATGAAAAAAATAAAAAGATTAAAGGAAGAAATTGCAGCGATGGAACAAAAAAACAAGGCTTCAGAAAAGAAATATAAAGATCTTAAAGACATATTTTACAATAAGTCAAAAGAAAAGGACGAGGAAATTTTGTGCCTCGGGGATCATAATCAAAAATTACTTGAACAAATTAAGAAGTCTAAGGTTAAGAAACAAAAATTAAAGCAAGAAAATGAGAGTTCTAAGAAGGAATTTAACCAGGATCTATTGAAGAAGGAAGAAGACAATTTGTGCTTAAAATACCTGAATAAAAAATTATTAGAACAAATCAAGTGTTTAAAAGACAAGAAGCTTGAATACCCAAATAAAGTTGACTCAGAAAACGAAGAAGTTTTACATCTCAGAAACCATAATCAAAGTCTACTAACTCAAATTAAGAAACATAAGGATGATAAGAAATCATTGAAAAAAAATTAGAAGAACTTATCACGAAAGAAGTGTCGAAGTGTTCAGTCTAAGGGGAAGAAAGAGGAACAAATGTCAATCCAGTCAATATCACAACTCAAGAAGATGAGAAATCAATAGAAGTTAAAACACATTCAGATGTTGTAGTTCAAACAATGGAAATTCCAAGTGATGATTAAGCAGTCAACTCAACAACAACAATATCTGAAGTAAATTAGGAAATGACCACACACATCATAAGGGAAAATCCAACCATAAGAACTCTTTATTGACATCCAAATCACAAGAGTGGACAACTAAGTCAGTCTACATATTTGAACCATTCAAAAAGGAAACAACAGATTTATGTTCCAAAGAATACTGAAGTTTGCAAAATTCAGTCCTATGATAACAATTCATTACAAATTTCCAGTGATCAGAAGATTCCATAAGAAATTAATCTAGGATGGTCAGATCCATTTTCAATTTGACAATTTTATTTATCACTCCAAGGATCATATCGTCTTGTAACAATGAAGATGACAATTTCCGCGATGAGCAGAAAAAGAGATCAAACCTTCATCAGTAAGCTTTGAGGACAAAGGTTTTTGAAGAGGAAGACAATGTTATGAACATAATTTATAGAAAAATAATAAAAAATAAGGTAAACACTAACAATCATAATTAAGGATTAATTAGCTAGTGATTAATCAATGAAAAGGCATGTCTCTATAGACATGGTCGTTTGTGAAAGGGTACCTGCCTGGTATATATACAGGACCCTCAGTTGTAATCTCATATCAATTATTTATATAATATTTAATATACAATTACTTGTCCTACAATGGATGTCTTTGTCTTCGAAGTATTTTGAAGCTTACTTTGTTGCATATACGAAATTTGTTCGTTACAATCTTCAAGGAATCCATAAACTTCCAGTTAGAAATAAAACTTTTAAAAAAGTTATGTCATACATAGTAACTAGAAATTAGTTGATTCTCCATGGGATTTATCATCGAGGCATTTTAGTTTGCTTATGAAAGAATCGGGGCAAGAATCATAAATCGAAAGGAGGAGAAACACGAACTTCGACTCCAAGTTAGGGCCGAACTATCAGTTTTGGTTCATTCGGGGTTGATGATAGCCGAGATTGATGGTAATTGAGGCGCGTTAAGGGAAAGCATGCCCCTGGTAAACCCTGACTCCTGACTTATTTCCCTTGGGACCCAAGAGATTATATATTTATGCATCCAATCACAGATTAGGTTTATAAAGTAAGTTTTAAAAGTATTAATATTTAAAGTTATTAAAGTATTAATAATTAAAGTTTTCTATTAATAACTACAATAAAATTCAATGATGAATTACTACGCGGAAAGATGAAGAACTTCTTTATTTCGATATTATCAAATTGGTGATCTAGGCTAAAAAAACATTCAACCATTATATTCTTTATTATTAAAATAATTATTAATATTAAAACTAATTATTATTATTATTAATAGTAGACATGTTATGAATTCATGGTTACATACCCCTGCGAGTGCAGATCAACTGCCCCTATAATATAAACTTGGGTCTCTTAGCATCAAATTCAATTATTGTTCCATTACTTATATATATGTAGTTGGAGGAGATGCAAGATTTTGTTTAAGGCTCGAAGGGACTGAAGGCGAGTAAAATGTTGGGTGTCTGGTAAGCAGTGTGTGAAATTGGCTATGTATCCAAGAAATGATTCGTCATGAAGGAGATAGAAAATATGGAAAACAACGAGGGAATCTGTCGACAACACCAAGGCTTCGACATATAAAAAAATCCTAACATGTGAGTTAGGTTAGGCATTGCCAATAATCGAGCCTGAGGGAGTCAAACCACATCATATTTAGGTGCAGAGTGTTAGAGACCCAACCTGTCGACCTCACATTGTGGGCCGAATCCTTAGACAATAACCGAAGCAAACCATTGCACAAATAGTGCATAGAAGAGAGATTGACCCTGACCTCGGTGGGACTTGTTGGTCTAGTTGGGCTCCACCAATTTTCATTTTCCTAGAAGGGAAAGGAGGTTTGACCTCTAAATAGGGACTGAACCTCGACCTCGTAAATTGATTTGGGCGGAGCACACGACATATTATAACTCGGTTTGTGTTTTTTTCAAGGGTCTTCAGAATTATGTTCAATTTAATTAAGGGAATACCTTCGTCATTCCCTGCAACAAGAGGTGTCTCAAAGGGAGTGTATGCATGGAAAGTGAACCTTGAGAACACATGGAATGGGATAAATTTGGTATCGTAGGTTTACAAAAAGGAAATGGTCTCCCCGGTGAAAACTAAGACGCCATGCAGATGTGACTTTTTTTATATGTTTTATTGTAATTAGTGGAAATTTTAAATATCTTCCTAATAAGTGGTTAATTACACAAGTTACACTTATATAATATCATCAATTATAACATTTAATTTAAAAAAAAACAATTATAACATTTATTTCCCTTAAAAAATAATTGTTTATTCATAATGAACTCGTGATTAACTTAAAATTTCAATTAACATAATATTTTTAAATAAATAGTATATTGAATTTTATTAATGATTATTATATTTATAATTTTTTCATATTTTAAATACTTAAAAAGTGAAAAAATCCATGTGATGGTGTATTTTTTTGGGATGCAAATTAGTTTAACGTTGTTTTGAACAATACTATCTATTGCTTTAAAATTTTGGATGGTATGATAAAATTTTTTTATGGCATTAAAACTAATGTTTTTCAATTCCTAATCAGACTTTGAACCCAATATTATTCTCTAAAGCACTCACTCAATCAAATGAATGGCCAACCAACGTTGAGTGACGATGCATGCAAATAACCAATGAAGTAGAATGAATTCAAAACTACCCTCACAATTCAGTGCCAATTAGGACGCTAATTAATTCGAAATCAAGTTTTATTTTCATTACGTTGTTAATCCACACGACACAACGAGGACTCTAAGGATTTCCAAAAAAAATGGCTATGTAAGAATTTTTATTTTCTAAACAACAAACTCCTTTAAATAAAAAGTATACTATCATTGCATTTTTGAAATGTATGGTATGTCATAACTAAGAGACATAGTAAATAGTAATAATTTGGCTAGATAAGATGAATAATGAATTGAGAATTAGAATAATAATAATAATTCGTTCATTGTGTTCACCAAATATTTTATGTGGAGTGAAGGTTCTATGTAGCATGATTCTTATGGAATACACAAAGATGTCTTTATCGGCTTCCAGTTATAAGATTGTTGGTGTTAGTAATTGTAGCACGATCTAGTACTGCAAATGCACTTATTGATGACAAAAATATGATAGCAAAATAAGACTTAAGGGCTCTCAACCAATTAAAACTTAAATAAATATATTAAAAAAAAATAAATATTATTTTGTAATGTTTACTTTAGAAATTGCTGGTTTAATTTTTAGTCAACTAGGGATTAATTGAAGGGTTAACACATATCGAATGCGTAATATCCTAGTAGCTGCAAGGATTAAAAAATGATGGTTTCTCTATTATTGAAAAATAAAATGATGGTTTGTCTTTTTTGTAATGAAAGTGCCACATTAAGTGATTTTGGTCTAACAACAAGTAAAGCATTTATAAGTTGGAGAGAAGTTAGTTTTGATGAAGATTCCTAAAGGGACCCTATATTTGAATATGATAGAACCCCTGGTTGATATAAGAATATATGAATACATGATTTTTGTTAATCTAATTAGGCACATTGAAGAATATTATACAAAGACTATCTTATAAGGTGGATCGATACTACAAGAGTAATACTTAGAAGGTGGCCTCCACTACATCTTCCACTACCTTAGAACTTATGTTTTAGTGAATAGGTTTGATAATGGTTTTTGAACTACCTATGGATTGTTTTTGTAAATATGTATTCATGTTGTGTAAATATTTTGCCTAGATCAACTTGAAAAACCGTAGTTTTCAATAAGTTCACAAGCAGTTAATTGGGTTTTTTCTTTAAAATAAATCTAGATACAACAATGTGTCACTTTTACAATAGTATGTGTGACCAAGAGAGAGAATTGAACATTAAAGGAAATGGTTAGTTGAATGACTTAATCAAAGAATTGATCACATGAGTTTTGGGTTGAAGTCATTAATTATGCAATTACTAATCCGTAAACTACCATGGATATTCCAATCGATAGTTTGTTGTAAAAGATTTGTTAAAACTATATTTAAAATTTGAAATCTACACTATTATGGTTTAATTTTGTCTTTAGATTTATGGATCTATAGATTACGGTTAATTGTGTATGCATGCAAATTAAAAGTAGGTAGATAATATAGAACAACAAAGTAAAAACTCACAAACCATGGTGGACACAAGATATGACTTGGGAAACCCTTTCGGGAGAAAACCCAGTTGAAAGGTGAGGCCACTCCGCTATCTTTCTCTGAATATAAAATGGTTACGAATTCAAAGAAGTATGGCTTGTGGCCCATGGGCTACTATAGTGCACAAATCCTCTTTGTGTGCTATATCTCCTATCTCTCCTAGTTATTTTTACTCATCTAAGGAACAATGCACTTGAAAACAATGGAACCCCTTTTCCTCCTAGTGCCCTGGTTATAACACAATTCAATAGCCTACTAATGGTTAGGTTTGACTACCTTAACTATTAAACAAAGTTACAATATGGAATATTCTAGAGCATTCTTCATGATTATCACATGGCTAGCCACTTTTCCATGAATAATGGTCGTTGATGTGGCATCCTCTCAAATTATGGTCGTGAAAACAAGAAGGTCAAGTTATGAATGGCATAACTTTTGCATACAAACTTCGACTGAGGTGATTCTTATGCTATTGGAAAGTTCTCTATGAGGCGCTATGCCAAGGCAGAAAAGTTTTACCACTAAAAAATGTTATTTGATGTCTCAAAATGCACTTAGAAGATTTCAGACCTCGATTTGTAAAATTGGTTCCCGCTAGTAAAAATGGTCATGTGAGATGATTCCTCCACTTTTCCACTCTGAAAGTATCAAGATGGATGAAAGAAAATATAATGATCCAATCTGGATCACAACTCCCCATTTTAGGAGGCTTTTGGTCCCCAAATCTTCTATTGAATGAGATGAGGAGATTTTTCCTCCACCTTCTCTCTGGTGTACCATTTAGGCTTTCCTGAAAGTTATCCTTTCAAACCAATCTGTCAAAGGTCATGTTTCCCTTGTCATGTATTTCTAGACCTCTTCTAAAAAACTGTATCCTATGTCAACTATGCCTGACAATCTGGTGCCAAATCCTCCAGAAAAGTTAGGACCTGTTCCTCTTCCTAATCTAGCATGGAAGGCTCATAGAGATTTAGATTCTCCACATTCGAATTTGAGTAAATGTGCATATATGGGGGTAGAATGAGTCTATAGGAATTATCTCACACCTTTACCAACATCTCAAAGGAACCATATCACAGATCCTTGATTTTATTACCAGGACCCTATAGCCTTTCCTTGTTTAATTGTAACCATACTCTATTTCCCACCTTGAACAATTTCTCTGTTCTATGTTGATCATGCCTAGCCTCGTATTTTTCTTGTGACTTCTACAGTGTATCATGTACCTGAATATGGATTTTCCCGATCTTCTTAATAAAATTTTCAGCCCTCAAGGCATCCCGTATAAGATACTCCCTCACTCCTTGTTTCCCATATGCAATATCCAAAGGTGAAGGTGGCAAATATTCAAAACAAGTTTCAATTGGGGACTTACCATTAGAAGCGTGGATTGATCTACTATAAGAGTGTTGTATATATACCATATTTTCATACCAAGTCCTTGGATTATTTTGATTATAACCCCTCAAAATATACATTTGAATGAGACCTTGACTGGATCCCTACTAGCCATGACAAACATTTCGTCAAACATATCAAATGTGTCAAATTTTGGAAATATGGGGGGGGGGGGTTAATCAATATTGCTTTCAATTGTTATTTATGTCAGTTAAGATTTTATCACAAATTGAACCAAAATATAAGAGACAAAAAAATATTTTATTAATCAAAATGTTGAGGACTCGAATCCTATTGTTCAACAAATTAGGCTCCAACTTATATAACAATATTTTAAATTCTCAAGGCTCCATCCTTGAACAAACCTAAGCTCCTACTTGGTGAACAATCAAGATTCCAATCCCTTGAGGCTCCAACTTGGTCAAAAAACAAAAATTACAAAATACTTACTTTCAAATGCTTCATGAATTCCTTCAATAATGTTATTGTTGCTTGGATAAATCATAAAAGATAAACTTCAATTAGTTTATAATGTCTCCTCAAGTGTCCTTCAAAATACTTTTCAAATTTACTTTAAACAATCCTGAATAAACTTCTCTTAATGATGCCAAAGACAATAAACAATGTGTCACAAGGTTCAAGGATAAAATTGTCCTTTGTCACAGGTGAGTCAAATTCCACATTTCTATGCCATAGATGAAAAAACCATAGATCCACTTGTGCACTAATCAAGATCAAGGTCTCAACAAGTCTGAAGGCATTCAAGTCACATGTCTGAACTATGGTTCCGAGCTCCAAGTCTCCGCAACAGGTCCTAGCCCCTGATTCGAGTCTTTTGCAATATGTAACAATCAAAGATGGACAAGTCTTGTTCCATATATGTGAATTGTAGTGCCTCAAGTGTGAAAATTACAACGCTTCTAATACAAAAATTATAGTGCCTCAGGTCAAAATTGCAGATGGGTACGAGCTGCTACAAGGTTCGAACTGTGCTAGATCAGAGGTGATATGTTGATTTTTCAAGCCAGTCTAAGGTCTCTTACAAATCTGAGATGTCTTCTCCATAGAAAAAGGTATTGTTGTCCACCAATCAAGTTGATCTTGTGAATGAGTCTAAAATAAGAGAGATGATTAGCCCTTATAGAGGTATTAAAAAAACACTAAAAATTCCACAAAAATCTTCACTCTCCTTATTTCTTAGTCTTTTCTAGTTCACGAGATGTGAATTGTCCTTTTTCTTCCGCTTCACTATAGCTCTAATCTGAGATGATGATCCAAATGAAGTGCCCTTGACTTGTAGTTATACAATTTTTCCCTAATTTTGAATCGTCGTGTCCTATGGGAGAGTCGACCTATGTAGGTAGGCTAACATGCTATAGGGTTCACAATTTTAGTTTTATAGCCTCAAAAATTAATAACTCCACAATGGAAAGGAGTTAAGGGATGAGTGAATACTCATTAGAAAGGGATTGAAGCCCTCTATAATTTTATACAACAATTTTTTCAGGATATTGTTTCATATAGACAATAATATCAATTATTCATGCTTGTTAGTTCTTTAATTTTCATGCTTAGGTCATCTTAATTTACTTAGGGTTTCATTCATGCATTTGACATATATATCTGAGGGCTTCATTAATGCATATAATTTCATGCTTAGGTATTCTTCATAGGCTTAGGGTTTCATCATAATCACTATATACAAAGGGTCATATTGACATCAATGACAACTTTATCCAAAAATCTCCCCCTTTATCAATGATGGCAATACTCTCCCTCTTTCAATATTCTCTCCCCCTTTGACATCAATGGTTACTTCCTCATATGGTGCTCCCCTTGCCATTATTTTGCTTCCTTTGTATTCATACTTCTCCCTCTCTGACATCAATAAAAAAGGGATTCTCTAATGAAATGCAAGAGAAATGACCCCCATATTTTGACATATATTTTCAAACACTTCATGAGGTAGGGGTTTTGGGAAGATATCTGCAATTTTCTCCTTGGTGTTGACATACTCCATTTTAATGTTCTGCTCTGCGACCTATTCTCAGAGGAAGTGATACTTGATTCATATATGTTTTGTCTTTGAATGCATGAATGGATTCTTTGAGAGGTTGATTACACTGGTGTTGTCACAATAGATGGTGATAGGTTGATTTGTTTCTATGTAGAGATCCTTCAAGGCTTCCTTCATCCATAACATTTTTGTACACCAATTTGTAGTGACTATGTACTCAATTTTAGTTGTGGAAAGAGATATATATGTTTGCTTCTTGCTAATCCAATATACAAGATAATCTCCAAGAAATAATTCATTCCCATTGGTAATTTTTCTATCATCATCTCTTCCTAAAAATTATGCATTAGTTTATGCTATCAAGGTAAGTGTTGTGCTTTTAGGATACTGTAATCCAAAATCAAGAGTAACTTTAAGATACATAAGGATTCTCTTTACACCAAGCATATGAGATTCTTTAGGGGCTAATTAGAGTCTTGCCACCATTCCTACTGCCTGCATAATGTCTGGTCATGAAGTTGTTAGATATAAGCGGGGTCTAATCACTGATCTGTAAAGAGTAGCATTTACCATATGGGATTCACCATCTTCACTTAGTTTGCAACTTGTAGTCATAGGTGTGCTCACAATAGCACATTCTTCCATCCAAAATCACTTGAGCATATCTCTAAGATATTTTTCTTGTGATATGAACATCCATGCTTTGGTTTGAGTTACTTGAAGTCCACGGAAGTAGGATAACTCACCAATCATCAAAATTTCAAATTACTTAGACATATTTTGGGAAAATTCATGACTCATCTCATTGTTGTTGCTGGCAAAAATCAGGTCATCAATGTACACAAGTGTGATTAGCAAGTTGTCTTTGTCTATCTTCATGTAAATATCGCTTCCAACAACTCCCCTTTTGAAGCCTTGTTGTTGCAGAAAATGATTAAGTATAGTATACCAAGCTCTTGGAGCTTGTTTTAATCCATACAATGCCTTATTCAATTTGAAAACAAATTCTTTTCCTTTTGCTAAATCGAACCCTTGTGGTTGTTCCATGTAAACTTCTTCCTTCAGGTCACCATTCACAAATGTTTATTTTATGCCCATTTGTTAAACTTTGAAATCTTTCAAACAAGAAAATTCTAAGAACATCCTTATAGCTTCTAATTAGGCCATGGGAGTAAAGGTTTCTTCAAAGTCAATCGCTTCAATTTGAGAGTACCCCTTACACACAAACCTTGCCTTGTTTCTAATGATCTGTCCTTCTTCATTCATCTTGTTCTTGAATACCCACTTGGTTCCTATAACATTCTTGCATTTTGGATGAGGTACTAGCTCCCATGTTTCATTCTTTTTGAATTGATGCATATCTTCTTCCATCGCTTTTATCTAATGAAGATCCTTACTTGTTTGAATGAAGTTTTTTGGTTCTATCATGGATAGTAGAGCAATTTTTTTACTATTTGGTGTATTTGTAATTTTTCTTCAAGTATGTATTCCATCATCTATATCACCAATAATTTGATTTTATGGATGATGATTTTGAACAAATTTTACTCTTGATGGAGTTTGAGATGATTTCTTTTGACTTTTAGTCTCCTTTTCTTCTTTTTTAACATCTTCTAGATCTCCAAGGATATGATATTCTTCATTGATTTGACTTCTCTTTCAGAAAAAGATTCATCAATCTTTACATCAATATTTTCAACTATCTTTCATAGCCAATTGTTGTAGCATTTGTAGGCCTTGCTTCTTGTAGAGTATCCAATAAATAGTCTTCATCAACTTGAGAGCCAAACTTGCCTGGTGAATCATAATTGATCTTCATGAAACAATTACTTCCAAATATTCTAATATATTTTACTGATGTGGGTCTTCCTTTCCATAATATATACGGAGTTTTATCATTATTTGTCTGGAGTTGTGCCCTGTTCATATTATATAATGCTGCCCCAGTTGCTTCTCTCCAAAATATTGGTTGCAAATCAATTGCAAGAAACATTGTTCTTGCAACCTCTTGTACATATATTTCCTTATTTCAACCACTCCATTTTTTGTGGAGTTATAGCAATGGAGAGTTCCCTTTTGATTCCATGTGTTTCACAAAATTTATTGAATTCTTTTGAAGTAAATTCTCCACTTCTATATGTTCTTAAGCACTTGATTTTTGATTCATTTTAATTTTCAACAATAACCTTGAAATTATTAAAACATTATAAAGCCTTTGATTTAAATCTTATGAAAAATACCCACATCATTCTAGTATAATCGTCTACAAATAATACAAAGTGCATTTCTCCTTTCTCCTTATTGAGTTGGAGTTCTGGTTGGTCTGCATAGACCTGCATGGATGATCTCTAGAGGTTTTGATGTTGAGAATTCCTTTGTCTTGAAGTTGGTCCTTGTCTGATTTCCATGTTGACATGGTGCACCAATAGCCTTTTCATGTTGTGAAATTCTAGGAATGTCTCTCACTTCTTGAGTTTTGTTGATCTTCACTAAATTTTCAAAGTTTAGTTGTCCCAATTGCTTGTGCCGTAACCAACTTTCATCTACTTGACTTATGTAACATTTTTCTTCTTGAATTTTACTAAGAACATATACAATATTAGTTGTACTTACTCCTTTTCCCACAAGTTTTCCTGAAGAAGATCTTCTTATCTCAAAATCCTTGGCACTAAAAATGATATCATGTCCTTGGTCACAAATTTGGTTGATGCTTAGAAGATTGTGCTTGAGTCCTTCAACGAGTAGTGTATTTTGTGCTTTTCCCTTGTTAGTGATGAGACTCACTGTGCCTTTACCAACAATCTTAGTGGGTACACTTCCAAAAATCACATTTCCATCCTTCTTGTCTAGCGAGATAAACTTCTTTTTGTCATCAGTTGTGATTAAAACGTACACTATATACAAACTACTTGTTTTCCTTCCCTTTTGCACACAAAGCTAGACCACATTTATATGTAGCGGTTTCTTCTCCAAACATTTTCTTAGGCTTAAGTGGACAATTTTATGCTTCATGACTTGGATTATTACATTTGGAGCATTCTAGACGATACTTTGCAAAGTATCAAATGAGTTATAAGTCTTGATATGATCACATCTCCTTGAATCAACATGCTTATTTGGGAAGTTGGTCCTATTTCCTCTTGAGTTAACATTCTTATTGCTTCCATAGGCCTTGCAATGTTTAGCTTGTTGACCAATTTTTTTGCAAAAGAAACAATGACCAAGGAAAATAGTTTGATACCTGTTAGGATAGCCTTGGCTTGATGTGACATTATTCTATTGTAGCCACTACGAAAACCCCAAAATTTGAACCCATTCAAAATTTTGAACCCCCCCTTCTTACTAGAATTTCCCCCTTTGTATATAGCTTAACAAAGTCTCACACCTCAGTATTGATTCAGGTTTTCTGCAATTGCTAGAGAAAATTTCAAGTTACAAGTTTCAAGCTTAACTTTTTCGGTGGCATATGGAAGCCTTACTTTTAGATGTAAAGTTTTAATCAAGAACCCATTTCAAGCAGACCTCATTTACCTAAGTCTCCTAGTCACACAAGTCTGAACATTTTACAATTATCAACCTAGCGACCTCGCGACCTCGAGACTAGTATTGACCATTGTGCTTAGGTTGCAAGGTTGCATAGTCACACTCCCATTGAAATTCTATCTTGTGACCTTGTGACCTCAAGAAAATTAAGCTCTTTAGTCGCATAGTCAATAGGTCGTGACCTATTAGAGGTCATGATCCAAGACCTTCCTTAATATGTGACAACACAACCTCCAAAATTATGCACATGTGACCATTATATATATATACACCCCTCACTCATTTGCCACTCATTGACTTATTGGATTGCTTGAGGTAGGAAAACTTGGCGACCTAGCTGGCGCACAATTCCTTCTCTCTCCTGGTAAGCATCTCTTCGCCTTCTCCGCAATCATTGTTATGTCCATGTGTCTTTCTCTTCCCTCTAGACCCCACATTTTCCTTTCAACTATGATTTAATCACTTGCATAAGCCATTTCAAAGCCCAAATGTCAAAGTAAAACCCTCTGAACCTCCATTCACCCGCTCAGTTGTGCGTTTGACCCCTCGTTCCTCATTTCGAGGACATCGCCTCATTAGGTGATATTCCCTTTATCTTCTACACTCCCAAAAGTTTACCACTTACCCTAAATCCCTCCTTTCCCTCCTAACTGATCACTTAGCCACTTTAGCCACTAAGAAAGACTAAGTCACACACCCAAAGCTTGTGATAACCCCTATCATGTGACCTGGCAACCTAGTCAGCCCAATAACCAATCAAACCTAAACTTCTTCCTTTTCTCAACCCCAAGATCGCTAGGTCGCAGAGTCGCACCATTAGTCTAGCAGATATGCTGTGACCTTGTGACCCTACGACTATGTGACCTTCCATTCTTGTGACCTCTTAATCATTCGAAGCTATGACCTACGACCCGTAACATATTCAAATCCTCAGGTCGTAAAGTCACCGTTCCAATCCTCCTTTGATCAATGACCCCTTAAGCGTTGCAACCTTGCGACCTTCCCTTAAACTAGTTCCAGGCTCAAGATTGCTTGTCCTACCCCTCACATTCCAAATTCCAGTTCATGATCATAACTCTAGTTACTACTATTTATGTTGTCGTTTTCATCTTGGGATTGTCTATTTGAAATTCTAGGTGACATTGATTTGGATTGTATTGCAATATCATCTTTATTTGGAGAGATGACACCTATGAAGGTCAAGACTTCCTGCAAAATTGTAGAGAGAAACATCTAATAAATTCTAGAAGGACCGCCACCACTACTGATCTATAGGGACACGACATGCAATATCAAAAAATCCACCAAGCTCTCATGATTCAACATCTTTTCATAGTTCTCGAAGACAGATATTCCCCAAGAATAGGAGGAATTCAGAGTATACATCAATGTCAAGAGATCATGGCTCCATAAAGTAGCCACACATCCACCAATATTCCCATGTGCAGAAAGCATTAAATGGATACTACAAAGCATAGATATAGACTGATAGGTTATAAGGAGTCACACATGTGAAGCTTTCACTTCTTTCACTGCTACATATATTGTTGCATACTATAAGCAACCAAACTGAGAAGATTCCTTCAATACTAGGTGGTTATTAGACTTCCAGATGTTAACCAAAGATATTCTAAAGTCATGGTGGTAAAAACCCTCAAAGTTTTAGGTCAAGGCAGATCAGATATACAGAACAGAGGGCCTTAGGAAAGTCTATCAACTTTTGGTAGAAATGATGAATCGATTAGATGGCAGGTCATATATTGACACCTTTCTTGGAACATGGGTCTCTATCATGTACATGATTGCTACTAGAGGAACTATTTTCAACTGGGAAAGCATTTCAACTTCAGCTCTGAGATCCAATATACATGTAGCAAAGAACCGGAAGAAGGAATAATTATCAGAATTTTATATGGAACTGTACCTCCTAGATGCAGTATGTGTAAGATGCCATTTTGAGGGGTGGAGTTACAACTAGACTCTGCAAATGTCAGAGCTTGTGCACCTTCATTAAAAGATATTTTGGGATCCAAGCTACAAGATTATGCATGAAATCACCTTTGAGTAATTTATTTCCCCTTTTTACTAGTTTCTCTTCAAGGAAGATTATCCTTGAATGTCCAAGAGAGCTACGGAATCATTAGAGTGGAAGATTATTTTTCCATTGAAGAAAGCACCTTCATCAGAGTTTTTGGCTCCTATAAGCCCCCTCATGCTCTCCCCAAGTTGGTGAAAAACAGGCTGCTACTACAAGGGGTTTGTTATCAAATGACTATAGGGTTCTCTTAAACACTAGTCAAAGGCAAGAAAAAGCCTTGGCCCTCCTTCCCTTTGACTATTGGAGCATACACCCTTGAGAATTTCAAAGAGGCTAAAGAAAACATTGAAGAAATGAAAGGCTTCTGATTTGTTGATTTGGATCACTGTAAGTATGACCCAAAGGGGATTGTGGTGGCACATTGCAATAAAGAAGGTTTTGATTGTCCTATATTCACAACAAGCATAGTCATGAAGATAAAGTAAGAAATTGGTACAATGCTACTAGGGAATTAGGGCCAAGTGAATAAGAAGAAAAGGAGGACGAGCAGGCCAAAAACTCTCAAGAAAGCATAAGGCTGCAAGCCAAAGAAACCATGCTTAAAAGAAAGAACATTAGGGGAATTTTGAGGTCTAAAATGGGCTTTCTAAGGAAATTATAAAATAATAGTGGAAATAATAAAATAATATTAGATTACATCATCATATTTTAGAGGGAAAAAGGCAAAAATATTTTTTCAACTCGTATTTTCAACTTATCTCCCTACTAGTTTACTCAAATTTCGAGCAGAAACACTCGTTGGATGCATAATTTGATTCCTCATACAAGGAGTAGCCATGTTGCACAATTTCGATGTATCTTGCTACACGAAAAATGATAAACACATGAAAAACGTGATTGCAATAATGTTTTTTCATGTATTTCTCATTTTTCATGTAGTAGTGTCCATCGAAAGTATGAAACATGGGTACTCCTTGGACGAGGAACTAAATTTTGCATCCAACGAGTACTCCCACTCGAAATTTGAGTAAAACCTTAAGGAGATAAGTTGAGAATAAGAGTTAAAAAAAATAGTTTTATTATTTTATAATTTTATAATCTTTTTACTTTTTTACTCCAAAAATGGTGAATCATCCCCCATGGTTGACATCATCATCTTGAACCTTATTGGTTCTTACAAAGTTTATTTTGGTTGTACATTTTTCTTAGGAGGTCCATTTTAGAGCTCACAATTCCCCTAAAGAGAGCAGCAAAAGACAGGTGGAAAACAAAAGAAGCATAAAAGAAATGACCAAGAGGACCCATTGGATGAGCAAGAGGGAAACGAAGATGAAGAAACCTTGGAGGAAAGCAATGAAATTATTTCTACTAAGAAGCAGGAGATAAGGAGAAAAAGGGAGGAAGAGCATAGATAATCATAAGGGATAGGAGATCAACAAGTTTGGGAACTTGAGAGCTACAACGAGAAGAGGAAAGGAAGAGGAAGCAAGAGGAATACGAATATCTTGAGAAGGAGGAAGAAGAATGACTTAAGAAGGAAGAGGAAGAATGGAAAGCATAGGAAGTTGAGCAAAAGAAAAATCAAGAAGAAGAAGAATTCAAAAGAAAACAAGAAAATGATGAGAAACAAAAGAAAATAATTGAAGAAGAAACAAAAGAGAAAAGTTGAAGAAGATAAAAGGAGGCAAGAAGAGCAAGAAACCAGGAGGAAGCAAGAAGAGGTCAATAAGAAAGTGAAACTCGAACGCCTTAACTAGTAGTAGGGTCAAGGGTCTGGGATGCAGATTGATCTATCTCCATTGGACATTCCTCCATCCACCCCAATTACTAGCAGACACCTGCCACTCAAATAATTGGGCATCCCAGATGAGGAAGAGGAAGAAGTATTGGACATTACTAGATTGAATTTTGATCAGGTCCACTGTAAGATTATGTAGGAGAGAAGAAAATGCTATGGCAAGAGCCCTGCCAAGCCTTTGTCAGTGACTACAAAGAAAGATATTGTCCTGGATATTAAAATGAACCCCGAGTTGATCACTTCGGTTGGAGCCACCTTTGTGACTACAACAAAGCTAAATGTGAGTAGGCTAAACAAATAGGTTGCAGAAATTCAAGCCAAGCTCTACGCTTCTGAGCAAAGAGCCACTAAGGTTGAAGAGGAGAATAAAATTCTACGCCTAGCCCATTCAAGTGCAAAGGAGTTGCAAGCATCCATTGAAGAAGAGGTAGCAACATTAGAGGAAGCTATGACTGTAGTCTATGAAGAGATGTTGAAGCTGTATCATACTATAGCACCATTCCCAATCATACAAGTTGAAACTAAGGAGAAGAAAGCTATGCTCAGACAAGTCACCACAACCAGCAACAATATATGTGATGGACTTACAAATATTTGGATGTGCCGACAACTCTCCCTACAAAAGATTGGATAACTTCTCAAAATGACAAAGTCCAAATTTGCATCAAGGTCCAATCATGAGACAAACTAGCAAAGGATGTAGATAAAGTATTGGCTTCATATAAGCATTTGTTGAGTGGACTAGAATTTGTGATTGAAGTACACAAATTCCCTTCTATCAGATTGATTGGGGAAGTAAGGAAACAAGAAGAGTTTCTCCAAGAAATCCAAGCATTTCTCAATCCTCTCAAACAAGCCTCTACTATGGAAAACTTGCAGGTGAAAAAAGAAACAATTGCTTAGTATGTGATAGAACTAGTGAGGATATACACCAAGTTGGTGACCTTATCAAATCAAATCAAGGTAAAAAATAACACTCTAATATTGGATGCCCTAGAGTGTCTTCACAGACATAGAGATGAGCAGCAAAAGGTGGTAAATGTGGCAACATAATACAAGATTTTCTATTCATATCTTGTGTAAGAATTACATGTAGATGTTCTAGAATTGCCTATTGTTAAATTATTATAGTAGAACCATTTCTTTCATATGTGCATAGTAGAGTAGAGACTAGTGTAAAGTAGAGTTTCATGGGAATATGAAAGGTCATGAGGTAGTTCAAGCGTCATGAGTATATGAAAAGTCACCCCTTTCTATAAATATGCCCTCATGACACATTGTAAAGGACTTTTAGCTCTAGACTTATTCTGGTGCATATTATTTTGAGAACTAAGGGATCTTTTAGTGAATGCAAAAATTAATTTTACATTTATACTTATGGATTTGATGGAGATATTGTGCGATGGTGTCATGGATATTCTTAGCTTAATGATTTAAAAGTAACTTTGAAATTTGGCGTACTATTTCTTCATGTGTCTTTTGCGTTGTGGGATTTCTCTTGCAACAAATGGATGGTATATGATGTGCTTACCTTATTCTTATGTTAGTAAAATTATTTATTAACATAAGTGTTGTATCATTGTGTGACTGTATGCTCACTTATGCTTTTATATGGTTATTAATCGTGAACTTATTCATGATTGGTAAATTTATCTTATATGTATGTGTGGATCTTATTTAAAACCTTGCTAACACTACTTTTCTTTGGATTCATGCTTTGAAGTTATGTTTTTAATATTCATGGTATCTATTATATTGGATTTACGTAGGTTACTTACTTTCATTTGTTCTCTCTTAAGTTGACACTTGCATTGTCCGAGGAAAATCTTAATCAATGAGATGGAAACTGGGCCAACATACCAGATGGGACTCTTATACCAAATGTTGTAGAGTCTGATTGGGATCCTACACCAGGGAGATCCCCCTAGATGTTGGCAATACATTCCATCCTGTCAACATATTTGGCACTGGAAGGAGGGCCCATTTTACCAAATGGCTAACAATAATAACCATCCTCATCCCAAGGCTTCCCAACAAGCTAGTAACCAACCCTCCACTATTCCTCCTTTACCTCCTCATCAACCTTCCTAAGTTCCTCCTTTCCATGAGCTTACCCCATATGATTCTCAACCTCCTCCACTCAAGGATGTTCCGGTCAAGAAGGAAACTCCTCTCTATGAAGTCACATACTAGTAGTTGATATATTTACATCCTGTTACTCGACAATTCACTAAGGTTCTAAAATGTATCCCTGCCACAATGTTTCTTCCTAATCCACACACCTTTATACCTCACCATACTCGTAAAGGTGTCTTGGTAAGTTTGGTTCCACATTTGATTAGTATGACTTTGGATGATTATGCAGATGTTGTGGAGAGACTTTCAATTGAAGGATTGGAGAGCCCCACGGGGTCGGAAAGGGAGGGATATAGAGGCCAGAATTCACATGGTGGAAACCACCCACGACAAGATAACACCAGAGGGGTTTAAAGACTAAGGGTTGAAGGGAACATAAGAAGTCAAGTCAATTTGCACAATGTTGATGCCCCTCGGAATGAGAGGAACCTTATATTTCCGAGGAATTTGAGGAATATTAGAAATATCAGAAACTTTACGAAACCTAAGGGTCCCTAGGGGAAATGAAAAAGAACCTCCATGCACTAGTGAAGGCTCCAGGTCTGGCTCTAAAAGTTATGAGGAAGATAATGCTAACCAAGAGATCTATCAACCAATGATAGCTAACCATCAACAACATGCCTCGACACCTTGAGAAACATTTCCCAAATTATGACCCCGAGAAAGGGATCATGACTAAAGGTCATATCAACATTTTTTACCTAGCCTTGCAAATGATGAGAGTACAACATGATGATGTTGCTTGCAAAATTTTCCCTCACACCCTTGAGAATAAAGCAGCCACATGGTATCACTCTTTTCCTGTAGCTTCTATACGGAATTAGGATGAGTTCCAAAAGACTTTTCTCGAAAAGTTTTCTGAAGATAAGACACCATCTATGCTTCTTACTGAGCTAAGTACTTTGAAGATGAGTAAGAAGGAAAAAGTTAAATACTTCAATCAACGATTCACCACCATCTTGAATAAGTTCCCAACTTATGTGGCTCTTGATGATTCAATTACTATTGACTATTATACTAAAGCCTTACCATGTGATATTATTGTGTTCATGAAGTGTGAAGCAAAGGTTACTCTTATTGAAAACTTTGTTGATGCTCTTACTATTGAAAGGGATTTACTTTCCATAGGAGCACTTGAGCATGAAACCTACAAACATTAAAATTCTGCTGGTAAGAAAACTCAAGCCTTAGCTAGCAAATCCCATGACAAGGATAAGGAATCTTTTGATTTTGAGGCTCTAGCCAACTCTCTGAAGCAGTTGACCAATGAAGTTTTTGAGTTGAAAAGGAAAACTAGTAAGAGTTCATCGAGTGACAAGTCTTCTAAGCCTTTCTTAAAAAGGGAAAATAATCCGCCTGCAAAATCAACTTAGAGCTTTATTGCAAATTTCAATGTAGAAGAGCTTGGTATGGAGAATTATCACACCTTTCACCAAGATGCCCATTCAGGAAAGACGTGTCCGCAGTGGATACATAATACGACTGCTGTGGTTACCAAGGTTCTTGAGGATCAAACTATTGATGATGAAGACGAGGAAACTAAGGATGTTGAAGAGTAAATTGTTCTCCCAGATGATAATGTTGGTTCTTCTATGTCAGCATTTGAAGTTATTTGAGGGGGTGAAGTCCAATTCTTAAAACATCCTTCCCATATCTGCCTTGTTTCACCGGCCTTCCAAGGTAGACATGAGAGGAGGAGCTACTATGACATGACTTGACCTCCTAGGTTCCATTAAGGAAGTGGGGTCAACTGTGGAAGACAAACTAACAACTCAACACATCCTACAAGGGCTATAGGTAACTCAAAGGCTGAGTAACCACCCAAAGTGCCAAATCCCAAGTTGGACCACCTTTTCCTTACCTTGAGTGCTCAACTACTCCGACAAAAAGGAATTCATGTGGTTGGGAGCCTCCAGTTGCATGCATAAGCCTACATCCCAGTGGTTGCAACCCAAAATATCTAGTTCAGAGCATGTAGTCCCAAATTCTAAGCCTAATTTCTAGGTCAGCCTCTAGAATAATACCCAGAACTCAGTGAGACTTTCCATAATCAATAACGATATTAGGAAAAATCTATTCATACAAAATTTTATGAAAGAGTTGACCTAACCAGGCCTAACTATGACAATAATTTTGTCAAACATATGTCAAACATGTAGTCTACAGGTCATGAATGCATATTTAAACATAAGGGTCTAATATTTATCTGAGAATCATCAAGAAGGTTTGATTCCCTCTCATAATAGTTGCAATAACATCTATTAGCTCATGCATTAGTTAATCATTCATCAACTAATCAAAATATGTCAAGATCCACAAACAATATACATCATATAACCAACATATAACCAACAAATGAACAACATATAAACCATGATAGAATGACCATCAAATCCACATAATAACAAGTACAATTACCCATGAAAATACAAAAGGGAAAGAGCTCTTATTAAGATATGCAAAATCCAACCAAGTTACAGACTTCCATGTACTAATGAACCATATGTTAGGCTAAATAAAATCTCTCTTTCAACCAAACATCCCCGTGCCATATTCCAAGCATGAATGCAGGATCTCATGGAATGAACCAAACAAAATCAAACAAGGACTTCTAGCGGCAAAACCAAATCAACCCCCAACCAATGATTCCACCTCACGGTCAGAAATCACTAACACCAACCAAATCGGTCTCTACCCAAGTTGTACAGGGCTCAAGAGAAATTGTCCCAACCACAGCTCCAAGAACTAATAACACAACCCACAACCTTCCAGGGCTCGAGAGAATTTCTCCAACCAAGGTTCCACGACTAGTAGCTCAACCCACCTAGGGCTCCAAAGTGTTTTTCCAATCAAGGCTCCAGGACTAGTAACTCATCCCAAGCTGTTCTAGGGCTCTAGAAAATTTGTTCCAATCAACGACTCCGGGAACTGGTAAGTCAACCTACAACCATAAGGAACCTGAGAAAGAATCAGAAACAACAAGTGGAAAAACCTACAACACCATGGCTATTCAGGAAATGGCAAGGCTAGGAAAAAACACTATCAATCCAGGTAATCCTCCATGCCAATGACAGATCATAGCCAAATAACCACATGCATATACCATGCATGCCAAAACTAGTAAGGAAATCATACATGCAACTCGGTAGCTCCAAAGAAATCTAGCTATAGTTGCTGATCCAACTGCCCCCTTGCACTTTCCTGTTTTTCCTTTGCCTTCTTTTTCCAAATCCAATGAAAACTAGAGTGCTCCAAACATGCTTCAACAATGCTCCAAGATTTCTCTAACTATGCAAGAGTATGAGATAGAGAGAGAATACAAGAGAGAGCTCCACCATAGAACTGTCAAAATACCAGTCGACAAAAAGATGTGAACTGATCCTTAGAAGCCTTTTTATCATTAAGGCCTCTATTTTCTTCATTTTCCTCTATTTTTCCTTCAATTTCCTCCTCATGCAATTTTATCACTCTTCATCTCCCCTTTCTCCTATTTTCCTTTAGTTTCTTAAATAATGCCACTTTTCCTTTGCCCTGCCTTTTCCAATTTCCATAGCCATTTATTAATCACCAGCGATCTCCATCACTATGTTTTTCCCAACATTCAACTTGGAATACGTGTCTCATGACCTTGGTTGTTATTTTTATTTATTTACATATGAAATCAACCACGGATGTTACAGACCCCTCCCCCTTTGGGGAACACTGTCCTCGGTGTTCAATGACACTTATAAACCAAAAAACACATGTTGCGTATGGAGCTTTATGACACAGCTCATTGCAACATTTACATCATATCATATGGCTGAAGACATAACCAACATATCATGAACACTATACCGCTTATTGGAGATTTATAACACAACTCGATGCAGTATTTATAACATCCAAATGCATATATATATATATATATATATATATATATATATATATATATATATATATATATATATATATATATATATATATATATACATAACCAAAAAACAACATCAAAACATATATCAAGCCACATCTACTCAATCAACGAATAAAGAAGGATACATAACTTGCATATGATCAACCATCTCCCACGTAGCTTCATTGAGTCCAAAGTGCTTCCACGACACTTTAACTTGCTCGATTGCTTGATTCCAAAGCATGAGCATATTTTGCTGAAAAATGCACTGAGGTTCTAGTTAGAATTATCCTTCGGGTTCCATCTGCAATAAAGACCAGTCAATCACATAATCAACATCTTTCACATACTTTTAAGAAATTACACAGAAAAAATCACGGACTTTCACTAGGGAAACTTTTAAGGATGAAATTTTATCTTAAAGTTTAGAAACCTTGGCGAATCCCACTACTCCATAATATGCAATTTGTAAAATGTTTGGAGATATTTTTGTAAAAATATTCAAATTTATAATAATTTTATATAGTATCTATATATTTTTTGGGGATTTATAGGGAAAATAATTTCATACTATTAAATCTGGGCAAATATTTTTTAGAAAAAATGTAAATTACCGAATCTATTTTTTGGAAAAAGTATAGAGAATTATCCCACCTGTAAATAATAGCCCCTAAAATTTTCCTTGACTTTCACTTTCGAAGGCAGTGCAAGTCAGTAGGCTACTAGTCTAATCCTCTCAAGAATCTTAAAAGGTCCGCAATACCGAGGTGCTATCTTGGTACATGACCCAATCCTCAAGGAGCTCTTCTTGGGCTTGATGTGCACGTACACTTGTTCCCCAACCTAAAACTCCTTAAACAACTTGTGTTGATTTGCATAACTCTTCTACCTATCATGTGCTATCTTTAGATTCTTCTTAATAACATGCATTTCCTGTTCCATCTCTACCAACATGTCTGGCCCAATCAATACCCTATTCACTATATCGCTCTAACTCATAGGAGTATTACAACTCTGCCCATGAAGTGCCTTAAACAAACTCATCTTTAAATATTTTTGATACCCATTATTATACTCAAACTCCACCAATGGAATATAATCTTCCCACTTTCGTTGTTGATGCATAGCATACATTATCAACATGTCCTTCAAAATCTTGTTGACCCTCTCTGTCTGTCCATGTATCTACGGATGATAAGCTGTAATGAAGGCTAACTCTATACCCAAACCTGAAAACCACACTTTCCAAAACCTAGAAGTGAACTTGGCATCTCTATCTGACACAATCTTCCTAGGAATACCATGTAAACTCACTATCTCCTTGATGAAGGGTTATGCTACCTCACTAGCTAAATTAGTAAATTTCACTAGAATGAAGTGAGCTACCTTAGTCAACTTGTCAACCACAACCATGATGGAATCGTGTTGCCTATATGTCCTTGGAAAACCTGTAATGAAGTCCATGGAAATGACCTCCCATTTCCACTATGGAATCATAATAGACTGCAGTAAACCACATGGACGCTTACACTCTGCTTTTACCTGTTGACCATCCAAGCATCTCGCAACAAAATCTACCACGTCTTTCTTCAAATTTAGCCAATGGTATAATTTCTTAACTAATGTTAATGTATTATGATATCCTAGGTGACCTAAATACGACTTAGCATGGAGTTCCCTCAAGATAAGTTTCTTGAGCTCGCTATTGTCTGACACATAGATCTTGTCCCTAAACCTGACCAAACCATATTATGTGAGATGATAGTTCACATCCTATTCACCTATACCCTGCTACTGTAACCTATGCTTAAGCTGTTGGTACCTAACATCCTGTTGTACTGCCTGCAAGATCTAATCTTGTAAATTTGTCCCATATGAACTCATAGTTGTTATGTGATTTACGTGTACTCTTATGCTAAGAACATCTGCAACCCTATTCTCTTTCCTATTAATGTACCTGATCTTGAAGTCAAACTCACTGAGTGTGGCCAACCACTTAGCTTGTTTGGCATTTAGATTAGGTTAGTCAAATAAGTATCTCTATCCACTGTGATCACTCATCAAGACGAACCTTATGCCAAGAAGATAATGTCTCCACATATTCAATGCATGGATAATAACTTCCAACTGAAGATCATGCATCACATAATTCTGCTCATGCCCATTCAGTTTCCTTGTCTCATAGCATACTACATATCCTTCCTGCATTAGGACCCCAACAAGTCCTCTCTTCCAAGCATTTGTACATACCACAAACTCTTTGTTTGGATATGCAATCTTTAGAATTGGATTATTCATAAGGAACTGCTTGAACTGATAAAAAATCGTTGCACATTCCCTTATCCATTCAAGTTTCTTTCCTTTCCTCTACAAAGATGTAATAGGGTAGGCAATCCATGAGAAGTTCCTGATGAAATGCCTGTAGTAACCTGCTAGTCCCATGAGTAATGTGACATTATCCATATTCCTAGGGGTTTCCCACTTCATGATAGCTCTGATATTTTTTGGGTCCACTGTTATACCTTCCTTAGAAACCACATGCCCTAGATAATGAACATCTTTCTGAAAGAAACTTCATTTACTAAGCTTGGCATACAATTGATCCTCTCTCAACCGTCTTAACACTGCTGCTAAGTGTTCTGCATGCTCTTCCTCATTCTTAGAATAGATCAATATGTCATCAATGAATACAATCACAAACTTGCCCAGATAAGGATGCAACACACTATTCATCAAACACATGAAAGTAGCTGGAGCATTAGTCAAACCAAAAGGTACCACAACAAACTCATAATGCCCATACCTGGTCCAGAAAGTAGTCTTGTAAATGTTCTCTTCTTTGATGCGTACCTAATAGTATCTCGATCTCAAGTCAATCTTCGAGAACACTGCTACTCCTTTCAACTAATAAAATAAGTCATCAATCCACAACAAAGGGTACCTATTCTTGATCTTCACCTTGTTAAACTGCATGTAATCAATACATAACCAGAGAGTACCATCCTTCTTCTTCACAAACAATACCGACCCCAAGGAGACACACTTGGCCTTATGTATCCCTTGTCAAGAATTTTCTTCAAATGCAATTTCAATTCCACCATCTCTGGAGTGTTCATCCTGTAATGTGCCTTTGATGTTGGTGCTACTCCCGACATCAACTTAACAGAAAAGTCCACTTCCCTATGAGGAGGTAACTGTTAAATCTTTTCTAGGAATATGTCCTGAAATTGTTTCAAAACCATGTACCTCTTCAAGACCTCAATATTCTCAACATCCTTAGCTTTATCATTCAAAACACGCATTGCAAATAATACACATCCTTTCCCGCAACTACGCTTTGCCTGCATAGTTGTAACCATTCTGACTAATGTCACCTTCTTACCTTGCAATATTCTTTGTTCTCCATTGTCATCCAAGCACTCAATAGCCTTTTCATTATAATTTTCCTTAGTCCTATGAAGATACAACCAATCCATACCCAATATCACATTGTACTATCCCAACGAAAGCACATTTAGATGTGCTAATGTATACATTTCGTTCAGCTCAAATGCACAAGCTCTTACCCAATGATGAACTCTTTTCTTAATACTTGTAGCCAACTGCACTAACCAAGACTTTGAATGCACTTATTTATTCAAACCACACTTATGCACTATATCATGACTGATGTAACTATATTTAGATCCAGGGTCAATTAAAATATAAATAAATTGATCACAAAGCTTACCTTCCATCTCGATAATAGATGCCTGATGATCAAACTGCCTATTATCCAATGTTGCATAAATTCAAGGAATACTGTATCCAACATCCCCCACTACTTGTGCCTCCTGAGCACTGTATATTTGTGGTCTGCCACCTTGATGTTGTGGACAATCTCTCCTACGATGATCCTTGCCACAAGTCCAACACTGTAAAGGATTCTTGCCATCATCCTTGTTCTGCACCTCAAACTGAAATCCCTATCCTCTGTCAGATGCATTGAACTTCTCGTGTGATGTTGCATTCTCCTTATCATATATATATTATGGTTTTCCTCTCTTCTTAACCCACTTTCCTTTATTCTTCTTGTTATCTTTCCAATCATGCTTAGTCTCAGACTTGCGCTTCGATTGCTCATTATAATGTTTCAACTTTCTGATGGCCTCCTCCATCAATCTAGGCTCTTCAAACTCAATCTTGTCTTTGAATGATATCGACAACCCACTAATGAATCTATGAATCTTTGCTTTCTCCTCCTTAAGATAAGAGACATATCTCAACAACTCGTAGAATCTATTAGTATACTCCTCATCAGCCATAGATCCCATCTTCAACTTAGAGAATTCCTTTTACCTGTTATCATAGTATCTTTCAGATAAAAAATTCTTCTTAAAAAGTCTCTCGAACTTGCTCCAAGTCAAATTCTCTTCCTGAATGCTTCTAACATTCTTCACGTCTTCCCACCAAATTTTTGCTTTCCCTTTAAGGCTGAAATTAGGTATCCCGACTTTCATATTCTCTAAGTAATCATGCAACTAGAAGAACTTATTCATCCCAAGCAACCAAGATTTTTCATCTTGTGTTTTATTCATTTATCCATCAAATGTAGGAGGATTTTATTTCTTGAACTCCTTTGGAAAGTATTGCTTCTCACTCCTCCTATACGGATGGTGATTGTGAAGAAAATGTTGTATCTTTGAACTAGAACTAGAATAAAATCAACGGTCATTACCCCTCTTGTCAGGTGTTTCCAAGAACCTACTATCTCTGACTGTATAATCCCTATCAAACCTATACCTAGATTGATACCTATTTCCATATGCCCCATTGGTACTTTCCTCCTATCCATGGCTAATCCGAATTTTTCCATGTCTATGCAAATCTAACAAACCCTGAAGGATGATTGCATTAACTTCATCTTGCTTTTCCTGTGACCTAGCAAGTCTTTCTTGTGACTGAATGATCATGTCATTATCTACCTTTCAACTCATGATCTCTGCTTTCAATCTTCTCAATGTGTTTGCTATGTAAAGGGAGCACTCATCACCATGTTGTTCACTTAAACTATAGGGAGAATCATGTGAACTGTAGTCCACCATTTTGCTTGTCATCATTGATCCTCTACTTCTTGAAAGCATATCGTGTCAGATAAACCATACATAAACCTAATCAACATACCTCAGTGAATTTCACAGGAGGGTATATCATCTGCAAGATCTGTTATCACTTAGAACTATAAAAATTTGCATGTAATCCTTTGTCCTAAGTTCAATGTCAAAAGTTGGTGTCAAATTGTTTTTGTTTTATGTTTCTTACTTAGGGTTGGAGCTTTAAAGGTGTTTAATTTAAATTATACTCTAATCCTATTGGTCGTCCTCCACCATCATGGTTTCATAAGCCATGTCTTGTCATATCCTAGTCACCGGCTCTTTCCGTGATTTCGCAGCGCAGTCTCTTATTGGTCAGTTTCGCAGCGTAATCATTGTTCAGCCATTCCGCAGCGCGTCATCATTAAGCCGTTTCGCAGCGCGTTATGAGAATTCAAAACTAACCGCGCTGCGAAATCGTAGATTCGTGCGTTTGGCAGCGAATTTTTCCCAAAGTGTCAAGTCTGTTGATGAGTCATCAATTCCGTCCTCTCATGTCAGTCATTAACCACAATTCCACCAATAGATTTGTAGACATGCACAGAAATATCATTCAAATGAATTTTACCGTGCATGGATCTTTATGATGATCGTAAACGATGCATAAGTGACCAGCTTGTGTGATGATGTATTTGAGTTTTCAAGCGAGCCTGATTACAAGCGAGGCCGAGTCAAAGAGAATTGAATCACCATTTTAACTGAAGCTGTTGGTCATTGTCTGTGCGAAGATTTCAAAAGCAAAATGGAGAGGAAAGAACATAGATCTGGAAGATGTCAGAGAACAGAACCTGAAGGTTTAGACCTCGCATTAAGAGATGAAGGCGTGAAGAAAGCATTCAAAGATGCTGGGTGTTGGAATTTCTGTAAGAAGCTGCAAGGTGGCCATGCTCAGGTAACAAAAGATTTTGCTTTAAACTTCACCGGTTTAAATTCTAAAATAGCTATGTTGGAAGTTCAAGTGTCTCCGGAAGCAATAGCTGCTGTAACTGAGATCCCAAGAGGGGGGCAAGAATGGTTTAAGAATTTTAAGTTCGATATGAATCCATGCAAAGAATTTTTAAAGGAGGCATATGTGAATGAAGACCTAACAAAAGCAGTGCCTAGAAACTATGTCAAGGAGCATTATGCCCTTCTTCTCACCTGTATTCAGAAGTACTTGACCTGTGAGGGAAGATACAATAAGGTCTACTCTTATCACTTCAAGTTGCTGTTACATTTTACTGGTAAAGCATCCATAGACATTCCCTTTTACTTGTTTCGCAGTCTGAGCAAAATGTGTGACAAAGTGCAATTAAGAAAGGAAGACTGTGAAACATCTTTGTTTCACCATGGTTTGGTTAAATTGTTAGTTTTGGATGGTCTCCAGAAAATAGGTAGAGACTGGAACTCGTTCATTTTCATGGCTGGTTTCCAAAGTAAAACAGGTCTTACTCCACAACCAGTTAAAGAAAAAGAACAATCAGTCAAAGAACTCACGATAGCTGAGCTTCAAAAGGAGGCAAAGGATAAAAAGCAAGCCAAGTCACAGTTGAGAAAGTCAGTGAAGCCACTGATCATTAAAGAACAACCTCAGCCATCAGCAAAAGAAGAAGCTCAGCATAAGAAGACTGTACCCGGACCAAGTGGATCTGAAACAGTGTCAAGAGTTAGGACAAGGAGCCAAATAAGTAAAGAAAAGGGTAAAGCCTTAGCTGTTGAAGAGAGCCCGGTATCTAAGGCAAGCTTGAGTGATTTGTTGGAGGCCATTGAGTTTGAGCAAATTGAACCGGTGCACATTGAACCAGTGCACATTGATTTGACACAGTCATCACCAGAAAGCACCAAGAAGTCTAGGGCTTCAAAAAGACTGAGGTTTGATGAACCAGGTGATGAATTCATCTTCAAACCAAGAAGACCTATTACAAGAAAGCAAGTAAGGGAAGCCGAGAAACTGCCTAGAACAGAGGTAGCTGAGGAATTGTCCAGAACAGAGGAGGCAGAGAAAATCAAGCAAAAAGACACAAATAGAACAGTCATCATATCCCAAGGAGGTAATATTATAGCTATAAGAAACCAGTTGGAAGCAGCTAGAAATGAAATTGCTAAGGTGAAGAATGCCACTAGGGAGTCTGCAGTCAGGTATGCAAATTATCGTAAAGCTGTATTGAAAGGAAGTGAAAACCTAGTAAACCAGGTGGATTCAGTAGCTGATGTTTACACATGGACGGTCCCAGCTCTCAAAGAGGCCAAATTCATCAGAAAGATAAATATGCATCTTAGAGCTGAAAATAAAGCCATGAAGAAGAAAGTTGCAGACTTAAAGACACAGCTAGGTCAGTTAGCTGCTAAATGAAGTTGCTGTTCAAAGAAAGGTGTTGTTCCGAATTTTGTTAAATTTTGCTTAGTTTTCTTGTTTTGAAGACATGTAGATCCCTGCCATATGTAAAGGTGTTTTAGCAATTAAAGGTCTAAGCAGTAAATACCTCAGGGCAAATACAAGCTGTTTTAACAAATTCAGCAGTTTCGTAGCGCGCTACGAAACTGCTGAAGGTGGTGTTTTTAAAGCAAACAAACAGTTTGGTAATATGTGCGGGATTTTTTCCAAAAGGGAACACCTAAAGGATATGTAAAGATCAAATGAAGACATCCTAGCCATTCTGATCAAGACAGGTGTGCCTTCAAAAAGGTGAAATGTTTAACTCAGGTTTAAAAATTTTTCGGTTATAAAGCCACTTTATTACCGGTCATAGGGTATTGAATGAATTGCATACATGGAATTTTGGCTTGCACACTTGGCTATCGATGGAGCATCCGATTCATCTGGAAACATGGCGGTGTTCTATATTTTTGGGTTATTAAAGGGACTAAAAAGACATGCTGCTGCATATTCGAAGTGATGGGGGACCAGAACCGGAAAGCAAGGGATATTCCCTAACATCGCTGAGCAGTTAAAGCCTTCAGTATCCAAAGCCAACATGGAGCATTAACTGCTCATCTCAGCCATCTCAGCCAAACGAAAAGGAAACCAGGTGTCAAAGCTGCAAGGAGGAATCATTCTACGAAGGAGATAGAGTTAGAGTCATAATCAGATTAGAACTCTTTAGAATTTCAATTATCAGTTATTGTATTTAATAGTTTGTTACAAAGCAGATAGGTGTCATTAGTGGCAGTCATCGAGCTCCCCTCATGCTGGAGGAGGAAGCTCCAAGTAGTTAGAATTACGTTTCTATATATAGCTGAATCATCTATGTAATGAGGGTTGGATATTTGAGAAAACAGAGTATTATTTTGGCTTGTGTAAAAACTCAGTTTCAGTAATACAATTTGCTGCTTTTCTTCTCAGGATTCATACAGTGTTTCAATGCTCAAGATATGTGGTTTTGCTTTATCCTTAATGTTTTTACAGTTGTATAAATACACAATCACTCAGAATTCACTTATGCTGCTCTGATTTCCTGTGTGTATTTGTAAACTGAGGTTTTCTATGAGATGTTGTTTTGAGTATTTAAACATCACATGCCCTGACTTCTATGCATGAGCAGTGTTATAGTTTACTGAAGTATGATTAACTCCATAAGCCCAATGGAAGTCTTTGTAATGTCTGTCCAGCCAGCTTGTTTGTTAAATTCACTTTACAAGAGTTAGCCATCTTATCAATAGTCAAAATCAATAACTTTTTGAGAGAGCCCTCTCAGGTTAAGGAGGCTAAGCCTTAGTCAAAAGATTGGTCTGAAACAATTACACAGAGTCTACCTGATCAGCAGCCTTTCAGTGCTTGATTTTGTGATAACAAGATCAATCCATATTAGCACAACATATGTATATATATAATGGAATCAACATATCAATCATTTCAACATCGACATCATCAACCTCTACATAACAACACTACTTACTTCAATGATAATCACAATGCATGCATAACGAACACAAATACAACTGACATGAATGCATGACAAACACATTTCACCCATCCATTCCAAGTGTTGAACCTGAGAGCTTTGATACCACTTTGTAATCCACCCCTCCCATATCTAACCAGTTTCATTGGCCTACTAGGGTAAACATGAGAGGAGGAGCTACTATGACATGACTCGACCTCCTAGGTTCCATTAAGGAAGTGGGGTCAACTGCGAAAGAAAAATTGACAACCCATCACATCCTAGAAGGGCTACAAGTCACTCAGAGGTTGAGTAACCACCCCAGGTGGCCAAATCCTGAGATGGACCAACTTTTCCTTTCAAGGTTCCATCAAGTGCCCCCCAAAAAAGGCATCCATGTAGTTGGGAGCCTCCAACCACATGCATAAGTTTGCATCCCAACGGTTGTAGCCTAAAATATTCAGTTTAGAGAACATGGTCCCAGATTTCTAGGTCAGCCTCCAGACCACTTCTCAAAACTCATTGATACTTTCCAGAATCAATAATGACATCAAGACAATGCTATTCATACAAAATTTTATGGAAGACTTGACGTAACCAGGCCTAACCATGAAAACCATTTTGTAAAAAATATGGCAAACATGTAATCTACATATCATGAATGCATATTTAAACATAGGGGTTTGATATTTATCTGAGAATCATCAAGAAATTCTAATGCACTCTCATAATAGATTTAATAACATCTATTATCTCATGCATTCATTAACCATTCATCAACTAATCAAAACATGTCAAGAGCCATAGGAAATATACATCATATAACCAACATATAACTAGAAAATGGATAACATATAAACCATGATAGAACAACAATCAAAGCCACATAATAACAAGTACAATTACTCATGAAAACATAAGAGGAAAAGAGCTCTGATTAACATATGCAAAATACAACCAAGTAAGGGACTTCCACGTACCACCCAACCATAATTTGGGCTAAACCAAATCTCTCTTTCAGCCAATCACCCCCATTCCATATTCTAAGCATGAATGTGGGATATCATGGAATAAACCAAACAAAACCAAACCGGGGCTTTCAAAGGCCAAACCACCTTAGACCTCAACTAGTGATTCCACCTCATGGTCAGATATCACTAACACCAACCAGATCGGTCTCTACCCAAGATGTCTAGGTCTCAAGAGTGTTTATCCCAACCATGACTCAATGAACTAATAACTCAACCCACATCCTTTTAGGGCTCCAAAGAGTTTGTCCAACCAAGGATCCAAGACTAATAGCTCAACCCGCCAAGGGCTCTAAAGCATTTTTCCAACCAAGGATCTAGGACTAGTAATTCAACCCAAGTTGTTCCAGGGCTCTAGAGCATTTGTTTCAACCAAAAACTCTAGGAACTAGTAACTCAACCCATATCCGTAAGGAACTTGAACACTAATCAGAAACAAAAAGTGAAAAAATCCACAACACCATGACTATCCACGAAATGGCAAGGATAGACAAAACCATTGCCAATCCAGACAATGCTCCATGCCAATGACATATCATAACCAAATAACCACATGCATATACCATGCATGCCAAAAATAGCAAGGAAATCATACATACAACTCGGTACCTGCAAAGAAATCTAGATGTAGCTGTTGATCCCGCTGTTCCCTTGCGCTTTCCTATTTTTCCTTTTCCTTCTTTCTCCAAATCCAATGAAAGCTAGAGTGCTCCAAGCATGCTCCAATAATGCTCCAATATTTCTCAAGTGTGCAAGAGTATAAAAGAGAGAGAGAATAGAAGAGAGGGCTCTGCCATAAAACTGTCAAAATCTCAACTAACAAAAAATTGTGAACTGATCCTTAGAAGCCTTTTTATCATTGAGGCCTCTATTTTATTCATTTTCCTCTATTTATTCATCAGTTTCCTCCTCATGCAATTTTGTGACCCTTCATCTCCCTTTTCTCCTATTTTCCTTTATTTTCATAAATAAATGCCAATAAATGCCACTTTGCCTTTGTCATGCCTTTGCTAATTTCCATAGCTATTTATTAATCACCAATGATCCCCATCACTATGTTTTTCCCAACATTCAACTTGGAATACGTGTCCCATGACCTTGGTTATTATTTTTATTTATTTACATAGGAAATCAACCAAGGTTGTTACAGACCCTTCCCCCTTTGGGGAACACCGTCCTCGATGTTCAATGACACTGATAAACCAGCAAACACATGTTGCCTATGGAGATTTATAACACAACTCGTTGCAAAATTTACATCATATCAAATTGTTGAAGACATAACCAACATATCATGAACACCATACCTCTTATTAGAGCTTTATAACACAACTTGATTTGGTATTACAACATTCATATGCATATAAAACACCATCAAAACATATCTCAAGGCACATCCCGTCAATCAGCAAATAGAGAAGGATACATAGTCCACATCTAATCAACCATCTCCCATGTAGCTTCATCAGGCCCAAAGTTCTTCCACTGCACTTTAACTTGATCGATTACTCAATTCCAAAGCATGAGCATCTTTCGTTACGAAATGCACTAAGGTTTCGATTGTAATTCTCCTTTAGATTCGACTTGCAATACAAACCAGTCAATCACATGAGCAATTACACATGAAAAGAAATCATGGAGTTTCATTGTTGGAGGCAGTTCAAGTTAGTAGGCCATTGGTTCAATCCTCTCAAGAATTTTGAAAGGCCCGCAATACCAAGGTGCCAGCTTGGCACATGACCCAATCCTCAAAGAGCTTTTCTTGGGCTTGATGTGAAAGTGCACCTATTCTCCAACCTGAAACTCCTTAAACACCATGTGTTGATATGCATAAATCTTATGCCTCCTATGCTACCTTTAGATTCTTCTTGATAACATGTATTTCCTGTTCCATCTCTACCAACATGTTCGATCCATTCAATACCCTATTCACTGGATCACTCCAACTGATAGGAATATTATAGCTCCGCCCATGAAGTGCCTCAAATGGACTCATCTTAAAAGATTCCTAATACCCATTATTATACACAAATTCCACCAGTGGAAGATACTCTTCCCACTTTTGTTGTTGATGCATAACATAATTTCTCAACATGTCCTCCAAAATTTTGTTGACCCTCTCCATTTGTCCATTTGTCTATATATTGTAAGATGTACTTGAAAACAACTCTTTCCAAAACTTGGAAGTGAACTTGGCATATCTTTCTGACACAATCTTCCTAGGAATATTAGTAACCTCACTATATCCCTGGTGAAGGCCTGTGTTACCTCACTAGCTGAATTAGTCGACTTCACTGGAATGAGGTGAGCTACCTTAGTCAACCTGTCAACCATAACCATGATGGAATGATGCTACATAGATGTCCTTGACAAAACTGTAATGAATTCAATGGAAATAGCCTCCCATTTCCATTCTGGAATTAGAATTGGCTGTAGTAAATGACCTGGATGCTTACACTTTGCTTTTACCTGTTGAAAATCCAAGAATATCATAACAAACTCTGCCACCTCTTTCTTAAAATTCGGCCAATGGTAGAACTTATTAACCGCTAACAATGTATTCTAATATCCTAGGTGATTTGAATACAGATTGACATGAAATTCCTTCAAGATAAGCTTCTTGGGCTCGCTATTGTCTGACACATAGATCCTGTCCCTAAATCTGACCAAACGATATATTATGAGATGATAGTCCATATCTTGTTCACCTGTACCTTACTGTTGTAAGTTGTACTTAAGCTACTGGTACCTGTCATCATGCTCCCATGCCTACAAGATCTGATCCTATAAATCTGTCCCATATGAACTCATAGCTGCTATGTGATTTACCTTTACTCTTATGCTAAGGGCATTTGTGGCCTTGTTCTCTTTCCCCTTAATGTACATGATCTCAAAGTCAGACTCACTGAGTGTGGCCAACCACATAGCTTGTTTGGAATTCAGAATAGGTTGGTCAAATAAGTATCTTAATCCACTGTGATCGCTCATTAAGATGAACCTTCTTCCAAGAAGATAGTGTCTCCACATCTTCAATGCATGGATAATAAATGCCAACTCAAGATCACGTGTCACATGATTTTTCTCATTCTCATTCGGCTTACTTGACTCATTGCATACTATATGTCCTTCATACATCAGGACCCCACCAAGTCCTCTCTTTCAAGCATCTGTACATACCACAAACTCTTTGTTTGGATTTGCAATATTTAGAACTAGAACATTTGTAAGCAACTTCTTCAACTACTCAAAACTCACTACACATTCCTTTGTCCATTCAAATTTCGTTCCTTTCCTTTGGAAAAATGTAATAGGGTAGGAAATCTGTGAGAATTTCCTGATGAACTGCCTGTAGTAACCTGCTAGTCCCATGAATGATATGACCTCATCCACATTCCTAGGAGTTTCCCACTCCATCATAGCTCTAATATTTTCTGGGTCCACTACTATACCTTCCTTAGAAACCACGTGCCCCAAATAATGAACCTTTATCTAAAAGAAATTGCATTTACTAAGCTTGGCCTACAACTGATGCTCTCTCAGTAGTCTTAACATTGCTACTAAGTGTTTTACATGCTCTTCCTCATTCTTAGAATATATCAATATGTCATCAATGAATACAATCAAAAGCTTATCCAGATAAGGATGAAACACACTATTAATCAAACACATGAAAGTAGCTGGAGCATTATTCAAACCAAAAGGAAGCACAACAAATTCATAATGCCCATACCTGGTCCAGAAAGTAGTCTTGTAAATATCCTCTTCTTTGATGCGTACTTGATGGTATTTTGCAACTGATTGGTCTCATCTTTGGCTTCCTTACAAAGGTAAAAATAATGAAATCCGTGTTAAGAACAAGCCCTATATGAAGCATACAATAACTGAATTGGAAGATCTAAATGAACCAATTAGCTTCGTTCAAAAGGAATCGGGAATGTACTTTTTAGAGATGGACATCGGGTCCTTTGAAGCCATACCATTGCCTATTCCATCAGACGTGCAACTGGAACTCCTTCCTTGTTTCCCAGCTGATGCTAATGAATCTTATACTATAGATGTAAATAGCTTTAACATAGACAGTAATTGCAATGAAATTTGGACTTTATATTATGATGGGTTTAAGACTCAGGATGGTACTAGTGCCGACTGCATTCTGATGGACCCTCGAAAAAACAAGTTTTTAATTCCTTGTAGGTTAGAATTTCAGTGTACTAAAAACACCACAAAATATGAGGCTCTAATCCTTGGACTCAAGAAGGCTATCGATCTCAAAGTTGAATGTCTAAAGGTGATTGGTGATTATGAAATTATCACAAGACAAGTACAAAATACTATTCATTGGTTATCATTGCATCTGAAAAACTATCAACAAGAGGTATCGTGCCTGATTTATTCTTTTAAGGCTCTTGGTATTAACTATGTTCCTAGAATTAATAATGTTGTTGCTAATACTCTAGCTAATGCCACAACGAGGTTTACACCTTTGAGTGATGGTTTTTCTATTGAGATTATTTATAACCCTGTCATCCCAGATAACGTAACTAATCTCCATGTTTTCAATGATGATCAACATATATTAGATTTCATGGCTAACACGGATTTATTCAAAGATGCAACAATAGACAAAGAAGAACATGAGAAAACCTTGCAAGAAGAAGTTGATGCACGCAAGGGCAACCCAATGCCCAAAGGTATTGTTATGTTGGGAAAAATATTTGACCTATAAAACCAGTTTTGGGGAACCCCAAATACCAAGGTCCAAAGTTCCACGTTATCACATGACAAAATTAACCAATCGTGGTACTGAAGTTGACCCTAATTTGATCAATATGGGTGTTGGTTACTCACTTGCGGAAAGACAAAGATTCATCAACTTGTTTAGGAGGTATCAAGATGTGTTTGCTTGGATGTACGATGAGCTCAAGGCATATAACACCCGTTTCATCCAACATGTCATACCCATAAAAGACGGGGTCAAGGAAACTCAAAAAAAGTTAAGGAAAGTGCACACAACATTGGATCCCCTCATTCAGAAGGAATTAAATAAGTTGTTGGATGCACGAATTATTTTCAAAGTTAGACACTCCACCTGGGTCACAAATTTGGTCCCTATAAAAAAAATTCCAATAAGATCTTGCTACACTTCGATTTTTGGAATACGAACTGGGCTTCAGATAAAGATAACTATCTTGTTCCTTCTATGGAGGAGATTCTACAAAAGATATCTAGATTTGAAATGTTTTCTTTGCTCGATGGCTTCTCTGGGTATAATCAAGTTTTGGTAGTTGAACTCGATTGATTAAAGACAATTTTCAAAACTAAGTGGGGAACATTTTCCTTTCAATGCATGCCCTTTGGCCTCATTAATGTTGGAGCCACCTTCCAAAGGGCGATGGAAATTTCTTTCAAAGGGCTTATTGGTCAAAGCGTGGTAATATATTTGGATGATGTGATGGTGTTTTCAAAGAGGAGATTAGATCACCTCCACCATCTAAAGAAAATATTTTAGAACTATAGAAAATGTGGAATATTACTTAATCCCAAGAAGAGTGTATTTATGGTGTCAGGAAACCTTCTTGGGCGTATTATAACTAAAAGCGGTATCAACGTTGATCCCAAATGAGTGAAGGTTATTGTGAAAATCCCACTTCCCAACAGTAAGAAGGCTATGCAATCTTTCCTGGGGAAGATCAACTTTCTTCGTAAGTTCATTTCTAACTTTTCTCAAATAGTGAAACCATTGCAGAACATGATTAAGAAGGAAACAAGATTCAAATGGAACCAAGAAAAGAAGGAAATATTTGACCATATCAAGAAAGCCATTACCGAAGCCCTTTCTCTTTACAACCCTGATTTCAACAAATATTTTATTTTATAAACCTTTGCTTCAGATTCATCATTAGTAGTTGTGATAACACAAAAGGACAATAAAGGTGATGCACGACCCACATAAGTATCGATATGCAAGCTTCAAGCTCAACTAATCAGACATGGAAAAACAAGCATATGTTGTTTACAAAGTTGTTAAACATTTTCAACCGTACATCCTAAAGAATCATGTGACAATGTTCATACCTCACCCAACTATTAGGTCATTGTTCATCCAACAGGAATTGGGCAAAGGAAGAGCTAACTGGATGACTTGCCTCCAGGAATATGACTTGGAGATCAATCCTACTCACATAGTCAAAGGATACAGGTTATGTAAATTGGTCGCTAAAGCTTCCAACCAGCCGAACGACGAACTAGAAGGATGGGAACAAGAGATTGAAATGTGAAATAATGATTTGACACTAGCACATGATTCATCATCATCTTGGTATATTGATCTGAAGCATTGTTTAGGACAAGGAACCTTGTCTCTTGCCTTGTCTTCAAAATAAAAAAGAGTTGTAAGGCTTAAAGCTGCATCTTATAAGCTCGATCAAGGTAGTATGTTTTGTAAACACCACAATGTCATATTGCTCAAATGTTTAGAATCTAACGAAGAATAGAAGGTGTGGAAGGAGCTGCATGACAGGCCAACAAGTGGGCATTATGCCAATGATACTAAAATGCATAAAATCATGATAACTGGTTTCTATTGGCCTACCCTGTTTAAGGATGCCCACACATATGTGAAAAAATTCTCAATCTATTAGAGATGTGATGGAAGGGAACCATGGTCAGTTGTACCATTCCAGTCTATAGCAGTTGAAGAACCTTTTCAACAGTGGGGGCTGGATATAATTGGAGATATCGTGCTACATTCATCAAAACAACACAAGTACATACTCACAACCACAAACTACTTCACGATATGGGTATAAGTTGTTCCTTTACGTCAACTCAATGACCAACAGGTAATTCATTTCATTAATCAAAACATCATAACTAAGTTCGTTGTTCGTAACTCCCTCGTATTTGATAATGCTACTTGTTTCTCATTGTTCAAATTGTATGATTTTGCTTTAGAAAATCACATCGTTTTGAAACATTAAGCTAATTACTACCCCTAAGGCAACGACTTAGGAAAGTTCGCCAATAAGTACATATTTCTTATCATCAAGAAAACCTTGCTATCACATCAAAGAAATTGGCACAATGCCTTAACAAATTCCCTGTGGGTAGATTGTGTCACCCCTAAACCATCTTTTGGCACTTCCCCTTATTTCCTGGTGTTTGGGAAAGAAGAAATCTTGCCACCAAACTTGTACTTTCCTGCCTCCAGTTATCACAAGAGTCTTGAGGCACACCCTGTCTTACCATGCAAAACCAAATTGATACTCTACTTAAAATTGAGGAAGAGAGACAAAAGGCTAGAGAGAAGTTTTTCGTACACCAAAACTAAATCAAGAGATGGTTCGATAAGAAATATGCAAGGAGAAATGAATTTAACATAGGAAATCTAGTCCTGAAATGGGATAAAACCCATGAGGACAAATGCAAGAACACTAAAATTGAAGCCTTGTGGATTGGACCTGTTCAAGTTAAAGAAAAACTTGGACAACATACTTACTGTTTACAAACCCTAGAGGGGAGGATTGAACCCCTTCCCATAAATGGAAAATACCTGAAGTTTTACTTTACCTAGAAGCTCTTGTAGTTTCTTCCCCATCCCTATATATATATCTTTTTTGTTTTCTTTTCACTTCTATATTTACTTCCTAATCTCATTCCCACATTTTTCATTTCAAGTCTTCATTTAGTTCAATATTTCCTTGATACCATCTCCATTTTGATAACTTAGTTCATGAATAACAACTTTAGCCTGAAAAAAGAACTCTCAAACATCACTCATAATTGAATGCACTCCAGAGTTGAGGTAATCCCTACACCAATGGCTGAACGGTTTGCCTCTTGTTTGTGCTTGCTCTCGACCACCTCTAAAGTCACAACTTGAATGATATGTGAAGACTGTCCTTAGTGGGGAGCCATGACTTTTCAAGGTGCCCTATCTTTAACAACAAGACCCTCGCTATTGACTTGACTTTGTAGTTTGAAAATTGGTTCACACACATTCACTCGAAAGGGGGAAGGAGAAACCATAATGGGTAACACATATTTTCGGGAGAAATAATAAAGTACCTTCAAAACCAAAAACAACCTCTCTTGTACGTAAAATAAGTAGGGATCCCTCATCCGCCTCGGAAAAAATGAATTCCTAATAAATAATTCCAATGAGAATATAAGAAAAAAAAGTTAAATAAAGGGTAAAGGATTGAGAAAGGCTTCATTTGCAGAGAGGTGATGCTGGAGTACTGTTGAGGCTCACTAGCATCAAAGCAACACTAGAGATCTATATCTACAATACTAAACTTTTACAACCCATACATTATTATCCAGATGCCTATTTCAAGTCTTTGGGAACACTCTTTGTTGTGTGTTGTGAGGTAAGTCAAGATAGTGAGGTACTTCTGACCAACACTAAGGGTAACCTAGAGATGTCAGTGGGACCCATGAGTTTGGGATAACACACTTGCAAGGGTTGACTGCACTCTAAACTGAGGATAAGCAGAGACGTTGAGGTTCTACCAATGAATCACCAACTGTTGTAGCTGCTACAAAAATCCAAAAATTTGACCCCCTTCAAAGTTTTGGAGCCCCCCCTCCTTACTAGAATTTTCCCCTTCGTCAATATCTTAACAAAGTTTTACACCTTGGTATCAAGTTAGGTTTTCCTCAATCGTCTGAGAAAATTTCAAGTTACAAGTTTCAAGCTTAACTTTCTCTCAAGGTCGCAAGTCGTATATGGAAGCCTTAATTTTAGATGTAAAGTTGTGAACCACGACTCCTTTCAAGCACACCTCATTTACCCAAGTCGTCGAGTCGCACATCCACCAGGTCGCACAATTCTTAATATTTTACAGTCAGCAACCTAATGACCTTGCGATCTCGCGACTAGTACTCACCATTTTCATGCGGAAAGAGTCAATTTTGCGGACAAAACCGACCTCCCTAGAAACTAAGGCTTTTCTAGTGACAAACAAAACAATCAAGCACTATCTTTCCCTAAATATGCATTTAAAATAAAAGCAACCAGGTGTTTAAGGCTTACCTTTAGTCCAACGCTGTTTGTAGCGGCCAAGCCTCTTCGATCCAGATGAGCTCCTCTCCTTGAAGCCTGCATACACAAACAAGCAAACGATTACATAGCACCTGAATAACTCATATAATAAAACATATTCATCATAAAGACCAAGGAGTTTATGAAACAAATTATATATAACAACTTGTTGAGAAAAATGAACTTAATTGTATTAATTGGAAACAAAAGAAACCTTACAACCAACGCCTTGGTGTTGTGCAGGTCCCTCCCAGGGTCCAACAAGAGTTCTCCTCTACTTTGATAAGCTCACCCACTTCCAAATGAAGCTAAGAAAGGAATGTGATCTCTCCTCTCAAGCTCTATAAGGGAGTCCTAATTTCAGCAGCATCTACCCTTAGGAATGTTCAGCTTTCAACCTCCTTTTCCTCTGGCCCAATGCCTGTATTTATAATGCTTTGGAGGAAGTTAAACAGGTCCACCATCAATGGGATAAGCCCCTCTTTCAAAGGGATAGCTCCCCTCTTCATGGGATAAGTTCCTCTTTAATTGGGATGCATGAACCATCTGGAGGCGCTCAATCCACGTCAAACCATCTTCTAGAATGCTCTAGAATCGAACGCAAGTAAGTTTTTTGAAGTAAAACTTGCGCCTTTTGACTTTTACAGGGGTACGCACCCACCCCTTTACAAACAGAGCGTACAAGTTCGCAGGTATTATGTACTTGAGGTGCGTGCCCGCAGGTAAGAGTAAGAGAAAGTGCGGAACCAGAGTTATATTGATTTTTTAAAGGCTTTCTCTCTTTTTTGGAGTTTGACATGAGGAGCAGAGGTATAAGACTTGCCAAGGAGGACAGTATGGTTATTGATGGAGCCATACTGACTGCAAATAGTCATGGTGACAAATTTTAGTGTAATAGATTGCCCCCTAAAGTGCGAGGTCTGTAGTAGATCAGGGTTTTATATCATCTAGGAAGGGTGAAGCACTTTATCATTTCGAGGATTATCTTGTGGAGAGCCCAGTCGGAACATGCAAATATTCAACACAAAATACATATATGAGATCATATCATCGCTGAGGTAGGCATTCCCATACTCAGATCAAAAACTTAACTAACAAACTAACTACTGCTCTGATATAGGAATGATTTCGCAATACATCATAATTATAGACATATGTAGACACAGTATGGACGCAACCATCTGTTTATAATTAGTCTACTGTATAATGAATACAAAACTCCTCGCAGCCTGGATGGCGGAAACTAGATCCAGGGTCTTCATTTCTGCTTCCCGAAATAGTACGATTCTATCCATGCGAATAAATGAGTTGATGTCGAACATGGTAGAAACCACTTGATTACCAGTCAATGATGTAAACTGTTAACAAGTGTGAGAGAGACCACCAGTGATGTCAATGGTTCTCAAATTACCCAGTACAATCCATGAGATGTGAATGAATGTGTTGATGTCGAACATGTCACAGAATCCCTTGATCGAAGGTCATTGATGTAACCTGTCGTCAAAGGCGAGAAACCTGCCATTGAGGCATGCAGATCCCAAGGTACTGATGATTTCTAGATCATCTTTCTAGATAATGAACTGAAGTCGATAGAAAGTGATCCGTTGCAGGCAAGCCCACAACACGAAATCATAGATCAAGTTAAAGAAATGTAGCTGTAAGGACTGACTCAGGGATGGTCAAGATGGATGACAGATATTTTGTAGATGAATGGCTTATTGGCAGTGACCTATTGAACACATAACGACACAACAGATGGCTTGGTGACAATTGACCAAAAGTTCATACCCAGAAACTGGCTGAAGACTTTCAATGTGGTTTGATCAACTGTTAAGCAAAGGATTTCCCAACCCAGGTGAATAAAAGTGTCGTGTTCAAGAGTGGTTACAAAGTATGACAAACAGACTCATTTTCCTCTCTTTTCCCCCACCATTTCTGGCAAGTACCTCTTTATTTTTTACAAGCTTGAGGAGGATAACATTTGCTTGATTATAAGCTCATCCTTCGGATGAGTCCAACTTAGTTTAGATTCGAACCCTAAGAAGGAGTGGTTCGTTCCTGTTTGTAATTGAACAGGTCCTTTATTGTGAAATTTTAACGAGTCCAGTATAGGAGAAACTCGGTGTTTTTCAATTTTAGAGAGTTTGAAAAAACTTAAGAAGACTCCAGGGTTGACCCTTTTCGTAAATTTGTGTCTCCCAAGCCCGAAAAAGTATAAAATAATACTTGAGAGAACCGCTTGATCTTTTACGACCAAGGAGTACTTTTCGTTATTAGTGTCACTGATCCGAAAAAGTAAAAAAGTGATCAACGACACGTCGTTTTATAACCAATATCGAATTTGAAACGACAAAAATCCGGCAATCATTTCATGTTTTTTACGGTCGGAAAAGAGCTGTAATTGGACCGTCTTTTAATTTCGTTTTAACGAGTGTAAAAGAAACTCTCAACAATCTTTTCATATTTTAGGAGTCAGAAAAGGGCTTAAAAGAGAACTCCAAGGTTTCACTTTTTCGTAAGTTTTAACGAGTTCGAAAAAATGATAAAAATGTACTCATGGTTTTCAATTTTTCGTAAGTTTTAATGAGTTCGAAAAAATGATAAAAATGTACTCATATGGCCAACTTTCAATTTAATTTACGAGCAGGAAAAGACGGAAAGAACTCGGCATTTTCATTTTTTTTACGAGAATGAAAGATAGCAAAATAATCTCGGGATTTTCATGAGTTTAACGAGTCTTGAAAATAACTGAAATTGACTCGAGATAGGTTTCATTTAGACAAAAGCTTGAAACAGAGAAAAACTATGCTTCAAAGTAGTTTCATTTTTACACAAGCTTGAAACAGAGAGAAAACTGTGCTTGATGCCCCCTAAGCATAACTGCTAGAGCGCATGCCCCCCAGCTTCATTTCATTCAACTAGGTGGATGAAATGAAGGTTCAGTTACGAGATCATTTGAAAGACTCAACCTAAAAGTGTAAGAAAATTATGCCAAAAACTGAAATAACTAACCTAAATATACAACCTAAATATAGTCAAACTCTCGACTCAATTAGAGGAGGATTTGTTTCAGTTTTTTAACGAGCTTGACATAGGAAAAGAACTATGCTCGGATCCGGTTTCATGTTTACGCAAGCTTGAAACGAAAAACTATGCTTGTTATAAGTTCACATGCCCCCAGCATAATGACGCAAATCAAGGTACATGCCCCCCAAGCTTCATTGCATTCAGCCAGGTGGATGAAATGAAGGTTTACTTTCGAAATCTTGGAAAGACTCGTGGGAGTTGTTTCATTTTTTAGTGAGGTTGACACAGGAAAAGAACTATCCTCAAAACCCTAGTTTCATTTTTTAAACGAGCTTGACACAAGATAAGGAACTATGCTCATGACTACTCTTTACAATCTACCTATATAACCTACCCTTGTTTCATTTTTTAAAGAGCTTGACACAAGACAAGGAACTATTCTCAAAACTCCTTGTTTCATTTTTTAACGAGCTTGACACAAGACAAGGAACTATGCTCCAGACTCCTTGTTTCATTTTTTAACGAGCTTGACACAAGACAAGGAACTATGCTCCAAACGTTCGCATGCCCCCAGCATAATGATGCAAAGCGAGGTACATGCCCCCCAAGCTTCATTGCATTCAACCAGGTGGATGGAATGAAGCTTTACTTTCAAGATTTAACTTGAAAAGGGAGTTGTTTCATTTTTTAAGGAGGTTGACACAAGAAAAGAACTGTCCTCAAACCTGATTCATTTTTTAATGAGGTTGACTCAGTGACAAGAACTATCCTCTAACCAACTGATTCATTTTTTAACGAGGTTGACACAGGAAAAGAACTGCCCTCATGGCAACCTGTTTCATTTTTTAACGAGGTTGATACAGGAAAAAACTATCCTCGCAGACACCTGTTTCATTTTTTAACGAGGTTGGCACAGGAAAAGGAACTATCCTCGCAACATCCAGTTTCATTTTTTAACGAGGTTGAGACGGGAACAAACTATCCTCGTAACATCCAGTTTCATTTTTTAACGAGGTTGATACGGGAACAAACTATCCTCGCAACATCCAGTTTCATTTTTTAACGAGGTTGAGACGGGAACAAACTATCCTCGCGCTCACTGATCATGGCTTCCAACTGGAAGAAAGACATGTCAATGGACACACCTTGATCATGGCTTCCAAGAGGTCTTCATCAGAAGGAAGAATAGTTCTCTGGAAGGAACACATGTCAAGGGACTCAAAAGGGATAAGAACATCAGGTTCAAATAATCCCATAGAGTTTTCCATGTCAATTACCGGATCTAAATCAAAGGAAGATGAGCAAACAGTGGGAGGCTCACGTACATCGGTAACTGAAAACACGGGACCAGTTGCCACATAATTAACCCGTGGCGGGGTAGATACCACTTTAGAATCAGGAACATTTAGGGGTGTCATATTATTGGTAGTTGAAACAAGACTAGGGAACGAAAGCTGGTCTATAGTCACAATATTTCCATTGTGAGGGAAAGACATTACGCGAAAGAGTGTCGATACGACAGCTTTCATTGCATAAACATAGTCTCGCCCAAGGAGTAAATTGAAATCCAAGGGACCTCGAACTACCATAAGATCAATACAGACAGTGTTACCTTCCAAGGTAATAGAAAACTTAGGAAGGATCCCTAAAGGTTCACTAATGGTTCTGTTAAAAGCTTTCAGATTCTGCGTAATAGGCGCAAGATGACGGGAACCCAAAGCTTTCCAAGCAGTTCAGGATAAAATACTAACAGATGCACCTTCATCTACCTATGTGCGATGGATGTCCCTACCACCAACCTTGACAACGATTTGGAAAGGGATGGAGGAAGGAAGACGAGGTTCTGTCAGTCTATTCCAATCAAAGGAAAAGACCTCAGTGCTTGGAGGGGGTTCTGTAGAAACAGGTGAAATGCCCCCCGGCATAGAAGAATCTGATGTAACAAGAAGAACCTGAGCGGTATGAAGTTCACTCTCTAAAGGGAAAGTGGTATCGACCGAATGTGAAATTGAATCGACCACTTGATCAACTAATGGATCATCAACCTAAGTGACATGAGTTTCACTCTCCAATGGAAGAGTGTGATCGACTGTACTTGAAATTAGATCAATCACTCCGTCAGTTGACGGTAGGTTGGGAGAAAGTTTACGGTAACCAGTTGGAAATTCTTGCTGTGGAACAGTAAGGTTTTCCAACAATTTTGAGGCTTCATCCATGTGAGGGCAAATGTGAGTTTGATGACTCCCTTTGCATAACTTACAAGGAAACCTAACTTTACCCTTTTTCCCAGGAACCTGACTATCACTGGTTGATGATTCAATGGAAAGTTGATGAGATTTTTTCTGACCATACTTCCAAGACCTTTGGAATACCAGGACAATTGATAAGGAAGTGGTCACCCTTACAAAGCCTGCAAGGGTATTTGTGTTTACGATGCATGTCGGAGTTTTCCTCAACACAACTAAAACTTACAGTCGTGGTTGGTTGGTTGACCTCTTTCTTATCTTGCTTCTTCTTCTTCTTCTTCTTCCCTTTCTTCTTCTTCTTAGCCACCTGGTTACTAGCATCAAGGATTTTACCAAGCGAAGAGGAAGAAATGGAGGAAGAAAAATTAGGCGAAGAAGGTAAAGGGTCAACAGAAGTTGGTGATGTTGAGATGGTGAACTCTGTTGAGGTGAAGCATTCGATTGAGGTGGAACAATTGGAGTATTTGGGGCCAACGAAGTTGAAATAACCATATCGATAAACCTATTGTAAATCCAGGTAATGACAAAGTAGCCATATAAGGAGGACCAACATTTCCAAAGAAAGGAAAAGTACTAGGATCCTCGTTAAGAGGGGTTCCTTGGTCGGTAAATTCTGGAACATTTGCCATTTTATTCAACTTCAGTGAATTTTATTAACAATTTAAAACTAAAATTAACAATTCACAATTCACACCTAACAATTAAAATTCACAATTCACACCGATGGTATCTAAAAGTAAAAACAAACAAATTAACACGCGCTATCAAATCTAGGAGTCAAACCAGACACAAACAGTAACTTTCCGTACCGAAAACACTAGTTGGTGATGAAATCCAACGTCGCAGAATTCAATACAGAAATGGCGGTTGGAACAGTTACCCCGGCAACCTGCTTAATGAATAGACTGGCACAAGTTCCTCGACTTAACCGTCTCGAGTGAAGAGAACCCCCAGAAAATCCAAGTGAGTCTAGCCGACGTCTGCTCCAGGTACAGTGGGATCTTCCCACCACTGTCACCTTAGGAAGAATCCTAAAGAATATGGCCACTAAGGTTACCAACTGAAACAAATATACCTGGGGGAACAGTCTACGATCCGATATGCACGCAAGGGCAGAGTAGCAAGCTCAATCACCTTGAAGGCTCCTTGACATAATCCAAGGTTTACCAACAAGTGACCCCAGGCTCCTCGACAATGGTTAATCCGAAGTTTACCATTTTTAATACGTGAATATCTGGCGTCGTTCCCAATGAGGAAGGATTGATTCCCACACTGGTTCGGACACGATCTCGTGCTTCTCCTTTAAGAGGAGCTTTCCCAGAGCATAAATGCAACAATTGGATTTCTTCCCTACCACAAGATACAACTACTTGTTCGTTTTTACTGTCTTGGAGAGTTAATTACTCTCCTACTCCAAGACACTAGCCTAAGCTATGTTGGTTTATCAGAGCCCTAGAAATGTATAAATTACTAGATGAATTTTAATTAAGCGCTGTGTTATTTAGGTTGTTATTACTCAAATGGATAAATGGATACGAAACCAATGTTGTTATGACCCGAATCAAGACTGAATGCAATCGAATATGATAATGTAATCCTTTCAATTCGATGAATCCTAACTAAAGTAAGGAGAGAGTTTCCATTTACTTCCAACAATGCAAAAAATTGATCACTAAGAGAAAATATAACAAATTCTCTAATGCACTAATTTCATCAAGAAAAACTAATGCAAATCAATTTCAAAATAGTTTTTTTTTTTTGTGTAAATTCAAATCAAAGAAAACTGATCTAAATCTACGATTAATTTTTCAGAATGTAAACTATGCAATTGTAATCTATGCACAATTCACTTGAAAAGTATGCAAATGTAATCCATGCACATTTTTCATTCATATTCTGAAAATGAGAATTCTAATTATGCAAATGTGATCTATGCAAGAGAATTCTCAAACACAAGACGATTCTAATGTAATCTAAGAACCAATCAAGTGCAAGTCAAGAAAATTGGGTGAGAGTTCCAAAGATCAAAAAATGAAAACACTCAAAGACGATTAACACTCATGCAAAATTGTGAAAAGACTAAGACAAACCTCCAAGTAATGACCAAAGGAAACCAAATTTAGAATTTCTCAAAAAAAAGACTCAAAACACCCAATTGATAAAAGCTTAAAACAGGAATGCCAATGGAATTAACCAGGGAAAGTTTCTGACAAGTCACATGTAGGTCTGGGCAGTGGCTAAAACCTATAAACAAATTCTAAACTGATAAAAAAGAGAAAAATTTAAAATTTTTCAAATTTTTGACAGGGTACGCAGGCAACCTATTTACACAGGTGCGTCCATGCTCTGTGCACAAAGCAAAAGTGCGTACAGGTACGCACTGTGCTTAACTCAGAGGGTGCGTACCTCTCCCAAAACTATGAAAAATGAAAACTAACTCAAAATTAACTAAATTCACCCAATCCCACAATCATCAGGTCAAAAACAGAAACAGAAAATACAGTTTCTCATGTCAAAGTATAGACAAAGAAAACAATCAAGTCCCCAGCGGAGTCGCCATTTTGTCATGCGGAAAGAGTCAATTTTGCGGACAAAACCGACCTCCGTAGAAACTAAGGCTTTTCTAGTGACAAACAAAACAATCAAGCACTATCTTTCCCTAAATATGCGTTTAAAATAAAAGCAACCAGGTGTTTAAGGCTTACCTTTAGTCCAACGCTGTTTGTAGTGGCCAAGCCTCTTCGATCCAGATGAGCTCCTCTCCTTGAAGCCTGCATACACAAACAAGCAAACGATTACATAGCACCTGAATAACTCATATAATAAAACATATTCATCATAAAGACCAAGGAGTTTATGAAACAAATTATATATAACAACTTGTTGAGAAAAATGAACTTAATTGTATTAATTGGAAACAAAAGAAACCTTACAACCAACGCCTTGGTGTTGTGCAGGTCCCTCCCAGGGTCCAACAAGAGTTCTCCTCTACTTTGATAAGCTCACCCACTTCCAAATGAAGCTAAGAAAGGAATGTGATCTCTCCTCTCAAGCTCTATAAGGGAGTCCTAATTTCAACAGCATCTACCCTTAGGAATGTTCAACTTTCAACCTCCTTTGCCTCTGGCCCAATGCCTGTATTTATAATGCTTTGGAGGAAGTTAAACAGGTCCACCATCAATGGGATAAGCCCCTCTTTCAAAGGGATAGCTCCCCTCTTCATGGGATAAGTTCCTCTTTCATTGGGATGCATGAACCATCTGGAGGCGCTCAATCCACGTCAAACCATCTTCTAGAATGCTCTAGAATCGACCCCAAGTAAGTTTTTTGAAGTAAAACTTGCGCCTTTTGACTTTTACAGGGGTACACACCCACCCCTTTACAGACAGAGCGTACAAGTACGTAGGTATTATGTACTTGAGGTGCGTGCCCGCAGGTAAGAGTAAGAGAAAGTGCGGAACCAGAGTTATATTGATTTTTTAAAGGCTTTCTCTCTTTTTTGGAGTTTGACATGAGGAGCAGAGGTATAAGACTTGCCAAGGAGGACAGTATGGTTATTGATGGAGCCATACTGACTGCAAATAGTCATGGTGACAAATTTTAGTGTAACAGATTGCCCCCTAAAGTGCGAGGTCTGTAGTAGATCAGGGTTTTATATCATCTAGGAAGGGTGAAGCACTTTATCATTTCGAGGATTATCTTGTGGAGAGCCCAGTCGGAACCTGCAAATATTCAACACAAAATACATAAATGAGATCATATCATCGCTGAGGTAGGCATTCCCATACTCAGATCAAAAACTTAACTAACAAACTAACTACTGCTCTGATATAGGAATGATTTCGCAATACATCATAATTATAGACATATGTAGACACAGTATGGACGCAACCATCTGTTTATAATTAGTCTACTGTATAATGAATACAAAACTCCTCGCAGCCTGGATGGCGGAAACTAGATCCAGGGTCTTCATTTCTGCTTCCCGAAATAGTACGATTCTATCCATGCGAATAAATGAGTTGATGTCGAACATGGTAGAAACCACTTGATTACCAGTCAATGATGTAAACTGTTAACAAGTGTGAGAGAGACCACCAGTGATGTCAATGGTTCTCAAATTACCCAGTACAATCCATGAGATGTGAATGAATGTGTTGATGTCAAACATGTCACAGAATCCCTTGATCGAAGGTCATTGATGTAACCTGTCGTCAAAGGCGAGAAACCTGCCATTGAGGCATGCAGATCCCAAGGTACTGATGATTTCTAGATCATCTTTCTAGATAATGAACTGAAGTTGATAGAAAGCGATCCGTTGCAGGAAAGCCCACAACACGAAATCATAGATCAAGTTAAAGAAATGTAGCTGTAAGGACTGACTCAGGGATGGTCAAGATGGATGACAGATATTTTGTAGATGAATGGCTTATTGGCAGTGACCTCTTGAACACATAACGACACAACAGATGGCTTGGTGACAATTGACCCAAAGTTGATACCCAGAAACCGGCTGAAGACTTTCAATGTGGTTTGATCAACTGTTAGGCAAAGGATTTCCCAACCCAGGTGAATAAATGTGTCGTGTTCAAGAGTGGTTACAAAGTATGACAAACAGACTCATTTTCCTCTCTTTTCCCCCACCATTTCTGGCAAGTACCTCTTTATTTGTTACAAGCTTGAGGAGGATAACATTTGCTTGATTATAAGCTCATCCTTCGGATGAGTCCACTTAGTTTAGATTCGAACCCTAAGAAGGAGTGGTTCGTTCCTGTTTGTAATTGAACAGGTCCTTTATTGTGAAATTTTAACGAGTCCAGTATAGGAGAAACTCGATGTTTTTCAATTTTAGAGAGTCTGAAAAAACTTAAGAAGACTCCAGGGTTGACCTTTTTCGTAAATTTGTGTCTCCCAAGCCCGAAAAAGTCTAAAATAATACTTGAGAGAACCGCTTGATCTTTTACGACCAAGGAGTACTTTTCGTTATTAGTGTCACTGATCCGAAAAAGTAAAAAAGTGATCAACGACACGTCGTTTTATAACCAATATCGAATTTGAAACGACAAAAATCCGGCAATCATTTCATGTTTTTTATGGTCGGAAAAGAGCTGTAAGTGGACCGTCTTTTAATTTCATTTTAACGAGTGTAAAAGAAATGCTCAGCAATCTTTTCATATTTTAGGAGTCAGAAAAGGGCTTAAAAGAGAACTCCAAGGTTTCACTTTTTCGTAAGTTTTAACGAGTTCGAAAAAATGATAAAAATGTACTCATGGTTTTCAATTTTTCGTAAGTTTTAATGAGTTCGAAAAAATGATAAAAATGTACTCATATGGCCGACTTTCAATTTAATTTACGAGCAGGAAAAGACGGAAAGAACTCGACATTTTCATTTTTTTTACGAGAATGAAAGATAGCAAAATAATCTCGGGATTTTCATGAGTTTAACGAGTCTTGAAAATAACTGAAATTGACTCGAGATAGGTTTCATTTAGACAAAAGCTTGAAACAGAGAAAAACTATGCTTCAAAGTAGTTTCATTTTTACACAAGCTTGAAACAGAGAGAAAATTGTGCTTGATGCCCCCTAAGCATAACTGCTAGAGCGCATGCCCCCCAGCTTCATTTCATTCAACTAGGTGGATGAAATGAAGGTTCAGTTACGAGATCATTTGAAAGACTCAACCTAAAAGTGTAAGAAAATTATGCAAAAAACTGAAATAACTAACCTAAATATACAACCTAAATATAGTCAAACTCTCGACTCAATTAGAGGAGGATTTGTTTTAGTTTTTTAACGAGCTTGACATAGGAAAAGAACTATGCTTGGATCCGGTTTCATGTTTACGCAAGCTTGAAACGAAAAACTATGCTTGTTATAAGTTCACATGCCCCCAGCGTAATGACGCAAATCAAGGTACATGCCCCCCAAGCTTCATTGCATTCAGCTAGGTGGATGAAATGAAGGTTTACTTTCGAAATCTTGGAAAGACTCGTGGGAGTTGTTTCATTTTTTAGTGAGGTTGACACAGGAAAAGAACTATCCTCAAAACCCTTGTTTCATTTTTTAAACGAGCTTGACACAAGATAAGGAACTATGCTCATGACTACTCTTTACAATCTACCTATATAACCTACCCTTGTTTCATTTTTTAAAGAGCTTGACACAAGACAAGGAACTATTCTCAAAACTCCTTGTTTCATTTTTTAACGAGCTTGACACAAGACAAGGAACTATGCTCCAGACTCCTTGTTTCATTTTTTAACGAGCTTGACACAAGACAAGGAACTATGCTCCAAACGTTCGCATGCCCCCAGCATAATGATGCAAAGCGAGGTACATGCCCCCCAAGCTTCATTGCATTCAACCAGGTGGATGGAATGAAGCTTTACTTTCAAGATTTAACTTGAAAAGGGAGTTGTTTCATTTTTTAAGGAGGTTGACACAAGAAAAGAACTGTCCTCAAACCTGATTCATTTTTTAATGAGGTTGACTCAGTGACAAGAACTATCCTCTAACCAACTGATTCATTTTTTAACAAGGTTGACACAGGAAAAGAACTGTCCTCATGGCAACGTGTTTCATTTTTTAACGAGGTTGATACAGGAAAAAACTATCCTCGCAGACACCTGTTTCATTTTTTAACGAGGTTGGCACAGGAAAAGGAACTATCCTCGCAACATCTAGTTTCATTTTTTAACGAGGTTGAGACGGGAACAAACTATCCTCGTAACATCCAGTTTCATTTTTTAACGAGGTTGATACGGGAACAAACTATCCTCGCAACATCCAGTTTCATTTTTTAACGAGGTTGAGACGGGAACAAACTATCCTCGCGCTCACTGATCATGGCTTCCAACTGGAAGAAAGACATGTCAATGGACACACCTTGATCATGGCTTCCAAGAGGTCTTCATCAGAAGGAAGAATAGTTCTCTGGAAGAAACACATGTCAAGGGACTCAAAAGGGATAAGAACATCAGGTTCAAATAATCCCATAGAGTTTTCCATGTCAATTACCGGGTCTAAATCAAAGGAAGACGAGCAAACAGTGGGAGGCTCACGTACATCGATAACTGAAAACACGGGACCAGTTGCCACATAATTAACCCGTGGCGGGGTAGATACCACTTTAGAATCAGGAACATTTAGGGGTGTCATATTATTGGTAGTTGAAACAAGACTAGGGAACGAAAGCTGGTCTATAGTCACAATATTTCCATTGTGAGGGAAAGACATTACGCGAAAGAGTGTCAATACGACAGCTTTCATTGCATAAACATAGTCTCGCCCAAGGAGTAAATTGAAATCCAAGGGACCTCGAACTACCATAAGATCAATACAGACAGTGTTACCTTCCAAGGTAATAGAAAACTTAGGAAGGATCCCTAAAGGTTCACTAATGGTTCTGTTAAAAGCTTTCAGATTCTGCGTAATAGGCGCAAGATGATGGGAACCCAAAGCTTTCCAAGCAGTTCAGGATAAAATACTAACAGATGCACCTTCATCTACCTGTGTGCGATGGATGTCCCTACCACCAATCTTGACAATGATTTGGAAAGGGATGGAGGAAGGAAGACGAGGTTCTGTCAGTCTATTCCAATCAAAGGAAAAGACCTCAGTGCTTGGAGGGGGTTCTGTAGAAACAGGTGAAATGCCCCCCGGCATAGAAGAATCTGATGTAACAAGAAGAACCTGAGCGGTATGAAGTTCACTCTCTAAAGGGAAAGTGGTATCGACCGAATGTGAAATTGAATCGACCACTTGATCAACTAATGGATCATCAACCTGAGTGACATGAGTTTCACTCTCCAATGGAAGAGTGTGATCGACTGTACTTGAAATTAGATCAATCACTCCGTCAGTTGACGGTAGGTTGGGAGAAAGTTTACGGTAACCAGTTGGAAATTCTTGCTGTGGAACAGTAAGGTTTTCCAACAATTTTGAGGCTTCATCCATGTGAGGGCAAATGTGAGTTTGATGACTCCCTTTGCATAACTTACAAGGAAACCTAACTTTACCCTTTTTCCCAGGAACCTGACTATCACTGGTTGATGGTTCAATGGAAAGTTGATGAGATTTTTCTGACCATAATTCCAAGACCTTTGGAATACCAGGACAATTGATAAGGAAGTGGTCACCCTTACAAAGCCTGCAAGGGTATTTGGGTTTACGATGCATGTCGGAGTTTTCCTCAACACAACTAAAACTTACAGTCGTGGTTGGTTGGTTGACCTCTTTCTTATCTTGCTTCTTCTTCTTCTTCTTCTTCCCTTTCTTCTTCTTCTTAGCCACCTGGTTACTAGCATCAAGGATTTTACCAAGCGAAGAGGAAGAAATGGAGGAAGAAAAATTTGGCGAAGAAGGTAAAGGGTCAACAGAAGGTTGGTGATGTTGAGATGGTGAACTCTGTTGAGGTGAAGCATTCGGTTGAGGTGGAACAATTGGAGTATTTGGGGCCAACGAAGTTGAAAATAACCATATCGATAAACCTAGTGTAAATCCAGGTAATGACAAAGTAGCCATATAAGGAGGACCAACATTTCCAAAGAAAGGAAAAGTACTAGGATCCTCGTTAAGAGGGGTTCCTTGGTCGGTAAATTCTGGAACATTTGCCATTTTATTCAACTTCAGTGAATTTTATTAACAATTTAAAACTAAAATTAACAATTCACAATTCACACCTAACAATTAAAATTCACAATTCACACCGATGGTATCTAAAAGTAAAAACAAACAAATTAACACGCGCTATCAAATCTAGGAGTCAAACCAGACACAAACAGTAACTTTCCGTACCGAAAACACTAGTTGGTGATGAAATCCAACGTCGCAGAATTCAATACAGAAATGGCGGTTGGAACAGTTACCCCGACAACCTGCTTAATGAATAGACTGGCACAAGTTCCTCGACTTAACCGTCTCGAGTGAAGAGAACCCCCCAGAAAATCCAAGTGAGTCTAGCCGACGTCTGCTCCAGGTACAGTGGGATCTTCCCACCACTGTCACCTTAGGAAGAATCCTAAAGAATATGGCCACTAAGGTTACCAACTGAAACAAATATACCTAGGGGAACAGTCTACGATCCGATATGCACGCAAGGGCAGAGTAGCAAGCTCAATCACCTTGAAGGCTCCTTGACATAATCCAAGGTTTACCAACAAGTGACCCCAGGCTCCTCGACAATGGTTAATCCGAGGTTTACCATTTTTAATACGTGAATATCTGGCATCGTTCCCAATGAAGAAGGATTGATTCCCACACTGGTTCGGACACGATCTCGTGCTTCTCCTTTAAGAGGAGCTTTCCCAGAGCATAAATGCAACAATTGGATTTCTTCCCTACCACAAGATACAACTACTTGTTCGTTTTTACTGTCTTGGAGAGTTAATTACTCTCCTACTCCAAGACACTAGCCTAAGCTATGTTGGTGTATCAGAGCCCTAGAAATGTATAAATTACTAGATGAATTTTAATTAAGCGATGTGTTATTTAGGCTGTTATTACTCAAAGGGATAAATGGATACGAAACCAATGGTGTTATGACCCGACTCAAGACTGAATGCAATCGAATATGATAATGTAATCCTTTCAATTCGATGAATCCTAACTAAAGTAAGGAGAGAGTTTCCATTTATTTCCAACAATGCAAAAAATTGATCACTAAGAGAAAATATAACAAATTCTCTAATGCACTAATTTCATCAAGAAAAACTAATGCAAATCAATTTCAAAATAGTTTTTTTTTTGTGTAAATTCAAATCAAAGAAAACTGATCTAAATCTACGATTAATTTTTCAGAATGTAAACTATGCAATTGTAATCTATGCACAATTCACTTGAAAAGTATGCAAATGTAATCCATGCACATTTTTCATTCATATTCTGAAAATGAGAATTCTAATTATGCAAATGTGATCTATGCAAGAGAATTCTCAAACACAAGACGATTCTAATGTAATCTAAGAACCAATCAAGTGCAAGTCGAGAAAATTGGGTGAGAGTTCCAAAGATCAAAAAATGAAAACACTCAAAGACGATTAACACTCATGCAAAATTGTGAAAAGACTGAGACAAACCTCCAAGTAATGACCAAAGGAAACCAAATTTAGAATTTCTCAAAAAAAAGACTCAAAACACCCAATTGATAAAAGCTTAAAACAAGAATGCCAATGGAATTAACCAGGGAAAGTTTCTGACAAGTCACATGTAGGTCTGGGCAGTGGCTAAAACCTATAAACAAATTCTAAACTGATAAAAAAGAGAAAAATTTAAAATTTTTCAAATTTTTGACAGGGTACGCAGGCAACCTATTTACACAGGTGCGTCCATGCTCTGTGCACAAAGCAAAAGTGCGTACAGGTACGCACTGTGCTTAACTCAGAGGGTGCGTACCTCTCCCAAAACTATGAAAAATGAAAACTAACTCAAAATTAACTAAATTCACCCAATCCCACAATCATCAAGTCAAAAACAGAAACAGAAAATACAGTTTCTCAGGTCAAAGTATAGACAAAGAAAACAATCAAGTCCCCAGCGGAGTCGCCATTTTGTCATGCGGAAAGAGTCAATTTTGCGGACAAAACCGACCTCCCTAGAAACTAAGGCTTTTCTAGTGACAAACAAAACAATCAAGCACTATCTTTCCCTAAATATGCATTTAAAATAAAAGCAACCAGGTGTTTAAGGCTTACCTTTAGTCCAACGCTGTTTGTAGCGGCCAAGCCTCTTCGATCCAGATGAGCTCCTCTCCTTGAAGCCTGCATACACAAACAAGCAAACGATTACATAACACCTGAATAACTCATATAATAAAACATATTCATCATAAAGACCAAGGAGTTTATGAAACAAATTATATATAACAACTTGTTGAGAAAAATGAACTTAATTGTATTAATTGGAAACAAAAGAAACCTTACAACCAACGCCTTGGTGTTGTGCAGGTCCCTCCCAGGGTCCAACAAGAGTTCTCCTCTACTTTGATAAGCTCACCCACTTCCAAATGAAGCGAAGAAAGGAATGTGATCTCTCCTCTCAAGCTCTATAAGGGAGTCCTAATTTCAGCAGCATCTACCCTTAGGAATGTTCAGCTTTCAACCTCCTTTGCCTCTGGCCCAATGCCTGTATTTATAATGCTTTGGAGGAAGTTAAACAGGTCCACCATCAATGGGATAAGCCCCTCTTTCAAAGGGATAGCTCCCCTCTTCATGGGATAAGTTCCTCTTTCATTGGGATGCATGAACCATCTGGAGGCGCTCAATCCACGTCAAACCATCTTCTAGAATGCTCTAGAATCGACCCCAAGTAAGTTTTTTGAAGTAAAACTTGCGCCTTTTGACTTTTACAGGGGTACACACCCACCCCTTTACAGACAGAGCGTACAAGTACGCAGGTATTATGTACTTGAGGTGCGTGCCCACAGGTAAGAGTAAGAGAAAGTGCGGAACCAGAGTTATATTGATTTTTTAAAGGCTTTCTCTCTTTTTTGGAGTTTGACATGAGGAGCAGAGGTATAAGACTTGCCAAGGAGGACAGTATGGTTATTGATGGAGCCATACTGACTGCAAATAGTCATGGTGACAAATTTTAGTGTAACAACCATTATGCTTAGGTCGCATAATCGCACTCCTATTGACCTTCTATCTTGTGACCATACTATCTGATCCATATTTATGAAGGAAAAAAACGAAATACATATATAAATAGAAAAAAAAATATACAACTAAAATAAGACTTCAATTCATTAATAACAAAGTACTGAAAACTATTTACATGCAAAATGGAAATAAACTAGCTCAAGCGATGGTAGCTTATCTCTGAGAAGAGATGTGGTGACTACTTACCTTTTGAACTATGTTATAATGAGGCTCAAAGGCCTATCTATTATTGAGAAACAATGGAAAACCATAAACATCTAAAAACCCAACCCTAGGAGATGAAGCACCAAAAGTCTGTGGGCCCCATTGGGGTAAATTGGCACATCAAGTTCCAGGGGTTGTAACTTTGGAATACAATATTTTTTTTGATGCGTACGATACCTCATTAGAAAATATATCTAAGGGCTACAAATTTCGACCAAAAACACCTATTGCAAAATGTGTGTATTCCCATTTAAAAAAAAACGTCGTTTAGGGCCTCAAAACGGCTCTGAAAGTTTAGGACCCGAAAAAATCCCAAAAATAGTAAAATGTGCTATAATCAGGTAAAATGAAAGAAATAATGATGGGGGTCTAAGTGGAATAGATGGGTGGCCACCAATATCCACCTGGATCATTCCTCCCCAGTTAGGAAGCATTGGTCCCCATTGCATTGAGTGCCTCCATGAGATGGGGAAGCTTCTACTAAACTTGGTCCCTGGTGAGCCACTTGCCTTGGTGCAGGAGTTGACCAACTTTGACAACCCGATACAGTTGTATCTTCTACTAGAAATTTTTCTTGAACTACATGTCCATGATATGATCATTTGTGGCTTGTTCCATGCAGTTTTGATTTAGCTCTGTTGGTGTGAGTTGTTCTGCAATGTCTGATGTGTCCAATAATGACGGAAAGTATGGCCGAAGGTGGTCTGCATTAAACACTAGGTGCAAGCCAAGGAATGAGGGAATGATGAGCTAAAAATAATTGTCTCCCACAACTTTGGTGATGGTGTAAGGCCCATATTGGAGTGGTTTGAGATTCCGATGGGCTCCGACAAGATATTGTTTCTGCAAATGCAACCAAATTTTTTCGCCCACCTGAATCTTATGTGGCACCCGATGCTGATCATGTCGCTACTTGTACTTGGTGTTGGACTTATTCAGGATGTCATGCATCTACAGGTGGATGTGATGGATGCATTTAATCAAATTTGTTGCTCTATTAGCCTCAAATTGTACATGTGAAAATTATGTCTGTGTGGTTGCATGAGGCATGCCAACATCAATCAGACACAATGGCTGAAATCCCAAACCCACTTGAAAGGGACTGCAACCAGTCGAGCTATGGAGAGATTTGTTATAATTGTGATGCACATAAGGAAGGCTCTCATCCTAGGTTCATGGATGCTTGGAGTTGTACATGCGTAGTATGTGCACTATCATCTTGTTGACGACCTTTTTTTGGCCATTAGTTTGGGGATGGAATACAATCGACTTGGTGAGATTGGTGTCTAGTAATATCCAGAGGCTCGACAAAATGTGCTTAAGAACCTACTATCCTAATATGATTAATGGTTTATGGGATGCAAAAATGTACCCACACTCATTCAAAGAAGTGTTTGGCAGTGTCCTTTTCTGTGGTACTCTTCTTGCAAGCCACAAATATAACCATCTTAGAAAATCTGTCCATGACCATAAATACACAATCATTTCCATGTTTGGTAGAAGGGAGGCTAGATATATAATCCATGGAGATAGATTCCCAAGGTTGGCTGGGAGTAGGTAGAGGAGTGTACAAGTCTTGCTTCTTGATGGTTAGCTTAACAATGACACATACCGTGCATGATCTGATATATTTTCCAACATCCTGTCGATGCCTTGGCTAATAAAAATACTTTTGTAGTACGAGCATAATTTTCTCCACACTAAAGTGTCTTGCGACTCGACTGTAGTGCACCTCCCAAACAAATTTTGCATGCTCGCTTGTAGGAACACAAAGGTGGCACATGTATCATAATAATGCATCTTGAATGTGGAAATATGGAACTTGCTTTCCATCCACTAGAATCTGGTATGTGGGGGCGAACTCTGGATCATTCTTGTATAGTTGTGGCCATCCATAGGTCTCATGTCCACAAGAGTTGAGAACAATAGTTAGTGCTGCAACTAGGGATCGACCGAGGAAATATACAACATGATTGGTGCTTCCATTATTGTACTTAATGTTCAAGTGGAATTGTTGCAGATATGTAGACCACTTCTGATGGATATCATTCTACAACTTCCTTTGTGTCTGTATAAACTTAAGAGGTTGGAGGTCTATGTGGATGATTGTCTCATTCCCTAGAATGTAATGTTTCCATTTCCAGCAAGCCTACACGATAGAATACATCTCTTTATCATAGGTGGGGTACTTCCAAATTGTATCGAAAAGTGTCTCGTTGTGATAGGCCACCAAATTCCCTTGCTAGGTGAGAACTACACCAATAGCATAGTCAGAGGCACTTGCCTCAATTTCAAATGAAAATTTTAGGTATGAAAATGTGAATACAGGTGAAGAGCATAGGTAGTGATTCATCTCAATGAATTCCTTCTATTAGGACTTGGACCAGGAAATTTTTTCTTTTGCTTCACCCTTTGTAATCTGACTCAATAACCAAGTGATATGGGAGAATCCCAACATGAAGCTCCGATAAAAATTGGCAAGGCCCAAAAAGATGCGAAGCTCTGTTAGAGTGGTCGGGGTTGACCAATCCCGAATGACTTGGATCTTAGCCAAATCCACATGCATGCCTTGCTCATCTATGATGTAACCTAGATATTGGACTTGGTTCATGCCAAAGGTGCATTTCTCTAGGTTGGCACAAAGCTTGTGTTGCCGCATGGTTTGAAGGATGTGTCAGATGTGTTGCAAGTTCTCTTCCCAACTCTTGCTAAAGATAAGAATGTCATCCAGATATACAACCACAAACGAGCTAGTGAAGGGCCACAATATGTCATCCATCAACCTCATAAAAGTTGCAGGGGCATTTTTCAACTTGAAAGGCATAACCAACAATTCAAAAAGGCCCTCCTTGGATTTGGAGGCGGTCTTCCATACATCTATGGGCTCTATTAGAACCTAGTGATAGCCAAAATTTAGATCGATCTTGCTGAAATTGTAATAGCCCTGGTGAAAATTTCATGTAATAAAAGTTAATAAAGGCAAAATAAGACCACGGTTAGGGGACACTTATTCCAAGTTTAATGTTGGGAAAATATATCCTAGTGGGCATCACTAGATGTGTGTTTTGGCTAAAGAAAATTGGCAAAGGCTAAGGTAAAGCCATTAAAAGGAAAGAAGACATTTTTGCACATTTATTTATGAAAATAAAGGAAATTAGGAGAAAAGTAAGGTGAAAGGTCACAGGTTCCATGTGAGGAGGAAATTGAAGGAAAATAATGAAAAATGAAGAAAATAGAGGCCTCATTAATAAAAAGGCTTTTGAGGATCAGTTGGTAACCTTTTGTTAGTTCAAGTTTGGAGCTCTCTCATTATTCTTTCTCTCTCTCTCTCTCTCACTCTTGATCACTTAGAGTTTTCTTGGAGCACTCTAGCTTTGGAGCAAGGAAGGAAAAACAAGCAAAGGGAAAGGAAGGAAAGCAAGGATCAAGGAAAGGAAAGTAGGATCAAACAAATTCAACATGAATATATGCATGTAACCGTTTGCATGAGTGATTTCTTAGCTGGTTTGGACATGCATGGCTTTGCATGATGGTGTATGGTTCTCTTTTTTTAGTGGCATGGTCTTGTCGGGTTATGACAATGGTTTTTCGCCTAGCCTAGCCTTTTTCCAGATGCCATGGTATGTTGGGATGTTTATTTTGGTTTTGGAGCTATGGAATATGGATTTCAGAATCCATGGTGGAGGTGGTCTCAAGGTTCATTCCCAAAGGCCTAGGAATCCATTGACTGGTTTTGACGGATACACGACAAAGCCTGAGGGAGCAGTCTCGGTTTAGGACCTATTGATCTGGGTTTGGATTACGGTAAAGCTTAAGAGATTGGTCTCGGTTTAGGGCCTAGTGATCTAGGATTGGATTGCAGTAAAGCCTGAGAGACAAGGTGTTATGAAACCAGCTCAAGAAAAGATAGAAAAGATAGATCAACGCCTTAGAATTCAGCCTCTTCGAGGGGGAAACCTCCTTTACATTACATAAATGAACAATTCTTCGATGATTCAAATGACAAAACCTCCTTTCTATATATAGGAGTCTAAGGAGTCAAAATATAACCCAACCGACCTAACAATAATAATATAAAGCCACAAAAATAACAATAGAGGGATTCTATGGGGCACAGTAATAACAATATGGGGATAATAGGGGCACAACAATATTAATAAGGGATGCAACTACAATAGTAATGGGGTAATCACTAGTATTATAGGGACCCAACATGCCCCTCTCCTTCAAAAAAGTGTTGTCCTCAACGCTTGAGTAGTTCTGGATGCTTCTGTATAAAATTCTCATCCTCCCATGTGGAATCTTTGGCGGATAAGTTCTTACACTTGATAAGATACTCTGAAATTGATCGATTTCATAGCTGTCAAGTTCTTGTTTATGTGATTGCTTCCGATTCCAATATAATTTTTCCTTCCTCGTCAAGTTCTGGCAATATTTTTTGAACTAGGAGATTGTCACCTATAACCTTCTTTAAACATGAAACATGGAAAACTGGGTGCAAACGAGAAGCTGCAGGAAGCTCCAATTTGTATGCCAAGTACCAATCTTTTGCAACACCTTGTACGAACCATAATACTTTGGTGATAATTTATTATCCTTCTTAGCTTGCTTGAGGGACATTTGCTTATATGGTTGTAGCCGTAGGAATAACCAATCACCTACATCAAAACTTCTTTCGCTGCGATGTTGATCTGCCTGTTGTTTCATTCTATTCTGTGCCAACACGAGGTTATCCTTTAAGAGTTGGAGGACTTGTTGTTGATGTTTGATGTGATGTTTCACTGCTTTAACCTTAGAATTTTCTCTTAAATATGATGTGATGGATGGTGGCTGATATCCATAAAGTGCCATAAATGGGGTCATTTTTGTTGCTATATGGAAGGAAGTGTTATACCACCATTCAGCCAGAGGCAACCATTTGACCCATTGTGTCTGTTTATCAGATACAAAGCAACAAAGATATCCTTCCAAACATTTGTTTACTATCTCAGTTTTCCCATCAGATTGAGGATGATAAGATGAGCTATGAGCTAACTGAGTACCAAGACAAGAAAATAATTCTGTCCAAAAGTTTCCAGTGAAAATGGGATCTCTGTCACTTATAATAATCTTTGGGTTTCCATGTAGCATTTGAATTGTTTCCATAAATGCAGTAGAAACTGTACTGGCTTTAAATGGATGTGATAATGCACAAAAGTGTGCATACTTGGTAAGTCTGTCAACTACCACCATGATGACACTCTTTTCATCAGACTTGGGTAAACCTGTGATAAAATCCATTGAAACCTCCTCCCAACGTTGGCTTGGAATGGATAAAGGTTGTAATAGACCCGGTGTCTTAATTGTTTCAACTTTATTTTGTTGGAAAACCAAACATTCCACCACAAATTTTTGAATATCCGATTTAAGGCCATCCCAAAAAATTCCTTCTTAGCCCTATGGTAAGTTTTTAAAAATTTTGAGTGCCCTCCTAAGGGAGAAGTGTGCAATTCCATAAGAATCTTTTGTTTTAGTTGGGAATTCTTACAGAGGTATAAGCGATCTTTGTACCATAAAGAATCATTTTTCCAGCTAAATGTATCAGACGTACTGGAATCTTGTTGTGACTTTTGAATAAGTGCCCACACTTCTTCGTTATTCTTCCATTCCTCCCTTGCTTCGTTTATCCAATATGGTTGGATAAGAGAAATGGCGCACAACAATGCTTCCACATCCTCATCCTTTCTTGAGAGTGCATCTGCCACCACATTTTGCTTCCCTTTTTTATAGATGTTTTCAAAGTCATAACCTAACATCTTTGTGACCCACTTTTGTTGCTCTTCAGAGGATAATCTTTGTTCTAAAAAGTATTTAAGGCTATCATGATCTGTTTTTACCTTGAAGTGTCTTCCCATTAGGTAGGGTCGCCATTTCTTAAGTGCATGGAGTATTGCCAACATTTACTTCTCATAAATAGCTTTGTGTAAAAACTTTCCCTGATTGGACGACTTTCAAAAGCAATGGGTCTTTCATCTTGCATTAAAACAACACCAATTCCATTTCCTGAAGCATCACATTCCACAATAAAGGTATTTGTGAAGTCCGGTGTAGCTAAGACTGGTGCTTGGCACATTGCCTCTTTAAGATGTTCGAATGCCTTTTTTGCTTCTGGAGTCCATGAAAATGCATCTTTCTTCAATAATGTTGTTAGAGGTGCTACTATTCTCCCATAATTCTTAACAAACTTGTGATAATACCCTATCAACCCGAGAAATCCTCGCAGATGCTTTATGGATGTGGGGATTTTCCATTCCTTAATGGCTTTAATTTTGCTAGGGTCTACCTTAACTCCTTCATGAGATACAATATGACCCAGATATTCCACCTCTTGTACTCCAAAGAAACATTTGGATCTTTTTGCATATAATTGTTTCTCCTCAAATAGTTGTAGCACCCTATCAACATGTTCAACATGATCCTTCCAAGACTTGCTGTAGATTAGTATATCATCAAAAAATACTAACACAAATTTTCTAAGGAATGGTTTGAAAATGGAATTCATCAAACCTTGAAATGTTGAAGGTGCATTGGTAAGGCCAAAAGGCATGACCAAAAATTTCATAATGACCCTCATGAGTTCTAAATGCTGTTTTCGGAATGTCTTCAGCCTTAATTCTGATTCGATGATATCCTGAATGAAGAACCAACTTGGTGAAGTAAATTGATCCATGCAATTCATCCAGTAATTCATCAATGACGGGAATGGGAAACTTATCTTTAATAGCGAGCTTGTTGATCTCCCTATAATCTGGACACATGCACCATGATCCATCCTTCTTGTGCACTAATACTACTAGAGCAGAGAAAGAACTTTGACTCGGTTGAATTATACCAGCCTCTAGAATTTCTGCAACCATACATTCAATTTCACTCTTTTGGGCATAGGGATATCTGTACAGCCTGATGTTTGGAGGAACACTTCATGGAATCAAATGAATAGCATGATCATGATCATGAATAGGTGGGAGACCTTTGGGAGTCTCAAATACCTTGGAATGATTGTCCAAGACTTTTTGGAGATCTGGATAAATATATGATTGCAATGTGGAAACATCTAGCGAACATAATTGTGCAATTACACCCCTTTGTTCCCTTTTTAGAAGCTTTGTCATACCATTAGAGCTAATTATCTTTCCCGGTTTCCCTACAATACCCCTTAATTCAACTTCCTTTCCTTCCACAGAAAATTTCATGAAAAGTTCTTGAAAATTAAAAGCTATTGTACCCAAGGACTGTAGCCATTTGACTCTTAATACAACATCAGCACCTCCCATTGGAATGGAAAGCATTGGGCTAGTCAATACATATTCTCCGATTGATAGCTTGATATTATGGCACTTTCAGAGCAATTTATTGTTCCTCCATTTGCAACCATCACTTTACACTCTGGTGCTGGATATAAGAAGCAATTCAATTCTTTTTCTACCTTACAATGAATAAAATTGTGGGTACTTCCTGAATCAATCAACACTATTACCTTTTTCTTCTTGATTTGTCCTTCTATCTTGATGGTTTGAGGAGTGGTAATTCCTGCCAATGCATTACAAGATATGGTTGGATTCATCTCTTCTTTATCTAGGCTTTGTTCTTGGAGTATATCCTCTTCTTTTGACCTTTATTTCTCTTTTTCTTCTTCCTCTTCGCAATCTATGTAGAATAATTTCTTCTCAACACACTTATGACCTTTAGTGTATTTGCTATCACAACTGTAATAAAGCCCTTTTGCTCTTTTTTCTTCTAATTGTTGTGGTGTCAACCTTATAGGTTGTGGAAGACTAGGGGCAACCAAACTTCCATCTTTATAGCTGTGAGTGGTATGCTTCCTAGTTGCCATAATTTTTCTTTCCATTTTTCTTGCTAACCTGAATGCCTTCTCTAATGAATCAGGTTCCCAAAGGTGCACATCATGTTGGATATTATCCTTTAAAGTCCCTATGAACACATCAACCTATGCTCCTCTGGAATATTTTTTACCCTTATGTTCAATTTTTGGAACTCCTCAATGTGCTCCATTATTGAACCCTTTTGTTTGAGACTTATCAATTGGCTAAAAAAGGTGTTGCTTTTTGTATCCTTATAATGTGCTATCAATTCTTCCGTAAAAATTGCCCAAGTGATAATTTGTTTATGAGAGAAAAGCCATTGATACCATACAAACTGATTTGGTTCCAAATATAAAGTTGCACTACGTACCTTTTGTGTGTTTTGCACATTATTGAGATCGAAAAATTGCTCCATTTGTAATATCCATGTTGCGGGATCCTTGCCATCAAACTTCCTCATATCGATTTTTGGAATATGGTGGGTCTTCGATCCCACATTAGAGTCTAAGAAATCATGATTAACATTTCTTTTGTTCGCATCATGAGTTTCCTTTACTACCTTTTCACCATTAGTAAGTATTTCTTGTAGAAAATTTGTCAAATCTGTCTTCAAATCTGCAATGCCTATCTTCAAGTTTGTGTTCAAATCTATCTTCAAGTTGTCCATCTTAGATTCCATGCCATTCATCTTAGCTTCCACGCCATTTATCTTAGCTTCTATTAGCTTTTGTGAGAGTGACACTTGTTGCACTTGTTCTTGTAATTTTGATATATCATGTAGCATTTCTCCCTCTTCTTCATGAGTCATGCTAGAGCTTTCAGGTTGCTTACTAGGTGTTTACATTTTCTTTCCTCGGGGCATCAATTACCGATAATAATGCTCTACTATGCCCTTTGAATTTCTTCAAAATAAATTTTCAAACCAAGCTTAAGCAAAAATTTAAAAAAATCTACACACCTTTTTTCACTTTGTAGGAGCTCGATATTGCCTCTAATGTATCTCTGTACTTTTTGATCATATAGTTTTGAAATTGTGACCTAAAGTATCCCTCTGTGTCCCCTTTCCAATGCCACCAGTCTGACCCAAATTGGATTCTCCAAGGAAGAGTTATGTGAAATCTCCCACAGTGACTTGATTATAGACTAGTTTAGTAGAGCGAACTTGTACGATGTGCCACGAGTCACTTTTTCAACCTTTGGCTCTGAAAATATCTAGAAGAAACTAAAGTTCATTATCTTTCTGTAACTTCTGATGAAATTTCAATCTGATTCTCAGAGAGAAAGTTATGACGATTTTCTCCAGGTCACCTGTTTGGAATGTAATTCAGGAGTTTGCAAAAATACCAACTTCCTCATATCATATCTCCGCAAATATAGTGCGAAAAGATCTAAAATTTGGTTCTAGGGTTCAGCGCGATGCCTTTTCAAATGGGTTTTCTTTTAGCTTCTGAAATATCACAGAAAAAAAGTTATTAAGAAAATGCCACGATGACCTATTTGGAGCAGCGAAACCCTAGAATCCAAGGCTCTGAAACCAAATGTTATGAAACCAGCTCAAGAAAAGATAGAAAAGATAGATCAACGCCTTAGAATTCAACCTCTTCGAGGGGGAAACCTCCTTTACATTACATAAATGAACAATTCTTCGATGATTCAAATGACAAAACCTACTTTCTATATATAGGAGTCTAAGGAGACACAATATAACCCAGCCGACCTAACAATAATAATATAAAGCCACAAAAATAACAATAGAGGGATTCTATGGGGCACAGTAATAACAATATGGGGATAATAGGGGCACAAAAATATTAATAAGGGATGCAACTACAATAGTAATGGGGTAATCACTAGTATTATAGGGACCCAACACAAGGAGATAGAAAATTCATCAAAGATAGTGATGGATTCCAAATGGCATTCCAAGTTTGGTTTGGTTGTGATCAGAGCACCAATTTTGGTGTGATCATGGTTTGATGAGTGTGGAGGTGGTTTAACCTCTAGATTCCCTTGGTTGTTCATGGATTGGTTGTTCTATGAGATCCCACATTCATGCTTGGAGTATGGCACGAGGGTTACTGGCTGGAAGAGAGAATTGGTTCAGCCATGTCTGTGGTTGGGTGGTACATGAAAGTCCTGAACCTAGTCATATTTGCCTATGATTAACAAAATATAAGTTCTATTACTTTTGCACTGGATTATATGTGGATTTAATGGCTTTCATATCTCTTATATTTATATGGTTTTATGTTGGTTATAATTATGGTTAAATGACTGGTTCATGTAATGGCTATTTCATGTATTTACTTATGATTGTTTATGGATGGATGTAAGACATAATTAATGATATAATAGTTCAATGGAGAAGGAGGTGATCTTTCTATTTATGTTTCATAAGTTCTTTCAATCATTTATGATTTGTCTTGTATCTTAGACCTATAGGTTGCATTGGTGCCAAGTGTTTGACAAAATGTCAGTCTTGGTTGGTTATGCTTAGGCCTAGTCCTGAGGTTGATTTTTTATTTTTATTTTTATATTGTCATCATGTCTTTGATGGATTCTGAAGGTTATAATAAGTACTAGGCATAGAATAATATCCTGGGCTAGAAACGTGGCTCAAATATTTGGGACACTGGCAGAAGTTTGTTGGAAAAAGTTTAGGGACACTGGCACACAAGCCTGCGAGAGTGACTTTGGCTTCTGGTCATTGTCCTGCCTATAACATGAGAGCGACTAGGGGTTAAAAGGCTTAAATCATTAGTGAGACTTAGGGACAAGAGGTCTAAGTGGCTGACATGTCTCTTGAGGGTGTTGTTGTTGATGTGAATTGGTTTGTTTGATATGTTTCGTTAGTTCCATTTCCATAAGGTCACCATGGAAGTTGAATCCCTTATAGTAGCCTCTCTCATCGCATGTTTACCATGGCTGGTCAGTTGCTTGGGTGGACCTGGGAGGAGGGGATATTATAGATTGGTATTAGAGCTTGGTTGTGCTCTACTTTGGTGAAGGTGCTTGGTCATGGATGCATGTCAATTGCATTTGTGTCTCTTACACTTGCATTCCATGTCCTTGTTGCATTGCATCATGTTGATCATGACTATAGTAAGGTTGTCATGAGGAAATTGATGTGATGTTGTGTGATGCATCGTCAGAAGTATATGACTGGTTGCATATGGTTATATGTCGCTTACATGTTGATTATATGTCACTTGACTACATCCTTGCATGTCAAGTGAATTCTTGAATGTTTTGACTACATGTATCAGTCTTGTAGGTTGATTACAAGAATTGATCACCTATGCTTGACTACATGTGTTCATACGTATGTGTAGTTGATTAGGCATTGCTTATGCATGTTGCTAGTTGCATGTGGAAATGTGTGCAATGGAGTAACGGTTTTTGTCATGCATGAGGTCATAGCATGCATTGTTGATATGGCCTTGCATTGATGACTGGATCCTAGCTAGAATGATGTTTATGCATTGATAGATTTATTCAATATATGTCTATATGTTGTTATGATTATGTTATACATGTACCACAATGATTTGATGATCTTGCAGACAAGGTATCCTCCCGAATTATGCTAAGGTACGTTGGTTTATTGTGATTTGCCTTGCAGGAAAGAGATCAGATGGCTAGCAAGGTGGTAGAATACATAGAATCTCCCTATGCATCACATGGGTAGCGTGGTGTGGGGCACTCTTCTGACTAGATAGAAACATTGAGTAGCTCGAAGGAAGAAATAAGGAGTTGCAAAGTAGACAATTACAAAATCATGCATGCACAAGAGAAACAAGTAGAGGTGAATGCGATACTACTTCAGAGTTTGTCAGAATTGCAGCGATAGGGACCACTTCAGATCATCCATGGACAAAACTAATGGGGCATATGGCAGTAGGTCTCCTAGTAGATAGAGGCAGGATAGATATGACATGATCAGAGATGGAAGGTTGTTGGAGACTCCAGATAGGAGAGGTGATCGACACAAGTACTATTCTAGTTCTGGTTTTGATAGGCATCATGATCATCATCATTATCATCCTTACAGGAGGAGTGATAGGGGATAATTGCTAGATGAGTTTAAGAAGGAAAAACCACCTACCTTTGATGGAGAGATGAATAAATCACAGGATGCAGAGGCATGGTTTCTTGGTATGAAGAAATTCTTCCGATTGCATGATTATTCAAAAAACATGAAAGTAAAGATAGCCACTTCTAGTCTCAAAGGTAAAGCAAATATTTGGTGGGAAGGCGTGAAGTATGTCAAAGGTATACATGAGGAATATTTGACTTGGAATGCGTTTGAAAGGCTCTTCAAGAAGAAGTGATTATGAGAGAGGTACTATGATGACAGGGCTAAGGAGTTTTATGAGTTGTGGATGGGCTCTATGACAGATGATGAGTATACTAGTAGGTTTTTGGATTTGTTGAGATATGTGCCTTACCTCAGGGAGGAGAAGGCCAAGGTTCAAATATTCATCAATGCACTTCCAGTTGCATACATAGACCAGATTGAGTTCGATGAGCCTAGATCTTTGGAGGAGGCCATACCAAAGTTGAAATATTTTTATGAGTAGTCGAAGCGCAAAGTTCAGCCTAAGCATGACTTGAAAAGAAATGAGAAAACTAAAGGAAAATGGCCACCAAAGAGAGGAATACCTCAAGATGCAAGTGAGAAAGAAAATGTAGTTCGTTACAAGAGGTTCAATACAACTAATAAAGGATGTGGATAGCAGCAAACTAAAGGCGGTGGTGGGGAACCATTGTAGTGTTGGATATGTGGTAAGGATCATCATAATATGGATTGTCCACAATATCAGAGTGGTGGTAGACCTGAGATCTATAGTGATCAGGAGGCGCATACAATGGGTGGTGTTGGTCATAACATTCCTCAGATTTATGTAGCTATGGACAATAGACATGTGGATCATCAGGCATCGATCATTGAGATGGATGGTAAGCTTTGTGATCAAGTTGTTTCTATTTTGATTGATTCCGGATCTAACTATAGTTATATTAATCCTGATCTGGTGGATAAGTGTGGTTTGAGAAAAGAAGTGCATGCAGAATCTTTGTTGGTACATTTGGCTACAAGTACAAAGGATTGAGTTCACAATTGGGTGAGAGCTTGTCCATTTGAGTTAAATGGTATGCCTATAACAGCACATTTGAATGTATTTCTATTGGGATCATATAGTATGATTTTAGGTATGTATTGGTTCTACCTTCACAGAACCAAAGTGTATTTCTTCAACAAGGCTATTGAGCGTGTGGATGATAGTGGGGAAAAGGGGACTTTGTAAGGGAAGAAGAAGCCTACATAGGTGAGGATGTTTACCACTATGCAGGCTAAGTGTAGTTGCAAAAAAGGTTGTGTGATGTTTGCAGTACACATTTCTAGTGACAAGGTAAGGAGGTTGAGGATACCGATGTGTTAAGTAGGTACCCAATTTTGCAGCAGTTTCGGGATGTATTTCCTGAGGACATTATAGAGTTGCCACCTCATAGGGAGGTAGAATTTTATATTGAGTTGGTGCCACGGGAAGCTCCAACATCAAAAACACCTTACACGATGAGCACATCTAAGTTGGTTGAGTTAAAGTTGCAGTTGAAGGAAATGTTGGACAAGGGATACATTAGGCCAAGTGTATTGCCTTGGGGTGCACCAATGTTGTTAATGAAGAAGAAAGATGGTACTCTCATATTGTGCATTGATTACAGGAAGTTGAACAAAGTAACGATCAAGAAAAGGTACTCATTGTTGAGGATTGATGATTTGTTTGATTAGTTGAAGGGAGTAGTGGTGTTCTCTAAGATTGAATTGAGATTGGGATACCATTAGGTACACATCAAGGAAGAGGATATCTTCAAGACTGCATTCAGGACCAGGTATGAGCATTATGAGTTTGTTGTTGTTCCATTTGGTTTGAATAATGCTCTAACTAAATTTATGTGTTTGATTAATAGTGTGTTGCATCCTTATCTAGACAAGTTGTTATTGTATTCATTGATGATATTGGTATATTCTAAGAATGAGGAAGAAAATTCCGAGCATTTAGCAACAATTTTGATATTGCTAAGAGAGCATTAGTTGTATTCTAAAATTATCAAGTGCAACTTCTTTCAGATTGAGGTACATTACTTGGGGTATGTTGTCTCCGAGGATGGCATAACAGTGGATCCAAAAAAGATAAGGGCCATCATGGAGTGGGAAACTCCTAAGAATGTGGATGAGGTGAGATCATTTATGGGATTGATAGGTTACTATAGGAGGTTCATCAACAACTTCTCATGCATTGCTTTTCCTATCACATCATTGTAGTGGAAAGGTAAGAAGTTCGAATGGACAGAGGAGTGTGAGGCTAGTTTTGAGCAGCTTAAGTAGTTGTTGACATATGCACCAGTGCTAAAGATTTGTGGATCTGTACAAGGAGTTTGTAGTGTGTATAGACGCTTCCAAGAGAGGAATTGGTGTAGTTTTCATGCAAGAAGGACATGTAGTGTGCTATGAGTCACATAAACTAAATGAGCACGAGTAGAACTACCCAACGCATGATCTTAAGATAACAACAATTATACATGCATTGAAGATGTGGAGGCACTATCTTCTGGGTAGGAGGTTTACATTGATGATAGATCACAATGGATTGAGGTATTTGTTTGATCAACCGAATCTAAATGCTAGCCAAGCTAGATTGTTGGCTACCCTTAGTGAGTTCGACTTCGAGATCAAGAACATCAAAGGGAAAGAAAACCTAGTTGCAGATGCTCTTAGTAGGAAGGTACAAGTATATCATATAGCAGCTATGAGCTCTTATGGGACCTAGTTATAGGATATGATCTTGCAAGTAGGACATCAAGATGACAAATACATGGAGATTATGCACAGGTTACAACAGAGCATAGGTACAGGTACAGGTGATTGGGATGCGGACTATCATCTCATGACAGATGGTTTGCTGAGATTTAGAGACAAGATCTATGTCTTGAATTGCAGTGAGGGAGTTTCACGCCAAGCCATACTCGGGTCATCTAGGGTATCATAAGACGTTGATGGCGGTGAAGAAGTTATACTATTGGTAGAATATGAAGAAGGAAGTGGTAGAGTTCGTGGCAAGATGTTTAGATTGTCAGCAGGTCAAGGCAGAATGTAAGAATTGAGGTGGTTTACTATAGCCTATAATGATTCCAGAATGGAAATGGGAGGTCATTTACATGGATTTCATTACAAGTCTTCTGAGGATAGTGAGGTAGCATGATTATATTATGGTTGTGGTCGACAGGTTGAACAAGGTGGCTCACTTCATTCTAGTAAAGGCTACATATTTAGCTAGTGAGATAGCACATGTGTTCATCAGAGAGATAGTGAGGCTGCATGGTGTTCCAAAGAAGATTGTGCCAGATAGGGATGCAATTATCACTTCCAAGTTTTGGAAGGAGCTATTTGCAGGCTTGGGCATAGAGTTAGCCTTCAATACAAATTATCATCCATAGACAAATGGACAGACTAAGAGGGTCAACAGGATCTTGGAGGATATGTTGAGGATGTATGTGATGCACCAATAGAGGAAATGGGAGGATTATCTCCCATTGGTTGAGTTTGCATACAAAAATGGTTACTAGGAGTCATGAGTCCTTTCGAGGCATTGTATGGGCGAAGTTGTAACACTCATGTCAGCTGGAGTGATCCAGTGAACAAGGTACTTATTTGACCAGACATGTTGGCAGACATGGAGCAGGAAATGTAGGTTATAAAGAAGAATCTAAAGGTAATACATGACAGAAAAAAATTTATGTGGATTAGCACGGGGTGTTCAAGGAGTTTCAGGTTGGGAAGCATGTGTATTTGCACATCAAGCTCAAGAAAATATCTTCGAGGATTGGTTCATGTGCCAAGTTGTCACCACAGTATTGTAGGCCTTTCGAGATACTTGAGAGGATTGGACCAGTGGAATATCGACTTTCACTACCTCCAACAGTGAAATTCCATGATGTTTTCCATATTTCATTACTTAAGAAGTATATAAAGGATGTTGATCATGTTATTGATTGGTTTGTATTGCAGGTGGAGCAAGAAGGAGAGTTTCAGCTAAAGCCTTAGTGCATATTGCATAGGAAACATCTCATGCTCAGGAACAGAGCCATAGAACAAGTTAAAATGTAGTGGAAGCACTTTGGGCCTAAAGAAGCTACATGGGAGATGACGTATCAGATGCGGGCCCTGTATCCTTCATTGTTTGCGGTTGAGGCAAAGCAATGTTGGTTTGATGTTGGTATATGTTTTGCTGATGTTTTGGTATATGTATGTATATGTATATGGATGTAAATACCACCATGAGCTAAGTTATAAAGATCTAATAAGCGGCATGGGTGTCATGTTATTATGATTGTTATCTTGTCATGTTGTTTTGTTTTTGAGCAGGTCTTTCATTGTAAATACTACAACGAGCTAAGTTATACAGCTCCATGGGCAGTATGTTTGCTTTTCAGTGGTTTTGTTGAGGTCTTGTTGTGGTTTAACACCAAGGATGGTGTTCCCTAGGGGGGGGGGGTTGTAACAACCTTGGTGAAAATTTCATGTAATAAAAGTTAATAAAGGAAAAATAAGACCATGGTCAAGGGACACTTATTCCAAGCTGAATGTTGGGCAAAGATATCCTAGTGGGCATCATTGGATGTGTGTTTTGGCTAAGGAAAATTGGCAAAGGTATTAAAAGGAAAAAAGACATTTTGGAACATTTATTTATGAAAATAAAGGAAATTAGGAGAAAAGTAAGGTGAAAGGTCACAGGTTGCATGTGAGGAGGAGATTGAAGGAAAATAATGGAAAATGAAGAAAATGGAAGCCTCATTAATAAAAATAATTCTAATGATCAGTTGGTAACCTTTTGTTAGTTCAAGTTTGGAGCTCTCTCATTATTCTCTCTCTCTCTCTCACTGTTGGTCACTTAGAGTTTTCTCAGAGCACTCTAGCTTTGGAGCAAGGAAGGAAAAACAAGAAAAGGGAAAGCAAGGAAAAGAAAGAAAAGGGAAAGGAATAAAGGAAAGCACTAAGGAAAGGAAAGTGGGATCAAGAAGCTTCAACAGGAATAATTGTAGGTAACCTTTTGCATGTGTGATTTCCTAGTTGGTTTGGACATGCATGGATTTGCATGTTGGTGTATGGTTCTCTTGTTGTCAATGACATGGTTTTGTTGGGTTATGACAATGATTTTCAAGCTAGCTTTGCCTTTTTCTGGATGCCATGTGTTGGGATGTTTATTTCGGTTTTGATCTTTGGCTTTCTAGATGGATTTCAAAATCTAGGGTAGAGGTGGTTTCAAAGTTCATTCCCAAAAGGCCTAGGAATCCCTTGACTGGTTTTAGTGGGATAAACGGTAAAGCATGAGGGAGAAGTCTCGGTTTAGGGCCTAGTGATCTGAGTTTGGATTGTGGTAAATCTTGAGAGAATGGTCTCAGATTAGGGCCTAGTGATCCAAGATTGGATTGCAGTAAACATTGAGAGATAAGGAGATAGACAATTCCTCAAGGATAGTGATGGATTTTGGATGGAATTCGAAGTTTGGTTTGGTTGTGATAGGAGCACCGATTTTGGTGTGATCACGGTTTGATGAGGGTGGAGGTGGTTTAACCTCTGGATTCCCTTGGTTGTCCATGGATTGGTTTTTCTATGAGATCCCACATTCATGCTTGGAATATGGCACGAGGGTGACTGGCTGGAAGAGAGATTTGGTTCAACCATGTCTATGGTCGGGTAGTACATGGAAGTCCTAAACCTGGTCAGATTTCCCTATGATTAATAAAAGCTAGGCTCTCTTACTTTTTCACCGGTTTATATGTGGATTTAATGGTTATCATATCTATGATATTTATATGATTTTATGCTGGATATAGGCATGGTTAAATGACTGGTTCATGTCATGGTTATTTCATGTATTTACTTGTAATTATTAATGGATGGATGCAAGACCTAATTTATGATATAATAGTTCAATGGAGAAGGGAGTGATCCTTTTGGTTATGTTTCATAAGTTCTTTCAATCATTTATGATCTGTCTTGCATCCAAGACCTATGGGTTGCATTGATGCCAAGTGTTTGGCAAAATGTCAATCCCATTCGGGGATGCTCAGGCCTATTCCTAAGGTTTATTTTTGATTTGTTTATATTGTCATCATGCATTTGATGAATTCTAAAGGTTATAATAAGTTTTGGGAAGAGGTCGGGATTCTGAGCTAGAAAAGTGGCTCAAATCTCGGGGACGTTGGCATAGGTATCCTGGAAAAAGTGTAGGGATGTTGGCACATAGGCCTGTGAGAGTGACTTTGGCTTCTGGTCTCTGTCTTGCCTACAGCATGAGAGTGACCAGGGGTTAAAATGCTTAAATCATCAATGAGACTCAAGGATAGGATGTCTGAGTGGCTGACATATCTCATGAGGGTGTTGTTGCTGATGTGGATGGGTTTGTTTGATATGTTCCATCGGTTCCATTTCCTTAAGGTCACCAAGGAATTTGAGTACCTTATAGTAGCCTCTCTCATCGCATGTTTACCTTGGCTAGCCGGTTTCTTGGTTGGACCTAGGAGGAGGGGGTGTTCCATAAATAATTGGCCCCCTTGAGCTGGTCAAGAAAGATCAATTCACAGGATTGGATACCTGTTCCTGACTGTGATTTTGTTCAATGCCTAATAATCAATGTAGAGCCTCTAGGTCCAATCCTTCTTTTGTACAAGTGCAATTGGGCTCCCACAACGTGAGGAACTTGGTCGAATGTGCCATTTTTGTACCAGCTCCCATATTTTCTACTTGATCTCTTCATTTTCTAGAATGGAGTGGTGGTATATTGACCCAATGGGTAGAGGTGATCCAAGAGTCAGATTGCTTGAATGCTTGACCTGACAGTGCAAGGGTACCCTAGTGGGTGAGGAGAACATGTCCTTTTTTCTTCCACGACCTTATCCACTTGCTTCTGCTGCATTGGGGAACCCTTCCTAGGGTCCATGGATGTGGTCACTATCTTACCCTTGCTTTAAGAGTGAATCAAAAAGAGAAAAAAATTCCTAGTCTAGGAGGTGATCTTACTACATTTCTTAGTAGAGATCAAAGAGATGGAGATAGGTGAGCTACCTCTGGTACCTTATATAACTTACTGCCCAAAGTAATAATAACAGTGTGAGGCTTGGACTCATTCACAACATGACGCTTCCACAAGTATGATCATCCTAATAAGTCATCACAAACTTCAAGAGGAGAATCATCACAAAATACCTCATCCGCGAAGAACTTGATGCTGTAGGGAAGGAAACATTACTGGATACTGCAAATATCTCGTCCTTGGTGAAGCCACCTAATGGTGTATGATGCAAGTTTGGTGTGGTCAATAGGCCCAACTGCTTCATGCACTCTACTAAAATGAGGTTCTTTTGGCTCCCGTTGTCGAAAATGAACTGCAACGGAGAACCCTTCACCCACATATGTGAGTGGAAGAGACACTCCCTCTCCTATAGATCTTTAGGCTCAATCTTCTGAACCTTGGTGGTGGCAACAACGGCACTAGGTTCTGAATCAATAGTCTACTTCCCCTTGTCATTCCCCTTATCAGGTTCTGGCTCAGAATCAAAACATGCATTAGACTCTAAATCTTTCAGCTTGACCACTAATGACTTCTTGGAATGACACTCATTTGTGTTGGGAGTGGGGTTCTTGTGGAACTCACACCACTTCCCTGTGTCCTTCTTTGTCTTCGTAGTGCCATTCGTTACTTACAACTTCAATGGGTTGTCCTACGTCACTCCACCTTGGATCTGTCCTTAGTTTTGTGGTTTGGGGGTACTCTTTTCCTACTTTAGATTCACAAATTCAAAGTCACACATCTTTTGTTTAAATTTTTGTTCAATCTTGGCAGCATATCAATATGCTGCACCAAGCGAGGAGATGCCCAAGAACTCGATTTATTCCTGAATTGTTTATGCAGAAAAATGCGGTACTTGAGAACCAGATGTCACTAAGACTCTTTGATACCCAACTTTGTGCATAGAGTATGAAAAGTATTTGTGAGCTCATGCACATCTTGGTCCCTTTATTTCCTTAGTGTGGTCCACTGTATGTACTTGTCGTCATAGCTCCCCACAAGGTAATATTGTTCCTTAATCGCATATTTGGAAGATTTCCAAGATAAAATGGTTGTAAACATAGAGGGTTCCTGAGGCCTTTTCTCATAGTAAGTTTCCCACTAGTCCTTGACATGGGGGACAACCTTAAGAAATGAAAAAGTAATATTTTCCCTATCAGATAAACTATGGACCGAAAAATAACCTTCCAATAGATTCAACCATTTATCTACAACATTTTCATCTATTTGACCTTCGAATATAGGGATATCAAGGTTCACTTGTACCTTGAAGGGGGCGGTGCCTCCGAAGTGACTACTGGATGAAGATGTGTCGTCGACGGGCGTCCGTCGAAGGATCTAGGAAAATTTGTCTATCATCTCAGTCCTTTGATACTCGAGGGCTTCTTCGAGAAACACTTTAATATGATCTCCTTCTCCCTCATCTTTCCTTTCTTCCGCCATACGAGGTCGTTAGTGTTGGTGGGGATGGTCATGCAAAGGCTCAACTAGTTCAAGTCCTAATTCCTTATACCCCGACCTCGTTGGGGACATGCACAAAAAAATAGAGAAAGAGTAGACCGCTCTGATACCATTGATCAATATTTATGAAAGAATGAAATTAAATACAGGCATATACATAAACATCGAGATACAATAAAAACATAACTTCAATTCACTAATAACAAATTATTGAAAACTGTTTGCATGCAAAATGGAAATAAACTAATTTAGGCGATGGTAGCTTATCTCTAAGAAGAGATATGGTGGCTACATGCCTTATGAACTATGTTACAATGAGGCTTGAAGCATATTTATTATTGAGAAATAGTGGAAAACCCTAAGCATCTAAAAACATAACCCTAGGAGATGAAGCACCAAAAATTTGTGGTGTCGTTGGGGTAAATTGGTATGTCAACTTCTCAGGATCGTAACTTTGGCATACGATCTCCATTTTATGTGTAAAATATCTCATTAGAAATATCTATCTAAGGACTAAAATTTCAATTGTAAACCCCTACTATAAGAAATGGGTTTGTCCATTTTCCAAAAACAATGCCGATTAGGGCCTCAAAATGACTCCAAAAGTTAAGGACCCGAAAAACTGCCAAAAATTGTAAATTGTGCTACGATTAAGGAAATTTATAGAAACAATGGTGGGGGTCCAAGTGGAATAGGTGGGTGGCCACCAATATCCACCTAGATCATTATCTTGTGACCTTGTGACCTTGAGAACATTAAGCTCTTTAGTCGCATAGTCACTAGGTCACGACCTATTAGAGGTCATGATTTGTGACCTTCCCTAATATGCAACCCTGTGACCTTCAAAATATCACACGTGCGACCATTCTATATATACACTCCTAACTTATTTTTCACTCATCGACTTATTGGAGAGCTCGAGGCAAGCCAACTTGGTGACTTGGTAGGCACACAACTCTTTCTGTCTCTTGGCAAGTGCCTCTTCGCCTTCCCTGTAATCATTTTTAATGGCCATGCGTCTTCCTTTTCCATCCATACATTGCATTTTCCTTTCAAATAGGATTTAATCACCTCCATAAGCCTTTTCAAAACCCAAAGTCACCCTAAAGCCCTTCAAACCTTCATTCACCTACTTAGTTGTGTGGTTAGTCCCCCGTTCATCATTTTGAGGATATCTCCTCATTAGGTGATCTTCTACCCTCCCATAAGTTTACCACTTAGCTTAAAACCCTCCTTTCCCTTCTAAGTCATCACTTAGCTGCTTCAACTGTTGAGAAATACCAAGTCACACATCCAAAGCTCACGATAACCCCCATTTCATGACCTGGCAACTTAGTTGGCCCAGTAACCGATCAAACCTAAAGTTCTTGCTTTTCTCAACTCTAAGATCACTAGGTTCCAGAGCTGCACCATGATTCTAGGCGATATGCTACGACCTTGTGAACCTGTGACTATGCGACCTCCCATTCTTGCGACCTCTTAATGCTATGAAGTTGCAACCTACGACCTTCAACATCTTGAAAGCCTTAGGTCACAAAGTTTCCATTCCAATCTTCTTTTGATGAAGGACCCCTTAACCGATGTGGCCCTGTGACCTTCCCTTAAACCAGTACAAGGCTCAAGATTTCTTGTCCTACCCCTCACATTTCGAAGCCAAGTTTACGATCATTTCTCTGGTTACTATTATTTATATCGTCATTTTCATATTGGGATTATTTGTTTGAAATTTTTGGTCACATTGATTTGGACTATAATTTAATATCATTGTTCTTTGGAGAGATGATTCCTCCAATGGTCAAGACTTCCTAAAAAAGTGCAATGAGTAATGTCCAAGAAATTCTAGAAGAACCACCACCACCATCGATCTATAGGGACATGACATACAATATCAGCAAAACTACCAGGCTCTTATCATTCAACATCTATTCATAGTTCTCGAAGAGAGACATTCCCCACGACCAGGAGGTCTTCAGAGTATACATCAATGTTAAGAGGTCATGGCTACATAAAGTATCCACACATTTTCTAGTATTCCCATGTGTAGAAACCATTGAATAGATACTACAGAACACATATACAAACCATTGGGTTAAAAGGACTCACACCGGTGAAGCTTTCACTACTTTCACCACTACAGATACTATCGTCTACTATAAGCTACCAGAGTGAGAAGAGTCCTTCAACACTAGGTGGATTTCAGACTTCCAAATGTCAACCAAAGATATTCTAAAGTCATGGTGGCAAGAACCCTCCATGTTCTAGGTCAGGGAAGATCATGTATACAAAATAGAGGGCCTTAGGAAAGTCTATTATCCTTTGGCAACAATTATGAACCGATTATATGGTAGGTCAAACATCGACACCTTTATTGGAACATGGGTCCCTATCATGTACACAAATGCTACCAGAGGAACTATTTTCAATTGGGCAAGCATTCTAGCTTCAGCGCTAAGATCCAATATAAGGGCAACAAAGAACCTGGAGAAGGACCAACTTGTTATAGACATTTTTGTGCCTTACAGCTCTAAGCATGAAATTTCCATAAACCAAGGGATCCTAAGTCCCTAAAAGTGTTGTTCCGACCCCTAAAGGAACAAGGTCAACAAATTACAGCTTCTCCCAGAAGTTCTCCACCAGAAATTGCTCAGAATCAGTCAAATCAGGATCATTTCAGCTGCTCCACTAGCTAGCTGCGTTGCATAGCACCCAAGTACACTAGCTAGGTGCGTTGCAACGCACATAAATGCACTACCAGGGTGCGTTGAGTGGGAAATGACAAATGGTAGTGCCATTCCGCGAGGTGGAAAGACAATGGAAGCTTCCAGAATCTTCTCCAATGACACTTGCCTCACTGAGTTCGACCAAGGATGAGTAAGAGGCTCTCAGTCTCCAAGTGGAAGCAAGAACTGACAGAGAGAAGCCACTAGTCAAATCATAAGCTGACTCATATTCCTTGCATACATCTATATATGGATCCCTCATCCCAGAGATCCAGAGGCTGGAATTTTGTACATTGCAGAGAATTGCTGTTGGTTTTGAGATAGATATCAGAGTATTGGGTGATTTATGCTTTGTTGGAGGTGAAGAGGGGACTCCTTTGCTGGGAGGTTGATGCTGGATCAGGAATCATCGGTTGTAACTCCTCCTAGATCTTCTTGTTATATCAATAAAACTATTTGAGTTTCTCCTACATGCTTGTGTATCATTGATGTTTGTTACATTTGTATGTTTAGCTTAAATCTGATCCTAAGCTATTTATGAATATAAATCCATGTCTTTGTGTAGTTTTCTTCTTCTGTGATCTTACAGGAACTTGGTGAAGCTGGGCAAGTAAGGGAGCAGGTAGCTGGAAGCTATCAAAGAGGAGAGAGATTGGATCAAAGGACTAGCGCAAGACACAGGTTGGTTCATCCTATTCCTCTTCGTTTATAGTTCATAAAGAAGAATACGAAAGTAGTTTTCTCTGTTTGTTTCTAAGGTCACTGTCACACCTTAGTGGGATAGGGTCATTCTGAGTAGACACTTTTCCCGTTAACACAACTATTAGAATTTTATATGGAATCGTACCTCCTAGATGTAGTATGTGCGAGATGCCATTTTGAGTGTAACTGCACCCCCAATATGTCAGAGATTGTGCACCTTGATTATAAGATATTTTGGGACCTAGGATACAAGAGTATGCATGCAATCACTTCTAAGTCATTTATTGCCCCTTTTTACAAGTTTCTCTTCCCTTGCATGTCCAAGAGAGCTAAGGAAACAATAATTAGAGTGGTAGACTATTTTCCCATCGAAGAAGGCACATTCAACAGAGTTTTCGACTCCTATAAGCCCCCTCATGCTCTCCCAAGTTGGTGACAAATATGTTGCTCTTGCAATAGGATTTCTATCAGATGGCTACAGGGTTCTCTAAAACACTAGTCAAAGGTAAGAAAAATCCTTGGCCCTCCTTCCTTTAATTGTTTGAGCATACACCCTCGAGGATTTCAAACATGCCAAAGTAGAAGTTGAAGAAATGAAAGGCTTCTTATTTATGGATTTGGATCATCATAGGTATGACCCAAAGGGGATTGTGGCGACACATTACAAGAAAAAGGTTTCAATTGGTCGTATATTCACATCAATCATAGTCATGAAGATAAATTCTGAAATTGGTACAATGCTACCAGGAAATTATGGCTAAGTGAACAATAAGAAAAGGAGGATGAGCAGGCTGAAAAATATCAAGAAAGCATAAGCTTGCAATCTAGAGTAGCCATGATTCAAAGAAATAAAGAGCAACAAAAGGCAGACAAAAAACAAAATAAGCATAAAAGAAATGACCAAAAGGACCTATTGGATTAGCAAGAGGGAGACAAAGATGAAAAAACCTTGGAGGAAAGGAATGAAACACTTTCCAGGAAGAAGCAGGAGATTAGGAGAAAAAGGGAGGAAGATCTTAGACAATCACAAGGGACAGGAGATCAACAAGTTGGGGAACTCCAACACCAATAGCAAGAAGAGCAAAGGAAGAGAAATCATGAGGAATAAGAACAAATCAAGAAGGAGGAAGAAGAATGACTTAAGAAGGAAGAGGAAGAATGGAAAGTACATGAAGCCGAGCAAAAGAAAAAGCAAGAAGATGAATAATTCAAAAGAAAACAAGAATAAGAGGAGAAAGAAAAGAAAAGAATTGAGGAAGAACAAAAGAGAAAATTTGAAGAAGATAAAATGAGGCAGAAAGAGGAAGAAATCAAGAGGCATGTTGAAGTAAAAAAATGTCTTCTTCTTTACAACCATTTTGCTTTCCTTTCCATCCTTTTCATGATAGTTTTGCTACATTTCAAAGATGAAAGGTGACCTAATATATGCTCAAACATCATAAAAGGTATAAATCATTCATGATTTATAATATATTGTTTATTTATGAAATTTAATCAAAACATTCCTATAACTACTAAATTTCACTCATTTTGCAGCTAACCAAAGATTTTGCAGCTACATCCATGGTTACATAGGTTCTAATGTGCTTGAGAAGGAATAAAGGATATAGGTAGATGGAAAATGATTGACATATGGAAATCAACCTATCATAATGATCTGGAAAGTCACCCGGTTCGAGAGATCTAATGGTCAAACCAGAAGTCAACTCTCGTTATAATACTCCAACTGTGCGCAGGATTTGAAGGAGGATCATGGAATTATCAAGTGAGCATGGAATTGGACGAGAAGAATTTATAGTTGATATTTCAAATCAAAATATTCTCATGATTTTCTTTTTTAGTAGAAAATCATGAGGATAAAGACTCTGATTTCGATTTAATTTCTTAGTTGTCAAAGTAGAAACTTGCTTTTCGGCTTATGAATCTTAAGACAATTGCTTAATAGAGGATTATAAGAGGTCTTGGGGTGAAGTAATGGACATCATTACTCTTGTTGATTTTTTTAATAATTTTCTATCGAATACTTAACCATTTAATACACATACTCTGTTCTTTTGGTGATCAATGCATGGCTAAATAGTTTGATATTCAATTTCATAATTGCACTCAGCAAGAGGCCCCCTGGAGAGTTGTAAGATTAGTTTAGTCTCTAGTTATATTAATTTTAACTTATATTCATGAATAGTATCTTCTTCATCACAGTTAGTTAATGTTTCAATTGGTATTTCATTCATTGATTTCTCGTTTAAACTTTAGCATTTTGAATAGGCCAAGTGCTCATAAAAAGGCAAAAATATTTCCTTTACCCAGTTCGTTTCATTCAATTGTTCTCATTTTGATTTTATGAGTAATGGACAGAGAAATTATAAATAGTAAATTCACACATTAGTAATCCTTCTGAGTTATATATTAGTTTGCTATTTTGTTGAGGTTATTAGATTTAGATTTATTCTTCTATTGGGTAGAATAAAATTTTGATTTGCAAGAGCATTTAGAATATTTCAATTTCCTGCAAGTAGAATTAGAATTTCAATTTTGCCATTAGAATAGATTTTTCAATTCAGTTCAAGTAGAATAATTTTTAATTCTTGTTGCCATAGATTAAATTTCAATTCAGTTCAAATAGAGTAACTTTTAATTCTTGTTGCAATAGATTAAATTTTGATTTAGTTTGATAGTTAGAATTTTCAATTGATTTCACCTTGAAGTTTGATTTGCTTTGAAAAGAGTAATTTTGATGGAAAGAACATGTGTGTAGGAATATTTTGAGTTAATATAGTCACATTTATATTTCGTTTAATTTCGTATTTAATATAAAAAATAGAACTCCTAACATATATTGTGCACATGCACTTCACAAGTACATGAACCTTGGTTGACAATAAATGAAGTAATTTAACCATCAATTAAATTACCCAAGATTTTGGCATTGTTTCCACGGAAGTGTATATGGTTTACATATAATCTTAGATGCATTCATACTATAAATGCATAAATGAAGCATGTTAAATATAATTTAGAATGCATGAATAGAGAATGAGATTCTAAGGGTAGATTTGTAAGTGAAGTAGAGGAAAGAGTTCAATACCAACATCACTACTCACCTCCACTAGACCACATAGTGCCACACCATCCACTAACACTCACATTCCATATATATCAAGGAGGTATATACTTCCTGAGGTGCATAGATCTGAAATGCAACCTAGAGACTCACAAAACCTACATCTACTACTGAAGGAGTTATATTTCTCTGTTCAACAGGAGAACAACTCTTTGGAAAGGAGTTAGAAGTGTCTAGTGAAGAAGAGGAAGAGATTTATTTTGAAATACCATTAGTAGAAGAACCAAATGAAGAGCTCGATAATCCTTTTGTATAACCTTATATTAGCCCTGAAGAGTCTACGATGACAGGAGAAGGGGAAGGAGAAGTACACAATGTAAACGATGAAATTAAGATTAGAGGTGGAAGAGGCAGAGGAGAAATAAAGGAGGAGGTGGAGGACAAGGTGGTAGAGGATGAAGGGGAGAACCAGATCCTTGCGGATTTCCTATCTTTGATGAAGATGCCACAACCACAATGAAAAATATATCACCTTTTATTCTTCCTAATTTCTATGGCTTAAGAACTAAGGATCCATAAACATTTCTTTTTGAGTTTGAATTATTATGTAGATATTATGACTATTTACTTGATACTCAAAAATTGAAATTATTTCCACCTACTCTAAAAGATGGAGCACTTAAATGGTTTATGGGTATAGGAACACATAGTATCAAAACATGGGAAGCAATGAAAAGGGTGTTCCTAGAAAAATATAAAGATTATTGTATGCCCCATAACCTTAAGGATGAAGTCTTTAAGATGATGAAAAAGGAGGATGAAAGCCTTGAAGACTTAGTGGAAATATTTGCCTACAATGTTAAAAGGGTTAGGATGCATGATTTAGATGAGGAAACATTGAAAGCTCTTTTGTTAAAAGCTATAAGAGATGAGTGGATTGACCTCCTCAACTTAATGGGCAAAGGATATGTTTCCCAACTTTCATTTGGTGAAATTTATGAGTTGTGCAAACATATTTCGAGAGGTAAGGCTAGATCTGGTAAGAATCCAAGAGATCTAACCATGTCAAGAGTTAGTAAATCCACAATTGAAACAATGAGTAGAGAAAAATTAAGAAATTTGCTTGATAACTTCAAAATATATATTCTTGGGAATCTTAGTGAACAACTAGATACTCTCAAAATACAAAACAAGAAAAAATATGAGAATGTTGCATTATCTATATTTTGTCATAGGTGTAGGAAAAAGCATGCTTTAAGAGAATGTCCTCTTGATAATGTAGAAATTTGTGTCATATGTGCTGAAAATAATGATACAAGGGAATGTCCTTCAATACCTAGGCTTAAAGATGTCTTTCAGGATGAAGTTGGATCAAGCCAAGCTGAATCACTTTGCTTTATTGCTAAAATAACATGGAAACCCCAACAACTAGGTATAGCACAAGGTCTTAACACTCAATATCAATCACATGCATAACAACAAAAAAATTTGACTACACCTATTGTTGGCCCTCATTCTTGGTCTATTTTTGCTTAAGGAAACTTACTTAATATTTATATTTTCCATCCATTTTCCATCACATCCATCTCATTTTGATGTATTTTATGCATATTCAGGTGTTTAATTTTAATTTTGCAATTTCTAGAAGTTTTTATGAAAATTGAGTTTCAAGTGCAATTTTGGACTGAATCAGAAATTCCCGTAATAGCTATGTGGATGACATATTTGCAGGACACTTGGACTCGAGATAGATGCATGAATGGAAAGCTTGGGAACTAGGACTAAGCTAACTTCACTTGGTTCGGTCAAAACAAGCTTTATTAGGCCCGGTCAAGGCTGGTCAAACATGACTAGTCACCATAAAATCCCTAGGAAATAGGGCAGTTTTGAGATTTTATGGGATTGACCATATTTCTTGGGATGAATTGGATGAGTTCGACTAGATAGGTGGATATGAGTAGATATGAGTGTTAGAGATAATATAGATCAGTTTGTTTCATAAAACCTCTATTTAAAGCCAAGACTTTGATGGCTTATAAATGTAATTTTATGTAACTTTTGTATAGTTTTATGCTGGGACACTTTGGAGTTTGAAGCTAATTTGAAGAACCTGTTTCATTTCAATTTGTTGTTCATTCTTGGTTGATTTAATGAAGTTGCTGTAGCTGAGATTTCTTCAAGTGTGCAAGGCAAGGGTGGAGGGCCTCCACACCAAGCTAAGTGCACTTCTTAGTTCAATTTTCATAGTTTTCATAGATTAGTTCTTGTTTCAAATGTATTTAGATGTGTGATGATTGCTGAATGAATATTGGTTTAATTCTAATCTACATATGAAGGGACACACAGGAATTTAAGTTAAATTCCCCTTCTATTTGATCTTGGACTAAAACTGAATTTCATTCTCCATTTCTTATTTGAAGTTATTTCTGCATTTTTGGTTTGAAGCAATGGTGATTGTGATATAGTAGGATTGTGAAGAAGTACAATCTGGACTTCCTTAGTTAGGAGCCTCTTCTTTTACATCTTCTGCATCATAAACCATTGTTAATTAGTGCTCTTAGATTTATCTTCATGAAAGTAGTATTGTAGGGAAGGACAACCTGGTTCTCGTAAGTTAGGAGCCTCTTCCCTCATATATTACATAAATGAATTAGAAATTGTTAAAATAGGTTTATATTTGTAATATGTACTTCTTTAAATCTTCAAATTTTATCTTCTAAACTTGATTATATCTGATTTCCATATACCGTGGATTTGCCTCCAAGTTTTACAAACCCAGATTGATAATTAAATACTTGTGTTAATTTAGTCCATAAATTAGCCCAACACCTATGCCTTGGCAACCTTGGCCACCCCAACCTCAAAATCCATCTTGGGTACACTATTGGAAGAATTCTTATGGTAGAAATCCCCAATATCCTCAATTCCAACAACCTTACTACCCTTATCCAAACCATCCTCCTCAACCTCAATTCCAAGATCAACCACCAAATCAACCACTTTCATTACCATCCACTCCATTTCCTTAGAAATATAATCAAATTCCTACTCAACCACTCCCCAACCTAAATAATAAAAATCCAAAACCTATATACAATGTAGAAGGTCAAAAATTTCAAGCTTGTATGGTTTCCCCATTAGGTCTAAATGATGTTGAACTTAGATCTGGTATGTTTTTGCAAAATAACTCACCACCGATTGTCATCCAAAAATCTAAAGAGTATGAGGTTCTTGAAAAAGAAACATTTCTTGATCAAGAAAATACTCCTCCAAAGGAAGATGTTCTTACACATTTAGATGATAGCCAAATAAACCTATCTTCCATAATTCCTCTAGTAGAACAACCTTTTGTTTCCCTATAAAATCCACCTTTTCCTAAGAGGCTCAAAACTGATAAGGGAATAGAGAGGAAAATTGTTTTTCCAGATCATGATATGCTAGATAAATTGATAAATATTTACATCAAAATTCCTTTGCTCCAAGCTATAAAGGAAATACCAATATTTGCAAAAAAAATTAAGGAGTTGTGCATTAGAAAACCATGAAGAAAGAAAAAAGATGTCAAGAAAATCCAATTGGTAGGAAAGACTTCAGATATTATGACAGGGAAATGAATAGTTAAAAAATATCTAGATCTTGGTAGCCCTATTGTAGAAATTTGCATTAATGGTATTGAAATTCCAAACACCCTATTGATTTAGGAGCAACCATTAATATTATGAGCAAAAAAACTATTAATCAATTAAAGCTTCCCAATCTTCAATATAACCCAACATTATACAATTAGCAAATAGATCTGTTATCAAACTGGATGGTATATTAGAAGATGTGTATGTCTCTTTGGATTCATGGGAGTATCTTGTTGATTTTATGATTTTAACTCCCAATAATAATTTAGGAGGTCATCCATTGATCCTTGGTAGACCCTGGCTAGCTACAACTGATGCATTGATAAGTTGTAGATTTGGTGATATGTATATCTATTATGGTAGCTGTACTAAGAAATTCACATTTTATCCACCTACAAAAACAATAACTAAAGTATAAAGTGAATTTTGGATAGATGATGAAAATGAATACTTTGATGATATTCAACCAATATTTACTCTTTCACAAATAGATGAGGAAGATCAATTAATAAATTTGATGAACAATAATAATTCTTATTCATATTGTGGACAGGATCAAAGTTATCAAGAACAATGTAATATTGAATATTTATCATCTCATCAACTGGCTTTACATTCTATGGAAAAATTTGGAAACTCTTTAATAGAAATATTTCCAAGAAAAATATTAAACGTTAATAACAACTTGGAAGAATTTCAAAAGAGAAAATTGATAAAGATGCTACAAAAACACTCTTCTGCATATGCATGGGAATACATTGATATGAATGGAATTGATCCTAAAACATGTATGCATCATATTTATATTCAAGAAAATGCCAAACCAATTAGACAACCTCAGAGAAGAATGAACCCTAATCTGAGAGAAATTGTTAAGGAGGAATTACAAAAGTTACTTAATGTGAATTTCATTTATTTGATATCAGATAGTCAATGGGTTTCACCTTTAGTTATTGTTCCAAAGAAGAATGGAAAATGGAGAGTGTGCATTAATTATAGGGAATTGAATAAAGCTACTTTGAAAGATCATTTTCCACTACCTTTTATAGATCAAGTACTAGATACCTTAGTAGGTAAGGATTACTTTTCATTTCTTAATGGTTTTAGTGGAAATAACCAAATCCAACTGGGAGCAGAGGATGAAGACAAAACAACCTTTACATGTCCATGGGGTACATGTGCTTATAGGGTACTTCCTTTTGGGTTATGTAATGCACCTGCAACATTTCAAAGAGCATTTTGCATATCTTTTTTGATTTAATTCATGATTGTGTGGAAGTTTACATGGATGCTTTCACTGTCTATGGAAACACTTTTGAAGAAGCTCATGAAAAATTAGAATTTTTTTTCATTAGGTGTAAAGAAGCAAATATTTCATTAAGTCAAGAGAAATGTGTTATGATGTTTAATGAAGGAATTGTTTTAGGCCACCGTATTTTAGGTGGTGGAATTAAAGTGGACACATATAAGATAGAAGTAATTTCTAGAATTTCAATTCTTACTTGTCAAAACGATGTTAGAATATTTCTTAGTTTTACTGGTTATTATAGAAGATTCATAGAAAGCTTCACAAAAATAACCTCTCCACTTTTTAAACTTCTTACAAAGGATTGTGAATTTGTTTGGAATTTTGATTGCCAGAAAGCATTTGAGTCATTGAAACAGAAAATCACTAAAGAAACAATTTTAAGGGGACCTAATTGGTCTCTTCCTTTTCATATTTCAACTGATGCTTCAGATACAACTTTAGGAGTTATGTTGGGACAAAAGGATCTAACTCCTTATGCTATTTATTACACAATAAAAAAAATTGACTCCTGTAGAGTTAAATTGTACTGTAACAAAAAATGAGTTTTTAGTTGTTATGCATGCCATTAACAAGTTTCGCCATTATATCACTGGTTATGAAACTTTCATTCATACAAATCATTCTATTATTAGATATCTAATGAATAAACCAATTACTAATGGATGGATTACATGATGGTTTTTGTTGTTGTAGGAATTCAATATTACTATTCTAGATAGACCGTGAAAAGAAAACACAGTTGTTGGTTTCCTTTCTAGAATGTAAAATGATAATAATGATGTTCTTGTAAAAGATAATTTTCATGACTAATATATTTTTGTAGTATCTATTAAAACTCTGCTGGGGAATACAAGAACATATTTCATAGAAGGGTTGTTTTTTCCTTGATCTGGGCTTTTCTTTTTGTTTATTGATTTTTCCAAAAATTTTGATTAATTTGGACTCTGCACAATTAGTTTGATCTTCTAGATCAGATTTGTATTTTCATTTTTCCCTATTTTTCTACATATACACTCTTTTTGTTGTACACAAAAGCGTACATATGCAGTTTCTACCAAATAAATAATAATATACGCTTGTTTCTTCAAAAAAATTACGTATATACGCAGGTCTGTTATTGCACAGTCTTGTATATTTGGTAAAATTTGAAATTTTTAAGTTTTTGCCTTCAGTAAGGGGTGTAGCCTAGCTTTTTCTACTTTCTTGAAGTCATCTACAGTCTAGAATCGTCTTGTTTCTTACTGATGTCAGTTTCTTTTTCTCTTTTTGCAAATAGATTTTTTCAACCTAGTGTTTGCATTTTTTCGAAGTTTTTGCATTTGATGTTTGGGTTTAAGACCTTCTTTGTGAGGTGTCTAACTCTTCTATGCTTTAGATATAGTGAGTTGGTTTCTCAACTTGCTTATAATCCAACCTTTTCATTACTTCGCTTTGAATTCTTGAATTTGACTCATTTGGTTTCTTTTTTATTATTTGAGAAGGGTCATTGCAATTTTGGTTCAGTAAAGGATTTTGGTTCTCTGAAATCCTTTTGTTTGTTTGAATCTTTTATGTATCTGTCAGGTCAAGTTGTTCAAGTATCTGGGTCTCTTATTCACTTTAGTCTTATCATCTTGGTGATTATTTATGGCTTGTGACATTTGGAGTCTTTTCTCTTGCTTTTGATCTTGAAGTGATTGATTGCTTTGCCTTCTTGAAACTTTTGTTATAAGTCCTTAAAAAGAAAAAGAGAAAAAAACATTTATTTTTGCCTTTCTTTTATTTGGTTTTTGGTTTTTGGTCTTTTGGCTTTTCAACAAGTGTGCAAATCTTTGATTGAGGTTAAAATTTTCTTCATTTGGGAGATCTGTTGTTGGATATTGTTTCTCCTTGTTTGTCAAATTTTGGCTTTTGATCTTTGAAAGAAAACATTTGCTTTTTTAGATCATTCCATAGAATCTTGCATTTAGGCATTCTAGTATGCATCAAGTGAGTTTGCATTTAAGGAATTTTAGTCTCTTTCGATAGATGTTGAATGTGTGAGTGTGTTTAAAAGAAAAAGGAAAGAGTTTTTCTTTCATATATTTCTCGTAGAACCTTGTAGAGATCACTTTTTATTGAAGAAAAGAAGTTGCATTTACATGTAGCCTAGTTTTCTACTAGTTTCTTTTTGTGTCAGAACATCACAAGTTGCACTTCCGATACCCGTATCCTAAATAACAACCAATAAAATCAAGCACTTAATTTAAAATGAACTATATTTTTTTGTCATAGATTCATCAATTAGTCTAGGGCATTTAGGGCCTTGGAATAGGTGTGTGGAGAGTAAACTCTCCAAGGGCACTCTAAACTGAAATATAGAATTTGATTAAAGAGTGAAAATCTAGCCTTGTTAAGTTGTACGGGAAAGCTCTTTTAACACATGAGTTAAGCACGAGGACGAGTGAAGACATGGAAAGAGAGATACCCCCTTTCCTACTTGTTGGATCCTACGCCCACAACTGTTCCACCCGACTTCTGATTATGAACTGGTGACCTTAGTTTCTTATCCTCGTGACCGCCGTGCTCGTGGTACCTGAGACAGATGTTTTATCACTTTCATAGTACTTCTGGAGGGTGCCCTTGCGAAGCTTGGGTACTCGCACTAGTAAAGGCTATTCTCTAGAGGTTAGTGTCACTGTTTCTGATACCTTCACTGGTAGGTTTGGGCCATAATTATCCCAAACTATTTTCAGAAGTTCCTTATCTTTGCTTTCTTTTATTTTGGTGTCCGTTACTAATCACCCGGAGTGGAAATACCTGGAAGTTGCTTGATTGGTTGTATATTTAGGGACATTTTAGTGAGTTCTCTTTGCTCCTATATTTCCATAAGTTTTTAATTTTTGAGCCTTTAAAAGGTTATCTTAATATTTAAAAGTGGCTGATCGATTGGTTTGTCGGAGTACCAGGCTTTATGGGCTTTCACCTGTGAGTTCCGAGTCTTCATTTAGAAGGTGTAGGAGCAATTCTGCTGGTGGTTTTCAACCAGTAGTAGCTAAAGCATCAGAGATTAATCCTTCTCCAGGGGCTCTCATTTCATAGGGTGAACCTCGTTCAGTTCATAGTTTGGAAGAAAATTCTCTGGTCCTTGCTAGGGTGCTCTTCTAATCGGAAGACAAGGTAGATATTGAAGACATCCCTGAGACCCCCGTGACTCCTTCAGAACCTCTTCCTTCCCATATTCCTTATGTCGTATCATATGTGGGTACCTCGACTTATAGATTGACAAGCCATGTTCACTCTCCTTCTTCTTTTTTTCCAATGACCAATGTTAGTGGCGTAAGTATGGCTACTAATACTTATGATATGCAGACTCATCCTTTAGTTGTAGGAGGGGGTAATATTCCCATCTTTGTTGTTATTCCTATTATAGTAGCTGTTAGCTTTACCTCCATTTTGGGTTTGAGTAGGGTAACCCAACCTTCCGCCCTTTTCACTGGTTCCTATCCTTTCGGGATGCCATCCAGTGGAATTCCTTCGGTTCCTTCAACCTTCCCATATGTTGTTTCCACAACCATGACTTCTATGCCAAGTGGTTTAACATATTTTCATGGTTTCACTTTTAGAAGTGGTCATATTCCTCCTTCCAATCCATCTTTGAAGTTAGGATCAGTACATTTCTCGGGTTAGGCTCAGAATGTGAATCCTTTCCAAGGAAGTCAAGGATGGCTAGATCCTTCCATTAGTGGTTTAGGGGTTGGGAACTTATCCTATCTATTTGGTTAGCATGGAATTATGCCCTTCCCTTATGTTGCGACCTCACAAGCCTTTCCTCCACTAGCTAGTGCATGGAATCCTTATCAGGGGATTTCCCATTCTTTCAATGTTCCGCTAGGAGGAAACTACCCTATGTATGGTTACCCTACGGTAAGGAGTGGATACCCTTTGAATACTTCTGGGCCACAAGGATTTCCTTATGGTTTAGTTCCTTCTCTGAGTAACCCAGAGCAACCTTGTGCCTCTCCAAATCTAGGATACTTTTTTTCTAATGTCGGAAATTCTGCCCTTTGTGGGTGGAATTCTCCTATTCCTCTGCATTTACTGTTCCTGGAAATTTTGAACTTGCCAGATCTTTTGAAATTGATAAATGAACCAATCTTATACAATCTGACCTGGCCTTCAGTCCCCACCAAACTTCCATATGATATTATAAAATTTGAAGGGAATTCTGGAGAGGATTCGACTGATCATATAACCACGTTCCATTTGTGGTGCTCATCTAACTCCTTGATTGATGATTCGATCGGGTTGAGATTATTTCATCGCACACTAACTGTAAACACTGCAGAGTGGTATATTGAGCTTAGAGGGGGTACTTTTTCTACATTTGGCGAATTGGCTACTATGTTTCTAAATCATTTTCAGTTGCGTGTTCGATATGATGCTAGAAATGAGCTTCTAGACAATTTTGAACATGACAAAGAAACTCATATTTCTGACCACATCCAAGAGTGGCACAAAAGGAAGAGAATAATCAAGGCATATATCCCCGATGAGTTTCTTTTGGAATGGTTTTTGAAATCTTTGCAACCAGAGATTTATAAGGATGTGTTGCTCTCCAGAGTGTTCACTGAAGAACATGTCATCTTTAGAGCCCAATAGTTAGAACTTATCTATTCTCGATATGGATTCCTTTACAAGATTCCACCTAATGCTCCTCGATCGAATAGTAGTACAACTAACCAATTGAATCAATTGCAGCAGTTGTCTTTACAATCTGCTTCTCCGGCACAGGCTACGCCTTTAGTGTCTATTCCTTCCCAATCTTTAGCAATTAATGTTGTCCAATCTTCAGATCCCAAAGGAAACCAACAATATGATGGGAATAAGAAGGGACATGGTAAGAAGAAAGATAAGGTTGGGAAGGGAAATGTGAACAAGCCCAGTAATGATACTGGAGAGGGAAAAAAGGAATCGAAAAGAAAGTGAAATTCCCATGCAAGTTATGCAGTGGGGATCATATTACCCATATTTTCCCTAAGATTCAGGATGCTCAGCACTTGCTAGCTCAACAGGGTTCTTCAAGTTCAAGGTTGTGCTTACTAACCCTTTTCCCCAAGGGAAGAAAATCCTTGTTAGCGCTAATGCCGGTACTGATACCTCCACAGGGGGAGACCAGGATGGGGATTCCACATCGAATGTATATATGGTGAGATATCATGTTGATGTTACTACAAGATCACATGATTATGGTGAGCCAAAACCTTCTAAGGCTAAGGTTTCTTCCGATATCCCAGAGCCACTCCATATTAAGAGACCCGTAGTTTATTTTACACCTCAGATGCCAAAATGCTCTACAAAACGTTCGAATGTCAATCCCAATGCTAGGGCTGCTCAGAAATATTGTATTTTCGAAGATATGGCTCAGAGCCCCTATGTGATTTCAATGTTATAGGTACTCCAACCGTGTCTTGCACAAAGGAGTGAATTACTCACTGCAATTGGAGTAGTAGATCCGAAGAACTCTCTTATTATTACATTTAATATGTCAAGTGTTAAGAAGAGACTCCCTCATCACATGGCTTTCCATATTAAAGCTAAATCGAAAGAAGATTATATTTCGAACTGTAGTTGATGAAGGGGCTTCCACGTGCATCATGTCAATGTCATGTTGGAAGGCTATCGGGTTCACGGAAGCTGTTCCTTCCCCTAATCTTCTTATTACATTCGATGGTCATTCTCATAGGCCTCATGGAATTCTTCCAGCCTTTCCCGTATGTGTTGGGGGAAGGGTTTTCAATGTCGAGGTAGAGATAGTTGATGCCAACCTTGATTATAATCTTTTATTGGGTCAAAATTTGGTTATGAAATGGATTCCATTGTTTCTTTAGTATTTCACATCCTATGCTTCCCTCATGAAGGGAGAATTTTTAAAATTGATCAAAAGGCTTATTCTTCTAATGATGGGCCAATTCATCCTCTGACTCTACCGTCCCCGTGGTGAAGAATACCAAGCAACTTATTGAGAATTTTGGAGTTGGAATGCATTCATCGTTGATGGGTACTTTTGATTTTCCTCCTCCTATTGCTCAGATTAATGCCATTTCATCCTCTAGGATCACTCCTCGAAAAGGTTCAATATAAACTCATTATTTTTATGATCCTTGGCCCTTACCCACCTCTAATGCCACATTAGAAGAGGGGAGAGTAGGTGTAATGACATACCCTATATCTGCAGCAAAAATCGCATACCAATCTATTGTGAATTCTGCATATTTTGGCCCCATTCCTTCCCCATTAGAGGATTTGTATGGTGATGTGGCTCCTATCTGTACTGTTGACTCCACTTCAGCTATGGATTGCCTTAACATTGTATTACCATAAGAAGAGGAAATTTTAGAAGCAATGAATGGTGCATAAAGACCATGGGATGATTTGCATCATCGGCCATATTTTTTCCCTGATTTGCATGAAGTTGAATCAAGTTTGTCTAGTCCTTCTTCAACTGGAAGTGTTCATAAAATTATAAATCTTTTGGCCCCATCATATATTTTTGCCGAAGGTAATATGTCCAATATCTCGGAAACCATTTCAGTGAACATTTCTAGGAATCCCAATATCATCGAGAATGTCTTCATCAGAGTTGACTGTTCCCCTAAAGAAATCAAGATTTATAATGACCTCTTTAAGGAGTTTCAATGTGTTTGCTTGGTCTTATGAATAAATGCCTGGAATAAATCCATGTATAGTTCAACATGAGATCAAGACATACGAAAAAACTAAGCCTATATGGAAAAAGCTTCGACTGGTCAATCCCCAGAAAGCTACAATTATTAAAGTTGAGGTTGAAAAGCTACTTAAGGTGGGTTTCATATACCCCATTCCTCTAACTGAATGGGTCTCAAACCCAGTACCTATTGATAAAATAAAGGAAGTAAGCATTGAATTTATGGATTTGAATAAGGCTTGTCCTAAAGATAGTTTCTCCGCTCCATTTATCGATCAGATCATCAATGAATGTGCTGAAAATGATGTGTTTTCCTTCATGGACGGTATCTCAGGATATAATCAAATAACTATATGTCCTAAAGATCAACAAAGGAATTCATTTATTTTCCCATGGGGTATGTTTTCATACAAGAAGATGCCTTTTGGCCTAAAAAATATTGGAGCTACTTTTCAGCAAGCCATGTCATATGTTTTCCATGGCATCAAGCACATAATAGAGGCATATTTGGATGACCTAGCTTCTCGTTCTCAAAAGAGAATGGATCATCCAAAACACCTTCGTTTGGTTTTTTAAAGATGTCGTCACTATAAGATTCAGTTGAACCCTAATAAATGTGTTTTTTTGTCACATCTAGTATGTTATTGGGATTCATTGTGTCCAATGAAGGGATTCATGTTGATCCCTTCAAGGTTGAGGAAATAGTTCATTTGCCTCCCCCATCAATTGTTTGTCAACTTCAAAGTCTCCAAGGAAAAGCCAATTTATTAAGGATATTATCATAAATTATGTCGAGATTATGAAAGGATTTATGTGATTTATGAAGAAATGAGTTCCATTTGTTTGGGATGATTTTGATCAATGTTCCTTCGATGATTTGAAAAAGGCATTTACCTGTGCTCCTCCTTTGAGTCCACCCGATTATCTCCGGGATTTCCTCTTGTATCTTGTTGCAGCAGAATCAACCATTGGTATGGTTTCGATGCAGGAAGATGATGCTCTTAGAGAGCATGTGATTTATTATTTGAGTCGAGGCTTAGTCGGTCCTGAACTTAGGTATTCTCATATAGATAAATTGGCTTTGGAAACAGATCACGTTGTCAAATGGCTCCGTCATTATATTATTCTTAGAAAAACATTTGTGTTGGATGATGTCAACACATTTCAGTTTGTCCTCAATATGCGAGTGATTGGGGGAAAGTATAATAAATAGTTTATCATCTAATAGGAGTTCTATCTCGAATTTATGTCAACCAAGTCTAAAAAATATTTAGTATTCGCGAAATTGATTTCGGAGTTTCCTTGTGAAGAGGATGTTGTTTATGAAGAATCATTTCTTGATGAACATCTCTTCCTAATCACTTCATAGGATCCTTGGTATGGATACATCATAGTATATCTCCAGACTTCGAAGTTCCCTCAAACATTTTTGAAGGATGAATGTAGAAAATTGCGTGATCTAGCTAAAAATTATATTATTATTGGTGACACTTTGTATCATTGTAGGATTGAATCAATACTTATGCATTGTTTAACCCTAGAAGAAGCTAAGTCTGTTGTAAATGACTGCCACAGTGGAGTTTGTGGAGGTCATTTATTTGGGCTTGCTACAGCCCAAAAAATCTTGCATGCAGGCTATTTTTGGCCCCCAATTTTCAAAGATTGCATGAAGAAGTTAAAAAGTGCCATCTTTGTCAGGTATGCACTTGGAAAATGCACACTCACCGAGCTCCACTTTTCCACGTCATCTCTATCGGTACTTTCACTAAGTGGTGTATTTATTTTACGACTTGTAATCCGACTTCGACTAAGGGTCACAAGTACATTATTGTAGCAGTAGACTACTTTACGAAGTGGGTCAAATCTATGACTACTTTCAATAACAATGGTGAGATAACATATCTTTTCCTATTCAATCAAATCATTTCATGTTTTGGTATTCCAAAGGAGATTGTCACTGATCATGGCAGTTATTTTCAAAAGAAGATGATGTATGAGTTGGCTTTAAAATTGGGATTTTGGTAGGAGAATTTGTCTCCGTACTAACCTCAAGTGAACGGATAGGTTGAATATGTAAACAAATCGCTAAAAAATATCATGCAAAGGACAATCAATAAATCTAAATCCAACTGGAACATCATGTCATATCCCACGCTTTGGGGATACCTAATGTCCTTCAAGACCGCCACGGGGTTTACTCATTTTCAACTAGTTTATGGTTTGGAATCAATCTTCCCTGTGGAATGTGAGATCCCATCTCTTAAATTAGCAGTTCAACTTCTTCCAGACACCTATGGTCTTAAAGAACACCTTATTCATTTGGAACATATCGATGAGAAATGCCGGTATGCAACCAAAATGAATGAAGCTCATAAAAAGGGAGTAAAGGCCCAATATGACAAGATTATGCATCCTAGGGTTTTCTATGAAGGTGACCTTGTCCTGTTCTATAACCAAGATAAGGACACCTTGGGCGAAGGCAAGTTTAAACCCATGTGGTACGGTCCATTGATCATAAAAAAGGCCCTGAATAAAGGTACATATGAGTTGGTTGACTTTGATGGAAACGTGCTGTTGGAGCCCAGAAATGGGCTCTATCTCAAGAACTATTATGCCTAGGCTGTTGCCTAGCATTTGCTTTGTTTTGTAAATATTGTACTTATTTATTTATTTATTTATGGGTCTTGTGGTGATATTGGTATTTTTTATTTGCTTTGGCAGGTTTCTATGAGTGATATGGTGTATCTAGGATTTGTTGATGGTGCTAGTAGACATACTCGAAACTTAGCTTCCGCCGCATGGGCAATATATTGTCCATCTGGTCAGTTGTTAGTCTCAAGAGGCATATGTATTGATCTTGCTTCCACTAATATGGCTAAATATCGTGGTGTCATTAATTTACTATCTGAGGCAATATCTTTTGGTATTGGATCATTTTATTTGGATTCACAACTGGTAGTGCCTCAATTAAATAACATTTATCATGTAAGAGATCCCTTATTACATCGACAATTTCTGAGAGTGATATTATTACAAAGATCATCTAATTTTATTACTTTTATTCATATTCCATGATCATAAAATTCACTTGCTGATTATATATATATAATCAAGCATTAGATTGGCACATTAATCATTCTCCATATTAAAATAAAAAATATCATAAAATCATTTGTACGTATGATTAAACCATTGCAAAACTGTCTGTATATAGATAGGAATAATATGTCCAAAATATTATAAAATATGTACAAATGTCCTACAAAATTAGGGCTTAAGCCCGATCATGTCCATAAAAAGATTAGTCATATAATCTAACTCCGTGGAACCCACCTTGGATGAGCGTCACAGAAAAAGATGATGGCATTCGCCACCCATTGAAAGAGTCGCACCCGCTCCTGTGGTACGCCTACCACTCATCTCTGAATGGCCTCAGGGAGATCCTCTACGGCTGCCATGGGAACCTGGCGAGTCAAACTCTCCATGTTCCTCTGAACTGCCCGAAGGACTCTCTCAGTTTCAACCGCCACTCTCTCCACATCTCTGCCATGGCACCTATGCCTAGGTAGACCCTCATATATCACTGGTATGACATCTACAACATGATCAAATAATCTTGCAAGCTTTTTTTTCATGGAAAAATAATTTTTAACTTCTTAAGATCATATTTAAAATCCCAAAAAAATTAAATAACATAAAAGTTTTATCAATACCGCCCCATGCAGTGCCCTCGAGAAGAGCCAGATTCAGGTCCTCCCAATAATATATGCCTGCATAAGGGTATTCATCTATAACTATGACTTGTTTCTACCACTAGAGGAAGACCTCGTCGTCAAATGATGCTCGAGTGACTTTGCCTCTGCCAAGTCGCCTAATCAAGTCTGCCCACCTAGCCATCCTCGGATCCCTGAGACTGCAAATGGTTGTAGACACTCTGGGGCGAAGTGTTGGTATTCTCTTAAAGAAAATTGAACAAAGTATGCTGCCATAGCCAAAATTCTTCGTTTTCCCTCGTCTCATTGAATACAATTTCTTCTTCATGTAGGGCAAGAGCCCTGTGCACCAATCAAATACTTTCAGATGAAGGCACTCTACTTCCAAGAACATGGCAGGATGGGAGGCCTGATGTAGTGATGTCGAGCCTACTACCCCCACAATGGTAAAGATGATAATTTTAATTGGTAGGGTCCTTACATTTTTTATCAGAATCTGTGATATGACCTTGTCTGTCCCTGGTGTGCAATAGAGATCTATGTAATCTAAAACATTCAGGCCTCCTTGGGCCCTCTCTTTTAGATGAAATACTTCCCTTCTTCAGGAAAGTCCTGTGATGAAGTAAATATCTTCCACCTCAATCTATAAGGGAATTTGATCAATCATAAAGAGCTCTTTCTCTGGATCCCAATAATGAACAAGCATCTCTAACAATCGAGTTTGGGTTTTCATATTTGACATCATAAAAAACTTGAGCAATATAATCCTCTCAATGCATCCAATGCCATAGGATCATTTAAAACCTAATTTTCAACATCATTGTTCTCCCTCTCTTTCCAAACAATTTCCATCCTACAAATTTGAGAGAATTCATACATTAGAAATCGAATTTTTCAATTTTCTTTGCGTGTATGCGACTTTCATAAATGATAGTCGCATACACACATGAATTTTCCTTTGGAAATCCACGTGTAAGGTTTTTTATACGCGATTTCCAAAGGGTTGATCCGCGTGCACGTAGAGGCAGTTTTTAAAATAAAAATCCTACGGGGAAAAATCAACTGAGTTCATTCAAAATTCAATCAAATGGACGAAATTGTGAATCTAGGATTAGCTGGCAGCTTTGGTTGACAAATTTATTGAGGAAATCGTGAAATGGAGTTTCCCAAGTTTTCTCCCAAGCTCTCAAGCTCTCAACACTTTCAAGTTAAAATGAATTTTTGGTGAGTCAAAATGTCTTTTTATATTAAAAATTTAAAACCCACTTTTATAAAATTCATAAATTTTAACTTTATTATTTCATGAACTTTTTAACCTTTTGGCTTGAAGTGTTGGGAGAGGTTGTTTTCTAGGGTAAATAAATAATTGTGACATTTTTTCACCACTTCGTCTCCATGATCGCAAACCTATCATGGCAGGTATCATTTTCGTCATTGACATATAGGTTGGGGCATTTCACTTTCTCCATTGTATTATGCATCTTAACCTCATACTGCGATATTTTTCCATAGGGTCGACCTCATTATGTTGTGGTTTTCAAAACCACATTCACACACTATCTTGAATAAAATTATGACATAGTGGTAGAGCCATTCCTTACATGGGCTTCCTACTTAGATCATCGCTAGCATATGTTGCCCATGTTGCAAGAATTGTTTAGGCTTGGGAGTCCTCTTTGGTTCCACCATGACTTTGCGATGAAGCCTCATTCCTCTTCTTCTTCGCTATCTTTTGGGATTTACACCCTAGAGCCTCCCATGTGTTAAGTTGTATTGTTGCATTTCATATTGACTAATTGAACCCTTTTGGACTTAATCCATCTTCACTTGGACTCATGTATAAGCTACTTTTGACCATGAACTTTCTACAAGTTCAAACCATGCATTCATTAGCCTCCGCGAATTGACACCTTTTATCCATGGAAATAACATTCCTTTGAGTGTTGACGACCAATATTCACCACCTTGCATTGAGCATAGGAATGTTCTAGTCCCTAGAACTAGTGCATCTGCCCTTAACACTCGATCTTTCCATTGTATTATTTGCATTATTTTATTCCCTTTTTAGGATTTAAATATGAAAAAGACAAAAAAAAATTATATATTCGAAAAAGAGCGGGAACGAGACATTTACTTCTATATTTGATGGCAGCAAGAGTCAGTTATGTTGCCCTTGAACAAAGCACTCAAAACAATTCTTTCCTCCATTGCGATGGGACTTTGTTTTACATTAGTGGAACCATAACCTTTTTCTTGAGTTAGTCCTCCTCTGGTTGGTTATCTCTTCCAATCATATGGAGAGTTTGTTAATGCCTCTTTCATTGTAAGCTTATACAAAGTTATTTTATGCTGCCATACAGTCACATTTGGGTCGTTTTTCAAGGGAATTCAACTCGTGTTGTCCATTCTACGGTGTCCCTTGACTCATTTTAAGTTGACCATACCCGGTCTATTGAGCTATCTTCAATATCACATCAGTTATTTGATCCTTCACTCATGCTGGTTAAGAAGGTATCCATTGAATTCTTGCTAGTGGGCTTTCTCTTATCGACTCTGACAAATTTCTTTAAGAATAGGCCTAGAGCCACACCTTGGCCCTATTTAAATCATTGATAGGTGACCTTGTGCTCAAAATTGATCAATATCATGGATCTTTGACTAAGTGGTTTCCCTTGTGTTCAACGTCAGCTTACATTATCACACATTTGGATTCGTGTAGTACCTTGGTTTCCATTTGACCCTATTGGTGGATTCCTCGCCTTTGTGTCAACTCTCATTATTGATTGGTTTAGAGGGTTTCTGCCTCGCGCTAGCCACATCTTGTGTATGTCAGAAATGTACTTTGGAATGGTTACTTCATCTTTTTTCATCTAAGTTCTTCCAAATTATTGGCCTGCGGATTACACTTGTGCTGGTTGATGTGGGATGCCTTAATGCCTTCCTTCTAGTAGATATCTTCCCATCGACTCCAACTCATTTGCTTTGGGAACGAGATCTAGAGTCCTTTTTTTAGTACCTTAGGTTTTGTAGTCATTAGTGGAAAAATCCTTCGCAATCAACAATGACAATACATCAATGTCTCATGATTGATATATTTTATCAAATGTTCAACTTCAACACATTTATTCACACTTGTTCGATTGTACTGGGGTACCTTGACTCTCATCATCATTATCAGTGAGTTGTCTTGCAATTGTTAACAATATACATCAATAACTTGTAATCAAACTATTTCTCACATGGTCGACTTTAGCTCATTTATTCCCATAGTGTAGAAATGTACCATATGTGGTCGGTGAAGACCTCAGGTTGTGTCAACATCTTGGTTCACTTTTCAACTCCTTCAGTTTTCTGTATGTTGACACCTGAGTTTATGTAGTACCACTATTACACCTATATTACTTGGTACTATTATGAGGATCAATTATGCAACATCAGTGATCACACATTATTCGAGCATCATTGATCAATTTTTATTCTATATGTGATATTAAGACATAGCTTTGTTGTGTTGTTTTACGGATATGATAAGATGACTCACTATGTATTCTTCAGTCTTATCTATACACTTATGTATACATGTTGGATCCACTTTATAATTGATCAACGGACATGATTTATTTTCTCCGAGCATGGGTATGCCCACCTTAGACATGAGTCTTCTTTCTGACTCTTTCCACAGGTATTCAGTGGGCTGGAATCTAGTGATCTCCTCTTAGGTCCTCAAGTGATCTCTCTTTGTACTTAATACATTTCAACCATCATGTACCCCTTTTGACCTCATATATTAGGGGGCATCTATATAGCACCATTCAACACTCTGTAGTTCTAATGCTCTCATATGGCCTTGGGTAGCGATTTCCCATACAAACTTGATCATTTATTAAAAAAAATATTTTGAATTCGATAGGCGACTTTGCCCTTTGAAAAGTTCATACACACGTGGGTACCATAATATAGAGCCCACATATATGATTTAAAATATGAAAAAATGAAAATATATCTTATTTTTTAGGCGAGGTTTACGGGTTTCACCGGAAGCCCACTTACAAGAGCTTGTGGCCTAATTGAATCAACTGATTTCTAGTGGTATTTATATGCCTCATGGGAAGTCCTAACAACAATCAAGGATAGAGGATATCGATATTATAGTCTTTTTGTCGCTAGATCAAGTATGATTTTCCCTGTGCCTCTTGCACTCCCAGTCATAGGAAATCCTTGTTTCCTTGCATAGATGCTTATCCTTCATTACATAACACCCTTGTGCACGTGCTTGAGAGGTGATCTTTGAGGCTTGGGTTAGAAGCACATATATAATTATTTGGTTCTAAAATGCATCGAAATAAAATAATGGATACACCCAGTAAGCCAACGGAAAGCTCTAATATGACGCAAAAGAAGAGGAAAAGATGCAACATGATATATCAAAATTACAGCACCAAGTGCAACAAATTTCACTCTAAAAAATAACAACCAAAAATGAATTGGATGGTTTAAAAGTGAAGATTAAAGGTGACATAAATGGTTTAAAAGTGAAGATTAAAGGTGACATAAATGGTTTAAAAGCATAAATAAAAGACAACATGATCAATTTAAAATCAGACATGGAAGAAGTGATGAAAATCGAGATGGAAAGGTTGACAGAAGGTTTGACAAAGTTGCTATAAGAAAGGCTTCCTAGTGGTGACAAGGTAGTCCATGAAACTCATGATGAGAACAAAATGAATGTGAATCATGATTTTAGAGATTCTAACTAAGGATTGGAGATCAACCATATTCCAAAGATTGATATGAGGAAGTTTGATGGCAAGGATCCAGTAACATGGATACTACAAATGGAGCAACTATTTGTTCTACATGATGTGCCACACACACAAAAGGTACATATTGCATCTTTATATTTAGAAATCAATCAGTTTGTGTGGTATCGATGGCTTTGTTCTCATAAATCAATTGTCACTTGGACAATTTTTATGAAAGAATTGATAACACATTATGAGTATACAAAGAGCAATAACTTCTTTAGCCAATTGATAGATCTCAAACAAAAGGTTTCAATGGAGAAGCAAATTGAGGATTTCCAAAGATTGAATATCAAGGTAACTAAGATTCCAGAAGAGCATATGATTGATGTCTTCATAGGGACTCTAAAGGATAACATCCAACATGAGGTTCACCTTTGGGAACCTAATTCATTGGAAAATGCATTCAGGGTGGCAAGAAAAGTTGAAAGCAAAATTATGGAAACAAGGAGGTCTATCACTCACAACTATAAAGATGAAAGTGTTGTTGCTCCTAGCCTCCCATAACTTACAAGGTTGACACCACAACGATTGGAGGAAAAAACAACAAAAGGGATTTGTTACCATTGTGATAGCAAATATAGTTATGTCATAAGTGTGCTAAGAAGAAATAATTTTACATAGATTGTGAAGAGTAGTAAGAAAATGAACAAGAAACATCAAAAGAAGAGGATATACACCAAGAACCAATCCCAGTGAAAGAAGAAATGAATATGAAAATATATTTTAATACAATGGAAGGAATTAACACTCCTTAAACTCTCAAGATAGAAGGATATATCAAGAAGAAAAATAATATTGTTGATTGATTCAAGTAGTACCCATAATTTTATTAATTGTAAGATAGCCAAGGAATTGAATTGCTTTCTATATCTAGCACTAAAGTGTCAAGTGATGGTTGCAAATGGAGGAACTATAAATTTCTCAGGGAAGTGCCATAATATCAAGCTAACCATGGGGGAATATATATTGAATAATCCAATGCTTTCCATTCCAATGGGTGGTGTTGATGTTGTATTAGGAGCCCAATGGTTATAATCTTTGGGGACGGTAGCTTTTAATTTCAAGAACTTTTCTTGAAATTTTTCTAGGAAGGGAAGGGAATTGAATTAAGGGGTATCAGAGAGAAACTAGGGAAGATAATTAGATCTAATGGCGTGGCAAAGCTTTTGAATAAAGGACAACAAGGCATAATTGCACAATTATTCTCGCTCGATATTAAAACATCAAAATCACCCATTTCTCCATATCTCCAAAGAGTCCTGGACAATAATTCCAAGGTATTTGATATTCCCAAATGTCTCCCACCTATTAATGATCATGATCATGATCATGCTATTCACTTGATTCCATGAAGTGTTAACATCAAACATTACAGATATCCCTATTCCCCAAAGAGTGAAATTGAACATATGGATGCATAAATGTTAGAGGAAGGTATAATTCAAACTAGGGAAGTTTATTTCTCTTCTCCGATAGTATTGGTGCACAAGAAGGATGGTTCATGGCATATGTATCTAGATTATAGAGAGCTCAATAAAATCACTATTAAATATAAATTTCCCATTCCTCTCATTTATGAATTGTTGGATGAATTACATGGCATAATCTATTCACCAAGTTAGATCTTCATTCCATATATCATCAAATTAGAATGAAGATGGAAGACATTCAAAAAAAAACATTCAAAACTCATGAAGGACATTATGAATTTTTAGTCATGCCTTTTGGCCTTACTAATGCACCTTCCACATTTCGAGGTTTGATGAATTCTACTTTCAAACCATTTCTTAGAAAATTTGTGATAGTAGTTTTTGATGATATACTAATCTACAATAAGTCTTGGAAAGATAATATTCAACATGTTGACACGGTGCTTAAACTATTGGAGGAGAAACAATTGTACACAGAACCCTCCAAATGTTTCTTTAGGGTTTAGGAGGTGGAATATTTGGGTCATATTGTATCTCATGAGGGTGTTAATGTAGACCCTAACAAAATTAAATCCATCAAGGAATGGAAAATACCCACAACCCTAAAGCATCTTCGAGGATTTCTCAGGTTGATAGGATATTATCACAAGTTTATTAAGAATTATGGAAAACTAGTAGCAACTCTAACAACATTATTGAAGAAAGAAACATTTTTTTGGACTCTAGAAGCAACTAAGGCCTTTAAACATCTTAAAGAGGCAATGTGCCAAGTTCTGGTCTTAACTATACCAGATTTCACAAAAAACTTTATTGTGGAATGTGATGCATCAAGAAATGGAATTGGTGTTGTTTTAATGCAACAAGGAAGACCCATTTCTTTTGAAAGTCGTCCAATCAAGGAAAAGTATTTACACAAACTTATTTATGAGAAGGAAATGTTGGAAATACTACATGCTCTGAAGTAATGGCTCCCTTACCTAATGGGAAGACACTTCAAGATAAAAATAGATCATGGTAGTCTTAAATACTTTTTGGAACAAAGATTATCTTCAAAAGAGCAGCAACAATTGGTCACAAAGATGTTGGGTTATGTCTTTGAAGTCAACTACAAAAAAGGGAAGCAAAATGTTGTTGTTGATGCACTGTCAAGAAGCAATGAGGATGTGGAAGCATTTGTTTTGTGTCATTTATATTATACAACCTAAATGGATAACTAAAGCAAGGGATGAATGGAAGAATGATGAATAGGTGTGGACAATCATTCAAAAGTTGTAGCAAGATACCAGTACATCTGATACATATATATGGAAAAATGATTAAATATGGTACAAATATCGCTTATATCTGTGTAAGAACTCCCAACTCAAACAAAATATTCTTTTCAAATTACACACCTCCCCTTTAGGAGGGCACTCGGGATTTTTAAAAACTTACCATAGGGTCAAGAAGGAATTTTTTTGGGATGACCTTAAATTTGATATTTAGAAGTTTGTGGCAGAATATTTGGTTTGCCAATAAAATAAAGTTGATACAATTAAAACCCCAAGTCTATTACAACCTTTATTCATAACAAGTCATAGTTGGGAGGGGGTCTCAATGGATTTTATCATAGGTTTACCCAAGTTCGAAGAAAAGAGTGTCATCATGGTGGTAGTTGATAAACTTACCAAGTATGCACACTTTAATGCACTATATCATCCTTTCAAAGCCAGTACAATTTCTATTGCATTTATGGAAACAATTCAAAAGCCACATGGAAACCCAAAGATTCTTATAAGTGACAAAGATCCCATTTTCACTTGAAATTTTTGGACAAAATTATTTTCTTGTCTTGGTACTCAATCAGCTCATAGCTCATCTTATCGTCCTTAATATGACGGGAAAAATGAGATAGTGAACAAATGTTTGAAAGGATATATTTGTTGCTTTTTATTTTACATAGAAACACAACAGGTTAAGTGGTTACCTTTGGCAGAATGGTGGTTTAAAACTTCCTTCCATACCACAAAAAAATGACCCCATTTATGGCACTTTATGCATATCATCCACCATCCATCACATCATTTTTAAGAGAAAATTCTAAGTTTCAAGTAGTGTAAGATCATATCGAGCATCAACAACAAGTTCTCTAACTCTTAAAGGATAACCTGACACTAGCACAAAATCGAATGAAATAACAGGTAGATCAACATCGCAATGAAAGAAGGTTTGACATAGATAATTGGGTATTTTTACAGATACAAACATACAAACAAATGTCCCTCAAGCAAGCTAGGAAGGATAATAAATTCACCCAATTAACATGGTCCTTACAAGGTGTTGCAAAATATTGGTACTATGAAATACAAATTAGAGCTTCCTGCATCTTTCTGAGTACACCCAATTTTCCACATTTGATGCTTAAGGAAGGTTATAGGTGAAAGGATTCTAGTTCAAACAATATTACCAGAACTTGAAAATGAAGGAAAATCATATTGGAGCTTGAAGTAGTCATGGAAACAAGAACCTGGTAGCTATGGAATCAATCAATTTCAGAATATCTCATTATGTGGAAGAACTTACCTACTAAAGATTCCACATGGGAGGATGATTATTTTATATAGAAGCACCTTGAACAACTCAAGCGTTGAGGACAACACTTTTTTGAAGGAGAGGGGCATGTTAGGTCCCTATAATACCAGTATATTCCCCATATTGTTATTGTTGTGCCCCATGTAGCCCCCACATTGTTATTGTAGTTCCCCATAGAAGCCTACCATTGTTATTCTTGTGCCCTTACATTATTATTGTTATGTAGGCCCTAATTATATTGTGACCCTTTAGACTCCTATATATACCAAGGAAGCATTTTTATATCTATCATCCAAGAATTATTCATTTATGTGACGTAAAGGACGTTGCCCCCTCTAAGAGGTTTATTTTCAAGTCGTTGATCTATCTTTTCTTCTATTTTGTGATTTGGTTACATAACATATATATATATATATATATATATATATATATATATATATATATATATATATATATAGAGAGAGAGAGAGAGAGAGAGAGAGAGAGAGAGAGAGAGAGAGTAATTGTATATATAGTGGTTGCAAATTGACTATTTGGCAATGTTCATTAATTTTATTTTCTAAATAATAACAATAAGTTACTAAAAGAATATATAAAAGAAAAATCTATTTCACGACCTAACTCAAGGAAATGTATGCACTAGTAGAGTGGAACCCTTAGTCAACTTAAAGATGCCTATTATATTTGTTGTGTCTATTGGAATTCTGACTCTAAAAAATTATAAATTTATTACTCCAATAATTAATATTTGGAATAAATCAAGGAGAAAAGGTGACCTTTCACCTACTACTTAGTCTCTTATTCAAGAAGAGTTTGAGGACCTAATCATAGAGGACAAGAAAAAGGAAATTGTGTTGGATTTTTCTTCTGCAATTTAATATCAATGTTGTTTATATTCCATGTGACCTAACAAAAATATACAATGATAGGATAGCTGACTATAGGGGTCCAACATTAGTGTGAAAAGAATGCTACAATATTATGAAGGTATATTCATTGTTTGCTTTCATTTTTTTTTGTAAGTTACTAGTTATATTGATCAGTTATAAAGAATCTCCAATTACAACCATAAAATCCTTTCTTCCAGTAGCGGTCTACCACTTAGGAAACCAAACCAACAATGAAAGAGAAGGATCTTATTATAAAAAAAGGCAATAAATTTGTATTGTTATATCCATGCCATGAGAAAAAAATATGATTGGTGTACTATTGTACTATGACTAACATGGTATGTACAACAAAAAATATATTTGCTAATAACATAGAAGTAGTGCGGTTATGTATGGAAAACTGAAATCAAAAGCATTAAAAAGACAATCAAAAGGGGCTCAAAATGCTCATGTAGCTGCATGAATCAAGTAGATGTGGAGATGTATATCAGGTTGACAAAGTGCCTGGGGAGGAAGGCCCCTTACCACTAAGAAGAATGTTTCAACATGTCTGAGATGAAAAATAAGTCAATGTGCTCCATGGATTGATCCTAATGCTCAATAATGATAATGTCATTGAGTTACAATGAAATCTCTTGGAGAACCTCATGTGTTGCTACCAAGACCGAACCCAATAAAACTTTTATGTGCCAATAGAGATCTATCATGCAAAGATACTAATTTTATCGACCACGACTATGGCCTGGGTCCAATATCCACTCATTAATTGACGCCATAATCTTTGCATCGATGAACTCATTTTTCTCCTTCATGGCTACTATAAAGGCTTTATTTAAATGAATATGAGCAGGGCCCAAAGTGAGAGCATGGAAGTTTCTAGCAGCTGAGAAGGCTTTGCATCGAACGCAGGCATTGTCATCTCCTCGATTCACGTAGCCCCTATGGATCTACATGCTCTCGCGGGGCATGTTGTGGTGCAGTGAGAGAAAGGGGTGACTAATAGAGGTGCAATGTTGAGACAAAGACCCATATAAAGCAAGAAAGCAGTTCCAGGGGAGGATACTAAATTCAAAGTGTCAGGATTGTATGGATTCAATAGGAAGTGGGTAGGAGTGCACCCAAGGAGAAATGCATGGTTGGGTGTGGTTCATATAGGTTACACTAGAGAGTAAATGAGCAGGGGACCAATACCTATTCAAGAATTTGAGCGAAGGAAACCCAAGAACAAGAAGGTTCTCAAGAAGAATGGAAAATTGAGCATGAGCTATAGAATTGAAAGACCTTATGAGATTAGAAATACAGTCGAAGAATACCTGATGTTGGACATCAAATAACTAGCAAATTCCAACATTTATACTGAAGTTAAGCTATAAATCCCCTTGTAAAATTTGAGCAGTGGACTGTTGTTTGAAATCCACTAATGCTCTATTGGAGTTGAGAAATATTGGATGCAAGCGGAAGGTGGTGATCCTGACACTCATTCTAGCAAGAGAGGTAGAGAGGGATCTGGAGGAACTTGTACCGAGGGGAGGGAGAGAGGTGGCCCCATCAAGAGGACAAAGGCCAACCCCTATGACTATAAGGGACACAATAGGATGATAGCAAGGGCGAGGTACGCGAAAGACATTCATAGTGATAAGGGCTTCCAAGAAATAGAGCATGAAAACTAGATTAATGTCGTGAGGTCGATCAACTATCAATGGTGTCATTAAAATTGCATGCAGGGGAGTTGATCTAGGTGGCTTTGGAGGAGCTCAAAAATTGAAGTCTTTAAATCTCATCAAAACTAAGACTAGGTCGAAGAGCTCATTATCCTGATTCCAATGGTGTAGATGACACCTCCATCTGACTTCATATGCATAAATTATGCTCAGTCAAAGTTCCTGTCAAACTTGGCAAAGAAGTAAGGTTTTTGTCACAAGATAAATTTGGAGCATAGACAACTTTGGTATTCAAGATAAATTTGTTGGTGGTAGGACAAATCTAGTGGACCTCAGCTAAATTTGGTGGATCAGTTTAGCTATAGTTAACTTCGGCAAAACTGCCAAATATGACAGAACTCTGCTAAGTTTGGGGGCAATTGGGTGGCCCAATAACATGGGACAACATGGCCTAATTAGTGGGTGCCACGTGGAACCCCATAAATGGCCAATAAGGCTTGGATGGAACTAGGCAGTCTATTTGGGCCGCTAAAACAAAAGTTTAGTTAAAATAGGCTTAGTAGGCCACCAACCCCGTCAACCCTCCCAACAGTGATATATATATATATATATATATATACCATAGGTATGACCCCAGGACCACACCCAACGTCCACACTTGCAGTGAAAAAGTGGGGTTGACGAGAGTTGAACCCGCATCAGTCGGCCCACCACCGACGACCCCATAAACAACAAACGACAGTAACAATTATTTTAAAATGGGTTGGGCGGTTTCAAACCTCCGACCCCTCACCACCAAACGCCAAATTTGAAATGCAACCACCTCTTTCCAATGGGAAGTTCTTTGGAAATCCCACCACTGAAACATATAAAAACCACTTTTGCCCATTCGGTTGGGGGTCACTGGTGGAGGTAGGCCAAGAACAAACAGAGGAGCGAAATCTTGTAATGGTAACTCAAAACCTGCTATAACCCAAAGCAGGAATGGAACCCTGAGCCAGATTGTGGAACATTTATTAAATGGAACCCTGACTTGAAGGAATCTTTGAGGATTCTAAATGATTCCCTGGAGGCCCATGTTTGACAGTGTAAGAATGAGGTCAACTTTATACTCATATTGCTCAAACTTTCGCAAGGATCACGATGGTGCAATTAATTTTTACATTTGAGCAGCCCATTTATAGGTCATTTTCAGATTGGGAGGTACAATGATGTTGGAAAGTTGGCATTGTTTGAATGGTTGGTGGCACTTGGCATGCTGGCATTGATGTCAATCAGACTAGCATGGATGTTTGTGGCAGCAAATATTGGATTTGATTACTGCTAGCCTAGCTGTGATGGTAAATGGGCTAGTTTGATGTGCTTGATGTGTCAAGCTTAGGGGGAGTCTCATGGTTTTCGCAATATCTTGTAGAGAATCATCATAGTAGCGGGACTATTGGAAAAGGCATAATAAAATGATTTTATTGGTTGGGGAGTCCCAAAATTTGGAGAGGATTTTGTCTCAAGAGATCGGCTTTGTTACCCCTTAAAGTGGCATAGTTGGTGAGTTTCTGGAAATGCCTCTCCAATGATATGTAGAACCCTATAAAATTCCTCATAAGAGAAGGTTCCAGACACAAGAAGAAGGGTCAAGGTGCAAAGAATTGCAGAGAGTTTGCAACCATTTTTCTCATAGAAAATGGGCTCAAATACTACATCAGACCTTCTCCACTGGAAAGTGACTTGGAAAATATTTCCAATGGTATGTGGAAGTCCATAAATGGATTTCAGGATCGAAGGTTATTGACAGTCAAAGTAAGGATCTAGAATTCCTTAGGAGAAGTAATCTTGGAATCTCAAAAACTCAGAAGGGTCGAAGTCTCGGAACCTCAGAAGGGTCAAAATCTCGGAAGCTCAAAATATTAGAACTTTGAAGGCCTATTGAAAAGAGACCCGAGATGGCATGGAACCAGGGAAGCAGGAAGACCTCGGAACATCAAAAGTATCAGAATCTCAGAACCTCAAAGGTATATTTAAAAGAGACCTGACATGGCATGGAACTAGGGAAGCAGGCCCAAAACCTCGGAAGGTTGGAACCTCGTAACCTCTTATTAATTAAATTCCTTAAAAGCGTCGGGGTTGAAAGGAGCAAGGATTTATAAAGGAAATCACTAAATAAACCTAGGATTGCGGGACCCTTTCTCTCTCCTTCGACATGACACATGTCAGCAGTTAATTGGTGCTAAGGAGCTGACGGTCACAGATGACATTAGCATGACATGGTTGTTTGAGGGACACGTGGAAGTCAATTTCAGCATTTTTGGGTGGTCTAATGGGGCAAATCCAGGTGACACATGTCACCACTCAAGAGGAGTCACATGGGATTAGTGATGTAAGGGTGACATCATCTTGGAAGTGCTTCCCCAAAAGGTTTGAGCAGTGGTCATAGTGGAAACCAATCAAGAGAAGTGTTGGGCGGTCCACACAGGACACAACAACTTGGAGGTTAGAAATCTCATAGCTTCTTATAATTTTATTTTGAGAAAGTGCCAAGATTAGGAGCTTCAACTTTGTATCAACATTTGGCCATATGATCTCAAGAACTGAGAGCATGGAGCATTTACACATGGATATAGGCCCTCAACAAGATCATGGAGGGATTAGCATCTAAGTGCTATGATGCCGATCACAACACCCGTCCTACAGTGGATAAACAATAAGAGGCCAAGCAAAAAAGGGCTAGAGGCCAAGCTCAGAGTCTCACAATCTCGTAAGAGCTTAAGGATCACTATTAATAAATGTTATGAGAAGTAGGGCTTCAGGACTGTAGCATCGAGGTGTATGAAGGATGAATGAGTCAGTTGCTAAGAGTAAATGTGTGTAGAAGAATTGGTCACTTGAGTAAATGGTGACTATCAAGATTGTTGATTCAAGACAACAAGGACCATGATTTTCAAAGAAGATTGATGGGCAGGTAATCAACTGAAGCAAGCCATCTCTGATCTCGATGGCACTCTTCATTGAATTAACTATGGAACATAGCCATATTGGAGTACTTGGAACTCTATGATCAAGTTAATAAGCATGGGGAGCCTTGTTGGAGTGTGTAGGTTGACTAAGAATTTATTCTCATTATGGGAGACACTCATGAGGCCATTATCTGCACTAATTATAATACAATTGTGGTTGTTGAAATGTAAAAACACAAAGATGCCCATTAAGTGGTTTAATGTAGTTGTAGTGTCTATGCATCAATTGCAACAACAGGAAGGTGTGTTGTGTGTAGGAGTACACTTGGGCAGTGTGAATCGAAGGTTAATTTTCAACTGTGAGTGCATCGTTTCCAGTGTTGTAGAGGAACAAAACAAGGGTGCGCAGTTGAGAAAAGTGGGAAATGTAGAATCGTTGAGAGTTACATAGAGCAGTGTTGTAGGTGTGTGACTGAGCTAAGCATCACCGAGAGAAGATTCATCACATAGTCAAGACATGATTTGGCTAAGTAGTAGAAAGCACAGTTGAAAGGAGAAATGGGGAGATGAAGGAAAGGAATTGGTACTGAAATAGACCATATTTGTATTTAAAAATATATGCATTTCCCTTTATTATTAGTTTGAAAATTGTGTGAAAGGTAGAATAGTGGCTAGAGAAGGTAATGGCCTACATTTATGAGATATTGGTGCCTCTTGGAAAGTAGTGGATTTCTATCTTAAAGGGGTCGGTGCCTCCTGTGAGTGGGTGCTCACAAAAAAATTGATGTAATTAAGTAGGTGCTTAATTTACATCATAACAACAAAAGGATTGGTGGTTTTCTCCCTTTGGGTTTCCATGTAAAAATCAATATGTGTATGATTCTCTTGTGATGGATTTTATGTATATGTGAATGTATTATCTTGTTGTTCATTTGTATTGTGTATGAATTCTCTCACAAGTAACTGACAGTAGAGAAAATAATTAAAGACTTATACTTAAAGTTTTAAGAACCTCACTATTATTAATTCACCCTCCTTCTCAGTAATTCCTTATTCCAACAATTGGTATCAGAGCCAAGTTCCTTCAGGAACAATCTAACCACTGGAAGGTAGATCCATAAGGAATTATGTATAGGAAAGAGAGTCAATATGCTTACTCAAGAAAGATACCAGTCTTTGATGGGACAAACTATGCCTTTTGGAAAGTTAGGATGGAATCTTATCTTATGTCCCTAGGAGTAGATGTTTTGAGCTTTGTACTAGTATATTATAATGTCCCTGATGTCCCTCCCACGGATGCAGATGGTAAGAAATTGTATGGGGATAATTCTAAAGCCAAGAATTCCATTCTCTTTGGCCTTAGTCAATATGAACTTGTAAAGGTTATGAATTGTAAGCCTTCCAAGGAAGTGTGGGTGAAGCTCAATCAGAGTCATGAAAGAGACTATAAAGTCAAGAAGGCCAAATTTCAAACCTTTAGAATGAGGTTTGAAAGCTTAAAAATGAGTTATGAAGAAAGCATAGCATAAGACTTCTCCAAAGTTGATGGAGTAACCAATATGATTAGAGGACTTGGTGAAGAGGTCAAAGAAGATATAATTGTTCAAAAGGTCTTAAGATATCTTCCCATGAGATTTAATACCAAAGTCTCTACCATTGAAGAGATGGTTGATTTAAAGAATCTCAAGATGGATCAACTACTTGGTACTCTCATAGCCTATGAGGGTAGAGTAGGAAAAGAGAAGTTTGAACCCAAGGAGGCAGTGTTGAAAGTGTCCAAGAAGGCTAAGGAGCACAAATATCATCAAGAGTGCTCCAGCTATGAATCTGATCAGGGCTTGGCTCAATTTTCCAAGAAAATAAATTGTGTCTCAGGTGTTGAAGGAAATGTAACTAGGTTTGTTCTTCATAAATGTACTTTTAATATTTGTATTTATTCAAGAAAAGAAATATTATTTTTATAATATATGTCAATGAATTTCTTGCTCAATGAAATAGGTCTATCACATCTTAAGTGCTATATAGGTGAGTCAAATAGTCAAAGGGAAATGTTGAAGGCCTTAAGGGCATGTTACACCATGTATGAATATGTATTAAATTCAAGAGAATACCTCCAAGAAAATTCAAGTCTCCTATGCAAAGGCCCCATCAAAGAAGCTCCTTCAAGCATAAAAACCATCTGAATTCTACTCAACAAGTCGGCCTAAAAGGAGGGACAATCCTTTATAAATAGAGGATGTCCACTCCAATACAATGTGATCAAGGAGCTATGAGATCATCGAAGTAAGGAAGAAAGTAAGGGGTAATCAAAGGACGATAAAAGGGCCGCCAAGGACAACAAGAAAGGAGGAAGAAATCATTGAGCCTTACAGGTCTGTTCTAGGGTTTATTACAGTCACATGTGTGAGAAAAGGAGGGCCATCTGCGGTCATTACAACAACACTATCACAGTCACATATCTCTCATTGTTTGGGCTATCAAATTAGGCCTATAAGGTCTCTCTCTCAAGTGAAGAAGAGGCTCACTCAAGCGAGGAAGAAAGGAAGACTCTATCATAAGAATCTGGAAGGAATCCTCTCACACATGCAAGAAACTAGGGCTGCAGTATAGTCATAACAAGTATGCAACTGCACATCAAGAAGGATCTTGGTTGGACAAGAGAAGGAAGGTATCCTTATATATGAAATAATTCACTAAGTATCAAAGATATGTATCTCTTCTAGAGCTAGCATAACAAGGACTATCACCAGTTTTTGGAAGAACGAAGTGTCGAAAGAAGGAGGACGAAGTGTCGGGGAACAAAAGTGCCAAAAGAAGGAAGGACTTGACTTGTGCTTGGAGGATATTATTATCAAGGGTATAGGGTTTGGCATTGATCAATAGAAGCTTCAATAAGAGAAATTCACGAAAGGGTTTTCCTCTCAAGAGAAGAGAGGTTTTGGCCCTGACAGAGAGCCAACATCTTGTGTTCTTGTTCTTATGTTTTGGTAGCAGTTTGATGAAGTACAAAAATATGCACTAATAAGAAGAATAAGAAGATTAAGCTAAAAATAAAAAACTAAAAGGACTCAATTTTTTATTATCAAGTAACAAAGAATCACACTACACCTAATTTTTCCTTAGATTCTTCAACATGGTATCAGAGCTAAGGTGACACATCAAAGAAAGGGAAACTCAAGAACACTTATCAAGGAAGGACATCTACAAGTTTGAAGCATCAAGCCTATAAGTCTCAATCACATCAAGGACAAGAAGGTCTCTAATCCATCATTCATCAAGGAAGTCTACATAGCAAGAAGAAGAGCCTTACACAAAGGCACCTACAAAGAAGAGAAGATCAAAAAGGGACCTACATCATCTACAAGTTACCAAGCAAATCTCTTCATCAAGCAAGTCCGATTGGATAAGGGAACTTGAAGAACATCAAGATCCAAGGAAGGCAAGCCATCAAGTCTTCAAGGAGGAAGAAAATCCATTACATCTCAAAATTCTATCAAGTAAGTATATGTCCCCTTATGAGTATACATCAATGTCTTTTTGCAAGGAAAGCAACAAATTGGTAGGTACCAATAAATTTCTTGCATGGAAGAAGAGGACTAATCTACTTCTCAAGGAGAATGAACTTCTAGAGCATATCAAAGGGAATATCACTATCCCTGCTAAGGAACAAACTCAAGCCTTAGCTAAGTACAATAAAGATGAGACAAGAGCACAAAGGATTCTAATAGAATTAATCAAAGACTCTCTCATTCCTTATGTCTCCAAATTTGAAACATCAAAATAAATTTATGATAAGCTAGTAGAGCTATTCTTGATATCCACAACTAGAGAAGTAATATCTCTAAGGAATGAATTGTACAAGATGAAGATAACAAAGGAAGGAATAGCTCCCTACTTCATGAAAATCTCTAAAATGAGGGATCAACTTCAAGATCTTGGGGAAGTCATGTATGAAAGGGAGATGACAATTTTAGTACTTAATGCTCTACCTGAGGATTGGGGCAACTTCACATCAAGCATATATGCCAAGAAGGAAGCAACCACACTCAGTGAAATGTGGTCTCTATTTAGGACAGATGAAACCAGACTTAAAGCAAAGGAAGATGTGCGATCAAAGGAGCAAGCATTTGCTACCATGGCTAAGAGAAAGGGAAAATTTGGCAAATTTGGTCCACGAAGGACAACAACAACAAAGACATGTCCAAAATCCAATGTTTTGGATTCCAAGAATATGGGAACTACAAAAGGAATTGTCTTAAGATTAAGAAGGACAACAACAACAAAAGGAAAAGGGAAGAAGCTCATGTGACTCAAGAAATCAAAGAAGAAAACAGGAAATAAAAGAAGGAAGATCCTTCGGATCTCTACTATGACTAGGTAAAAATCTTTACTTCAATTCTTCTTTCAAAGTTTTGAGTAGGATAGGAGCATGTAGGAATAAAATAAAATTGCATGGCTAGAAACATCTTCTAGAATCTAGAAGCATGAAGTACATAGATTTCTAGATACCCATGAAGTGTAGCATTTATAATGAGAATAAAAATTCATGGGTAGAAATATCTTCTAGAATATAGGAGCATGGTAGATATAGCTCAAGATATTCATATGGAAGGTGTATACCTAGTATAGGACCTCATCCATGATAAAAGAAGATTATCATGATTAAGAATCTTAGAAGACCTCCATCATCAAAAGAAAAGAAACATTTGTAAGGCAAGGGTATTTAAGATCCTATAATGGAATCTTCAAAAGAAGGTTCATGAACCAAAGCATATGTCTCATCCGGAATCCCATTCATGGGATTCAAGAAAAGGATGATATGCATGCAAGCTAAGATGAAGCAAGAGGGACCACACCAAGGACAACTAAATGAAGCTAAGATGATCAAAGGAGAATCAATATGAGGTATGTATGCATCAAAGTTTAGTCATGTTATCATTTGTATATTATTGAGTCATGGGAATAGTTCTTTAACATTATCAAGTATGAAAGAATCTCTTTCACCAAGGACATGCTAGAAGGCATGTGCTACAATGCAATGAAGGTCAACAAAAGAATATGCTCACATAAGGAGTAGAAGAAATGATGACTGGTCTATGAAGCAAGAAATAAAGAAATCCTCTCACAAGAAGCATAATATGGTTGACTTATCTATCTAAGAATAAGCAAATGAAGAAAGAGATCAAGCATGTGAAGAACACCATGATCACCAAGAATCACTATCTGACAAGATACTTTGAAGATATCTCCCAAAAGAAGGCAAGATAACTCTGGCAAAGGAAGGAAGGACCCTTGACACCTATGAAGGCCTTGAAGATAGAAATATGCAGATAACTGATTCGACTCTACAAAGATGTCGTGATGAAGAAGCCATCCAACAAAAGAAAAAGCAATGTTGAAGAAATATCAAGATGAAGTCGTGATGGGCTATTAGTTTGAAGCATGTGAACAAGAAAATACAACGAATCATCCATGAGGAGAGTATTTTTCAGCATGGATAGATGAAAAATGAGTAGCCAGATGACAATAAAACTCGATGCACGGTAAGAAATACACTTTCCATGAAGGAAGCAATGGCATGACAAATCGGGAAGGAAAGTGATCAATGGATGGTGCCCTATCTAGAAGAAGTTTGAACAAAGACTTCATGACATCAAAGAAAGGAAGGACTTCAAGCAGTTGAAGGACCCATGAAGAATAAGTTGCTAATGAATGAAAGAGTCCCTAGTTAAGAGGGAACTCTGACAAGTCCCTGATCAAGAGGGAGTCTTGGATCACCCTGATTACAAAGGAGTGACAATTGTGTTTTTCCATTTCATGGGTCATGCACTAGACTAGGACTAACAACCGTAAGTCTAGATGAAGGCCATGAATGGAAATGTAGACACAAGATAGACACAACATTCTTGTCTTCACTTGGGAAGAAATAATGGGAGGATTAGGTAATCATCTGGAATCCAATACTCTTTGAGGATGTGTAGGGCATCCAAGAAAAGAGTAGGCAAGAGGACTGATATTCTTTGAGGGTTGGGAACCCAAGATAAGAATAGCCCTAGAAGGTCATACTCAGAGAACACTCAAGTGGGTATGTACCTTGAGAAATAATGATGAAGGTGTCTATAAATCATTGGTCTTTCCAGCATTGTAGCTTGCGATCTCATGAAGAGATGAAGCAATTAGTCAAGGCCTTGCACTGTGACAATGATAATGGATATGATGCTATAACAGATGGGTTGAAAATCCGGTTTCTATTATGTGAGTTCTTCAAGATTGATAATTACCAAACACCTTGTAATTTTGTATGAATACCTCCCTAGTTAAGAGGGAGTGTTGAAGGAAATGTAACTAGGTTCGATCTTCATAAATGTAATTTTGATATTTCTATTTATTCAAGAAAAGAAATATTAATTTTATAATATATGTCAATGAGTTTCTTTCTCATTGAAATAGGTCTAGCACATGTTAAGTGCTATAGGTGAGTTAAATAGTCAAAAGGAAATGCTAAAGGCCTTAAGGGCATGTTGCACCATGTATGAATATGTATTAAAGTCAAGAGAATACCTCCAAGAAAATTCAAGTTTCCTCCTATGCAAAGACACCATCAAAGAAGCTCCTTCAAGGATAGAAACCATTTAAAGTCTACTCAACAAGTTTGCCTACAAACAGTTAAACAAGTCGGCCTACAAGTCGGCTTAAAAGGAGGGACATTCCTCTATAAATAGAGGTTGTCCACTCCACTACAATGAAATCAAGGAGATCTGAAATCAGTGAAGTAAGGAGGTAAGTAAAGGGTAATAAAAAGAAGAGAAAAGGGCCTCCAAGGACAACAAGGAAGGAGGAAGAAATTACTGAGCCTTAGGGGTATGTTCTAGGGCTTATTACAGTCACGCGTGTGAGAAAATGAGAGCTATCTTCGGTCATTATAGCAACACTATCACAGTCACATATCTCTCAGTGTTTGGGCTATCAAAGTAGGCCTATAAGGCCTCTCTCTCAAGCGTAGAAGAGGCTCACTCAAGTCAGGAAGAAAGGAAGAATCTATCATACGAATCTAGAAGGAATCCTCTCACACGTGCGAGAAACTAGGGCTACAGTACAGTCATAACAAGTCTACAACTACGCATCAAGAAGGAGCTCGATTGGATAAGAGAAGGAAGGTATCCTTATAGATGAAATACTTCACTAAGTACCAAAGATATGTATCTCTTCTAGAGCTAGCATAACAATGACTATCACCACTTGCTGAAAGAACGAAGTGATGAAAGAAGGAGGACGAAATGCCGGGGAACAAAGTGTCAGAAGAAGGAAGGATTTGACTTGTGCTTGGAGGATATTCTTATCAGGGGTCTAGGGTTTGATATTGATCAATAGAATCTTCAATAAGAGAAATTCACGAAAGGGTTTTCCTCTCAAGATAAGAGAGGTTTTGGCCCTAAAATAGAGCCAACATCTTGTGTTCTTGTTCTTATGTTTTGGTAGAAGTTTGATGAAGTACACACACATGCATTAATAATAAGAAGAAGAAGATTAAGCTAACAAGAAAAATTAAAGGGACTCCACAAATTGTTGTCAAGTAACGAAGAATCAAACTACACCTAATTTTCCCTTAGATTCTTCAACATTAGGAAAGTATAAAGGGAAGGTGCCTTTCAAATTCTTTGACTGTGGAAGAGTTGGACCTTTTTCATCCAAATTCCCTTACAAAGAAAGGACAAAAAAGGAAGATGATCTAAAATTTAGAAACAGATCTCAAAAACATCAGAAGAAGAAGTTCTTTAAGAAAAAGGGGCTCTACTCCAAAGAGGATATCTCAGCACTAGAGTTAGACAACGAAAACTCTTCAGAATATTATTCAAATGAGTATTTACTCATGGAATTTGGACTAGACTACAAGAAGAAAAATATTATTGACTTTGAAGAGGAAGAAGAAGCAATAGGAGTAGTGGACTTTGAAGGGCAACTCATCAGTGCTCTTGATGAGTTAAAGAAGGCTAGAAAAAGAATAGGTAGCTAAAAGAACAACTGCAACATGTTGAAGAAGGTATGTACAAATCAGACGGTGAGGAATTTGTTTATAAAAAAGAAAAACTTGAAGAATTCATTAAATTAAAAGATAGTTTAGTTCTTCTACTAGAAGAAAAACAAGGAACATGTGAGAAACTAGAAGAAGAGAACAAGCATCTAAAGCAATTCTTCAAGGTAAAGAGGGAAATGATCTCAATAACATGCAAATATGAAATTCTATACTTGAAAGTCAAATTAGAAGAAGCTAATTGAAAAGAAGAAGTTCTTAATGATTTGATCCATTAATGGGAAGAAAATTGCCAGAGTCTCTAGGCAGAGATCGTCTCTCTGAGAATGGATCTTAAGATATTGGAGACCGACAAGGGTATAAATGAAAAGTTTACAGAAGGAACAAGAAAACTAGATCATATTCTAAACTGTGAAAGGTCTTCAGGAAACAAAACAGGGTTGGGATACTCTATACCACATGAATCATCTATGGGAAAGATGAACTTCAAGTCCATAGGATTTGAGGAACCTCAGAGCTATGCAAAGGGGCGTTAAGAGAGAATCAATGAAGACAAAAAGGTAGCAATCCAGAGAGGAGCCTGTCACTAGAATAATGATTCCAACCACCCCAAGAATCCATACCATCAGAGAATGAATCAATCAACTAAATAGTAGAGGTACCTCTATGCACAAACTCATGAATTTCCCAAATTTAGGTACTCTCATTTCTTTTATGGTCATTGTTATAAATGAAACATATTTTCACCTAAGGTTGTTGATTCTAGAAGGATAAAACTTGAAAGAGATGAAAATTCTAGGCACAATATGTATCAAAATTTTAGATCTCAAAACTCTCCTCTAAGAGATCGAAATACTTTCTCTCCTTTGATAAATGATGTTGAATTCTTCAAATGCAATAATTTTGGGCACAAGGAAAGTGAATGTAGAAGTATATTTAAATTCTCATCCAAGTCTCAGAACACTTGGCAACCAATTTTTCAAAAGGATAATAAAAATTGGAAACGAAAAGTTGGAAAGAGAATGGAATGTGGAATTGCTCTGTCCGCACATAATCAATAAAACAAATGGTATATAGACAGTGGCTATTCCAAGAATATGACTTGGGATAAGAGAAAAATCTTGTCGCTAAAAGAAAATGATAGAGGAAACAATTTCACTTTCAGCAACAATGCCCCAACAAGAATTAAGGGTAAGGGCATAGTTAGTCTTGATGAAAACACTAAAGACTATAATGTGTTGTATGTAGAAGGTCTCAAGCACAACTTGCTTAGTGTAAGCCATATGTGTGATAATGGCTATAATGTGACTTTTTGATCCAAAGATTGTGAGATTCGACATGAAAAGAATGGAAAGATGGTGGGAAAGGCAGTCATAACCCACAATAATGTATATGTGTTTGATGAATCTAGAGTAAGTTGCTATCTGAAAGAGACAAATGAAACTCAGTTATTGCACAGGAGACTTGGTCATATGAATTTTGACAGTCTAATAAGAATCAACAAGTTGGGAGTTGTGAGAGGATTTCCAAGATTGTCAAGGCTTGATAATTCAATCTGAAAATCATGTCAATTTGGTAAGCATACTAGGACTCATTTCAAGACAAAAGAATTATCTTCATCTAGACCACTAGATCTAATTCACACAGATATTTGCAGCCCAACCAGAGAAAAAATCCCAAGAGGAGAGAGGTATTTTATGTTGCTTATTGATGATTTTACCAGGGCCACTTAGATCTTCTTTTAAAAGAAAAATTAGAAGCATTTAAATATTCTAAAAAGTTTAAAACTTACACTTCAAGAGAGTTTGAAGAATTATGTGAAGATCATGGCATAAAGAGGCAGTTTTTTGTGGCTAGAACCCCATAACAAAATGGAGTAGTTGAGGGAAAGAACATAACAATCTAGGAGATAGCCAGAGTTATGATGGATGAAGAAGATTTACCTCACACCTTCTTGGGAGAAGCAACACAAGCTGCAATGTATCTATCAAACATAACAAAAATCAGGCCTAATAGTGATAAAACTCCCTATGAGCTATGGAAGGGAAGACCTACATCAGTAAAACATTTTAAGGTGTTTGGGAGAAAACGTTTTATCAAAAGGAATGATAAAAATACTAGAAAGTTTGATTCACGCGTCGATGAGGGTATATTTCTAGGGTACTCTACTCAAAGTAAAGGATACAAGTGCTAAAATAAAAGGACAAAGAGGGTTGAAGATTGTGTTGATGTAGTAATAGATGAAATAGCTCCACAATCTGAGTCCTCCAAAGGAAACATGAACTCATATTGAGAAGATAGTTCAACCATCAAGCCGTTAGACCATGAAGAAACAGAGTCAGATAATGAAGACGTAGAAACATGCACAACTCCAAAGCCCAAAACACCGTCCAGATATGTACAAAAAGAGCATCCTGAGAGTCAAATTATTAGAGATCAAAGACTTGGGGTTCAGACCAGGAGGAAATTTGTTGGCAGTCCAAGCTATGCAAATATTTCTTCATTATCTCAAGATGAGTCTAAGAATCCTAGTCAAGCTAGTAAGGGAAAATTATGGGTGAGATCTATGAATGAAGAACTTGACCAAATTGAGAAGAATGAAACTTCGGAGCTTGTTCCAAGACTGAAAGAGAAAAATGTCATAGGCACAAAATGGGTCTTTAAAAATAAACTAAATGAGCAGGTCAAGTAATCAGGAACAAGGCTTAATTAGTCCACAAAGGGTATGCCTAGATAGAGGGGATAGATTTCGAGGAAACCTTTGCACCAGTAGCTAGACTAGAAGATATCATAATGTTTCTTTCCTTTTCCAACCATAAAAACATCAAGGTACATCTGATGGATGTGAAGTCAACGTTTCTCAATGCAAATCTAGAAGAAGAAGTTTATATTGAGCAGCTAGAGGGTTTCATGCTTATAGAAAAGGAAGGATTTGTTTGCAAACTAAAGAAGGTCTTATATGGGCTCAAACATGCCCTAAGATATTGGTACACCAGATTGGATAGATATCTTCAAGAACAAGGATTTAAGATGGGCACTGCACATAGCAATATGTACATAAAATATGAAGATGACCACCTATTAATTATGGTAGTGTATGTAGATGACATAATCTTTGGTAGGGATCAAGAATAGTTGGGGCATCAATTCGCAAATTGTATGCAAATAGAGTTTCAAATGTCCATGATGGGAGGATTATCCTTTTTCTTAGGATTGCAAGATTCTCAATCAAAAGATGGGGTGTTTATTGTTCAATCCAAATACCTACGAGAAACTGAAGAAATTTGGATTGGAAGATTGCCAGTTGGTTAGCACCCCCATGGGTACAGGTTGTAAGCTATGCAAAGAAGATGAGGCACCACTGGTAATTCAAATTGTCTACAGATCGATGATAGGGATCTTATTGTATCTTACAAAATCTAGACTAGACATCATGCAAACAACAGGTTTGGTTGCCAGATTTAAATCCTACCTCCGTGAAAGTCATGTCATTGTTGTAAAAAGGATTTTCAAATGCCTACAAGGGAGAATAGACTATGGGTTATGGTATGCTAGAAGAAGAGAGTTTGAATTAAAGTCATATACTGATGTTGATTGGACAGGCAATATTGATGATAGGAAGAGCACCTCAGGTGCAACATTCATTTTTGGAAATTTCTTAGTGTCCAGGGTCAGCAAGAAACAAGACACCATTTCTTTATCAACTATTGAAGTAGAGTATATCGTAGTTGCCACTTATTGCTCACAAATTATCTAGATGAAGAAGAACTTAAGGGACATTAAAGTAGATTTGACTGATAAAATTCCAATAATGTGTGATAACACAAGTGAAATTAGCATCTCTAAGAATATTTTCATGCACTCAAAGACCAAGCATATTCCTATCGAATTTCATTTCCTGAGAGAACAAGCTGCTACTAATATTGTTCGACTTAAATATGTGGCCACTAAAGAACAACTGGAAGACATCTTTATTAAGCCACTTGCAAGAGAACCCTTTGTGTATCTTCGACAACATATAGGAGTTGTGACTCCTCCCAAATGACTCAATTACAATAAGTATTGGAAGTTACTCAACTTTCAGGATCAAAGTAGGTTGCAATGCTTCAAGGGAGGATCCAAAAGGATCATTTTCCATTGATGACAAAAAGGGGGAGAATATTTTTAATTCCAAGGAGAAGAACAACGATGCTTGGTTTCAGGGGGAGCTTAGGTCATTTCCATAAATGCTAAAGGGGGAGATTGTTGGACAATTGGCATTGTATAAATGGTTGGTGGCACTTGGTATGTTGGCATGGATGTCAACAAGAATAGCATAGATGTTTGTGGCAACAGATGTTGGCTTTGATGACCACTAGCCTAGCTGTGATGGTCACTGGGCTAGTTTGATGTGCTTGATGTGTCAAGCTTAGGGGGAGTCTCATGATTGCTGCAGTCTCCTGTAGATAATCATCATAGTAGCAGCCCTGTTGGAAAATCCATAAAAATATGACTTTATTGGCTAGGGAGTCCTAGACATTGGAGAGGATTGTGTCTCAAGGGATCAAATTTGTTACCCCTTAAAGTGGCATGGTTGGTGAGTGCATGGAAACGTATCTCCAATGGTATGTAGAACCCTGCAAAATGCCTCAGAAGAGTATGTTCCAAGCATAAGAAGAAGGGTCAAGGTGCAAATAATTGCAAAGAGTATGTAGCCAATTTTCAGGTAGCAAATGGACCCAAAGACTACATCAGACCTTCTCCACTGGGAAGTGTTTTGAAAAATATTCCCAATGGTATTTGGATGTCCGTAAATGGATTCTGGGGTCAAAGTTTATTGACAGTCAAAGTAAGGATATTGAAGTCCTTAGGAGAAGTAATATCGGAGTCTTGGAACCTTGAAAGGCTTGGAGTCTCGGAACCTCAGAAGGGTCGAAATCTCGGAACCTCGGAAGGTCAAATTCTTGGAACCTCTGAGGCCTTTTTAAAAGAGAACCGAGATGGCATGCAACCAGGGAAGCAGGAATTCCTTGGAATGATCATAATGTAGGAACCTCGGAATCTCGGAACCTTTAAGGTCTATTTAAAATAGACTCGAGATGGCATGGAACTAGGGAAGCAAGCCCGAAACTTGGGAAGGTCATAACCCTGTAACCACTTATTAATTGAATTCCTTAAAAATGTCGGGGTTGCAAGGAGTAGGGATTTACAAAGGAAATCGCCAGTAAAACCAAGGATCATAGGACCCTTTCTCTCTCCTCTGATAGGAAACATGGTAGCAGTTGATTGGATCTAAAGAGTTGACAATGGAAAATGACACAAGCATGACATGGATGTCTGAGGGGCATGTGCCAGTCAATTTCAACATTTTTGGGTGGTCTAATGGGGCAAATCTAGGTGACACATGTCACCACTCAGGAGGAGCCACAAGATTAGTGATGTAAGGGTGGCATCATCCCAGAAGCACTTCTCGGGAAGTTTTGAGTGGTGGTCATAGAAGGTACCAATTAGGAGTAGCATTGTGCGGTCCTCACGGGCCACGTCAACTCTAAGGTCAAAAATCTCATAGCTTCTTATAATTGCATTTTGACAAAGATTCGAGATTGGGAGCTTCAGGCGTTGTATTGGCCTTTGGCCATATGATCTCAATAACTAAGAGAATGGAGTGTTTACACATGGATATAGGCCTTTGGCAGGATCCTGAAGGGCTCAGCAACTAAGTGTTATGTCTCCACTCACAACACCTAGTCCTATGGTGGATAATTAATAAGAGGTGATGCAAAAAGGGGCTTGAGGACAAGATCAGAGTCTTGCGATCTCGTAAGAGCTTGAGAATCACTATTAATAAAATTTACGAGATGTGAGGCTTTGGGACTGCAGCTCGAGGTGTATTAAGGATGAATGAGTCGGCTGCTAAGAGTAAATGTGCGTAGAAGAGTTGGTTACTGGAGTAAATGGCGACTGTCAAGATCATTGAGTTAAGGCAACAAGGACCATGATTTGCAAAGAAGATATTTGATGGTCTGGTAATCAGTTGAAGCAAACCATCTATGATATCGTTAGCACTATTCATTGAATTAACTATGGAACATAGCCATACTGGAGTTCCTGGAACTTTGTGATTAAGTTAATAAGCACGGGGAGGATTGTTAGAGTGTGTAGGTTGACTAAGAATTTATTCTCAGTATGGGAGACACTCAAGAGGCCATTCTCTACACTAATTATAATACAGTTGCAGTTATTGAAATGTAAAAAACACTTAGATTCCCATTATGTGGTTTGTTGGGTTGTGTTATATTCTTTCCATGACTAGCCCACGTAGTTAACCGAGGGATTAGAAGGGGGGCGAAGCCCCACCTTCGTTGCGCCGATTACGTAGCGGGGGGGGTGGGGGGGGGTCTTTGAGGGGTGTAGGTAACCCCACTCTATGGGGTTTGGGGCAGCGCCCCGGAAAATTTTGTTTTTGGACCCTATATTAGGTTGGGTGGACCTACCTATGGTTTTGTACATGATTTTTTGCACATGGTTTTGGAAACGATGGTTTTCGGTCCATGGTTTTGGATGCTTCGGCATGTATAAATATGTATTGTAACATTGAAAGGAACATAATGAAAAATCAAGCTGGTAGTCATGGTTTTGGGATCTAGGGGAAAATATCTGTGTATATGTGTTTTATGTGTTATGCTCTCGCATTGTTTATTTTCTGTGTTTTAGAATTCGCATGCAGGTAATTTTCATACAGGGTTAAAACCTACATTTGGTATCAGAGCTGTTTTGGCTTCAAGGGGACGCCTTTGTTGCTGAGGGGTTTCGCTCGGGCCTGTGGTAGACCCTGTTCAGTGGGACATCTGCGAGATTGATTTTGGTGGTGAAAGAAGATGGCAAGCAGTGGAAAGATAGAGATCGAGAAATTTAATGGTCAGAGTTATGAGTTGGGGAAACTCAAGATGGAGGATTTGTTGGTGGATAAAGATCAGTGGATTGCGGTAGATCGGGGTACTAAACCAACATGAGTGTCTGATGAAGAATGGAAGAAGTTGGATCAGAAGACAAAGCGTATAATACGATTGTGTGTCTCAGATTCAGTATTTCTGAATGTATCAGGGGAAGCTACGACGAAGGCTTTGTGGGACAAGTTAGGGACTTTGTACCAATCTAAGTCTCTAGTGAATAAACTGTTCCTACGGAAAAAGTTGTATAACCTGAGGATGAAAGATGGAGACTCAGTGATAGAGCATCTGAACGCATTTAATACTGTGGTAAGTCAATTATTATCTGTTGATATTAAAATTTCAGATGAAGATAAGTGCATCAATTTGTTGTGTTCTCTCCCAGATTCGCGGGATAGTCTGGTTATTGCAATAGGTAGCAATGCAATTGCCTTGCAGTTTGATGAAATAGTCTTATCCTTGTTGGCGGAGGAGATGAGATGGAAAAATTTGGAGAGCCAGAATGGTTATGCCTTGTCTATATGAGGACGGTCCCAAAACAAAAACAAAAATAAGTCATCGAGTGGTAGATATAGATCTAGAGGGAGATCTAAATCTCTAGTAAAATCTGTAAAGGTGGTTTGTTGGAAATGCGGAAAGGAAGGGCACTACAAAAGGGACTGTAAAGCTAAAGATCCTAACAAAGGAAAGGGATCTAGTGATGCTCCTTTTGCAGAGGCGAAAACCACCTCAGATGAAGGTGGGGATGTGTACTTGGCTTCTTCAAGTACACATGTAGATCATGAGGCATGGTTGATTGACTTAGGTGCATATTTTCACTTCACTCCCCATAGAGAGTGGTTATGCGAGTATGAGAAATACAATGGTGGTGATGTCTTCTTAGGGGATGATAGGAAGGCTAGAGTCATTTGTCACAGAAAATTAAAGTTGAAGTTTCACTTTCGGGTGTTCTGCATATTCCTGCATTGGCCAAAAATCTGATTTCTGTAAGCAAGCTAGATGATGCAGGTGTAAACATAGTGTTCGAGAAGGATACCTGTAAGATGGTTTGGGGAGCACTGGTATTGATGTGGGGAGTTCGGATTAGAACTCTATACAAGCTACAAGGTAGCACTATTGTTGATGGGTGCAATAGTTCTGTGGTTCCTGAAAGTGGGGCAGAAAATCTAGTGGTCTCTGGAGAGAAGACCATGCTGTGGCATCAAAGGCTTGGACATATTAGAGAGAAGGGCCTTCGAATACTTCATGGTAAAGGTATGGTAGAAGGTATGAGTAATAGCTCTCTGGATTTTGATCTCTGTGAAAATTGTGTAAATGGGAAGCAGAATCGGGTGAGTTTCCCCTCTGGTGGTAAGAGGGCGAAACAAATATTAAAGCTTGTGCACAGTGATGTGTTTGGACCTATGAAGGTTCCATCACTGGTTAAGTCTGTGTACTATGTATCATTTATAGATGACTTCTCAAGGAATACATGGATATATTTCCTTAGGAAGAAATCTGAAGTCTTTGACATGTTTAAAGAATTTAAGGCTCTGGTGGAAAACCAGACAAAGAAGAAGATAAAGGTGCTGAGGACAGATAACGGTGGAGAGTTTTGCAGTAAGGAATTTGAAGAATTCTATAAGAAGTGTGGTATAGCACAACAGAAGACAACTCTATATACACCTCAACAAAATGGAGTTGTAGAAAGAAAGAACAAGACATTGATGGAAAGGGCAAGAAGCATGCTCAGTGGTACCGTGTTAGGACAAGAATTCTGGGCAGAGGCAGTAGAGACTGCATGTTACCTGGTCAACAGATCACCTTCATCAGCATTGGAAGATAAGACTCCACAAGAGGTATGGACTGGTAAGAAGCCTTCTCTTTCACATCTGAGGGTATCTGGATGTGATGCATATGTACATGTTCCAAAGGAGAAAAGAACAAAGTTAGATAGTAAATCTGAAAAGTGCATCTTTATTGGGTATAAGGATGGTTTAAAGGGTTATAAACTTTGGAACCCAGTAACAAGGAAGGTTGTGTACAACCGAGATGTGGTGTTCAGAGAGGTGAAAGATGTTATTAAACATGAATTCCAACCAAAGGAACCTGAGAATATTGAGTTTGAGCTAAAGGAGGAAGAATCAGACTCTACAACAGAGAAGGAATTAAAAGATGAAGAGCCACAAACTTCAGGTGTGAGAAGATCAATTCGAGAAAGAAGGTAGCCAGAAAGGTATAGTCCATCTGCTTTCTATTCAATTTTTTCTTTATCTATTACTGATGATGATCCCAGAACTGTGAAGGAAGCAGTAGATTCAGAGGATGGAAAATTCTGGAAAGAGGCCATGGTTGATGAAATGGCATATTTGCACAAAAATGAGGCTTGGGATCTAGTGGAGTTGCCGGCTGGAAGGAAACCTATTGGCATCAAATGGGTGTTCAAGAAGACAAAAAATGCAGAAGGAAAGGTGGAGAAATTCAAAGCTTGGTTGGTAGCAAAAGGTTATTCCCAGGTGCCGGGAATTGATTTTGGTGATATTTTTTCTCTTGTTGCCAAGGTAACTTCTATTAAATTACTTTTATCTATTGCTGCTGCTTTTGATTTTGAGGTAGAATAGATGGATGTGAAGACAACATTTCTTCTTAGGGATCTGGAAGAGGAGATCTACATGAAGCAACCTGAAGGTTTTGCGGTGAAGGGTAAGAAAGAACTGGTATGCAAGTTAAAGAAGTCTTTGTATGGGTTAAAACAATCACCAAGGATGTGGTATCAAAAATTTGATACATTTATATGGGGACTTGGCTTCACCAGAAGCAAAGCAGATCTCTGTGTTTATTTTAAATTAATTGGTGACCATGTTATTTATTTGGTCTTGTGTGTGGATGATATGTTGTTGGTTGGAAATGGCAAAGAAATTATCCAGGATTTGAAGATCCATTTGTCCTCCAAATTCGACATGAAAGATCTTGGTGCTGCAAACTATATTTTGGGCATGGAAATTAAAAGAGATCGAACAAAGAGGAAGCTCTGGTTAAACCAGAGGAAGTATTTCGAGACAATATTGCAGAGGTTTAATATGTAGGTGTTGTGGCCACAAACACCACCCTATAAAAAGCTTGCCCTGGTGGCAATTTTGAATGGGTCCCTAGAAGTCTGGTCTTTCATCTCTCCGAATGATATGTTTCATCCTAGTGATTTTAACTCTATGAGGAGCCAAATATTCCAATAAAAAATGGTTAGAGCCCCTTAACAAATCCCTCACATACAACCCCATTTAAGCCCTTCAATCCTATGCTAATTTGGATTTGTTTAACTCACAAAACCCCCATCGCATCATTATTCCTGTCATGGCCTTTTATAGCGGAAATGCTCAAAACATGCATATATTCTCCCTTTTCTCTTATCACATATAACCTTGGAACATAACGCATACCATAAGGCATGAAACCCGACGACACTATTAACCATACTTCATATACATGTTGATTCTGAAGCCTCGTCACATATTGCAATTGGCCAAGGTTCAAGGTTTATATATATATGGCGTGCCATTGGCCTCCGGACCCAATGGCATTATTAACTACATTGTATAAATTATTGGGTCCGTCTCCCCATCACATATCACATATTGGTAGAGCTCGGGCCTTATACACAATGTGCGTAGTGATATGGAGGACCCGCCAAGCTTATCAAATATGATATGTATATTTTCAGGTCTGAAGCCCTGTCGCATATCACAATCAGCAAATTCCCAGGCTTGTGCATATTGCGATATGTGATATGCCAGTCTCGAAAATATTTATAGGCCCCGATACATAAAATTTGAGGTCCAGCCTGAGTGATTGGGGCGAAATTTTCTTTATTTTCTCGTGTTTTAAAAAATTCTCAATATAACAAAAGGAGCGGGTTTTTAGTGTAAAAGGTGGGCTTGTGGAGTCCCAATAATGTAATCGCACATCGGGGAAGTGGAAGGCATGGGTACTACGACCCGCGGAGGGGCCGATACCTGATTGTGATTAAAAGAAGCCCTTGAAAACCATGCCAAGCCTATGGATTGAGCGAGAAATTGTGTGTTTCCAGTGTTTTATGCGTAAATCCTTTTCACACTTGTTCCTGTAGTTTTATAAAAGTTAATGAAGGCAACGTTTATGTTTTGTTTGAACATTTCTGTTATATTTTTCACAATCATGAAGCTAATGATAACTATCTCCGGAGGCGAGAAATAAAGGACGCAAGAGTGGATTCGAGAGTCATGTATGCAGAAGCATTGTATTTAAAGGTCCAGCCTCAAGCGTTCCGGCTTGGAACCCCATGTGTTGCCTGTATATCCCGAAAGCAAAGCTATCCGGTTTTCATCATGGGAAGGCAACACATAGTCACCCCTTTTACCAACATCTATTCACTTCCTCAGGAAATGAATCGCTCTAGTAGATATGCTTTCTACGTGTCAACGGTTATGCTGACGATCCTATCTTCGTATACTCGATTTGCATATCAAAAATAGTGGGGAAGATGAAGAGGCAGGGTAGACCTAGAGTTAAGGGCTTTTGCATAAGTATTACCTCAGAAGAGGAGAAGGGGATTTTTGTTTGGAGAAGAATGGTTTGATGTATTGTGAATAAGGAGGACTGTTTGGTCGAAGGAGGAGCCTTTAGTTTCTGTTTTATTTTTCTTTGCTTTGAGGTGTTTTGAAGCAGGGTGTTGCTGCTGGCATGAATATAGATGTGATTTTTGTTTATGCATATTGATGGCATACTATTCATGATTAGTCTTGTTTATTTGAATATGATTCAATTACATGGTTAACTTATGAGCGATATCTGATTCAAAACTGTATTAAACACCAGTTGCTAATTTATTTGTATCGAAAGGAATGTGTATTCCTATATGCGTAATCTGATTGAAATCAAATCTAATACAACCTTGTTCCTCTATGAACTCAGTAATTGATTCTTTGGACTTGGAATTTATTCATGGTGTTTAATTATGCTCCTGTAGGATATACTAGAATAGTTAAGTTTAGCATAGGAAAGTAGAAGTAGTGTAGATAGGATTTAATAAATAGAGCTTAGTTGTTTTATTTTGTTGATTTAATAGAAGTCTTCCTCCCAGAAGAAATCTATCAACGCATTTAATAGTTTACGGGGTCCCTTAAACCCATTGGAACTAGCCATTCCAAATGAAAGTAGGCCTAATTGAGGCTTGCGATCGGGCTAGTTCCCCTTGTTGGGATAGCGAACATTCGCCATGTCAACAAATTGGCGCTAGAAGGAGGGCCTGAACCGCCGTCCACAGATTTTCAAGATTTCATCTATAAGTGCCACCCATGGATTCAAGGAGATTAATACATGGATTGTGAAGGTCGAAATGACCCCTCTTCTCATTAGGAAAAGCCTCATTTCGAAGAAGAGACACTGTGGGAGTATCCTGTCACTCAGGAACAACCGGTCAGAAGACTTACTTGGGCTTACACTTGTTCCCAATCACAACTCCCAATCTTTCAGTCATTACCTCCGATAGCAAAAAGAAATCCAAGGGTCTATCACATAAACAAAGAGACATCTGTAGCCCCTTCTCTTGAAGATATTGTGCTTGATTCCTTACAGAGCATCGACTCTCCTTGGGAAGAAATTCCTGAGGATTCCCCTCCTGAAAGCAATCCCTGGCCTGATTTGGAAAATCTTAATAGAGAAAACCTCCAACAGCACATCCTTATCCTTGATATGGCTAATATTCCTCAACTGGGTGGAAACCAACCCCCACCTCCTCCGGGAGCATTGCCTCCCTGACTCGCTCAAGATGTCATGGTCGTACCTAGGCAGCATCATCCCTTACCCAAGAATGCGAAAAAGGTATTGCCTAAATTCGACCATGAGCGGGGAGACACCACCGAAAACCATATCAATTCTTTCTTCCTGGCAGTGCGCATGCTGGGGGTAGCTGATGAAGATATAGTTTATCGCCTATTCCCTTTTACCCTGACTGGTGTAGCTTCCACATGGTACTTTAGCTTGGGAACCAGATCGATCACCTCGTGGGCTGCCTTTCAACAAGACTTTTTAGACAAGTATGGCAATGACAAAACCCCTGCTGCCTTAGTTCTAGAACTATCCCGTTTGAAAATGGAAACCAAAGAAAAGGTTAAATATTTTAATATTTAATTCAAAACCTTGTTCAATAGAATCCCAGCCGCTGCCAGACCTATAGAAGAGGTGCTCATGGAATTCTACATCACTGCTCTCCCTGTCCCTACTACGATGTGCGTCAAAAGGAGTAATGCACAGATCTTACAAGGTGTTATCAATGAAATAGTAAAAGTTGAGAATGAAATGCTCAGTCTCACAGCATGCCACCATACAACCAGACAAAAGAAAGCCTCTCAAGCATCCAAGAAGAATAATGGGAGTGATAACAAAGGGACTGAAACCAAAGAAAAGGATACCATGGATGTGGAAGGTTTACATTAGATCATTAAGAAACTAACAAACACAGTCATTGGTATGAAAGGAATCATGGAGAGAGTACTAGTAGTAGTGGAGGAGACTATAACAACAGAAAGCCCTTCAAGCCTTTCTATCGTAAGAAGACAAAAGGCAGTCATGGTCCACTTGCACTACTTGCTCCACCCAATGAAGGGAATTTAAACACAAAAGAGCTAGCTCTTATCGGATCGCTCCTTAACCAAGAATAAATTATAGTGGAGCTAGAGCTAGAACAAGAAGATGAGGAAAAATACCAAGTAGAAGAGCCCTTGGAAGAAGAATCTCAAATCAACGTACTGTGGGATTTCTATACAAATGAGAGTGATGATGACCAAGGAGACAGTATGGCAGAAATCCACACTAATGAAATCCACACGCGGAGCAAAGGGCCACTTGTAAGTGTGATGAAGCCTGTAGATCGGACCAAGAAATATGTCTGCCCTGTGAAAGCACCTGCTCCCAAAGTTCTTGTTGAGAAGAGTAGACCTGGTGGTCAATCCAAGAATACCCCTGTTGCAAACCATCTAGAGAAAGAAAAAGCATCTCCCATTGCAACGAAGGCTACTCAAGATGGTAAACTCCCACCTAAAAATGGAAAAATAGGTATGTTTACTCTGCCCTATCCTATTTGAAACATTTATTACAATATTGTGGATGGTCTTAAGAAATATAGGGCTAATATCACATACTTTGATTTGCTGAAATTAACGCAGCAAAGAGATTTGCTCTTGAAAGCTATGACTGAGAGAAATTCCCAAACTCCCACCATCCCAAGCAAGCGAACCAAGAAGGCAGTGTCCAGACCTATTAACACCTCCATTGCAGCCCAAGTCCCATCAGCTATGGAAGACAATCTGTCCAAAATGAATCGAAACCCCCAATATGTCAGTGCAGCCATGATAGGGAGAAAATCAAAATCCATGACCCCACCTTTCCTTATCACATTTGAAATCCTCAACATGAATGTGCACAATTTCCTAGTAGACTCTAGTGCCTCATCCACTGTGATGCCTTATGCTGTTGCTAAAAGACTACATGCTATACCTGAGAAATCTGGGACTCGAATTATGAAATTAGACAGGACAAATGTGAAAGTAATTGGAGAATTGAAATATGTTTTGATTGGGATGGCTACTAAACCACAATACACACAATTCATTGATATAGTGGTAGTCGACATGCCCGAGACCTATGGAATGTTGCTTAGTAGGGATTGGTTAGCAAAACTCAATGGATATTTCTCAACTCATTGGTCTCACCTCTTTCTACCTCAGAAGGGAAAGGGTGATATGCTAAGAGTTGATCGAGAAAGATACATGAAGTATGTGGTAACGAAACTAAATGGTCCCAATGAACCTGTAATGTTTACCAACTCCATCCTTGGGAACTATAGTTTTAATTTTTATGCTACAGAAACCTGTTTTGGAGAATTTCATGCAGAAATAGTTGAAGAAAATTTGACACACATACAGTCGAAAATTCCCTCCCCTAATCCAACTAATGAACTATCCTGTATTATAGTAGATGATAAGACTAATTTCTTAGATAGTATTTCAATTGATGTAACATTAGATTCTATATTCTGGACACTCTATTTTGATGGCTCTAACTGCCTTGAAGGTGCAGGTGCTGGAAGTATTCTCATTGACCCACAAGGGAACCAACATCTGATGGCCATCCAGTTGGAGTTTGCATGCACCAAAAATACAATAGAATATGAAGGCCTGCTGCAAGGCCTGAAGAAAGCCATTGATATGAATGTAAAAAATCTTAAAGTTTTTGGTGACTCATAGATAATCGTGGATCAGGTAAGGAAAAGGATACATTGCAATTCACCACACCTGGTAAGGTACTAGCATGAGGTATGGGACTTAATTGACAATTTTGATTCTTTTAATATCACATACATACCTCGAGGGCAAAACCAAGATGTTGATCTGATGGATAATATGGCTGCTAGACTTTTGCCTGATTTTAGATTGAAGAAAAATAAATGTTCTGGTGAATTGATTTTTAGACCATCCATGCCCGATAACATCTCGAATTGGCAAGTGTTCGAAAATGATGAGCAAATCCTTGAGTTCTTGCACTGTGAGAAGACATTCAAGAGTGCAATAATTGATGAAAAGGAGCATGAAAAGCTTATGAAGGAGAGGGAAGATGAGGAAAAGGATAAGCCCAATGTGATTCCAAAATCAGTTGTTAAAATGGAGCACTTGTATGAATTGCATGATAAATTCAAGAAACCGACTAATTGCTAAACGCATAGCTCGTCCATGAAGTATGAAACAATCAACCTTGGGACCAAAGAAGACCCGAAAGATGTCAATCTGGGCCTTCGACACTCTCCGCAAGAAAAGGATGCATTTTTCAATCTATTTAAAGAATACAAGGATGTCTTTGCATGGACATACAAAGACCTAAAGACCTTTGATAACAGTGTTATGTAGCATGTGATCCCTTTGGAAAAGGAGGCCAAGCCCTACCAACAAAAGCTGTGTAAGATGCATCCAAGCCTAGAACCATTGGTGAAGAAAGAACTAAACAAGATGCTAGATGCGAAAATCATCTTCCCGGTCAGACACACCTGTTGGGTAACCAATCTCGTGCTAGTAAGAAAGAAAAATGGAGACATTAGTGCGTTTCTAGGTCTGAAATGTTGTCCCTATTAGATGGGTTTTCAGGATATAATCAAGTATTGGTATCTCATGAGGATCAGCTTAAGACAATCTTCAACACCAAATGGGGCACCTACGCATATCGTAAAATTCCTTTTGGGCTCATTAATGTGGGCGCCACATTCCAGAGAGCTATGGAAATAGCTTTCCAAGGGTTGATGAACATATCAATAGTGGTTTACATGGATGACATCACTATGTATTCATATCACAGAAGGATCATATTTATCACCCGAAACAGATTTTCGAAAGATGCCGAAGGTATGGAATTTCATTGAATCCCAAGAAGAGAATATTTGCAGTCACAGAGGGGAAAATACTGGGTCATATCCTCTCTAAAGAAGGGATCATTATTAATCCTGAAAGAATACAAACCATCATGAGAATACAACCCCTTGCCAATAAAAAAATCCTTGCAATCTTTCTTCGGGAGGATTAATTTCATTAGAAAATTTGTCTCAAGCTTCGCAAAAATAGTGCACCCCCTGTAGCTGATGATGAAGAAAGACGTTGTGTATAAATGGAGCGATGAAGCCAAGGAAGCATTTCGGCGAATCAAGGAAGCCATCGCTGAAGCTCTTGCATTGGTCAGCCCCAATTTCGGCAAGGAGTTCTTCTTGTACACTTTTGCTTCTGATGTCTCATATGCTGCAATAATCACTTAGAGAAAAAACAAAGGCAACGAAGTCCCTATTGCTTATATGAGCTCTAATCTCCAAGGGGCAGAACTAAACTACCCAAACATGGAGAAACAGGGCTATGCAGTTTTGAATGCCGTAAAACATTTCCGACCTTATTTACTAAAGGCCAAGACCAAAGTCATCGTTCCCCATCTTGTTGTAAGAGCCCTCTTCATGTAGAAAGAAATGGGTGAATGAAGAGGGAACTGGATAACCGCCCTTCAAGAGTTCCACCTAGAGATAGAGTCGACATAGATAGTTCGAGGGCAGGGACTTTGCAGGCTAGCGGTAGAAGCCTTGGCATACAAGAAAGGGGCATTTGAAGAATCAAGAACATTGGGCATGAAATATGCACAAATGGAACTCAGGGAGGAGCCCTTATGGAGTAATGAAGCGCTGATGTATGAGCGAGAAGCATCAGAAGAATTTTTGGACCTTAAGTCATGGTACTATGACATACGCTTCTATCTAATGTGGGGATCATGTCCTGAACACATGCATAGAGGAGAGCACTCAGATTGAAATCCAATCTGTATCATTTGGCCACCAGCGCCTTATACAGAAAAAATCATGATGGAATCTGGCTGATATGTTTGGAGAAGGATGGGGCCAACCATGTATTTAAAGAAATGCACGATGACCCAGCAGGTGGTCACTATGGCGAAGAGACCAATACTCACAAAATACTAAGAGTCGGATATTATTGGCCCACAGCGTTCAGAGACTCACATGCCTATGCTCACAAATGGCTGGGCCCATTCCAAGTTGTTGAAAAAATTGGTCAAGGGACTTACAGGTTGAAAACATTATAGGGAGGGACTGAAAAACTCCCTATTAATGGCCAACATCTGAAGACATACTTCCAGTAGCCACCTCATGGTGTTTACCTCCTGAGTAGGTTAGAGTTCATTTCATTTTTCTGTTAGCTTAGTTGTATTTCTGTCTTTTCCTTTTGTTTTCTGCAAAGTCTATTTTCCTGCTGTTTTGAATCACAGTACCTTCATCCAACTAATTTTGGTCCTCCAGTCTCATTCTACCTTTCAGATTTTCCCTCATTCACCACATTCAACCTTTCCCTCCGTCATTAACCCACTGATGATTCTGTTGTTTCTAAACTCATCATTACCTTGCAAATCAAACAAATTTTCAATCAGCCCATGAGAACTTGAAAATCAGTTGTGGAGTTCAAACCAAAGTTGCTCATTGGCATCTGTTGAGAACTGGGTAAGATCTATTGATAACCTGGATATTTGGAGCATTCAGGGGCAACTTTATAAAGCAAAAAATGTGTAACTACAGTTGGACTGGCATGGAGGAATGCTGCATTTTTAATAAATCCCACTCAGACCTAGCCTATACTTGCCTGTAAAGTTTGCAGTTATTCTCCATTGGTCCCATACACCACAATAAATTATCCAATACCTATTATCTACAAGTAAACCTCCTTTCATGGGCTAAGCTCACTGTCATATACCCTATGGCAAATGCAATTGTGCTCCAGTCCTTGTGCCTAAAACTGGAAGGAATTATTTGAAAGAAAATGAAATGTCAAGTCCTTGTGCCAATCTGGAAGGACAGGTTATTTGGGAAGCCAGTTAGAATAAGGACTATTGCTGGGCTCAGAGTACCGGTTGACACAACAAGCCCAACCTTGCTTAAGCAGTTTAAAAATATGGCATGATCGATGACTACGCCCCATTCAATCATATGAAAATATAACACTAAAATTCCTATACAAAGTGCAGATAAACATATCTACATAAAGAGCTGATGCTAAAACAGGTACTGGCAGAACAATGATGGCCCTAAAAGGATTTGGAAAGTTGGAAACAGGTAAAGGAAGGTCAATAAATCCCATAATACCACCATTGGAGAATGCCTATCAAAACTCTATCAGTCAGTAGAAGCTATTCGTCTTTATCCCACCTGAAGCAATTAATGTTGAAGTGGAACCCATGCCTATCCATCTGTGCAATTTGTATTTCAAGTTTATCTTAATACCCTAATGTGTTATGGATCCAAGGTTTATTTGGAAATAGAGATAATTGGTTCACCTAGAGGTTCACCATTTGTTGTGGCCACAACCACCACCTATTAAAAACTTGCCCTGGTAGATTCTGGTGCCTCATCCACTGTGATGCCTTATGCTGTTGCTAAAAGACTACATGCTATACCTGAGAAATCTGGGACTCGAATTATGCAATTAGACAGGACAAATGTGAAAGTAATTGGAGAATTGAAAGATGTGTTGATTGGGATGGCTGCTAAACCACAATACACACAAGTAATTGATATAGTGGTAGTCGACATGCCCGAGACGTATGGAATGCTACTTAGTAGGGATTGGTCAGCAAAACTCAATGGATATTTCTCAACTCATTGGTACCACCTCTTGCTACCTTAGAAGGGAAAGGGTGATATGCTGAGAGTTGATCGAGAAAGATACATGAAGTATGTGGTAACGAAACTAAATGGTCCCAATGAACCTGTAATGTTTACCAACTCCATCCTTGGGAACTATAGTTTTAATTTTTATGCTACAGAAACCTGTTTTGGAGAATTTCATGCAGAAATAGTTGAAGAAACTTTGACACACGTACAGCCGGAAATTCCCTCCCATAATCCAACTAATGAACTATCCTGTATTATAGTAGATGATAGGACTAATTTCTTAGATAGTAATTCAATTGATGTAACATTAGATTCTATATTTTGGACACTCTATTTTGATGGATCTAACTGCCTTGAAGGTGCAGGTGCTGGAAGTATTCTCATTGACCTGCAAAGGAACCAACATCTGATGTCCATCTTGTTGGAGTTTGCATGCACCAACAATACAACAGAATATGGAGGCTTGCTGCAAGGCCTGAAGAAAGCCATTGATATGAATGTAAAAAATCTTAAATTTTTTGGTGACTCACAGATAATCATGGATCAGGTAAGGAAAAGGATACATTGCAATTCACCACACCTGGTAAGGTACCAGCATGAGGTATGGGACTTAATTGACAATTTTGATTCTTTTAATATCACATACATACCTCGAGGGCAAAACCAAGATGCTGATCCGATGGCTAATATGGTTGCTAGACTTTTGCCTAATTTTAGATTGAAGAAAAATAAATGTTCTGTTGAACTGATTTTCAGACCATCCGTGCCTGATAACATCTCGAATTGGTAAGTGTTCAAAGATGATGAGAAAATCCTTGAGTTCTTGCATTGCGAGAAGACATTCAAGAGTGCAGTAATTGATGAAAAGGAGAATGACAAGCTTATGAATGAGAGGGAAGATGAGGAAAAGGATCAGCCCAATGTGATTCCAAAATTAGTTGTTAAGATGGAGCACTTGTATGACTTGCATGATAAATTCAAGAAACTGACTAATTACAAAACACATTGCTCGTCCATGAAGTATGAAACGGTCAACCTTGGGACCAAAGAAGACCCAAAAGATGTCAATTTGGGCCTTGGGCACTCTCCGCAAGAAAAGGCTGTGTTTGTCAAGCTATTTAAAGAATACAAGGATGTCTTTGCATGGACATACGAATACCTAAAGACCTTTGATACTAGTGTTATGCAGCATGTGATCCCTTTGGAAAAGGAGGCCAAGCCCTACCAACAAAAGCTGTGTAAGATGCATCCAAGCCTAGAACCATTGGTGAAGAAAGAACTAAACAAGATTCTGGATGCTAAAATCATCTTCCCGGTCAGACACACCCATTGGGTAACCAATCTTGTGCTAGTAAGAAAGAAAAATGGAGACATCAGGCTGTGTATTGATTTCAGAAACCTAAACAAAGCATCTCAAAAGGATAACTATCCTGTCCCTTCTATGGAACACATCCTTCAGTGTGTTTCTAGGTCTGAAATGTTGTCCCTATTACATGGGTTTTCAGGATATAATTAAGTATTGGTATCTCATGGGGATCAGCTTAAGACAATCTTCAACACCAAATGGGGCACCTACGCATATCATAAAATGCGTTTTGGGCTTATTAATGCGGGCGCCACATTCCAGAGAGCTATGGACATAGCTTTCCGAGGGTTGATGAACATATCAATAGTGGTTTACATGGATGAAATCACTGTGTATTCATATCACAGAAGGGATCATATTTATCACTTGAGATAGATTTTCGAAAGATGCTGAAGGTATGGAATTTCATTGAATCCCAAGAAGAGCATATTTACAGTCACAAAGGGGAAAATACTGGGTCATATCCTCTCTAAAGATGGGATTGTTATTGATCCTGAAAGAATACAAACCATCATGAGAATACAACCCCTTGCCAATAAAAAAATCTATGCAATCTTTCTTCGGGATGCACTAGCACTTGAAACATCAACGATTCAACCTAGCCCCAAGTCCCAAGAATCTTCGAAATCAAGAATGGACGACTCAGGAATAGTTTTATTGCAAATTTTACCTATGGAATCCACACCTTCAGATCCAACTTAGGTAATAGGTGGTCTGAGAAAAATTATAACTACAAACACAGGTTTTTCAACAACTGGATCTGAAGATGCAAGCAACCACGAAGTGGAAGGCATGGCAAAGAGATGGGTTCCCCACTCCAAGAGGGAGCTGAGAGAGAACGAGGAAAAAACCAATAAAATATTAGGGAGCCAACCTCAAATTTCATATGTTTCGAAGGGGTTTGGGTTAGGTTCTAAAGGAGGAACGAGACATGTAGATGGAGGGAGAAAAGCTCATTCCCTTGTCAAAAATGATGAAGTTGATATATTGGAATGTAAGGGCATGGGCGACCCCAAAAAATCCCTTACAATAAAGGATTTGATTAAAGCAAAGAAGCCTACAACAATTCTCATACATGAGTCAAAATTAGAATATGTCAAGCTCATGGAAGACTCCGAGGTTTTCTAGAAAGATAGCAGAGGGGTCACTCAAAGTTCAAGGGGATCTTTGGGTAGCCTTGGAACCTTTTGGGATCCAAATTTCTTCACTGTAAAGGAGGCACAATTGTCTGTGAATTGGTTAGCAGTAGAAATGGAAGATAAAGGAAGTGGCAAGAGAGTTAAACTAGTGAATATATACATTCTAGTTACATACAAGGAGAAAGTAGAATTATGGGATAATGTTATCTTATTAAATCAATTATTATGGCATAAAAACTCCATTGTAGGAAGAGACTTCAACACCACCTTGTCTACTCATGAAAAGAAGTGAGGCTAGCTGGTCAGAGATCCTTTTAGGGAGAGACTAGAGGATCTCATGGTAGAATGGGATCTGATAGATGTGAAACCAACGACAGGTAAATTCACTTGGTCAAATAGAAGGTATGGAGAAGCAAACATTGTTGCAAGATTAGATCGTTTCCTAATACATAGTTTGTGGGTTTTATCGGGAAGGGTTACTTCCTCGGCTATTTACCTCTAGGTGAATCGGACCATCAACCAATAGAATTGGTGATTGAGAAAGGAGAAGAGTTGGGCCAAATCCCCTTCAATCTAGGTTGGCTGCGGGAAGGAATGATGGATATTATAATACAAGCATGGTGCAAATCAGTGAAAGGATAGCTAGCCTTTGTATGGGAATAAAAAATGAAGGAGTTTAAATAGGTGTTATGAAAATGGGCAAGAGTTTCCTATGCTCCTCCAAGAAAAAAGAAGGAAACAATTCTTCAGGAAATGAAACAACACACATCAATTATGGAGAACTGTGATATAACAAAAAGTCATATAGAGAGGGAGAAAGAACGAAATATCCAATACTTTCGAGAATTTAGAAAGGAGGAGGAGTATTATCACCTCAAATAAAGAAGCATATGGCTCAAGGCAGGGGATAGGAATACAACCTTCTTGGTTTTTTGGAACAATGATTGTGGTCTGCGGTCGGGCTTTGTGGTCAGGAGGATGATTAGGGCTCTATATTTTTGAAATTTGCAAGGGTATGTGACTGTTTAGTGCACTGTTAGGGTCTAGGCCTATATTACCTGCGGACAAAGGAAACACGCGATAGGGAAATAAAAAACCTTGTCAGGGAAGGCGAAGGACGGGGCATATATTTAGGTCAGTGACTCTAACAGTAGGCGATAGCTCCACAACATCGGAATTATCTCACGAACATTTGTGGAAACGTCATTAAGATGGATTAGGAACTTGTTGACTACTCCACAAACTCAATGGATCATGTGTCGATGTCGTCCGAGGATCCACCTCAACAACTCTCTATGCATTGACCAATGATCTCCTAGGTACCGCTAACCGGGTCGAGCCCTATATTACTAATGTGGAAGATGATGTGACCTCCATCAATACCCTAGGGTTTTCTCACCGTACCTCTTCAATCAGTGGGAATCAACCTTATACTTCCATATTATCAACCCCAACCATCACTATCGATCCCGTCACCATCAAAGCTTTAGATCCCCATTGACCGGGTCCTTAGAGAAAAAGGCGACCCTAACTTGGTTACCTCATGATGTGTCTATCTTTCAACTGCAAAGGCCTAGCCAGCCCTGACAAAAAACTAGCACTTAGGAGGTTTTTTGAAGTTGAGAGGTTGGATGTTATATATATACAAGAGACTCTAGGAGATGGTAATTCTATCAACACCTAAAATCTATCTTACCTGGTTGGACCTTTCATTACCTAGATGTGAGAGGGCAGTCTAGAGGATGTGCTATTGGTTTTAACAAGAGAACAATGAAATTGGAAAACTTTGGGAGGGAAGGAGTCTTGGGTGCAGATGTCATATATGTAGATATCGGTATACCCTTTCGTATGATTAATATATACATACCCTTCCATAACTGCGAATATTTTTGGGGAAACCTAATGTCTGCTTCCATGATGAATAATGATAACATTATCATTGGTGGAGATCTCAACTTCTCCCTGGGTCATGTTGAATCCTGGGGAAACCATGCTCATACTGACCCCCTCACAAAATTTTTTGAACATATATTGGATCATCATAGTTTCTTGAATATAGACATGTCCAAGATTCAATCCACCTCACACAACTGACAGATAGGGGAAGATTCACTTGCCAGGAGACTAGATCGCTTTCTCACAAAGGCACAATTTGTGGATTGTCTGGACAGAACTAGACAATAGGTTGGCTCTGGGGGTATATTTGACCACTCCACCATCTATTTAGAAAATTTTTTCTCTACCTACAAACATCTCCATTTAAATTCAATTCTTCCTGGCTCAAAGAGGAAGCCTTCCAAAAAATTGTAAAGGAGACATGGATACACTGCTATTAGGATAACCAATCCCCACTTGCTGCTGTCATTACAAATAATATGTCTCGCTGTAAACACAAGACGAGGGAATGGTCCAAGGACAAGAAGAAAAGGGACAAAGCCACATTGTTAAGGATTGAAGTTGAACTCGCTGCACTAATGGAATCAAACAACTTTGGATTCCAATTTGTGGAACAAAAAGAGCATTTAACAAGACTGGAAAATGAGAAGATTGGGCTATTAAGACAAAGAGAGGAAGATAGGAGACTAAAAAGCAAAGCCATTTGGCTCCAAGCAGGGGACGGTAATACAAAGTTTTTTCAACAATGTGCGAGGGGGAGAAAGATAACCAATACAATATGGAAATTAAGAGATCAATCCGGAAGGGATGCCTCATCCTTCAGTCAAATGGAAGACATAGGTATTAGACACTTCAGTCATCTATTCAGAGCCCCTAGAGAAGCAACAATATCAGATATTCTTAGCATTTCTAGAATAATGCCTCGATTTTTAGAAGATGAGAACTTGGAGAAATTAAATAATCCGGTCACTATGGGATAAATATAAGTGCTGCTGAAATGGTTCAAAAAGGATATAAGCCCATGCCCGGATGGCTAGCCCATCGAATTATTTATTTCCTTCTTTGAGTTAATTGGAAAGGACCTTCTCTTGATGATTGAAGATTACAAATTATCTAGAAAGATGTATGAAGGCTTTAAGTCCACTTTTATTTCTTTTATTCCCAAATCAGACAACCCCCTGACTTTTGATGATTATAGAACTATCTCCTTATGCAGCTGCATCTACAAAATCATCTCTAAAATCATTGCTAATCACATAAAACCTATTTTATCCCATCATATCTCAAAAGAACAATTTGCTTTTCTCAACCATAGATAGATACATGAAGCCATAGGTACTGCTCAAGAAGGCCTCCACTCCATCAAACTCAAAAACCTCAAAAGCATCATCCTCAAGATTGACCTCTCCAAAGGTTTTGATCGTACCAGCTGGACCTACCTACAACTTATCCTCACCCACATTGGCTCCCCCCACTCATTCATAAACTAGATCATGTGATATATCACATCTGCTTCCTACAACATTCTAATCAATGGAGTTGCTTCAAATTTCTTTCATGCTAAGAGGGGACTCAGACAAGGATTCCCTTTATCTCCCCTACTCTTTCTTCTGATCATGGAAGGATTAAATAGGCTTATTTCCTCTGTTAGATCCATCGGGGATATTCATGGGGTAAAATTGACTTATGTTATTTATATATTGCATCTATTATTTGTTGACAATGTACTCATATTTCTTGATGGATCAATCAAGAAACCACCAAATTCCTGAAAATAGTAACCCTACTCTACAAAGCTACCGGGATGACTGCGAATCAAAACAAATCCTCCACTATGACAATCAATTGCTCCATCAATGAAAGAAGATATGTTATACATCAATTAAAATAGATAAATTTGGACCTGGAGGATGGAATCAACTATCTAGGATATCATTTGAAGCCAAATAATTACCGTATAGCTGATTGGACTTGGCTCATAGCCAAAATTGAACATCACATCAATATATGGCAGTAGCGATGGCTATCTCAAGCAGGCAGAAAGACGTTGTGTATAAATGGAGCGATGAAGCCAAGAAAGCATTTCGACGAATCAAGGAAGCCATCGCGGAAGCTCCTACATTGGTCAGCCCCAATTTCAGCAAGGATTTCTTCTTGTACACTTTTGCTTCTGATGTCTCATATGCTGCAATACTCACTCAGAGAAACAACAAAGACAACGAAGTCCCTATTGCTTATATAAGCTCTAATCTACAAGGGGCAAAACTCAACTACCCAGACATGGAGAAACAAGGCTATGCAGTTTTGAAGGCCGTAAAACATTTCAGCCCTTATTTACTAAAGGCCAAGACCAAAGTCATCGTTCCCCATCTTGTTGTAAGAGCCCTCTTCGTGTAGAAAGAAATGGGTGAATGAAGAGGGAACTGGATAACCACCCTTCAAGAGTTCGACCTAGAGATAAAGCTGACACAGATAGTTCGAGGGCAAGGACTTTGCAGGCTAGCGGTAGAAGCCTTGGCAGAAAAAAAAGGGACATACGAAGAATCAAGAATGCTGGGCATGCAATATGCACAAATGGAACTCAGGGAGGAGCCCTTAAGGAGTAATGAAGCGTTGATGTATGAGCGAGAAGCATCGGAAGCATTTTTAGACCTTAAGTCGTGGTACTACAACATACACTTCTATCTAGTGCAGGGATCGTGTCCTGAACACATGGATGCATCATAGAGGAGAGCACTTAGATTGAAATCCAATATATATCATTTGGCCACCAGCGCCTTATACAGAAAAAATCATGATGGAATCTAGCTGATGTGTTTGGAGAAGGATGATGCCAACCATGTATTTAAAGAAATGCACGATGGCCTAGCAGGTGGTCACTATGGTGAAGAGACCAATACTCACAAAATATTAAGAGTTGGATATTATTGGCCCACAGTGTTCAGAGACTCACATGCCTATGCTCACAAATGCAAGGTGTGCCAAACCGCCGCAGGACGAGAAAGAAAGCCCACTATTCCCCTCATGCCTGTTATGATTTATCGACCATTCCAACAATGGGGCTTAGATGTCATAGGCGAGATCACTCCAAACTCTTCACAGTAGCATAAGTATATGCTCACAGTGACTGATTACTTCACCAGATGGACCGAAGCCATCCCGCTCTGGAAGGTGAACGAAGATGAGGTAATATCTTTCATTGAGAAATTCATTAGCAACAGGTATGGCATCCATGACATCCTCATATTTGATAACGATTCTTACTTTTCATCTCTAAAACTGACTGAGTTTGCTATTGATAAATCAATCCACATAAAGTATGCAACAAACTATTACCCCCAGGGAAATAGAGTTGCAGAGTCTTCAAATAAAAACCTTATCCGCATAATCCGCAAGTCAGTCGCTGACAACCAGAGGAATTGGTACAACACCCTAACGAATGCCCTTTGGGCCGATAGGGTCACCCCTAAAGTGGCCTTAGGAAACTCCCCATACTTCCTCGTCTATGGAAAGGAAGCCATATTTCCTCCAAACGTTACCCTTCCCTCCTTACAGCTCTCTCAAGCTTCAAGAGGAACCCCTTTAGCCTTGCTTCAAGAAAGGATCAACTTAAGAGACAGAGCCATAATTAAATTCAAAAATCACCAAATGATTGTAAAAAAATGGTTTGATCATCATCTGGCAGGAGATAAAGATTTCCAAGTAGGGGAGCTAGTCCTGAAATGGGACAAGTTGAGTGAGCCAAAGGGTAAACACACAAAATTCCAACACCTATGGCTGGGCCCATTCCAAGTTGTTGAAAAAATTGGTCAAGGGACTTACAGGTTGAAAACATTATAGGGAGAGACTGAAAAGCTCCCTATTAATGGCCAACATCTGAAGAGATACTTCCAGTAGCCACCGCATGGTGGTTACCTCCTGAGTAGGTTAGAGTTCATTTCATTTTTCTGTTATCTTAGTTGTATTTCTGTCTTTTCCTTTTGTTTTCTGCAAAGTCTATTTTCCTGCTATTTTGAATCACAGTCCTTTCAGCCAGCTGATTTTGGTCCTCCAGTCTCGTTCTACCTTTCAGATTTTCCCTCATTCACCACATTCAGCCTTTCCCTCCCTCATTAACCTGCTGATGATTCTGTTGTTTCTAAACCCATCATTACCTTGCAAATCAAACAAATTTTCAATCAGCCCATGAGAACTTGAAAATCAGTTGTGGAGTTCAAACTAAAGCCGCTCATTGGCATCTGTTGAGAACTGGGTAAGATCTGTTGATAACCTGGATACCTGGAGCATTCAGTGGCAACTTTATAAAGAAAAAAATGTGTAACTACAGTTGGACTGGCATGGAGGAACGCTGCATTTTTAATAAATCCCACTCAGACCTAGCCTATACTTGCCTGTAAAGTTTGCAGTTATTCTCCATTGGTACCATACACCACACTAAATTGTCCAATACCTGTTATCGACAAGTAAACCTCCTTTCATGGGCTAAGCTCACTGTCATATAACCTGTGGCAAATCCAATTGTGCTCTAGTCCTTGTGCCTGAAACTGAAACTTGTCGATAATCATAGCTGCGTTAACGGTCATGGTAATAATAAAAAGTCTGTCGACAATCTTAACTACGTTAACGGTCATGGTAATAATGAAAGGTCTATAAGAGGTAATGATAGTAATTATTATATTGATATCATTAATAATTATGAGGGCGATTCTAATATTTGTAAGGATATGGGTACTAATAATTATAGGTCTTATGATAAGAACAATAATATTAATATTATTAAGAACGATAATTTTAGTGTTATTAATGGTGACCATAATATCAATCATAGTGATTATTGTTTGAATATTGTTAACAATAACAATTATAATATTATTAACAATAGCAATAATAATGTTATTAACAATAACAATAATAATATTATTAATTATTCATATAATGATGATAACAATATGAATATTAGTAATATTAATAGTAATATTAGTAAGTATAACATGAATAATATGAATAGTAATGATTCTATTAACACTAATAGTATGAATAATATTAGTGCTGATAACAGTTTAGATATTACTAGTAATAATATTTTATTACATGAAGATAAAGATAACAAGGATTTCGATAGCAATGAGGTTTTGAAAGGGGACCCAGTTATTCCTCCCCCTTCTTCCTGGAATAATAAGGTTGTGAACCTTTCTAGTTTTTCTTTCTCTCCCTCTGTTTTTAGTCTTTTAAGCAAGGGTTTAAACTTTGCCCTTGCCCCTAAAAGCATCCCGGTGGATGACATTATTTGCAACGTAGAATACGGGATTAGGGATCTTCCTAAGAATATCAAGGACACTATTAGGCAGGATTGTGCTGTCGTCCTCCGTAAGGCTAAGCCCCCTCGGAAGAACCTCAGCAATGAGGAATTCTCTGCCCTGAAATCCTTAAATCAGAACGAAGATATTGTCGTTCTGAAGGCTGACAAAGGAGGGGCTTCGGTCATCCTTAACAAAGATGATTACCGTAAGAAGATGTTAGATCATCTTCACAATAGTGGCAGTTATAGAAAACTACCCAAGAACCCTCTGAAGAAGATTTCGAGGACCGTGGCTCTTGCCATCAAGTCTAGTAACTCAGTGAGTTCCCTGGGCCACAAGCTCATTGAGAGCAGTCCCATTACTCCCAGGATCTATGGGTTACCTAATATCCACAAGGAGGGGGCCCCTCTGAGGCCTATCGTCAACACCATTGGTGGTCCAACTTACCTTCTTGCTAAATTACTTGCCCTTAAACTTAAGCCCCTTGTCGGCCGCACTGAGTCCTATGTTAAAGACTCTGCTTCCTTCATTAAGGAGCTTAAGGATATTAGGTTGGACCCTGAGGACGTTCTCGTCAGCTTTGATGTGGTCTCTCTTTATACTTGCATCCCTATAAAGGAGGCCTTGGAAGTGATCTATCGCCTAACAGATCCTGATACTGCGCATCTGGTTGAGATCTGTCTCACTTCCACTTTCTTCTGTTTCGAGGGTGAATTCTTTGAGCAGACTTGTGGTGTTGCCATGGGCTCCCCCCTTTCCCCGATTGTTGCGAATCTTTTTATGGAAGATTTCGAAGCCAAAGCTTTAGCCTCGGCTCGTCTCCTTCCCAAACTTTGGAAAAGGTATGTAGATGAAACTAATGTCATCTGGTCCCATGGCCAAGAGGAGCTTGATCGCTTCTTCAATCACCTCAACAGTCAGTCCTCTGCCATTAAGTTCACCATGGAGAAAGAGGTCGATGGTTGCCTCCCTTTCCTAGATATTCTTATTTCGAGGAATAAGGACGGCTGTCTCTCCCACTCTGTGTTCCGGAAGAAAACACATACTGAGCAGTATCTGCATGCCGATTCCCATCATTTCCCTGCTCAGAAGATAGGTGTCCTTAACACCCTCGCTACTCGAGCCCTCAGGATTTCTGATAATGAGAGCTTTGATAAGGAGAGATCCCATCTCCTTGATGTCTTTGTGGAGAATGGATATAGTAGACGCCTAGGTCAGAAGGCTTTCCTTAAAGCATCTAGGAATGCAGCTATTAAAAAAGAACCTAAGGAACGCCGAATAGGGGTCCACCTTCCCTATGTCCAAGGAACCACGGACACGATTGCTCGAATCCTTAAGAGGTATGATATTCCCTCTTCTTTTAGACCCCTCAACACGATTCGTAATTCCCTCCGATCTGTGAAAGATCTCGTTAACCCCAAGGACATGAAGGGTGTCTACTTGATCCCTTGCTCCTGTGGGACCCCCTACATCGGGGAAACGGGGCGCTCCATCCATCAGAGAATCAGCGAACATGCAGCTGACCTAAGACATGGGAGAACCAAGTCCTCAGCGTTAGCAGAGCATGTGATGAAGACCAAGCATCATGTTTGTATTGAGGAGGCTAAGGTTGTTGCCAAGGTTACCCAGTTCCATCATCGTAAACTCAGGGAAGCTATTGAGATTGAAAGAAGACCTAACAATCTCAATAGAGATGATGGCTGGAAGATCAGTAGGTGTTGGATCCCTGCCCTTTCATCTTAGTTCGCGCCCCCCCCCCTTCATCTTTTTCGCTTTCGTCGTTCCTCTTTCCGGTCCTTCTCCTTCTATGTTATATTGTTCCTTTCCCGCCCTTGCCGGGTTGATATTGGTATTCATAATCTTAACAATTTTTTTTTTTTTTTTTTAATCTATTAACGAATACATATTATTATTATTATTATTTATTTATTATTATTATTATTATTTTTATTTATTTATTTATTATTTATTATTATTATTTTTATTTATTTATTTATTTTTTTCGTAAGTAGCCTCTATTTATTATTATTATTTTATATAGTATACTATGTCTTTCATAACTAATCTATATTATTTTATATCTTAATTTATTTATTGTTTTTCGTAACTAACTTTTATATAATGTTATTTTACAATTTATATATTAACGAATATATATTATTTTCATTTTTATTTTTAGTATTTCTTTAATCTACTTATTTATCTACTAACGAACATGTATTATTATTATTTATTAAATTGCTTATTTTTATTTTTATTTTATTAAACTATTAACTTACATGTACCTTAGGTATATAAATGTTAGGTCTCCATTATAACTATTTCCCATTTAATAAAATTTTTAATTATTAAATTAATAATGTAACCCCATTCTAATATATTTATAGGTATGGTCATTAACTGTCTTCCTCTAAATAATCAATTTGACTTTTTGACTGTCTCTTGGTCAAATCTAGCCGTTGATCTAGATAGCTGTTGGAGGCCCTGCTCAGACTATTTAACTTGCAAAGCTAGATCTGTTTCTTCAACTTGTCCTGAAGATGGGCCACACTTGCTGGCCCGAAACGCGTCGACAAAGATCTCTTTCTATATGTGATTTACGCCGAAGCTCTTCTTACAACTGGAAGGACTTATTTAAAAGAAAATGAAATGTCAAGTCCTTGTGCCAATCTGGAAGGACAGGTTGTTTGGGAAGCCGGTTAGAATAAGGACTATTGCAGGGCTCAGAGTACTGGTTGACACAGCAAGACCAACCTTGCTTAAGCAGTTTAAAAATATGGCATGATCCATGACCACGCCCCATTCAATCATATGAAAATATAACACTGAAATTCCTATACAAAGTGCAGATAAACATATCTACATAAAGAGCTGATGCTAAAACAGGTATTGGCAGAACAATGATGGCCCTAAAAGGATTTTGAAATTTGGAAACACGTAAAGGAAGGTCAATACATCCCATAATACCACCATTGGAGAATGCGTGTCAAAAATCTATCAGTTAGTAGAAGCTATTCGTCTTTATCCCACCTGAAGCAATTAATGTTGAAGTGGAATCCATGCCTATCCATCTGTGCAATTTGTATTTCAAGTTTATCTTAATACCCTGATGTGTTATGGATCCAAGGTTTATTTGGAAATAGAGATAACTAGTTCACCTAGCGGTTCGCCATTTGTTGTGGCCACAACCACCACCCTCTTAAAAACTTGCCCTGGTGGCAATTTTGAATGGGTCCCCTAAAAGTATGATCTTTCATCTCTCCGAATGATATGTGTTAAAATTGGCAACTAGGGCCAAACTCCATGTGGGTCATCTTATTTATGGTAGCTGATATTTTTATTGGATCCCTCTCATCGAGAGGTGTAGGATTGATCTAAAGATCATCCGATTCTGACAAGTATTCATGGAATTATGAATTTATTTGTGTTATAAGACATATTGTCAAGTTGGCCAGCATCTTATGTAGGCTCACAAGCCCAATAGACATGTCTATTCATCATCTACGTTTTATTATAAATAGAAGATGACTTGAATTCATTTTGAGATATCCTCTTTAGGTGATCTCCTCCTCTCCACGTCTTTGGGTTTTTGGTGAAGGAGAGACATGAAAGAGCATACATTGGTCTAGCATGAAGCCCTAATCGCAGATAATGCCCTAGCTGATCCAACGCAGTTCTTGAAGACACTTATATGCAGTTCTTGAAGATACTTATACGATGTTCATGGTGAGACCTTATACACTATACATGGAGACCTTATACTCAATACACAAAGACCTTATTCGTTCTTCATAAATGTTGTTCTTGAAGACATTTATATGCAGGGCAGAGAGACTTCTTACACGAAGTTCATGAAGACATTCATATGGAGTCATGGTGACATTTTATACACTGTTCATGTGATACCTTTATACGTTGTTCATATGACACTTTATTCGCTATTCTTAAAGACATTTATACGCTGAGCACAGAGATATTTATACGCAGTCATAACCGTAGTCAAGCATAGCCGCAGACTCAACATACTTATGTTCTAATGGAAGTATCCTAAGATGAAGAACGCAGAGAAGAATGTATGTGATCTGGGCACATCTATCTCAGATAGACAAGGCATAAATAACTTTGGATAAGGACACAATGAATGAATCATCCCTAGCTTGTTAAGACTCAATAAAGATCACGTTGGTAGCATCATTACAATAATGTAGATCTATGCTAATTCAGTAAGTCTACATGATAATAGAAACCCTTGGCATACGTGCAGTAGTCTTGATGTGCTATGATCACAATAGCTATTAACGTTGATTTTGGTTTTGGTTGGATGAAGAAGATCTTGGTATATAGATCTTGGTGACATACATCTTGTACAACAGTGACTTGAAGTATTAGCTAATGTACCTATATGCAGTGATAGTGATCACCTCTGCGAAGAGTGTCAGTCTCATCAAAGGTAAGAGACAAGGATCATAATCTTACAGTACAGTAAGGTGCAGTTATGATCTCAAGGTACAAAGATCATCTCAGCCTCTAGGAACAGTCATGGTGTATATTCCTCTCATCAAAGCAGTGATGAATGATGATGAATGAAGTAGCATGATGATGAAAGATGCAGCATAGTGGGCATGATAAATAATGAGTAGCATGATGATGAGAGTAGATGAGAGCAACTCTGTCATCAAGGTTCAACACTATGTCACATTGTTATGTGCAGCAAATGGATGAGAGGCAACACTATGATAGGTGAAGGATTCACCTTAGAGAATCAGTTGAAGCAATATGTCTTCAACTGATCTCATGCAGATATCAAAAGTCAAAGTGTTGACTTCTATTGTAAATGTACTATCTCTCTCACTTTCTCTATTGAACTTTGAAGAACATAAAAGAAGAATTGATCAAGGGTTTCCCCACATTGGGGTTTGTCCCTGGCTAGCGCCACATCTTGTGTCCTCTTGTCTTGGCTTGTCTTCTGTAATTTATATTTATGTTCTATCTGCAGTTTACTTTAATGCTGATGTGATTGCTAATCTAGAAAAGACATTGAGCTAACTATGAAAATTGAAATAAATTTCTCTAGCATAGAACATACCTAAAATTAACATGGTATTAGAGCTGAGGTGAAGACAATGCCCAAGCAATAGTGAAAGAGCAATCACCGAAGATAGTTGGAAAAGGACAAAAGGATCAGTGGATTCCTCATCCCTCTTCAAATTCACCAAGGGTGAAGTCGAAGCAGAGAATATTATCAAAATGGCGCAGCGGAATATGGCCTACCTAAAGATCACTTCATTGGAAAACCGGATCTAAGGGTGGAAGGAAAGGCGGATGCCTTGGTTGCAATAAGTTCAGCTATTATGCAAAGGAGTGTCTGAATGGAAGAGACACATCTCTTGATGAAGATAACAATCATTCTAGGGACATCTTCAATGATCAAAGGAATGACACGTAATGCAGGTCATCGTGAAAATGGTCGACTCTTCAAAGAGAGCAAGGAACCCTAGTGCCTCAAGGCACTTCATCGGATAGATGGGTGCACTCTCTAATTTGGTAGAGATGGAAACAATCATGGTATTATACTTGGAGCCGATACCACCTATTCCGGAAAGGGTGTAGGGAATATTACCCCTCAATTGAATGAGGGTAACTCGATTCATTTACAGAATCTCTTTTACGTACCTGATCACACAGAGAACTTGGTGTCCATTTCAATAATGGAAGTCAAAGGTTACAGGGTGGCACTCATCGATGAAAAGGTACGTGTTTGAAAATAGAATTTTCAAATATGTTTTTGAGTTCAAGATTGTATCAACTTGCAGAAAGTCCACTGGGGACCATGTCTATTGATACATAGCACCGAAGGTCTGTGAGTCAGATGGTGACAAGGATTCCTGAATTCAAAAAGAGCATGAAAGTACATGTCTGAGATGTACCAAAGGAAAATCTTACAAGGGGACCATTCTCCTCATGTAGCAGGTCCACAAGTTTGGAACAACTCAAGGAATTTGAGATTCAATCAGGAATCTCATGTATATGGATGGATGAAAGCCCTCTATGGCTTGAAGCAAAACACACTGGGAGTAGTATGAGAGGAGTGAAATCGACCTAAACCATTACCTGAAGGTTGTGGATGATAGACCTCTCATACCGACACCTTATGAGGAAGACCTATTTCTAATAGGTGCAGACCCTCTCATTTGCAGAAGTAAGAGGAAGCTGGATTCCGGATGTGGAATGATAAACTGCAAGCCTATGACTACCTTGAGGATCTTAACTTTCAGAAGTTATATGGTAGTGATGTCAGACCAAATTTGGGAAATGCCTCTGAGTTTCATAAACTCATTCACGTTGATGTTCTTGGTGAACTTCCATCCAGACATATGTTTTGCAATTAGCATGGTGAGCTCATATTTGGTTGAGCCTCACTGGATTGGTGCCAAGAATCTTCTAATATGTCTTCGAGGCACAATCTCTCATGGATTGAGATACACTACCAGAACTATGAAACTACATGATTATTCGAATGCTGACTGAGCAGGCAGTGTGGAGGATCACTAGAGCACTTCTCAGTGCTGGTTCTCTTTGGATTCTACTTTGATATCATGGATGAGCAGGAAGCAGAAGTCGATTGTTATAAGCACCACCGAGACTGGATACATAACTACGAGTATGACCTCATAGGAAGCTGTTTGGCTGAGGAAGCTCTTCAGTGAGCTGTTTGTACACGTGATGAATACCACTGTGATTCTCTGTGACAACCAAAGGTAGGATTCAATTATTGAGGAATCCCGTATTCGATGATTGCTCCAGTAGATAGACATCAGATACTACCCTATCTGCGATATGGTAAGTCAATGAGCAAGGAAGCTCCATTGCTATGAGATGATGTATAGGTTGCTACACTTTGTCAAAGCCCCTGGGGAAAGAACAAATCTGTAACTTGCCTGAACAACTTGGAGTTGTTTAGAGACCCTCTTATAAGGGTCTTGCATGTTGCATGCTTTGAGCTCTGGGGGGTTTTGGGTACTTACTAGAGCAACATATGATGACAGGGGGACTCACCCTCCCCTGGTGGCGCACTATGGAACAGGATGATTAGTTCTCATGTGGGCCAGGATGATTTGTTCTCCGTGGCGACTATGGAATAGGATGATTAGTTCTCCTGTGGGCTAGGATGATTCGTTCTCCTTGGAATCTATGGAACAAGATGATTAGTTCTCCTGTGGGCCTGGACGATGTGTTCTCCATGACGATTGTGGACAGGATGATTTTCTCTCCTGTGGACAAGATGATTCGCTCTCTTGTGGGACAGGATGATTCGTTCTCCTATGGATAGGATGATTCACTCTCCTGCGGACAAGATGATTCACTCTCTTTTGGGATAGGATGATTCACTCTCCTGTGGACGGGATGATTGGTTCTCCTGTCGAGGCATCCTACCCATGCAGTCTGGGACTCATGGGAAGTACCTCTCATCTGATAAATGAGCAGGGAAATGAGGATAGGGACCATAGTAGTACCGATGGACGCATCGTTGTATCTACCGTACTCCCTATGCTAGGATGACCTTCATTGATCTGGGATCAATGATATTGGTCTGGGACCAGTGAGAGTGGTAACCACTATGACACTGACTTCGGGTCAGTAGAGGACTAGTCTGGGACTAGTGGTACACACTCTGAGATTGAATTCGGGTCAGTGGATAATGGTATGGGACATTCTCGATCAATTCTTCTTCTTCATGGTTCAACAGAGAGCAAAGCTAGCAGAGCTGAGCAGAGCTGAGCAGAGTAGATAAGAGAGTAGAGCTAAGCAGAACTAAGAGAGCTGAGCAGAGAGTAGAGCTGAGCAGAGCAGAGCTGAGCTGAGAAGAGCAAAGCAGAGCAGTGCAGGGCACTGCTAGCAGAGATAGTACAGTCGGACATATGGATCAGTGGATGGAGTTCTCCCTAGTTGAGAGGGAGTGTTAAAATTAGCAACTAGGGCCAAACTCCATGTGGGTCATCTTATTTATGGTAGCTGATATTTTTATTGGATCCCTCTCATCAAGAGGTGTAGGATTGATCTAAAGATCATCTGATTCCGACAAGTATTCATGGAGTTATGAATTCGTTTGTGTTATAAGACATATTGTCAAGTCTGCTAGCATCTTATGTAGGCTCAGAAGCCCAATAGACATGTCTATTCATCATCTAAGTTTTAGTATAAATAGAAGAGGACTTGAAGTCATTTTGAGATATCCTCTTCAGGTGATCTCCTCCTCTCCACGTCTTTGGGTTTTTGGTGAAGGAGAGATAGAAAAGAGCATACGTTGGTCTAACATGAAGCCCTAACCACAGATGATGCCCTAGATGATCCAACATAGTTCTTGAAGACACTTATACACAGTTCTTGAAGATACTTATATGATGTTCATGGTGAGACCTTATACGCCGTACATGGAGACCTTATACTCAATACACGGAGACCTTATTTGTTGTTCATATAAGCTATTCTTGAAGACATTTATACGCAAGGCAGAGAGACTCCTTACACGAAGTTCATGAAGACATTCATACACAGTCATGGTGACATTTTATACACTGTTCATGTGATACCTTTATACGCTATTCATATGACACTATATACGTTGTTCTTAAAGACATTTATACACAGAGCACAAAGATATTTATACGCAGTCATAAACGCAGTCAAGCATAGCCACAGACTTAGCATACCTATGTTCTAATGGAAGTATCCTCAGATGAAGAAATCAGAGAAGAATTTATGTGATTCGGGCACATCTATCTTGGATAGACAAGGCATAAATAACTTTGGATAAGGACATAGTGAATGAATCATCCCTGGCTTGTCAATACTCAATAAAGATCACGATGGTAGCATCATTACAATAATGTAGATCTATGCTAATTCAATAAGTCTACACGATAATAGAAACCCTCGGCATACTTGCAGTAGTCTTGATGTGCTATGATCACAACAGCTATAAACGTTGATTTTGGTTTTGATTGGATGAAGACGATCTCAGTGACATACATCTTGTACAACAATGACTTGAAGTATTAGATGATGTACCTATATGCAGTGATAGTGATCACCTCTGCGAAGAGTGTCAGTCTCATCAAAGGTAAGAGACAAGGATCATATTCTTACAGTACAGTAAGTTGCAGTTATGGTCTCAAGGTACAAAGATCATATCAGCCTCTAGGAACAGTCATGGTGTATAATCCTCTCATCAAAGCAGTGATGAATGATGATGAATGAAGCAACATGATGATGAAAGATGCAGCACAGTGGGCATGATAAATAATGAGTAGCATGATGATGAGAGTAGATGAGAGCAACTCTATCATCAAGGTTCAACACTATTTCACATGGTTATGTGCAGCAAATGGACGAGAGGCAACACTAGATAGGTGAAGGAGTCACCTTAGAGAATCAGTTGAAGGAATATGTCTTCAATTGATCTCATGCAGATATCAAAATTCAAAGTGTTGACTTCTATTGTAAATGTACTATCTCTCTCACTTTCTCTGCTGAACTTTGAAGAACATAAAAGAAGAATTGGTCAAGGGTTTCCCCACATTGGGGTTTGTCCCTGGCTAGTGCCACATCTTGTGTCCTCTTGTCTTGGCTTGTCTTCTATGATTTATATTTATGTTCTATCTGCAGTTTACTTTAATGCTGATGTGATTTCTAATCTAGAAAAGACATTGAGCTAACTATGAAAATTGAAATAAATTTCTCTAGCATAGAACATACCTAAAATTAACAATATGTTTCATCCCAATGATTTTAACTCTATGAAGAGCCAAATCTTCTACTAAAAAATGGTTATATCCCCTTAACAAATCCCTCACATACAACCTTGTTTAAGCCCTTCAATCATATGCTCATCAAGATTTGTTTAACTCACAAAACCCCCATCGCATCATTATTCTCGTCATGGCCTTTTATAGCGGAAATGCTCAAAACGTGCATATATTCTCCCTCTTCACTTATCACATATAACCTTGGCACATAACACATACCATAAGGCATCGGACCCAATGACACTATTAACCATACTTCATATACATGTCAGGTTCGAAGCCCCGTCGTATATTGCAATCGACCAAGGTCCAAGGTTTTTATATATATAAGGCGTGCCACTGGCCTCCGAACCCGATGACATTATTAACTGCATTGTATACATTATTGGGTCCGGATCGCCATCGCATATCGCATATCAGCGGAGCTGAGTCCCTATACACAACGTGCACAGCGATATGGCAGACCCACTGAGCTGATCAAATATGATATATATATTTTCAGGTCCGAAGCCCTGTCACATATCACAATCGGCGGAGTCCCAGGCTTGTGCATATTGTGATATGCGATATGTTGAACCTGACGATATTTATAGGCCCCGATATATAAAATTTGAGGTCTGGCCTAAGTGATCGGGGCAGGATTTCCTTTGTTTTCTCGTGTTTTCAAAAATTCTCGATATAACAAAGGGAGCAGGTTTTTAGTGTAAAAGGTAGGCCTGTGGAGTCTCAATAGTGTAATCACACATCGGGGAAGTGGAAGGCATGGGTATTGTGACCCGCGGAGGGGTCGATACCCTATTGTGATTAAAATAAGCCCTCGAAAACCATGCCAAGCCTTGGATTTAGCGAGAAATTATGTGTTGCCTATGTTTTATGCGTAAATCCTTTTCACACTTGTTCCTGTAGTTTTATAAAAGTTAATGAAGGCAGCATTTATGTTTTGTTTGAACATTTCTATTATATTGTTCACAATCATGAAGCTAATGATAACTATCTCTACAGGTGAGAAATAAAGGATGCGGGAGTGGATTCAAAGAGTCATGTATGTAGAAGCATTGTATTTAAAGGTCCGGTCTCAAGCGTTCTGACTCAGAATGCCACGCGTTGCCTGTACATTTCGAAAGCAAAGCTGTCCCGGTTTTCATCATGGGAAGGCGACACATAGTCACCCCTTTTACCAAAATCTTTTCACTTCCTCAAGAAATGAATCGCTCCAACAGATATGCTTTCTACGTGTCAGTAGTTATGCTGACGATCCTATCTCTGTATACTCGATTTGCATATCAAAAACAGTGGGGAAGATGAAGAGGCAGGGTAGACATAGAGTCAAGGGCTTTTGCATAAGTATTACCTACAAAGAGGAGAAGGAGATTTTTGTTTGGAGAAGAACAGTTTGATGTATTGTGAACAAGGAAGACTGTTTGGTCGAAGGAGGAGCCTTTAGTTTCTGTTTTATTTTTCTTTGCTTTGAGGTGTTTTGAAGCAGGGTGTTGCTACTGGCATGAATATAAATGTGATTTGTGCTTATGCATATTGATGGCATATTGTTCATGATTAGTCTTGTTTATTTGAATATGATTCAATTACATGGTTAACTTATGAGCGATCTCTAATTCAAAACCGTATTAAACACTAGTTGCTAGTTTATTTGTATTGAAAGGAATGTGTATTCCTGTATGAGTAATCTGATTGCAATCAAATCTAATACAACCTTGTTCGTCTATGAACTTAGTAATTGATTCTTTGACTTGGAATTTATTCATGGTGTTTAATTATGCTCCTGTAGGATAGACTAGAATAGTTAATTTTAGCATAGGAAAGTAGAAGTAGTGTAGATAGGATTTAATACATAGAGGTTAGCTGTTTTATTTTGTTGATTTAATAGAAGTCTTCCTCCTGGAAGCAGTGTATCAATGCATTTAACAATTTACGGGGTCCCTTAAACCCATTGGAACTAGCCATTCCAAACGAAAGTAGGCCTAATTGGGGCTTGCGATTGGGCTAGTTCCCCTTGTTGGTATAGTGAACATTCGCCATGTCAACAGCAGGATAGTAAACTGGTGAAGGTTCCTATTCCTGTAGGTGTAAAGTTATCTGCTGAACAATGTCCCAAGACATAAGAAGAGAAAGAGGACATGTCCCATGTTCCATATGCAAGTGCAGTTGGTAGCCTGATGTATGTGATGGTCTGTACTAGACCAGACATTGCACGTGTAGTGGGAGTATTGAGCAGGTTTATGTCAAAACTAGGGAAGGAGCATTGGACAACAGTGAAGCGGGTTTTTAGATATTTTTGTGGCACTAGTGATTATGGTTTGTGCTACCAAGGAAGACCAGGATTGGACAGAGTGTTGGATATTTGTGGCTTTGTTGATGCAGACTGGGCTGGAGATCTGGATCAAAGAATATCTACAAGTGGGTATGTGTTTAACCTATTTGGAGGCCTAGTTATTTGGATGAGTAAGAAACAATCTGTAGTGGCACTATCAATGACAGAGGCAGAATACATGGTAGCCACTCATGCAAGAAAGGAAGCAGTTTGGTTGCAGAGATTGTGTTCAAGTATGGAGTTAGTACAGGGAGCTATAAGGATGACAGCTAAAGTGCAATTTTCTTGGCAAAGAACCCTGCATATCATTCAAAGACAAAGCACATTGATTTTCAGTATCACTTTGTGAGGGATATGATAGAAGACAAAAAGGTGTTGCTAGTAAAGGTCGACACTTTGAAGAATATTGCAGATGCATTGACAAAATAGGTGAGCTCTGAGAAGTTCTCTTGGTGTAGAGAAACAATGGGTGTTGCAGGGTTGGATAAATGACTAAGCTCTCTTGTGGCCCCCTGTGGAAAGAAAACAACAAGTAGGAGAATGTTGGGTTGTGTTATATTCTTTCCACAACTGTGTCGATTGTGTAGCGGGGAGGGGGGTGACAGGGGGTTTGAGGGGTGTAGGTAACCCCACTCTATGGGGTTCAGGGCAGCGCCTCAGATTTTTTTTTTTGGGACCATATATTAGGTTGGGCGGACCTACTATGGTTTTGTGCATGATTTTTCGCACATGGTTTTGGACGCGATGGTTTTCAGTCCATGGTTTTGGATGCTTCGGCATGTATAAATATGTATTGTAGCATTGAAAGGAACATAATGAAAAATCAAGTTGGTAGTCCCGGTTTTGGGGTCCAGGGGAAAATCTCTACGTATATGTGTTTTATGTGTTATTCTCTCGCATTGCTTATTTTGTGTGTTTTAGAATTCGTATGCAGGTAATTTTTGTATAGGGTTAAAACCTACATGGTTTAAGCAGCCACAATGTTTATGCATCAATTGCAACGACATGAAGGTGTGTTGTGTTCAAGAGTACACTTGGGCATCGTGAATGGCATGTTAATTGTCAATAGTGAGTGCATCATTTTCAGTGTTGTAGAGGAACAAAACAGGGGCACATAACTGAGGAAAGTGGGGAATGTAGAATCGTTGAGAGTTATAGAGAGCAGTGTTGTAGGTGTGTGACTGAGCTAAGCGTCACTGAGAAAAGGTGCATCTTAGAGTCGAGACCTAAGTTGGTTGATTAGCAGAGAGCACAGTTCGAAGGAGAACTGGGGAGCTGAAGGAAAGGAACTAGTACTAGAACATACCATATTTGTATTTAAATGTATATACATTTGGCTCTATTTTCAATTTGAAAATCGTATGAAGGGTAGAATTGTGGCTAGAGAAGGTAGTAGCCTCCATTCATAAGAGGTTGGTGCTTCTTGGAAGGTAGTGGTTTGCTATCTTAAGGGGGTGGGTGTCTCCTTTGAGTGGGTTCTCACAAACAAATTGATGTAATTAAGTAGGTTCTTAATTTACATCATAACAACAAACATATTGGTGGTTTTCTCCCTTTGGATTTCCACGTAAAAATACTTGTGTCAATATGTGTATGTTTCTCTTGTGATGGGTTATATGTACATGTGAATGTCTTAGCTTGTTGTTCATTTGTATTGTGTATGAATGCTCTCACAGGTAACTAACAATAGAGAAAAGAATTAAATACTTACACGAAGTTTTAAGAACCTCACTATTATTGATTCACCCCCCCAGTGATTCCTTCTTCCAACAAATGATGCACTTTGGCCATTTACTTGTTTTCATTTTGGTGAAAAGATGGATGTATTTTGCAATAGGGAAACAAGATCTAAAAATTTGTAGGGAATTCATCATTTGATCCTTTGCATGAACACTGAGGTGGTGAAGTGTTAAAAGAGGGCCATGTTGACACTTTGTCAGAAAGTAGTCATGTTTACAATCTTTGGTAACAAAATTACAAGACGATTATGATGATGATGAGTATGATCTGAATCTGACTAGTAGATTCAAGAGGACCTATTACCACTTATGTTAGCGAGTCCATCTTATGCCACTTTTGTGAGGAGTCATTTCTTTGTCTTATAAAAAAAGAACATCTTTGTGAGTGAGAGTTCTTTGTAGGAGAATGTCTCTTTGTAGTAGACATTGCCACTTGAGATGAGAGTTCCATCCTTGTGTTGACATATATTTTTCCATGTAGTCATCTTATTTTTCCGAGACTAATGAAGCAACCTCCCCACTATTTACCTAGGGCCCCGAGTCGTAGTCCACAATAGATAAACTCCATTATCACTTCTTGTGTTATGATTGCATCTTGATTATTTACTTCTTGATTATGATGTTGGATTGGTGAAGCATTGCCTAAAGTATGTGCTTGTTCATGTTCACATGCAAATGTAAGTGTCATTTAAAGGTCCTACAATGAATATTTTTGTTTAAGAAAGTATTCATAAAAATTTATGGATTAGGAGTTTGGAAAAGTAACATTTGGGCTATTGAATTGAATGAGGGGATAGGATGGCAGTGGTGTTGTCGGATCACTACCCTCCTTGTTCATGTGCACCTTGATCGGGGATCATTGTTTCCTTTCATGGATTATGTTGTCATAACATGTGTTTTAGACTAACTCGGCCACAATTTCATATTTTCATTGGCGTTTTATTACTTGTGAACAAGATATGTTCTCATGAACAAAGAATTCACTATGAAACATGACTTGTCCAAATTTTAGTTGGCTATGTCAACATTCTTCTATATGATTCCATGGCATATATTCCACAATTAGTATGTATGTTATTTTCTCTTTATATTTCTTGTTGTAATTCAAAAGCATATTTTTCTCATTTTTGTTTAGTTAATGACAATTTGGCATGTTGTACATAAGCTGGTATGTTTTATTTCAAGTGGTACATTATTTTGGGTAGATTTATCATTTTTAGAGTTCATTTTAAGCATGTTATGTTCTCTTAATAGTCATGTTTCCATTTCTATGCATTATTATATGTCCATTACAATTATATATTTCAATTTTTACATTGTATTTGTTGGTTTTATCGTTGTAAGTTAATTCATAGATTCAAAACAAATTTATTTATGTTGTAATCTAAATTTCTCATTAATTAAAGGTTGAAAATGACCCTCTATGCGCATATTTAAAAATGAATCCTTAATTTATCAAACTAATAAAATAAGTTAGTAATTGGTAGGTCTAGTGTTTAATCCAACTTGGGTTTTTATCGCCTCTTTTTCTCCTTAAGATCCCTACAAGGATGTTTTCATGTGTTTTTGCTTGATTTATTTTTTCAAACATCAAAAAAATAAAAGTTTGTCTTCTTCTTTCTTCCTACAAATCATGTTGATTGTGACTATCTAGTCTAATGGAAAAGAAAAGCATTAGATGGATCAAGTCATTATCACTATTGAATGTGAAGATCCTATTGAGAAATATAGGGTATAGAAATTAAAAGATTTATCTTCTTTTAGTAACTGATTGTGAGTGATTTTTACTTCTTTAGATTAGGATCTTCTTTTACTTAGGTTATTAGTGTTCTTCTTCATCAAACAACTCCCAATGCATAAAACATAAAGAGACAAGAGACAGATAATATAGGCTATTAGCCAAGGCCAAAACCTCTCACTCTTTGAGAGGAAAACCCGAACAAATTCTTCTTCTTGTAGAGATTCCAATTTATGAATACCAAGAACAAGACCCATGACCTATTTCCCTCTCCAAGACCAAGACACAAAGCTTCTAAGCTTGGCCCTTTCATTCCTTGAGTTAACGATGGTCAAATTGTTGATTCTTCTTTTTCTTCTTGGCTACTCCTTAGACTTTGGATTCCTGCAATTCTCAGCTTCCTTCAGAACTCAGATTCCTTTCTTAGCTTCCCTTCAGTTCTTAGATTCCTTTCTCAACTTCTTGAATCAGGCCTGTAATATTCAAGACTTAGCTTCAACTTCTAACTCAGTTATATGTTCTGAATTCCTTCGCTCTAGATGGAAGCTTCTATTATGGTAATACAACTTGAGTATCACCCGAAATTTCTTTGTGGCTGACTTGTAATAACACATCCTCTTCTATGGCCCCTAAACCTTGCAAGTGTGAAGAGTATCCACCCAAAATAGATCAGAAATAACCTCGGTTATGTTCTCCCTTCCTTCGCTTGGTGATAGGATGACTTCTTGATGAACCTCACCCTTTCTTTTTGGCTTCATACGTTGACCAAATTGTCTCTGAAATTATGTCTTTGAAATAGGGTCGAGCTACCCTATTTATAGTTGTTTCCCATGCTAATTAGACGACATGATATGTGGTGAATTGACGTGTCCTTTTATGAAGATATTATTATCCTTTGAAGTCGAATTGTAGGAGGAGACTTTGCTTGGTATTAGAGGGATATTTATACTTATCTAATGACTCATACAAAATGAAGCATGCCCACGAAGGTTCCTTCATTCATGGCATTGACTCTCTTTGACTTTATGACCAATCCTAAAGGCTCACAATGGGAGCCAATACTAAAAATAAAATTCATTTCTCATGAAATTCATGAGATAGGAATTACAAAAGTAATTTTAGTTTTCTTTACATCATTATATAAAATCACATTTACATATGTCATTATGAAGACTGAACCTAGTTACACTTTTCAACACTCCCTCTTAACTATGGAGGTATTCATAATGGCACTTTGTCATTCTGAATTTTAAGAATTTCTCATAAGAAGAGTCAATTTGGTAACTCATCTCTATAACATCATATCAGCTAGCATTGTCACATAGCAAGGCCTTGACTAACAACTCTATCTCTCCACGAGATCTGAGCACAATGATGGCGAGACCAGTGATGTATAAACACCCTCATCATTGTCTCTCTCAGAAAATACCCCACCCAGGTTCTCAGGTTGTGTTCCACCAGGACTATTCTTGTCTTGGATTCCCAGTCCTCAAAGAATATCGGTCCTCAACAACTACTCTTATATTGGATTCCCTAATACATCCTCAAAGAACATTAGATTCCAGATGTTCACCCAATGCTCTATTTTTTCTTCCCAAGTGAAGATAAGAATGATGTGTCTATCTCTCCCTTTTAATTAGGAGTCATCATTGAGGCCTAGCACAACAAGATAAACCAAAGGCCCTAAAGTGGTTGATGATGGAGGAGTCACCTAAAAGTTTAGATGAAACAAGAGTTGCAGGGGCATGTTGACATGTAGACGTAAGATAGAAAATATTCCATTGCAGGGGTCGTGAGAATATTTCATCGTCTATCAAAAGCGAATGGGAAAACACTATGTGTAAAAATAAATAATTTATATAAAATTTCCACATGTCAGTATACAAATCCTTTACAATCTCTAGGGTATGATTGGTCATCAATCTGGTTATGAGTCGTTTCATCGCAGGTGACGAGATGCTAAGCACAGAGCACAATTTCCATCAAATGACAAGGCGTGGTTTGGAAAGGAAATGTTTCATAGATAACCTCTGCATGAAGCCAACGAAATGCTTTTCTATTTCATAGATGACATATAAACATATTAATTTACTGGCCAACATTTATTTTTGATTTATTAAACAGTGTTATTAAATTTTTATACTTAATATTAAGTATAATTTATTTTTATATTTATTATTAAAAAGGGGTGGACTGAGTTGCAAGTGAATCTATTAATAAATAATCAATATTATTGAAAAGGTGATCACTACTCCATAAAATGAAAGGTGTTGTCTACTAATGCCACAATTTCGTCTAGACGACAAATTTTTTGCTGGAATCTAGTGAATTTGTTTTCAATAAATATGATTGTGGGAATGTTTAAATAGTTTTTTTTCATGGTGGAAATGGATTCAGCACCATCAAGAACCTCTGGAGCGCCTAACATCCTGAAATTTGATAGTTGTAACCTAGATTTTCAAAAATTTCTGCTTGATTTTCTCAAAATCATGTTGGAATTTCTATTGTTTTATGGGAAAAATTGTGGTCTGTTTAGACTACATGAAAAGAAAATGTGCTTAGTACTCCATAAAAAAAACCAACTTCTCTAGATTCTTATGCTACATACTTAGGCTAAATATAGTTATAGAAAAAAATATGATTGGTTAAATAAATTGTCAAATGCAAAAATTTGCTTTGATGAAATCATGTGAGATATTCAAATAATTTATTATCTATGTGTTTCTATTATATATCAATAGCTTATTTGCGATATAGATACTTTCTTTTGTCTTTTTTTAATTATATGTAATATGATAAGTAATTTTATTATATTTTATATTTGATGTATTTTTATATTAATTTGAAAAACTATATACGAAAAGAGATGAGGAAAATTTAAATAAATATACTTATATATAGGATAAAAGAATATAAATAAAAGGAGAAAGAAAAAAAGGAAAGGAATCATTTTATTTTCTCAAAATTTATGAGTAATATATAGTAGATGTATAAAATTGGTTTTTCTCCCGCTCTACAACTCCCCTTTGCTCCCGCTCTGCAACCTTCATCGTGGCTAATGGTCAGCTAGGAGTGGAATCCTGCCCCTCTCGCTTCTCCTCCACCCGATGTGATCACAACAACCTTTTAGGAATTGATCACTTCCATGCCAAAAAAGAAAAAGCTAAAGGAAAGCAACTCAAAATTTGTTAAAAAAACTGATAACATTCCTATAGTCTTGTTCCCTTCCACCTTCTATCATTCCATAATAGCCTATACTGATTGGGAAGTTTATAGGCATGTCGTCATATCCAAAATCTATTGAACAATGGGCTGCAAAGAACTAGAGAGAAATTATGAAGGTGGCATGAGGATTTTCGTAGTAGGAAACAAATACTTCAAATTTTTGTTTTAGACCAGTGATGACAAGGAGATAATATTTAGAAATGGGCCTTACTTCTTTGGGGAGAGGGGAATGTATTTGAATTGATGGACAATAGATTTCGATCTGGCGGAAGATAATCCTATGGTAGTACCTGTTTGGGTGAAACTGTCGAGACTCCCTCTCCTATGTTGGGGAGACAATTGCCTTTGGGAAATTGGAAACGAAGGAGGAAGATACATTGACAAAGAAAAACCTAAAGGAGGGAAGTTTGTTTGTGCAAGAATATGGGTCAAGGTGGATCTAGAGAAGGGCCTCCCTGTAGAGATCCTTTTAATGATGGGAGAATGGAAGGATGTCGAAATCTTGGATTATGATTAGCTTCCTTTCGAGCTTCAATACTGCCACGAGTATGGACATTTCGTCAGGGATTGTAAGAAGGCCAAGTAGGGGGAAGCAACACAGACCCATAATGAAGAGCAATGGAAAATGCAAAGGAGGATTGGAAACATGCAATGACAAGCTTGAAATAACCAAGTTTCTCTAAACCACGATGCAACCACCTCCTCAAAAAACCCCTTTAAGGTGTTATAGGAAACATGAGGAAAACAAACAAAGGAAGAAAACAAGCCTCTTGAGATGTCAAGTGAGGAAGAAAGAGATGAAGATATTCAAGAGGAAGGAGAGATCCTGGAGCCACCAGAAGGAAGGGAGGAAAGGGATGCACTAGCACTTGAAACATCAACGGTTCAACCTAGCCCCAAGTCCCAAGAATCTTCGAAATCAAGAATGGACGACTCAGGAATAGTTTTATTGCAAATTTGACCTATGGAATCCACACCTTCAGATCCAACTTAGGTAATAGGTGGTCTGAGAAAAATTATAACTACAAACACAGGTTTTTCAACAACTGGATCTGAAGATGCAAGCAACCACGAAGTGGAAGGCATGGCAAAGAGATGGGTTCCCCACTCCAAGAGGGAGCTGAGAGAGAACGAGGAAAAAACCAATAAAATATTAGGGAGCCAACCTCAAATTTCATATGTTTCGAAGGGGTTTGGGTTAGGTTCTAAAGGAGGAACGAGACATGTAGATGGAGGGAGAAAAGCTCATTCCCTTGTCAAAAATGATGAAGTTGATATATTGGAATGTAAGGGCATGGGCGACCCCAAAAAATCCCTTACAATAAAGGATTTGATTAAAGCAAAGAAGCCTACAACAATTCTCATACATGAGTCAAAATTAGAATATGTCAAGCTCATGGAAGACTCCGAGGTTTTCTAGAAAGATAGCAGAGGGGTCACTCAAAGTTCAAGGGGATCTTTGGGTAGCCTTGGAACCTTTTGGGATCCAAATTTCTTCACTGTAAAGGAGGCACAATTGTCTGTGAATTGGTTAGCAGTAGAAATGGAAGATAAAGGAAGTGGCAAGAGAGTTAAACTAGTGAATATATACATTCTAGTTACATACAAGGAGAAAGTAGAATTATGGGATAATGTTATCTTATTAAATCAATTATTATGGCATAAAAACTCCATTGTAGGAAGAGACTTCAACACCACCTTGTCTACTCATGAAAAGAAGTGAGGCTAGCTGGTCAGAGATCCTTTTAGGGAGAGACTAGAGGATCTCATGGTAGAATGGGATCTGATAGATGTGAAACCAACGACAGGTAAATTCACTTGGTCAAATAGAAGGTATGGAGAAGCAAACATTGTTGCAAGATTAGATCGTTTCCTAATACATAGTTTGTGGGTTTTATTGGGAAGGGTTACTTCCTCGGCTATTTACCTCTAGGTGAATCGGACCATCAACCAATAGAATTGGTGATTGAGAAAGGAGAAGAGTTGGGCCAAATCCCCTTCAATCTAGGTTGGCTGCGGGAAGGAATGATGGATATTATAATACAAGCATGGTGCAAATCAGTGAAAGGATAGCTAGCCTTTGTATGGGAATAAAAAATGAAGGAGTTTAAATAGGTGTTATGAAAATGGGCAAGAGTTTCCTATGCTCCTCCAAGAAAAAAGAAGGAAACAATTCTTCAGGAAATGAAACAACACACATCAATTATGGAGAACTGTGATATAACAGAAAGTCATATAGAGAGGGAGAAAGAACGAAATATCCAATACTTTCGAGAATTTAGAAAGGAGGAGGAGTATTATCACCTCAAATAAAGAAGCATATGGCTCAAGGCAGGGGATAGGAATACAACCTTCTTGGTTTTTTGGAACAATGATTGTGGTCTGCGGTCGGGCTTTGTGGTCAGGAGGATGATTAGGGCTCTATATTTTTGAAATTTGCAAGGGTATGTGACTGTTTAGTGCACTGTTAGGGTCTAGGCCTATATTACCTGCGGACAAAGGAAACACGCGATAGGGAAATAAAAAACCTTGTCAGGGAAGGCGAAGGACGGGGCATATATTTAGGTCAGTGACTCTAACAGTAGGCGATAGCTCCACAACATCGGAATTATCTCACGAACATTTGTGGAAACGTCATTAAGATGGATTAGGAACTTGTTGACTACTCCACAAACTCAATGGATCATGTGTCGATGTCGTCCGAGGATCCACCTCAACAACTCTCTATGCATTGACCAATGATCTCCTAGGTACCGCTAACCGGGTCGAGCCCTATATTACTAATGTGGAAGATGATGTGACCTCCATCAATACCCTAGGGTTTTCTCACCGTACCTCTTCAATCAGTGGGAATCAACCTTATACTTCCATATTATCAACCCCAACCATCACTATCGATCCCGTCACCATCAAAGCTTTAGATCCCCATTGACCGGGTCCTTAGAGAAAAAGGCGACCCTAACTTGGTTACCTCATGATGTGTCTATCTTTCAACTGCAAAGGCCTAGCCAGCCCTAACAAAAAACTAGCACTTAGGAGGTTTTTTGAAGTTGAGAGGTTGGATGTTATATATATACAAGAGACTCTAGGAGATGGTAATTCTATCAACACCTAAAATCTATCTTACCTGGTTGGACCTTTCATTACCTAGATGTGAGAGGGCAGTCTAGAGGATGTGCTATTGGTTTTAACAAGAGAACAATGAAATTGGAAAACTTTGGGAGGGAAGGAGTCTTGGGTGCAGATGTCATATATGTAGATATCGGTATACCCTTTCGTATGATTAATATATACATACCCTTCCATAACTGCGAATATTTTTGGGAAAACCTAATGTCTGCTTCCATGATGAATAATGATAACATTATCATTGGTGGAGATCTCAACTTCTCCTTGGGTCATGTTGAATCCTGGGGAAACCATGCTCATACTGACCCCCTCACAAATTTTTTTGAACATATATTGGATCATCATAGTTTCTTGAATATAGACATGTCCAAGATTCAATCCACCTCACACAACTGACAGATAGGGGAAGATTCACTTGCCAGGAGACTAGATCGCTTTCTCACAAAGGCACAATTTGTGGATTGTCTGGACAGAACTAGACAATAGGTTGGCTCTGGGGGTATATTTGACCACTCCACCATCTATTTAGAAATTTTTTTCTCTACCTACAAACATCTCCATTTAAATTCAATTCTTCCTGGCTCAAAGAGGAAGCCTTCCAAAAAATTGTAAAGGAGACATGGATACACTGCTATTAGGATAACCAATCCCCACTTGCTGCTGTCATTACAAATAATATGTCTCGCTGTAAACACAAGACGAGGGAATGGTCCAAGGACAAGAAGAAAAGGGACAAAGCCACATTGTTAAGGATTGAAGTTGAACTCGCTGCACTAATGGAATCAGACAACTTTGGATTCCAATTTGTGGAACAAAAAGAGCATTTAACAGGACTGGAAAATGAGAAGATTGGGCTATTAAGACAAAGAGAGGAAGATAGGAGACTAAAAAGCAAAGCCATTTGGCTCCAAGCAGGGGACGGTAATACAAAGTTTTTTCAACAATGTGCGAGGGGGAGAAAGATAACCAATACAATATGGAAATTAAGAGATCAATCCGGAAGGGATGCCTCATCCTTCAGTCAAATGGAAGACATAGGTATTAGACACTTCAGTCATCTATTCAGAGCCCCTAGAGAAGCAACAATATCATATATTCTTAGCATTTCTAGAATAATGCCTCGATTTTTAGAAGATGAGAACTTGGAGAAATTAAATAATCCGGTCACTATGGGATAAATATAAGTGCTGCTGAAATGGTTCAAAAAGGATATAAGCCCATGCCCGGATGGCTGGCCCATCGAATTATTTATTTCCTTCTTTGAGTTAATTGGAAAGGACCTTCTCTTGATGATTGAAGATTACAAATTATCTAGAAAGATGTATGAAGGCTTTAAGTCCACTTTTATTTCTTTTATTCCCAAATCAGACAACCCCCTGACTTTTGATGATTATTGACCTATCTCCTTATGCAACTGCATCTACAAAATCATCTCTAAAATCATTGCTAATCACATAAAACCTATTTTATCCCATCATATCTCAAAAGAACAATTTGCTTTCCTCAACCATAGACAGATACATGAAGCCATAGGTACTGCTCAAGAAGGCCTCCACTCCATCAAACTCAAAAACCTCAAAAGCATCATCCTCAAGATTGACCTCTCCAAAGCTTTTGATCGTACCAGCTGGACCTACCTACAACTTATCCTCACCCACATTGGCTTCCCCCACTCATTCATAAACTAGATCATGTGATGTATCACATCTGCTTCCTACAACATTCTCATCAATGGAGTTGCTTCAAATTTCTTTCATGCTAAGAGGGGACTCAGACAAGGATTCCCTTTATCTCCCCTACTCTTTCTTCTGATCATGGAAGGATTAAGTAGGCTTATTTCCTCTGTTAGATCAATCGGGGATATTCATGGGGTAAAATTGACTGATGCTATCTATATATTGCATCTATTATTTGTTGACAATGTACTCATATTTCTTGATGGATCAATCAGAGAAACCACCAAATTCCTGAAAATAGTAACCCTACTCTACAAAGCTACCGGGATGACTGCGAATCAAAACAAATCCTCCACTATGACAATCAATTGCTCCATCAATGAAAGAAGATATGTTATACATCAATTAAAATAGATAAATTTGGACCTGGAGGATGGAATCAACTATCTAGGATATCATTTGAAGCCAAATAATTACCGTATAGCTGATTGGACTTGGCTCATAGCCAAAATTGAACATCACATCAATATATGGCAGTAGCGATGGCTATCTCAAGCAGGCAGATTAGTGCTCATTAAATTTTTATTAGAAGCCATACTAGTTTACTGGATGGCACTAGCTTGGATCCCTAAAGGTATCACTGACATAATACAAAAAAATTGTCGAAGATTCTTATGGAGAGGAAATTATGATGGCATGGCTTTTTCTTGGGTCAAATGGGATCATATTGCAAAACCCAAAAAGTGGGGTGGTTGAGGATTAAAGGATTTAAACTATTTCTCAAAACTACTTGCGGCTAAAATGGGTTGGAAAATACTCACCACCACCAGTTTATGGAAAGAGGTGGTATATCACAAGTACATCCATCCCCAATCGATACTTGAATGGATCTGAAACCCGATCAGGAATAGACATGGGGTCTCCACTATCTGGAGAGAAATCACACATTACATATCAATCATTAAAAAAGGATTGGCATGGAGCATCGACTCTGGCGAAAAAGTTTGTATTGGCCAAGATTCTTGGTCGGGATGTAGGAATGCCCACCTTCTACCGATCAAACTTAGGTAATTCCTCGAATCAGCAGACATAAAATATCTATCCCAAATTGTTGATGAAGAAAACACAACTTGGCTTTCACAGGCTTGAAAATTGACACATGATCTCATGATCCCTGAAAATTGGAGAAATGATTGGAATAGATATATTGGAGCATTGAAATAATCCCATGTCAGAATTTCAGATCGTGAGGATGAATTAATATGGACTGCTTCTCCTCATGGATGATACACCCCCAAGGAAGGCTGCGCCTTCATTATACTAAGCATGAACCATAGGTGGTCGAGTGGTGGTGGCGACCCCTATAGAAGTTAAAGGCACTGCCCATATCACGACTTTTCATGTGGTGCCTTTTAACAAATAAAGCACCTACAGATGATAACCTTCACAACAGATCCTTTCATGGCCCCTCGCTGCTACCTTTGCAAGGAACAATCTGAATCAATCAATCATCTCTTCCTGATGTGTCCTATAACACATCAGGTATGGAATTAGTTGTACACATCCCTTGATATTAATAACAAATGGCAAGGGGAAAATATCATAATAGCATGGCAATCATGGTGGAGCTCCTCACTATCACTGAAAATCCACAACCTTCCTCTACTAGTTTGTTGGAGCATATGGCTAACTAGGAACAAAATCATATTTCAAGACTTTATCATCCACTGGAATAACATTCGCTCCAATATAGAGGCCCTGTACCAACTAATCCCAGATGAGGAACCAAAATCCTGAACCCGGAACATTACACGTGAAATCATTGATAAATCCTTTCCATGGGAATACTTTAACAGATCTGCACAAGAAATTAGCTATGGGGGAGGAGCTATATTATACCTCACAGACAACCATTACTTCAAACTTAAGATGGGATTTGGTCATGGCACCAACAACTATGTTCAGAACTAAACAACCTCAGATTACTCCTCATTTTTTCACTTAAGAAGAACGGCGACCAGATACAGATCTTTGGAGACTCAAAAATTTTGATCAATTGGTTCAATTCACTTACTCAATGTCACGTGCACACCCTCAAAGGCCTATTGGAAGATAGTATTTCTTTAAAATCACATTTTGATTTAATTGTTTGCTCCCACATCTACAGGGAAAGGAACCATATTTTTGACGGTCTTTCTAAGGAAGCCGCGCAGTAGCCCAGTGGCCAATGGTTAATATTGGAACAGAGGGACCAGGACAGCTACCAGTATTACCACAGATCATTCATTGAGCATACAAGGGTAGCAGAGCCGAATAACCAATCATCTCGATCATCGAAAAATGTTTTTCATAATTTATTTTCTTGCATCAAATAGACCTATACATTGCTCATACATGTATATATTTTTGTTTATTTTTGTTAATTATGGATGATTTTGAACTGATATAATGGGATGGATGGCTTAGTCCATCTATAATACATGCATAATACTTTATGCAATTGATACAACATGTAATTTTCAATATTAATGTAATGAAAATTACGATTTTTTCCTTGGGGGGGTGGGGGAAGGAATACAATCTTCTTCCATAGGAAAAAAAAGGCAAGGGAAGTAAGGAAGAGTCAAGGAAATAGTCTTGGCAGGAAGGAAAGGATCAATTTCTTTCCAGAAATAAAACAAGAAACCTATAATCATTTTCAAGCTCTATAAACATTAGGTGGTGAGATAGACTATTCTAAAGCAGAAGATTTCCTCGCTACATTCCGCCCAAAGGTATCAGAAGAAGAGAATCAAAATATAGTCTGAAATATTGAACAACAAGAATAGGTTCTAGGCACAAGAAGGAGGGTCAAGGTACAAATAATTGCAGAGAGTTTGTAGCCATTTTTCAAGTAGCAAATGGACCCAAAGACTACACCAGACCATCTCCACTGGAAAGTGCTTTGGAAAATATTTCCAATTGTATGTGGAAGTCCATAAATGGATTTTGGGATCAAAAGTTATTGAAAGTCAAAGTAAGGAAATTGAAGTCCTTAGGAGCAGGGAGCAGTAATATCAAAGTCTCAGAACCTTAGAAGGGTTGGAGTCTTGGAACCTCCGAAGGGTCAGAGTTTTGGAACCTTGGAAGTGTCAAAATCTTGGAACCTTAGAAGGTCGGAACCTTGGAGCCTCTAAGTCCTATTTAAAAGAGACCCAAGATGGCATGAAATCGGGGAAGAAGGAAGTCCTAGGAATCTAGGAACCTCAGAAGGTCAGAATCTCGAAACCTTGAAGGTCTATTTAAAAGAAACCCAATATGGCATGGAACCAAGGAAGCAGGCTTGGGACCTCAGAAGGTCAAAACCTTGTACCTTCTTATTAATTGAATTCCTTAAAAGCGTTGGGGTTACTATGAGCAGGGATTTATAAAGGAAATCGCTAGTAAAACCAAGGATCGTGGGACCCTTTCTCTCTCCTTTGGCAAGACACATGGTAGTAGTTGATTGGCTCTAAGGAGTTGATGGTGGAAAATGACATTAGCATGACATGGTTGTCTAAGGGGCACGTAGCAGTTAATTTCAATATTTTTGGGTGGTCTAATGGGGAAAATCTAGGTGACACATGTCGCAACTCAGGAGGAGCCACCTGGGATTAGTGATGTAAGGGTGAAATCACCTCGAAAGCACTTCCCTGTAAGTTTTGAGCAGTGGTCATAGCAAAAACCAAATAGGAGAAGCGTTGGCAGTCCCCACAGGGCATGTCAACTAAGAGGTTGGAAATCTCATAGATTATTATAATTTTATTTTGAGAAAGAGTTGAGATTGGAAGCTTTGGGCATTTTATCGGCCTTTGGCCTTACGATATCAAGAAATAAGAGTATGGAGTGTTAACACATGGATATAGGCCCCCGACGAGATCCTAAAGGGCTTAGCACCTAAGTGTTATGTCACCAGTCACACCACCTGGTCCTATGGTGGATAACCAATAAGAGGCAATGAAAAAAGGGGCTAGAGTTCAAGCTCAGAGTCTCAAGATCTTGTAAGAGCTTGAGAATCAATATTACTAAAAGTTACGAGATGTGAGGCTTTGGGACTGCAGCACTGAGGTGTACAAAGGATGAATGAGTCGATTGCTAAGAGTAAATGTGTGCATAAGAGTTGGTCACTCGAGTAAATGGCAACTGTCAAGATGGCTGAGTCAAAGAAATAAGGACCACGATTTGCAAGGAATATTGATGGGTAGGTAATCAACTAAATCAAGCCATCTATGATCTCACTGGCACTCTTCATTGAATTAACTACGGAACATAGTTGTATTGTAGTACATGGAACTTTGTGATTAATTTAATAAGCACAAGGAGCCTTATTGAAGTCTGTAGGTTGATGAAGAATTTATTCTCAGTATGGGAGACACTCAAGAGGCCATTCTCTACACTAATTATAATACAATTGTGATTGTTGAAATGTAAAAAAAAACTCAGATGCCCATTCCGTGGTTTAAGCAATTGCATTGTATATGCATCAATTGCAATAACAGGAAGGTGTGTTGTGTTCAGGAGTACACTTGGGCAGCGTGAAGGGTGGTTTAATTGTCAGCAATGAGTGCATCATTTCCAATGTTATAAAGGAACAAAACAAAGGTATGCAGTTGAGCAAAGTGGAGAATGTAGAAGCGTTTACAGTTACAGAAAGCAGTGTTGTATGTGTGTGACTGAGCTAATTATCACTAAGAGAAGATGCATCTTAGAGTCAAGACCTGAGTTGGGTGATTAGTAGAGATAATAGTTAGAAGGAGAATTGGGGAGATGAGGGAAATGATCTGGTGCTGGAATAGACCATATATGTATTTAAATGTATATGCATTTGCCTCTGTTTTCAGTTTGAAAATTGTATGATAGGTAGAAAAGTGGATAGAGTAGGTAGTAGCCTACATTCATAAGAGGTTGGTGCCTCTTGGAAAGTAGTGGCTTACTATCTTAAGGGGTTGGGTGTCTCCTTTGAGTGTGTGCTCGCAAACAAATTGATGTAATTAAGTAGGTGCTTAATTTACATCATAACAACAAAAATATTGGTGGTTTTCTCCCTTTGGGTTTCCATGTAAAAATACATGTGTCAATATGTGTATGTTGCTCTTGTGATGGGTTGTATGTATGTGTGAATGCCTTAGCTTGTTGTTCATTTGTATTGTATATGAATTCTACCACAAGTAACTAACAATAGAGAAAATATTATTTATGGGAAGAAAGAAGCTACTCCATGCCTGCTACTTCGTTTAGTTAGATTATTAAAGTGCCTTGAAAATGTTTCAAAGCAATAAAATATTCCAATAAAGGAATGTACTCATTCCTAAGGAAGGAATGTACCTAAGCTCCCTCTTGGCTTAGGAATTTCCAAATTTCTTCCAAGTAAGAAACTTGTTCCTAGGATTCTTCTTAATTAGGGACCTATAGAAGCTCCTTAGGTGGAGATGATGGGACAACCAACTACTTGAATAAATCCTCTTCACAATGTCATGAATTTCTTTTTGTTATCTTGGAGTCTTCATGTTAGGGACTTCTACATAGGACACCGACCATCCATCACTTTCATCCATGAGTCAGTCATTTTCAGAAAGTGATCCATCGGTCCATATATTTCCTTCCTTCATGCCATGCCGGTATCTTCATGCCATGCTTACTTAAGGATCTGTCATCCTACTACATGTGCATCTGTGGTGGAATACATCCATAGATATTCCCTTGGCATCCTCACATAAACCTATCTAGATAAAAAATAAAGGAATGAACATTTAAAAATCAACATCAAATTTGTGATGGTCTTTCATCATGACTTCTACTAGCTTGCATCAGCATCTTGCATACATTCAACACGTCTCCCAAAAATATATATTGTCAAGGGTCTCTTTACCTTTTAGAGTCCATCAGAGTCTTCATATCTTCCATGGAGATATCCTAGTAAAATATTCTCGATCCTTTTGATGTTGATTTCCTTTTACCATGGTTTCATATTCCATGATCTCTTCCTTCCTTTATACACACATTGCATTCCTAGGAGCTTCCAACCAGAGTTCCTCAATTGTAGTCAACCACCTCATACTTCATATGAGGAAATATTATGTTGATTTCATCTAGTGAATGTGTGACCCATGCATTCTTACATCCCTTTGAGGGAGGAGATTCTTTCTTTTGATCATGCTCGTAATATATAGCATCGGTTCATGATACCTGCAACCATATGACATGAATTCCAAAATATCAAATGTAAGAATACATACCTCATTTTTCCTTTGGGTCATTTAGGCTTCTTGTAGTAGATTCCTTGATTGAAGGATATTTAATCCCTTGATATGCTTCACTTTTATGTCATCATACCATCATCCCATGAATTCCAAAAGTTTGGAATTCTTGATGAAACACTTTCTTCTCATCGTGATAGGTGAACCTTTCAATGAAGATTCCATCAGAGAATATTAAGGATCTAAAGTATCCCCATTAGAAGATGTTTCCTTTTTACAGATGTATGATGAACCTTGTACTAGATGACCTTGCCACTTATGTTCCCAATGATATTCCCAAGAGTTATATCATTGGCTTCCATATATTCTAACCATCTTTCATGCTTCTCTATGATGATGTCCTAAGCTCTTTCTTTTAATGCTTTTATGATGCCATGATGAATCCCATCATTTTTCTTAGTGAATAATGATAGCCATATCTTACAATAGAATACTTAGAAACTTGAGAAGAACTTGGGTGAGGAAAATTGTCTCAATCATAATAGAGATCTCATACTTCCTCATTCTTGGATTTCTTCTTCTCATCTTCCTCCACTTCTTTGGTGATATGGGCTTCTTCTCTTTCTCTTTTGTTATTGTCCTTATTGATCTTAGGACAATTTATTTTGTAGTGCCCATATTCATGACACCCATATCATTGAACCTTAGACATGTCCCTTTTCCTTTTCCAAGAACCAGACTTTCCAAATATTCCCTTTCTTCTTATCATTGTAGCATAAGCTTGACTTTGCTCACATGCTCCCACATCAGATTTGGCCTCTAGTCTATATTCTTCAATCTTGCATAGTGACCATAAATATTGGAATGGAGTAGCCTCTTTCTTCCCATAAATACTTGAAGTAAAGTTACTCCACTCCTCCAGTAGTGCATTTAATACAATTGTAGTCATTTCTCTATCAGACATGACTTCTCCCAGATCTTGTAGTTGATCTCGGATTTCAAATCTCATAAAGTATGAGGCTATTCCATATTTCCTTGACATCTTCAACTTATATATTTCTTGCCTTAATGATATGACTTCTCTAGAAATGCTTACATAATACAATTCTACCAATTTGTCATATATTTTTTTTCAAGTTTTGAGTTTAGATACATATGGGATGAGGGGATCCTTGATGGATTCTATGAGAATCCTTTAAGCCCTAACTTCCCCTTTCATATATTTGGCAAGGGCTTGAGCATATTCCTTCCTTGGGTTAATGATAAAACCTTTGACATGTTCCATAACCTCATTTTCAATGAGATTCAAGTTTGTCCTTTTCTTCCTCTTGGAAATAATACTGACAGGGGGGGTGAATCAGTATTATCACATCAATAAAACTTTTTCATTTCCATATTCAGATTCATATATGCTTCTTCCACAACTTCTTATGATTTAGTTAGTTGATCCTTAATGAGTGCATTAGAACATTATCAACCATATTAACAGTAAACAGGTGCAATAAAATAGAACAAATCATCACACATAAGCCACACACATGAACACCATGATATAAGGTGGAAACCCAATGTGGGAGAAAACCACCTGCTGCAAGTCATCTCAATCTTCTTCTTAATAAGAAAATCCTTTTACAATATTTTTGTACTAGTGCAGTCTTATACCAGTACGCAGGCTTCTACCTGCAGAGAGCTACAACCCCCATAGTTCTTGTACTAGCCGATCCATTTACTAGTACGCAGGCTGCTACCTGCTACAATGCTCCAAAGTTTTCAACTGCTACTGGAAGGGAGCTACCACCCCCGTATCTCTTGTACTAGCTAAGATACTAGTACGTAGGCGCCGGCCTGCAATCTTCTCTCCTCCGGGTACCACGTTTCATACATTTTCAGACTGGATACACCTGAAGCACAACACATAATCTGAAAGGCCACGTTTCATCCAATTTTCATATTGGACCCATAAATATCATTGAAGCACATAATCAATCAATCTTCTGAATCACCCAATCACCAGATCAATACATATACAAGGATAATATGAGTGTTAGCAACCCGATCTAGTCCATTAGATCCATTACTAGATCTCATCCATCAACACAATCAATCAAACTGAATATGTAGAATACTGACACCATTAAACAGTCATCAGAACACATCAACAACCTGAACCACCTGTAAAATTAAACATCATAGCTCAAATGGTATATGCTACTGCAATGAACCAAACCTGCGTACATACGTGCTTTCACCAAAGCCAACCCGCATACAGATCTATAAATATTCAATCATGACTTGCAGCGATTTCAAACTTAAGTTATACCCAGTTCAGATCATTACAAGGTCAGTATACAGATCTAGAATAAGCATAATCAACTATATAGAGATAGTTCATTTCAAACCATTTGATCCCGATCTATCCTTAGATCTTGTTCTCCATCAACCGATGAGATCCCTCTTTAGCTCAGATCCAGATCTGCACCATAACCCAAGCACAGTATTCCAGATCTAGATATTCAATAATTCAGATGATGCTTTGCCAAATGATCTCCTTCCTCTTTTATAGCCTTAGTCCTTTCACAATACCATGGTCCAAAACCATAATAACACAATACCACGGACCCAATACTTGGGATCAACAATTTTGGATGCAATACCACGGACCAAAACCATAGGATCAAAAACTGTCGGAATAATACCATGAACCAACCATGAAAGTGCATCAACACTTTTGGATGCAATACCACGGACCAAAACCATAGGATCAAAAACTGTCGGACTAATACCATGAACCAACCATGAAAGTGCGTGAACTTTTCTCTTGCATGAAGGGAACTTTTCTCTGCATGAAAGTGTGTAAACTTGTCTCTACATGAAATAAACTTTTTCTGCATAAAAGTGCGTGAACATTTCTCTACATGAAATAAACTCTTCTCTGCATAAAAGTGCGTGAACTTTTCTCTACATGAAATAAACTTTTCTCTACATAAAAGTGCGTGAAATTTTCTCTACATGGAATAAACTTTTCTCTGCATAAAAGTGCGTGAACTTTTCTCTACATGGAATAAACTTTTCTCTGCATAAAAGTGCGTGAACTTTTCTCTACATGGAATAAACTTTTCTCTACATAAAAGTGCGTGAACTTTTCTCTACATGAAGGAAACTTTGTTGCATTATAATTTATCAAATAAATTTGCTGCACTATAATTTATCATTTGTGTGATTTGCCATCAAGGACAACACTTGTCTCATAATGCCAACAATCTCCCCCTTTGGACTTGTCATACTGAGAATTGTCATCTGATATCTCTTTCGTAGATTCATCTAGATATATATAAGTGATTTGATCTTCTATGAGTTGTTTGCCATCAAGTACAACACTTGTCTCATAATGCCAACAATCTCCCCGTTTGGACTTGTCATACTGAGAATTGTCATCTGATATCTCTTCCGTAGATTCATCTAGATATATATAAGTGAGTTGATCTTCTATGAGTTGTTTGCCATCAAGTACAACACATGCATCATAATGCCAACAATCTCCCCCTTTGGACTTGATGGCAACAATACCAAATCACTCTCCCCCTTTGACATCAAGGGCAAAGGGTGAACCAAGATATTCTCTTTCCTAGAAAGGCATTCCGTTGTTCATACTCCCCCTGAGTACCTGTTGAAATCTCTGAATGAGCTCCCCCTTTGTATATGCCATGGTGCACCAATCTGTCCATGCTTTTTCTGAGAACATGCTGAAATCTCTGCTCTGTGAAATATGCTTGTTCATGCTCCCCCTAACTGTTAAGCAAGGTCTGCAAAAATATGTTCTACAAGAAGTACATGACTCTATACATCATAAATGACCTTCCTATCACCAAAGACTCATACATACATCTATCTCCCATCACAATGGTGATATACCAAAAGTTTACAAATAACATAAGAGAATAACATCATTCATCCCAGGCATAGTGGGGAAACCAACATAGGCCGTTACATGACCTGAAGAGATCTCATCAAATGACTACAAAAGATAGAAACACACTATTACATCATGAGTCTTGATATGACCTTTACATCGAATGATATACATGACATTTATATAGAGACCAAACACCTAAATAAGATCATGATAAACATCAGCAACGACACTGTATGATCTGCTCCATAGTATCTGTCAACAGAAACTATCATCATATAGGTAAGAACTCGTCATCATCATGTCTCCAACAATGCAACATTGAATAATCATCCATGTATCCAACCAACAATCCTCATCCATATATGTGCCAAGAACAATAGGAATCTTGCATCATAACTGTAATATATGATATTTATGCATATGACGACAACAACATATGAGTGACTCATCATCAAGTAAATAAGATGTGAATTCAAGCTATGTACTTATCCTTATCCTTATGAAGATCACCATGTAAGCACCATTAGAGAATCAACCACAAATCTGATCTAAATATCAACTATGTAACCCCAAGAATCATCTGAACAACTCATAACCATATCATAGCAAGATGAATCATTTATCCATATAAGCATCATCACCAAGGACTATTAACCATAATGCCAACAATGCATTAAGAGCATATGCTCCCCCTAAACCTGTGCCATCTGTCAGATCTGATCATGCATATTAATAAGAAGTATCAAGACATCAACAATATCAAGTTAGAACCAAAATACTTCTAACCATCATATCCACACATCATTAGCAAAATGCAACCATTATTAATTAGAGCAAAACTGATCCTTTTCTTGAATCTGTCCCTACTGCCTTTCTTCAAACAATCATATACGCGACTGTGCAGTAACAAATTCGCGTATATATGCAACTTCCCTTTATCAAGCTTGCGTAGGAGATTGAAGTTTTACACTTTCGGCTCCCTCTGTTATGTCTGTATAATGTGTTGTGCCGCCACTTTCTGACTGAACTTCCTTTTTCTTCCATATCTTCAAGTGTGATGATGTTTTCTCCTTTTGGTGTGATGTCCGTGCTTTGTTCCTGCATTCCTTTGCTATATGTCCAAGCTTGTTACATGCATAACATCTTACATGTTTCATATTCCTTTTGTAGCAATCAGCAGCTTTGTGACCAAACATATTGCAAGCAAAGAAATATCCATTAAAGTACCTTGACTGAGATGATCTGTTTGTTTGATGATCTTGAACCCTTCTTCTTCTACATCTGGCTGCAACATGTCCAAGGTTATGACATACATAACATTCAACATTATTCATAGGAGGAGTAAAAGATTTTCTTTGAAGAATTTCTTTCCTTGGTTGATGATGAGATTGACCTTTCATCTCTCTTATCTCCTTGTTGATCATTTTAGATTTCTCTTTAGAGTTCCTTGCCTCACCTTGTGAACTAGATTCACCTTCAATAGATTCATGAAAGCCAAGACCAATTTTGATAGCAAGAGATCTTTGACTATTAAGAATATCATCCAAGACTTTAGTACTATCTTGAAAAAGTAAGAGCTTATCCTTTTCTTCTAATTTACTTTTCAAGATATTTACCTCAACCTGAAGTTGTTCTTCTTTTTCTAGATATTGCTTCTTCATGTCTTCTTCAGCTTTCCTTTCTTCTTCCAACTGATGCTTTAGCTTGAGAATCTCCTTTTCTTGTTCTTCATTCAGATCCTGTTGCATTTGACGAATTCTGAAGGCACATTCTAGCTGAGATTTTAAGCTGATAACTTCGTTTCCCTGTTTTTCAATATCTTGGACTAGATCTTTATTCTGCTTCTTTGATTCTTCAAGATCTTCCTTTAGAGAGCGGATCGTGGCTTCAAGACTTTCATAGTAACTGGATCTATCTCTGAGTTTCTTGATGGTTGTGTTCTTTTCATTGACTTCATTTCTTAGAGATGTTGCTTCAACTTGCAACTTTTGATATTTCTCCTTGAATAACTCTCGTTGAGCCTTTTGTCTAGTAACAACTTCTTTGAGGGCACCACTCTTTATGTTCAGAAGTCTTTCTTGTTCACTAATTTTGTTTGTCAGCCTGTTAAATTCTACTTCTATTTGATATCCTTCTTCCTCACCCATAAGAGCACATTCAGTTGTTTCGTTATCACTACCATCTTTTCCAAATGGATAGATAGCTGGAACATCAGAGGATATCAAATTCATACCTGATAGTTCATCTTCATTCTGAAATGATTCTGAATCTGAATCTGAACCTGAAGAGCTTCTTATACCTAATCCCCAATTGATTCTCCCACTGTCATAGTTCTTCTGAGATGCCTTCTTCTTCTTATGAGCTTTCTTCTTAAGCTTCTTTCCCATTGTTCCACGGATCTCCTTCAAGCGATCAAGCTTCTACCAAAGGACCTGCTCTGATACCAATTGTTGGAAATAATACTGAGAGGGGGGGGTGAATCAGTATTATCACATAAATAAAACTTTTTCATTTCCATATTCAGATTCATATATGCTACTTCCACAACTTCTTATGATTCAGTTAGTTGATCCTTAATGAGTGCATTAGAACATTATCAACCATATTAACAGTAAACAGGTGCAGTAAAATAGAACAAATCATCACACATAAGCCACACACATGAACACCATGATATAAGGTGGAAACCCAATGTGGGAGAAAACCACCTGCTGCAAGTCATCTCAATCTTCTTCTTAATAAGAAAATCCTTTTACAATATTTCTGTACTGGTGCAGTCTTATACCAGTACGCAGGCTTCTACCTGCAGAGAGCTACAACCCCCATAGTTCTTGTACTAGCCGATCCATTTACTAGTACGCAGGCTGCTACCTGCTACAATGCTCCAAAGTTTTCAACTGCTACTGGAAGGGAGCTACCACCCCCGTAGCTCTTGTACTAGCTAAGATACTAGTACGTAGGCGCCGGCCTACAATCTTCTCTCCTCCGGGTACCACGTTTCATACATTTTCAGACTGGATACACCTGAAGCACAACACATAATCTGAAAGGCCACGTTTCATCCAATTTTCATACTGGACCCATAAATATCATTGAAGCACATAATCAATCAATCTTCTGAATCACCCAATCACCAGATCAATACATATACAAGGATAATATGAGTGTTAGCAAACCGATCTAGTCCATTAGATCCATTACTAGATCTCATCCATCAACACAATCAATCAAACTGAATATGTAGAATACTGACACCATTAAACAGTCATCAGAACACATCAACAACCTGAACCACCTGTAACATTAAACATCATAGCTCAAATGGTATATGCTACTGCAATGAACCAAACCTGCGTACATACGTGCTTTCACCAAAGCCAACCCGCGTACAGATCTATAAATATTCAATCATGACTTGCAACGATTTCAAACTTAAGTTATACCCAGTTCAGATCATTACAAGCGTCAGTATACAGATCTAGAATAAGCATAATCAACTATATAGAGATAGTTCATTTCAAACCATTTGATCCCAATCTATCCTTAGATCTTGTTCTCCATCAACCGATGAGATCCCTCTTTAGCTCAGATCCAGATCTGCACCATAACCCAATCACAGTATTCCAGATCTAGATATTCAATAATTCAGATGATGCTTTGCCAAATGATCTCCTTCCTCTTTTATAGCCTTAGTCCTTTCACAATACCATGGTCCAAAACCATAATAACACAATACCACGGACCCAATACTTGGGATCAACAATTTTGGATGCAATACCACGGACCAAAACCATAGGATCAAAAACTGTCGGAATAATACCATGAACCAACCATGAAAGTGCGTGAGATCAACACTTTCAGATGCAATACCACGGACCAAAACCATAGGATCAATAACTGTCGGACTAATACCATGAACCAACCATGAAAGTGCGTGAACTTTTCTCTTGCATGAAGGGAACTTTTCTCTGCATGAAAGTGCGTAAACTTTTCTCTACATGAAATAAACTTTTTCTGCATAAAAGTGTGTGAACATTTCTCTACATGAAATAAACTCTTCTCTGCATAAAAGCGCGTGAACTTTTCTCTACATGAAATAAACTTTTCTCTGCATAAAAGTGCGTGAACTTTTCTCTACATGGAATAAAATTTTCTCTGCATAAAAGTGCGTGAACGTTTCTCTACATGGAATAAACTTTTCTCTGCATAAAAGTGCGTGAACTTTTCTACATGGAATAAACTTTTCTCTGCATAAAAGTGCGTGAACTTTTCTCTACATGAAGGAAACTTTGTTGCACTATAATTTATCAAATAAATTTGCTGCACTATAATTTATCATTTGTGTGATTTTCCATCAAGGACAACACTTGTCTCATAATGCCAACAATCTCCCCCTTTGGACTTGTCATACTGAGAATTGTCATCTGATATCTCTTCCGTAGATTCATCTAGATATATATAAGTGAGTTGATCTTCTATGAGTTGTTTGCCATCAAGTACAACACTTGTCTCATAATGCCAACAATCTCCCCCTTTGGACTTGTCATACTGAGAATTGTCATCTGATATCTCTTCCGTAGATTCATCTAGATATATATAAGTGAGTTGATCTTCTATGAGTTGTTTGCCATCAAGTACAACACATGCATCATAATGCCAACAATCTCCCCCTTTGGACTTGATGGCAACAATACCAAATCACTCTCCCCCTTTGACATCAAGGGCAAAGGGCGAACCAAGATATTCTCTTTCCTAGAAAGGCATTCCGTTGTTCATACTCCCCCTGAGTACCTGTTGAAATCTCTGAATGAGCTCCCCCTTTGTATATGTCATGGTGCACCAATCTGTCCATGCTTTTTCTGAGAACATGTTGAAATCTCTGCTCTGCTGAAATATGCTTGTTCATGCTCCCCTAGACTGTTAAGCAAGGTCTGCAAAAAGATGTTCTACAAGAAGTACATGACTTTATACATCATAAATGACCTTCCTATCACCAGAGACTCATACATACATCTATCTCCCATCACAATGGTGATATACCAAAAGTTTACAGATAACATAAGAGAATAACATCATTCATCCCAAGCATAGTGGGGAAACCAACATAGGCCGTTACATGACCTGAAGAGATCTCATCAAATGACTACAAAAGATAGAAACACACTATTACATCATGAGTCTTGATATGACCTTTACATCGAATGATATACATGACATTTATATAGAGACCAAACACCTAAATAAGATCATGATAAACATCAGCAACGACACTGTATGATCTGCTCCATAGTATCTGTCAACAACAACTATCATCATATAGGTAAGAACTCGTCATCATCATGTCTCCAACAATGCAACATTGAATAATCATCCATGTATCCAGCCAACAATCCTCATCCATATATGTGCCAAGAACAATAGGAATCCTGCATCATAACTGTAATATATGATCTTTATGCATATGACGACAACAACATATGAGTGACTCATCATCAAGTAAAGAAGATGTGAATTCAAGCTATGTACTTCTCCTTATCCTTATGAAGATCACCATGTAAGCACCATTAGAGAATCAACCACAAATCTGATCTAAATATCAACTATGTAACCTCAAGAATCATCTGAACAACTCATAACCATATCATAGCAAGATGAATCATTTATCCATATAAGCATCATCACCAAGGACTATTAACCATAATGCCAACAATGCATTAAGAGCATATGCTCCCCCTAAACCTGTGCCATCTGTCAGATCTGATCATGCATATTAATAAGAAGTATCAAGACATCAGCAATATCAAGTTAGAACCAAAATACTTCTAACCATCATATCCACACATCATTAGCAAAATGCAACCATTATCAATTAGAGCAAAACTGATCCTTTTCTTGAAACTGTCCCTACTGCCTTTCTTCAAACAATCATATACGCGACTGTGCAGTAACAAATTCGTGTATATATGCAACTTCCCTTTATTAAGCTTGCGTAGGAGATTGAAGTTTTACACTTTCGGCTCCCTCTGTTGTGTCTGTATAATGTGTTGTGCCGCCACTTTCTGACTGAACTTCCTTTTTCTTCCATATCTTCAAGTGTGATGATGTTTTCTCCTTTTGGTGTGATGTCCGTGCTTTGTTCCTGCATTCCTTTGCTATATGTCCAAGCTTGTTACATGCATAACATCTTACATGTTTCATATTCCTTTTGTAGCAATCAGCAGCTTTGTGACCAAACATATTGCAAGCAAAGCAATATCCATTAAAGTACCTTGACTGAGATGATCTGTTTGTTTGATGATCTTGAACCCTTCTTCTTCTACATCTGGCTGCAACATGTCCAAGGTTATGACATACATAACATTCAACATTATTCATAGGAGTAAAAGATTTTCTTTGAAGAATTTCTTTCCTTGGTTGATGATGAGATTGACCTTTCATCTCTCTTATCTCCTTGTTGATCATTTTAGATTTCTCTTTAGAGTTCCTTGCCTCACCTTGTGAACTAGATTCACCTTCAACAGATTCATGAAAGCCAAGACCAGTTTTGATAGCAAGAGATCTTTGACTATTAATAATATCATCCAAGACTTTAGTACTATCTTGAAAACGTAAGAGCTTATCCTTTTCTTCTAATTTACTTTTCAAGATATTTACCTCAACCTGAAGTTGTTCTTCTTTTTCTAGATATTGCTTCTTCATGTCTTCTTCAGATTTCCTTTCTTCTTCCAACTGATGCTTTAGCTTGAGAATCTCCTTTTCTTGTTCTTCATTCAGATCCTGTTGCATTTGACGAATTTTGAAGGCACATTCTAGCTGAGATTTTAAGTTGATAACTTTGTTTCCCTGTTTTTCAATATCTTGGACTAGATCTTTATTCTGCTTCTTTGATTCTTCAAGATCTTCCTTTAGAGAGCGGATTGTGGCTTCAAGACTTTCATAGTAACTGGATCTATCTCTGAGTTTCTTGATGGTTGTGTTCTTTTCATTGACTTCATTTCTTAGAGATGTTGCTTCAACTTGCAACTTTTGATATTTCTCCTTGAATATCTCTCGTTGAGCCTTTTGTCTAGTAACAGCTTCTTTGAGGGCACCACTCTTTATGTTCAAAAGTCTTTCTTGTTCACTAATTTTGTTTGTCAGCCTGTTAAATTCTGCTTCTATTTGATATCCTTCTTCCTCACCCATAAGAGCACATTCAGTTGTTTCTTTATCACTTCCATCTTTTCCAAATGGATAGATAGCTGGAACATCAGAGGATAGCAAATTCATACCTGATAGTTCATCTTCATTCTGAAATGATTCCGAATCTAAATCTGAATCTAAAGAGCTTCTTATACCTAATCCCCAATCGATTCTCCCACTGTCATAGTTCTTCTGAGATGCCTTCTTCTTCTTATGAGCTTTCTTCTTAAGCTTCTTTCCCATTGTTCCAAGGATCTCATTCAAGCGATCAAGCTTCTACCAAAGGACCTACTCTGATACCAATTGTTGGAAATAATACTGAGAGGTGGGGGGGTGAATCAATATTATCACATCAATAAAACTTTTTCATTTCCATATTCAGATTCATATATGCTACTTCCACAACTTCTTATGATTCAGTTAGTTGATTGTTAATGAGTGCATTAGAACATTATCAACCATATTAACAGTAAACAGGTGCAGTAAAATAGAACAAATCATCACACATAAGCCACACACATGAACACCATGATATAAGGTGGAAACCCAATGTGGGAGAAAACCACCTGCTGCAAGTCATCTCAATCTTCTTCTTAATAAGAAAATCCTTTTACAATATTTCTGTACTGGTGCAGTCTTATACCAGTACGCAGGCTTCTACCTGCAGAGAGCTACAACCCCCATAGTTCTTGTACTAGCCGATCCATTTACTAGTACGCAGGCTGCTACCTGCTACAATGCTCCAAAGTTTTCAACTGCTACTGGAAGGGAGCTACCACCCCCGCAGCTCTTGTACTAGCTAAGATACTAGTACGTAGGCGCCGACCTACAATCTTCTCTCCTCCGGGTACCACGTTTCATACATTTTCATACTGGATACACCTGAAGCACAACACATAATCTGAAAGGCCACGTTTCATCCAATTTTCATACTGGACTCATAAATATCATTGAATCACATAATCAATCAATCTTCTGAATCACCCAATCACCAGATCAATACATATACAAGGATAATATGAGTGTTAGCAACCCGATCTAGTCCATTAGATCCATTACTAGATCTCATCCGTCAACACAATCAATCAAACTGAATATGTAGAATACTGACACCATTAAACAGTCATCATAACACATCAACAACCTGAACCACCTGTAACATTAAACATCATAGCTCAAATGGTATATGCTACTGCAATGAACCAAACCTGCGTACATACGTGCTTTCACCAAAACCAACCCGCGTATAGATCTATAAATATTCAATCATGACTTGCAGCGATTTCAAACTTAAGTTATACCCAGTTCAGATCATTACAAGCGTCAGTATACAGATCTAGAATAAGCATAATCAACTATATAGAGATAGTTCATTTCAAACCATTTGATCCTGATCTATCCTTAGATCTTGTTCTCCATCAACCGATGAGATCCCTCTTTAGCTCAGATCCAGATCTGCACCATAACCCAATCACAATATTCCAGATCTAGATATTCAATAATTCAGATGATGCTTTGCCAAATGATCTCCTTCCTCTTTTATAGCCTTAGTCCTTTCACAATACCATGGTCCAAAACCATAATAACACAATACCACAGACCCAATACTTGGGATCAACAATTTTGGATGCAATACCACGGACCAAAACCATAGGATCAAAAACTGTCGGAATAATACCATGAACCAACCATGAAAGTGCGTGAGATCAACACTTTCGGATGCAATACCACGGACCAAAACCATAGGATCAAAAACTGTCGGACTAATACCATGAACCAACCATGAAAGTGCGTGAACTTTTCTCTTGCATGAAGGGAACTTTTCTCTGCATGAAAGTGCGTAAACTTTTCTCTACATGAAATAAACTTTTTCTGCATAAAAGTGCGTGAACATTTCTCTACATGAAATAAACTCTTCTCTGCATAAAAGTGCGTGAACTTTTCTCTACATGGAATAAAATTTTCTCTGCATAAAAGTGCGTGAACTTTTCTCTACATGGAATAAACTTTTCTTTGCATAAAAGTGAGTGAACTTTTCTCTACATGAAATAAACTTTTCTCTACATAAAAGTGCGTGAACTTTTCTCTACATGAAGGAAACTTTGTTGCACTATAATTTATCAAATAAATTTGCTGCACTATAATTTATCATTTGTGTGATTTGCCATCAAGGACAACACTTGTCTCATAATGCCAACAATCTCCCCCTTTGGACTTGTCATACTGATAATTGTCATCTGATATCTCTTCTGTAGATTCATCTAGATATATATAAGTGAGTTGATCTTCTATGAGTTGTTTGCCATCAAGTACAACACTTGTCTCATAATGCCAACAATCGCCCCCTTTGGACTTGTCATACTGAGAATTGTCATCTGATATCTCTTCCGTAGATTCATCTAGATATATATAAGTGAGTTGATCTTCTATGAGTTGTTTGCCATCAAGTACAACACATGCATCATAATGCCAACACTTCCATGCAAGATAGTTTGAAGCCCCAACCAATTTGTTGTTTTCCTTGCAAAAAGACATTTTGATAGATTTAGACGTGGACATAAATATACTTACTTGATAGGATGCCCCTTATTCTTTTTGCGTCCTTGATGTTGATGATGATATAGAGGATAGAATATTTCTCCTTGATGAAGGTAGTTTTCTTCAAGAATAATCCTTGATCCCACAGAGAGTGAGATGACACCATATTTTTTATCTAGCTTCATTTGGATGAATAGTTTTCAAAACACTTTAACTTGAGTAGATGTAGGGTTTTGTCCTTCTCCCTCTTGATGATGATCCCAATACTACTTTGTAGACTTCTTTGATTTTCGGTTATGATGCTTCCTTTGACTTCAAGATGATCTTTGCTTTGATGCCTTCCTTGAGATTTGATCCTTGAGTGTCCCTTGATGAGATGCCCTTCCTTCGATTAGTCACGTTAGCTTTGATACGATGTTGAGAAATATAGGGCATAGAAATTAAGTGATTTATATTATTTTAGTAACTAGTGAGTGATTTTTACTTCTTTGGATTAGGATCTTATTTTACATAGGTTATTAGAGTTCTTCTTCATCAAACAGCTACCAATGCATAAACCATAAAGAGACAAGAGACACAAAATATAGGCTATCATCTAGGGCCAAAACCTCTTACTCTTTGTGAGGAAAAATGTTTCCTTCCTTGAGTCAATGATAGTCAAAATGTTGATTCTTATTGTTCTTCTTGTCTATCTTAGACTTCAGCTTCCTACAATTCTCGTCTTCCTTCAGAACTCAGGTTCCTTTCTCGACTTCCCTTCATATCTCAGATTCCTTTCTTGGCTTCTTGACTTAGACCTGTAATATTTAAGACTTAGCTCTTAACTTAGTTATATGTTCTGAATTCCTTCACTCTATATGGAGGCTTATATTATGGTAATACAACTTGAGTATTGTTAATTTTTCATAGGGATACAATTTTCTTTGCTTTGATAATTGCATTTCCTCATTAATAGATTAAGTTCACCCCATATCATCATTACATTATTCAGATCCACACCATTATTCATCAACATATGCAATTATATATAAATAACAACATCATCATCATCAATGCAGCCAAACATAAAGGAACAATAGAAGAAAAGCATGCACACAAATAGAGACACCGGGATTAGTCCGAGACCAGGGAAAAACCCATTATGGGTAAAACCCTTACAAATATTCTTCTTCTTAGATCGTCATCAAACGATTCAACAAAAGAGAGTACAATGATCCATAACTTTATCTATGCAACAAAACAATATTATATCCATGAGATAGATCTAATCAGGCTTATAATCAAAACCCTTATTCTGATGCTTGTAATGTGTTGTTAGTGTTTGTAGTCACTGAGTGGAACCTTTGGAATACAGAAATCTCATCCATGAGTCTTGGATGTAGGGAGGAGGAGTTGTGCGAGCATCTATAGCATATCTAGACACTCTCTGAATAACTGGATGATTGTGTTCGGAACAGATCTGGACACTCCCAGGTGAACTAGATGAGGACATCTAGGGTCAAACATACCCAGATCTACCTCAAGCCTTCGATAGTCTCATAAGGTTATTGTGCAAGCATCTATGGCAGATCCGGATGCTCTCTACATAACTGGATGACTGCATCTGAAATAGATCTGGATGCTCCCAAGTGAACTAGATGAGGGTGTCCGAGGTCAAACATACCTAGATCCGCCTCAAGCCCTAGACACTCTCATAAGGTTGTTGTACGAGCATCTATGGCATCCTAAATGCTCTCAAGACCACTCTGTGTGAGCGCCCAAGGACTAATATAGCCCGATCTATCTCTGAAACCCTGAACACTCCATAACACACTATGCCAACATCCAAGGCTCCCTGTAAATTATCAGGACTACTGTGTGCCAGCATCCAGGGACTAAAATGTCCAGTTTTGTGCCAGCATATGATATCCAGAAAAGCCTAAATTAGTGCGAGCTTTGGCCCTGAGATTTCAGACCCTTACGTGAAATTTCCTCTGACAAACCTCTACGGACCAAGATAACAAGAGAAGAGAAGATGGCTTGACAATGTGTCGAAATGAGCTTGATTTCTCTTCTATTTATAGGCTTTCATGAGCGTCCACTTGGGGTTGAGGTTGACCTATCAAATTTAACATGTGCGTAGGGCCGACCTAACCCAATATACATGAGTGAATAAATAAATTCAAAAACAAAATTTCACTTGTCAAAATAAGGTGATATTTACGTCAATTTTGGTCCTTTCAAAAAGAGGAATCTAATGTAATCATCATCTCAGTCATATAAGTTTTCCAAGGTGGAATTTGACCGCAGTTGCAAAATTTAACACTCCCTCTCAACTAGGGAGAATTCCACCTGCAAATATATTTCCATCGATCAATATCCCATTCTGAAATCTTCAAGTGTCATCACGGATCATCTTTGTCATGTAGTCATCATGCCATGTCCATCTCAAGTGTCCCATCATCATAAATCATCAATGTACATCTTGATCTATCCTTTTCTTATTCATTCTTATCTCTTGATTATTCCTGCTCATATGTTGAACATTCTTGAATCTAGAAGAAGAATAATTTGTTACCGAAGGGGGGATAAAGCTACCACCCTATATCCATCACGCTACTACCTAGAATATTTGCCAATGGGCTACTACCCAGAATATCATCATCAATCGTCATCAGAGAGCATATCATCAAGGAACACATCTCCACCTAGAACCACATCAAGGAACACATCTCGATGTGGAATCTCATGGGGGAGTTATACATCTACAACCCCATATCGAGAAATATGATATCCAAATACACAGGGGAGCACATATCGACCCTGGGATCTCATCAGAGAGTTGAATCTCAACTTGGAATTGCACAGGCTTATCTCAACCCATTCTATCGCCTACTAATCTTCCCATCAATGACCTTGAATAGTCATGTGGTAGAACACTTGCATCATAATCAAATTGGGTTATACATCCCAAGTACACTATTAACTCATTGGCCAAATGAGGAGCGGTATTCTTGAAAATCCCTACTTGTGGGTATGATGCTAACTGGGGTATACTCTGCAATGACCAAACAGGGAAGAAACATTTCCAAACCTATGAAGATAAGGGAGAAACATCTTCAACCCTATGGCTAATAGATAGGTGTCATACCCTATTTTCCATAGTTCCCTCAACCCCATGAGCCCTCCATCTCAATTTCTCACCCTAGGAGCTCAAACAGGCAAGAAGAGTTGGTTTAGTGTCCTCGATCAGTGTTTCTCTCATCATACTCAAATCTGGTATCAACATGTCTCAATAGAAGTTGTTTCCTATTCATACAAGACATCAAATAAAATATCATGTCAAAACATAAATAATCATATAAATCACAAAAGGATACCATAATCATCCTCCCTCTAAAGGAGGTGCCAACCACAAGCCTAAGCTTGTTTCAAACAACTGCACTATCTCAATATATGAGAGTATCTCGGTTCCAACTATAAATATGGGACTTTTATGTCAATCGGATCTCACTCTATGTCATCACAATATATCTATGTCATATCCAGATCATGCTCAGACAACTCTCTAAGGAGCTTCTTCATCCTGCCTTATAGCTAGCCATGCTAGCAACATTGTACTCACCCTCAATCATACTATGGACCTTTCATCCAAGATATTGTGGCAGATCTCATACTAAAGAAGCATCCAAATGTGCTTAAAAATAATCTCTATCAACAAAAATACATCCATGTAGTCATATATCATAGGAGAAATATCTCATCCTCAAAAATAGAATATCTCATGTGGATATTTCGAAGTATGCTTGGTGGCAACTTTATGTGAATGAAGCAGCTCACTCGTGTTCTATGCACATCATATATATACAGATGGATGTTCAAAACGGAACATCAATGCTTCAATTAACAGTTGGATTCCATGTCAAGTTCAACAATATCTTTGAACTTCAAATTGGAGTATCCAAGGATTTTCATTTTCAAAAAGAAAATCCAATAGCTTTGCAATATGGAATTTATTTTACAAATTCCAGAAATTGATTCATCATGCCATGATACATCATTTTGAGCTTCAAAAGTTATCTCCCTCTGATTTAGATCATCATAGGCCCACCACCTATCAAGAGTAGACCATCAGGATATAAAACCAAAACCATAATCAAAATCAAAGCCATACCTTGGAACTCATCATCCTAATCTCATCAAATGACTCTCCACTATGGACAAATCTAGATCATGGAGCTTGCTTCATGAAATGCTTTCAAGCATAATGCCTTACTAAGCCAACATAATCATCCTTACATAAATCAATGTTGTAACATCTCAACAACAAAGTCAACTCATCAGAGTTTAGAAGTCAGATCACAACCACTATCAAAGTCATCATCATCATAGTATCAATTCTTTCAACTAGGAGACAAGGAGAATTCATATCAAGTTGTGACTTAATTTATTATCATTCCAAAAAGTTTTCATCAACCATGCATTATCAATCTGAACTTTATCAAGTCATTCATAATCATAATACAAGTCATTTATGTCACTAGGAGAAAATGCATACACCAAGGATGAGTCATGCAGTTTCCATTTCATGCTGAATCACAACTATCATTACCTCAACCATTGTCCTAGGAACAAGGAGGCCAATTCCCGAATACCCACATAAGTCATAGCATTGACATCAAGGCATATCAACAATCGTTAGATCAAATCATTAGACACTAGGTCAAGTCCAAATTTTCTATCGTAGAGAGATCTATAGTCAAAGTATACCTCAACCATCAATTCAAAGTTATTATCAAGCATTATGACAAAACACTATTCATCTATATCAGTAAGCCAAATCATGCCAACCTCTTGTAGCAAAAACATAGTGACATATCTATATGTATGTCTCGACCACCTGCAAACACAAGTTTAGTCTGGGACTAGGTGACCATTCATGCACAATACTTCATTTTTATGGGATCAGTAATTTAACCCAACAACATCAAAAATCATATTACAGTGGCAGAATATGCCAGAGACACCTTCATTCAGAGTTCAGATAGCTTCAAAAAGCTTCAAATGAAGCTCAATTGTATTCAAACCCCTAGACGCTCCCTTCAGGTTAGCATGGGAGCATCTTTAGCTACCTAGACACTCTCTGGGCCTTAGCATGCGTGCGTCCAAGGATGAGATTTCCCAGTTCTATGACTGCATCCAATATAGAAACCCTAGTTTTTGTACAAGCTCCACATGTGAGACTCTATTGTAGATCAATACTGTCAGATGCACATAAATCATACTTCATCAACATAGAATGAAAAGATTAATGAGAGTAAGAATATTGAGAAGAGATTCTCCCTCTACCTGGGAATCTATGTAATCAACTTGTTTCTAAGCAACAGTAGATCTGTTAGATCATAAACATATATCTATCATGGCTATCAGCATCATGACATAAATATTTTATCAAAGATTAGACTCAAAGCAACATATAGATGCAACATCATGTCTAAGAGATTATGAACACAATAAAACTTTCTATCAAGTCACTCCATCAAGTTAGGGCATTTAGATTTACCATATGCCATCAAGACATGACCATAGGAAGTAAGAGATCTAGAATATCAAACTCATAGTTATACCTCTAACATCAAGGTTGCCATACTTATCATGATCAATAAGATCAAGTAAGGTCATTCAATAAAACTTTATCAAAACAATGAGAGTGGGAATCTCTCTTTCCATGTTCTTTCATCATGCTTATCACAAGCATTATCAATAGACTCATGTATAGGAGTCAATGAGCTATCATTCTATGTGAAATCCAACATGACCTAAGCATGACAAGTATCGAGAGTATCATTTACTAGAGTCAAGGTGCTAGCCCTCTTTATAGAATTAGGATCTCCAAGAACAATAGATGTTGTCCAAACATCAATTTATGCCACTATATCCAAGATTAGCAATAAGTAGCCTCATAGAATCAAGAATATCGACATGATCAAAATATTCAATACCAGGTGCACCATTTCACTAGAGGAAACATAAATCCAAATCTTTTTCATATGCAAGCATGAGCCATTTGCGAAGGAGACATACCATAAGGCTTACTTGGTCATCCAATGCTATAAATGAAACATAACAGTTAAGAAATATACCTTTCATACCTTGTAGTGTTCAAATACCTGTGCACCTTCTCATAGGAAGCTTGTAGTGCTTGTCACCTTTTCATCAAGTACCTCTTTACCTCTTTTCAGATCTAGCTTTTCTATCTTGCGTCTCAAATGATCTTCAAGAAGGATCTACTCATAACATCTCATCAAGGAGGTTAGAAACATCCATATACATATGCAGGAACTATAAAAAATAAACATAATCATTAGATCCATAGGTCTAAACAAAGGCAAGAGACATCATAAGTAAAAAAATACTTATCTTCAATGAGAGGTGATCCTCTCCCTCTTGAACCAATATTCAAGAGCCATCAATGTCCACGTTCCATATACCAATGTTGCTTTCAATTATCCAACCAAGTCTACTAAGGATTATCCCATACTTCATCAAATCTTTGTCAAGTGCTTAAGCATCTTCACATTAACCAGCTAGGTTCCATATCTCATATTGTTTCCATAAACCAGGGTTTTCTTTCCAACTGTAACCTCATAGAATCCATCAAATCCTAATAATAAAGTTTCCTAAGGTTTTCTTCAAACCCTAGAATTCTTTTAGGTCTCCTCCAACCTCTTCTTGCTTCCATCAAAGGTGTCATCATCGAGGTGATCTCCATGGATTTTCTTCAACCCAACTCTAGTACCATGTTAATTTTTCATAGGGCTGCATTGTTCTTTGCTTTGATAATTTCATTTCTTCATTAATACATTAAGTTCATCCCATATCATAATTAAATTATTCAGATCTAAATCATTATTCATTAGCATATGCAATTTTATATAAAGAACAACATCATCATCATCAATGCAACAAAACATAAAGGAACCATTAGGGTAATTTTGAGGTCTAAAATGGGCCTCCTAACAAAATTGTACAACCAAAATAAAATTTATAAGAACCAATAGGATTCAAGATGATGATGTCAACCATGGGGGATGATTCACCATTTTTGGAGTAAAAAAGTTAAAAGATTAAAAAAGAATGAAATAATAAAACTACTTTTTCAGCTCGTATTTTCAACTTATCTCCCTAAGGTTTTACTCAAATTTCAAGTAGGAGTACTCGTTGGATGCAAAATTTAACTCCTCATCAAAAGAGTTCCCATGTTGCATAATTTTGATGGACCCTGCTACAAGAAAAATGAGAAATACATGAAAAAACGTGATTGGAATCACGTTTTTCATGTATTTCTCATTTTTCATGTAGTAGGGTCCATCGAAAGTATGCAACATGGGTGCTCCTTGGATGAGGAATCTAATTTTGTATCCAATGAGTGTTGATGCTCAAAGTTTGAGTAAACCCATAGGGAGATAAGTTGAAAATACGAGTTGAAAAAACAATTTTTTCTTTTTTCCCTCTAAAATTTGATGATGTAATGTAATCTTATTTTATTATTTCCACTATTATTTTAAAATTTCCTTAGAAGGCCCATTTTAGACCTCAAAAATTACCCTAATGAATAGAAGAAAAGCATGCACACATATAGAGACACCAGGATTTTTCTTAGACCATGGCAAAACCCACTATGGGGAAAACCCTTGCAAATCTTCTTATTCTTAGATCATCATCAAATGATTCAGCAAAAGAGAGTACAATGATCCATAACTTTATCTATGCAACAAAACAAATACAATATTCATGACACAGATCTAATCATGCTTATAATCAAAACCCTTATTCTGATGCCTGTAATGAGTTGTCACTAACTATAGTCAACTGCTCGATATTGTTGAACATTGTTGTCACTGAGTGGAATCTTCGGAATACAAAAATATCATCCATGAGTCCCAGACATGGGGAAGAGGGGTTGTGCGAGCGTCTATAGTAGATCTGGATGCTCTCCGCATAACTAGATGAATACGTCTAAAACAAATCTAGATGCTCCCATGTGAACTGGATGAGGGTGTTTGTGGTCAACCATACCTAGATCTGACTCAAGCCCTAGACACTCCCATAAGGCTATTGTGCAAGAGTCTATGGCATATCTAGACACTCTTTGAATAACTAGATGACTATGTCCAGAAAATATCTAGACACTCCGAGGTGAATTGGATGAGGGCGTCTGGGGTCAAACATACTCAAATCTACCTCAAGCCATGGATGCTATTATAAGGTTATTGTGTGATCATCTATGGCATCCCAGACGCTCTCAGGACCACTTTATGTGAGCATCCAGGGACTAATACAACCTAATCTATATCTGAAACCCTAGACGCTCTCATAACACATTGTGTCAGCGTCTAAGACTCCCTGGACATTGTCAGGACCACTGTGTGCTAGTGTCTAGGGACTAAAATGTCAAGTTCTGTGCCAGCATCCAAGATCCTAAAAACCTTAGATCAATGTGAGCTTTGACCCTAAGATTTCAGAGCCTTGCACAAACTTTCCTCCGGCAGACCTGTTTGAACCAAGACAATAAGAGAAGAGAAGATGACTTGATCAATGTGTCCAAATGAGCTTGAGCTCACTTCTATTTATAGGATTTCATGAAGGTCCACATGGGGTTGAGGCTGACCTATCTAATTTAACATGTGCTAAGGACGACCTAACCCAATATACATGAGTAAATAAATAAATTCAAAAACCAGCTTTTGCATGTCCAAATAAGGTGATCTTTAGGTTGATTTTGGTCCTCTCGAAAAGAGGAATCTAATGCAATTGTCATCTCAGCCATATGATATATCCAAGGTGGAAATTGACCACAGTTACAAAAATTAACAAGCATCACCCTAACTTTCTCTGCGGTTGACCTGTAATAGCTCGTCCTCTTCCGCAGTCCCTATACCTTGCACATGTGAAGAGTATCCACCCAAAATAGAATAGAAATAACCTTGATTATGTTCTCCCTTCCTTCATTTGGTGATAGATTGCCTTGTTGATGAACCTGATACTTTGTTTTTGGCTTTAGACCTTGACCGAATTATCTCTGAAATAGGGCCGAGCTGCCCTATTTATAGTTGTTTCCCATGCTAATTGGCTGACATGACATGTGGTGAACCAACGTGTCCTTTTATGAAGATATTATTATCCTTTGAAGTTGTCTTGTAGGAGGAGACTTTGCTTGGTCTTGGAGGTCTATTTATACTTATCTAATGACTCATACAAAATGCAACATGCCCAAGAAGGGTCCTTCATACATGACATTGACTCTCTTTGACTTTATGACCAATCCTAAAGGCCCACAATGGGAGCCATCACTAAAAATAAAATTCCTTGTTCATGAAACTCATGAGACAAGCATTACAATTTTTTTTTTTGTTCTTTACATCAATTACATAAAATCACATTTACATATGTCATTATGAAGACCGAACCTAGTTACACTTTTTAACAGTTCCAAATTATTGGTACTTATTTAGGTCGTCATAGATGTAATATAGGTGAAAAATGTAATTTTTACATGACATAATTCACATGTGTTTTTTCCAATTTATTCCCATGTATTATACTATATCCAAAAACAAAAAACAATCTACGTATTTTTCACAAATATAATTTGAATTAAATATGTAATACCATTTATAAACTGATCATAAACAACAAAACTCACCAAAAGCAACAAAACAAAAAAGTGTTAAACATAATACAATGTAAATTTAAGGAAATGTGTACTTCATTTATACATGGATTAGATAACTTAATAATGAATATAAAAGATGAGAAGCTAAAATATATATAATGTACATTATGGAAAGAGGCAATTCCCCCTTTATATTGATCAAATGATTTGTGAAGTTAATGATGAATATTACAAATAGAGAATTCAATACACTTTGAGTGGGCTTGATGATTAAGGATATGTGTTTCCTCGTAAGAAGTAACAGGAATAAATCCATAGGGGTATAGTATGTGTGATTTCCTAGACTTTAGCAGTCAAATCAGTGCATGGAGGTGGGTTTCTTGTCCCATAAATGACGAGGCCTCATACACCAATTTGGTGTCTAGCTTGGTCATGACCTTATAATTGGATTATTATTTTAATCATCATCATCAAGAAAAAAGTTTGTTTGTTTGTTTTTTTTTTTTTTTGTTATTTTGTTTTTTTTTGTTATTTTGTTTTGTTTTGTTTTTTTTTAGTTTATTCAAAATAATAATTGAATTGTATAATCAAATCACTACATCCAACCCTTATAACATTTCTTACAATAAAATATAAATTAGGTCTAAAAGTTAAAAAAAATGCACAACAAAAATACAACCTCACTTTGCATGCAAAACCATACTGGTATGCTTAATTATACATCTAAAGGTATAAATTATTTCATGATGATTTAATAAAAACAAAATTATGAAAAAATATGCAAAAAACTAGCTTCATCCATTGATTCCACTAAGGCCTAGAACAAGTTTCATCCATTGATTCTACCTAAGTACTTGAAGTGTCTTCGATGTTAGACATAGAGGAGTCATCAATGAGGCCGAGCACAACAAGATACACCAAGGCCCTAGAGTGGTTGATGATGGAGGAGCCACCTAAAATTTTAGATGAAACAAGAGTTGCAGGGGCATGTTGACATGGCTCTAGAAGTAAGATAACAAATATTCCATTGCAGGGGTCGTGAGAATCTTTCATCATCTATCAAAAGCGAATGGGAACCCATCTATATAGCATTTCACCCATTGATTCTACTAAGTACTTGAAGTGTCTTCAGTGTTAGACATAGAGGAGTCATCAATGATGCCTGGCACAACAAGATACATCAAGGCCCTAGAGTGGTTGATGATGGAGAAGTCACCTAAAATTTTAGATGAAACAAGAGTTGCAGGGGCAAGTTGACATAGCTCTAGAAGTAAGATAGAAAATATTCCATTGCATGGGTCGTGAGAATATTTCAAAGTCTATCAAAAGCGAATGGGAACCCATCATGAGAATTTCTCATAAGAAAAGTAAAATTAGTAACCCATATATATAGCATCATATCAACTAGCATTGTCAGATAGAAAGGCCCTGACTAACAGCTCTATCTCTCCACGAGATCTGAGCACAATGCTGGAGAGACCAATGATGTATAGACAACCTCATCCTTGTCTCTCTCAGAACATACCCCACCTAGGTTCTTAGGGTGTGTTCCGCCAAGACTATTCTTATATTGTATTCCCAGTCCTCAAAGAATATCAGTCCTCAACAACTACTCTTATATTGGACTCCCTAATACATCCTTAAAGAGCATCAGATGTCAGATGTTTACTCAATCCCCCATTTTTTCTGCCCATGTGAAGATAAGAACGATGTGTCTTTCTCACCCTCTCAATTAGGGAGGACATATGTATAGACCTTTATGCCTGCTACTTCGTTCAGTTAGATTATTAAAGCACCTTGAAAATGTTTCAAAGCAATAAACTATTCCAATAAAGGAATGTACTCATTCCTACAGAAGGAATGCACCTAATCTCCCTCTTGGATTAGGAATTTCCAATTTTCTTCCAAGTAAAAAACGTGTTTCTAGACTCCCTCTTAATTAGGGACCTACAACAGCTTCTCAGGTGGAGATGATGGGACAACCAACTTCTTGAATAAATCATCTTCACAATGGCATGCATTTCTTTTTGTTATCTAGGAATCTTAATGTTATGGACTTCTACATAAGGCACCAACCATCCATCACTTTCATCCATGAGTCATCCATGTCATCATCGGAAAGTGATCCATCAGTCCATATTTGGCCTTCCTTCATGTCATGACACTATCTTCATGCCATGTTTACTTAAGGATCTTTCATCCTACTACATGTGCATTTGTGGTGGAAGACATCCATAGATATTCCCTTGGCATCCTAACATAAACCTATCCAGATAAAAAATAAAGGAATGAACAGTTAAAAATCAACATTACCTTTGTGATGGTATTTCATCATGACTTCTACTAGCTCGCATCAAAATCCTGCATACATATCGACACATCTCCCAAAGATATATATTGTCAAGGGTATCTTTCTTTTTCAGACTCCATCAAAGTCTTCATTTCTTCCATGGAGATATCCTAGTCAAATATTCTTAGTCTTTTGGATGTCGATTTCCTTTACCATGTTTTCATATTCCACGATCTCTTCCTTCCTTTATTCACACATTGCATTCCCAAGGGCTTCCAATCAGAGTTCCTCAATTGTAGTCAACCACCTCATACTTCATATGAGGATATAGTATGTTGATTTGATCTAGTGAATGAGTGACCCATGCATTCTTGCATCCCTTTGAAGGAGGAGATCCTTTCGTTTGATCATGCTCTTAAGATAGAGCATTGGTTCAAGATACCTGCAACCATATGACATGACTTCCATAATATCAAGTGGAAGCATGCATACCTCATTTTTCCTTTGGGTCATACAAAGTTCTTTCAGTAGATTCCTTGATTGAAAGTGCTTCAATCCCTTGATTTGCTTCACTTTGATGTCATCGTACTATCATCCCATGAATTCCACAATTTTGGAATTCTTAATGAAACACCTGCTTCTCCTCGTGATCGGTGAACCTTTCAATGAATATTCCATCAGAGAATATTGAGGATATAAAGTATCCACATCCATAGATGTTTCCTTTTTACAGATGTATGATGAACCTTTTACTAGATGACCTTGCAACTTATGTTCCCAATGAGATTCCCAAGAACTATATCATTGACTTCCATAGGTTCTAACCATCTTTCATGCTTCTCTATGATGATGTCCTGAGCTCTTGCTTTCAATGCTTGTATGATGCTGTGATGCATACCATCATTTTTCTTAGTGAATAATGATAGCCTTATAATAGAAGACTTAGGAACTTGAGAAGAACTTAGGTGAGGAAGGTTATCTCAATCATAATAGATATCTCTTACTTCCTCATTCTTGTATTTATTCTTTTCAACTTCCTCCACTTCTTCGGTGATATGGGCTTCTTCTCTTTCTCTTTTTCTATTGTCCTTCTTGATCTTAGGACAATATCGTTTTTAGTTCCCATATTCTTGACACACATAGCATTGAATCTTAGACATGTCCCTTTTCTTTTTCCAAGAACCAGACTTTCCAAATTTTCCCTTTCTTCTTGTCATTGTAGCATAAGCTTGAATTTTCTCAACTGCTCCCACATCAAATTTGGCCTTTAGTCTAGATTCTTCAATCTTGCACAGTGACCATAGATCCTAGAATGGAGTAGCCTCTTTCTTCCCATAAATACTTGTTGCCCCACTCCTCTGGTAGTGCATTTAATACAATTGTAGTAATTTCTTTATCATACATGACTTCTCCCAGATCTTGTAGTTGATCCCAGATTTCAGATATCCTCATAAAGTATGAGGCTATTCCATCTTTCCTTGACATCTTCATTTTGTAGATTTCTTTCCTTAATGAGATGACTTCTCCAGTAGTGCTTATGGAATATAATTCTACCAGTTTGTCATATATTTCTTTTGAAGTTTCAATTTTAGATACATATGGGATGAGGGGATCCTTGATGGATTATATGAGAATCCTTTGAGCCCTAACTTCCCATTTCATAAACTTGGCAAGAGCTTGATTAACTTCCTTCCTTGGTTTAGTAATAGAACCTTTGACATGTTCCATAACCTCATTTTCAATGAGATTTAGATTAGTCCTTTTCTTCCATGCAAGATAGTTTGCAACCCCAACCAATTTGTTGCTTTCCTTACAAAAAGGCATTTTGACAAATTTAGATGTGGACATAAATATACTTACTTGATAGGATGATCCTTCTTCTTGTTGCTTCCTTGATGTTGATGATGATATAGAGGATAGAAAACTTCTCCTTGATGAAGGTAGTTTTCTTCAAGAATAATCCTTGATCCCACAAAGAGTGAGATGACACCACCTTTTTGATATACCTTCCTTTGGATGAATAATATTCAAAACACTTTAACTTGAGTAGATGCAGGGTTTTATCCTCATCCCTCTTGATGATGATCCCAATACTACTTTGTATACTTCTTTGATCTAGGGTGATGATGCTTCCTTTGACTTCAAGATGATCTTTGCTATGATGCCTTCCTTGATATTTGATCCTTGAGTGTCCCTTGATGAGATGCTATTCCTTGACTTAGTCACCTTAGATTTGATACCATGTTGAGAAATATAGGGCATATCAATTAAGTGATTTTTCTTCTTTTAGTAACTGCTTGCGAGTGCTTTTTACTTCTTTAGATTAGGATCTTATTTTACTTAGGTTATTAGTGTTCTTCTTCATCGAACAACTACCAACACATAAACCATAAAGAGACAAGAGACACAGAATATAGGCTATCAGCCAGGGCCAAAACCTCTCGCTCTTTGAGAGGAAAACCCAAACAAATTCTTCTTCTTATAGAGATTCCAATTGACGAATACCAAGACCAAGACCCTTGACCTATTTGTCTCTCCAAGACCAAGACACAAAGCTTCTAAGATTGATCCTTTTCTTCCTTGAGTCAATGATGGTCAAATTGTTGATTCTTATTTTTCTTCTTGGCTTCTCCTTAGACTTCAGCTTCTTGCAATTCTTGTTTCCTTCAAAACTCATATTCCTTTCTCCTCTTCGCTTCAAATCTCAGATTTCTTTCTTAGCTTCTTGAATCAAGCCTGTAATATTTAAGACTTAGCTTCAACTCTTAACTCAGTTATATGTTCTCAATTTATTTGCTTTATATGAAGGCTTCTATTATGGTAACACTGCTTAAGTATCACCCTAACTTTCTTTGTGGTTGACCTATAATAACTCGTCTTCTTCTGCAGTCCCTATACCTTGCACGTGTGAAGAGTATCCACCCAAAACAGATCAGAAATAACCTTGGTTATGTTCTCCCTTCCTTCACTTGGTGATAGGCTACCTTCTTGATGAACCTGGCACTTTCTTTTTGGCTTCAGAACTTGACCAAATTGTCTCTGAAATAGGTCTGAGCTACCCTATTGATAGTTGTTTCCCATGCTAATTGGCCGACATGACATGTGGTGAACCAACGTGTCCTTTTATGAAGATATTATTATCCTTTGAAGCTGACTTGTAGGAGGATACTTTGCTTGGTCTTGGAGGGCTATTTATACTTATCTAATGACTCATACAAAATGCAACATACCCAAGAAGGGTCCTTCATACATGACATTGAATCTCTTTGACTTTATGACCAATCCTAAAGGCTCACAATGGGAGCCATCACTAAAAATAAAATTCCTTGCTCATGAAACTCATGAGACAAGCATTACAAAAATAATTTTATTTTTCTTTACATAAATTACATAAAATCACATTTTCATTATGAAGACCGAATCTAGTTACATTTTTCAACAGTTCCAAATTATTGGTACTTATTGAGGTCATAATAGATGTAATATAGGTGAAAAAAGGTAGTTTTTACATGACATAATTGGCATATGTGTTTTTCCAATTTATTCCCATGTATTATACTATATCCAACAACAACAACAAATAATCTATGTATTTTCCACAAATATAATCTGAATTAAATATGTAATATCATTTATATATTGATCATAAACAACAAAACCCACCCAAAAAAAAAAATGGTTAAGCATAATACAATGTAAATTTAAGGAAATATGTACTTCCTTTGCACATGGATTAGATAACTTAATAATGAATATAATAAGAAGAGAAAATAAAATATATATAATGTACATTATGGAAAGAGGCAATTACCCCTTTATATTGATCAAATGATTTGTGAAGTTAATGATGAATATTACAAATAGAGAATTTAATACACTTTGAGTGGGTCTAATGATTAAGGATATGTGTTTCCTCATAAGAGGTAACATGAATAAATCCATAGGGGTATAGTATGTATGCTTTATTAGGCTTTAGCATTCAAACCGTTGCACAAAAGTGGATCCCTTGTCCCATAAATGAGGGGGCCTCGTACACCAATTTGGTGTCTAACTTGGTCGTAACCTTATAATTAAATTATTATTTCCATCATCATCATCATCAAAACAAATATTTTTTTAATTTATATTTAGTTTATTCAAAATAACAATTGAATTGTATAATCAAAATCACCACATCCAACCCCTATAACATTTCTTACAACTAAATATAACTTTGATCTAAAAGTCAAAAAAATGCACAACAAAACTACAAAACTACAACCTCACTCTGCATGCAACCTCAACCTCACTCTACATGAAAAACCATACTAGTATGCTTAATTATACATCTAAAGGTATAAATTATTTCATCATGATGATTTAATAAAAACAAAATTATGAAAAAATGTGGAAAAAATAGCTAGCTTCATCCATTGATTCCATCAAGGCCTAGAACAAGTTTCATCCATTGATTCTATGTTAAGTTATGGTATGTTCTATGCTTATAGCAGTTTACTTAGCTTTCTTATTATTATCCACAGATTAGCAATCACATGTACATAAAGTAAACTGCAAATAGAACATTAAACGATCGATAGAAAACAATCCAAGACAAGGGACACAAGATGTGGCAGCTAGCCAGAGACAAACCCCAATATGGAGAAACCCTTTGATCAAATCTTCCTTTATTTTCAATAATTTAGTAGAGAGGAATAGTACATAAATCTGATTTACATCAGTAGCAACAAACCCTAGATCAACCAAACTAGGCGCAGACAATATCTTGCAAACCGACCGTCGGATCGGCTTGATTCCACCACCAAAAATGAGGCCTTTAGAGGAGATCCAGATGGACCTACAACAAGTTCTGAGGAGGGAGTCTTCTAGTCAACGCTGGTCAAACTTTGGTTCTGCAATTGCAGCCCTACATTCTACAGCTTCCTTCCACACGTGTGAGAGAAGAGTCCCTTTCTATGCAGTAGGAGAAGAGCCTCTTTTCTGTGCAGGAGAGAGAGAGAGATGTGATGAGTTGAGTGAGTCCAAATGAGGAAAAGAACTCTTGTATTTATACACAACTATTGATGATTGAATAGATGCGATTATTGGGCTTCTGAGTCTACATGAGTTGTAGTTCGGCTTGATAATTATTCCATAATAAAAATAAATTCATATCTCCATAAATACTTATCGAAATCGGATGATCTTTAGATCAATCCTACACCTCTCGACGAGAGGAATCTAATAAAAATCTTATCAGTGATGAATAAGATGACCCACATGGAGTTTGGCCCTAGTTTCCAATTTAACACTCCCTCTTAACAAGGGAGAACTCCATCTGAAATCTGTCTATCGGTCGCTACTATTCATCCATCAAATGCACTGCCCTGTACAGCTTGACCCCTGCTCTGCTCTGCTATATCGTGCCTGCTCTACTATGTTCTGTGCTACCCTGTTCTGATCTGTTCTGCTCTACTTTGTCTGAATTATGAAGAGGAAGAAATGATTGAGGATGTATCGTACTGACTCAAAGTCAGTCTGAGAGTATGTACTATTGGTCCCAGACTAGTCTCAACCGACCCGAAGTCAACGTCATAGTGGGTACAACTCCTACCATTGGTCCCAGACCAGTATCATCCTCCACTGACTCAAAGTCAGTCTCAGAGTATGTACCACTAGTCCCAGACTAGTATCATTGATCCTTGATCAATGAAGGTCATCCTAGCATAGGGAGTACAGTAGATACATTGATGCATCCATCGGTACTACTATGGTCCCTATCCTCATTTCCCTGCTCATTGATCAGATGAGAGGTACTTCCCATGAGTCCCAAACTGCATGGGTAGGATGCCTTGATAGGAGAACTAATCAATCCTGTCCTCACAGGAGAACTAATCATCCTACTACATAATTTTCATTGAGAACACATCATCCAGACCTCATAGGAGAACTAATCATCCTGCTACATAGTCGCCACGGGGTGTTACAGGGAAAGTTTTGATTCTTTTACACCGTGGTCATATGTTTCTCCAAGAAGTACCCCGCACCCCCCCTGGAGCTACAAGAGCTCCATACATCATACTGGACCCTCATCAGAGGGTTTTTGAATGACACCAAGTTGTTCTCGGAAATTAAAAAATTTGACCTTTCCTAGGGGCTTTGTCAGAATGTCGACGACCTGTTCATCTGTACCGATATGTTGGAGTCTTATAGCTCCCCACTGCACCATATCTTGAATATAGTGGTACCTGATATCGATATGCTTGGAGTGATCATGAAATACAAGATTCTCTGACAAACGAATCCCACTCCGGTTGTCACATAGGATCACGATGGTATCCAGTGTAAATCCAAACAGCTCACTGAAGAGCTTCCGCAACCAGACTACCTCACAGGAGGCCATGCTAGCAGCAATATATTCTACCTTGGTAGTGCTCAAAGCCTCCAACTTCTGCTTCCCGCTCATCCAGGATATCGAAGCAGATCCCAAGGAGAAACAACACCCAAAAGTGCTCTTATGATCCACCGCACTGCCTGCCCAATCAGCATCTGTGTATCCAAGTAGTCTCACATCTCCGGTAGTGTATCTTAGCCCATATGTAATTGTGCCACAAAGATATCTTAACAAATTCTTGGCACCAATCCAATGTATGTGATGAGGTTCAACCATATATTGACTTAATGTGTTGATTGCAAAGCGTATATCTGGATGGGAGTTCAATAAGAACATTAATGGTCCGACGAGTTACCGATACTTGGTAGAATTTTGTAAAACAGGTCCAGCAACACTACCGCTTAACTTTTTGAAGTCAAGCTCCATCGAGGTAGTTACAGGCTTACAGTCTACCATACCGAATCTTTCCAATATCTTCACCACATATTTTCCTTGAGATAGGAAAATTTCCCTTGGCTTCTTCCAGACTTCATGTCCTAGGAAATAGTGCATTAGTCCTAGGTCCTTCATTTCAAATTCAGAAGCCAACTCCCTCTTAAATTTGTGAATGAGAGGGTCTACACCTATTAGTAATAGGTTGTCCACATACAACACTAGTATGAGAGGTTTGTCATCTTCAACCTTAAAGTAGAGGTTAGGGTCAGCTTCACTCCTAGTGAATCCCAACTTCATCAAGTAGCTGTCGATCCTCTCATACCATGATCGGGGTGCTTGCTTCAGCCCATAGAGAGCCTTCTTCAACCTGCACACATGTGATTTTTGATCATAAATCTCAAATCCTTCAGGTTTCTCCACGTAGATCTCTTCTTTGATCGAGCCATGCAACAATGTTGTATTGACATCCATCTGATGTAGGTTCCATGCTTGTGAAGCCGCAAGGGCTATGATCGAGCGGATGGTGGTATATCTAGCAATAGGTGCAAATATCTCATCATAGTCTATACCTTCCTTCTGGGAGAAACCATGAGCGAAAAAACGAGCCTTATATTTTTCCGTACTTCCATCTGCTGCATGCTTTATCTTGTAAAGCCATTTAGAAGTGACAACTGTCTTGTCTTGGGGTCTAGGAACTACTTCCCAGACATCATTCTTCATAATAGACTCATATTCTTCGGCCATAACATCCTTCCATACTTGATGCTTGACAGAATCTATGAATGATGAAGGCTCATTTTGTATGATCATGCTCATGATGGTTAGGTATCCCTGATACCTGTTGGGTTTCTTACTTTCACGGAAGGTTCCTCGGGGTGTAGTGTGTCCTTCAGCATCATCGAGTAGCCCCCTAAGCCAAGAGGGCCTATTCCTAGAAGAGGAAGGCTCATGTGGATCAATAGGATCCATGGGTTCTTCCACATCAAGCATTGTTTCATCATCCTTTTCTTTCGATCCCCTGGTGCCCGCTTCTGGAGAGCTCCTCAAAATCGGAAGATTTTCCACCTTGCTGAGGGCCATATCTTCGTCAAAGGTGACATCATGACTAATCACGATTTCCCTTTGACTGGCTACATAGATTCTATAGCCCTTAGTATTTTCACCATAGCCCACGAAGATTCATTTCTTTCCAAATGCACCCAATTTATTCCTTTTCTCTTTCAGCACATGAAAATATACAGGGGTTCCAAAAATTCTAAAATGAGATATGTTAGGTTTCTTACCGGTGAACATTTCTTCAAGAGTCTTTGAACCCAATGCTTGATGAGGGCATTAGTTTTGTACATATACGACGGTGTTTGCAGCTTCGGCCCATAGAAACTTCGGAAGTCTTTGATCATGGAGCATGGCATGGACAGCTTCCATAATCCTACGATTCTTCCTTTCCGCCACACCATTCTGTTCAGGAGTATATGGTGTAGTAGTCTCCCTCTTGATGTTAGCCTCTTTACAAAAGTCATGAAACTCGTTAGATTCATATTCAGTCCCATTATCAGTCCTTAAGATCTTGATCTTTTTTTCAGTTTGATTCTCGATCAAGGCTTTGAAGTGTTGAAACCAAGAGAACACTTCATCCTTATTCTTCAAGAAGTATATCCAAGTCTTTCGAGAATAGTCATCTGTAAAAGTAAGGTAATATAAATATCCTCCCAAGGGGTTCACAGGCATCATACCAGATATGTCTGAGTGAACCAGTTGTAATATGTCAGAGGTCTTACTTTGGCTTGAGGGGAATGGTCCCCTTTTGAGCTTTCCTTTAGCACATCCTAGACATACACCTTCTTTCTCTACTCGGAATTCGGGCATCCCTGTTACCATTTGTCTTACATCGGGTAGAGATTTATAATGAAGGTGGCCAAACCTCTGATACCAGAGTTCAGACTGAAGATATGTGTCACAAGACATGACACATAGCAGACTTCCACTGACCTGATATAATGAATCAACTCGAAACCCAAGAGTGAAGGCATCTTTAACATTATTTTTCCATATACGTACCTTTCCATCGCTGAAGTTCACCTTGTAGCCTTTGTCTTCCATTACCGAGATGGACACCAGGTTCTTTTTGAGGTCAAGTACATATAATACATCCTGTAAGTGGATCGTATTACCTTGATTCAATTTAAGAGAGACATTGCCTACACCTTTCACGGGATATTTCATCTTATCTCCGAGGACAATTTCCAGGTTAGTTTCTTTCTCTATCAGATTATGGAGAACTTCTTTGTAACCAGTGAAGTGCCTTGAGGCACCACTATCAATGAGCCAAATTCCCATCGATTCCAAAGGAGTATAGGTAGATATAGCAGCTGGTAGATAATATTCATCCTGCTTATTGTCAACAATGTTGGATTCATACCTGAAATTTCTAGCCTTCTTGAATGGTTGTCCTCTTCCTTGATTACCAGCACTCCTTTTACCTTTGCTATTGAATTTTCCATTCCTTTGATTTCCATGAGAGGGATTTTGATCATCATCCTGGTGTGAGTCCTTTCTATCAGGGCACTCCCTCACATAGTGACCTGCTTTATCGCAAATGTAACATCGTCCTTTTCTTCCACCCTTAGGTCTAGCCTTTCTTTTTGATTTAGTCCCGGAATTATTTATTTTCTTAGCATGAGAAGAAAAGGCAGCAGGAGGACCTTTGGGCATGGGAATTTCTTTCTCTTCTACCCTTGTTTCTTCTTGAATGCATCTAGCCATTAATTCCTCGAAAACAGGGATTACATTATTGTTTAGAAGAGTAGTCTTGAACACGTACCAGTTGGATGGTAATCCTCCAAGAGTCGTGAGTGCCATTTCCCTATCAGTAATAGTCTCCCCAATGGATAGGAGATCGTTCCTCATCTCGGTGATTCTTAAGAAGTATGCTTGCATACTCTCATCTTTGCCCTTCTTAATTTCCTTCAGCTTATTTCTAAGAAACAAAACTTGATTTGCATCATCAAATTTAAATAAACTTACCAGTCTATCGTATATTTCCTTGGAGGTGTTCAGGTTAGAGATGTAGGCCACCAAGCACTTGTCGATAGAGTCTCGAATGATCTTCTTTGTTTTGACTTCACCGATTTTCCATTTGTTCTTGGCAGCAGCGGTTGCATTTGATGGAGGCTCAACAATATTACCTCTCACATGGTCCAACACTCCTTGATCTTCTAAGGTTAGATCGATAGACATCTTCCATCCATGATAGTCAACTTTCTCATGGAGCTTGTCTTCAGCAGGAAAGAGTGTTGAGGACCCCATAGTTCTTTTAGGATAGCCTTGCCAATCTTCTCTTCAATGATTGCTCTTGCTCTTGCTCGGGCTTTTTCTTCACCGCAACTCTGATACCATGTTCAGTTATGGTATGTTCTATGCTTATAGCAGTTTACTTATCTTTCTTATTATTATCCACAGATTAGCGATCACATGTACATAAAGTAAAGTGCAGATAGAACATTAAATGATTGACAGAAAACAAGCCAAGACAAGAGACACAAGATATGGGGCTAGCTAGGGAAAAACCCCAATGTGGGGAAACCCTTTGATCAAATCTTCCTTTATCTTCAATCATTTAGCAAAGAGAAATAGTACATAAATCTGATTTACATCAGCAGCGGCAAACCCTAGATCAGCCAAACTAGGGCAGACAATATCTTGCAAACCGACCGTCGGATCAGATTGATTCCAAATGCGGCCTTCAGAGGAGATCCAGATGGACCTACAACGCGGTTCTAAGGAGGGAGTCTTCTGGTCAACGCTGGTAAAACTTTGGTTCTACAGTTGCAGCCCTAAATTCTGCACCTTCCTTCCACACGTGTGAGAGAAGAGTCTCTTTCTGCGTAGCAGGAGAAGAGCCTCTTTTCTACGCAGGAGAGAGAGAGAGAGATTTGATGAGTTCAGTGAGTCCAAATGAGGAAAAGACCTCCTGTATTTATACACAACTGTTGATGATTGAATAGATGCGACTGTTGGGCTTCTGAGCCTACATGAGTTGCAAGTCGGCTTGATAATTATTCCATAATCAAAATAAATTCATATCTCCATAAATACTTATCGGAATCGGATGATCTTTAGATCAATCCTACACCTCTCGATGAGAGGAATCTAATAAAAATATTATCAACGATGAATAAGATGACCCACATGGAGTTTGGCCCTAGTTGCCAATTTTAACATTCTACCTAAGTACTTGAAGTGTCTTTAGTGTTGGACATAGAGGGGTCATCAATGTTGCCCAACACAAATGATACACCAAAGCCCTAGAGTGGTTGAGGATGGAGGAGTCACATGCACGGGTATGTTGACATGGCTCTAGAAGTAAGATAGAAAATATTCCATTGCATGGGTGTGAGAATCTTTCATTACAACAAACACTACGTGTAAAAATACATAATTTATATAAAATTTCCATGTGTCAGTACACAAACACTTTACAACCTCTAGGGTCTGATTGGTCATCGGTCTGATATTGAGTTATTTCGTTGTAGGTGACGTGACGCTAACCATGGAGCACAATTTCCATCACATGGCGCAGTTTGGAAAGGAAATGTTTCATAGATAACCTCTGCATTAATCCAACGAAATGCTTTTATGTTTCATAGATGACATATAAACATATTAATTTATTGGCCAACATTTATATTTGATTTATTAAAAAATGTTATTAAATTTTTATACTTAATATTAAAAAATTTATGAAGCATAATTTATTTTTATATTTACTATTAAAAGGGGTGGACTAGGTTGTGAGTGTGTTTATTAATAACTAATCAATATAATTGAAAAGGTGCTCACTACTCCATAAAAAGAAAGGTGTTGTCTACTAAGGCCACAATTTCGTCTGGACGATGAATTTTTTTGGTGGAATTTAGCAAATGCTTTTCAAGAAATCTAATTGTGGGAATGTTTAAATAGTTTTTTTCATGGTGGAAATGGATTCAGCACCATCAAGAACCTCTGGAACACCCAAAATAATGAAATTTGATACTTGTAACCCGGATTTTCAAAACTTTCTGCTTGATTTTTTCAAAATCATGTTGGAATTTCTATTGTTTTATGTGCAAAATTGTGGCATGTTTAGACGATGTGAAATAGAAAAGGCGCTTAGTACTCCATAAAAAATAGTAACTTCACTAGATCATTATGTTACACACTTAGACTAAATATAGTTATAGAAAAAAAGATGGTTGGTTAAATAAATGGTTAAATGCAAAAATTTTCTTTGTTGAAATCATATGAGATATTCGAATAATTTATTATATATTTGATGTTATTATATATCAATAGCTTCGCATATAAATATGATTGAAAGTTAATTATATGTAATATAATAAGTAATTTTATTATATTTTATACTTGATGTATTTTTATATTAATTTGAAAATTTATATACGAAAAGAGATGTGGAAAATTAAAATATATATATTTATATATAGGATATAAGAATAGAAAGAAAAAGAGAAAGAAAAAAAAGGAAAGGAAGCATTTTATATTCTCAAAATTTATGAGTAATATATAGTAGATGTATAAAATTGGTTTTTCTCTCGCTCTACAACTCCCCTTTGCTCCCGCTCTACAACCTTGATTGTGCCCAATAGTCGGATAGGAGGGGGTTCCTCCCCCACCTGATGTGATTGTAGCAGCCTTTTAGGAATTGATCATTTCCATGCCCAAAAAGGAAAAATAGAAGGAAAGCAACTCAAAATTTGTCAAAAATAAATGAGAACATGTCTACAGCCTTGTTGCCTTCCACCTTCTACCATTCCATAATAGCCTATACTGATCAAGAAGTTTATAGGCATGTGGTCATATCCCAAATCTATTGAACAATGGGTTGAGAAGAATTGGAGAGCAAATATGAAAGGTTTTCCTGAGCATTTTCGCAGTAGCAAATGGATACTTCACATTTTTGTTTGAGACCATTGATGACAAGGAGATAATATTTTGAAATGGGCCTTACTTATTTGGGGTTAGGGGAATCTATTTGAATCACTGGAAAATATTTCGATCTGGCAAAAGATATTCCTATGATAGTGCCTGTTTGGGTGAAACTGTCGAGACTCCCTCTCTCCTATGCTAGGGAGATGATTTGTTAAAATTGGAAACTAGGGCCAAACTTCATGTGGGTCACCTTATTCATGGATTATAATATTTTTACTATATTCCTCTCGTCGAGAGGTGTAGGATTGATCTAAATATCATCCGATTCCGATAAGTATTTATGGAGATATGAATTTATTTTGATTATGGGCTAATTGTCAAAGCTGGCCAACAACTTATGTAGGCTTGGAAGCCCAACATTCGCATCTATTAATCATCAACATTTGCATATAAATACTCATTTGGACACACACTTCTCATCACATCTCTCTCTCTCTCCCGCGCAGAAAAGACTCTTCTCTCACATGTGTGGAAGGAAGGAAGCAGATTTTAGCACTACAACTGCAGATTGGAAGTTTGACCAATGTTGACCATCATTCTCTCTCTCTATGGACTGCGCAATAGGTGAACCTAACTCTCTTTGGAATGCCACATTTTTGGTGAAGGAATCAAGTCGATCTAATGGTCGGTTTGCAAGATATTGATTGCCCTAGTTTAGGGTTGATCTAGGGTTTGTTGCTGCTGATGTGAATCATATTTTTGTACTATTTCTCTCTGTTGAATTATTGAAGATAAAAGAAGATTTTATCAAAGGGTTTCTACATATTCGGGTTTGTCCTTGGCTAACCACCACATCTTGTGTCTCTCGTCTTGGCTTGTTTTCTGTCGATCGTTTAATGTTCTATCTGCACTTTACTTAATGTACATGTGATTGCTAATCAATGGATAATAATAAGAAAAATAAGTAAAATGCTCTAAGCATAGAACATACCATAGCTTAACATGGTATCAGAGCAGAGGTGAAGACAAAGCCCAAGCAAGAGCAAGAGCAATCACTGAAGAGAAGGTTGGAAAGGCTATCCTAAAAGAACTATGGGGTCCTCAACACTCTTCCCTATCGAAGACAAGCTCCGTGAAAAGTCTGACTATCACGGATGGAAGATGTCTCTTGATCTAACTTTAGAAGATCAGGGAGTGTTGGACCATGTGAGAGGCAATATTGTTGAGCCTCCATCAAATGCACCTGCTGCTGCCAGGAACAAATGGAAATCCAGAGAATTTAAAGAAAAGAAGATCATCCGGGACTCTATCGACAAGCACTTGGTGGCCTATGTTTTTGAGCTGAACACCTCCAAGGAAATCTACGATAGACTGGTGAGTTTATTTAAAGTTAATGATGCAAATCAAGTTTTGTTTCTTAGAAATAAGATGAAGGAAATTAAGAAGGGCAAAGATGAAAATATGCAAGCATATTTCTTAAGAATCACCGAGATCAAGAACGATCTCCTATCTATTGGGGAAGTAATTCCTGACAGGGAAATTTCACTCACAACTCTTGGAGGATTACCATTTGAATGGTATATATTCAGGATGACTCTCCTCAACAATAATGTAATTCTTGGATTTGAGGAATTAATGGCCAGATGTATTCAAGAAGAAGAAAGAATGGAAGAACAAGAAATGCCCACACTTAAAGGTCATCCTACTGTCGTTTCTTCTCATGCTAAAAGAAGAAACCATTCCAAAAGGAATACTGCACCAAAGGGTGGAAAAGGACGATGTTATCGTTGCAATAAACTAGGTCATTATGCAAGGGAGTTCCCTGATAAAAGGAACTCACACCGAGATGATGATAAAAATACCTCTCAAGGCAATCAAAGAAATGGCAGGTCAAATGGCCGAGGTAAAAGGAGTGCTGGAAATCAAGGAAGAGGACAACCATTCAAGAAGGCAAGAAATTCCAGGCATGAATCTAACACTGTTGACAATAAGCAGGATGAATATTATCTACTAGCTACTCTATCTACCTTTGCTCCTCCGGACTCGCTAGGAAATTGGCTTATTGATAGTGGTGTCTCAAGGCACTTCACTGGTTACAAAGAAATTCTCATAATCTGATAGAGAAAGAAACCAACCTGGAAATTGTCCTTGGAGATAATAAGAAATATCCTGTGAAAGGTGTAGGCAATGTCTCTCTTAAATTGGATCAAGGCAATACAATCCACCTATAGGATGTATTATATGTGCTTGATCTCAAAAAGAACCTGGTGTCCATTTCGGCAATGGAAGATAAAGGCTATAAGGTGGCTTTCAGTGATGGCAAGGTACGTGCATGGAAAAACAATATTAAAGATGCTTTCACTCTTAGGTTTCGAGTTGATTCATTATATCAGGTCGGAGGAAGTCCGCTAGGTGTCATGTCTTGTGACACATCTCTTCAGTCTGAACTATGGCATCAGAGGTTTCTCACCTTCATTATAAATCTCTACTTGATGTAAGAAAAATGGTGACTAGAATGCCCGAGTTTATATTAGAGCAAGAAGGTGTATGTCCCGAATGTGCTAAAGGAGAGCTAAAAAGGGGACCATTCCCCTCAAGCCAAAGCAAGACCTCCAATATATTGTAGTTAGTTCACTCAAACATATCTGGTATGATGCTTTTGAACTCCTTGGGAGGATATTCATATTACCTCACTTTTACAGATGACTATTCTCGCAAGACTTTGATATACTTCTTGAAAAAGAAGGATGAAGTGTTCTCCTAGTTTCGACACTTAAAATCCTTGATCGAGAATCAAACTTAAAAGAAGATCAAGATCTTAAGGATTGAATATGAACCTAATGAGTTTCATGACTTTTGTAAAGAGGCTGGCATTAAGAGGGAGACTACTACACCATACACTCATGAACAGAAAGGTGTGGCAGAAAGGAAGAAGCGTACGATTGTGGAAGTTGTTTGTGCTATGCTCCATGATCAAAGACTTCTGAAGTTCCTATGGGCCAAAGCTGCAAACACCACCGTATATGTACAAAACCGATGCCCCCATCAAGCATTAGGCTCCAAAATTCCTGAAGAAATGTTCACCGGTAAGAAACCTAATGTATCTCATTTTAGAATTTTTGGAAGCCCTGGATATTTTCATGTGTCAAAAGAGAAAAGGAACAAATTGGGTGCATCTGGAAAGAAAAAAATCTTCGTGGGCTATAGTGAAAATACTAAGGGATATAGAATCTATGTAGCCAGTCAAAGAGAAGTCGTGATTAGTCATGATGTCACCTTTGATGAAGATATGGCTCTCAGCAAGGTGAACAATCTTTCGACTGTGAGGAGCACTCAACAAGAAGACACCAGGGAACTGAAAGAAAAAGATGATGAAACAATGCTCGATGTGGAAGAACCCATGGATCCTATTGATCCTCCTCCACCTAAGCCTTCCTCTTCTAGGAAGAGGCCTTCATGGCTTAGGGGGACACTTGATGATGCTAAAGGACACACTGCACCCCGAGGAACCTTCTTTGAAAGTAAGAAACCAAATAGGTATCAGGGATACCTGACCATCATGAGCATGATCATTCAAAATGAGCCTTCATCATTCTTAGATGCCGTCAAGCTTCAAGTATGGAAGGATGCTATGACCGAAGAATATGAGTCTATTATGAAGAATGATGTCTAGGAAGTGGTTCCCAGACCCTTGGACAAGACAATTGTCACTTCTAAATGGCTTTACATGATAAAGCACGTAGCTAATGGAAGTACGGAAAATTATAAGGCTCGTTTTGTCGCTCGTGGCTTCTCCCAGAATGAAGGTATAGACTATGACGAGATATTTGCACCCGTTGCCAGATACACCACTGTCCGCTCGATCATAGCCCTTGTAGCTTCACAAGGATGGAACCTACATCAAATGGATGTTAAGACCGCGTTCTTGCCTGGCTCGATCAAAGAAGAGGTCTACGTGGAGCAACCCGAAGGATTTGAGATTTATGATCGAAAATCTCATGTGTGTAGGTTGAAAAAGGCCCTCTATGGGCTGAAGCAAGCACCCCGAGCATGGTATGAGAGGATCGATAGCTACTTGATGAAGTTGGGATTCACTAGGATTGAAGCCGATCCTAACCTTTACTTTAAGGTTGAAGATGACAAACCTCTCATACTGGTGTTGTATGTTGATGACCTGTTTCTAACAGGTGCAGACCCTCTCATTCACAAATGTAAGAGGAAGTTGGCTTCTGAGTTTGAAATGAAGGACCTAGGACTGATGCACTATTTCCTAGGACTTGAAGTTTGGCAGAAGCCAAGGGAAATTTTCCTATCTCAAGGAAAATATGTGGTGCAGTTACTGGAAAGATTCGGTATGGTGGACTGCAAGCCCGTAACTACCCTGATGGAGCTTGAATTCAAAAAGTTAAGCGGTAGTGCTACTGGACCTGTTTTACGAAATGCCACTGAGTATCGTTAACTCGTCAGAGCATTAATGTTCTTAGTGAACTCTCGTCCAAACATATGCTTTGTAGTCAACACGTTGAGTCAACATATGGTTGAACCTCACCACATACATTAGATTGGTGCCAAGAATCTGTTGAGATATCTTCGTGGCACAATTACTTATGGGTTAAGATACACTGCCGGAGATGTGAGACTACTTGGACATACTAATGTTCATTGGGCAGGCAGTGTGGTAGACCGTAAGAGCACTTCCAGGTGTTGTTTCTCCTTGGGATCTGCTTTGATATCCTGGATGAGTAGGAAGTAGAAGTCGAAGGCTTTGAGCACCGTTGAGGCAGAGTATATTGCTGCTAGCATGGCCTCCTATGAGGCAGTCTAGTTGCGAAAGCTCTTCAGTGAGCTACTTGGATTTACATTGGATACCACCGTGATTCTATGTGATAACCAGAGTGGGATCCGTTTATCAGAAAATCCTATATTTCATGATCGCTCCAAGCATATCAATATTAGGTACCACTATATTTTTTATATGGTGCAGCAAGGAGCAATAGGGCTCCAACATATCGGTACAGATGAATAGGTCGTTGACATTCTGACAAAGCCGCTAGGAAAGGTCAAATGCCTGAATTTCCAAGAACGACTTGGTGTCATTCTGAGACCCTCCAATGAGGGTCAAGTATGATGTACTGAGCTCTGGGAGCTCCAAGGGGGCATGGGGTACTTCTTGGAGTGACACGTGACCATAAGGTGACTCAACATCCCTTGTTGGTGCACTTGGTACAGGGTAAAAGGTTCAACCTTCCCTTGTGACACCCCGTGGCGACTATGGAACAAGATGATTAGTTCTCCTGTGGGCCTGGATGATGTGTTCTCCATGGCTATATGGGACATGATGATTCGCTTTCCTGTGGACAGGATGATTCGCTCTCCTGTGGACAGGATGATTCGCTCTCCTGTGGACAAGATGATTCGCTCTCTTGTGGGACAAGATGATTCGCTCTCCTGTGGACAGGATGATTCGCTCTCCTGTGGATAGGATGATTCACTCTCCCGTGGACAAGATGATTCGCTCTCTTGTGGGACAAGATGATTCGCTCTCCTGTGGACATGATGATTAGTTCGCTTGTCGAGGCATCCTACCCATGCATTCTAAGACTCATGGGAAGTACCTCTCATCTGATCAATGAGCAGGGAAATGAGGATAGGGACCATAGTAGTACCGATGGATGCATCATTGTATCTACCATACTCCCTATGCTAGGATGACCTTCATTGTTCTGGGATCAATGATACTGGTTTGGGACCAATGAGAGTGGTACACACTCTGAGACTGACTTCGGGTCAGTGGAGGATGGTATGATACATCCTCGATCATTTCTTCTTCTTCATAATTCGAGCAAAGCAGAGCAAAGCAAAGCAGAGCAGAACCACGTAGAGCAAAGCAAAGTAGAGTAGAGCAAGAAAGGTCAATCCATATAGAACAGTGCATTTTATGGATGGACAGCAGTGATGGTCTGATAGATTGCAAATGAAGTTCTCCCTAGTTGAGAGGGAGTGTTAAAATTGGAAACTAGGGCCAAACTTCATGTGGGTCACCTTATTCACGGATGATAATATTTTTACTAAATTCCTCTCATCGAGAGGTGTAGGATTGATCTAAAGATCATCTGATTTCGATAAGTATTTATGGAGATATGAATTTATTTTGATTATGGACTAATTATCAAAGTCGGCCAGCAGCTTATGTAGGCTCGGAAGCCCACCAATTGCATCTATTCATCGTCAACATTTGCATATAAATACAAGATGTCTCCTCCTCATTTTGACACGCACTTATCATCACATCTCTCTCTCTCTCCCGCGCAGAAAAAGAGTCTCTTCTCTCTCCTGCGCAGAAAAGACTCTTCTCTCACATGTGTGGAAGGAAGGATGCAGATTTTAGGGCTGCAGCTGTAGATCGGAAGTTTAACCAGCATCGACCATCATTCTCTCTCTCTCTGGACTGCGCAGTAGGTGAACCTGACTCTCTTTGGAAGGCCACATTTTTTGGTGAAGGAATCAAGGCAATCTGACGGTCGGTTTGCAAGATATTGACTGCCCTAGTTTAGGGCTGATCTAGGGTTTGCTGTTGTTGATGTAAATCATATTTTTGTATTATTTATCTCTGCTGAATTATTGAAGATAAAAGAAGATTTGATCAAAGGGTTTCCCCATATTAGGGTTTGTCCCTGGCTAGCCGCCACATCTTGTGTCTCTTGTCTTGGCTTGTTTTCTGTCGATCGTTTAATGTTCCATCTGCAATTTACTTAATGTACATGTGATTGCTAATCTGTGGATAATAATAAGAAAAATAAGTAAATTTCTCTAAGCATAGAACATACCATAACTTAACATGATTTCCTTCGAGCAATTGGAATAGGGGTAGCAAGATACATTGAAAGAGAAAAAGCTAAAGGAGCGAAGTTTGCTTGTGCAAGAATATGTGTCGAGGTGGATCTAGAGAAGGGCCTCTCTGTAAAGATCCTTCTAACGATGGGAAAATGGAAGGATACCCAAATCTTGGATTACAATAAGCTTCCTTTCAAGTTTCAATACTGCCATGGGTATAGACATTTCGTGATGGATTGTAAGAAGGCCAAGCAGGGGGGAGCAACACAGACCCAAAATGAACAGCAATGGAAAACGCGAGAGAGGACTAGAAATAGGCAGCAACAGACTCCAAATAACCAAGTTTCTCCAAACCATGATTCAACCACCTCCTCAAACAACCCCTTCAAGGTGTTATATGAAATGGGAGGCAAACAAATAGAGGAAGAAAACAAGCCCCTTGAGACATCGGGTGAGGAAGAAATAGATGAAGATAGTCAAGGGGTTGGAGAGATCCTAGAGCCACTAGAAGGAAGGGAGGACAAGGATGCACTAACAATTGAAACATCCCAGCCCCAGGGCCCAAGAATCTTTGAAATCAAGAATCGATGAATCCAGAATAGTTTTATGAAAAATCCAACCTATGGACTCCACACCTTTAAATCCAACTCAGGTAATAGGTGGTCCCAGGAAAATTATAACTACAAACACGACAATTTTTCCAATTGGATCTAAGAATACATGCAACCAAAAATTGGAAGGCATGGCAAAGAGATGAGTTATCAACTCTAAGAGGGAGATGAGAGAGAAGAAGGAAAAAATCAATAAAGGATTGGGTAGCCAACCTCAAATTTCAGACGTTCTGAAGGGGTCGGAGTCACGTTCTAAAGGAAGAATGGGACATGCAAATGGAGGGAGGAAAGACCATTCCCCTATCAAAAACTAATGAAGTTGATATCATGGAATGTAAGTGGCATGGGAAACCCCAAAAAATCCATTGCAATAAAGGATTTCATTAAAGCAGAGAAACCTAAAATAGTGTTCAGACAGGATGTCAAGCTCATGGAAGCCTCCAAGGTTTTCTGGAAGGATAGTGAAGGGATCCCTCAAAGTTCAAGGGGAACTTTGGGTGGCCATGGCACCTTTTGGGATCCAAATGTCTTCACCATAAAGGAGGCACAATCGACTGTGAATTGGTTAGCATTGGAAATAGAAGATAAAGGAAGTGGAGAGAGTCAAACTAGTGAATATATAAGTTCCAGTTACATTTCGGGAAAAAGTAGAATTATGGGATAACATTATCTTATTAAAGCAATTGATATGGAATCAAAACTCCATAGTAGGAAGAGAATTCAACACCACCCTGTCTGCACATGAAAATAAGGGAGGCTCATTCGTCATAGATCCTTTCAGGGAGAGACTGGAGGATCACATGGTACAGTGGGATTTGATAGATGTGAAACCAATGAGATGTAAATTCACTTGGTTGAATAAAAGGTGTGGAGAAGCAAACATTGCTACAAGATTAGACTGCTTCCTAATACATAGTTCATGGGTTTTATTGGGAAGGGAAACTTCCTCATCAATTTACCTCTTGGTGAACTGGACCATCAACCAATAAAATTGGTAATTAAGAAAGGAGAAGAGTTGGGCCAAATCCCATTCAGGTTCAATCTAGGTTGGTTGTGAGAAGAAGGAGCGATGGATATTATAGTACAAGCATGGTGCACATCGCTAAAATGATTGCCAACTTTTGTATGGGAATCAAAATCGAAGGAGGTTAAATGAGCATTGCAACAATGGGAAAGAGTTTCCTATTGTCCTCTAGGGAAAAAGAAAGAAACCATTCTTCATGAAATGGAACAACACACATCAATTATGGAGAATTGTGATGTAACAGAAAGTCATATAGAGAGGGAGAAATAACTAAATATCCAATACTTTCAAGAATGTAGAAAAGAGGAGTACTGGCGCCTCAAATCAAGAAGCATATGGCTGAAGGAAGGGGATAGGAATACAACCTTCTTCCATAGGAAAACAAAGGCAAGGGAATTAAGTAAGAGTCAAGGAAATAGCCTTGGCAGGGAAGGATAGGATCACTTTATTTCCAGAAATAAAATAGGAAGCCTATAATAATTTTCAAGCTCTATAAACATCATGTGGTGAGATAGACTATGCTAAAGTAGAAGATTTCCTTGCTACATTCCACCCAAATGTATCAGATGAAGAGAATCGAAGTATAGTCTGAAATATTGAACAACAAGATGTGGTTGAGGCAATCTAGAGCATGGAACTAGATAAGGCACCTGGCCTATACAGTTTCTCAATCAGTTTCTATAGGTTATGTTGGATTGAGATAAAGAAATATTTATTAAGGATGTCAAATTGGTAATTATACAAAAGCAAGATAGGAGGGAGTACAAATTCTTATTTTTTGGATCTTATTCCAAAAGAGACCAACCCAATGAATTTCTGTCACTTTCGTCCAATATCGCCTTGTAAAGTGTCATATAAAATTATGAAAAAGATCATTACTAGAGGTGAAGGTCACCTTATTTATGCTCAAACATCATAAAAGGTATAAATCATTCATGGTTTATAGTTTATTGTTTCTTTATGAGATTTAACCGAAACATTCCTATAACCTACCGAATTGCACTCATTCTGCAACTAACTAAAGATTCTATAGCTACATCCATGGTTAGACAGGTTCCAGCACACTTAAGGAGGAATAGAAGGTATAGGTAGATGGAAAATGTTCAGCATATGGACATCCACCTATCACATTGATTTGGCAACTCACCCTGTTTTAGAGATATAAAGGTCAAACCAAAAGTCAACTTTGGTTATAATACTCCGTGCACAGAATTTGAAGAAGGATCGCGACATCATTAAGCGAACATGGAATTGGATGAGAAGAATTTGGAATAAAATTTACGATATGTCAAATCAAAATATTCTCATGATTTTCTCTTTCAATAGAAAATCATGAGAAGAAGGATTATTATTTCAATTTAATCTCTTAGTTGTCAAGTGAAAACTTACTTCTCGGCTTATAACTCTTAATATTGTTATTTAACAAAGGATTATAAAAATCCCTAGAGCTAAGCAATAGACATGGCTACTCTTTTTAAGTTTGTAATCATTTGTTATGAAAGACTTCTATATTTAATAGAAGACACTTTGTTTCTTTGGTGATCAATGCACGAGTGAATAGTTTGATAATTGATTCATGCTTACGTTCAATAGGAGGGCCCCCTGAAGAGTTGTGATTTAGATTAGCATTTGTTTATATTAGTTGTTAACTTAATTCATGATTAGTCTCTTTCTCATTGTCATTACTTAGATGTTTTCAATAGTATTTTGTTAAATATGCTTAGCTATGATTTAAAATTCATTGGAATTGAATAAGCCAAGTGCTCATAAAAGACAACAAATATTTCCTTTTTATAGTTTTCATCTTTCAGTTATTTTTTTTTTGTTTCATGGGTAATGGATAGATTGATTCTAATCACAACTGCACATGTTAGTAATCATTCAAAGTTTTATTTTAAATTGTCATTTCTTTTCTGAAGCATTTAGATTAAGGTTTCCTTTTCTTCTGAATAGAATAGAGATTTTGATTTCCAAGAGATTTATAATAGAATTTCAAGTTGCTACAAGTAGAATTAGGTTTTAATTCTGTTCATAAGAATATTTTTTCCCAATTCAGTTCAAGAAGGGTAGTTTTTAATTCTTATCGTAGTAGATTAAGTTTCAATTCAGTTTGATAGCTACAATTTGCAATTGATTTCGCCTTGCAGTAATTTTGATGGAAAGAGCATGTGCGTAGGAATGATATGAATTAGTCTAGTTGCATTTACATTTTATCTTGATTTCATCTCTTAAAATAAAATAAAAATTATAATCCTAGCACATATTGTGCACATGCACTTCACAAGTACATGAACTTTGGTTGACAATTAACGAAGTAATTTAACCATCAATTAAATTACCCAATAGCCAGTAGATTGAAGTTGGTTCTTCTAAGGCTCATTTCAGAGAATCAAGGAGGTTTTCTTAAGAAAAGGTATATTTTGGATAACATCATACTCATCCAAGAAGTTATCCATTCAAGAAAAAAGGAGGGAGAACTAGGCTTCATCATCAAATTGGATATGGAAAATGCCTTTGACTCGGTGTGTCACTCTTTCCTTCTCCTTATTCTTGCAAAACTTAGATTTGGTAGTCAATATATTGCCTGGGTAAAATCTTGTATAGACTCGCCATGGATCGCCCCCTTAATAAATGGAAGGCCAACTCCTTTATTTAAATCCACCAAGGGTCTCATACAAGGATGCCCCTTGTCACCCATTCTGCACATTCTAGTTGTTGAAAGTTTAAGTAGGAATCTTGAAAATAAAAGAAGGAATGGCTTCATGTTAGGCATAAGCATAGCCAGATATGTCAAAAATACCAATCATTTGTAGTTTGCAATATCAATCCTGATCAAATCGGTATTATCGACCCTCCTAATATATCTAGGCTTAGGACTGCTTGCTCCAAAGAGTGTTCTCTCTCAAATGAATGCTTTGATCAGAACATTCCTCTGGTAGGAAGGAAAGGATAGCAAAAGGAAATTTCATCTTCTAAATTGGAATGTAGTCCTTCTATCAAAGGAGTTTGGAGGATTACGAATTAAGGATTCCATGTATATGAATCTCACTCTAGGCACTAAAATAGTGTAGAAATTGATATTGGATTCCAATGTATGGTCCTAAGAGCATTCTCTCTCAAATGAGTGCTTTGATTAGAAGGTTCCTTTGGAAGGAAGGAAAGGATAGCCAAAAAAAATTCATCTTCTAAACTGGAATGTACTCCGTCTGTCGAAGGAGTCTGGAGGATTAGTAATTACGGATCCCATATATATGAATCTCACTCTAGGCGCTAAAATAGTGTGGAAATTGATATTGGATTCAATTGTATGGTGGAAGAAAGCCTTCATTAAGAATTATTTCCACAATCATAGGATTCTAAGAGTAGAGAAAGTGAAATGAGAAGGTAAAGGATCATAAATATGGAGCCTATTCAAATTCATTGCCTCAGTCATAATACAAAACTTGGGTTGATTTGTGGGGAATGGAGGAAGAATTAGCTTATGGAATGATAGGATTCTAACAGCCTGTGTGATTCTGGAACAAGAAGAGGGAAGGTCCCTAGTAGATTAGCTGAAGAGAAAAGGAATTGAATGATTAAAAGATATTTCATCTTGGGATGCCACAAGGGTTTGGTCACGGTGGCAATGCCCAGGTCTCCCATCTCAATTGGTCGGGCAATGGGATATGTTCACATCACTTTTGAAAGGACTCGCTCCAATCTCCCAAGGTTCAACTGAATTGAGAACATGGACACCAAGCAAATAAAATCAGTACACAATCAAAGAGGGTTATAACCTTCTGATCAAAATGCTCCCCCACCCTCCAAATAAGAGGATATGGAAAATGATCTAGAGAAATGATGCCATATCGAAAGTAAACTCTTTATGATGGGTCCTTATTCATCAAAAGATTGTTAGGTCCCTATAATACTAATGTAACCCCCTTATTGTCATTGTTGTGCCCATGTAGCCCCCATATTATTATTGGTGTGCCCAATAGAAGCCCACTATTGTTATTGGTGTGCCCTTACATTATTATTTTTATGTATGCTCTTATTATATTGTAACCCCTTAGACTCCTATATATACCAAGGATGGATTGTCATTTGAATCATCCAAGAATTGTTCATTTACGTGATGTAAAAGGAGATTACCCCCTCGAATAGGTTTATTTTGAACTTTTTGATCTATTTTTCTTCTATTTTGTGATTTGGCTACATAACATTTGGTATCAGAGCTTTAGATTCTAGGGTTTTACTACTTCAAGCAAGTCATCTTGGAATTTTCACTATAAAAAAATTTATACGAGGCTTCAGAAGCTAAAATTTCAACCACGTGGAGTCGCAATCTTGGTCAACTTCTTGTAAAAATTTCAGATCTTGGATTGTTATATATTTTAATATATCCTCCAAATAAGGTAGGGTTTTTGCATGCTCCAAAATTATGTCTCAAACAGGTGACCTAAGGAAAATCGTCATCAATTTCTCTACGAGCATTGAATTTGAATTTTCTAGAAAATGAATGAAAGAGGACATACTACAATTTTTCATGTATCTTTTTCAGGGCGAAAGGTTGAAACAATGACACAAGGAATTTCGTACAAGTTCGCTCTATTGAACCAGTCCATAATCAAGTCATTGTGGGATATTGGGCATAACTTTAATTGGAAGAATCCAATCTTGGTTTGACTTGTGGCATTGGAAACAAAACTCAAAGGGATACCATAGGATGAAATTTCATATCTTGGAGAGTTGAATTATACAGATACAACAGTTTCAATATCGATCTCCAAAAAACAAGAAAAAAGGTGTGTATATTTTAAATTTTCATAACTATTGTTTGAAAAAATAGTTTGTAGTGATTCAAAGGGCTTAGTGAAGCATAGATATCATTACTTATTTCCAAAATGCCTCTCAACAAAAAAAATGGATACACCCAGTAAGAAACCATAAATCTCTACTATAACGCATGAAGAAGAGGAAGAAATGCAACATGATATATCAAAGCTACAGGACCAAGTGCAACAAATTTCACTCTCACAAAGAGCAACCAAAAATGAATTGAATTATAAGATGGATGGTTTAGAAAAGAAAATAAAAAAGGACATGGAAGGTTTAAAAGTAGACATGGAAGGATTGAAGGAAGGTTTGACAAAGTTGTTGCAACAAAAGCTTACTAGTGGTGACAAGGTACTACATGAAAATCATGATGAGGACAAAAGGAATATAAATTATGATTTTAGAGACTCCAATAGTGGGTTGAAAGTAACCACATTCAAAAAATCGATATGAGGAAGTTTGATGGCAAGGATCCGGGAACTTGCATACTACAAATGGAGCAATTATTTGATCTACATCATGTGCGACACATACAAAAGGTACGCATTGCATCTTTATATTTAGAACAAAATCAGTTTTTCTGGATCAATGGATTTATTCTCGTAAATCAATTGTCACTTGGACAAATTTTATGAAAGAATTGGTAGCACATTATGAGGATACAAAGAACAATACCTTCTTTAACCAATTGATAAATATCAAACAAAATGGTTCAATGGTAGTGCATATTGAGGACTTCCAAAGATTCAATATCAAGGTAAATTATATTCTAGGGGAGCATAGGATTGATGTCTGCATATGGATTTTAAAGGATAACATCCAACACGAGGTTCTCCTTTGGGAACCTAATTCATTGGAGAAGACATTCAAGGTGGAAAGAAAAGTTGAAAACAAAACTATGGCAACAAGGAAGTCTACCACTCACAATTATAAAGATGGAAGTGTTGTTTCTCCTAGCATGCCACAACCTACAAGGTTCACACCACAATAACTAGAGGAAAAATGAGAAAAAGAGATTTGTTACAGTTGTGATAGAAATTACACTAAGGGTCATAAGTGTGCTAAGAAAAAAATATTTTACATAGATTGTGAAGAGGGGGAATAAAAGTAACAAGAAACATCAAAAGAAGAGGATATACACCATGAACCAACCCCAAAGAAAGAAGAAATGAATCTGGCCATATCTTGTAATGCATTGGCAGGAACTACCACTCCTCAAACTCTTAAGATAGAAGAATATATCAAGAACAAGAAAAAAAGTAATTGTGTTGATTAATTTTGGTAGTACCTATAATTTTATTCATTGTAAGATAGCCAAGGAATTGAATTGTTTTTTATATCCAGCACCAAAGTGTCAAGTGATGGTTGCAAATGGAGGAACTATAAATCGCTCAGGGAAGTGCCATAATATCAATCTAACCATGGGGTAATATGTATTGAATAGCCAAATTCTTTCCATTCCAATGGGTGATGTTGATGTTGTATTAGGAGTCCAATCATTTACAATATTTTGGGATGATATATTTTAATTTTCAAGAAATTTTCTTGAAATTTTCCTAGGAATGAAAGGAAATTGAATTAAGGGGCATCACGGGGAAACTAGGGAAGATAATCAAATCTATTGGCTTGAAAAAACTTTCAAAGAAAGAACAATGAGGCATAATTTCACATTTATGCTCACTAGATGTTCAAACATCGAAATCATACTTTTCTCCAGATCTCCAAAGAATCTTGGACAATCATTCCAAGGTATTTGAGACTCCCAAAGGCCTCGCACATATTCATGATCATGATCATGTTATTCACTTGATTCCAGGGAGTGTTCAGCCAAACGTTAGACCTTACAAATATCCCTATGCCCAAAAGAGTGAAATTCAATGTATGGTTGTAGAAATGTTAGAGGCATGTACAATTCAACCTAGCCAAAGTGTTTTATCTACTCTAGTAGTATTCGTAATCAATAATGATGGATCATGGCATATGTGTCTAGATTATAGGGAGTTCAACAAGCTCACTATTAAAGATAAATTTCCTATTCCTGTCATTGATAAAATGTTGGATGAATTACATGGAGCAATTTACTTCACCAAGTTGGATCTCCATATAAGATATCATCAAATTAGAATGAAGACTCAAGAAATTCTCAAAACACATTTAGAACTCATGAAGGTCATTATGAATTTTTGGTCATGCCTTTTGGCCTTAATAATGCACCTTCCACATTTCAAGGTTTGATGAATTCCATTTTCAAACCCACCCTTAGAAAATTTTCATTAGTATTTTTTGATGATACACTAATCTACAACAAATCTTGGAAGGATCATGTTCAACATGTTAAAAGGGTGCTCAAAATATTGGAGGAGAAACAATTGTATGCAAAAACCTCTAAATGTTTCTTTGGGGTACATTAGGTGGAATACTTGGGTCATATTGTATCTCATGAGGGTGTTAATGTAGATCCTAACAAAATTAAAGCCATTTAGGGAATGGAAAATTCCCACAGCCCTAAATCATCTTCAAGGATTTCTTGAGTTGACAAGGTATTATCGCAAATTTGTTAAAAAATATGGGAAAATAGCAGCACCTATAACAACATTATTGAAGAAATATGCTTTGTTTTGGTCTCCAAAAGCAACTAATCCTTTGAACATCTTAAAGAGGCAATGTGCCAAGCTCTAGTTTTAGCTATTCCAGACTTCACAAAAACCTTTATGGTGGAATGTAATTCCTCGGGAAATGGAATTGGTGTTGCTTTAATGAAAGAAGGAAGACCCATTTCTTTTGAAAGTCGTCCAATCAAGGGAAAGTATTTACACAAACCTATTTATGAGAAGGAAATGTTGGCAATACTACATGCCCTAAAGCAATGGTGCCCTTACCTAATGGGAAGACACTTCAAGGTAAAAAAAGATCATGATAGTCTTAAATAATTTTTGGAACAAATATTATCTTCAGAAGAGTAGCAAAAATGGGTCACTAAGATGTTGGGTTATGACTTTGAAATCATCTACAAAAAAGGGAAGCAAATTTTTGTTGAAGATGGACTCTCAAGAAGGGATGAGGACATGGAATAAGTGCTCAATTCCATTTCTATTATCCAACCTGACTAAAAAATTGAAGTAACGGGGGAATGGAAGAATGACGAAGAGGTGTGGACACTCATTCAAAATTTGCAGCAAGATCCTAGTAAATATGATACATTAACCAGGAAAATTGACTCATTATGGTACAAATATCGCTCATATTTACGTAAGAATTACCATCTCAAACAAAATATTTTTTGGAATTGCACACCTCTCCTTTAGGAGGGAACTCAAGATTTTTAAAAACTTACCAATGGGTTAAGAAGGAATTTTTTTTTCGGATGGCCTTAAATCTGATGTTCATAACTTTGTGGCAGAATGTTTAGCTTTCCAACAAAATAAAGTTGAGACAATTAAGACCTTAGGTCTATTACAACCTTTAATCATTCCAATTTAGCATTGGGAGGAGGTCTCAATGGATTTCATCACAGGTTTACCCAAGTCCGAAAGAAAGAGGGTCATCATAGTGGTGGTAGATAGAATTACCAAGTGTACACACTTTTGTGCATTATCTCATCCTTTTAAAGCCAATATAGTTGCTACTACATTTATGGAAACAATTCAAAAGTTACAAGGAAACCCAAAGATTATTGTAAGTGACAAAGACCCCATTTTCACTGGAAATTTTTTGATGAAATTATTCTCAAAGCTCATATTGTTGGCCTCGATCTGACAAGAAAAATGAGATATTGAACAAATGTTTTGTATTTAATAAACAAATACAATGATTCAAGTAGTTATCTCTAGCTGAATGGTGGTATAACACTTCCTTCCATACTACAACAAAAATTCCCCCATTTATGGCACTTTATGGATATCATCCACTGTCCATAACATTATCTTTAAGACAAAATTCTAACATTCAAGCAGTGGAAGATCACATCAAGAATCAACAACAAGTTATCCAACTCTTAAATGATAACCTCACTCTGGTGCAAAATCAAATGAATCAATAGGCAGATCAACATCGTAGTGAAAGAAGTTTTAACATAGGTGACTGGGTATTTTTGTGGCTATAACCATACAAATAAATGTCCACCAAGAAATCTAAGAAGGATAATAAATTATCACCCAATTACTATGGTCCTTACAAGATATTGGCAAAGATTGATACTATGGTATACAAATTGGAGTTTCTTGCATCTTCTCGAGTACACCTAGTTCTCCATGTTTCATGCATAAAGAAGGTTATCGATGACAAGCTCCCAGTTCAAACAATATTTCCAAAACTTGACGAGGAAGGAAAATCATATTGGAACCTGAAGCAACCACAGAAACAAGAACACGATGGCTATGGAATCAATCAATTTCAGAGTATCTCATTAAGTGGAAGAACTTACCCCTTGAATATTTCACATGGGAGGATGAGAATTTTATACAGAAGCATCCATAACTACTCAAGAATTAAGGACAACACTTCTTTTGAATGAGAGGGGCATGTTAGGTCCCTATAATACTAATGTGTCCCCCTTATTTTTATTGTTAGTGTAGCCCTCTTATTGTTATTGTTGTGCCCATGTAGCCCCCATATTGTTATTGTTGTGCCCCATAGAAGTCCACTATTGTTATCGTTGTGCCCTTACATTATTATTGTTATGTAGGATTTGATTATATTGGGACCCCTTAGACTCCTATATATACCATGGAGATATTTTCATTTGAATCATCCAATAATTTTTCCTTTATGTGATGTAAAAGGAGGTTGCCCCCTCGAAGAGGCTTGTTTTGAAGTCGTTTATCTATTTTTTCTTCTATTTTGTGATATGGTTACATAACAAAGATCCTCACAATGGAGAATATAAGGAGAAACATTCAAGGTCCATCATGGTGTGTTGTATGTAAGTAAGAGGAGGAATCAATCTCACATTTTTTCCACCATTGTCCATTCTCCACGGAGGTATGGAAATTGGCCTTCGAAAAAGTTAGTAATGTGGTAATCATTCGAGGAAATTGGACAAAGATGTTTGAGACATGGAAGAGAAATGTTCCCAATGACAAAATTAAATCAATGGTAGCAAAACAAGCTTGGATATCAATGCCAAAGTTATTATGTTGGACGATATGGTTGGAAAGGAACAAGATGATCTTCAAGGACAAATCATCGTCCACCCAAAAAGTTGCTATAAAAGCACAATATCTACTTGCAAAGTATAATATGGTGGAAAAAGGCCTAAATTCGAAGGAATTAGTAGATATGACTCGTGAAGAGAGAGAATGTATCCATTTCATAAAGCTACATGATCATGCTATCAGCCTCACACTGAGACCAACCATTGTCTCTTTCAATTGACTGAGATTTTGGGAAAATAAATTTTGAGACTGGAAAACCAGGAAAACCATTGCAACCCTCAATTTTGATGAAGCCTCCAAAGGAGATCCAAGGGTGGCAGGAGCAAGAGGGGTAATACATATCCCTGATGAATAAATGGAATATACCTTTTTTCCTGGGGTCTAGGATGGGAAACAAACAATCAAGCGGAGTACTAATCATTATGGAAAGGCCTAGAACTCACTAAGGATAAAGGATTCAAAATTTTGATGATCTTAGGGGACTCCATGATGGTAATTAGGCATGTCAGGAAGGAAATTTTGAGACCACCCCCTACTTTCCCTCTAATTTTCTGGAGAATAACATTAATGATAACACAATTTGAAAAAAACAATTTCCACCATGTCCTCAGATCCCTCAACATGGAGGTGGACACGCAGGCAAATCAAGGTTCATGTTTAGAACATGGTGTAATTATATTGCAGGGTGGAAAAAGGAGAATTGTGTCGATCCCATAATTCATTTAATTTAATGAAAATATTTTGGATTTCAAATGAATCACCGTCTCTGACAGATGAATTAATGAGAACTAATACAATCAACCAGTTGGAATCACATTGTCACAGGGATGGAGGGTTGAAAGGACAATTTGGAGCTCATCCTACCTACCACACATTGCATTGCATGCACAATGGATTGTACACTTTGAACAATCACAAGAGAAGGTGGCCTGGATTAAAAGTTTGGAAATCCTCTCATGCTTAGCTCATGTCAGAGATGGATTTCATCAACGTAAGTCCCATTAATGTTCATAAGAATTATCGTTGCATAAGGCTCGGCTCATCACTTGGGGAACTAGCAGTAATAGCTCGCTCTCACATGGATTTAGTGCTAGTAGATGGAAGATCATCTGCCAAAAAGGAAGTGAAGATAATAAATGCATGATGCCAATTTGAGAAAGATCCCATCTGATTGTTTTCAAGGTGGAGAACATTGTTGTGGAAGTGGCCATCAGTAGAGATGGTGAATAGGGATGTCATCGAAGATTTCAAGTAGTGGAGGAAGGCGACAGAGAAGGATTTTAATAATTTATTGGGGATGTATGAAATGTTAGATAAGAGGCTTGAACTACTAGAAAAGGAGAAGGATGACAGGGCAAAGGTTACAGAGCAAAAACTGGAAGGGTTGAGCACCATAATGGAGTGTCATTTGCTTTGAATGGAGTCGGATATATTGATGTTGAAGACAAGAAGTCAGGCAGTGGACTAGGCATTAGATGAAGAGAAGGAACGGGGCTTGATAGGCCCAAGTCTAACTATGTAGGTAGAAACGTGTGCCAAAGTAGAAGGTAAAGTTGATGTAGCTTGTGGCAAGAAGGTACCATAAGAGAACAACCCTGACATGGATCCTGAACCCTCTAAGGAAAACTAAAACCTTTTTTTAGTATGTATTGTAGGTATAAATTGGTTTTGGGGAAATTTTACAAGATATTTGGACTGTTTCAATGTAATAAGCTAGAAATGAAGGACTGTGGCAATAGGAAAGATAAGATATGGCTACTTTGGAATTTTGATACAACTGATGAAAATGTCGAATGTAAATGGAACTAGCCATGTTTTTCCACTCTTATAATATAATACAAAATAGTCTCTCTGTTTAAAAAATATATATAGTAGATGTATTACAAGAAGTATATTTAGAAATTGTTAACTGAAAGAGGGTTTTATGCTTATGTGATCCATTAACAAGTAGTTGATTTGACTTTTAGCAAAATTACAAAGTTCCAAAGTGGAAAGACTTGCCTTAATTTCATTAAGTTAGTCAAATGAGAAGGTTGATGAGTGAAAGTAGATGACGGGAAACCTAAAGAGAAAGGGGTCAATAAATGGGTGACTAACAAGGATGATGTCAACAAAGGAGGCTAGAAGTAACATAACATGTAACTAACAAATAGTTTGTTGACAATATTTTTTTTGTTTTTTTTTGTTTTGTTTCATTTTGTTTTGTTTTATGACTATTGCAATTGACAAGTGGGACAATTATGTCTTGTGTGACATGGGGTTGATCCATACAATACCACTATAACCATTATATATGTGGACACAAGTTGGTCGTGGTTTCAATCAATGAGCTCATAATCTTAACATAATATGTTTGGCTACATGTTCTATAGCCTACGAGTTGTTGACAACGACTTATTGGTATCAGTCATGATCGTTGAATATTTAATGACCTGGGATTCTATCAATAGAACCAAAACCCTATTAATGTAAGTTGTCATCAACAATGGCAACCATAATTCTCATTAGTGTTAAATACATCCAGTTAGATAAATAGGTCTCTAAGACCTAGCTTCTTAGTAACAACCCCTCAAACATGTAAATGGTAATTAGGTTGATTTCCATATGAATTTATTATTGTTGTAGGTCAATTTTTAAAGAAAATTGATTCCATAAAGGTGCTTTATTTAAATAGTGAAAGTATAGGATTGCCACAGTTTCCACATAGGTCATACTTGATGAGGATGGTTATGATAAATAAATTAAAGGATCTTTTTTAGTATGACATCTAAACCTAACAAAAAAGGTTAGGCCTATAAGTTTTTTGGTTTTTTTTAGTAAACACATATCTTTAACTTTTACATGTGAAATAAGGATATATGGTTCTTTTTTGTGTGAATATTTCAATATTGGGAAGACCTATCATAACTCAATTGTCAACCAATAGTGGAAATAGTCATCACTAGCTATTATCCACAAATGTGAGCTAGCACATCCCCATTATTCAAGGAAAACCGCGCAACTTGAAATAACCCACTAGTGGTCTGTGAGGAGGTAGGCTTTCACTCCTACCAAATTCCTCTAGGTTTTAGGACTTTAATTTGTTTCCTCACATCCATAGAAAATGTGTTTTTATCCAAGAAAAAGCAATTTTAGGTCATACTCCAAGACCAATCTTTTGCGTGACACTCCTCAACAAGTGTCTCTTCTTTTTTAAGAAAGTAATTTATCGTAAATGTTGAAATATTTTATTTTGTCTCTATTAATATAGATTTTGCATCACCATAGAAATAAGAATATAAATTATAGGATCTTAGTTTCATGACATTGGGAATGATTATAGACCAATTGATCATTTGAGCACAAACTTTAAGGAAGGCTTGTAATGTAAATGTTGTAAAGAAAATTTCTTATTTTGTAGAGTTATTTTATTTGGATTTCACCATGGGGGCTGGGAAATATGCTATTAGAAAGATTTCATCCCTAGCATAAATGGTTTTTATACTATTATCATTTAAAAGGAGGAAAATTGTAGCTCAAGAATAAATTTCCCATAATTCCTTTAAATTTTCATATTTAAGAACCTATATATCTATTAAATTATATATAAAAGAAAGATTTGACAAAACAATATATTACCTATCACAATCAATAGCTCATCCATAGAGTTATTTTGTTGTCATCTATTTTCATATCATATTAGGCTTGTAAGAGAGTTTGTTTTGTTGAGTAAATACATATTTTTAACTCTTACATGTGAAATTAGGATATATGGTTCTATTTGGTGTGAATATTTAATCCAAAATGGATCCAGCTTTGCCTCCAGATCAGAGTCTTCAAATGCATTTGAAAGTAGAATCAAGTCAAATTTCTCGTCAATACAATTCCAACGGTGCGAATGGCACGTAAATCCGAGTCCGGATGAAGAAGTTAGAGCAAGTCAAAGTTTTTGGGAAAATTAGGCAAAAGTCAAAAATTCAAAGTCAACAGGTCAGAGTCAAAGTCAACGATCAATGCAAGGTGACGTCAGTAGGACACGTGGAATCCCGGGAACACAACACCCGTCCTGGATGATGTTAGCAGGAGCAGTGACGTGGCAACACGTGATTGGACAAAATGGTCCAATCCGGTGCTGACACGTGTCAGCTAGGATTTTCCCATTATTGGCATGAAATCCCAAAAATTTGGGGTCAAGGGGAGTTGAACCCCTGACCTCCTAGAACTGCCAAGACTTCACCGAAATCTGCTCACCGGTCAAGCTACCAAGGTGCTTGTTAATGAATTTAATGATTTTGTATTTATGGTTACGGGATTGGAGGTGCCGGAAAAAAAAAGGGCCGACGACCGGGGTCATCCCCACAGCTGCCAAACCCCTTAATTGGTTTCAGAATTATCCCACATGCAATGGGATATGTTAAACAACATACCATATATATCATAACCAAACTACGTATATGAAAACAACAAGTGCAGAGATATATGCCACCAAAAGTTTAATGCGGATATATGTTACTATATATGTGTATCAATCCATATCAAAATGTCGGAGTGTCAGGCAGGGGTTTTGACCCACCGACCTCCAACATTATATACCATGCCTTCACACCTTCGGGCTAACCAATATGCCATACGTTCAGACTTGAAACAGAGCCGAACCAAAATTTTGTTAACCTGTTGCAGAGTCGAACCCGCCAAATCCATGGCACATGGACCGAGGTGGTTTCCACAACACAGAGGGCAGTTTTTGTCAGCAAAAAGTGGTTTTGCAAAAGGAAGAGGTGGTTTTGCAAATTCCAGGGGGTCTGGAGGGCACAAAGGCCAAATATGGGCAATTTTATACTCGTTTGACTCGAAATTTCGAGTTGAACGCAATGGTGAGATCCTTTTTCTCATTTGAGTCTCTGTTTTTGAGCTCATGTCTATAAAATCATTTTGAAGACTAATAAAGTGCTCACACTGGAAGCTAACGACCCAGAGAGGTATCCAGGAAGTCTAGTGAATTCCGTTATCAAATACTCGTTGTGTTGATGCGTATGTTTATGTTTTAATTTTCTTATGTTTTTTTATGTTATTTGCAAACTTTTCAATCCATTGCACTAAGTAACATAAGCAAACTTCACATAAAGTCTATAATACCTTTTTCATTAACAGATCAAGTGGTATCAGAGCAGAAATGTTTTTAAGGTCTAACAATATTGTGTGAAGATTTGAATGCTTACTAGGTTGAGGCTCAAACGAGGTGAAGGTGAACTTGTTGAGGCGAATCCAAAGATTGGACGGGTCTATTCACAAAGAAGGATGACGGATGAAACCCCACTCAGATCAGAATCTCAATTTCTGGATAGTTTCATGACGATACATGCAATGGTGGAAGAGATGTATCGCGAGTTTAAGAAGAACAAAGAAGAAGGCACTTCATCACCTAAAGATCAAGAAGATAAGGGAAAGGGAGAAATGCCTCCTCCACCATCTCCTCCATCATCACCATCATCATCATCATCATCATCTTCCTCTCATAAATCTAGTCCTTCTAAGAAGAAAAAGAAGAAATCCTCTTTGATCAAATTAGATGTAAAATTTGATTTGCCAATTTATGATGGAGAACTTAACACTGAAAAGCTTGATAATTGGATAAGACAAATTGAAGTGTATTATAGGGTGTAGAAAGTTTTTTCAGAAAGGAAGAAGATCCAGCTTGCTAGCCTTCGACTTGGAGGAACCACACTTCTATGGTGGGAAGGAAAGACACAAGCAGATCTCAAAAAGCATGGTAAAATCATTTCAACTTGGAATGAATTTGTTTTTGCTATTAAAAAGCAATTTTATCCTTTGGCTTATATGAAACAAGCAATGATGATTTGGCAAACACTACGTCAATTAAAAGGTCAAAGTGTTCAAAGTTATACTCAAGAATTCCGTAAGATAGCTTTAACATTAGGCATATCATTGGACTCACCAGAGACATTGTTGAAATACATAGGTGGCCTACATAGTTATTTGAGGCATACTATACTTATGTTTAATCCAACTAGCTTAGATGATGTATAGGTCCAAGAAACTCATCTGGAAGCTAGAGGAAAAAATGTAACCCATGATGTTGGGAAATCATCCAAACCTATTGAAAGAAAGAATAAAGACAAGAAGAAACTTAAATGGAAGGAGAAGAAAACGAACAATGTGAAGAAAGATAAAACTTCATGCACTCATTATAAGAAGGAAGGCCATAATGAGGCACATTGCTGGTCATTGCATTTGGAACTGAAGCCTAAGAAGTTTGGGAGTAAGGCGTGGAAGAATGTTGTTGCTATTCAAAAGGACTTGGGATCAGATTCAGGTGACGAGACAATGGTTACAGCTACAGGTATCAAAGGTAATGATTCTAAAGCATCTCCAAGTACTTCTTCACATTCTGTTGATAATGATAATTATGAGAGGAAAAGAAATTAGCTATTTCACATTAGAGTAATTTCCAAGCATACTAAAATTGATACTTTATTTGATAGTGGTTCACAAGTTAATTTGATTTCTGAAGCAATTGTAAATAAGTTAGGTCTAGAAAAAAAACCTCATAAAAATCCATATCCATTAGGTTGGGTGTGTGATAAAACTACGCTACAAGTTATGAAACAATGTAAACTTTGTTTTGCTATTGGGTCAAAGTTTGTAGATGAGGTTGAGTTAGACATAGTCCCATTGGACATATGTGGAATTGTATTAGGAATTCCATACTCGTACAATAGAAACACTATCTTCTATCGAACTAAAGATAAGTATCATCTCACTAAGGATGGAATTGAATATATTGTAACAGCTCATAAACTCAAAGATAACTTCTTTCTCATAAATTCAGGATAGATGAAAAGAATTGTAAATTCAAGTAAACAATTTTTACTTATGATTTTAAAAGAAAAGGATATTTATAAATCCAATGCTTTCCAAGGCTGTAATCCTAAATAGAAAGTAGATCTAGTTAAATTTGTTTCCGATTATGATATTATGTTTCAAGAGCCTAAAGGGCTTCCATCCAAGCAAGAGATAGAACATGAGATTTATTTGCAACAAGATGCTCCACTACCTAACATTGGAATGTATATATTATCAGCTCTAGAGAATGCAGAGATAAAGAAGCAGGTACAGGAGTTGCTTGATCAAGGGTTTATTCGACCAAGCACATCACCGTGTGGATCACCTATTGTGTTAGTGCGAAAGAAAGACGGTTCGTGGAGAATGTGCATTGATTTCAGATCATCAAATAAAATCACAATAAAGAATCGTTATCCTCTTCCTTGTATTGATGATTTGTTAGATCAGTTAAAAGATGCAGTTTACTTCTCTAAATTGGACTTGTGAAGCGACTACCATCATATCAGAGTTGCAGAACAGGATGTATGGAAGACTAGTTTCAAAACAAAGCAAGGACTCTACGAATGGATGGTTATGCCTTTTGGCTTAATTAACGCTCCAGCTATATTCATGCGAGTCATGAATGATGTATTTAGGCCATTCATTGATGATTTTGTAATAGTCTATTTAGATGATATTCTTGTTTTTAGTAGAACATAGGATGAGCATGTAAATCATGTAAAGTAGGTTTTAGATGTTTTGAAAAGAGAAAATCTCTATGTAAAACTATCAAAATGTGAATTTGGCAGGACATCTTTGAATTATTTGGGTTATGTTGTAGGGGTGGTGAATTGAAGATAGATCCCTCTAAGGTCGAAGTCGTTGTAAATTGGCCTAATCCAAATACTGCTACAGAAGTTAGAATTTTCTTAGGGGCAGCACAATATTGGAGAAAGTTTATTGCTAATTTTTATTTGATTGCAGCTCCTTTACATGCTTTGACAAGTGTGAAACAGGTGTTCCAGTGGGCAGGCAAACAGCAGAAAACCTTCGACACATTGAAAGAAAGGATCAGTACAACATCAGTACTAGCACTACCAGATCTTCAACATCCATTTGAGATCGAGATAGATGCAAGTGACTATGCCATAGCAGCAGTGTTGATGCAACACAGAAAGCCTATATTCTTTCATTCTGAGACGTTCACATCAACAGTAGTTAACTATCCTACATATGATAAAGAATTGCATGCATTAGTTCAGAGTGTTAAAAAGTTGAAACATTACAATGGGTAAAGAAATGATCATACACACAGATCATCAACCACTACAATACTTACACTCACAAACTAAATTGCAACAATCAAGACACTATCAATGGATGGGTTTGCTACAATAATTTCATCTTGTTATCAAATATAAGAAGGGCATACATAATAAGGTTGCATATATGTTATCAATACCAATTATAAATGCAACCAAAATACTTAAGCATAATTCAGTAATTCATGAAAGTTACATTGAACATTATGCTCAAGACACAGATTTTAAGGATCTATATGCAACTTTAAGTCATGGCAAGCAGGTAGAAGAATTGGATTATTTCATAAAGGACAAACTATTATATCATTTGGGAAAGTTATTCATTACACAAACTAAAAGGGTTAATATTATTCGAGAAGCACATACTTCTCTCATATCAGGTCATTTTGGTGTAAGTAAAATAGTTGCACAATTACAAATATTATGTTATTGGCCACAAATGAATGAGACAGTTCCTAGATATATTAAAGGATGTACTATATGTGCCACAAGTAAGCCAAGTAATAGAAAATTAGGCTTGTATACTCCACTTCCAATTCTTTCTCATCCTTGGGAAAGTGTATCCATGGATTTTGTTGCGGGATTACCAAAGTCTAGAAAGGGTCATGATTATTTGTATGTAGTTGTGGATAGGTTTAGTAAGGTGTATTTTGATACCATGTAATAAACAGGTCGCAGTTGAACAAACTGCAAAGTTGTTCTTTCAAAATGTATGGGTTCATTTTGGGTTACCCACTTTTATTGTATCTGATCGAGATTCTCGATTTGTTGGGAAATTTTGGTCAAGTGTATGGGAGTTAATGGACACAAAGTTAAAGAAGAGCACGACATTTAATCCACAAACAGATGGTCAGACAGAAGTGGTCAATAGAACAGTGATACAATTGCTTCGAGGATATTGCAGTTGTTAGTGTCGGTATCTTAATCCCTCCATCAGTGATCAAATTTCTCTTCTTGCATGCATATTAGGTGTCTCATCCGATCAACTGCATTCCATTAGGTCATAGATCAACTGATGGTAGTGGTTCTTTGTCAATTTCCCTCATGCCATTTATCTGCTGGCCTATTTTCACATGTACAGGTCATTTTCTATCATTTTATTTCATTCCATTTGCAAAAGTCATTTTAGGGTTTTTAGGTCTCACTAGGTCTAGCGTTTGCCACCATGTTCTTCAAAAACTCAATAAGAGGTCAGCAGGCACATGAGGATTTCCAATAAGTTCATAAAATTACAAAATTCACTGATGATTTGCTTCATAAAGGGTTTTTACCTCAAAACTCTGTTTTGAGGTGAAAACAGGGTTTTTTCTATTTTATGTACAAATTTTATGTAATTTCAATGTTTTCATATGTAATAAAGCTTCAACTACTGCCCTTGGTCACCTTGCCAACTCCAGCCACTGCAAAGAAAGAAAAACATCCAAGCATCAGTTCATCAAATGATCAAAAGAGTCAATTGCAAAATGAAAAACAGGGTTTTTTAAAGCAAAGTGAAAAGAACTTTAGGAAAGTGGGTTTGTAAAGGAAAAATTAAAGTCAAGATGGATATAAAGTTCTCCTTGTGTTTGAATACTTCATTTTGTGCAAAAGAGAGAGCAAGAGGGAGAAAATTGGGTTTGAGGAGAAAGAAGTGAAATTTGCAGCAAAACTTCAAGTTTTGACCGGCACTACGCACCTGGGCATTGGTGCGACGCACCTGCCTGGCGCTACGCATCGGGCATAGGTTTTGAACTGGGATTTGGTCGTGTGCTACGCATAGAAAGTGCGCTACGCAGCTGGGAGGTAGCGCTATGCATCTTTCAGATGAACTCTAAATCACATTTCATCAATTTCATAAGCCTCCAATTTTGCAAATAACCTCTCAACAAGTAAGTACATCCTCTCATCTGGTCTAGCAATGAATTGTTTCATCTATGGTGATGATTTGAGTGCTTAAAAATGAAACCCTAGATGCCTCCAAAATTGCCTTGCCAAGCTTGCATAGGGTTTTGTTGTTTTTTCTTTTTTAACTCCCTTGTGATCATCTTCCTATATCCCATACCCCTACAATAAATTTCCCTAAATCCCTTCCTCTTTCCCTCTCCCATTAGCACTCACCTTACCCCCTATTACCAAACCCTAAGCCCTATAACATAATTCCTACCATTCTCTAAACCTTAATTCCCATTTCCTAAACCCTATACCTTCCTTAAAACCTCTCTTCCATCATCAAAATCCTCATTCACAGTTCTACTATCAGTCAATCCTTTTATCCCCGAAAGAAAAACAACAGTCACCCTATACTTTAAAAAATCTCTTCATACTCATCATTCTTCACTCCACATTTGCAAGTATGGAAACAAATTCAGCATATGAGAGGGATGATGAAACTGTCAGTGATTCTTCCCAAGAGGCTCATGCACCAAGAAAACCACATAAAGGAGGAAAACACATTTGGGAGAAGCCCACCACTCACAGAGTTATTAGCTTGCCCTCTTCCAGTAACATGTTTTAAACATCAGTCTTGTTACCAGTTTTGTGAAATGGTTGAGAGGGTGAAATATCACCATGAACTTGCTAGGTTATTTGTTCTTCATCTGCACAATGGCCAGGTGAACCTAGCTGGTGTCTCTTTCACTTTGACACCTGAAACTATTGTAGCAGCAACAGGAATTCCTAATGTGGGTGAACAATGGAATAAGGGGCAGCATGTTGGCAGAGAGCATTATGAACCTTACATCAAGGCTAGTTATCAAAGGCAAATCAGTAGGCTCTTTCCTTTCAGATACTTACAATATACCTATGCTCCACTCATGAAACTCATAATCAAGTATTTCACCTGTGAAGGGTGGTTTTCTCGTTTGTATATTTACCATGTTAGATTGCTGATGCATTTCACAAGAGTGAGGATGATGAACCTCCCTTATTTTCTATGTAAAAATATTGAGAAGATGGCTACATATGTGCAAAGGAAACCTCTTCCTCAACAGTTCAGTAGCATTTACCATTTTTTGATTGATTAAAATTATTATTTTGCATCATCTAAGCTTGCTGAATATTTCATGGGATTCCTTCATTGCACATGAGGTTTTCGAAAGCCCTCAGGTGACTCCATCAGTGCTTCAAGAGGAAGGAGGGCCTTCAAACCAGCCAGAGGTTCATGAGACTGAAACAACAGGTGTGCCAATGTTTATCACTTATGAAAAAGGCACAAGGAGACTATTTGCAGCTGCCAAACGAGTATTATCTCCACCAAGGGTGGAAGGGGTCTCGTTTCCTTCACCAGACCACAGGAAAATGCTATCTTCACCTGGGGTGAAAGGGGCTTTGCCTTATTCTTCAGCAGTATAGGTACAGGATAAAGGAAAACAACCTTTGCATGATGAAGGGCCTTTTGAAGGTCAAGATAGAGATTTTTTTTTGATTCAGGGAGAGGACACTGATTTGGGCTCCCAAAGCTCTAGACTCAAGGAGGTCATCAAAGAGAAAGACGCTGACATCCATGCCTTATCACTTGACCTTGAGAGGGCTAAGTGGATTATTAACTTCCTTGAGCAAGACAATAAGAAATTGAGGGACAAACAGACAATAATGGAGCTGCAAAACATTAGGGAAAATAGGCAAGCAACAAAAAGAAGGAAAATCAAATTGACACCCCTTGAGCAAGAAATTGAGGCTAACTGGGAATCATGGTTAGAGAGGGAAAACATTCACTTGGAGAAATTGCTTGAGAAGGCTAACAAGGAGAAGAAAATGTTGTGCCACATGGCTTATCACTATTTGGCTCCGAACAAAATTTGTAAGACAAGGATAAGAAGCCTAAAAGCCAAGTTAAAGAGAACTTTGAGGAGCAAAAAAGAGCAAGATAAGCTCAAGATCTTGGCTGAAGCATCATTGGCCTAGCATAGCACCTAACAAAGATCACTCATGCCAAATTTCAAGAAATTTGGTGAAGTTTTTGACATTTTTGAATTTTTCAGGTAAAAAACAAGTTTTTTCGGCGCTTTTGATGTGGGCCTCCATTTGCAAAATGGCTTACATATTTGGAATTAGTATGAAAAAATATGCTTGCTCAAAAATGGCTGAGAAATTTTGACAAGTTCTGGGCCTCCAAAAGGGCCAAAAACACCCAAAAAATGCCCTCTCTGCCACTTTTTGGTCACACAGGAAGCAGACTTGGGAGATTGCATTTTTGGAGGGGAAAATGGACTCCAAATAAACAAATTCAAGCTGTACCATAAAGTAGACTCACCAAGCTTTCCAATGAGCTATTCTGCACCTGATTTGGACTTCGGGAAGCCATCCAAAAGTGGCTTGGAAAAATCATTACGAACAGAAAAAATGGCGCTATGAATAGGATGAAAATTTGCCAATTTTGCCTGTTTGCTCAGAATTTCGCCTAGTTTTCTACCAGTTTGACTTTTTCTCTCTCATGGTCAAATTCATTATGTAATATGATGTAAATTTTTGTACTATGATGTAAAACTGATGGAAACTTACTTAAGGAGGTAGATACATCAGTTGTAGGTGGTTTTGACGATGAATGAATCAGTTTCCATAGTTTTAGAGGCAAGTTGTTCCATTGCCTATTTTTCAGTTCCTAGTTTAGATCTTGTTGAAATAGCTCCTTGACTCATGGATTAGACCCCTGATGGCTAGCATAGGTGGTTTGATGCCTATATCTTGTACTTTCTTAGTCATTTTTCAAGGTTGGACTCTTGTGGATGTTTTGAGCACTATTGTACATCACTTCTGTAGTTTGGCAAGGAAATAGACCAGGGTTTTGCAGCATTTTGTGGGATTCTTGTGGCAAGGTGAATTAGTATTGTTTTCTCCTCTGTGATTCAGTTTATCATATGTTTATGTGTTCCATTATCTCTCTCTTTTTCTGCATAGCTAAATGAATCAAGTGTAAAGGTGGAATTCATTCATGTTTCAGTGCTCTGCCTTAGGGTTTATTTAGTTTTACATGTTTTCTACTATTTGAAGAGGACTCATGACACTTGCATGCCCTGTCCAACTCCTGACCAGTATTTAGACTCACCATTACACCTAATTTAAAGTACTAAAATACTTGCCTACCTCGCCCCACAGAAACCTCTGCAAATCTGATTTCATTCCCTGGACCCAAAATTGCCTTCCTCATCTGATCCAACAAACAATCATTAAAATCAATAAAACTTCTCTGAGCATATACCTAGCCTAAAAGTAGTATTTACATCAGTCATCTCTTGCATTATTTTCCATATTTCCCTAGATTGACAAGGAGAGAGCCCTCTCCTGACCTGGTAGGGCTAGATACCAGGTTAAGCATGGTTTGATGTTACCCTCGACCTGCCTTTCTCAACATGAGGTATATTTAGGCTATAACATAGTGGCGACCGTACTGGGGAATGTAGTGTTATGTTCCTCAGCAAAATCTATCAAGTTTAGATCTGATTGTTGATGGTGAACAGCGATCAGACACCGGAAGGCTGAAATCATTCACTTGGCAACTCCAGTGTCGAAGAATCCCAAGGTTCAGATTTTTTATGGAAACTCTACTCTTCAAGAACCAGTAGCTTGAGGAATTTCTGGGTGAATTCATTGTTATCAAAATGGATTCTTGGGATCGAAGGTATGCTCCCATGAGCCGAGATCACATTCCAGGTTTCCCAAATAAAACTCCGAAGGTAGATTGGAAAATGAATTTGCCTATGTTTAAAGACGATGATATGAATGATGTTGCTTTACATCTGGTTATATTTCACATACATATTCGCAAGTTGAAGGTTTATTTTCCTGAAGATTGCTTGATGAAGATATTCATGGCCACTCTGGAAAGTGAAGCCTGATCTTGTATGAAATTTTGCCGCCTGCTAGTATTTACTGTTTGAAGGATTGTCATGCCATGTTCTTTGAAAGGTATAAAGAATCTTATCCATCATTAAATTTAGTTCGGAACTGTTGCAAACATGTTCATAGTTTTATTGAAAACCTTGAGAAAGTTTATGAAGATGATGACTTTATGGACAATGAGATCATGGAAGCCCTGTATGAAAACCCAGTTCAGCAGCATAAAGACAACTTAGAGGACACTTATCAAGATGCTCAGGAAAATTTGCAGCAGGTTCAAGATCTTAGTACAATGGAAAATGATGGAAGACAAGGTCTTATTTCAGATCTAATCATAGCAGAAGACAGTATGCAGGGAAATCAAGTTTCAATTTCAGATTGTGATAAAGTCAAGTTGGCTAATTCAGATCTAGATTCAGATCATGATGATGAAGAAGATTCAGATCGTGATGATGAGGAAATCATTGAAACCAGTCACTTTGTTACACAAAATCATAGTCAGTATACCTAGCTTCTTCTTTTCTTGAAGATTAAGGAATTTTGCATCTTGATAGTCAACAAGAATCACATGAAATAAATCAACAATCTGAGGAAAATTTATATACTCCTTTGCTTGAAATTAATGAAGATATTCAACAACCTTGTGAATCTTTAGGAGGGAAAGAAGACAATTATTGTTTTAGCAAAAGGGAACAAAAAGCACTTTCTCCTCTGCTTGAAGATGAGATAGATCAACTCCTGAAAGGTCATGTTATAGCCCAAGCTAATGCAGGTCTGCAGTGTGCACTTGGTCAAGAAGATGTTGGTGAAACCTCTTCCACTTTTGAAAATGATGATAGTCTTGAAATTAGATTTATAGATCAGTGAACAGATAATATTTTCTTTCATGAAGATGATAGGGCTGTCATGTTTGATAATCTTGAAGATTGTTTTTTGTTTGAGAATGACTTAGACTATGAAATTGAGGAATATGAGCTTGAGAGAGGCAATATGCCAGAAATTGAGTCAGAATTTCTCATGCTCAAGGAATTTAGAACCAACACTCAGATTGCAGAAGCTTATACTTCTTTATGCTTTCCTATCAGTCAGCAACCAACTGTTCTTTTAGATCACAATGAAGGGAGTACTTGTATTTTTGTTGCTAGATCTCAAGACAAGCTAGTGCTTCAGAACTTTCAAGATCCTTTCGGCATTCTTTTGCAAGCACTAGAGAAGATGGATGTTGCCTAGTTCATTAGCATATGCCTTGGTTTCAGTTGTTATTATGAGTTGCCTAAATGTACATCGTTCTACCTGCTCGGGGAAAGTGAGAGTAGAATTTCAACATGTAGCCATCTGCTGGATTGGTTACATTGGAAGGCCCACTTCACATGATTGTACATATTTCATCAGTAGGCAGGTGGTTGTCATCATGATTTCAAGCCCTCAAATCTCGATGGTCTGTTGCCATTAAAAAAATTTGTAAGTACTTGTTTCAGTTAAGTAAGTCTTGAGTCATTTTTTGTTTTTGTCAGTTTCAAGATAATTTCATCTTTTGAGTGTCTTGTTTCAGTTTTGAGTTAGTCTTAGTTATTCGTCATTTGAGTTATGAGTATTGAGTCTTGAGTCTTAAGTTTTGATGTTTTTGTTGCCAAGATGTTGATTCCATTGCCCAATGGAAGAAGGCACTGGTCTGCTTTCTAGAGATCTATGGTCCTTGGCACCTCCCAAGAGATACCATCCCCATTGGAGCCAATGTTAGTGTCGGTATCTTCATCCCTCCATCAGTGATCAAATTTCTCTTTTTGCATGCATATTAGGTGTCTCATCCGATCAACTGCATTCCATTAGGTCATGGATCAACTAATGGTAGTGGTTCTTTGTCAATTTCCCTCATGCCATTTATCTGTTGGCCTATTTTCACATGTACAGGTCATTTGCTGTCATTTTATTTCATTCCATTTGCAAAAGTCATTTTAGGGTTTTTAGGTCTCACTAGGTCTAGGGTTTGCCACCATGGTATTAAAAAACTCAATAAGAGGTCAACAGGCATATGAGGATGTCCAATAAGTTCATAAAATTACAAAATTCACTGATGATTTGCTTCATAAAGGGATTTTACCTCAAAACTCTGTTTTGAGGTGAAAACAGGGATTTTTTTTTTTATTTTATGTACAAATTTTATGTAATTTCAATGTTTTCATATGTAATAAAGCTTTAGCTACTGCCCTTGGTCACCTTGCCAACTCCAGCCACTACAAAGAAACAAAAACTTCCAAGCATCAGTTCATCAAATGATCAAAAGAGTTAATTGCAAAATGAAAAACAGGATTTTTTAAGGCAAAGTGAAAAGAAGTTTAGGAAAGTGAGTTTGTAAAGGAAAAATTAAAGTCAAGATGGATATAAATTTCTCCTTGTGTTTGAAGACTTCATTTTGTGCAAAAGAGAGAGCAAGAGGGAGAAAATTGGGTTTGAGGAGAAAGAAGTGAAATTTGCAGCAAAACTTCAAGTTTTCACCGGCGCTATGCTCCTAGGCATTGGCGCGACGCACCTGCCTGGCGCTACGCACTAGGCACAGGTTTTGAACTAGGATTTGGTTGTGCGCTACACATAGACAGTGCGCTATGCAGCTGGGAGGCAGCGCTATGCATCTGCCAGATGAACTCTAAATCACATTTCATCGATTTCACAAGCCTCCAATTTTGCAAATAACCTCTCAACAAGTAAGTACATCCTCTCATCTGGTCTAGCAATGAATTGTTTCGTCTATGGTGATGATTTGAGTGCTTAAAAATGAAACCCTAGATGCCTCCAAAATTGCCTTGGCAAGCTTGCATAGGGTTTTGTTGTTTTTTATGTTTTAACTCCCTTGTGATCATCTTCCTATATCCCATACCCCTGCACTAAATTTCCCTAAATCCCTTCCTCTTTCCCTCTCCCATTGGCACTCACCTTACCCCTTATTACCAAACCCTAATCCCTATAAAATAATTCCTACCACTCTCTAAACCCTATTTCCCATTTCCTAAACCCTATACATTCCCTAAAACCTCTCTTCCATCCATAGTTCTACTATCTGTCAATCCTTTTATCCCCAAAAGAAAAACAGCAGACACCCTATAATTTAAAAAATATCTTCATACTCATCATTCTTCACTCCACATTTTCAAGTATGGAAACAGATTCAGCATATGAAAGGGATGATGAAATTGCTAGCGATTCTTCCCAAGAGGCTCATGCACCAAGAAAACCACATAAAGAAGGAAAACACATCCGGGAGGAGCCCACCACTCTCACAGAGTTATTAGCTTGCTTTCTTGTAGTAACATGTTTTAAACATCAGTCTTATTACCAGTTTTGTGAAATGGTGGAGAGGGTGAAATATCACCATGAACTTGCTAGGTTATTTGTTCTTCATCTTCACAATGGCCAGGTGAACCTAGCTGGTGTCTCTTTCAATTTGACACCTGAAACAATTGCAGCATCAACAGGCATTCCTAATGTGGGTGAATAGTGGAATAAGGGGCAGCATGTGGGCAGAGAGAATTATGAGCCTTACATCAAGGCTAGCTATCAAAGGCAAATCAGTAGGGTCTTTCCTTTCATATACTTACAAGATACCTATGCTCCACTCATGAAACTCATAATCAAGTATTTCACCTGTGAAGGGAGGTTTTCTCATTTGTATACTTACCATGTTAGATTGCTTATGCATTTCACAAGAGTGAGGATGATGAACCTCCCCTATTTTATATGCAGAAATATTGAGAAGATGGCTACATATGTGCAAAGGAAACCTCTTCCTCAACAGTTCAGTAGCATTTACCATTTTTCATTGATTAAAATTGTTGTTTTGCATCAGCTAAGCTTGTTGAATATTTCATGGGATTCCTTCATTGCACATGAGGTTTTCAAAAGACCTCAGGTGACTCCATCAATGCTTCAAGAGGAAGGAGGGCCTTCAAACCAGCCAGAGGTTCATGAGACTGAAACAACAGGTGTGCCAGTGTTTGTCACTTATGAAAAAGGCATAAGGAGACTATTTGCAGCTGCCAAACGAGTATTATCTCCACCAGGGGTGGAAGGGGTCTCGTTTCCTTCACCAGACCACAAGAAAATGCTATCTTCACCTGGGGTGAAAGGGGCTTTGCCTTCTTCTTCAGCAGTACAGGTACAGGATAAAGGAAAGCAACCTTTGCATGATGAAGGGCCTTCTGAAGGTCAAGATAGAGATTTTGTTTTGATTCAAGAAGAGGACACTGATTTGGGCTCCCAAAGCTCAAGACTCAAGGAGGTCATCAAAGAGAAAGAAGCTGACATCCATGCCTTATCACTTGACCTTGAGAGGGCTAAGTGGATTATTAACTTCCTTGAGCAAGAGAATAAGCAATTTATGGACAAACAGACAATCATGGAGCTGCAAAACATTAGGGAAAATAGGCAAGCAACAAAAAGAAGGAAAATCAAATTGACACCCCTTAAGCAAGAAATTGAGGCTGATCAGGAATCATGGTTAGAGAGGGCAAACATTCACTTGGAGAAATTGCTTGAGAAGGCTAACAAGGAGAAGAAAATGTTGCTCCACATGGCTTATCACTATTTGGCCCGGAACAAAATTTGTAAGACAAGGATAAGAATCCTAAAAGCCAAGTTAAAGAGAACTTTGAGGAGAAAAAAAGAGAAAGATAAGCTCAAGATTTTGGCTGAAGCATCATTGCCCTAGCATAGCACCTAACAAAGATCACTCATGCCAAATTTCAAGAAAATTGGTGAAGTTTTTGACATTTTTGAATTTTTCAGGCAAAAACAGGTTTTTTCGGCAAGTGCGTAGTGCCACCAGCGCTACGCTTTTGATGGGGGCCTCCAATTGCAAAAGGGCTTACATATTTGGAATCAACATGAAAACATATGCTTGCTCAAAAATGGCTGAGAAATTTTGACAAGTTCTAGGCCTCCAAAAGAGCCAAAAACACCCAAAAAATGCCCTCTCTGCCACTTTTTCGCGACACAGGAAGCAGTCTTGGGATATTGCATTTTTGGAGGGGCAAATGGATTCCAAATCAAAAAATTCAAGTTGTCCCAGAAAGTAGACTCACCAAGATTTCCAATGAGCTTTCTACACCTGATTTGGACTTCGGGAAGCCATCCAAAAGTGGCTTGGAAAAAGCGTTACGCACAGAAAATGGCGCTACGCATAGGATGAAAATTTGCCAATCTTTCCTATTTGTTCAGAATTTCGCCTAGTTTTCTACCAGTTTGACTTTTTCTCTCTCTTGGTAAAATTCATGATGTAATATGATGTAAATTGAAGTACTATGATGTAAAAATGATGAAAATTGACTTAAGGAGGTAGATACATCAGTGGTAGGTGGTTTTGAGGATGAATGAATTAGTTTCCATAGTTTTAGAGGCAAGATGTTCCACTGCCTATTTTTCAGTTCCTAGTTTAGATCTTGTTGAAACAGATCCTTGAATCATGGATTCAACCCTTGATGGCTAGCATAGGTGGTTTGATGCCTATATATTGTACTTTCTTAGTCATTTGTCAAGGTTGGACTCTTGCGGATGTTTTGAGCACTATTGTACATCACTTCTGCAGTTTGGCAAGGAAATATACCACAGTTTTGCAGCATTTTGTGGGATTCTTGTGGCAAAGTGAATTAGTATTGTTTTCTCCTCTGTGATTCAGTTTATCATATGTTTATGTGTTCCATTATCTCTCTCTTTTTCTGCATAACTAAATGAATCAAGTGTAAAGGTGGAATTCATTGATGTTTCAGTGCTCTGCCTCAAGGTTTATTTAGTTTTACATGTTTTCTACTGTTTGAAGAGGACTCATGACACTTGCATGCCCTCTCCAACTCCTCACCAGTCTTTAGACTCACCATTACACCTAATTTAAAGTACTAAAACACTTGCCTACCTCTCCCCATAGAAACCTCTACAAATCTGATTTCATTCCCCGAACCCAAAACTGCCTTCCTCATCTGATCCAACAAACAATCATTAAAATCAATCAAACTTCTATGAGCATATACCTAGCCTAAAATTAGTATTTACATCAGTCATCTCTTGCATTATTTTCCATATTTCCCGAGATTGACAAGGAGAGAGCCCTCTCCCGACATCGTAGGGCTAGCTACCACGTTAAGCGTGGTTTGATGTTACCTTAGACCTGCCTTTCTCAGCCTGAGGTAGATTTAGGCTATAACAGCAACAAGCATCCCAAACTTTGGGATGAGAATTTGTGTTATGTGCAACATGCTTACAACCATGCAAAACATTCTTATGCTCAGAGATCTCGTTTTGAGACTTGTTTTGGGTTTATACCAAAGTCTCCCTTGGATTTTGTCTTTGGTAAAGACATAGTAGTTGATTGACACAATGATGTGGACAAAGCAACCAGGTCCATTGAAAAAATCTAGGAAATTCACCAGGCAGTATAGGAACAGATGGAAAGAAGCTGAGAAAAGTAGAAGGCGCGACATTACAAGCATCGATTTGAGCATAGTTTTCAAGTTGGTGATCAACTCTGGTTGTACATCAGAAAAGAAAGACTACAAGGGGAAGGTAAGAAGTTGAAACCAATTAGATATGGTCCTGTCAAAATACTTGACAAAATTGTTGAAAATACTTTCTGCCTAGATCTACCAGCTTATATGTAGATATATTCCATTGTAAATGTTGAAAACTTGCGATTGTATCAGCCTTCATTGATTGAAGATCCCGAAGATAAAGGTCAGCTACCTTTCATTGAAGATTTTTCGCCCGAGTAACTCAATGAGCTACAGGATGATACAATTCTTGACAGGAGGATAAGGACTTCACGATGGGGAAATGTTGAGTATCTTCGAGTTGGACTCAAAGGTACAAATCTGAGTAAAGCATGATGGATCAAGATTGGAAAAGTGAAGGAACTTTATCCTCACTTACTCGATAGATAAAACCAACTTTTGGTGGTCCAAAAGCTTCCAGTGGGGAAGAGTGATCCAAAATGGAACCATCTTTGTCTCCATATCAAAGTCTTCAAATGCAGTTGAAAGTAGAATCAAGTCGAAGTGCTCGTGTATACGATTCCAACGGTGTGAACGGCGCATAAATCCAAGTCCGGATGAAGAAGTTAGAGTGAGTCAAAGTTTTTGGAAAAATTAGGGAAAAAGTAAAAAAGTCAAAGTCAACAGGTCAAAGTAAAAGTCAATGGTCAACGCAGGGTGAAGTTAGCAGGACACGTGGCATCCTGAGAACACGCCACCCATCCTAGATGACATCAGCAGGAGCAGTGACATGGTGGCACGTGATTGGATAGAATGGGCCAATCCGGTGTTAACACATGTCAGCGTAGATTTTCCCAATGTTGGCATGAAATCCCAAAAATTTGGGGTCAAGGGGAGTCGAACCCTTGACCTCCTGAAATTGCCAAGACTTCGCCGGAATCCGCTCACTGATCGAGCTACCAAGGTGCTTGTTAACGGATTTACTGATTTTGTATTTATGGTTGCGGGATTGGAGGTGCTAGAAAAAAAGGGCTGACGGCCAGGGTCAACCCCACGCCTATCGGACCCCTTAATTGGTTTCAGAATTATCCCACATGCAATGGGATATGTTAAACGACATACCATATATATCATAACCAAACCATGTATATCACAACAGAAAGTGCAGAGATATATGCCACCCAAAGTTTAATGTGGATAAATGTTACTATATATGTGTATCAATCCATATCAAAATGCCGAAGTGTCGGGTGGGGGTTTCAACCCGCCGACCTCCAACATTATATACCATGCCTTCACACCTTCGGCCTAACCAATATGTCGTACGTTAGGACTTGAAACAGACCCGAACCAAAATTTTGTTAACCTATTGCAGAGCCAAACCCGCCAAATCCAGGGCACGTAGACCAAGGTGGTTTCCACAGCACAAAGGGTGGTTTTTGTCAGCAAAAAGTGGTTTTGCAGAAGGCAGAGGTGGTTTTGCACATTCCAGGGGGTCTGGAGGGCACAAAGGCCAAATATGGGCAAGTTTATACTCATTTGACTCGAAATTTTGAGTTGAACGCAATGGTGAGATCCTTTTTCTCATTTGAGTCTATATTTTTGAGCTCATGTCTGTAAAACCATTTTGAAGACTAATAAAGCGGTCACACTGGAAGCTAAGGATCTGGAGAGGTAGCCAAGAAGTATAGTGAACTCCATTATCAAATTGTCATTGTGTTGATACGTATGTTTATGTTTCAATTTGCTTATGTGTTTATGTTATTTGCAATCTTTTCGATCCATTGCACTAAGTAACATAAGCAAACTTCACATAAAGTCTATAATACCTTTTTCATTAACGGATCAATATTTTAACAATGGGAAGACTTATCATATATCAATTTTCAATCAATAATGGGGGTAGACATCACTATCTATTATCCACAAATCTGAGCTAACTCATCACCATTATTCGAATAAAACCACACCACTTGAAATAACCCATTGGTGGTTTTTGAGGGGGTAGGTTTTCACTCCTACCAAATTCCTATATGTCCTGGTTCTTTAATCGGTTTCCTTGCATCCATAGAAGATGAGCTATTAGCAAGCAAAAGAAATTCTAAGTAATAATCCAAGACCAATATTTTGTGCGACTTTCTCAAATGGGTATATTTTCTTTTAAGGAGAGTTATTTTGTTTATATTTCACCATGGTGAGTGGGAATTGGAAATATTTCGTCCCTAGCATAAAATGTTTTTATGCTATTATCATTCAAAAGGAGGAAAATTGTAGCACAGGAAGAACTTGCCCATAATTCCTTTACAATTATAGATTTAATAACTCGTACATTTATTCAATTATATACAAAAATATTTGACAAAACAATCGATTACCTATCGCAATCAATAGCCCATCCATAGGGTTATTTTGTTGTCAACTATTTTCAGATCGACAAACTTCTACATACAACTTGGATTTTCACCATAAATAGGAATCATCTTCATTTGTGAGACATTGATTAACTCTAACTACAATATGATGGTATGCACTCTCACTCTTAAATTCTCATTTTCCTTTATCTGCTTACTCTCACTGGGTTTTATATTGAAGTTTGTGATTGGTATTGAAAATGTTCTCTCTTAGGTTAAATCTATTTTTTTCTTCTGTTGTTTTTCCCTTTGCATTATTCTATATTTTGTTATTCAGATTTGGTTTTAGTTCACCCCTTCAACGCACTTAAATGAGCATTGAGTCTACCCTAACTTTTCATTTTATGTAATAAACTATATTCCTTATTTTCAAAAAAAAATAGTGCATGCCTTTAATCAACCCTCGGGAGGGATGGAATATAAATATTGTGGTTACATTCTATCCTCAACAAAATGGTAGCTACATATAGTTGGTCTTTGGCATTATCAGTTTCATAAGTTTTATTATTAAAACAAGAGCAAGTCAAGATCTACTCAAATACCTTATCTTAATGGAAAAACTTATACTACTTTTATTTTTGTGCTTTATCAATTTGGTTTCTTTTTTGTTTGACATTTTAAGAAAAATGGATTAGCTTAATTTTTAATATATCAATATGTTTTGCTATTGAATGTCAATGAGGATAGTCTAAAACTATTGTATATAAAGAAATTTGTGACAATGAGGTTTGGTTAGGGTATAAAAGGTATAAACTTCAATGTAGGATAGGTCAGAAAATGAGAAAGTTCTTATATTGGTTGTGATGCATTGAGTTATGGATTTGACATCTATAATCATTTCAATTACGATGTAGATAATTTTATGGGGGTATAAATTAGGAAATAGTGCAAGAGTTTTCTAGTTGAGTTATGGAGAGAGGTAGTGTAAAACGGTGGTATACTCTTGCTAAAGACATAAGGGCCATTACCCAAGCTATCATTATCACAAACATAAATCAGGGGACTATATTGAACAAGCATGAAACACCAAAATTCATTCTTTTACTTGTCTTAGACTATGGCCAATGCCAAAATTTAAACCAAAAATGTTATACGCTTGTAGGAGAGGTCAGATCCATCACCCAACCTATCACCATCACAAACAAAAATTAGGGGATTTTTCTAACAATCATGAAACTCCAAAATCTACTTTTTCATTTATATTATGTTGTGGCCAATGACATAATTTAGACAAAATGTTATAAAAAAAGAAAGTTAAATATTTGGAATTCAAAGATAATTAATAAAAGTGAAATGGATTTTTCCATCAAACTTGAAAAAATTCAACCTCTTATGAAGCCCAAGAGTGAGTAGCATAGTGCCCATTTCATTGAAACCTTACATAATACATGCTTTAATTGGACAACAATTTTGTTTGTTTCTAAAAACAAGATCATCATTGTTACTTAATATGTCATACTTGCATCTAGCAAAACCCATAGTAACCCTAAACCCATTTTCAAGTTATGAATTGAATCAAAATTGAACCCAAACTCCTTATTTTTCCGGTCCATATTTTCCCACTCCATAGTGGGTTTAGTTTAGCATGATGCAATCTTAACCTATTGAAATAATCAATTCCTAAAATAAAATTTTTTATTCATTACTATTTTAATTTTCTCACCATTTACTATGGTGATATCCACATCTATCTTGATGTATTTTTCATCAAACCAAACTTGTTTTCTTCCAAATCCCTCTTTACTATTCAACTTCAAATGGTATTCTTCATATGCATCAATTTGGGAATGTGCTTTTTATATTTAAACCATGTAACTAACTCCTTCCCTTGGATATGAGTAGTTGTTCATCATGGATGGTACCAAACATAAGGTTTTCCATTGATGCTTAATCATTTGAAATATCATTTTAATGCATTATTCATGGACCTTATTCAATGGATCCCTTCTTAGTTATACATGAACCATTCAACAAACTTTTCTTATTTTCAAACAATGTATCATCTAGATTCACTTTGGCATTCCCTTCCCCCTACTTCGAGAGTACGTTAGTTTTTATAAGTGACCCTTATTTCATGGGAGCCCAAGGGTAACACCGGAACAAATGGAATTCATACTTCAACTTGGAAAATGGCATCCCCTTAGTTGTTCTAGCTTGGGTTAAACTTCCTCACCCCCCTCTTCATTATCAGAATGAGGATACCCTCAAAAACATTGAAAATTCTTTGGGGGAATACATTAACAAAGTGAAGACTAAAGAACCTAAATATGTGTTGAGGTAGACTTGCAAAAAGGGCTACCGAAATCTATTCAACTCTCTTTGGATTACTAGAGCTTTATTCAACAACTAAACTACAATTAAATACCATTTAAGTGTAAATATTGCCATGAATATGGTCATTTTGCAAGGAATTTCCCAAAATCATCCACGGAAGAGAAGAAAACAGAGGTTAGAGAACAATGGAAATGACCCAAAAGGAGACAGGTAAGACAATAACCCCTAAAAATCCCTCCGAACCCAACCCCTCTACATCTCAAGACTCTTATTCCTCTAAACAACAAGCCAACAAGAATTCCCTCTCCAAAATCATAAACCCTCTCATTATGCCCCCCCCCCCCCACCAAAAAAAAAATACCACTATGAAGTATTGTCCTAGTCAGATCCTCTAGAAAATAATGAAGGTAGGGAAAACAATGGAGAAAGAGAAGGGGAAATGCCTCCTTTATAAGATGCCCACTTCCACTCAATGGAGACTATATTCTCTCCATCTCAAGATGCTAGTCCATCTGTCTCTGAAATGTTATACAACCTGCTCACAAAATATAAGAAAAGATAGATGAACACCTTCAAAATCAACCTCTTCAAGGGGTAAACCTCCTTTACATTACACAAATGAACAATTCTTGGATGATACAAATGAATAAACCTCCTTTCTATATATAGGAGTCTAAGGGGTCACAATATAATCAAAGTTGGCATAATAGTAATAACATAAGGGAACAACAATAACAATAGTGGGTTTCTATGGGGCACACTAATAACAATATGGGGACAATAGGCGAACAATAATAACAATAAGGGCTACAATGACAATAGTAATGTGGGAATCACTAGTATTATAGGGACTTAAAATTCCCTTCTCCTTCAGAAAAGTGTTGTCTTCAATGCTTGAGTAGTTCTAGATGCTTCTGTATAAAATTTTCATCCTCCCATGTGGAATCTTCAGCGGGTAAGTTCTTCCACTTGATGAGATACTCCGAAATTGATCGATTTCATAGCTGTCGAGTTTTTGTTTCTGTGACTGCTTCAAGTTCCAATATGATTTTTCCTTCCTCATCAAGTTCTAGCAATATTGTTTGAACTGGGAGCTTGTCACCTATAACTTCTTTAAACATGAAACATGAAAAATTGGGTGCACTCGGGAAGCTGCAAGAAGCTCCAATTTGTATGCCATAGTACCAATCTTTTGCAACACCTTGTACAGACCATAATACTTTGGTGATAATTTATTATCCTTCTTAGCTTGCTTTAGGGACATTTGTTTATATGGTTGTAGTCATAGGAATACCCAGTCACCTACATCAAAACTTATTTCATTGTAATGTCGATTTTCCTGTTGTTTCATTCTATTTTGGACCAACGTGAGGTTATCCTTTAAGAGTTGGAGAGCTTGTTGTTGATGCTCGATGTGATCTTCCACTGCTTGAACCTTAGAATTTTCTCTTAAATATGATGTGATGGATGGTGGATGATATCCATAAAGTGCCATAAATGGGGTCATTTTTCTATAGTATGGAAGGAAGTGTTATACCACCATTCAGCCAGAGGCAACCATTTGACCCATTGTGTCTGTTTAACAAATATAAAGCAACGAATATATCCTTCCAAACATTTGTTTACTATCTCAGTTTTCCCATCAGATTGAGGATGATAAAATGAGCTATGAGCTAACTGAGTACCGAGACAAGAAAATAATTATGTCCAAGAATTTCCAATGAAAATGGGATCTCTGTCGCTTACAATAATTTTTGGGTTTCTGTGTAGATTTTTAATTGTTTCCATAAAAGCAATAGAAATTGTACTGGCTTTAATGGATGTGATAATGCACAAAAGTGTGCATACTTGGTAAGTCTGTCAACTACCACCATGATGACACTCTTTCCTTCGGACTTGGGTAAACCTGTGATAAAAGCCATTGAAACCTCCTCCCAACATTGGCTTAGAATGGATAAAGGTTGTGAAACTATCTCACAAAATAGATGAAAAGATAGATGAACACCTTCAAAATCAACCTCTTCGAGGGGACAACCTCCTTTACATTACACAAATTTATAATTCTTGGATGATACAAATGACTAAACCTCCTTTCTATATATAGGAGTCTAAGGGGTCACAATATAATCAAAGTTGTCATAACAGTAATAACATAAGGGCACAACAATAACAATAGTGGGTTTCTATGGGGCACACTAATAACAATATGAGGACAATATGGGCACAATAATAAAAATAAGGGCTATAATGGAAATAGTAATGGGGGATCACTAGTATTATAAGGACCTAAGATGAAATCTCAGGAATACCAAGATTCCACAATGGTCTAGTCCTCCTAAACAAGGAGTTGATAGAAGAACTATCAAAAGATGAAACAATTAAGTATTCAACAACAAGCAAAGCCACAAAAAAATCATAAAGAAAACAAAACAAATAGAGGGGAGAAGAGCAAGAGGATAAGGGAATGGGCCCACAACATACCATGGAAGGATGTTATAACAGAAGCATTAGAACTCCAAATTCAAGGTAGCTCAGTTCCTACATCTATAGGAACTAAAAAAAAAACCAGTGAATAATGGTCATCTCCTGGAACTACAATGGTTTGTGGAGTGAAGAAAATGGACTTCGGACAGAAATCTAATTAAAACAGAGAACCCACAAATCATTTTTCTCCAAGAGACTAAATTGTAGAAAAATGACATCCTCCCTAAAAGCAAAATAATCTGGAAAAGAAGTGAGACAAAAGAAATCGACTCATGGGGGGTGTCTAAAGGCATATGCACAATGTGGTATTTGTCCCATTTACAACTTACTCAAGAATGCTCCTCTACTCATTGGATAGATGTAATACTTATCACATTTCCTCACGTAAGTATTATAATTTTATTAAATGTGTACATGCCAAATTCATATCATGATAAGATAAAATGTATATCAAAGATCCTTTTAGAGAGAAAATGGACCTTTCCTCCCCCCTGTATCTTGTTGACCTAAAACATGTGACAGGAAAATACACTCAGTCCAAATGATGTCTTGGGCTAAGGAATATTATGGCTAGACTTGATAGATTTCTAATTTGTGGCTCGTTTTTGGAACATATATTACATATTCTTTTGAATGAGAAATTGGAGGACCTTTCCTCCTCCCTGGATCTTGTTGACCTAAAACCTGTCATAGGAAAATACATTATATCCAACAAAAGGCTTGGGCCTAGGAATATTATGGCTAGGGTTGACAGATTTTTAATCCATGTCTCACTTTTGGATGAAAATGTCACCCCTTTATCTCAAATCCTAGTTTGGTCAGGCTTTGATCACCACCTAATCACTCTCTCATTTCAACCCCCAAATAATTATGGTCAAGCTCCCCTTCCATTACAGTCATGTATGGACTCAGGAGGTTGAGTTATTGGAAATAGTTACAAATGCCTCACACCACTGGATATAAATACCTCCAATTTACATATGATAACAAAGGATCACGAAGGTCAAATGCACTCAAAATTTGGATTGAAAAATAAACTAGAAAACAATAGAGCATCCGCTCTCTTAAGCAACAACTTGGATAAATTCAAGAGCAGCTTGGTCAACATCCCACCTCTCATAATCTTCAGGAAGGAAAATTTGTTTATCAAAAGCTTCAAAATAAACTAAGGAATGAAGAATAAATGTGGAAACTTAAATCATGGAGCATATGGTTCAAGGCAAGAAATAGAAATACTAGATTCTTTCACAAACGGGTCAAGCAATGTATCTAGAGAAACAATGTAAGACAAATAACCAATAAAAAGGGGGGGAATGGAGCTCTTACAACTGATCAAAGAGGCAGTGATAATTCATTACTCAAACTTGTTTAGTGAACAACCTTCTACAGAGGTAAACACTAGAGAAAGCATGTTGGAACACATTCATCATCTCATTATACAAGAAAACAATGATAAATTGACTCAATAAATTTCAACCACTGGAGTATGGGAAGCCTTGAACTCCTTCAACCTGAACAAAACCCTAATGCCTAATGATTTCACCCATTTCAATAAAATAATTTGGATGATTACTAAAAACAATCTAATCTAACTGATCTCATATGTTCATCAATCCTTTAAGATGGGCAGAGGGATCAATTCATCATTTCTACATGCTTCCAAAGGAAGTCAACCCTTCATCCTTCAACAAATTTCACCCTATATCCTTATGTAATGTCTCTTATAAGATTATCACAAAAATTATTTCCAAGAGATTAAAACCACTCCTCTCGAAAATAATCTTTGAAAATAAATGGGGATTCATCCAAAAAAGGACGGGTTATGAATAACATTATTTTGATTCAAGAAGTAATACACTCAAGTAGAGCTAGAGGTGAGAAAGGAATGGTAATCAATCTAGATATGGAAACTCCTTTGAAGTTTGATCGAGTATGCCACATAATTATTTTTTTGTTCCTTCATAGGTTTGGCTCGAGCACCAGATTCATTGCATGAATATCCACATGCATGAGCCCACTCTAGATCTCTCCAATAGTTAACGAAAAATTAGCATGCTTCCTCAAGGTAACTAGGAGTGTTAGAAAAGGATGCCCATTATCTCCCCTTTTATCATATTATTATATTAGATTTTAAACTTTTGTGGTTTTCTTTTTTAGAGAGATAATTCATATTTTCCATAGTAGAATGTGAATTTTGTTGATGTTTCGAATCCCAAAGACGATCCATCATCAGGACTGTGAATGAATTATAAAAGAGCCAAAGAAAAGGAGGAATAAATAGATTTGTCACGACAATTTTTTAGAAATTAAAGGTCGGCGTCTCTTCTTTCAATTTTAATCCTTGAATTTTCGAGAGAACAAATCTCATTCCATGTATCCCCTCCATACATGGAAATGATGTTAGATTTTAAATTTATGTGGTTTTCTTTTTTAGAGAGATAAACCAGATTTTCCACGGTAGAATGTGAATTTTGTCGACGTTTTGAATCCCAAAGAGGATCCTTCTTTTGGACAGTGAATGAATGATAGAAGAGCCAAAGCATAGGAGGAATAAATAGATTTGGCACAACAATTTTTCAGAAATTGCAAATCGACATCTCTTCTTTCAATTTCAATCCTCGAATTTTTGAGAGAAAATATCTCATTACACATATCCCCTTCATACAAGGAAATGATGTTAGATTTTAAAATTCTGTGGTTTTCCTTTTTTGAGAGATAATTCAGGTTTTTCACAGTAGAATGTGAATTTGATTCCTCCTCTACTTTGGCTCTTCTATCATTCATTCACTATCTTGATAATGGATCCTCTTTTGGATTTGAAATGTCAACAAAACCCGCATTCTACTGTGTAAAATCTGAATTATCTCTCTCAAAATATTATTATGGTTGATTCACATAGTAGGAAATTAGATCATGAAATAAGGAAAGGTAACTTCCTAGGGTTAAGAATATTTAGAGGGGTAAAAAAGAGGTGAACCATGCTCAATTTGCAATGAAACCCTACGAATGGGAGGTACCTCTACAATAATTTCAATAAGATTCAATGTGATTTTGGATCAATTTATTGAAGTTCAACAAGTTGATAAATAAAATGAAAATTATTCATCTCACTTGGAATGGCAATAACATTAGAAAAGCAACAATAAAAAAAATCTTCAAATATCAATCCAACGGGAGTGATCCTTCTTCAGATACTTAGGAATTCTTATTAATATTAATCCCTTCCAACATCTTTCTTGGAAAACAATCCTAGAAAATTTTAAATCAAAGTTTAATAAATGGGGAGCTCATTGGCTTAACCCAACTGGAAGACTTGTCCTTCCAAACATTGTTTTATCCACTCACAATTTTTCGATTTTCTACAACTTTGTCCCCAATGGGAGTTCAAAATACCCTTGCTCAAAACTTGAAAATTCCTTTCGCAACGAGGCAAAACAAATTCTAAAATATAACATTTAGTTAACTGTATAACTTTAAAAACCCCCCTAAATCTCGGTGATCTAGGTGTGAAGGATACCTCCCTTATGATATAGGCATCCTTATCAATCTCAAGCCCTTCTTGCGTCTTTCTTGGAAAACAATACTAGAAAGGTTCAAATTAAATTCAATTAATGGGGATCTCATTGGCTTAACCCAAATAGAAGACTTGTCCTTCTCAAAGTTGTTTTATATGATTTTCCAATTTTTTAATTTTCTACAGCTTTAGCCCCAAAGGGAGTTTAAACACCATTACTCAAGTGTTAAGAAAATTCATTTGGCAATGAGGAAAAACAAATTATAAAAGATATCATTTAGTTAACTGGGAAAATTTAAAAATCCCCATAAATCATGGTGATCCAAGTTTGAAGGATCCCTCCCTTATGGATTTCTCTATGGGGGGTAATCTACTATGGAGATTGATAATAGAAAATAATGATTGGTGGCAACATGCTACTCATTAAAAAATATAGAGAGAGAAAGAGAACATTGACTGGATCAAGCTCTCAATCCTAAAGGGGGATCTCAAATCTAAAGACTTATGACGATGAGAACTCCACTCCTGCAAGCAAGGCTCACTTGGATCCCAATCAATGGAAAAGTAGCGATCCTTAGAAAAATAGCATTAGGAGAAACATTCCCATAAAAAATAACCCTATTATTTGTTGAAGAATGTAACTAGTGTTGGTCTTCATAATTGTACTTATCAAATTAAATTTTATTATTAAAGAAAATGATTTATTAAATCATGGGTTTCATGCTTGGGTCAATGTTTTCTAGGTCAAAGCCTCCATTGAAGGATTCTAGGATTTATATTGAGTCAATAGAGTCATTGTAATTTTTATTAGACCCTTTTTGGGATTTTTATCATGTAAAAAGAATTATTTTTGAGTCAAAAAGGTTATTTGTCACCTCCACACCAAGTCGGCCTACATTGAGGAAAATCAACCCAACAGAAAGTCTATCTATAAAGAGGTAGTTTGACCTATTTGTCTCACTCACTCAAAAAGTTTGATCTTCAAGGAAAAGAATCAAAATGAGAGCAAAGTAGTTGGAGAAGGATGAAAGAAGTTGGGAAGACCAAATTTGATTTTCTAGGTTATCTATCTCTCATACCTGTGAAGTTTCTAGGCATTTGTTGGAGCCAAAATTCTTAGTCTACTGCAGGTCCGAAATTTTGTAGATGGGGGCCAAAAATCAATTGTTGGGGGGGAATGTTAGGTCCCTATAATACTAGTGTAGCCCCCTTATTTTTGTTGTTAGTGTAGCCCCATTATTGTTATTGTTTGTTAGGTCCCTATACTACTAGTGTAACCCCTTATTGTTATTAGTACAACCCACTTATTATATTGATGTACCCATGTAGTGCCCATATTGTTACTATTGTGCCACATAGAAGCCCACTATTGTTATTATTGTGCCCTTACATTATTATTGTTATGTCTGCTCTGATTATGTTATAACCCCTTAGACTCCTATATACAGAAAGGAGGTCTTTTCATTTGTATCATCCAAGAATTGTTCATTTATGTAATATAAAGGAGGTTTCCCCCTCAAAGAGGCTGAATTCTAAGGCGTTGATCTATCTTTTCTATCTTTTCTTGAGTCGGTTTCATAACATTTGGTATCAGAGCTTTGGATTCTAGGGTTTCGCTGCTCCATACAAGTCATCGTGGAATTTTCGCTATAACTTTTTTTTTGCGATGTTTCAAAAGCTAAAAACAAAACCCATTTGAGAAGAAATCGTGCTAAATAACGGGTCCGAATTTCAGAGCTTCTCGCGCTATATTCGCGGAGATATGATCTGAGGAAGTTGGTCTTTTTACAGACTCCTGAATTACATTCCAAACAGGAGACCTGGGGAAAATCATCATAACTTTCGCTCTGAGAATTAGATTGAAATTTCATAAGAAGGTATAGAAAGAGGATGGACTATAGTTTCTTCTATATATTTTTTAGAGCCAAAGGTCGAAACAGTGACGTGGCACTTCATACAAGTTCGCTCTTCTGGAAAGATATATAATCAGGACATCTTGGGAGATTGTGCATAACTCTTTCTTGGAGAATCCAATTTGGATCAGACTGGTGGCATTGGAAAGACGACACAGAGGGCTACTACAGCTCGCAATTTCAGAACTTAAAGATCCAAAAGTACAGAGTTACATTTGTTTCAAGATCAAGCTCCTAAAATCAAGAAAAAACAAGATGAGGAAGTTTGATGGCAAGGATCCGGTCAATTGGATACTTCAGATGGAGCAATATTTTGATCTACATGGTGTACCACTATTACAAAAGGTATGTATTGCATCTTCATATTTAGAACCAGATCAATTTTTATGGTATGAAGGTCTTTGTTCTCGTAAACAACTTGTTACTTGGTCAATTTTCACGGAGGAAATGATAGCACATTATGAGGATACAAAGAGCAACACCTTCTTTAGAGCAACACCACAACAATTGGAAAGAGTAAAAGGGCTTTGTGACATAGTGGAAAGCAAAATTATGAAAACCAGGAAGCATACCCCTCACAACTATAAAGATGGAAGTGTTGTTTCTCCCAGCCTTCCACAACCTACAAGGGTTACACCACAACAATTGGAAGAAAAAAGAGAAAAAGGGCTTTGTTACAATTGTGATAGCAAATGCACTAAAGGTCATAAGTGTGCTGAGAAGAAATTATTTTACATAGAATATGAAGAGGAGGAAGAAAAGGATCAAGAAACATCAAAAGAAGAGGATATACACCAGGACCCCACCCCAGAGAAAGAAGAAATGAATCAGACCACATCTTGTAAAGCATTAGCAAGAATTACCACTCCTAAAACTCTCAAGATAGAAGGACATATCAAGAAGAAAAAGGTGCAAGAAGTGAAAGGTCACATTGAGAAATAATAAATGAATCCAACCATATCTTGTAATTCATTGGTCGAAATTACCACTCCTCAAACTATCAAGATAGAAGGACATATCAAGAAGAAAAATGTTCAAGAAGTGAAAGATCACATCGAGCATCAAGAAATGAATCCGACCATATCTTGTAAAGGATTGGAAGAAACTACCACTCCTCAAACTCTAGAGATAGAAGGACATATCAAGAAGAAAAAGGTTCAAGTAGAGAACGATCACATCAAGCATCAACAACAAGTTCTCCAACTTTTAAAGGATAATGCCACTTCGGTGCAAAATCAAACGAAACAACAGGTAGATTAACATCGTAGTGAAAAATGTTTTGATGTAGGTGATTGGGTATTTTTACTGCTACATCTCAAGCAAGCTATTTATGAGAAGGAAATGTTGGCAATACTACATGCACTTAAAAAATGGCGACCTTACCGAATGGGAAGACTCTTCAAGGATGAGGATGTGGAAACATTGTTTTGTTCTATTTCTATTATCCAACCAGATTGGATAAACGAAGCAAGGGATGAATGGAAGAAGGATGAAGAAGTATGGCCACTTATTCAAAAGTTGCAAAAGATCCCAATTCAAACAATATTGCCAGAAATTGAAGAGGAAGGAAAAATCATATTGGAACCTGGAGCAGTCACAGAAACAAGAACCCGACAGCTACGAAATCGATCAATTTCAGAGTATCTCATCAAGTAGAAGAACTTACCCACTGAAGATTCCACATGGGAGGACAAGAATTTTATACAGAAGCATCAAGAACTACTCAAGCGTTGAGGACAACGCTTTTTGAAGGAGAGGGGCATGTTAGGCCCCTATACTACTAGTGTAACACCTTATTGTTATTAGTACAACCCACTTATTATATTGATGTACCCATGTAGTGCCCATATTGTTACTATTGTGCCACATAGAAGCCCACTATTTTTATTATTGTGCCCTTACATTATTATTGTTATATCTGCTTTGATTATGTTATAACCCCTTAGACTCCTATATATAGAAAGGAGGTCTTTTCATTTGTATCATCCAAGAATTGTTCATTTATGTAATGTAAAGAAGGTTTCCCCCTTGAAGAAGCTGAATTCTAAGGCGTTGATCTATCTTTTCTATCTTTTCTTGAGCTGGTTTCATAACATTGTTGTACCCATGTGGCCCCATATTGTTATTGTTGTGCCCTTACATTATTATTGTTATGTAGGCTCTGATTATATTATGACGCCTTAGACTCCTATATATAGAAAGGAGGTATTGTCATTTGTATCATGCAAGAATTGTTCATTTATGTATGTAAAGTAGGTTCCCCCCTCGAAGAGGATAATTTTTAAGTCGTTGATTTATATTTTCTTCTATTTTGTGAGTTGGTTGCATAACATTTGGTTTCAAAGCTTTGGATTCTAGGGTTTCGTTGCTTCAAACAGGTTATCGTGGAATTTTCACTATAACATTTTTTCTACGAAGTTTCAGAATTTGAAATTTCTACCACATGGAGCCGAAATCTTGGTGAACTTTGGGCCAGAATTTCAGATCTTGGTTTGCTATATTTTATGAGATATGGTCTGAATAAGTTTGGGTTTTTTCATACTCCAGAATTCAGTCTCAAACAAGCGACTGGGGGGAAATTGTCATAACCTTCTCTTCAAGCATCATATTAGAATTTCGTCAACATTGATAGAAAGAGAAATAAATTTAGTTTCTTTTATATCAATTTCAAGTTCGAAGGCTAAAATAGTGACATGTGGCATTACATACAAGTTTTCTCTATTGAACTAGACCATAATCAAGTCATTGTGGGATATTTGACATAACATTATCTTGAAGAATCCATATTTGGTCTTACTTGTGGCGTTGGAAATAGGAATCAAAGGGATACTACAAGAATGAATTTCAGACCTTGAAGATCCAAAATTACATAGTTACAACCGTTTAAATATCGAAGTCCTAAAAGAAAGAAAAATGTGTGTATTTTTTAAAAACATTATAGAATTTTTGTTTGACAAATCAGTTTGAAGTGATTCCAAGGGAATATTGAAGCATATATATCAGTATTGGGTGCTAAAATGCCTCCCAAAAAAAATAAGTATACACCCATTAAGTCCTCATAAATCTCTACTATGACACGTGAAGAGGAAGAATTGCAGCATGATATATCAAAATTACAGGACCAAGTGCAACAAATTTTGCTCTCACAAAGAGAAACCAAAGATGAACTAAAAGAGGACATGGATGGCTTAAAATTGGACATGGATGGTTTAAAATTAGAAATAATAGGTGACATGCATGGCTTAAAACGGGAAATGGAAGGTTTAAAATCAGAAATAATAGGTGACATGGATGTGATGAATGTCAAGTTTGAAGGGTTGACAAAGTTGTTGCAAGAAAGGCTTCCCGGTGGTAACAAGGTAATACATGAAAATCATGATGAGGACAAAAGGAATACGAATTATGATTTTAGATACTCCAATATGGGGTTTAATAACCACCACATTCCAAATATATATATATATATATATGAGGAAGTTTGATGGCAAGGATCCGGTAAGATGGATACTATAGATGGAGCAATATTTTGATCTACAAGAAATTCAACCCTCAAAAAAGGTACGCATTTCATGCTTTTATTTACAACCCAATCCGTTTGTATGGTATAGATGGATTTGTTCTCATAAACCACTTGTCACCTGGTCAATTTTTATGGAGGAAATGATAGCACATTATGAAGATACAAAAAAGGGTTCAATGGCGGAGCACATTGAAGACTTCCAAAAATTGAATATTAGGGTAACTGATATTCCATAGGAGCATAGGATTGACGTCTTCATAGGGACTTTAAAATATAACATCCAACATGAGTTTCACCTTTGGGAGCCTGATTCATTAGAGAAGGCATTCAGGGTGGCGAGAAAAGTTGAAAGAAAAATTATGGGAATAAGGAAATCTACCACTCACAACTATAAAGATGGATGTGTCGTTGCTCCTATTCTTCCACAACCTATAAGATTGACACCACAAAAATTGGAGGAAAAAAGAGCAAAAGGGATTTTTTATAGTTGTGATAGAAAATACACTAAAGGTCATAAGTGTGTTGAGAAGAAATTATTCTACATAGATTTTGAAGAGTAGGAAGAAAAGGAACAAGAAACATCAAAAAAGGAGGATAAACACCAATAATCAACCCCTGAGAAAGAATAAATGAATTTGACCATATCTTGGAATGTATTGGTGGGAATTACCACTCCTCAAACTCTCAAGATAGAAGGATATATCAGAAAGAAAAAGGTAATAGTGATGATTTATTCAGGTAGTACCCATAATTTTTTTCTTTGTAAGATAGCCAAGGAATTGAATTGCTTCCTATATCCAGCACGAGAGTGTCAAATGATGGTTACAAATGGAGGAAATATAAATTTCTTGGGAAAGTGCCATAATATCAAGCTAACCATTGGGGAATATGTATTGAATAGTAAATGTTTTCCATTGCAATGGGTGGTGCTGATGTTGTACTAGGAGTCCAATGGTTACAATGTTTGGGGAAGATAACTTTCAATTTTTAAGATCTTTTCTTGAATTTTTTTTAGGAAGGAAAGAAATTTGAATTAAGGGGTATCACAGGGAAACCAGGAAAAATAATCAAATCTAATGGCATGACAAAGCTTCTGAAGAAAGAACAACAAGGCGTAATTGTGCAATTATGCTCACTAGAGGTTTAAAACATCGAAATCATCTATTTCTCCAAATCTCCAAAAAGCCTTGGACAATAATTCCAAGGTGTTTGAAACTCCCAAAGGCCTCCCACCTATTCATGATCATGATCATGCTATTCATTTGATTTTAGGAAGTGTTCCTTCGAACATCAGGTCTTATAGATATCATATGCCCAAATGAGTGAAATTGAACATATAACTGCAAAAATGCTAAAGGTTGGTATAATTCAACCTAGTCAAAGTAGGATTTCTCTGCTCCAGTAGTATTGGTGCACAAGAAGGATGGATCATGGCATATGTGTCGGGATTAAATGGAGCTCAAAAAGCTCACTATTAAAGACAAATTTACCATTCCTATCATTGATGAATTTTTGGATGAATTACATGGAGCAAATTACTTCACCAAGTTGGATCTTCGTTCAGGATATCATCAAATTAGAATGAAGACTGAAGACATTCTAAAAAAAACATTCAGAACTCATGAGGGTCATTATGAATTTTTGGTCATGTTTTTTGGCCATACTAATGCAACTTCCACATTTCAAGGTTTGATGAATTCCATTTTCAAACCCTTCCTTAGAAAATTTGTGTTAGTATTTTTTGATGATATACTAATCTACAACAAGTCTTGGAAGGATCATGTTCAACATGTTGACAAGGCGCTCAAATTATTGGAGGAGAAACAATTATATGCAAAAACCTCCAAAGGTTTTTTTGGAGTATAGGAGGTGGAATATTTGGGTCATATTGTATCTCATGAGGCTATTAAGGTAGACCCTAACAAAATTACATCCATTAAGGAATGGAAATCCCCACAGCCATAAAGAATCTTCGAGGATTTCTCATGTTGACAGGGTATTATCACAAGTTTGTTAAGAATTATGGGAGAATAGGGGCTGCTCTAACATCAATACTGAAGAAAGATGCATTTTCTTGGACTCCAGAAGAAACTAAGGCCTTTGAACATATTTAAGAGGAAATGTGCCAAGCACCAGTCTTAGTTACACTAGACTTCACAAAAACCTTTATTGTGGAATGTGATGCCTTGTGAAATGGAATTGGTGATATTTTAATGCAAGAAGGGAGGCCCATTGCTTTTGAAAGTTATCTAATCAAAGGAAAGTATTTATGCAAACCTATTTATGAGAAGGAAATTTTGGTAATACTACATGCACTAAAGCAATGGAGACCTTACCTAATGGGAAGACACTTTAAGGTAAAAACAGATCATGATAGTCTTAAACATTTTTTTCGAACAGAGATTATCTTCAAAAGAGCAGAAAAAATGGGTGACAAAGATGTTGGATTATGACTTTGAAATCATCTACAAAAAAGGGAAGCTAAATGTTATTGCAGATGCACTCCCAAGAAAGGATGAGGATGTGGAAGCATTTCTTTTTTCCATTTTTTTTATCCAACCTGAGTGGCTAACCGAAGTAAGAGATGAATGGAAGAATGATGAAGAGGTGTGGACACTCATTCAAAAGTTGTTGCAAGATCCCAGTAAATCTGATACATTTAAATGGAAAAATGATTCATTATGGTACAAAGATCACTTATATCTTTGTAAGAATTCCCAACTCAAACAAAAGATTCTTTTGGAATTGCACACCTCTCCCTTAGGAAGGCACTCAATATTTTAAAAAACTTACCATAGGGTCAAGAAAGAAGTTTTTTGGGATGGTCCTAAATATGATATTCATAAGTTTGTGGCAGAATGTTTGGTTTGCCAACAAAATAAAGTTGAGACAATTAAGACCCTGGATATATTACAACCTTTAGCCATTCCAAGTCAGTGTTGGGAGGAGGTCTCAATGGATTTTATCACAAGTTTACCCAAGTCTGAAGGAAAGAGTGTCATCATGGTGGTAGTTGATATACTTACCAAGTATACACACTTTTTTGCATTATCTCGTCCTTTTAAAACCAGTACAATTGCTATTGAATTTATGGAAACAATTCAAAAGCTTCATGGAAACCCAAAGATTATAGTAAGTGACAGAGGATCCCATTTTCACTCGAAATTTTTGGACGAAATTATTTTCTTGTCTTGGAACTCAATTAACTCATAGCTCATCTTATCATCCTCAATCTGATGGGAAAACTAAGATAGTGAACAAATGTTTGGAAGGATATCTTCGTTGCTTTGTATCTGATAAACAAAAACAATGGGTCAAGTAGTTACCTCTAGTTGAATGGTGGGTATAACACTTCCTTCCATACTGTAGAAAAAATGACCCCATTTATGGCACTTTATGGATATCATCCACCTTCCATAACATCATTTTTAAGAGAAACTTTTAAGGTTCAAGCAGTGGAAGACCACATCGAGCATCAATAACAAGTTCTCCAACTCTTAAAGGATAACCTCACTCTAGGGCAGAATAGAATGAAACAACAAGAAAATCAACATCGCAGTGAAAGAAGTTTGATGTAGGTGACTGTGTATTCTTACGACTACAACCATACAAACAAATGTCTCTCAAACAAGCTAGGAAGGATAATAAATTATCACCCAAGTACTACGTTCCTTAAAAAGTGTTGCAAAATATTGGTACTATGGCATACAAATTGGAGTTGCCTACATCTTCCCGAGTACACCCAGTTTTCCATGTTTCATGCTTAAAGAAGGTTATTGATGACAAGCTTCCATTTCAAACAGTGTTGCTAGAACTTAGCGAAGAAGGAAAAATCATACTTGAGCCTGGAGAAGTCACGAAAACAAGAACCCGACAGCTACAGAATCGATCAATTTCAAAGTATGTCATTAAGTGGAAGAACTTACTCTTTGAAGATTCCACATGGGAGGATGAGAATTTTATACAGAAGCATCCAGAACTACTCAAGCATTAAAGAAAACACTTTTTTTAAGGAGAGGGGCATGTTAGGTCCCTATAATACTAGTGTAGCCCCTTTATTGTTATTGTTAATATAGCCCCCTTATTGTTATTGGTGTTCCCATGTTGCACCCATATTTTTACTGTTGTGCCCCATAGAATCCCATTATTGTTATTGTTATTATTAGACTCCTATATATACAAAGGAGGTATTTTCATTAGTATCATCCAATAATTATTCACTTATGTAATGTAAAGGAGATTTCGCCCTCAAACAGGATCATTTTTAAGTCATTGATCTATCTTTTCTTCTATTTTGTGAGTCGATTGCATAACACCAAAATTTTGGATTGTAGTTGCTACTAGGAAGTTGTCACTTGGAGACTTTTACAGGGATCATCTATTGAAGGAAGCGTTGACTTGTTGATTGGAGGTCTTTGTCTAGGCCTAAAGGGTCTTGGATTGTCTCATCTTGATTTAAAACTACTAGTGGAAGAGTTGGATTGGGTTTTACCCTTGGAGGGGTTTTGCCCTAGTTGCATTCCTACATCTTGTGTCTCTTGTTCTTGTGGTCTTCATATACATTTTATTTGGAAATTGATTGATGAAAGTGTAATAGCCCTGGCCAAAAATCCATGTAAAATTTAATAAAGGAAAAATAAGACCTTGGTCATGGGAAATGTATTCCAAGCTTAATGTTGGGTAAAAACATAGTGATGGGGATCACTTGTGATTAATTAATGGCTAAGGAATTTGGAAAAAGCAATGGATAAGGCTTTGGAAAGACAAAGTGACATTTATTGGCATTTTATTTATGAAAATAATGGAAATTAGGAGGAAAGGGAGTTGAAAGGTCATAGGTTACATGTGAGGAGGAAAATGAAGGAAAATAATGAAAAATGAAGAAAATAGAAGCCTCATTAATAAAAAGGCTTATGAGGATCAGTTGGTAACCTTTTGTTAATTCAATTTTGGAGCTCTCTCTATTCTCTCTCTCTCTCTCATACTCTTGGACACTTAGAGTTTCTTGGAGCACTATGGCATAATTCAAGTTTTGGAGCAAGAAGGAAAAGGAAGAGTAGGAAAGCTCAAGAGGACATCGGGATCAACAACTGTAGAAGGTTTTTCTTGCAGGTACCAAGTTGCATGTATGTTTTCCTCACTAGTTTTGGCATGCATGGAATATGCATGTGGTTTCTTGGTTGATCTGTCATTGGCATGGAGGATTGCCTAGATTGACAGTGAATTTTCCTAACCTTTCCATTACCTAAATAACCATGGTGTTGTGGGTTTTACTTTTGTTTTCTGTTTGGTTTTCTTGTTCCTTTAGTGGTGGCTTGAGTTACTAGTTCCTAGAACCTTGGTTGGAGAAACGTTTTGGAGCACTATAATGCTTTGGGTTGAGTTATTAGTCCTGGAGCCTCAGTTGGACAAACGCTCTGGATTCTGCAAAACATTGTGGGTTGTGTTACTAGTCGTAGAGCTTTGGTTGGAACAAACGCTTTGGAGCCCTAAACAGCTTGGGTAGAGACCAATCTAGTGATGGTTAGTGATGTCCAACTATGAGGTGCAATCACTGGTTGAGGGTTGAGGTGGATTTGCCTCTAGAAGCCCTGGATGGTTTTGATTGCTTTGTTTTATGAGATCCCACATTCATGTTGGGAATATGGTGCGAGGGTGATTGGGTGAAAGAAATATTTGATTCAGCCTAGTCTACAGTCGAGTGCTTCGTGGAAGTCCCATACCTAGTCGGCCTATGCAATCATCAATAAGAACTATTTTTCTACTTGGTATTTTATTGGTAAATATACTTTTTTATATGTGGTTTATATGGTTGTTATACCCTTGATATTTCTTTGGTTATATGCTGGTTATGAATGAGTTTTATGGCAATGGAAATATATGGCTCTAATCATGTTTTGGTCAATCAATGAATGTAGAATGAATATATGGCTTCATAGATGGTAATGTAGTTATTTTGATAAGGCTTCAATACTTCTTAGTGATTCTCATATAAGTATGAGACCCCTATGCTCAAATATGTTGTTTAAATGTATAGATTACATCTTTGTGACATGTTTGACGAAATGTCAATCATGGCTAGTAGGGATCCAGTTATGTCCTTGTTCAAGTAATTGCATTTGTATCATTATTTTGTTGTTATCTTTCATTTTTGGAAGATTCAAGAAGTTTTGGGCAGTGACCTTAGCCCTAGGCTTGAAAAGTGGCACAAAATTCGCATTCGTGGGCACAGAACTACTTGGGAAAGTCCCCAATCGCAGGCATACCCATGTTGTGGTAGCAACTAGAGGGTCCTAGGCACAATCATTCCCATTTCATGGGAGTGATTAGGGGATTAATGCAGTAAAAGGCCAGTTTCTCTTAGGGGCTAATCACCTGGAAGGTTTGGATGGCTCTTGGGGGTTATGCAGTATGTATGGAAGGTTTGTATAGTGTGTTCCATCAATTCTACTTCCTTAACGGACACATGGGGAGTCAAATCATATCATAGTAACTCTTTGTCACATGTTTACCCTGGTTTGTTGGTTACTTGGGTAGATGTGCGAGGAGGGTGTTACAGAGTGGTACCAGAGCATGGTTCACCCCTCGGACTGGATGGGCGATGTGTTGGTCATGCATTTATGTCAGTTGCATATGTGTTCCTTATGCTTGTGGTCTATGTGCTTGTTGCATATGCATGGTGGTGGTCATTGTTGTAGTGATGTCACCATGTGAAGGTTGATCGTGTTGTTGTGGGATGTGTTGTCATGAATGTATGATTGGTTATTTGTTGTTTATGCATGTCAAGTGATTACGTGTTATCAAGTGTACATTGATATGCTTGTGCATTGATGACTAGACTATGGTTGGAACAATGTATATATGTTGTTTTATCTATATGCTACATATTTACATGTTATGATTATGTTTATACATGTATTACGTTAATTGATTGATCTTGCAGATGAGGTATCCTCCCTGAATTATGCTAAGGTACATTGGTTTGTTTATGATTTGGTTTAGTTGAGATAAGATGTATTGCACGAAAGAGATCAAGATGACTAACAAGTACAATTCACGAGATTCTTCTTATGGATCAGATGAGTAGCATGGTGTTGGGAATTATTTTGACTTAGCAAATACATTAAGAAGCTTAAAGGGAGAAATAAGGAGTTGCAAAGAAGATAATGATATAATCATACAAGCACGGGAGAAACAAGAAGAGGTTAATGCACTAATCCTTTAGAGTTTGTCATAATTGCAGTGATAAGGGCCACTTCGGATCAGCCATGGGCAGGAGCACAAAACTAATGGGGCATATGGCAATAGATATCATGGTGGGCACAGGTTGGATAGAGAGGACACGATTAGAGATGGAAGGTCCTTGGACACTCTAGATAGAAGAGGTGATATACATAGGTACTATTCTAGTTTTTTTTTTTACATGCACTATCATCATCATCGTTATCATCCTAGCAGGAGGAGTGGAAAGGGATATTTTCCGATGAGTTTAAGAAATCAAATCCACCTACTTTTGATGGAGAAATGAAGAAGTCACGGGATGCAGAAGCATGGTTTCTTGGAATGATTAAGTTCTTCATATTGCATGATTACTCAGAAAACATGAAGGTCAGAATGGATACATTCAGTCTTAAAGGTAAAGAATATATCTGGTGGGAAGCTGTAAAGAACGTCATAAATATTTATGTGGAGGAGATGACTTGGAGTGAATTCGTGAGATAATTCAGGAAGAAGTACTTATCGAAGAGATACTATGATGACAGGGCAAAAGAGTTTTATGAGCTAAAGATGGGATCCATGACTAATGAGGAGCACACTAGTATATTCTTGGAACTACTAAGATATCTACCTTACCTCAAGGAGGAGAAGGCCAAGATTCGGAGATTCATTAGTGGGTTGTCGCTAGCATTCAAAGACAAGATTAAGTTTGAAGAGCCTAAATCATTGGAGGAAGCCATCAGAAAACTAAAGCATTTTTATGAGCAATCGAAACACAGATCTGAGACTAAGTAGGATTGGAAGGGTAATGATAAGAATAAAGGAAAATGGGACAAGAAGCGAGCAAGATATCAAGATACGGGTAACAAAGAGAATATCGCACCATCTAAGAAGTTCAATACATATGAAAGAGGATAGGGACTTTGGTCTGAGAGAAGAATAAGAGTGAAAATAGGGAGTATGTGTGGTGTTGGACTGCATCGTAGGAGATATTGTCCACATTATTAGGGTGGTAGACCGTAGATCTACGGCGCTCAAGAGGCACATATAGTGGGAGATGTTGGATAGGGTATTCCTAGTATCTATGTAGAGCTGGATAATAGGCAGGAAAATCACCAGGCGTCTATTATTGAGATGGATGGTAAGCTTTGTGATCAACTTGTTTCTATTTTAATTGACCTTGGATCTAATTATAATTATGTTAATCCTAACCTGGTGGATAAGTGTGGTTTGAATAAATAAGTACATGCAGATTTCATCATTGGGTAAGAGGTTGTGCATTTGATTTGAATGGTATGCCTACCTCAGCACATTTGAATGTATTACCATTGGGATCATACAGTATGTTGTTGGGTATGGATTGGTTGTATCTTCATAGGACCAATGTGGATTTCTATGACAAGGCTATTGAGTGCCTAGATGACAATGGGGAACAAAGAGTCTTGCAAGATAAGAAGAAAACAACATCAGTGAGAATGGTGACATCTATGCAAGCCAAGCATAGTTGCAGGAAAGGGTGTGTGTTATTTGTAGTCCATATTTCTACTGACAAAGGTAAGGAAGTTGAGGATGCATATGTTTTGAGTAGGTATCCATTTTTACATTAATTTCAGTATGTATTCCCCACAAAGATTTCAGAGTTTCCACCTCATAGTGAAGTAAACTTTTGTATTGAGTTGGTACCAAAGGTAACACCAGCATCTAAGGCACCTTACATGATGAGCACATTAGATTTGGTGATCCAGGTGGATATTGGTCACCACCCGCCTATTCCACTTGGACCCCCACCATTGTTTCTTTTAGTTTTTTAGTTTCCTTAATTGTAGCACAATTTAGTATTTTTGGCAGTTTTTGGGTCCTAAACTTCCAGAGTCATTTTGAGGCCCTAAACGATGTTTTTGGAAAATCACCAGTGGTGACTATGGGTTTTCAACTTAATATTCATAATTGTCAATTGTAGTACTCTGATAGATCTTTCAAATGAGGTATCATGTGCATCAAACGGAGATTGTATGCCAAATTTACGACCCCGAGAAGTTGATGTACCAATTTACCCCAATAGGGCCCCTAGTTTGGTGTTTCGTCTCTGAGGGTTAGGTTTTTGGATGTTTTGGGGTTTTCCATTATTTCTCAATAATAAATAGGCCTTCAAGCCTCATTGTAACACAGTTCAGAGGCATGTAGCCGCCACATATATTCTCAGGGATAAGCTACCATTGCCCAAGCTAGTTTATTTCCATTCTGTATGTAAGCATATTTCGGTTCTTCAATATTAATGAAATGAAGTTTCATTTCTGCTGCATCTCTTTGTTTATGGTTATATCTTTAATTTGTTGTGTTCCTGTTTAAATTCAGATCAATAGTATCAGAACAGTTTTCTCTTTCTTGATCCTTCTTTGCATGTCCCCAATGAGGTTGGGGTATAAGGAGTTAGGGCTCGATCTGGTTGAACCTTTGCAAGATCAGCCTTGCAAACCCCGATAGCCGCTCATGGGGTAAGAAAAGAAATACGAGGGAGTAGGAGATCCTATTAAAATATTGCTCGAGGAGGCCCTTGAGAAACAAGGGAACGTGATGATGGATAACTTTGCCTAGATCCTTCAATGGTTTCCCACCTGCATCACATCCACATCCAGCAACCACTCTGGAAGTGGCACTCCTTTTAAGGTACAAGTAAACTTTGACATTCCCATATTTGAAGTCCAAATAGATGCAAACGTCGTAGATAAATGTTTAAATCCACTAGAATGATATTTTTATGTTCATGATTTTTCCAGTCGGGAAAATATTACTTTTTCTCTTCTCAAAGCTGCCCCCCACGTCAAGGACTGGTGGGAAACCTACTGCGAGAAGAAGGATGAAAGTATGCCCTCATTGTTTTTAGCTACACCCACTTGGAATTCATTCTGGGACGCCATCAAGGAGTAGTACTACCCTGTCAGGAGATATGAGGATAAATACATAAAGTGGACCATGTTGCGGTAGGGAAGGGACCAAGACGTGCCAGAGTTTACCAATGTTTTTCATACCCTTTGCATGAAGTTGGGTATCAAGGATTCTGAGAAAAATTTGGTACTCAAGTACCACAGTTGCCTACACATACATCCAGGATGAGATGGAGTTCTTAGACACCTCCTCGCTCTGCACAGCATACCGATACAAAGTCAAGATCGAGCATAAGCTTAAACAAAAAAAGTGAGACTTTAGATCTGTGAATCTAAAGCAAGGGAAAGGTGCCCCAAAACCACAGAACAAAGGACAAAGCCAAGGCGGGGCAGCCCAAGACAGCCTGCCAAAACCACAAGCAAAGAACAACACCGCGAAGCCGAAGAAGGACACAAGAAACTGGTGTGAGTTCCATAAGAGCTCCACTCATAACACAAGTGAGTGTCGGGCCAAGCAGTCACTGGTGGTCGAGCGGAAGGCTTCTAAGTCAGATGCATGTTCCGACTCTGAGTCAGAACCTGACAAGGGGAATGACAAAGGGAACCATATTATCGATGTGGAACCTAACACCACCATTGCCACTACGGAGATCTAGAAGGAGGAACCCGAAGATCTAGAGCAGGAGAACCTCTTCCACTCCCATATGTGGGTAAAGGGTTCCCCACTACAATTCATTGTCAATAGCAGCAGCCAAAAGAACCTCATTTCAGTAGAGGTCGTGAAGTGACTAGGCTTACCGACCATAGCACACCCACAACTGTACACCATCAGGTGGCTTCACCAAGGACGAGATCTTCTTGTCAGCCAGCAGTGTCGCCTTCCATACAGCATCAAGCCCTTCACGGATGAGTTATTATGTGACGTTGCTCCTCTTGATGTTTGTGATGTATTATTAGGCTAAACATACTTATGGAAGTGACATGGTGTGTATGAGTCAAGGCCTAGCATTGTTATTATTACCTTGGGAAATAAGTTCTACTAGAAACCAGAGGTAGCACCGCCTACTGCCATCTCCTTGGTTACTGCAAAATAATGCAGTAAGCTCATTTCCAAAACTAGGAAATTTGTTTTCTTGATGATACGCCCTCAGGGAAAGAAGAAAACGGTGGCCACAACCTCCAGACAGAGCCCCTCCGCATGACAACACCATATGGACAAGGTCGTGGAGGAGTACGAGGACATCTTCACCTCCCCCGCATGGGTGCCTCTGCACTGCCAGGTCAATAATTCCATCGATCTAATGCTAGGTGCATCGTTTCCCAATGGACCAATATATCGGCACTCTGTTATGGAGAATGATGAAATCAAGAGGTAGATTTAGGAGTTGTTGCAAAAAGGTCATATCCGATCGATTTCATCACCCTGTGGAAGCCTTATCATGTTGGTATAGAAGAAGGATGGGACTTGGAGACTCTGTATTGACTATCGGGTATTGAATAAGATCATTGTCCTAAATAGGTACTTGATCCCACGAATTGATGACCTTTTGGACCAACTCAAGGGAGCCAAATATTTCAGCAAGATCAGCTTGAAGTCTGGATATCACTAGGTACCAATCGAACACTTTGATGTGTTGAAGACTACCTTCAAAGCAAAGGAGGGGCTTTTCGAGTGGTTGGTTATGCCTTTAGGGTTGACGAATGCTCTTGCAACCTTCATGAGGATGATGGATGACATCTTGCAGCCATTCACCAACTCATTTGTAGTGGTATACTTAGATGACATCCTGATCTTCATCCAAATTTGGGAAGAGAACCTCCATCACATCCAACAGGTTCTCCAAACACTACAACAACACAAGTTGTGTGCCAATTTGGAGAAATGCACTTTTGGCATGACCCAGGTTCATTATTTGGGATAAAATATTAATGAACAGGGGGTTCATGTGGATCCAACTAAGATCCAAGTCATTTGGGATTGGCCACCCCAACCATTCTGACAGAGCTCCTAAGCTTTCTAGGTCTTTCGAATTTCTACCACAAGTTCGTGTTGGGATTCTCTCATATCACTTGGCCATTGAGTCAAGTCACCAAGGGAGGAGTGAAAGAAAAATTCTTTTGGCTTGAATCTCAAAAGAAGGCATTCGCAGATTTGAAACATCGCCTCTACTTTGCACCAGTGCTCACATTACCATACTTGCAAAAACCATTTTAGATCAATACATATGCCTCTAATTATGCTATTTGGGCAGTCCTTACTCAACAAGGGCATCCAGTGGAATATCACATTGAGACACTTTCAGACACAGTCTGGAAGTATCCCACTTATGACAAGAGATGTATTCCACTGTGCAGGCATGCCAGCAATGGAAGCATTACATTTTGGGGAAGGAAACGGTCATCCACACAGACCACCGACCCTTGCAGTTCATACAGACACAAGGGAAGTTGCAGAATGATCGCCATCAGAAGTGGTCCACATACCTACAACAGTTCCATTTGAATATCAAATACAAGAAGGGCAGCACCAATATTGTTGTAGACTGCCTCAACCAACCACCAATCATGGTGTTAACCATTGTGCTCAACTGTTGTGGGCACGAGACTTCTGATTGGCCACTTCTCTACAAAATTGACTCAAAATTTGGGCACACATACCAGACACTCTTGGAGGGTCAACAAGTTCCATATTTTCACCTTTGGGATGCACTCTTATGCCACCTGGGACACCTTTGTGTTCCTTCAAGTGAGTGTGCCAAGATGATTTGGGAAGCGCACTACAGTTGTGTCACTGGGCATTTCAGGGTCAAGAAAACAGTGGTAGTAATGTAGAAGTATTTCTATTGGTTGAATATTCAACAAGATGTCGAGAAGTACATTAGATCCTGCACTACCTGTGCCATTTCCAAACCGACCATTAAGAAGCAAGGCCTCTATACTTTGTTGCCTACCCCTAGTTGACCTTGGGAATCCATCTCCATGGATTACATGTCGAGCCTTCCTTCTACTAAGCATGGCAATGACTGTTTTTTTATGGTCGTTGACAGATTCTCGAAGATGGCCATTATGACAGCCTCCAAGAAGAATATCACAGCAGAAGCCCCTACTAAACTCTTCTTTGAACGAGTGTGGGTAAACTTTGGGATCCCACAGTCTATCATCTCAGATCAGGATAGCAGGTTCATCAATACATTTTGGTGCAGTCTTTGGTCGATGTTGGACACCAAGCTCACCAAATCCACAGCTTTCCATCCCCAAATTGATGGCCAGACAAAGGTCATCAACAGGATGATCATACACATTTTGTGCATGTACAACTCAAAGCATCCACGCACATGTGATGAGAGCCTCCCATATGTCCAGCACAGCTATAACCGGGCTCTCCACAGCTCGATTGGCCACAACCCTTTCCAAGTGGCCTTTGGATTCCAACCATTATGTCCCACTGATGTGGTCATACCATTTGTAGCTACTCAGATAGATTCAGCTCATGTCCAATCCAAAGCCGACAAGGGAAACATATTCATTGAGCACATTCAGCACACGTGCCAATAGGTCGATGACATACTGGACAGAGCCAATGTTAAGTACAAGAAGCAGCATGATCAGCATCGGGTGCCACACAAATTCCAGGTGGGCGACAAAGTTTGGCTACATTTGCAGAAGGAGTGCCTTGCTAGTCCCCACCGTAAGATTTTCCCGCTTTGATATGGGTTATACACCATCACCAAGGCAATAGGGGACAATGCCTTCGAGCTCAGTATTCCACCATTCCTTGGTTTGCACCCAGTGTTCAATGTGGACCACCTTCGGCCCTAATTTCCACCATTGTTGGACACATCCGACATTGCAGAACAACTCACACCAACAAAGTTAAACCCAAACTGCATGGAACAAGCCACAACTGATTAGATCATGGACACACATATCAAGAACATGCAACAACAAAGGATCCAACTATATCAAGTTGTCAAAGCAGGCCAACTCCTTCACCAGGGCAAGTGGCTCACCAGGGACCAAGTTCAGCGAAATTTTCCTCATCTCATGGAGGAACTCAACGCAATGGGGACCATTGCTTCCTAAGGGAGGAGGAATGATCCAGGTGGATATTGGTGTCCACCCACCTATTCCACTTGGACCCCCACCATTGTTTCTTTTAGTTTTTCAGTTTCCTTAGTCGTAGCACAATTTACTATTTTTGGCAGTTTTCGGGTCCTGAACTTTCGGAGTTGTTTTGAGGCACTGAACGATGTTTTTTTTTGAAAAATAACAGGAGGAAAATATAAGATTTTAACTCAATATTTGTTATCAATAATTGTAGTACTCAAATAGATCTTTCGAATGAGGTATTGTGTGCTTCAAATGGAGATCGCATGCCAAAGTTACAACCCCAGGAAGTTGATGTACCAATTTACCCCAACGAGGCCCCTAGTTTGGCGTTTCATCTCCTTGGGTTAGGTTTTAGGATGTTTTTGGGTTTTCCATTATTTCTAAATAATAAATAGGCCTTCAAGCCTCATTGTAACACATTCTAGAGGCATGTAGCCGCCACATCCCTTCTCAGAGATACTACCATCGCCCAAGATAGTTTATTTCCATTCTGTATGTAAGCATATTTCAGTTCTTTGATATTAATTAAATGAAGTTTTATTTCTGTTGCATCTCTGTGTTTATGGTTATATCTGCAATTTGTTTCGTTCCTGTTTAAATTCGGATCAGTTGGTAGAGTTGAAGTTGCATTTGAAGGAAATGCTTGACAAGGGATACATTAGGCCAAGCATATCTCCATGGGTCACAATATTATTGTTTGTGAAGAAGAAGGATGGTACTCTCAAGTTGTGCATTGATTACAGGAAGTTGAACAAGGTGACCATTAGGAATAGGTATCCATTACCGATGATTGATGATTTGTTCGATCAGTTGAATGGAGCAGCAGTGTTCTCGAAGATTGATATGAGATCAGGACATCATCAAGTACGCATTAAAGAAGATGACATTCACAAGACAGCTTTCCGGACCAGGTACAGACATTATGAGTTTGTTGTTGTTCCATTTGGTTTGACTAATGCTCTAGCTACTTTTATGTGCTTGATGAATAGTGTGTGGTGTCGTTATTTGGACAAGTTTGTTATTGTGTTCATTGATGATATATTGGTATATTCTAAATATGAAGAAGATCATTTCGAACACTTAGAAGCAGTATTGAGATTGTTAAGAGAGCATCAGTTGTATGCTAAGCTCAACAAGTGCAGTTTCTTTTAGACTGAGGTACATCACTTGGGAGATGTGGTTTCCAAGGAAGGGATAGCAGTGGACATAGAAAAGGTAAGAGCTATCATGGAGTGGGCATCTCTTAAGAATGTGGATGAGGTGAGATCCTTCCTAGGGTTAGCAGGGTATCACAAGAGGTTCATCAGGAACTTCTCACGGGTTTCTTATCCTATCACATCATTGCAAAGGAAAGGAAAAAGGTTTGAATGGACAGAGGAATGTACAACCAGTTTTGAGCAATTAAAGTAGTTTTTGACACATGCTCTAGTGTTAAAGATCACAGATTCAGATAAAGAGTGTGTGGTATGTACAAACGCTTGCAAGAGAGGGGTCAGTGGAGTCCTTATGCAGGAAGGACAGGTAGTGTGCTATGAGTCACGAAAACTAAATGAGCACAAGCAAAATTATCCAACACATGATCTTGAGTTGGCAGTGATCATTCATGCATTGAAGATGTGGAGGCACTATCTTCTTGGCAAATGATTTGTATTGATGAGTGATCACAGTGGATTGCGATATCTATTTGGCCAACCAAATCAGAATGCCAGGCAAGCTAGATGGTTGGCCACGATCAGTGAGTTCAACTTTGATATCAAGTAGAATAAAGGTAAAGAGAATAGGGTTGCAGATGCCCATAGTAGGTGAATACAGGTGAACCACGTAACAACTATAAGTTCCTATGGGACAAATCTACGGGATATGATCTTTCAGGCAAGTCAGTAGGATGTCAGGTATATGGAGTTTAGGCACAGGTTACAACGGAGTATAGGTGCATGTGCAAGTACAGGTGCATGGGATGTGGACTATTGTATCACGGCAGATGGATTGGTCAAGTTTAGAGATAGGATATATGTGCCAGACAGCAGTGAGCTCAAGAAGGTGATCCTGAGGGAGTTTCATGCGAAACTGTATTCAGGTCACCCAGGGTATCAGAAGACACTAACAGTGGTGAATAAGTTTTACTATTGGATGAATTTGAAGAGATACATGGTAGAGTTCATGGCTAGGTGCTTGGATTTTCAATAGGTGAAGGCAAAATGTAAGCACCTAGGTGGACTACTACATTTGATTTTGATTCCAGAGTGGAAATGGGAAGTCATTTCCATGGAATTCATCACAAGTTTTTCGAGGACATCTAGGCAGAATGATTCCATCATGGTTGTGGTGGGTAGGTTGACGAAGGTAGCTCACTTCATTCTAGTTGTAGAAATTCCCACATGTAGATCACCTGGTAATGCAATATACTAAAGCAAAATACTTGATCTACTTCTACAACCAATTTAGGGAAGCTTAATCGAACATGAGCAACATCAATTGAACACATATAACTGATAAGAAGGAATCAATCACACATAACATAGAATAACAATCCAGGGGAAAGCACCAGCCTAAAACCCCATATTTGTATTATCATACAAGTGGAAATATAACCAGTATTACAAAAAGAATCAGCTTAAAAGATATCCTGCTCTCTTTGCAATACCTCTGTACTCATAGAAAATCAAAGGCCTCTCTCCAACCTCTAGTCTACCCTCCAAGCCTCCTATTTCTTTTCACAATTTTGATTGGGGTCTAGTGCAGCCACTTGTGTGAATTGGCCTCTTCACACACTCAGTAACCTCTGATTCCACTGCGCAATCCTAAAGGAGATAAATCCTTCTCATGGATGAGATTCCTTTATAGGAAAAACATTCGTCCAACTAATAGTACATTGTCCCTTCTCTGATCTCAACTGGGTCTCTGTCTGAACTGACATGCATGAGTTATCCATGAGAGAATATTCAGTTATCTGAAGAACAGCGATTACATGCATGCAAGCATTAACTAACTGAACTCACATTAATTTAAACAAACTGTTTAAATCAATCTAAGTGGACTTGACTCAGTTAACTGAGCCAAATAATTACTACTCAAATTAGAACTCATCCTTATCTCTTTAACTGATGGATAAATCCCTCAATCAATGGAGAAATTGTTGCATGTCCTCACATAGACTTCATGTTTGATTTTTCACAACTAATTAACTCATGGAGAATTAATTTATTTATTTTCAAATAGTTGTTAAGTTCAAATTCGAATTTTACTTCCTATTTTTAGTCCAGGGACTGACTAAAATAGGAATCCATCTTGAACTGCTAAAAATAGAATGCTATTTTTAGCACTTCCATTTTTTATTCCCTGTTGCTCAATCCATCACTGATACCCAAACTACTATTTTTAGCAGTGTTATTTTTAGCACTTCTACTTTTAACATTTCTTGTTGCCATTTTCAACACCAGTGAAGTGTACTTATCGAATGATGTAGCACAAGTATTAATTAGGGATGTGGTGAGATTGCATGGTGTTCCGCAAACGATTGTGTCAAACAGAGATGTGAAGTTCACTTCCAAGTTTTGGAAGGAGTTGTTTGTAGGAATAGGTATAAAGTTAGCCTTCAGTACAACTTATCATCTGCAGAAAAATGGACAGAGAGAGAGGGTCAACATGATATTGGAGGATATGTTGAGGATGTATGTGATGCATCAGTAGCAGAAGTGGGAAAAATATCTTCCTTTAGCTAAGTTTGCTTACAACAATGTGTATCAGGAATCTTTGAGGATGAGTCTATTTGAGGCACTTTATGGGTGGAGTTGTAATACTTCTATTAGTTGGAGTGATCCAATTAATAAGGTGGTGATTGGACCAGACATGTTAGCAGAAATGGAACAGTAAATGCAGATAATTAAGAAGAATTTGAATGTAGCACAGGATAGGAAGAAAAGCTATGCCAATTGAAACAAGTTGTTTAAGGGGTTTCAGGTTGGGGAACAAGTGTATTTGCGCATCAAGCCGAATAAGAGCTCCTTGCGGATTGGATCCTGTGCCAAGATGGCACCCTAGTTTTGTGGACCTTTCGTGATTCTTGAAAAGATTGGATCAATAGCCTATTGACTTGCACTGCCTCCAATAGTGAAATTCCATGATGTTTTCCATGCATTGTTTCTTAAGAAGTATGTTAAATATGTTGATCATGTGATTGCTGGTCTATCTTACAAGTGGAGACAAAAGGAGAATTATAGCCAGAACCCTAGTGCATTTTGCAGAGAAAGATGCTCATGCTTCAAAACCAAGGAATCGAGCAGGTTAAAGCAATGGAAGCACTTTGGGCCCGCTGAAGCTACATGGGAGATGGCGGATCAGATGTGGGTTATGTATCATTATTTATTCATTGGTTGAGCAAATGTTTTGGTTATATGTTTCAGTATATGATTTGGTATGATGTTTTGGTATATGTACATATGTATATGGATGTAAATACCGCCAAGAGCTGTGTTATAAAGCTCCAATAAGTGGTATGGGCATCATGTCATTATGGTTGTCATGTCATTATGTTGTCATGTTGGTTTTCTTCTCGGCAAGTTGATCATTGTAAATATTGCAACGAGCTAAGTTATAAACCTCCACGGGTAGTATGTTTTGTTTAAAGAAATTTTGTGGTTGTAGGTGTCAATGAACATTGACGATGTTGTTCCCCCAAGGGGTAGGGTTCTATAACACCCCTGGTTTAAAATCCACATAAAAGTTAATAAAGGAAAAATAATATCTTGGTCATGGGACATGTATTCCCAGATGAATGTTGGGAAAAACATAGTGATGTGAATCACTTGTGATTAATTAATGGCTAAGGAAATTGGCAAAGGAAATGGATAAGGCTTTGAAAAGACAAAGTGGCTTTTATTTGCATTTTATTTATGAAAATAATGGAAATTAGGAGGAAAGGGATTTGAAAGTTCACAGGTTGCATGTGAGGAGTAAAATGAAGCAAAATAATGGCAAATGAAGAAAATAGAGGTCTCATTAATAAAAAGGCTTCTAAGGATCAGTTGGTAACCTTTTGCCAGTTCAGTTTTGGAGCTCTCTCACATACCCTTGGACACTTAGAGTTTCTTGGAGCACTCTTGGAGGACTATGTAATACTTGGAGTTTTGGAGCAAGAAGGCAAAGGAAGACCAGGAAAGTGCAAGAGGACATTGGGATCAACAACTACAGTGGGTTTTGCTTGTCAGTACCAAGTCGCATGTATGTTTTCCTCGTTAGTTTTGGCATGCATGGCATATGCATGTGGTTTCTTTGTGATGATATGTCATTGGGGAGGATTGGCTGGATTGGCTATGGATTTTTGTACCCTTTCCATTTCTTGGATAGCCATGGTGTTGTGGATTTTACTTTTATTTTCTGGTTGGTTTTCTTGTTCCTTTAGTTGTGGGTTGAGCTACGTGTTCCTAGAGCCTTGGTTGGACAAACGCTCTAGATCCCTATAACAGCTTGGGTTGAGTTACCAATCTTGTAGCCTTGGTTGGACAAACGCTCTAGAGCCCTTGGTGGGTTGAGTTACTAGTCCTAGAGCCTTGGTTGGACAAACGCTCTAGAGCCCGACAGGATTTGTGGGTTGAGTTACTAGTCCTGGAGCCTTGACTGGAAAAAATGCTTTGGAGCCCTTGACAGCTTGGGTAGAGACCAATTTGGTGATGGTAAGTGATTTCTGACCGTGAGGTGGAATCACTTGTTGAGGGTTGAGGTGGTTGGCCATTGGAAGACTTGGATGGTTTTGATTGATTTGTTTTATAAGATCCCACATTGATTCTTGGAATATGGCATGAGGGTGACTGGTTAAAAGAAATATTTGGTTCAGCCTAGTCTACGGTCAGGTGGTTCGTGGAAGTCCCATAGCTGGTCAAACTATGCAATCATCAATAAGAGCTCTCTTTCTACTTGGTATTTTATGGGTAAATATATTTATATGTGGTTTATATGGATGTTATACCCTTGATATGTTTGTTGGTTATATGTTGGTTATGAATGAGTTTTATGATAGTGGAAATGTATGGCTCTCATCATGTTTTGGTCAATCACTGGATATACAATGAATACATGACTTAATAGATGGTAATGCAGTTATTGTGATGAGGAATCAATGCTTCTTGGTGAATCTCATATAAGTATGAGACCCCTATGCTCATATTTGTTGTTTAAACCTGTAGATTGCAGCTTTGTGACATGTTTGATGAAATTTCATTCATGGTTGATAGGGGTCCAGTCAAGTCCTTGTTCAATTAATTGTGTTTGTATCATTATTATGTTGTTATATTTCATTCCTAGAAGTCTCATGGAGTTCTGGGCAGTGAATTGAGCACTGGGCCTAAAAAGTGGCATAGAATTCACAGTCACAGGCACAGAACTGATTGGGAAAGTCCATAGTTGCAGGCATACCCATGTTGTGGGAGCAACTGGAGGGTCCCAGTTGCACTCATGCCCATGTCATGGGAGCGACTGGGGGATTAATGCAGTAAAAGGCCAGTTGGTCTAAGGGGCTAGTCACCTGGAAGGTTTGGATGGCTCCGGGGGTTCTGTAGTATGTCTGGAACGTCTGTGTGCATTATGTTGGTTGAATCATATCATAGTAACTCTTCATCACATGTTTACCCCAGTTGACCGATTACTTAGGTAGATGTGGGAGGAGGGTTTTACAGAAAGATAATCTAATAAAGAAGTAAAAGAAACCAACATAACTCACAAGTAATTATCAAGAAAGATGAATCAAACCCTAATTCCTATAAGTATTGATTTATCAACATGGTATCAGAGCTAAGGTGGAAAAAGGTTGAATATCACTTTGTTGGCTATCATTTGAAGAATGGAAAAGTAGCCTTGGAATAAAAGGTTACTCACTTTATGGAAAAGTATTTGAATATGGGTCTCAATATCATGAAAGTTCCAGGACATTGGATTGGAAGGATCATCTACAATCTATCTAGGAGATTCAAGAGTGAAGGATTCTTGGTTGCCCGTATAGGTACTCTCGATGATGACAATGCATTGATCATTGATAGTGGAGCCTCAAGACATATGATGGGATAAAATTAACAAATTCATACTCTATCAAGGGAACCATCATCACATGCAGTGGATCTAGGAGACAACAACAGCTAGGCAGTCAAGGGCCTTGGATCTACATCATTGAAGCTAGAAAGTGGGGCAAAGAAACATACTCTATGTCCTAGGTTTGAAAAAGAAATTTCTTTCCATTTCTTGTTTAGAAGATAAAGGAGATAGAGTTTATTTTGTAGATGGTAAAGTTTTGGTTTGGGGAAAGGATTCAATTATTGAAAAGGAAAAATTTATTGGAGTTCGTGTAGGAATAGTATATAGAGTTATAATTCCATTTCCTCAATCCCTAGTTCACATGGAGATCAACCCTATCGAACTATGGCATAGAAGATATGGGTATATTCATTACAAGATAATACCCTCTCTTGGTCAAATGGTAAAGGTCATCCCCAACATCAAGGGAGATCATGAAGGAGTATGAAAGGGGTGTGCTTTGGGAAAGAATACTAGGAAACCTTTTGCAAGTAGTGATACAAGGTCTAAAGAGATACTATACCTCATTCATTTCGATGTGTGTGGACCAATGTCTAATAAATTTCTTGTAGGCCATATTCATTATGTGACCTTCATTGATGACCACTCTAGAAAGACATGGCTCCATATTCTCAAGACAAAGGAAGAAGTATTTGAAAATTTCAAGGAATTTAGATCCAAAGTTGAGACCTTAACCAAAATAAATATAAAGACTTTGAGATCCGACAATGGAGGGGAATACACTTCAAAATAACTAAATATGTATTGTAAAGAAGCAGGTATTAAGAGGGATCTCATTGTTCCCTCCAACCCCGAGCAGAATGGAGTTGTAGAAATGAATAATAGAACCATTGAAGAATGCATAAGGACTATGATATTTGATCAAGATCTACCAAAATTTCTATGGGGAGAAGCAGAAATGACAATAATGTATATACATAATAGAAGTCCTCATAAAAGGAAGGAATAGACTAGGTTTTAACCCCATATAGAAATTACCTACATACAAATTCTAAAACACATAAAATAAAAAATGCGAGAGCAATACACATAGAACACATATACACAAATATTTTCCCCTAGATCCCAAAATCGGGACTACCAGCTTGATTTTTCATTATGTTCCTTCAATATTACAATACATATTTATACATGCCTAAGCATCCAATACCATGGACCTAAAAACCATCGCATCCAAAACCATGGACCGAAAACCATCACGTCCAAAACCATGTGCGAAAAATCATGCACAAAACCATAGGTAGGTCCGCCCAACCTAATATAAGGTCCAAAAACAAAATTTTCCAGGGCGCTGCCCCAAATCCCATAGAGTGGGGTTACCTGCACCCCTCAAACCCCCTGTGACTCCCCCTGCTATGCAATCGGTGCAACGAAGGGGGGGCTTCGCCCCCCTTCTAACCCCCCAGTTAACTACATGGGCTAGTCGTGGAAAGAATATAACACAACCCAACATTCTCCCACTTGTTGTTTTCTTTCCATAGGGAGCCACAAGAGAGCTTAGTCATTTATCCAACCCTGCAACGCCCATTGTTTCTCTACACCAAGAGAACTTCTCAGAGCTCATAGATTTTCTCAATGCATCTGCAATATTCTTCAAAGTGTCCACCTTTACCAGCAACACCTTTTTGTCTTCTATCATATCCCTCACAAAGTGATACTGAACATCAATGTGCTTTGTCTTTGAATGATATGTAGGGTTCTTTGCCAAGAAAATTTCACTTTGTCTATCACAATCTATCCTTATAGCTCCCTGTACTAACCCCATACTTGAACATAATCTCTACAACGAAATTTCTTCCTTGCTTGCATGAGTGGTTGCCATTTATTCTGCCTCTATAGTTGATAGTGTCACTATAGATTGTTTCTTACTCATCCAATTGACTGCACCTCCAAATAGGTTAAACACATACCCACTTGTAGATTTTCTCTGATCCAGATCTCCAACCTAGTATACATCAACAAAGCCACGAATATCCAACACAATCCAATCCTGGTCTTCCTTGGTAGCACAAACCATAATCACTGGTGCCAGGAAAATACCTGAAAACCCGCTTCACTGTTGTCCAATGCTCCTTCCCTGGTTTTGACATAAACCTGCTCAATACTCCCAATGCATGTGCAATGTCTGGTCTAGTACAGACCATCGCATACATCAGGCTACCGACTGCACTTGCATATGGAACATGGGACATGTCCTCTTCCTCTTCTTGTGTCTTGGGACACTATTCAGCAGATAACTTTACACCTACAGGAATAAGAATCTTCACTGGTTTACTATCCTGCATATTAAACCTCTACAATATTGTCTCAACATACTTCCTCTGGTTTAACCAGAGCTTCCTCTTTGTCCAATCTCTTTTAATTTCCATGCCCAAAATATAGATTGCAGCACCAAAATCTTTCATGTCAAATTTGGAGGACAAATGGGTCTTCAAATCCTAGATAATTTCTTTTTCATTTCCAACGAGCAACATATCATCCACATACAAGACCAGATAAATAACATGATCACTGATTAATTTAAAATACACACAATGATATGATTTTCTTCTGGTGAAGCCAAGTCCCCGTATAAATGTATCAAATTTATGATACCACATCCTTGGTGACTGTTTTAACCCATACAGAGACTTCTTTAACTTGCATACCAGTTCTTTCTTACCCTTCACCGCAAAGCCTTCAGGTTGCTTCATGTAGATCTCCTCTTCTAGATCTCTGTGAAGAAATGTTGTCTTCATATCCATCTGTTCTACCTCAAAATCAAAAGCAACAACAATAGATAAAAGTAATATAATAGAAGTTACCTTGGCAACAGGAGAAAAAATATCACCAAAATCAATTCCTGGCACCTGGGAATAACCTTTTGCTACCAACCGAATTTCTCCACCTTTCCTTCTGCATTTGTCTTCTTCTTGAACATCCATTTTCTACCAATGGATTTCCTTCCAGCTGGCAACTCCACCAGATCCCAAGCCTCATTTTTGTGCAAATATGTCATTTCATCAACCATGGCCTATTTCTAGAGTTTTCCATCCTCTCAATCTATTGCTTCCTTCACAATTCTGGGATCATCTTCAGTAATAGATAAAGCAAAATTTCAATAGAAAGTAGATGGACTATACCTTTCTGAATGCCTTCTTTCTCGAACTGATCTTCTCACACCCAGATTTTGTGGCTCTTCATCTTCTGATTCCTCCTTTGTTGCAGAGTCTGATTCTTCCTCCTTTAGCTCAAACTCTATCTTCTCAGGTTACTTTGGATGGACTTCATGTTTAATAACATCTTTTACCTCTCTGAACACCACATCTCAGTTGTACACAAACTTCCTTGTTATTGGGTTCCAAAGCTTATAACCCTTTAAACAATCCTTATACCCAATAAAGATGCACTTTTCAAATTTACAATCCAACTTGGTTCATTTCTCCTTCGGAACATGTACATATGCATCACATCCAAATACCCTCAGATGTGAAAGAGAGGGTTTCTTACCAGTCCATACCTCTTGTGGAGTCTTATCCTCCAATGTTGATGAAGGTGATCTGTTGACCAAGTAACATATTGTCTCCACCGCCTCTGCCCAGAATTCCCATCCTAACCCGACACCACTAAGCATGCTTCTTTCCCTTTCCATCAATGTCTTGTTCATTCTTTCTGCAACTCCATTTTTCTCAGGTGTGTATGGAGTAGTCTTCTATCGTGCTATACCACACTTCTTACAGAATTATTCAAATTCCTTACTACAAAACTCTCCACCATTATTTTTCCTCAGCACCTTTATCTTCTTCTCTGTCTGGTTTTCCACCAAAGCCTTAAATTCTTTAAACCTATCAAAGACTTTAGATTTCTTCTTAAGGAAATATATCCATGTATTCCTTGAGAACTCATCTATAAATGATACATAGTACATAGACTTACTCAGTGATGGAACCTTCACAGGTCCGAACACATCAATGTGCACAAGTTCTAATATATGTTTCGCCCTCTTACCACCAGAGGGGAAACTAACCCGATTCTACTTCCCATATACACAATTTTCACAAAAATCAAAATCCAGAGAGCTATTACTCATACCTTTACCATGAAGTAATCGAAGGCCCTTTTCTCCAATATGTCCAAGCCTTTGATGCGACAGCATGGTTTTCTCTCCAGAGACCACTAGATTTTCTACTCCACTTTCAGGAACCACAGAACTGTTGCACCCATCAACAACAGTGCTACCTTGCAGCTTGTATAGAGTTCCAATTCGAACTCCCCACATCAATACCAGTGCTCCCCAAACCATCTTGCAGGTATCCTTCTCAAACATTGTTTTTACACCTGCATCATCCAGCTTTCTTACAGAAATCAGATTTTTGGCCAATGCAGGAATATGTAGAACACTCGAAAGTGTTCTAACCCTTCCACCTTGCAACTTCAATGTTACTTTTCCGTAAACAACGATTCTAGCCTTCCTATCATCCCCTAAGAAGACATCACCACCATCCTATTTCTCATACTCACAAAACCACTCTCTATGGGGAGTGAAGTGAAAGGATGCACCTGAGTCAATCAACCATGCCTCATGATCTGCATGTGTACTTAAAGACGCCAAGTACACATCCCCACCTTCATCTAAGGTGGTTTTCGCCTCTGCAAAATGAGCATCATCTTTAGATTTACAGTCCCTTTTATAGTGCCCTTCCTTTCCGCATTTCCAGCACACCACCTTTACAGGTTTTCTTAGAGATTTAGATCTCCCACTCGATGACTTATTTTTGTTTTTGTTCTAGGACCATCCTTGTACAGACAAGGCATCACCATTCTGGCTCTCCATATTTTTCCGTCTCATCTCCTATGTCAGAAAGGATGAGACTATTTCATCAAACAGCAAGGCAGTTGCATTGCTACCTATTGCAATAACCAGACTATCCCACGAATCTGGTAGAGAACACAACAAACTAATGCACTTATCTTCATCTGAAATTTTGATATCAACAGACGATAACTGACTTACCACAGTATTAAATGCATTCAGATGCACTGTCACCGAGTCTCCACCTTTCATCCTCAAGTTATACATTTTTTTCCGTAGGAACAGTTTATTCACGAGAGACTTAGATTGGTACAAAGTCCCTAACTTGTCCCACACAGCCTTCACCGTAGCTTTCCCTTATACCGCAAGGTAGATCGCGGTAGATCCGTAGGTTTAGTACCTGGATCTACTGCGATCCACTGATCTTTATCCACCAACAGATCCTCCATCTTGAGTTTCCATAACTCAAAACTCTGACCATTAAATTTTTCGATCTCTATCTTTCCACTACTTGCCTTCTTCTTTCAGCACCAGAATCGATCCCGCAGATCTCCCACTAAACAGGGTCTACCATAGGCCCGGGCAAAACCCCTCAACAACAAAGGCATCCCCTTGAAGCCAAAATAACTCTGATACCAAATGTAGGTTTTAACCCCGTACAGAAATTACCTGCATACGAATTCTAAAACACAGAAAATAAACAATGCGAGAGCATAACACATAAAACACATATATACAGAGATTTTCCCTTGGATCCCAAAACTGGGACTACTAGCTTGATTTTTCATTATGTTCCTTTCAATATTACAATACATATTTATACATGCATAAGCATCCAATACCATGGACCCAAAACCATCGCATCCAAAACCATGGACCAAAAACCATCGCGTCCAAAACCATGTGCGAAAAATCATGCACAAAACCATAGGTAGGTTCGCCCAACCTAATATAAGGTCCAAAAAAAAAAATTTCCTAGGTGCTGCCCCGGATCCCATAGAGTGGGGTTACCTTCACCCCTCAAACCCCCTGTGACTCCCCCTGCTACACAATCGGTGCAATGAGGGGGGGCTTCGTCCTCCTTCTAACCCCCCGGCTAACTACGTGGGCTAGTCATGGAAAGAATATAACACAACCCAACATTCTCCCACTTGTTGTTTTATTTCCATAGGAGGCCACAAGAGAGCTTAGTCATTTATCCAGCCCTGTAATGCCCATTGTTTCTCTACACCAAGAGAAATTTTCAGAGCTCACAGATTTTTCAATGCATCTGCAGTGTTCTACAAAGTGTCCACCTTTACCAGCAACACCTTTTTGTCTTCTATCATATCCCTCACAAAGTGATACTAAACATCAATGTGCTTTGTCTTTGAATGATATGTAGGGTTCTTTGCAAAGAAAATTACACTCTGGCTGTCACAGTCTATCCTTATATCTCCCTGTACTAACCCCATACTTGAACACAATCTCTACAACCAAACTGCTTCCTTGCTTGCATGAGTGGCTGCCATGTATTCTGCCTTTGTAGTTGATAGTGCCACTACAAATTGTTTCTTACTCATCCAACTAACTGCACCTCCAAATAGGTTAAACACATACCCACTTATAGATATTCTCTGTTCCAAATCTCCAGCCCAGTCTACATCAACAAAGCCACGAATATCCAACACTCTGTCCAATCCTGGTCTTCCTTGGTAGCACAAACCATAATCACTAGCGCCATGCCAATACCTGAAAGCTTCATTGTTGTCCAGTGTTCCTTCCCTAGTTTTGACATAAACCTGCTCAATACTCCCACTGCATGTGCAGTGTTTGGTCTAGTACAAACCATCACATACATCAAGCTACTGACTGCACTTGCATATGGAACACGAGACATGTCCTCTTCCTCTTCTTGTGTCTTGGGACACTGTTCAATAGATAACTTTACACCTACAGGAACAGGAACCTTCACCAGTTTATGATCCTGCATATTAAACCTCTGCAATATTGTCTCGACATACTTCCTCTGGTTTAACCAGAGCTTCCTCTTTGTCTGATATCTTTTAATTTCCATGCCCAAAATATAGTTTGCAGCACCAAGATCTTTCATGTCAAATTTGGAGGACAAATGGGTCTTCAAATCCTGGATAATTTCTTTGTCATTTCCAACCAGCAACATATCATCCACATGCAAGACCAAATAAATAACACGGTCACCAATTAATTTAAAATACACACAGTGAACTGCTTTGCTTCTGGTGAAGCCAAGTCCCCCTATAAATGTATCAAATTTCTGATACCACATCCTTGGTGATTGTTTTAACCCATACAGAGACTTCTTTAACTTGCATACCAGTTCTTTCTTACCCTTCACCGCAAAGCCTTTAGGTTGCTTCATGTAGATCTCCTCTTCTAGATCCCCGTGAAGAAATGTTGTCTTCGCATCCATCTATTCTACCTCAAAATCAAAAGTAGCAAGAATAGATAAAAGTAATCCAATAGAAGTTACCTTGGAAATAGGAGAAAAAATATCACCAAAATCAATTCCTAGCACCTGGGAATAACATTTTGCTACCAACCGAGCTTTATTTTTGTCCACCTTTCCTTCTGCATTTGTCTTCTTCTTGAACACCCATTTTCTGCCAATGGGTTTCCTTCCAACCGGAAACTCCACTAGATCCCAAGCCTCATTTTTGTGCAAAGATGCCATTTCATCAACCATGGCCTCTTTCCAGAGTTTTCCATCCTCTGAATCTACTGCTTCCTTCACAATTCTAGGATCATCTTCAGTAACAGATAAAGCAAAATTTGAATAGAAAGTAGATGGACTATACCTTTCTGGCTGCCTTCTTTCTCGAACTAATCTTCTCACACCCAAAGTTTGTGGCTCTTCATCTTCTGATTCCTCCTCTATTGTATAGTCTGATTCTTCCTCCTTTAGCTCAAACTCTATCTTCTCAGGTTCCTTTAGTTGGACTTCATGTTTAATAACATCTTTTACCTCTCTGAACACCACATCTCAGCTATACACAACCTTCCTTGTTACTGGGTTCCAAATCTTATAACCCTTCAAACCATCCTTATACCCAATAAAGATGCGCTTTTCAGATTTACTATCCAACTTGGTTTGTTTCTCCTTTGGAACATGTACATATGCATCACATCCAAATACCCTCAGATGTGAAAGAGAGGGTTTCTTACCAATCCATACCTCTTGTGGAGTCTTATCCTCCAACATTAATGAAGGTGATATGTTGACCAAGTAACATGTTGTCTCCACCGCCTCTACCTAGAATTCTTGTCGTAACTCGGCACCACTAAGCATGCTTCTTGCCCTTTCCATCAATGTCTTGTTCATTCTTTCTGCAACTCCATTTTGCTCAAGTGTGTATGGAGTAGTCTTATGTCATGCTATACCACACTTCTTACAGAATTCTTCAAATTACTTACTACAAAAATATCCACCGATATTTGTCCTCAGCACCTTTATCTTCTTCTCTGTCTGGTTTTCCACCAGAGCCTTAAATTCTTTAAACCTGTCAAAGACTTTAGATTTCTTTTTAAGGAAATATATTCATGTATTCCTTGAGAAGTCATCTATAAATGATACATAGTACACAGACTTACCTAGTGATGGAACCTTCACAGGTCCAAACACATCACTGTGCACAAGTTCTAATATATGTTTCGCCCTCTTACCACCAAAGGGGAAACTAACCCGATTCTACTTCCCATATACACAATTTTCACAGAAATCAAAATCCAGAGAGCTATTACTCATACCTTCTACCATACCTTTACCATGAAGTATTCAAAGGCCCTTCTCTCCAATATGTCCAAGCCTTTGATGCCACAACATAGTCTTCTCTCCAGAGACCACTAGATTTTTTTCTCCACTTTCAGGAACCACAAAACTACCGCACCCATCAACAACAGTGCTACCTTGCAGCTTGTATAGAGTTCCAATTCGAACTCCCCGCATCAATACTAGTGCTCCTCGAACCATCTTGCAAGTATCCTTCTTGAACACTGTTTTTACACCTGCATCATCCAGCTTGCTTATAGAAATCAGAGTTCTAGCCAATGCAAGAATATGTAGAACACCCGAAAGTGTTCTAACCCTTCCAGCTTGCAACTTCAACTTTACTTTTCCTCGAACAATTATTCTAGCCTTCCTATCATTCCCTAAGAAGACATCACCACCATTGTATTTCTCATACTCACAGAACCACTCTCTATGGGGAGTGAAGTGAAAGGATGCACCTGAGTCAATCAACCATGCCTCATGATCTACATGTGTATATGAAGAAGCCAAGTACACATCCCCACCTTCATCTGAGGTGGTTTTCGCCTCTGCAGAAGGAGCATCATCATATCTCTTTCCTTTGTCAGGAGATTTAGATTTACAGTCCCTTTTGCAGTGCCCTTCCTTTTCGCATTTCCATCACACCACCTTTACAGGTTTTCCTAGAGATTTAGATCTCCCTCTAGATTTAGATCTCCCACTCGATGACTTATTTTTGTTTCTCTTCTGGGACCGTCCTCGTATAGACAAGGCATCACCATTCTAGCTCTCCATATTTTTCCGTCTCATCTCCTCTATCAGTAAGGATGAGACTATTCATCAAATTGCAAGGCAGTTGCATTGCTACCTATTGCAATAACCGGACTATCCCACGAATTTGGTAGAGAACACAAAAAACTAATGCACTTATCTTCATCTGAAATTTTGATATCAACAGACAATAACTGACTTACCACAGTATTAAATGCATTCAGATGCTCTGTCACTAAGTCTCCATCTTTCATCCTCAGGTTATACAGCTTTTTCCGTAGGAACGGTTTATTCATGAGAGACTTAGATTGGTACAAAATCCCTAACTTGTCCCACAAAGCCTTCTTCGTAGCTTCCCCTGATACATTTAGCAATACTGAATTTGAGACACACAATTGTATTGTGCTCTTTGCCTTCTAATCCAACTTCTTCCATTCTTCATCAAACACTCCTGTTGGTTTAGTACCCGGATCTACCTTGATCCACTAATCTTTATCCACCAACAGATCCTCCATCTTGAGTTTCAATAACTCAAAACTCTAACCATTAAATTTCTTGATCTCTATCTTTCCACTGCTCACCATCTTCTTTCACCACCAAAATTGATCTCACAAATCTCCCACTGAACAGGGTCTACCACAGGCTCGAGAGAAACCCCTCAGTAACAAAGGCGTCCCCTTGAAGCCAAAATAGCTTTGATACCAAATGTAGGTTTTAACCCCATACAAAAATTACCTACATATGAATTCTAAAACACAGAAAATAAACAATGCGAGAGAATAACACATAAAACACATATACACAGAGATTTTCCCCTGGATCCCAAAACTGGGACTACCAGCTTGATTTTTCATTATGTTCCTTTCAATGCTACAATACATATTTATACATGTCGAAGCATCCAATACCATGGACTGAAAACCATCGCATTCAAAACCATGGACCGAAAACCATCGCATCCAAAACCATGTGCAAAAAATCATGCACAAAACCATAGGTAGGTCCGCCCAACCTAATATAAGGTCCAAAAACAAAATTTTCCAGGGCGTTGCCCCGGATCCCTTAGAGTGGGGTTACCTGCACCCCTCAAACCCCCTGTGACTCCCCCCACTATGCAATCGACACAACGAAGGGGGGACTTCACCCCCCTTCTAACCCCCCGGTTAACTATGTGGGCTTGTTGTGGAAAGAATATAACACAACCCAACACCAAGAAGAATAAGAAGAAGGTACAAGTGAGCCAATTCAAACTATTATCATTCTCGAAATGAAGAAGAGGCCAAATTAGTTAAAATCTACACTTGAAGATGTCGAAGGACATGGAGTAACTAAAGGATCTTTTAGAGAAAGCAAAATACTGAAGATATTTTCAAAATATGCAACATACATGATGAAATTAATAGAAGTCAAACCAACTACCTTTGAAGAAGTCGCTCATCAAGAATAATGGAAGAAAGCTATGTAGGAACAATATCAATCCATCATGAAGATTGGGGTTTGGGAGATCGTTCCTAGACCAAGTGACAAATCAATTGTCACCCCAAATGGATTTACAAAATCAAACATGTCATTAATGGAAGCATAGACAAATACAAAGCTAGATTCATTACAAAGGGTTTATCATAAAAGGAAGGAATAGACTATGAAAAAACCTTTTCTCCTACTGCCAGGTATACTATTATAAAATCTTTGGTTTTGTTAGCTGCTACTATGGAATGGAATATCCATAAAAAGATGTCAAAACAACTTTTCTAAATGGAACCATTGATGAAGAAGTATACATTGAACAACCGGAAGGCTTTGAAATAAATAGCAGGGATACACATGTTTGCATACTCAAGAAAGCTTTATAGGGCTTAAAGCAAGCTCCTAGGGCTTAGTATCCAAGAATGGATGCATACCTCTTAAGGATTGGGTTCATCAAAAATTTTGTTGATGCAAACCTCTACATCTGATTCAAGATAGTGAAGAATGAACCTGTCATTATACTACTATATGTGGATGATTTGTTTATTACAAGTGTGGAGTGAATAATACTAGAATGCAAGAAAATGTTGGCAATTGAATTTGAAATGAAATATTTGGGACTCGTGCATTATTACTTGGGCCTAGAAGTTTGGCAGAAACCCGGTGAGATATATCTTGGTCAAGGGAAGTAAATAATCAAGATGTTACAAAAGTTCAGTATGATGGATACCAAGCCTATGACTACCCCCATGATCACTAATCTCAAGAAGTTGAGAAGCTATGACTCTAGTTTCGTCGATCCTACTAACTGTCATAAGTTGGTGGATTATGTAATGTACTTGGTAAATATGAGACCTAATATATGTTTTGTTGCAAACTTTCTTGGTAAATTTCAGTTGGAGCCTCTCCATGACCATTGGATAGCTACCAAGCATATCTTGAGATATCTACGTGGCATAATACATCATTGTCTAAAATATGATGGAAATGAATTCGAGCTAACATGTTTCACCAATTCCAATTAGGGTGGCAGTGAGACTAATGGAAGAAGCACTACTAGTGGTTGTTTTAGTTTGGGATCTACAACGATTTCATGGATGAGTAGAAAACAAGATCTTGTTGTGTTATGTAGTGCCAAAGAGAAATATGTTGTTTCATGTGAAGTATGAAAGGAAGTTGTTTGGTTAAGAAAACCCTTATCAAATTTGTTTGGAAAGTCTCTTGATACTACGGTAATAAATTGTGATCATCAATGCAACATCAAGATGTCTGAAGATCGTGTATTCCATGAAAGAATGAAGCATATCAACAACAAGTACTACTACATTAGGAGTTTGGTACAATATGGGGTCATGAAGCTATCATATATTCTGACAGATGAACATGTAGTTGATGTGCTAACAAATTCTCTTCTGAATAAGAAGTTTGAATATTTTAGAAAAATTCTTGTTTTTGTTGATGTTACAGATTTAGTTGATAGGGAGATATGAAGCATGTTATGGCAAGATACTTGGGAGGGCATCTAGTCGGCCTATGTGTTGATGTCTAGATCCCGAATTAGGGATGGTGGCATTGGTCATGAGGCTCCAACCTTGGATACGCACCTAGATCCCTGGGTTGGTGGTAGAGCTTAAAAGCCTGATGGTACCTAGAGTGGCTAAAGCTTGAGTCCACCTTAGTCCCACCTGATTAGAATACCCTAGGCAGATATCTAATCTGTAGCACTTAGTATGCTAGAACTCTTCATAGTTCATTTCATTTTGATATCTTCCACATACCTTCATATGTATGTAATTATGAATACTTCCCTAGTTAAGAGGGAGTTTTGAAGAATATAACTAGTGTCAGTCTTCATAATTGCACTTATCAAAAGAAATTTTATTATTAAAGAAAATGACTTATTAAAGCATGGGTTTCATGCTTGGGTCAATGTTTTCTAGGTGAAATCCTCCATTGAAGGCTTCTAGGATTTATATTGAGTCAATAGAGTCATTGGCATTTTTATTAGACCCTTCTTGGGATTTTGTATCGTGTAAAAAGAATTACTTTTTAGTCAAAAAGGTTATTTGTCACCTCCACACCAATTCATCCATGTCCCCGTGAAGTCGACCTACATTAGGGCAATTTGACCTATTTGTCTCACTCAATAAGTTTGATTTTCAAGGAAGAGAGGAAACAAATAGAGTGAAGTAGTTGGGGAAGGACAAAATAAGTTGGGAAGACCTAATTTGAGTTTATAGGCTATCCATCTCTCACGCATGTGAAGTTTTTGGGCAGTTACTGCAGTCGAAATTCTGAGTCTATTGCAGGTCCGAAATTTTGTAGTTGGGAGCAAAAAATCTATTTTTAGGGGCCGAAATTCTGGATTGTAGCTACTACTGGGAAGTTTCCAACTGGAGACTTTGATAGGGATCATCTATTGAAGGAAGGGTTGACTTGGTGATTGTAGGAGGTCTTTGTCTAGGTCTAAAGGGTCTTGGAATGTATAATCTTAATTTAAATCTACCAGTGGAAGAGTTGGATTGGCTTTTCCCCTTGGAGGGGTTTTACCCTGCCTGCGTACCTACATCATGTATCTCTTGTTCTTATGGTCTTCATATACACTTTATTTTATAATTGCTTGATGAAAGATAATCTAATAAAGGAGTAAAAGAAGCCAACATAATTCACAAGTAATTATTAGGAAAGGGGAATCAAACCATAATTCCTATAAGTATTGATTTCTCAACACTCTTCATGATCTAAAAACCTGGCTTTCATGAGTAATGATTCGCTCCTTGTTTGACCTCTTTATATGGAATCAGAAGGGTGGCTAGTGTAGTTGGAATCTAAATTTTATCGTTGCACATCTTCTTAACATGTCTTATGCCTTTGTCTCAAGTTTGATCAATTGTGCCCCAATTTCCACATAGATTGAAGACTCCAAAGGTTGAGGAAATCCCTTATTGGGCTTAAAATTTAATATCTATGTCCACCCCATTTTTGACATCATACCCTTCATTTGAATCATCATTCCATATCATTTTACCAATTTTGTTAAATAAATGACGTTCAAAGGATAAAGTTAAAGGCAAAATCATTTTTAGAATTGTTCTTTTCTTTTTAATCTATAATTGTTCTATAATTGTTTATAAAATAGATTTATTATTCTGACTAATGAAGTCGAAAGGTCAAACCTTGTCATTATAGGAATTTAACCATTAGAATTCTGGTAAAAAGTCCACATCAACGAAAATTATTCTGACACTTGGAGGTTGATACATATCTATTCATTCCAGAAGTTAAATAAAAGAGATAGTAAGAGTACCAAATCAGCGTATTATGCAGAATATCTTGGGAGTAGCCACATTCTTCTCCAACGAGCTAGGATTAGTTACTAGAACCAAAAAAATAGGATACGCATTATGGAATTAAGGATAATCATTTTTTTTATTGTATCACTTTATTTTTAGCATAAAACGTTGAATTGACCCTGTTTTGGAAAGATCAGTTACATATTGATATTTTGTATAAAAGTAGATAGGTGGAAAATATATATTTGGGAGAGAAAGAAACTTTCTAATACATACACATTTTTATTCAACTTTTAGTTTTTATTAATATAAGAAAAAAATTATGCGAGTTGTTATATAAGTTGCAGTAACATTTTGTGTAGCTTTAATAGCAACATAGACCACGAGGGCCCCCTAGTACATGTTGCCTATGTTTTTATTATTTGTTTTCTTAAGTTTTGATATCGTTGATATGATTTTTGTTTATAATCCTTATGATATATATGATAAATGTGTGTGCTTTATTTTCCTAATTTTTTAAAATACGTGTAATTGTAAACCAAATTTTCTTGTAGTGATCTTGTAATTACACAAGAACTCTTGTAATTACTATTGGATTTCATAGTATTGATCCTGTAATCACATAGGAATTCTTGGAATAACTACTGAATTTCCTATAGTGATCTTGTAATCACACAGAATTCCACAAAATTTTTGTAAGTACATGCTATGTTTTCATGTAGTAACCTTATTAGATCAATTTATTTAGCTTTTATCTAAAGTATTTATAATTCAAACCATTAGAATAATTAAATTTAGATTATGTCTAAAAGTAACAGTTAGAAGGGTGATTTAGTTTACATTTTAGAATAAAATGATTGTTATTATTTTGGATTGAAATTTGCCTACACAATTCAAAATATTGATTCTTTTTCAATTCATTTTTAGTACAATCTTAACTAATTTCGACCAACAATTAATTCAGACAAAGTATCCGGTGAGAAAGTGTGATACAACTTTATGAGTCTACAACTTTGTGTCAATGGGTCAGAATTGAAATTAAGAATCTAAAAATCAGTGTAAGTGGAAGTCAACTCTGAGACCTACCTGTACATGCTTTATGATTGGTTTTGCATAATAAAGTAATAAGAACCAATTCACACACGTTGTATTTCACCTCAAATTTTACTTACCTAGATTGTTAAAATAAGTGTTAATTCAGCTATACCACTTTATGACTTGACATTTTGGCGCCATTGTTGGGGAGGCGTAACGAACTGGTGCTTAGAAAAAGTACAAAAATATTTAGAGATTCTCTTTACTCAATTCTACAATATGAAAAATTTTACTATAGGGGAATATGAATATAATACGGAAGGTAAGAACTTGCGCCACCACCATAGTGTGTCCTGCAAAGCCAATTGAACTAAATATTGTATGTATAGATTAAGAGATAGTAGAGGAAGGTTTGCTAGAGCACCTAGAATTGGTAGATATAAAATTCCAGACAATTTGGATATTATTGACTTAAGGCTTCTGCGATATTCCTTGTAGTACTGTCTTCCGGAGTCACTGAATTTATGTTTGATTGGAATCGACGTTTCGAACCAACCTCTGTGGTTCATCATCAGGATTAGATCATTTGGATATTTTCCCCCATATACTCATGTGATTGTAGAAGAAGAAATAGAATCAGATAGTTCACAAGAAGCACAAAAAAGATCAAGTTCCACAAGTGATACATCAGGGATCGAATTAGAACCACCTTTTGGTTCTCCCCCTACAAGGTGGAATATAGTTTATATTGTATTTTGGAATGAAGACATGGCAGAAGAGGAAAGAGGATCTAATATAGGAGGTGACATCAATGGACATAGAATTGGTGGAGGAGGATGAAGAGATGGTGGAGGAGGCCGAGGAAATGGAAATGGAAATGAAGGAGGAAATGGACAACCACCAAAAGATAATGATAGGGAAGCAACATTTGGCTTTCCTATTGTGGATATTCCAAGAGTTGAAATTTGAATGAAGAACATTCCACCATCTGTGTTGTCAACATTCTATGGTAGGATAACTGAAGACCGTGACTCTTTTCTATTTGAATTTGATATTTTATGTCGTAGTTATGCTTACAATACTAATGCGCAAAAATTGAGATTATTTCTGACAATATTGAAAGGAGTTGCACTACGTTGGTTTGTGGGTTTAGATGAAGGCACTATTGCATACTAGGATGATATGAAGAAATAATTTCTTAAGAAATACCAACCCTATTGCAGACCAAGATATTCTCAAGAGGATATTTTTAGAATGATGCAACAAGAGGATGAAATCTTAGAAGATTATTTAGAAATATTCTTATATAATTTGTAGAAATCAAAGCAACATGATTTGAGTCCTAACACAATTCGTATTGGAGGTGTAAATAGAGAATAATTAGGAAACTTATTGGAGGGTTTTAAGACTGATCTTTTAAATACTCTTACTTCTCAAATAGATGATTTAAAAATTAGGAAAAAGAAAGAAGAGCAAGAGTCAGCCTTATCTATATTTTGCATTAAACGTTGGAAGAAACATCAACTAAGAGAATATCCTCTTGATAATATTCAAATTTGTTTGATTTGTGTAGATCCACATAAGACTAAGGAATTTCCTAGATTAACTAAGTTAAAAACAACTTACCAAGGAGACTCTAGAAATACATAATCAATATACAAAATTACACTCCAGAGACCTTGGCAACCATGTGGAACAGGTATGTATCAAGACCCTAATCAACACAATATTCCTTATTATAATGTTCCTCATAATACATGGAATGCTCCTATGCCATGGCAGGCATGGCCTCCACAAAAAGTCCAAAATCAGCCCTATCAACAAAATTGGAGGGTATTTGCTCATGGAAATATCCTTGTCCATCCTTATCCTCCACAATTTCAAGCTTCATAGCAACAACAATCATATCATACCAAGGAGACTTTGGAAATACAAAATTAATATATAATATTACACCCAGAGACCTTGGAAACCACATGGAACAGGTATGTATCAAGATCCTAATCAACACAATATTCCTTATTATAATGTTCCTCGCAATACATGGAATTCTCCACTGCCATGGCAGGAATGGCCTCCACAACAAGTCCAAAATCAGCCCTATCAACAAAATTGGAAGGGATTTCCTCATGGAAATATACATGCCCATCCTTATCCTCCACAATTTCAAGCTCCATAGCAACATCAATCATATCAACAACCTTAGCCTCCATATCAACAATAGCCATATGAGCCATACCCACAAATGCAACAACCATATTTACCTCTTCCACAACAACCACATCCTTCTCAAAAATAGAAATTAACCCAACCTCAAGAGTTATAGATTACATATAATCAACCACCCCCACGACCTACACAAATTCCTTCTCAACCAGTTGCAAATCCAAATAATAAAATAGAAAAACTTGTTTATAATGTTGAATCTGAATCATTCCCTACATATCTTATATCTCCAATAAAATTACAAGAATTTTATGTACAATTACAGGAAGACCCAGTAAAATTACAAGAATTTTCTATAACAATATCAGATAGGTCTATAGAGTTATAAGAGATTAATTTGCAGTAGAACAAAATGAAGAAAATGTAGATAAAATAGAAAAGAATAAAACAATCCCTTTACAAGAGAAACTAAAAACATTAATGAAACAAATTGTCCCTTCTCAAAAACAGCCTCAAAATTTTGGGACAGCTCTATTTCCTAAGAGATTGATTTTTGGAAAACAAGATATACCAAAAATTATACATGAATTTGACATTGTTGATGAACTAAAAAATATTACTATAAAGATTCCCTTACTTAGAGCAATAAAAGATATATCAATTTACAACAAAACAATAAGGGAATTGTGTACTAAAAGTAATAGAAAGAGAAAACAAGATCCATCGATAATACAAATTATAAGAAAATTGGCTAATTTGATGACTACAACAGTCATTGTGGAAAAATATGTTGACCCAGGCCTACATGTTGAAACAATAGCAGTCAACATTTTTTTTAATTCCTAGTACACTTATTGATTTAGGTGTTCTTATAAATGTGATGACAAAAAAAAATATGGATATCCTAGAAATAGACAACATTAGACTAACTCCAACAATGTTAGAATTGGCTGATAGATCAAAAATTAAACATGAGGGAATTGTAGAAGATATTATTGTTTCTATTCACTCTTAGGCATATCCAATTGATTGTGTGATCCTTCAACCCAAATCCACATTAGGAGGACATCCTTTAATTTTGGGAAGACCATGGTTGGCAATTGTTAACGCATATATTAGTTGTCATTCTAGAAATATGGCAATAGCAAACGGTGATGAAACTAAAAACATTACTTTGTATCCCTCAGCCAAAATAGAAGGTCAATTAAAGAAATTTCATTGGTTTGATGAAAACGAAATAGATGATGAAATAAATCAACCTTTGTTAACCATTGAACAAGCATTTAATCTCAAAGAAAACCCCGATGAAAATCAAATTGATCATTTCATTGTTCATCTTGATTTTCTATAGTATTTTAGGCGGCAGTCATCTAGAACATCGGCTACAGCAGAAGATTTTTCCAAATTTAAAAATTGTGAGACATCTAAAAAATTTGCAATTCCTAAACAGGTTGTTATTCCTGTAAATTTTGAACAATCTGCAATATTTCAACAGTCTGCAATTCCTGCAATCTCTCAAACTTTTCAAATTTTTGTAAATATGAAATTCCTATAATTCCTATAAATTTTCCTGTAAATTCCTAGACAACTTTGTTAAGTTCCTCAATATTTTCTTTGCATTCTCTTTTAGGACAACATTTTCAAGAAAATTGTACTGAGGACGGCTTAAAATCAGCATATTTATCCATCTTTCTTGTACGCTCAATATAAAATCCTTGCAATAAAGTTATTGAAATATCTCCTAGGAAGACTTTAAATCAATTCTAAATTGGAAATTTTCCAACAAGATCAATTAATTATGTTATTGCAGAAAAATTCCAAAGCTTTTGCTTGAGAATATACTGATATGCCAGGAATACATCCTGATATATGCACACATCAAATTTACATTCAAGAAAATGTTAAACCTATTAGACAACCACAATGAAGGATGAACCCTGCATTGAAAGAAATTGTCAAAGAGGAACTCCAAAAATGACTAGATGTAGATTTTATCTACCCTATATTTGATAGCCAATGGATTTCACCCTTGGTTATTGTTCCAAAAAAGAACAATAAATTAAGGGTATGCATAGACTATAGGGAACTTAATAAAGTCACTCTAAAAGACCATTTTCCTGTAACTTTCATAGATCAAGTCCTGGATAAATTGGCGGGAAATAGAAATTTTTCTTTCCTCAATGGTTTCAGTGGTTATTTTCAGATAAGAATAGCTCTAAAAGACCAAGACAAAGAAACCTTTATTTTCCCATGGGGAACCTATGCTTATAAAGTATTACCTTTTATACTTTGTAATTTGCCTCCTATATTTCAAAGGGAAACCTTGGTTATTTTTACTGATTTAATTCATGATTATGTGGAAGTATATATGGATGATTTCACTATTTATGGAAACATTTTTTAGGAAGTCATTGATAACCTAGAAAAAATCTTAATAAGATTCCAGGAATCAAATCTTTCTTTAAGCAATGAAAAATGTTTTCTAATGTTTAATGAAGGAACTTTCCTTGGACAACATCTATTTCTTGGGTATCAAGGTAGATCCACATAAGGTTGAAGTAATTGTTAACTTGCCAATTCCATCTTTTTAAAGAGTTGTAAGAAGTTTTTTAGGACATGCAGGGTATTATTAATGTTTTATTAAAAAAATCAAAAATTTCCTCTCCATTATTTAAACTTCTTGCAAAAGATATTGAATTTTATTGGTATAATCACTGACAAATTGCTTTTGATGTCCTTAAAGAAAAACTTTCTACGACTCATATGTTAAGAGGACCTTATTGGACATTACCTTTTCATATATCTGCATATGCTTATGATTCATCCATAGGGTCATTTCTAGGGAAAAAAGAACAACTAAGAATGTATGTCTCTTACTATATTAGTAAAAACTTGACTCTAACTTAAACTAATTACATTATTACAGAAAATGAATTTTTTGCAGTTGTTTATGCAGTTAACAAGTTTCGTCATTACATTACGAGTTATGAAGTTTTTGTGCATACTAACTATTTTTCTATTTGATACCTAATGAAAAAACAAATAACAAATGGAAAAATTACAAGATGGTTGCTACTATTACAGGTATTTAACATCACATTGCTAGAAAAACCAGGGAGAGAAAATCAGGTAGCATATTTCCTCTCTCAAATCAACAATTTAGGTGAGACCATTCTTAAAGTAGATATATTTCCAGATGAAAATTTATTTTCAATCTTTGTTATAACACCTTGGTTCGCTGACATTGCTAATTATTTGTGTACAGGAAAATTTCCACCACATTTTTCATCGATATAAAAGCAAAAAGTGATCAGGCAAAGTGTTAGATACTCCTAGATTGAAGGAGATATTTTCTATACAAGAGTAGATATGGTCATCTGTAGATGTGTTAGAGAAGATGAGATGTTGTATATCTTGAAAGCATGTCACGATGAGCCATGTGGTAGACACTTTTCATATAAGAGGATAACTTATAAAATTCTCCAGTTAGGATATTTTTGGCCAATTCTTTTTAAATATTCCAAAAAGTATGTGAGAAACTATTATAGTTTCCAAGGAATGGCTCATCCAGTTGCACCTGATGAAATGCCTCTTCGTCCACAAGTTCTTGTAGAAACTTTCGAGATGGGCCTTAAACTCTGTGGGACCCATTAATCCAGAATCAAAGAAGAAGAGATACATATTTGTTTGCATAGATTATGTGACAAAGTGGGCAGAGGTGAAAGCTTTGGTAAGATCTAATGAATAATCAGTAGTGGATTTTCTTTTTGAAGACATTTTTATTCATTTTGGGGTACCTAAGGAGCTAGTTATTGATCAAGGGGATCAATTTACATCAAACCTAGTTGAGTCAATTATGAAGGAATATAAAATTGAACTCTGAAAGTCAACTCTTTATCATCCACAAGCCAATGGACAAGTGGAGTCTACAAATAAGGTTTTGGAAGGCATCTTAACAAAAATTATTCGACTTCACTGAACAGATTGGGCAGAAATGCTTCCTGAGGCCTTATGGGCATAAAGAACAACATGGAAGAGTACAACCGGTCATACCCCATACGAACTAGTTTATGGAAAACAAGTACTATTTCCCATTGAATTTCAACTTAAAACTTCTAAAATTGCAGCAGAATTGGGATTAAACATGTCCGGAGATCAACAACAAAGACTCCTACAATTAAATGAATTAGATTAGATGTGATTAGATGCTCTACAGAAAACCACACTTATACAGTAGTAGAGAGCTAAATGGCATGAAAGATTCATAAAGAAGAAAGAGTTTAAAGTTGGAGATTAGGCCCTCTTGTTTGACTCAAGATTTAAAGACTTAAAGTGTAAGTTTACTACTAATTTGTTAGCACCCTATGAAATTCAAACTGTATTTGATAATGGTTTTGTAAAAATAAAAACAATTGATAGGTCAGACATCTCATTTATCGTCAATGGCCATGGACTGAAGTTGTATCATCAACCAGTTTTTGGAGATGATTTTATTTCAAATATTCAGCATGCAAAGATGGACATTATGGATAAAGGGGATAATTCCCCTCATCCACTTTCATCCTGAATTTACATTTTTGAAATAATGAGTTGACTATATTCCTTCTTGTGCTCATTAAACTATGAGAAGGACGTCTATCAATTTCAAGTTTATGCATTTATCCAGTTTTGATAGATTAATAATGGAAAATGAACTTCTTTAGAGTTTTTTTTAAGATTTTCAGACTCTCTAAAATTGAAAATATCGGCGAGCATTAACCATCCTAGGCTTGAGAAAAATCGACAAGATAGTAGTTGATTTTTATTTATGTTTTTCAGACTCATTAAAATTTGAAAACACCGAGAGCATTAACTGTCCCGAGCTCGATAAAAATCCACAAGATTGTGTCCTAAAGATGTAAATAGTGTGGTTTGGTAATAAGTTATAGCTACTTAAAAAGGCCTCCTTGCAAAAAAATGTGGCTATTGTTTCCTATAAATTCAAAATTAAAATAGAATTTTTTGTACATTCCTACAGTTACAGGCATTTCTAAACATATATATTTCCAATTCCTATAAAATAAAAATTCAGAATCAAGTTTCTTGTAAAATCCCTTCAATTACAGGAATCTTTGAACTGAGATAGTCTCAAGTTATTTGTCAAAAGTGAGGTTATTATTAATAACTAGTTACTCCTAATAAAAAACTGCATCAAATAAAGTTTTCATCAGTATCAGTTACAAAAAAATTGATCAATATTAGCAAAGAAAAGCTTGTTTTCTAGATTACTATAATTGAGAAATGATTTCTTGAAATAAAGTTCAGATTCCTGCAAATTAACAAGTGATTTCCTGTAAAAAAAACAACTTCAATAGAGAGAAGATAGTTGCAGCAAGCAATCCTCTATTCCATCATGGCAGCAATAATGAAGGTATCAACAAGATCATATTCAGTACTCCTTAGCAAGGTAATGAAGAAGAAATTAATTTATTTACATTTATTTATTAAATTGGGAAGACTTTAGAAACAATTGATTTTATTTTTAATACATCCTATGTTATTTTTCATGATTTAACATTATTACTACTATGTGTATTCCTTTATGTAATTATTACTATCATGACCACCTATCCTTTGTGAAATCATTACTCTGTAGTGTCTATTGGGCATTTCTAAAACATAAGTTATGTTGGCCTATTTCTCATGATGTGAATTCATTATCACCAATGATGATAAAAAGTGATATTTGTACTTTTAATTACAAATATCACTTTCATTCGAAACAAAACCATTTCCACTCCTGTAATCCACAACTTATAGCCATTTCAAAATCTGAAAATCTTGTAAACCCAGCGCTGCTACTCTATATCGTACCATGTATACATGAATTAAAGTTTAATCTTTTAGACTCAGAGACAAAGGTCAAGCATCGCTACCACGAGGGTGGTATGTACCGAACCCTATGGCATTGTTATTATGGAAACATTTCTAACCTGTAGGATATATTTCCACAAAGCTCGATTACTCTCATTGTTGGCATTATGATACAAGTGTTGTCCTTGGTGGAAAATCACTCATAGGTAGTTCAGTTTTGATAAAAGGCAACTCTTAGTGTACCATATCTATACAGAGGTAACAGGGCATTGGTACAGAAGAACAAGGAGATGGAACTAAGGTCTACTGATCAGAATAAAGAAGTTGAAGGAAAAGGATGGTTCAAAGCAATTTAAGATGTATACGTAGGTCCACTTAGTCAAAATAGTGTATACACGCTGGTTCACAAAACAAAAAGAGCGATTACGTATACATGCACTTTCACAATAGGAAAAGCGCAGATAGGTTGGAAAATCAAGGAAATTCGAGAGTAAAGAATACCAGGGGTCAATACCATGGTATTAGCCCACACTATTGAGCGAAGTAATGACTATTTGATCCCATACAAGAATACCATGGGTCCTAAGTGGTTTTGGTCTGAGGTATTGAGAAAGGCTAAAAACTATATAAGGAGGAGAAGATCAAAAGGCCAGGGTGTGCAAGTGAAAAGGGTTTCTCAAGAATACTTCTATATGAAGTATATTTTATGTTGTAGGGGCTATGTTTGTGATTTGATCTGAAATATTTTTTGCACCTTGAATTCAATGTTGGATCAGGATCATGAGACCTAAAATGACTTATCATTGATTGGTTGGGCTAGATCTGATTGCGTACACTTGTTTTATTCTTTAAATTTCATGATCTGGGTTTTTCTAAAGTCTGAAATAGTAGCGAAGTTGTGAGTTAATATTTGCATATATATACATTGGTTCACCTCTGTAAAAGTGCATATACATGCAGGTTTGACTCTTCCAAGTAGCGTATACAAAGAAAAATCCTATTCTTCATAAATGACTGATCTATCTAATTAGTTCTATTGTTTTACTGTTGTTTGCCAATGAAGTCTTCTTAGATCTGAATGTAAAACTGAATGCATAAGGAGTTTGGTGTCTAATTGATTGATCGTCTAAGTGAGAAGGGTTATCTCTACTACTACATGTGTAAAGCTCTATAAATTGATAGTAGATGTTCAGTATATTGCTGGTTGATATAGACTTGATTCAGAAGTTTTATGTTTCAGTAGTTTTGAAGGTATACGCAGGTTTGGTTAAAGGAAGTAGCATATACACGTAGGTTGGGTTCAGTAAAGTAGCGTATACATTTTGATGCATGATTTTTTAGGCTACAGTTGGTTCTGAATGATGATGCAGGTTTCTGGGTTCAGCACAGTGTTCTGGTGACAATGATCTGACTGTTCAGATTAACTAATTATTGGTTGATGTAGTTTGAAAGTTATAATGGGTCCAGTATGAAAATTTGAAGAAATGAGGCCTTCATTTGTATTGTTGTGTACTAGGAGCATCCAGTCTGAAAACTTATGAAACGTGGTCCCTGGAGGAAGAGAGAAGGTTGTAGCTTTCTGTAGGTCGGCGCCTACGTAGTAGTAAGCACATTGGCTAGTACAAGAGCTAGGGGGTTGTAGCTCCCTTCTAATAGAAGTTGCAAAATGAGAGAAGGTTGTAGCCTTCTGCAGGTGGGTGCTTGTGTACTAGTATGAGTCTACACCAATTCAAGATTGTAAATACATTTTCTTAATATGGACGACAGCAGCAGGTGGTTTTTCTCCCGCATTGGGTTTCCACCTTAAATCTTGGTGTTCATATGTGTTGCTTATGTGTGATGGTTTATTATGTTTTTATTGCATTGTTAACAAATTACTGATGCACTAATTAAGGTTCAACGCATGATAAATTGACTAAATCATAAGTTCTTTGGGTATACGTTGGTTTCTCTAATCACAGTAGTGTGTATACGCAAGTTCACTTCACAAAAGTAGTGTATATAAATCTGTTTGGAAAATGAAAAATTATTGAACTATAAATATTGATTCACCCCACCCCCCTCTCAATATTATTTCCGACAACCGGTATTAGAGCAGGTCCTTCGAAAGAAGCTTGGTCGTTTGAAGGAAGATATTTCAAGATGAATAATCAAGAAGGCATGGGATCTATCAGACAACCAATCTTCAATGGGAGCAACTTGGTATATTGGAAAATAAGAACCATAGCCTATCTTCAATCACTTAGAGCCGATGTTTGGGAAATTATGGAAGGAAGATATCAGTTTCTAGCAGCAATACCTACAGACTCTGCAGGTAAGAAGTTATACGAAACCAATGCCAAAGTTTTCAATACTTTATTGGGAATTATATCAGAATCAAAATTTGTCAAAGTCATGTGGCTCAAGACAACCAAAGAGATATGGGACAAAATCATTCAGAGCTACAAAGGAGACTCCCAGGTAAAACATGCTAAGCTTCAAACTCTCATAATTCAGTATGAAACTCTTAAGATGCATAGTGATGAGAGTATTGCTAGTCACCTTTTACGTATAGATTGTTAATTGTATGAAGAATCTGGGTGAATAGGTAAATGAAGCTACTTTAGTTGAGAAATTTTTGAAATCTTTGTCTTCTAAATTTGAGTCAAAAGTATCTGCCATAGAAGAAAAACTGGATCTTCAAACTATTGCTATGACTCAACTCCATGGAATCCCAACTACTTTTGAAATCAGAGGAAAGGAGGTTCATCAGATATGAGAGAATCCGCTTTTAAAGCTTCAGCAAAGGGAAAATAAAAGGAAGAGCACAATGGACTAGGATACATTTCAGAAGAAGAAGATGAGGTAAATTTTGTCAAGAAGCTTCAATGGGGTTCCAGAAGATTCAGAGGTAAGCTACCATTCAAATTATTTGCTTGTGGTAAAGTCGGGCATTATGCTGTCAAATGTCCTCATAAAGATAAATATGAAAAGGGAAAGGAATATGCAAAAGGAAATAGAAAATAGGTTGTCAATAGAAGGAGTTACTATATGCATGAAGATAGGATGGTTTATCTAATAGTGATGAAGATGAAACTGAACAAGATTATAGACTTCTCATGGCCTATGACAATGATGTTTTTTTAGATGCCTTAGAAGAGGAAGACTTTCTTGAAGAAATCACAAAACTCAAAATTTGTTTAGAAGAAAAGAATATGATCATAGATACGTTGACACATCAACTCACTAAAAGAGAAAAACACAATGAAAATCTAGAATGTGAAATTGTGGGTCTAAGAAAATAACTTGAGAAGAGAAAATCTCTTAATATTAGATTTGCTAAAGGATCAGAAAATTTAAATGAAATCATCAAATTTCAGTGTTCTCTTATAAAGACAGGTCTTGGATATACTAAAGAATCATCTCAATCACAGAAGTCGTCAAGCTCCACTAGAAGCTAGCTTGATGCAGCAAATACCAGTGAACAGTATGCCAATCGTCTGGAAAGGCCTAAAAGTACTCATCAAGTAAATCATACTCAATTTACTCCAAGGATGAATATCAAAAGAAGCTTCAACCAACAGGTAAACAATGCCAAAATATTCTATGATCACAGAAACTTCTTTAATGGGCAATTTTTTTCATGGAATAACTTTGGGCATAAGGTTGCTCAATGTGTTGCTTACAAAACCATCATGACTAGAGAAGCACGAAATCAAAGGAGTGTAACAAGAATCAAAAAAAGTTCCTATAATAACTTTTCTCCTCTTGAAGATGAAATAGAATGTTTGATTTGTAACAACTTTGGTCATGAAGAATCTGAATTTTTTAGAAAACTTCAGTCAACACTTCAAAAGGAGCAAACATCATCAAATTCCAAGATATGGAGAAAGAAGGAATCTCAATCAGAAAGATGTGGCATAGCTCTGTATGTAGAAGGATAAGAGAATCAGTGGTACATCGACAACGGATGCTCCAAACACATGACAGGTGATAAAGAGAAACTTCATTCATATAATGCTTTAGAAAAAGAAAAGAATGTCTCATTTGGAAATGACACACTAGCTGTCATTAAAGGTAAGGGCTCTGTTTTCTTGAAATAAAAAGGTTAAAGCTGGAAATGTCATGTATGTAGATGGTTTAAAGCATAATTTTTTAAGTGTCAGTCAAATGTGTGATCAAGAAAATGAAGTTGTGTTTCGATCAAACGGATGTGTGGTTCGTGAGCTTGATATAGGAAAGCCCGTAATGAAAGGTACAAGAATTCCAAACAATTTATACATACTCAAAGGAGGACAACAACAATGCTCTCTAAGCAAAATAGATGAAAACTGGCTATGGCACAAAAGATTGGGGCGTCTAACCTTTTCTCAAATAAGAAAAGCATGCATGCTCAAGGCAATCCATGATCTTCCAGATATCAGCATCCTATAAAATACCATATGCAAATCATGTCAAGTCGGTAAGCAAACCAGAGTTCACTTCAGTGAAAAATAAGGATCAACAAGTAAGCCTCTTGAACTCTTCCATACTGATTTATGTGGACCAACAAGGAAAAAGTCACCTCGTGGAGAAGAATACTTTATTTTATTTATTGATGATTTTTCTAGGATGTGTTGGATAGGTCTACTAAAGCATAAAGATGAAGCATTTGAAAAGTTTAAAGCCTTCAAAGCTTTAGTTGAAAATGAATCAGATTGAAAAATAAAATGTCTTAGATCTGATCGAGAGGGAGAATTCATATCAGATGAATTATTTGAATTTTGTGAACAACATGGAATAAAAAGGCAATTCTCCATCGATAGAACTCCTCAACAAAATGGCATGGAGGAAAGAATGAACAAAACAATTCAACAAATGGCTCGAGCTATTCTTGATGAATCTAGAACTCCTGCGACCTTCTGGGGTGAAGATACATTTGTTGCCTTGGCCATTCTCAACAAAGTGAATGTTCGTGTAAATAGCAATCAAACTCCATATAAACTTTGGTATGGTAAGCCTCCTACTGTAAAACACTTTAGAGTTTTTGGAAGCAAATGTTTAATTAAAAGGACTGATGAAAAATTTGGTAAGTTTGAATGCAGAGCAAACGAAGGAATTCTTCTTGGTTATTCATCCAGAAGTAAAAGATACAAATGTTATAATAAAATATTTTGAAAAATTGTTGAATGCATTGATGTTGTAATTGATGAAGCGTGCACAAATCCGAAACAAATAAAATCAATAAAGGAATATGACAATGAGGAAGATTGGGAATGTTCTCCCATATCAAATCAAAATGATATAGAAGAAGAAACCAATGAAGCACCAGAAGAAGATACAACAGACAAGGAAAATACTCCATCTAGGTATGTTCAGAAGAATCATCCAGAATCTAAAATTCTAGGAGAAAAAGGGTTTGGAGTACAGATAAGAAGAACTCTTACAGGGACCTCAATTTATCTAGCATTGCTATCCTCCACAGAACCACAGAATGTAAATGAAGCTAGCAAAGACGAATGTTGGGTTAAGGCCATGGATGAAGAACTTGACCAAATTGAAAAGAATGATTCATGGGAATTAATTCCTAGAGCTCATGATAAAAATGTTATAGGAACAAAATGGATATTCAAGAATAAGTTGAATGAAAATGGAGCAGTTATTAGAAACAAGGAAAGACTTGTTTGTAAAGGGTATGCTCAACAAGAAGGTATAGAGTTTGAAGAAACTTTTGCACCTATTGCTAGACTTGAAGCCATAAGAATGTTTCTTTCTCTTTCTAGTTTTCAAAAATTCAAAGTATATCAAATGGATGTAAAATCAAATTTTCTTGATGGAGATTTAGAAGAAGAATTTTATATTGACCAACCAGAAGGATTCATTCTAGGAAATGATGCAAAACTCGTATCCAAGCTAAAAAAGGATCTTTATGGTCTGAAAGAGGCTCCAAGGACTTGGTATTATCGTCTTGACAAATATCTACAACAACAAGGTTTCACAAAAAGGTTCTGCAGATAGAAACCTATACACAAAGATTGAAAATGATAAACTGCTAATTATTGTTGCTTATATTAATGATATCATCTCTGGTAGAAATGAAGAATCTATGAGTCAAAATTTTGCTTCGTTAATGCAGTAAGAATTTGAAATGTTCTTACTTGGTGAACTTACTTATTTTCTTGATCTACGAGTACAGCAAACAAAATATGGTATTTTTCTTTCACAAACCAAATATCTCAAGGAGATATTGAAGAAGTATGGAATGGAAGATTCTAAACTAGTATGTACTCCAATGGTAACAGGATGCAGTCTCAGTTCTAACGATGAATCACCAGCAGTAAACCAACCAACTTACAGATCTATGATTGGAAGTTTTCTTTATCTAACAGGTACCAGACCTGATATCATGCATGCAGTAGGAATTGTTGGAAGGTTCCAAGCAAATCCAAAGGAATCACATCTTCATGTTGTTAAAATAATTTTCAAATATCTTCAAGGAACTCAAGACTTTGGACTATGGTATCCTAAAGATACAGACCTTACTCTTCATGCATATACAGATGCAGACTAGGCAGGAAATGTTGATGATCGAAAGAGCACTAGTGGAGGTGCATTCTATATGGGTTCACGGTTAGTGTCTTGGTTCAGCAAGAAACAAAGTTCAATTGCCTTATCTACAGCTAAAGCAGAATATGCAGTTGTTGCATCTTGCTAAACACAACTACTTTCGATGATGCAAACATTGCAAGATATTCATATCACATGTACTCCACCCATCTCCATTCTATGTGATAATACAAGTGCCATTAGTATTTTGAAAAATACTTTCATGCACTCCAAGACCAAGCACATACTCATTAAGTACCATTTTCTACGAGAACAAGTGCTTGAACAAAAGCTTAAATTGGAGTATGCTCCCTCCAAAGAACATGTTGTAGATATATTCACCAAACCGCTTCCCAGAGAAACATTTAAATATCTCAGACAAAAGTTGGGAGTAGTTGTTGCATCATCCTATTGTTAAATCCCGTTTTTCATAGGAAGGTTCTTATACGCGGGTTTCATGAAGTATAGTCATGTATATACATGGGTTTCTGTGGCTGCAGAAGCGTATATGTGTTTCTGGCAGAAAAATAGTGGGTCAGACTCTAATATGGGTGCTCAGTCTGATATTGATGATTACAGTCTGAAGATATGCTTTGTTCATTGATTTTTATCTGACAGACAAAGATGCCTTGATGAATGACTTGTTGACTATGCACATGTAGCACAGGTTCAGGAGAAGCATTAGCCTTCACACACATTCTGCATTGTTGGCATTATGGTTGCTAAGTTCAATTATGGCTTCAGATATTTATATCATTTTTTGCATAAGTCATGTAAAGATCTAGGGTGTGATATGACTCCTTCTGTCATAGTCTATCTTTGAATGAGTCCTATTGGACATGTGATGTAATATTTGTTGTATTTCAGTTATACATAAACAATTGGTATATCCCCACTTGGTTGGGTGGATGAGTCAAATGTGGTGTATCCCCACTTGGTTGGGTGATTGATATATGTATGAGTCATTAGTCTTAGGGAGTTCATACTCACTTAGTTGAGTTATAGAGTCATGTTATTCTTTTGAAACATATATTTGCAGACTCTGCATGTACTCAAGGGGAGCATGGACAGCATAATGTATTTCAAAGGGGGAGAGTATCTTGGTTTACCCTTTGCCCTTGATGTCAAAGGGGGAGAGTATTTTGGTGTTTTTTGTTATCTCTAACAGTTTCTACAACTTGTAGTAATCAACACCAACATGGTTTCCATCAAGTCCAAAGGGGGAGATTGTTGGCATTATGATACAAGTGTTGTCCTTGATGGCAACTCACTCACAGGTTAGTTCAGTTTTGATAAAAGGCAACTCTCAGTGTAACAGGTCTATACAGAGGTAACAGGGCATTGGTACAAAACAACAGGAAGATGGAACTAAGGTCTACTAATCAAAATAAATAAGTTGAAGGAAAAGGATGGTGTAAAGAAGTTTAAGATGTATACGCAAGTCCACTTAGTCAAAACAACATATACACATTTGTTCACAGAACAAAAAGACCATATACGTATACACGCACTTTCACAAGTGGAAAAGCGCGTATATGTTGGAAAATCAAGGAAATTCAAGAGTAAAGAATACCAAGGGTCAATACCATGGTATTAGCCCACAATATTGAGCGAAGTAATGACTATTTGATCCCATCCAAGAATATCACGGGTCCTAAGTGGTTTTGGTCCAAGGTATTGAGGAATGCAAAAAACTATATAAGGAGGAGAAGATCAAAAGGCCAAGGTGTGCAAGTGAAAAGGGTTTCTCAGGAATACTTCTATCTAAAGTATATTTTATGTTGCAGGGACTATGTTTGTGATTTGATATGAAATATTTTGTGCACCTTCAATTCAATGTTGGATCAGGATCATGAGACCTAAAATGACTTATCATTGATTGGTTGGGCTAGATCTAATTGCATACACCTGTTTTATTCTTTAAATGCCATGATCTGGGTTTATTTGAAGTTTGAAATAGCTGCAAAGTTGTGAGTTAATATTTGTAGATCTATATGTTGGTTCCCCTCGGTAAAAGTGCGTATACACGCAGGTTCGACTCTTCCAAGTAGTGTATACAAAGGAAAATCCTATTCTTCATAAATGAATTATATGTCTTATTAGTTTTTTTGTTTTACTATTGTTTGTCAATGAAGTCTTCTTAGATCCAAATGTAAAACTAAATGCATAAGGAGTTTGGTATCAGTTAGTGCCTAAATCTACCTCAGGCTGAAGGAAGGCAGGTCTAGGGTAACATCAAACCACACTTAACCTGGTAGCTAGCCCTACCAGGTCCGGAGAGGGCTCTCTTCTTGTCAATCTCAGTTGAGATGACTGAAATGAAATGCTAATTTTAGGCTAGGTATATTAGGTCAGAGGATTTTGTTTGATTTTGATGGTTGGTTGCTGGATCAAATGAAGATGGTAGCTTTGGGTCCTGGAAATCAACTCAAATTTGCAGGAAATTCTGTGGGGTGAGGTAGGTAAGTGTTTTAGCACTCTGAAGTGTGTGTGATGGTAAGTCTAAGACTAGTGAGGAGTTAGAGAGGGCATGAAAAGTTCATGAGTCCTCTTCAAACAGCAGAAAGCATTAAAAACTAAATGTATCCTCAAGGCAGAGCACTGAATATCAATGGATTCCACCTATTTATCTTGATTCATTTAGTTATGAAGAAAGAAATAGATTTTGCAACATATACACATAATAGAAACTAAATAACAGAGGAATAAATAATGCTAAGACACATTACCACAAGAATCCCACAAAATGCTGCAAAACCCTGGTTCATTTCCTTGCCAAACCACATAAGTGATTTACAATAAAGCTCAAAGCATCCACAAGATTCCAACCTTTACAAATGACTAAGAAAGTACATAATATAGGCATCAAACCACCTATGCTAGCCATCAGGGATCGAATCCATGAGTCAATGAGCTGTTTCAACAACATCTAAACTAAGAACTAGAAAATAGGCAGTGGAACAGCTTGCCTCTAAAACTATGGAAATTGATTCATTCAACTTCAAACCACCTCTAACTGATGTATCTACCTTCCCAAGTCATTTTTCATCATATTTACATCATATTACATCATTAATTTACCAAGGAGAAAAGAAAAAGTCAACTGAGAGTCACAATGGGTGAAATTCTTAGTTTTTAGGCAAAATTGGCAAAAATTTGCCTGATGCGTAGCGCCCTGAGCCTGATGCTCAACGCCACTTCAAGACTAATTTTGGATGCCTTCCACTCATCCAAATCAAGCCCAAGATAGCTTGTTGGAAAGCCCTGCCTGTCTAGTTTCTAGAACACTTTGAATTTTCTGATTTGGAGGTCATTTCCCCCCTCAAAAGTGGATTCTCCAAAGACTGGTTCCTGTGTGTCCAAAAAGTGGCAAAGAGGGCACTTTTTGAGTGTTTTTTGCCCTTTAAGTGACCCAGATCTCCTCCAAATTTTATGGAACTTTCTAGGTTTCATTTTTTTTCGATGAGGAATCCAAAACTGCAAGCCATTTTGCAAAATACTAAGCCAACTCAATGCACAGCGCCGGTGGTGCTGCACATCTGCTAAAAATCCCTATGTTTTTAATTACAAAATTGTAAAATGACAAAAAAATTCCAAAATTTCTCCAAATTTGGCACATGGGTCCCTCATTGATTGTTTTGTTGGGCTAGTGAAGCCTGAGCCAAGATCTTTAGCTTATCATGCTCCTTTTTGCTCTTTAATTCTCTCCATGGAACTGTCGCCATGGGTTTCTCTCTCATAGTCATACTCACTATCCTTCTCCATACTTCATACTTGTTTCCCTTGTGATGACTAAGATGAGTATGAAGAGATTTAAAAAGGAAAGCAAGTGCAGGTGAACAAGAATTGGAAAGGGATGATGGGAATAAGTAAGGTTAATGAATGATGTAGGGTTTGGGAGTAATGATAGGGTTTGGGAATAATGATAGAGTTTGGGAGCATGGTAGGGTTTGGGGTATATGAGTACAGGGTTTGATATGTGAAGGGTAGGGTTTGGGAGATAGGAGAAAGGAAAAGGAGTTAAGGAGGATGGGGTTTAGGAGATAGGTTTTGGGCAAATGAAATTATGGAATAGGGAATAAACAACTGTAATTTGTAGTGTATGAGGTAGTTTTAGAGACAAATTAGGGTTTTGAATTTTAGGATGCTAAAACCACCATCAAAGTGGAAGAACACCGAGCGCGCTCATCTGCTCCCGCCGCCGCCTGCAACCTATGGTTTGAATCGCTCTTCATCCTCTCGGTATGGCCCAGGGCAGAAAAAGTGTGCTAGAGTACTGCCTCCTCAGCAAACATGGCCTAGAGTTTCAAAGTTTGTGAGAAAACTAGATGGATTACAGGAAGTTTCTCTTCCTCCAACTTTGCCCAGAATGGCTACCCTTGCCCTGGCAGAAAAAGGACTTATTGGACAATTTACAGGACTCTGGCCCTCTCCAAAAACAGTTCAGAGGTGGGTGGAAAGGAATTGGTCAGACAAAATTCAAGGGAAAATCTCTATCAGATTTTGTGGAAAGGGATACTTTACTTTTCATTTTGAGACAAAGGAATACAAGGATTTAATCTTTCGTAATGGGCCTTACTTCATGGACTCCAGAGGATTATACCTAAATAAATCGACTCTGGGCTTTGACCCGAAGCTTGACATTCCTAATGCGATTCCTATTTGGGTCTAGCTTCCTCACCTCCCCTTGCATTGCTGGGGAGATGAATTAGTGTGTGCTATTGGGAATGTTGTTGGAAAATATATTGATCGGAGCGAACCTAAAGACAACATGCAGGCCTGTGCTCGCATTTGTGTAGAAGTTGATTTGGGTAAAGGCCTGCCAGAAGCCACCAAGCTCAAGGTTGACGATTGCACGCATATTCAGCAACTTGACTATGAGTAGATCCCCTTCAAATGCAAGGTATGTCATGAGTATGGTCACTTTGCTAATAGTTTCACTAAACTTCTTAATGTAGAAAAAACTCCACAAGAAGATCAATCGGAAACCATCAAAAAAAAGGCAGGCCCTAACCCTAAACTATCTCATGATGCTGGCCCATCCACTCGACCTCCCCCCAACCCCCCTCCTTCTTCTTCTCCTCCTACATTTCCTCCCCCCTCCTCTCCCCATCCTCCCTTATTTTCTGATCGTCAGTCAGATCCCCTTTCTTCCTCTCCATCCTCCAATCCCTTTCACATCCTCTCTCTTCCCGAGGAATCCCCTGCTCCCTTGATACACACTGACCCTCCTCTTTCTCCCCTCCCCCAGATCATATCCTCTTCCCTCCTGTCTGATCCCCTCCCCCTCAGAATCACTAGAATCAATTCTAAGGAGCATGGTTCCACTCTTGACAACCAAAAGAAGCCTAGAATAAAGTCTGACAAACAGCACAGAGATGAAAATGCACAAAAAGACATAGCATTGGGCCTTCAGAACCCCATAAAATCATATATTCAAGGATCAATAGACAAGGACATAGCAAACAAAGACAAGGGAGGGAGAGCAACTCCTCACACCTCTCACCTGAAATGATGAAAATTCTCTCATGGAACAGCAGGGGATTAGGGCACCCCTCCAAATCAAATGCCTTAAAAGATCTTATTAATCAAGAGAGACCAGCCATTGTTTTACTTCAAGAAACAAAGCAGAGACAGCCAGAAATGAACAAGATTATTGAACAGCATAAGCATTACAAAGGATGTATATGTGATTCCAAAGGAGCCTCAGGAGGAATTGCTACGCTCTGGCTTCAAGATGAATGGAACAGTACAGCAGAAATAGTAGAACAGCACTGGATCAAGATTGTCTTGCAGAACATTACGAGTAGTCAACAGATTGTAATCTACAATGTTTATGCTCCGAACCATTATAGGGATAAGGAAGTTTGTTGGGACTCCCTCAGCAATAACATAGCAGAAGAAGACAGCAGCAACATCATTTTAGGAGGTGACTTAAATCTCATTTTACATGCTAATGAAAAACGTGGAGGCAGCTTCACCCCAGATCCTTTTAGAAATCAGTTGGAAAATGTAATGCAACATGGTGACCTTGTAGACATCATTCCAAAGAATCGTAAATACACTTGGAGTAATCGCAGGTTGGGGAGAAGCAATATTATGGAAAGGCTTGATCGAATCCTGGTAAATGTGTCCCTCCTCTCCACCTTTACAGCTGTCAATGCTTCCATCCTCCCTTTTGCTGCCTTAGACCACCACCCCATTGTTTTAACCTTTGAATCTCACTGCCCTCTGGGCCCACTCCCTTTCAAATATAGCCCTTTATGGAATGATATTGAAGCAGCCAATGAGTTGATCCAGCAAACTTGGCATCAGCATGTTGAAGGCTCTCCAAGTTTTATTTGGGAAAGCAAACTCAAAAATGTTAAGAATGCCCTCAAGGATTGGGAAAAAACTCAGTATAAAGAGCCAGAAGTAAAGAAAAGAGAAGTGAAAGCTAAAATCGAAGAACTTCAATATACAATAGAAAAACAAGAATATTACCAAGCCAGAAAATACCAGGAAGAAAGTCTTTATAGCCAATTATATAGTATCAGAAGAGAAGAGGAAGAAAAATGGCAAATAAAATCAAGGCAGACTTGGTTGAAGAACGGAGACTAGAACACAACATTTTTTCATAAGCAATCCATTGTTCAGAAAATCAGAAATAATATATCAGCGATCACAAATAACGCAGGCACTCAACATAATGATCAAACTGTTATCAAAAACACTGCCTCATAACACTTCAAAGAGCTCCTAACTGAATCAGGGGAGGAAGAAAACTATGCTGATCTCCTACAGCATCTGCCAAACAAGATTGCAGCAGAAACAAATGAAAGGCTGATAGAAGAAATAAAGGAAGAAGAAATTAAGGAAGCAATTTGGGGCCTCCAGCCTGACAAAGCACCAAGGCTGGATGGCTTTCCTATTTGTTTCTATAGGGAGCATTGGGAAATAATAAAAAAAGACCTCATCAAATACTTTAAATGGATTCAGAGGAAAAATAAATTAGGAGGTTACACAAACTCAACACATCTGGCCCTCATCCCAAAGGAGAACCGCCCCTCTAATTTTTCCCGCTTCCGCCCCATATCCTTATGCAATTCTTCCTATAAAATCTTCACAAAAATCCTTGCTTCCCGACTCAAACCTCTATTGCCAATGCTAATCTCTGAAAATCAAGGTGGCTTTATGGCAAATAGGCAAATTTCAGATTCCATTCTCTTAGTTCAGGAAGCCATTCACTCAAGCCATTCTAGAAATGAAAAGGGCTTCATCCTGAAATTGGACTTGGAAAATGCTTTTGACAGGGTTAAGCACTCCTTTCTTTTTGCCGTTCTTCAAAAAATGGGCTTCACTTCTTCTTTTCTTGATCTCATAAGAGCTTGTATCTCTGGTCCTTGGATAGCTCCCCTTATCAATGGCAGAACCAGGCCTGCCTTCCAATCCTCAAGAGGATTAAGGCAAGGTTTTCCTATGTCCCCCTACCTTTTCCTCTTAATGGCGGAGTCCTTCAGTTGCACCCTTGACCATAAGCAGCAAGAAAGCCTCATCACTGGCATCAAATTCGAAGATGGAGTGAAAAAAATCAATCACTCCCAATTTGCTGATGATACCCTGCTGATAGGAGGGGCATCCACAATCATAGCTCGAAGATTCAAATCTTTATTAGATAAATTCATGAGATATTAAGGAGGAATGATAAATCATTTCAAAAGTTGTGTTTATGGATGGAACGCCTCAGCTCAAACGCTCCAAAACATAGCCAACATTTTTGGTGTGCCTTGCAATTTAAATTGGGACCACTTCAGCTATTTAGGAATGCTAGTGAGCATAGGACATGTAAGAGATGATGTTTGGGAAACAACTTTAGACAAAATGAAAAGAAAAGTTCAAAAGTGGGGATCCACTTGGCTCAACCCAGCTGGCCGATTGGTGCTCCTCAAATCAGGCCTTTCCTCTCTTCCTCTATATCAATTCTCCCTTGCTTAGGCTCCAGCTTCATTTCACCACAAAATGGATAGTATTCTCAGATTTTTCCTTTGGCAGGGAGGTAAAAACGAAAGGAAAAAATTTAACTTGGTTGGTTGGAAACAAGTCATTCAAAGCCAAGAAAAAGGAGGTCTTGGAATTAGATCTCCAATGCTCACGAACTCAGCCTTTGGTGGAAAGATAGTTTGGAGACTTATCGAGGATCAGCCAACTTGGTGGAAAAAGGTTTTGGAGGCCAAATACCTCAGCCACCCAAGGTAGCAACTGCTTACAACTGAAATTCCCATCAGAAGCAGCACAAGGATTTGGAAACTTTGTAAAAAATCCATCTCCTTTATGGCTCAAAATGTCTCCAAGGTTCCCAAAGGTGGCAGCAAAATCAACATTGGCACTGATAAAATTATGGGGAATCAGCCAATTAACAGTCTTCCAGGTATGGCTCCGATTATTCTCTTTCTTCAAAGTAAAGGAATATACAATTTAGATCAAATTTCTCAATGGGATACAAATACCCAAGCTTGGAAGAGATGGAGCCTTCCCCCCATCCCTGAACACCTCAAAGAGAACTTTGACAACTTCCAGATTCATCTTCACAACATTACTCCTACAATTAAAAATGGCAAGGATGGATTCCGATGGGATCCCAATGGCACCAGTTACTCAATACAAGCAAGTTATAATTATCTATGTAACAGGGACTACCCGGCTCCACCATGGATATATTGGAAAACAGTGTGGAAATCTGAAGCCATCCCTAAGGTGAAATTCTTTATGTGGACCCTCTTAAAAGGGAAAACCCTCACCACAAAAAATCTGAAGAAAAAAAAAAGGTATTGTTGGACCTTCCCGATGCCCTAATTGTCAAGAGGCAGAAGAGTCTATCCATCACCTCTTCATTTCGTGCCCCTTTGCTTTCTCTTGCTGGAATAGCATTACCCCAATTGTCCCTCTCACCTGGAATTCACAGCTATCCATTGGGGAAGTCTTTAACAACTGGAAAAAAAACTACCCCTGGCAATCCAAGAAAAACAATATTGCCAAGAGGGTGTGGGATGCCCTCCCATTTGCCCTCTTTTGGAGAATCTGGATTGCTAGAAACAGCAAGATCTTTAAAGATAAAGAGACCTCAACCAGGCATCTTTGTAGCAAGGCTAAAAGCCTGGCGATAGAAACTATTGCAGCTAAGAGCACAAAGAAAGTTGACATGACAAGTCTTTGTGCTGAAGAAAGAGACTTCATCAGGAGTCTGACAGACAAGTTTAGTATCCTTCCAGCAGCAAGAATCTATAGCAACTTGGACAGTACTCACAGCCACAACTGGAAAATACGACTCAAGCAGGATGAATTCAATAAATGGCTTAGCACTAGCAGCTCCCATTCCTTGTTCTTTGACAGTGCCTCCAAATCAAATCGGGAGCGGCGGGGGCAGGGGGAGTTATCTACAAACCCAATGGTGAGCCCTTAGTCACCTTTGAGTGGGGATTAGGGAACCTTTCAAATAACAGAGCAGAGGCTCTGGCACTTTATCAAGGAATACTCCAACTACAAATACATGGAATCAGGAAAGCTATGATCTTTGGCGATTCTGCTATCATTATTAGTTTAATGATTAGCAAGAGAAAAGCCTCCAACATCTTTTTACAGCAAACCATCAGCAGATGCCAAGCAATGATCAATCAAACGCGGGATTTCAAATTCTTTCATATCCTTCGCACCATAAATCGAGAAGCAGATAAATGTGCCAGTCAAGCATGCATACGGCCAAAAGGAAATATCCTCTATAACAATGAGGATCTGTTTCAATTCCTCCCATGATCCCCCTCATGATTTGTAACAATCTTCCATATCTAGAGATTCATATTTTTCTCAGGGCGTACCCTGACCAAATCCAAAGCAATCCCGATGTAGCCTCTATGCCATCGAAAATCCTCCCATCTCATCCTGCAGACTGCTCAGCTTTTTTGAAATCTTGTCGCCCTTGTGAAATTCGTGATCACTCCAGTTTTCACCGCGTGATCCTGTCCTTCACTCCTTGCAGCCCGCTCGCTACAAATACCTGGGCGCATTCTCCTTACATCCAGGTCTCCTTTCCTATCTTCATTCGTTCTGCTGCTATAGCGATCATCCTTGATCACAACTGTCCCTCAGCATTCATTATTAGTGCCAATTTTCTTTATTCCCCCATCACGCACTCCTCCTTCTGCAATTCCTTTCTTGCCCGTTCTGCTGCTTCCGCTCTACCTGAGATTTGATGGCCTCTATTTTCTCATCACTATTTTTATAACCCTCCTCTCTTTCAAGTGCTTCCCCTTGAGCCAGTGCTATTAAGGATTGTCTCATTCCATCCCCATCATCTAACTTCTTGTAATCATTCTGCCCCCTCACCTGCTCTTCCGACAGGCTCTATCCTCTCTGGAATTCTTCACCGCTCTCTTCTCTGTACTCTGAACTTTCACTACTCTCATTTCCCTGTCTTTCAGACCCTCTGTCTTGCTTTTATTGTCACAGGTGTTCCAGATTTTTGGCGCAGTATTTTAGCGCTTCTTCAGGACAAAGCCGAGGACCTCCAGATGGCCCGTAGTGAAGACTGCCTTCATTGCCGTGATTTGCAGGAAGAACTTGAGAAAATCAGAACACATCAGCGTCTCTTGGATGAAAAAATCGATTCTGCCACTCAGATAATCACTGCTAAATATGAAGCCGATTTAAACCTTTTTCTTCATCATGTATCCTCTCTGCAGGAGCAATTTAATGCCTTATCCAATACTTGCGCACATATCCAAGAATCTATGGACATTCTCAAATACATGATCGAGAAGATCAATGCTCCAAGCACCAGTTCCTCTAGCATCAGGATCAATGCTGAAGCTGAGAACCATCCGAAGGAATCCACTGCTCGACAGATCAGCCACATAAGTATCGACTAGGATGTTTTGTAAAGTCTGTTTACTTCTTTCCCAGTTTGTCCGAATCTATTCGTGTGCTAGTTCTCTTCAAGTCGAAAATGAAAGTAATTTAGCAAAATGTTTTAATGTAATCCAATTGCAAGCTCAACCTGTGAGCTCTACTCATGTAATTCTGGAGCTTAGTCTCCCTATCCTTTTTTGAATATAACCAGCATCTGAATTTTTCAAAAATAAAAACCACCATCAAAGCATAAAAAAACCCTATGTGAGATCAAAAGAGAGTTTACTTACTTGCTTGGATGAGAAATGCAGCAATGAGAGTGATTGGAGGTTAAATTTGAGGGTTTCGAGGTGTTACTGGCCAATTTGGAATGCCCTGCACCCAATGCGTAGCACCTCTCTAATGCGCAGTGCCAGTGTAAATTTACACATGAGAAAACTGCCTGATGCGCAGCGCCGACCCTCTGATGCGCAGCGCCGACCCTCTAATGCGCATCGCATTTTTTCATATGACTTTTGAAGGCCTTCCCTATGTCCAAATTGGGTAAAGGATAGCTAGTTGGAAATCTTATTGAGTCTAATTTCTAAAACATCTTGAATTTTTCAATTTGGAGCTCATTTTCCCTATCAAAAGTCAAATTTCCCAAGACTGGTCAAAATGTGCAAAATGAAGCTGCCTAAATGCAGAGCGCTGTTGAAGTCAACTTTTGAAGGTCTTCCTCAACTCCAAATTAAGCTTATGATAGCTATTTGGAAATCTCTTTGTTTCTAGTTATCATTTGACTCATAAAGGAAGTCATTTTCCCATCCCAGCTAGGCTAAATCTTGATTTTCCCAATGTCACTCTAGAAGTGCATCAATCCTCCTAAGGCAACTATATTTTTGACATTTCTCTAAGAGAATGACACCTATGTAAAAAGTGAAGGAGGTTTTTCTTCCTTGGCATATTATGGAAAAAAAACCTCTCTCACTTTTTCCAAATTAATTTTTTCTTGCTTAGAAACATCATTTTAGTAAAACCTATCCCGATGTGTGGAACATGGGATTTGTAGAAATGAAGGGAAATGAAGGGGATGAGGGGCTTCTAAATTATTGAGAAAATTTTGGGAAGTAGGGAGGGATGTTAGGAAGTAAGGGAAAGTGTAATTTCAAACATTGGGTGAGGAGAAGGGATCCAAAAGGTCAAAACACAGGCCTAGCCTAGAAAATTGTCAAATTGTAGCAACAAACTAGGGTTTGTGGGAAAATGATGAATTTGAGGGATATGAGTGATGGGAAGCATTTAAGAAGGTATATTGAGGATAAGGGAAGGTATATGAGCATCAAGATACAAGTTTTGTTGATTATTTTACCATCCAAGAAAAATTACCTTCAAAACCCTAAGAGAGGGAAATGAGGCTTACCCAAGTACAACTGAAGCACGAACAAGGTGTAAAATGACCCATTGGAACCTAAAATGATGATGACAAATTTTTGAATGATGGTACACTCAGCCGAATGGTGACATGGATCGACACTTGGAAAACTTTGGAAAACAAATCCTAGACCTAAGACCTAGTGATCAAATTTTACTTGAAGACTCACTGAAATGACAAAATTTGACTTTGACACCCTAATACCACTTTTTAAGAGCATGTTTGATCACTGGTGGAAAACTTCAAATACTGACACTAACATTGGCTCCAATGGGGATGGTAGCTCCTTGGAGGTGCCAAGAACACCGTAGACCTAGTAGCCTTATCCATTGGGCTTGGAGTAAAAAATTCAAGTTGAGATTACATGACTGAATACTTATGACTCAAAGACACAAACTAACTTGAAACTGACTCAATACTAAGACACAACTAACAAACTGTAAAATATGCTCAAAATGGAGCTTCTTCAATAAAACCTACTCTAATTGTTCCATTCATCACCTGATCAAGTGAAATGAAACAACCAATGCAACCAAGTAAGCATTCTAGCTGTTGTTTGAATTCTCCGCAAGTGCTTTCTTATGAGCAACAAGAGAGAACTACTGAAAGGCAATTTCCATGAAAACTTGTAAACATATCCATTGAATAATATGGATTCTCTATCCGCCTCCAAAAATACTGCATAAGGATCTTGAAATTCATGTGCACTGGGACTTAGCTCATCCGATGGATTACTTTTCTCCTCCTCATACCATGAATGCAAACTTTCGTCTAAGCTTTGTGACGAGACTCCTGCTGAAAATGACAAAGAAACTGGTTGTTGGATCAAGTTTGTATCAATACTTGTTTCAATCTCACAGTTAGCTAGTGGAGAAGGACTTTGACTGCAGACATCATCCAACACATCAGCTATTGGATCATGAAAAACTTGAAAAGACTGTTGCAACCCATTTTCGATTGGTTCCAATGAGATGGCATGATTTTTTATAGGCTACTCATCCTTTATTGAAGATATACTATGCAAATTTCCCTTCAAAAACTGAAATTATTCGAAACAGAATGGTACGGAATCATCTTGCATCATTTGATCATATGTTCCAGCTTCCAAGTCTTCATCTGCAACTTGAAAATCAATGGCATTCGGTGGCTGCAAATCTAGATACGAGAAGTCTTGAACAAGGATTTCATTGCCCTCTAGATGGTCCAAATCAAAACTTATCAACGATTGATTTATGATTGCATGAAAGTTGTCTCTGATGAACTAAAACGAAGCAAAACAAAAAGATAAAGATCCTTCACTTACTTCAAAATTTGCTGCACTTTCCTCCTCACTCCCATAGCTTATATGCATCAGCTGATCACTGTATTCGAGCTCCTTAAAGTGGACTTCCTCCTTCCACAAACCAAATGTTGATTTATCTACAAAACTAGCTTCTGTTTGGAGAACATAATCATCATCATACTGATCGAACTGAGGCAAATCATCAGTAGAAAACACATCATCAAGCATACATGTCATATCAACAAATATCTGTTCTCCAAAATGATCTATAAAACAATCATTATTGGATCTATGACAGTTGGAATAAGAAAGAAAATGTTTTGGATTAGCCACTTGTTTCTCTTCAATCAGCGAGCCATGGTCTTGAACATTATACTCATTCCTTGTGGTGATCCTTTCCATCATCTCTTCCACTGCACTTACCAAAATGTTGAGCTTTACCTCTAAAGATGTTGATTCCTCTGGATCTATGTTCTTCAACTCTTCTTCCTTCAACTTTTCCCTTCTAATCAGCAAATTAGCCTCTACATCTACCACACTATTTTGCATCTCTTTAAGTGTTGCAAGGTTCCTTTCTCTCAGCTGAAACTCCATTTCCGGATCAAAGGCATCTAGGTAATGCAAGAGAGCAGATCCAAGAGGAGGTCTTATATTAACTGGCATCGAAAAATAGACTTGGTTAAACCTGGCAAAAAATTGTTGTACTATCTCCCCTAGCAATCTTTTCAGTTGGTTATACTCTTCTATAGTCAAGAAATGGTTTTGTCTAACCACCCACTTATCAAGGAAAACTTTGACGAACTGCTGGAAATCTGAAATGCTCGCACAGGCGGGGTTTTGAACCAACTCTTGACTTTGCCTTACAAAGAAAGAGAAAATACTAACATCTTCTTCATCAACTTCAAAAAGGTCAAGAAAAGACTCAAAATTTAGTACATGTCTCTCAACAGAGATGTTGTCACAGTCACCATCAAATCTTGGTAGATATAGGTAATAATTTGTAGGTAAATCATGGGATATGGGAGGTAAAATCAGAGATTTGTATCGATCTGGAATTTTACAAGGTATAGGAGTATGTACAGGAGGTGTAGAATCAATCTTGGTCTCTTTCGACTCGTCAGTTTGAATATGGTCATCATAAGATTCAGAAGAAGGGTCTCGATCAAGCTCAAAGGCATGCAAATCTTTGGTATTCACAGTCTTCAAAGGGAAGGAATCAAATGCAGGCCAAGGATCTTTTCTCAAATACAATATACTTTGCAAAGCCTTCTTGACATTCTCAGGAAAAGAGAAGAAATAATTTATACCAAAGAACAAAATGTCTTGGATGAAATTCCAACTTGAATACCTGATCTTTCCATATTGTCCTTTCATGTTTCTGCTGGTTAGGTTCATCCTCCAGTGGAGTCCTTGGATCTGATCTCGAAACTGATTTGGAATCACCAGGTGAATGATTTCAACCTTCCTATGTCTGATTGTTGTCCACCATCAACAATCAGATCTGAACTTGATTACATTTTGTTGAGGAACACAAAACTACATCCCCAGTGGAGTCGCCACTATGTTAGTGCCTAAATCTACCTCGGCTGAAGGAAGGCAGGTCTAGGGTAACATCAAACCACGCTTAACCTGGTAGCTAGCCCTACCAGGTCAGGAGAGAGCTCTCTCCTTGTCAATCTCAGTTGAGATGACTGAAATGAAATGTTGATTTTAGGCTAGGTATATTATGTCAGAGGATTTTGTTTGATTTTGATGATTGGTTGCTGGATCAAATGAATACAGCAGCTTTGGGTCTGAGAAATCAACTCAGATCTGCAGGAAATTCTGTGGGGCGAGGTAGGTAAGTGTTTTGGCACTCTGAATTGGGTTTGATGGTAAGTCTAAGACTAGTGAGGGGTTGGAGAGGGAATGCAAAGTTCATGAGTCCTCTTCAAACAACAGAAAACATTAAAAACTAAATGTATCCTCAAGGCAGAGCACTGAATATCAATGGATTCCACCTATTTATCTTGATTCATTTAGTTATGGAGAAAAAAATAGATGTTGGAACATATACACATAAGAGAAACTAATTAACAAAGGAATAAACAATGCCAAGACACATTACCACAAGAATCCCACAAAATGCTACAAAACCCTGGTTCATTTCCTTGCCAAACTACAGAAGTGATTTACAATAAAGCTCAATGCATCCACAAGAGTCCAACCTTTACAAATGACTAAGAAAGTACATAATATAGGCATCAAACCACCTATGCTAGCCATCAGGGGTCGAATCCATGATTCAAGGAGTTGTTTCAACAACATCTAAACTAGGAACTAGAAAATAGGCAGTGGAACAACTTGCCTCTAAAACTATGGAAACTTATTCATTCAACGTCAAACCACCTCTAACTGATGTATGTACCTCCTCAAGTCATTTTTCATCATATTTAAATCATATTACATCATTAATTTACCAAGGAGAAAATAAAAATTCAACTGACAGTCAAACTGGGCGAAATTCTGAGTTTTTAGGCAAAATTGGCAAAAATTTGCCTAATGTGCAACGCCCTAAGCCTGATGCGCAGCACCACTTCAAGACTGAGTTTGGAGGCCTTCCACTCATCCAAATCAAGCCCAAGATAGCTTGTTGGAAATCCCTGCCTGTCTAGTTTCTGGAACACTTTGAATTTTCTGTTTTGGAGGCCATTTTCCCTCTCAAAAGTGCATTCTCCCAAGACTGGTTCCTGTGTGTCAAAAAAGTGGCAGAGAGGGCACTTTTTGAGTGTTTTTTTCCCCTTAAGTGACCCAGATCTCCTCCAAATTTTATGAAACTTTCTGGGTTTCATTGTTTTTCCATGAGGAATCCAAAACTGCCAACCATTTTGCAAAACACTGAGCCAACTCAATGCGCAACGTCGATGGAGTTGTGCATCAGTTGAAAATCCCTGTGTTTTTAATTACAAAATTGTAAAATGACAAAAAATTTCCAAAATTTCTCCAAATTTGGCACATGGGTCCCTCATTAATTGTTTTGTTTGGCTAGTGAAGCCTCAACCAAGGTCTTTAGCTTATCATGCTCCTTTTTTCTCTTTAATTCTCTCCATGGAACTGTCGCCATGGGTTTCTCTCTCATAGTCATACTCACTATCCTTCTCCATACTTTATAGTTGTTTCCCTTGTGATGACTGAGAGGAGTATGAAGAGATTTAAAAAGGAAAGCAGGTGAGGGTGAACAAGAATTGGAAAGGGATGAGGGGAATAAGTAAGGTTAATGAATGATGTAGGGTTTGGGAGTAATGATAGGGTTTGGGAATAATGATAGAGTTTGGGAGTATGGTAGGGTTTGGGGTATATGAGTATAGGGTTTGATATGTGAAGGGTAGGGTTTGGGAGATAGGAGAAAGGAAAAGGAGTTAGGGAGGATGGGGTTTAGGAGATAGGTTTTGGGCAAATGAAATTAGGGAATAGGGAATAAACAACTGTAATTTGTAGTGTATGAGGTAGTTTTAGAGGCAAATTAGAGTTTTTAATTTTAGGATGCTAAAACCACCATCAAAGCATTAAAAAACCCTATGTGAGATCAAAAGAGAATTTACTTACTTGCTTGGATGAGAAATGCAGTAATGAGAGTGATTGGAGGTGAAATTTAAGGGTTTTGAGGCGTTATTGGCCAATGTGCAACACCTTGCATCTAATGCGCAGCGCCTCTCTGATGCGCAGTGCCAGTGTAAATTTACACTGGAGTAAACTACCTGATGCGCAGCGCCGACCCTCTGATGTGCAGCGCCTTTTTGCAGACGACTTTTGAATGCTTCCCAGTGTCCAAATTGGGTGCAGGATATTTCATTGGAAATCTTATTGAGTCTACTTTCCAAAACATCTTGAATTTTTGAATTTGGAGTTCATTTTCCCTGTCAAAAGTCAAATCTCCCAAGACTAGTCAAAATGTGCAGAATGAGGCAGCCTAAATGCAGAGTGTTGTTGCAATCAACTTTTAAGGTCTTCCTTAACTCCAAATTAAGCTCATGATAGCTCTTTAAAATAACTTTGTGTCTAGTTATCATTTGACTCATCAAGGAAGTCATTTGGCCATCCCAGCTAGGTTAAATCTTGATTTTCCCAAAGTCACTCCAAAAGTGCATCAATCCTCCTGAGGCAACTGTATTTTTGACATTTCTCTAAAACAATGACACCTGTGTAAAAAGTGAATGAGGTTTTTCTTCCTTGGCCTATTATGAACAAAAACCTCTCTCATTGTTTTTAAATTGATTTTTTCTTTCTCTGAAACATCATTTGAGTAAAACCTATCCCGATGTGTGGAACAGGGGATTTGTAGAAATGAAGGAAAATGAAGGGGATGAGGGGCTTCTAAATTATTGAGAAAATTTTGGGAAGTAGAGAGAGATGTTAGGAAGTAAGAGAAAGTGGAATTTCAAACATTAAGTGAGGGGAAGGGGTCCAAAAGGTCAAAACACAGGCCTAGCCTTGAAAATTGTCAAATTGTAGCAATAAACTAGGGTTTGTGGGAAAATGATGAATTTGAGGGATATGAGTGATGGGAAGCATTTAAGAAGGTATATTAAGGATATGGGAAGGTGTATGAGCATCAGGATACAAGTTTTGTTGATTATTTGACCATCCAAGAAAAATTATCTTCAAAACCCTAGGAGAGGGAAATGAGGCTTACCCAAGTACAACTGAAGCACGAACAAGGTGTAAAACGACGCATTGGAACCTGAAATGATGATGACAACTTTTTGAATGATGGTACACTTAGCCGAATGGTGACATGGATCGACACTTGGAAAACTTTGGAAAACAAATCCTAGACCTAAGACCTAGTGATCAAATTTTACTTGAAGACTCACTGAAATGACAAAATTTGACTTTGACACCCTAAGACCACTTTGTAAGAGCATGTTTGATCACTGGTGGAAGGCTTCAAAGACTGACACTAACAGTGTCTAATTGATTTATTATCTAAGTGAGAAGGTTTATCTCTACTACTGCCTGTGTAAAGCTTTGTAAATTGACAGTAGATGTTTAGTATATTGTTGGTTGATACAAACTTGATTCATAAGTTTTATGTTTCAGTAGTTTTGAAGTTATACGCAGGTTTGGTTAAAGGAAGTAGCGCATACACGCAAGTTGGGTTCACTAAAGTAGCATTTACATTATGATACATGATTTTTTAGGTTACAACTACTTCTAAATGATGATCCAAGTTTCTAGGTTCAACACAGTGTTCTAGTGACAGTGATCTGACTATTCAGATTAAATGATTATTGGTTGATGCAGTTTGAAAGTTCGGATGGGTCCAGTATGAAAATTTGATTAAACGAGACCTTCATTTGTATTGTTGTGTACTAGGAGCATCAAATCTGAAAATTTATGAAACGTGGTCCCTGGAGGAAGTGAGAAGGTCGTCGCCTTCTGTAGACCAACACCTATGTACTAGTAAACACATTGGCTAGTACAAGAGCTAGGGGGTTGTAGCTCCATTCTAGTAGAAGCTGGAAAACAAGAGAAGGTTGTAGCCTTCTGCAGGTGGGTGCTTGTGTACTAGTATGAATTTTCACCAGTACAAGATTGTAAACAGATTTTCTTAAAATTAAAAGAAGATAGAGACGACAGCAGCAGGTGGTTTTTCTCTCGCATTAGGTTTCCACCTTAAATCTTGGTGTTCATGTGTGCTGCTTACGTGTGATGGTTTATTATGTTTTTACTGCATTTTTTAACAATTTATTGATGCACTGGTTAAGGTTCAACACATTATAAATTGGCTAAATCATAAGTTCTCTGGGTATATGTTGGTTTTTCTAATCACAATAGCGTGTACACACAAGTTCACTTCACAGAAGTAGCATATATAAATCCGTTTCGAAAATGAAAAATTATTGAACTGTAAATAATGATTCACCCCCCCCCTCTCATTATTATTTCCAACACTCATTTTTCAGAAAAATTCAAGGGCACAATGTTGCAATTACAAAACAAATTTCCAACATGTTCAGTGGAGAAACTGCAAAGGTTGGCGACCTCACATTCACAGTTTCAGAGGAAACCCTAGCCAAGGTTACAGGATTAGTGCAAAGTGGTGAAAAATGGTTTAAAGGATAGAGGATAAAGAAGGGAGCATGTACACAATTTCTAAAGAAATAAAACAAGAGTGTTGATTGGACTAAGGGTGTGCCAAGGCGATGGTTAAAGGACCCATAGGCCGACATAAAATATTTCCTGCAGAAATGCGTTACCTATGAAGGAAGGTACAACATCATTTTCCTCTGCCATATACGCTTGTTGGAACATGTCAAAAGCCATACTAAAAGGATTAATTTTCCATTTTTGTTATATGATTCTACTGAACATTTTAATCATGGGTTAAAAATGCCAAGGAAATAAGGAGAAATTTGTTTATCATCGTGGGCTAGTTAAATTACCTGTTTTAGATAAATTGCTTAGATTTAATCAAACATGGGGTGAATTTTTATAAAGAAACCAGTTTGGAGTTGAAGAGGTGGGGCCTCCTAAAAACCCTAACAAAATGAATGCAGACCATGACGAGGGAAAAACTGAAGGAAACATTCTAGAAGAATCAAAAACCCTGACTCGACAATTGCAAAAAAATCTAGAACCTTAGGGCCAACAGCAAATTGACGAAGATAGGGAGGGAAAACATGGTATACAAGAAAAATTGAAAGAACAAAATATACAAGAAAAATAGAAAGAATAGGTATCCCCACCTTCCTTAGAGGTTATTGGCTCCTCCTCCACTAGCAAGAAAAGAAGAGTAAGTTCTAGGAAAGCACCAACAACTGGTAGCATACTAACTAGATGAGAGATGCAGTTATTGAAAGAAGCCTATGGAGAAGAGTACAACCTTACAAAACTCCAAAGACTTCCCAAAAATCCTAAAACTAAAGCCGAAATTTTGTATGAGGAGGCCCTCGAGGAAGTGCGGGTTGAACAAATCTGTGAACTTCAAAAGGAGCAAGAAACACAATACTAGAGGAGATTATATGGAGGAAGTATACATATAACAGAGTCAACCGCTCCAAAAAGGACAAGAAGTATACACAGAGTAGAGCCAATCACTCCAACATGAACAAGGAGAATATGAAGAATATTCATCAAAGGAAATTCAAGAAAAAAGAAACCAGAAGATCAACAACAAAACATTTTGTTGAACAAATTAAAGAAAAAGAACAAGACTATTAAAATATTGAAACAGAATTTACATGAAACGGAGATGATAAATGAAGTGATAAAGTCAGAAAATGAAATATTGAAGGACATATCTTATAAAAACAAAGAAAAAGGCAAGGCTCTCAAGAGAAAATACATAGATATGTATCAGGAAAATCTCCACAATATTAAAATAAGCAAAAGGTTAATGATCAGGATCAAGGTTTAAATGAAAAACTAAAAGACAGAATTGAGAGAGCTGAGAATTCAAATACTAGTCTCAACCTCCTTATTCTATTGAGAAATCTAGGGCATAGAAATTACGTGATTTATCTTCTATTAGTAATTTTTTGTGAGTGAATTTTACTTCTTAGATTAGGATCTTCTTTTACTTAGGTTATTAGTGTTCTTCTTCATCAAATAGCTGCCAATGCATAAACCATAAAGAGACAAGAGACACAGAATATAGGCTATCAGCCAGGGCAAAAACCTTTCACTTTTTGAGAGGAAAACCCGAACAAATTCTTCTTCTTATAGAGACTCCAATTGACGAATACCAAGACCATGACTTAGACCCTTGACCAAAATGACCTCTCCAAGACCAAGTCAACTTTCTGCAATTTAGCCTTCACTTCTCTAACTCAGATCTGAACTTTCAGTCTCCTTGACTATACTCTTTGGCCTATTGTAGTAGACTCTCTCTCTCTTGCATGTGTCACTGATAAGGGATGAGTTATGTCCCTTCTCTCTTTGCTTTAACTAGGAAGAGGCCCTATATTGACTTGGTATGCAACATAAACATGTGAATTCAGAATCTTATCTTCTATAATTTTTTTCTTACCTTTCCTCGCATATGTGGCAGACCTTACCTAGAAAAAAGTCCTAAAATATCTTCGATCTTCCTTCAAACTTGGTCTTCTTTCCTTCGCTTGGATGTAGGGTTGTTATTTTCCCTTACTTCAAACTCTTTCACACCTTTTCCTTGATTGCCTTCTCTGAAATCTTCACCGAAAAACTTGCTCTGAAATGACAATCGAGCTACCTATTTATAGTTGTTTCCTGTCAATATAAGCAAACTTGACTTGGGTGTGATCCAACATGTCACTTGAGGAGATTATTTAATTCATCTTGAAACCCATTTGCATGAGGAGACTTTACTTGGTCTTGGATGGTTGTTTACACTTATCTAATGACTCATACAAATTATAACATGCCCAAGAAGGGTCATTCATACATGACATAGACTCAATTAGACTTTTATGACTAGATGACTCAATACTAAAGACTCACAATGGGAGTCGTCACTAAAATAAAATTCCTTGCTCATGAAAGCCATGAGACAAACATTACAATAATAATTTTATTTTTCTTCTTTACATCAATTACATAAAATCACAATTACACGTCATTATGAAGACTGAACCTAGTTACTTTTCAACATATTCAAGCAGTTGAAGCAGTACAGGATAGTAGAGAGGTGAAATTTTGACCAAGTAGGCAGTAAAATAAAAATTTTTACTAATTTTGAGACGTTGGAAAGAAGACCTCCATTTTTTTTGCATAAGCCTAGGTTATGCAAAAAGATAAGCTTGGGGGAAATGTTTGACTTAAAATTTAATATCTGTGGCCACCCCATTTTTTGACATCATACCCTTCATTTGAACCTTCATTCCATATCATTTTTCCAATTTTGTTAAAGAAATGGTGTTCAAAGGATAAAGTTTAAGGTAAAATCATTTGTAGAATTGTTCTTTTCTTTTTAATCTACAATTATTTATAAAATAGATTTATTATTGTTACTAATGAAGTAGAAAGTTCAAATCTTGTCATCACTGGAATTTAACCATCATAATTCTGGCAAAAAGTCCACATCAGCAAGAATCATTTTGAAACTTGGAGGTTGATCCATATCTATTCATTCTAGAAGTTAAAGAACAAAGATAATAAGCAATACCAATTCAGTGTATTATGCAGAATATCTTGGGAGCTACCAAAATCTTCTCCAATGAGCTAAGGATCAGTTACCAGAACCCAAAAAACATTATATGCATTATGGAATTAAGGATAATCATATTTTTTATTCTATCACTTTATTTTTAGCATAAAACGTTGAATTAACCTTGTTTTTGGTCAGCTCGGTTAAATATTGATATTTTATATAAAAGTAGATAGGTGGAAAAGATATAGTTTGGAGAGAAAGAGGATTTCTAATACATACATACACCTTTGTATTGAACTTCTGGTTTCTATTAATATAGTAAAAAAATTATGTGAGTTGTTATATAAGTTGTAGTAGCTTTTTTGTAGCTTTAATAACAAAATAGACCAAGAGGGCCCCCTGATATGTCTTGCCTTTGTTTTGTTTTCTTAAGTTTTGATATGGTTGATATGACTTTTGTTTATAATCCTTATGATATATATGAGAAATGTGTGTGCATTGTTTTCTTGTAATTATTGAAAATACGTGTAGTTGTTGGCCAAAGTTTCCTATAGTGATCCTGTAATTACACAAGAACTCTTGTAATAAATATTGGATTTCTTGTAGTGATCTTGTAATCACACAGGAATTCCATTAATAACTACTGGATTTCCAATAGTGATCTTATAATCACACATAACTCCACAAATTTTTTGTAAGTACATACTCTTTTTTCGTGCAGTATTCTTATTGATCAATTTTTGTAGTTTCTATCTGAAGTATTTATATCAAACCATCAGAATAATTAAATTTAGATTATGTCTAAAAGTAACAGTTAGAAGCGTGATTTAGTTACATTTTAGAACAAAAGTATTGTTATTATTTTGGATTGAAATTTGCTTACACAACTCACAATATTGATTCTATTTAAATTCATTTCCAGTACAAGCTTAACCGATTTTGACCAACAATTAATTTAGACAGAGTATCAAGTGGGAAAGTGTGATACATCTTTCTGAGTCTGCAACTTTGTGTCGACGAGTCAGAATTGAAATTAAGAATCTAAAAGTCAATGGAAGTGGAATTCAATTCTAAGACCTAACCATACATGATTTATGTTTGGTTTTGCATAACAAAGTAATAAGAAGCAGTTCACACACATTGTGTTTCACCTCGAAGTTTACTTACTTGGATTGATAAAATAAGTGTTAATTCATCTATCCCACTTTATGACTTTACATGCCTCATGTTTAGTTAAATTGGGATATGAATCATTGATCTTCCATGTTGGTCCTCTCCCCCACCCCCCGCTCTCACATTTGGTCTAACATATGAAACCTAGATGACCTCCCTTAAATAAATATATTATGTTGGACACTCACTCATAAAAAAATCCCAACAATCGGAAACTTATCAAAACAGGGAATTCAAGTTCCTTCAAGGTGTTCACTTTGTCACTCCAAGGATGCAACGATAATGCACTTGTTCATGAAATTTCAATTCAACATGGAAGTTTGGGCACATGTTTTGTAAGGCCTATCTCCTAGAGAAAAATGGCCGGAATCATTGATGCAATTCTTTAAATCATGGCATAAAAACTAACTCGGCACATGAAAAGGTACACATGTACTAAGAAGGATATGGTTGGCTCTCCCAAAATATGTTTTCTAGAAAATATTTTTGGCAAGAAACAAAATAATTTTTTGGGACACTACCTCCAACCCAATTGTGGTAGGGATAGAGACAAAATTCTTCTAGTTGAACACATAAGGACCAGAACTCCTAAATTTTACAAACCCCAAGTGTTAGATTCTTATGAAGAATGGTGGATCACTAATTTTAAAATTTAACTTCATCTCTCTCTTCCTTTGAATAGGAAACAAGACTAGCAATTATCTCTCACAAATAACAGCTTAGGGAATACCTTTACTCACTGAACTCACATATCATATGCTTTGATGGGGCCTCAAAGAAAAACCCAAGGGTGGTAGGTGCGGAAGGGGGGAGTGGGTGGGGGGGCGGTTAATCTATGGCCCTAGTGGAAAAATAAAAATAAGGTACTCAAGGAACCTAGGCACGGTGACTAACAAAAAAACAAAAAAGTATGCCCTGCTCCAGGAAATTAACTTGACAAAGAAACTATCTATCCACTACCTCGTCATAGCAGGTGACTCTCACAATATGAATATGCACTTTAATCTTGGAACCAATCCATTATAAATTAAACTAAACTCCTTGTATAAAAGAATTCTAAGAAAGCTATATTTTTTCCACCAACATCTAAGCCAAGAACATCCTAAGAGATCTCAAAACCTTGGCAGATGCCCTGGAAAACCTAGCAATGAACCTAACTCCTAGCACAATGAGAGTAAATGGAATCTTGAAGGAGGCTCTAGTTCCTTGAATCATAAAACATTGAGCAAAGCAAATGGTGGCAACTTCATGGTTGGTCTCTCATGAAAAGTAAATGTTGGATCTCCAAAATGTCATCCATTTCACCCATTTTTATTTCATTTTCCTTCAGTATTTACCGTATTTCGTAGCTCCAAAACCATGCACTAAGATCATCTTCATGATTAAATATGGATTTAGAAATATTATTTCCAAAACATTTATTTTAGTATTTTGAGTGAATTGATAGTTAAATATTAGAAAAATAACCATGTATTCACTTATATATAAAAGTTGGATGAGTTTTGTGATATGTGCAGGTATATTTGACGATTCCAGTGCAGTCATATTTGGCCTCTAAATCTCAAATTCGAATTTCCTCTTCAAACTCTTGAAGATTTGAGATCATTGATCAAGCACATTTCATGGAGAAAAATCATGGAAGATTTCATAAGTGTCTCTTATCAAAGCTATGAGAAATTGGTGAGAGAATATGAAGAGATGTTAGTTGCTAGATGTTAACACATAGTTGTAACCACATGAGATAGTTGTGGATATAGGAGAGATATGTGGATATAGGAGAGATTTGTGGATCTACATTTATGAATTAGTTATCTTAGCTTTTTCTATAGATAGGAGTGTCTTCTCCTCTCAAAGGTGTGTTAAATTTGGGAATGCTAAAGTTATGCTTATGCTTGATTTTTCAAGTTTTGGAATGCTAAGGATTGGCTTTGCCTATACTTGATGTTATGAATACTATTAAAGTTCACATTAATTAATACGATATTTTGATATGGTTATGCTTTCGTGATGAGATTTGGTGTTGGATCAATAGCTTCCTAAACTTTCCACCTCTCATTTTCTTTAGGATGGTCACCGGAGGAGTATCGAGTGTATTTTAATGTTTCCTTTTTGCTATATTAGTTTCTTTTATGCTCATTTTATGAAATGCTTTTTTTTTTTTTGTAAACAAGATAGTATATCACTTGATAAACTGACAAATTACAAAAAAGGGTTGTGTGGGAAAGAACCTGACACAAAACCCTGCCAAAAAGCTAGTATTGGTCATAGTGCAGGCTGTATTTGCAGTGCGAACCAGACAAAAGAGGGAACCAAGTACAAAAGAGGAGCTGAGAGGTTCTCTCATTACAACAACTGAAAATTAAGAAATTATTTTCCGAGGAGGGAGTAGGACGCCTTGTGGCAATCAACCTTGCAGAAATTGTGAACCTTCGCAATAGACAGTGTTTCGTAGAGGTAGAGGGACATACACTTGGGAAGATGAACTGGAAGGAAACCGACTACATCACTCTTGGTTGGTGGTGACCTGATCCTCATCTAGGCAAATGGGAGTCTCCTAAGAGCTTCCCTCCTGCTGCGCAATGATGACCCGACAACTTGTGGAGGCCGTAGGGACATACACTTGGGAAGATGAACTGGAAGGAAACCGACTACATCACTCTTGGTTGGTGGTGACCTGATCCTCATCTAAGCGAATGGGAGTCTCCTAAGAGCTTCCCTCCTACTGCGCAGTGATGACCCGACAACTCGTGGAAGCCCTAGGGACATACACTTTGGAAGATGAACTGGAAGGAAACCGACTACATCACTCTTGGTTGGTGGTGACCTGATCCTCATATAGGCGAATGGGTGTCTCCTAAGAGATTCCCTCCTGCTACGCAGTGATGACCCGACAACTCGTGGAGGCCCTAGGGTTATCTTTCTTTATGTTCGGGGTTCCTTCAGTGGTGGAATGAACCTTCCCAGTGGACTTTTTCTTAATGACAATGTAGTTCTAAGCGTCCCGAGTGATAAATCTGCAATGATGGATGGCTTCAACATACACTACAAAATTTTCCATGAGCCGGTCAATCTTGGTTTCCAGAGTTTTGGAACACTCCTCTTGTTCCTGCATAGCAAGCCCCATGATGGTCTTCATTTGCCACCAAGTTTCTATTGTATGTGCTTAGAGGTTTTCTCGCACCCTGGTGAGAGCAGGGTCAGGAATCCAGGCAAACTCTGCATCGACCTCCTCCATGGTAACCTCTCTGCGAAGAGTATTGGCTGGGCCTCTAAGTTTGAAATTTGTTGCCGAGTCTCCAGGTTAATCGTCGTCGAGTAGTACAGGGCAACACGCCTAGAAGCAGTCTCTGCTCGAGTGATAGGGGCAAGTCCCAAAGACTGCCAATGGGAGGCTACGCGACTGCGCGCACCTCCCCTGCTAGGACCAGAGGTGGAGCTAGTCCTAGGATCCATGAGATAAACAATGGGGTTGGAATGTAGAGGGAACCAGAGAACAAGGGGACGGAAGAGGAGGAGGAAGGCAGTGAGAAGAATGAGGGGGAGAAGGGGGAGGAGTGAATTTATAGATTTCATGAGGAGGAGAGAGGTCGAGATGAGGGAGAGGGGGAGGGAAGGGAAAGCATGCAAAGATCTGAGGATGGGTGGGGGAGTAATGGCAGAGCAAGGAGGATGAGACTAAGGGACAGCAGTCACAAAAGGGAGAGGGGAGGTGGCATCAGAGGCTCTGTAGACAGGCAAGCTAAGGAAGGGACCATACTCAATCTCCCTCCACCTGTCCTTCTCATTGATCAGAAAATCCATATTATAATGATGAAAAGTACATGAATAGTTATTATTCGTTAGAGTTGTTGTCTTCTTCATTGATAGATTCACGTTGTTGACGGAGATCCCCGTCCTCCAAATCCTACTAAGCACAGGACTTCAGGCATAGGGTACCAGTCGTACCCTCATTCTCTAGTCTGTCCGCGAATTTGTTTCCTTTTCTTCTGATTGCTTGAAAGTGAAGGCCTGCCCTGCTGTCAATTCCCTGCTTGATTCATTGTATTATTTTGTTTAGGTGCCAATTTTCTGAGAAATTTTCCACCTTGATACCCTGTTGAAATTTTTTTCCAATTTGGGTAGCCAACGTGGAATCTCCTTCAACTATCAGAGGACTACGGTCAAGAAAGTGCATTATGCGATGCCGTGTTCCAAGGCATGAATTTTTAAGGCGTTGTTGGTAGCAGAACCTATATTGCCCTCATAAATCCAGATTGTCTCACCTTTAGAGTTTCTGAAGACCCCTCCAAAATCTGTTGGGCTTGGATTCCCTTTAGCTGCACCATCGTAGTTGAGCTTAAAAGTCCCCTGTTCCGGTGGCTGCCACATGTTATTTTTATTATCATTCCTAGGGAGGGGAGTGACTTCGTGAACCTTGGCATGAAGGAGATCCAACATTGAGGGAATTCTCACTTCTCGAAGAGTGGGAGGGGCTTTGAGAGTCTAAGTGGGTAGAGAGGTTACTGTTTTGTGGAGCATGCTTTTGATCTTCACGATAATGAATTCCTCCTGGATGGAGAGGTTGCGAAAGATTCTCGCGTTGCGTTCCTTCCACAGAGCCCAGCAAATCAAACCTGGAATTAAATTCCAAGCGCAGTTAACCAGAGGATGGGGGGAAAAGACCTTTCTCCAGTTCGTGATGGTATTTTGAATGGAAGAGGGGTCTTGATCAAAGCTTTTGAAGACCAAGGACATCCAATTCCAAACATTGGACGCGAAAGGGCAGACATTTAACAGATGATTGGGGGTTTCTTCATCTTGCTGGTAGAGGGGGAATCTCGAGGGGCCTATAAATCCTTTTCTTCTTAGATTGTCCCACGTTAGAACTTTCCTGTGCATGACTAACCAAAGGAAGATGGATATTTTTGGCCAGTGCTTCCTGTCCCAGATTGCATTCCATTTCAGATCTAGTTGGAGTTGGTCGTGCTTTGCTATGTATATGTAGGCTTCACTTAAGATGAAGTGTCCTGCAGTGCTTTTCCCCCATCTGAGCTTATCCTCAGCAAATTCAATGAGGATTTCTCTTTTTTATAACTCTAAAGAGAGGTCTGACCAAGTTTGGGGGTTCATTTGGGGAATCCATTCATCTTGATTGGTCCAGTTTCTCCATCTGTCATTTTATTCACTATTTCCCCAGTACTGATTGACTTTGATCTTGCCTCTGTTTTATATTTCAGCTTGATATGTTGATAATGATCTTGATCAAGTTCCGGCCTTTGTTTCCAAGCATCCTCCCAGAAAAGAGCCTTGTTTCCGTTGCCTATTTCCCAGAAACTATGTCTTTGGATGATGTCCCTGTTCTCCCAGGCTTGATTCCAGATGATAGAACCTTTGATGTTTCCATTGAGCCTGATGATTTGCTCTTGCATTAAGGAGGGAGTGTAATTTTCTCTCTAGAGGGTACCCCAAGGGGAGTTTGGGTTGGCTATCCATCTCCAAAAGATTTTGGCTCCCAGGGCCTTGCCCAGGAGGTCTATATCTCTAAGACCAAGGCCACCATCTTTTTTTGGCTTGCAAATTTTATCCCATGCTACAAGAGCCCATTTTTGTTTGACCTCAACGCCTCTCCATAAGAATTTCCTCTGGAGGTTCCTGATTTTGTTTGATATCAATTTTGGGGTTGCCAGAGCCGAGTACATGTATAGCAGGATGGCCTAAAGGACAGATTTAACCAGGATAAGACAACCAACGAAATTTAGAGATCTAAAGGTCCAATTAGCCAATATTTTCTCCAATTTGTTTAGTAGGTTCTCCCAAGTGACCCGAGAGAGAGGCCTATCAGTAAGGGGAACATCAAGGTAGGTGGAGGGGAGAGAGATGATAGGGATGGCCAAGAGTCTGGCGATGTTCCTACAGATGGGCAGCGGAGTGTTAAAGAAAAATAGCTTGGATTTAAGGGGATTGATGGAGGTGACCAAATCATAAGAGAAGTCCATTAGGATGGACATGAAAGAGGCAACCTCTTTAATGGATGGGAGGCCCATGAGAAGAGTATCTATCATCCACAAATTTCTAGTGAGTTGTAGGGGGGGCAGAGGCATGGGGCTAGAGACGAGAGAGCTTATTTTCATGCAAGGCAATAATGATAGAGCAACTTAACCCTTACACTATTATAACAAAGAGGAAGGGAGAGATTGGATCCCCTTGCCTGATACCCCATGAAGAAAGGAAGGGTTGCGAAGGTGAGTCATTCACAAGGATAGAGAAGAAAGCTCCTAACACCATAGCCATGATCCACTTGATTCTTTCCTTGTGGAAACCAAATGCATCCAATATCTATCTCATATAGTTCCATCCTATTTTGTCGAAGGCTTTGGACATATCTAGCTGGATCATAATACCAGGTTTTTTTTGGGATTTGAGAGAATGAATAAGCTCATGAGAGAGGATGATGCTATCCATGATTTGTCTTCCTTCCACATATCTAGACTGTAGGTGGGAGATGAGGAGAGGGAGGATGAATTTAATTTGATTGGACAGAATTTTGGAGATAATTTTGTATATGGCATTGCAGAGGGATATGGGCCTGAATTTGTCTAGGGAATCCGCGGAGATTCCTTTGAGTATCATAGTCATAAAGGTGGAGTTAAGGGCTTGAAGGACAAACTTCTAAATTCGACGTTCCTCCACCAGGTTATGAACATCCATCTTTATGATAAGCCAGCAAGCTTTGTAGAAATCAGTGGTGAACCCATCCGGCCCTAGATCTTTCCCATTGGGCATTCCCATGACAACATCTTCCAATTCCTAGAGGTAGACTTTCCTTAGGAGCATTTTATTATGGTCCTCTATGAGGATTTTGGGAATATTATTGATGGTTTTTTTGATATCCTGATCCTGATCATTCCTTGGCTCTTTGAGAAGAGAGTTGAAACAGTTTATGAGCTTTGTTTCCAACTCCTCTTGAGAGTGAATGAGATGACCCTCTTGGTTCTTCAGAGCCAGAATTTTATTTTCCTTCTGTGTTGTATCATTGTTTTGTGGAAAAAGGTTATGTTCCTTTCTCCACATTTCAGCCAATTTATTCTAGATTTTTGTTGCCACAATTTTTCTTTCTGAATGGCTCTTTCATCCCATCTTTGTTGTAGTAGTTGTTCCTCTTGCTTACTAGTCTCCGATATCCCTTCTTCGATTATATTTTGTTGAAGTAGTTCCAGTTGTTGTTCCAAGTTTTTTATTGTCCATGGTGATATTTCCAAAAGTATCTCTATTCCATTTTTTGATTTCCTCTTTGATATGTTTTAATTTTTGTTGGAAAGAATACATTTTTTTTCCAATTCTGGAGGAAGAGAAGGTCCACCATTGTTTCATTTTTTCCATGAAATCCAGGTGGTTCAACCAGAAGGCCTCAAACCTAAAAGGCTTATTCTTCGGACACCTGGAAATTTGAATCTTGAGAGAGATAGGCCAGTGATCAGAGCCTGCTTGCGGAAGGATTCTCACCTCCATTTCCCAGGGGGTGAGATAGGATGCCTCAGAGAGAAGGAAACAGTTTGAAGAGGAGGCTATTTGACGATCTCCTCCTCTTTTGTTATTCCAAGTGAATAAGCCATTTCTTGTGGGAATGTCAATAAGGTTGAGGTTTTCAATGGTGGCAAGGAAAGCCTCAGAGTCCTTATCTAACTTCTAGATTCCTCCTTTCTTTTCAAATAAGTTAGTTATCATATTGAAATCTCCAGCTATGATTTTGATGGGATGGTGCAAAGGGTCGAGGAGATTGGAAATGATTTGGAGCATTTTGATATGGTCTATCACCTTGTGTGGGGCATATACATTGGTTATACTAATGGTCTCATTGGTGCCTATGATTCTCTAGATCATAGTTAAGGAATGGTGAGTGACTAGAGAAGATAAAAGGTCGAATTTAGAACTTTTTCAGAAAGTCATTATGCCTCCCGTCATGCCTGTAGTTGTATTAGCTAAGGAGTTGTAAGGCCTGAAGCACGAGTTGAGCAGCATGGGAGGGTGAGATGAGTCCAGATTCGTTTCTTGAATGAGCAGGATGACGGGATGATCAAACAAGACTCTGCTTTTTAAGATACATTTCTTCCCAGGACTATTGAGTCCCCTAATATTCCAAGATATGAAATTCATTGACATGGAGATGGGTATAGAGCAAGAGCCCTTACCTTTCCTTCATTGATTAGTTTGGCTCCCAGCTATTGAAGAAGCTGATTGGTGGTCATTCGTCCTCGCTTTCTGCTTGAGCCTTTCAGGTTGAGTCCTTCTACTGGGATGTTGGCTAAAATGCCTTTTGAAGTTGTACTTTCTTGTGCTGGAATTTGGGCTTTGAGTTTCAATTCTTCGTGGAGGAGATAAGCTCCTTCGATTTTTTTGTAACTATTGTTCTAAAATGGCATTTATTCATTTTTGTTTCCATTCCTCTGTGATTATTGCAAGGTCTACCCCTTGCAGATATTCTTCTATTGCATCTTCCTCTAGTGTTTCCTCTGATTCTGCTAGTTGCATTTATGTATCCTCTAGTGATTTTTCTTTACCTCTGTTGTTATTACCTGTGTCCCTTCCATCTTGATTGTTGTCTTCTAAGTGCATTTCTTCCTCTCCTACTTCATCTGCTATTGCTTAATTAGGATCCCTTTGCTGTGGGTTATTCTTCAGTACCTTGAACTGATTATGGCTTGCATCTTTGTATAGGTTCTTCTTGGGGATAGATTTCTTCCCATTATTCTTGTTCCTCGAGATTACTTAGGTGAACACTTCACTATATTTTTGTTTATTTGATTGCTCTTGCGTTTGAGGGGTTTTATTCATGGGATAGTCTCGGAAGAGATGTCGTGCTCGTGACACTTCCTGCATCGGAAGGGATTTTGTTCATAGTATACACTTTGCAGCCATACTTCATCCCCGAAGATTAGTTTGATTGCTTCCAGCAGAGCCCTAGTGACATCTATGTAAACACAGATTCAGGCGTAGGAAACATAGTGACCCATTCTGGTGCCTTCAAATATTTTGATGTACTCCCCCAGCTGGTCCCCAATACCTTTTAAGACTGAAGGGGCCCAATAATCAGTTGGTAAGGAGTAGAGGCATACCCAGACTAGAACCCTAGTGAAATCCTGTTTTTTGGGTGTGAATTTCTCCCTCCAGAATCTCATGTATAAATTGGCTGAGTTGTAGAAATAGGGTCCTCCTTCAAAGATTATGTCTCTGTCTTCTAGGAGGTCAAAGATCACTGTGAAAAATCCTTTGGAGCCCAACTGAAGTCTGATCTCCCCTTTGGGTGTCCAATTGCTTTGGATCCACCAGTTTAGTGCTCTTTCTATTGGCCATATTCCCATGGACTTGCATATGACTATGTATTCCTGCATGTATTCTCTGTATGCATCTTCCTTAGGGTCCTAGATTTCTAGTTCTGGGATTTTATTGGCTTTGGGATTACAGTTTTCCTTGGCCTTTTTCCCCTGATCTTGCGACTGCTCCTGATATTGTGAAGGATTAACATTGCCAGAAAAGGGCGAGTCTATGGTCTTGCCCTTGTTTACGTGATTGTCCTTGGTTGATCTTTTCACTGTGTCTTTGTTCCTTTTTGGTAGCTTGTTTTGTTGTGGATAAGTATTTTCTTCTTTGTCTGAGCTTCCTCCTAGTGGCATACACAAGGCAGAGCTAGAGGCAAACTTGGTGAAGAATGAAGCTTGGTCTGGCAAGCCCACTAGAGACCATATCCTTGAAGGAGAGGGTGCCAGGAAACTCTAGTGGAATCGCCACAACGGGCAAGGCCAGAACCAGAGGCACCTGGGGGAGAACAAGGAGGTCACACTAACCCTAGCGCGCAGTCATTAAAGATCGCAATCCATTTTATGTAATGTTTATTTCAAGTTCTTTGATTAGATATTTTGTTGCTCATTCCATTTATGTGCATTTGTAGGTCAAGCACATTCATTTCATTTGCATAAAATATTTCATAGCATATTTTTCTTCCATAAGAATTCATAGGCAAATCATGGTTTTAATTTATGAATGAAATATAAACTTTGAACACATATTGAATTCTTGAATTGCTTTATAGTCTTCAATGCCTTCATAGATTAAATTTACAAGCTTTCATAGACTATATTTACTCGCCTTCCTAGATTAAAGATTTCCATGCTTTCATAGACTAAATTTCAATTGTTTTCATAAATTAAGTTTTCATGCTTTCAAGATTAAGTTTACATGTTTTTATAGATTACATTTACCTACTTCCATAGATTAATTTTCCAATGCTTTCCTAGATTAAGTTCAAATACTTTCATTAGATTAAAAGTTATTTTCTTTCCTATAATAAGTTGCCTTTATATTCACTAGATTAAAATATTGCCTTTGTGTTTACTGCCTTCAAGAATAGTCATTTCATTGCTTCAATCAATTATATGTGTATCATTTGACTAGATTTCATCTCATAGATTTTCCTTGTATTTGCAGTCTTTAAAATTCAATTGCTTTTTAGATTAAGATTTCATTTTCACTTCATCACAATCTTTTGATTCATTTGCATAAGTTTACCATTCCTTTCTTGCTATTAGAATTATTCTTTTAGAATTAAAATTTAAAGTTGGTTTCATAGCATATATTGTGCAAGTGTACTTCACAAGTATACAACTCGGATTGACATTTAGTGTTAAGTAATTTAACTCAGTTAAATTACCCAACAGGAAACACAACTCAGGGAAGGGTCAAAGGCCACATTGTTTATTTAGGAAAAGAGATAACCTGATAATGAACCATCATTCATCTGAGAAGAAGTAATAAGTCTAGATTATTTTGAAGGGGATTTCGAAGTCCAAATCAGTGGATTTCATGCAAGGTAGGAGGGTTGTAACCATGGCAGTTGTAATTCAATGATCCTCATCTGGAATCTTTTATTCACCATCATTAAAAAAGATATTTTCTTTGATTGATGTTAACAGAATTGCATGAAAAAGAATGTAAAAACCTTATGTGCAAATACTTAAAGAAAAAGTAACATAAAGGAGATCATAAAGACAAATGCACACAAAAGCTTGATAATAGAGTTTGTCGAGTGCAAACTACGTCTCTAGGCCCTACTTCAATAGTGGGGGAGTCACTTCATTCATCTCATCAAAAGAAAGCCAAGTAAATGGGAAAAAACATCATTATACCTCCAATCCTAGGAGTGACTTGAAATTTGGGTGCTTAAATCATAGTAATCACAACACTAATATTTGTCTCATCCTCTTAATACTTTTGATTGTAAACATGACCTACCTCTGAAAGGCGTATTGTTGTCTCAAATTTTGTGGCCAACAATTAATGATGAAGGTGGTCGCTGCCATGACCCTTGAAATCCACTACTCAAATGCAAAAATTATTGCACCATTGTGATCCTTGCGAAACTCTGGTTAAAATGAGTATAAAGTTGGCCACATTCTGCCACTTGTAATTTTGGCCCCACAAGGAATCTTTTAGATTCCTCGCAGCATCTAAAGAGAATATTCCCATAGAATATTTCATCCTAGAATTACGTCCACTTGGTTCTGGCACGCATGGTTCTACCACAGGTCAAGGTTCCACCCTACTCCATGTTCCTCCTCTGCATTGTTTCGTCGGCCTCACGGCTCCATTGGTTGTTTGTCGAATGACAATGGTTAATTTATGTATGTGCTAGGTGATAATAAGAAAGTGCCAATCTAGCGCATTGGTTAGCGGGCTATTAATAAAGCATTGGTTGGCAGTGACCCGAGATCAATTCCCATGAGTGTTTATTTTTAAACATATAACCGCTCCACTTATAATTGTTGACCATATTTAAACCATTCACTTGTGACAACAGTGAACAACCATTGAACCACCAAAGTTACAACGTTTAACCTCTAAATGTTGTGTAATCATTTCAGTTTTGGAGATCTGCCAACGATGATGGGTTATGACTTTTTTGGGGTTTTATATAAAACCATATCCATATGTATTAAAAAACCCATATGCCAACTTGCCATTTAATATACGTTGAACCATAACCATATTATATGGTATATATTGTATGTGTTTGTTTTAAAAATACATGTGGTGTGCATATGGTTATTAATGTTTTTTGTTTCTAATATGTTTTTATGTTTTATTTGGGATTCAACATTATTATTTTTTTGTCTTTTTGTAGGGACAAGGAGTCAATGATTGAGTGCCAAATGTCAACAGTTAATTGGCCAGTTTGTTGCCACGTGCGCCTTGTGGGTCCCATTTTTTCTACTTAATTTGTAAATTTATGACTGCAATGAGTGTCGTTTGCACCATTGGAATCATAATGACAAGCACTACAACTTGGTGACAATGTTGCTAAGATTCGAGGACTTTGAAATTTTAGCTTTTAGGGATCCTCCTGAATCATTCCTCCCCACTTAAAGACTTTTTCTCCTCCAAAAGTATAAACAATGTTGCGATCTCAATCTGCATAACAAATGTCTCTGAAAGGCCACATTTTCTTCTCCTTCCCCCTTGTACTTCAGAGCCTAAAGTGATGAGACTGACATCTATATTTATATATAAATTTGTAGCTGCCAATACATTTCCAACTTGCAACATCTCAAACAAGACCATATTTTCCAAGAGTTTATAACACACTCATGGTCAAGTTTACAACATAAACCATTACCCCATGATACCCAACTAATGGCCAAAATATCACTATGTTTCATATACAAGTGATGTTATACACCTCATCACTTTTACAAACATTTTCACAACATGATTTACAATGGTGGCCATGCTCAACTAGTTAAAAAGCTTACCCATCTTTTACCTAACCAGGCTAACGGGATTTCTTCCTGTAGCTAGATTTCTTGTTGAGTTGCTTCAATGGTTGGTTCTTTCACAGGTGCTTTTGTATACATTTGTTGCTTCTTTGGTCATTGCTTTGGATGGAGCTTCCAACATGTGGCTCTCTGATGTCCTCCCTTGCTGCAATGGTTGCAATGGTTTTTCTTCCTCTAGAATTTCTTGACCTTCTTTGAACGGATATCTTTGGTGCAGCTCTGGCGAGGAGAGCTTGTCTTATCTCTTCCTTTGGAATTCTCACTATCACAGGAAGGTCGCGATTTGCTCTCAGCATCTTTCACTATATTAGACTTGTCGCTTTAAGACTCTATTGTCTCTTCCTTCCTGACATAGCTTAATCCTCCATATCGATATAATTCCACCACTTGGATGGGATTGACAATGCCTTAGCCATTAACTCCTAGACCCTTGCCTTCATATCCCATCTTCTTAATGAGCTTTGAACCAATACATGTGGTGTGCTTTTCAAATGCACCAAAATCATCATCATATTGAGAACATAAAACTGAAGAATCACTGACATTGTTTACCTCAGTTGTTCATTCTGAAACTGGTGGCAATGGCTTTGCTAAGCCTTCACTACACTTCAACTTTTCCAAGTCTTCTTTCATGGATTGTAACTGAAGCTGCAACCCATGTTTCTCCTCTTTTGTTGCTTGTAGAAGTCTCAATTATTTCAGAATTCTCTGTGTGAATGCTCTAGTTTATCTTCTCAAGTTCTTGGAGCCATGCAGTCTTTGGTGCCCTTCTCATCTTTGGTACAACACCTGCTGCAATCTTCGTCTTGTCGCCTAAATCAGAAACCAAGTCAATCAATCCATCTCTTGCAATCCCAATAGTTGTGATCTTCATTTCATCGTATGAATTAGAACCCAAGTCAATTGGTCCAACACCTACAAATCCAGTAGTTGTGACCTTCACCTCATCGTCTGAATCAGATTCATGGTCTTGTTGCATGGTAGCAACTGTCTTTTGCTTCCCTTTTCTGTCATTCCTCTTTGGCTTCAATTCTGGATGTAGTTTCCAGCAATGCTCCTCATCATGCCCTTCTTTCTCACAATGAGTGCAAGAGGGATTTTCTTCCTTTTTCTTTGTCGTTGTTGTCTTCTTCGCATGGTTGTCTTGTTCATACTTTCCCCTGATTTCAAGGTGAATGGATTTCACACTAGCTGAATCAAGAGTAGTGGGTTCAAACAATAACAAAGAATGTCAAAGATAATTATGTAAAGAACCAATATATTTCATCAAAGTATCAAGGGAATCTAAAGGAATGCCCAATGCCAAAGCTTGCTTCCTAAATTCCTCTATGAAATTTCAAACATCTTGACCTTTGTCTTGTTTTAAATGTTGTCATTCTATCATGGCTTTCTGTTGGTATCCCAATGGATAAAATTGTCCTTTTAAAGCATAAACAAATTCAAACCAAGAGGAAAGGATTTTACCCACAAACTTGTTATCTTTCTTAATTTTTTTCTCCCACATTACCAGAGTGATGCCTCTCAGTTGAAGAGATGCCAACTAGATCTTCGCCTCATCTTCTTCAATCTATTGAATCTAGAAATACACTTTAATATGTTTTATCCAATTATTTAGTTTTTCTTCATTGGATTCTCCCTTAAACATAAGCAAATCAAACTTTACATCCAACTTTAAAAAATGATTTTTAAAATCATTCCTATGTTTGTTCCAATTGATTTTTTGGATCCATCGCATTCATGTTGATTTGGAGATCGACGTTTCGAACCCACAACTGTGGTTAAAATGATGAGAATGAGATGTTGAATAAGAAGAACTTTCACTAGAAGATGGAGATGGAAGTTCAAGAGGTTCTCCTCCATTTTCCTGATTTACTAAAGCATGATCCTTTGCTTTCTCTTCCTTCGTCTTTTCCTTCTTTGTCAATATATTCTCATAATCTGCAAACAATTTATCTACCTTATTTTCCATGGTGTAAAAATATTTTTTGAAAGCTTTGTCATGCTCAATGTGAACATCATCATCTGCCATTTTCCTTCTTTGTGTCGCGCATCCAATATCTGGATCAAAAAACTTAAGTTTTCCTTCTCCTTGTTTGAGTTTAGCCCTAGTTATTATGCACACTCGCAATTCACATCAACAAGAAGACCACTCGTATACCAAAAATGATTCGGAATCTCTAATATACCAGCATTAACCAAGATCTTTTATTTGGTTGATGTTAACAGAATTACATGAAAGAGCATGTAAAAACCATATGTGCAAATACTTAAAGAAGAAGCAACATAAAGGAGATAATAAAGACAAAAGCACACAAAATCTTGATAATCGATTTCATTCAATGTGGACTACGTCTCTGGGCCCTGCTTCAATAGTTGGGAGGCCACTTCATTCATCTAATAAAAAAAAGGCAAGTACATGGCAAAATACATCATTATACCTTCAATCCTAGGAGTGACTTGAAATTCGGATGCTCAAATCGCAGCAATCACAGCATCAGTAGATTTTTCTCGTCCTCCTAAGACTTTTAACTGTAAACATGACCTACTTTTGAAAGGTGCATTGTTGTCTCAAACTTCATGCCCATTAATTAATGAAGAAGGCGGCGGGCTTATGCCATGACCCTTGAAATTCGATGCTCATATGCAAAAAATAATTGCACCATTGCAATCGTTGTGAAACTATCGTTAAAATGAGTATAAGTTGGTCACATTCTGCCACCTGCAATTATGGCCCCACAAGGAATCTTTAGATTCCTCACCGCATCTGAAAAGAATATTCTCTGGAATATTCCCACAGAATATTTCATCCTGGAACTACGTCTTCCTGCTTCTGACGCGCATGGTTCCACCACCGGTCAAGGTTTCGCCCTACTCCACGTTCCTCCTCCGTGTTTTTCCTTCAACATCATGGCTCCTTTGGTCATTTGTTGAATGACAATGGTTAATTTATGTATGTGTTGAGCAATAATAACAAAGTGCTAATCTGGCGCATTGGTTGGCTAGATAATAATAAAGAATTGGTTGGCAGTGACCTAAGGTCAATTCCCGTGGGTGTTTATTTTTAAACATATAACTACTCCACATACAACGGTTGACCATATTTAGACCATATGCCCATGACAACAGTGAAAAAACATCGAACCACCAACGTTACAACTTTTAACTTCGAATGTTGTGTAACCTATTTGGTTTTTTAAACTCCACCAACAGTGATGGGTTATGATTTTTTTTTTGGTTTTATATAAAACCATATCCATATGTATTAAAAACCTCATATGCCAACTTTCCATTTAATATTCACTGAACCATAACCATATTATATGTTATATGTGGTATATGTTTGTTTTAAAAATATATATATGGTGTGCATATGGTTATTAATGTTTTGTGTTTTTAAAGTGTATATTTTTGTTTTATTTGGGATTTAATATATTTTTTTGTCTTTTTGCACGGACAAGTTGCCAATGATTGAGCACCAAGTGTCAATATATGATAGGCCAATTTGTTGCCACGTGTGCCTTGCGGGTCCCATTTTTCCTACTTAACTTGTAAACTTTTGATTGTGATAAGTTGGTCATATGGACTCAGATTTTACTTTCATTTTCACCACTGGAATTGTAACAACGAGCACTAAAACTTGGTGCCAATGTTGTTGAGATTCAACGACTTTCAAATTTGAGATTTTAGAGATCCTCTTGGATCATTCCTCCTCACTGAAGGAATTTTAGTCGTCCAAAAGTATAAACAATATTGCAATCTCGATCTACGTAACAAATGTCTCTGAAAGGCCACACTTTATTCTCCTTCACCTTTGTACTTCGGAGCTTGAAGTGATGAGACCAACGCTTGTATTAATATGCAAATATGTAGCTACCAATACATGTTCAACTCACAAGATCTCAAACAATACCATACTTGCTAAGAGTTTATAACACACTCATGATCAAGTTTACAACAGAAACCATACCCCATGATATCTAACTAAAATATCAAAATATCACTATCTTGCATATACAAGTGATGTCATACACCTCATCACTTCTATAAACATTTTCGTAACATGTGATTTACAATGGTGGCCATGCTCAACTACTGGAAAGGACTACCCATATCTTACCTAACCAGGCTAATGGTCTTTCTTCCTATAGTTGGATTCCTTATTGAGTTGCTTCACTGGTCAGTTCCTTCACAGGTGCTTTCGCATACATTTGGTCATCCTTTGTTCGTTGCTCTCGATGGAGCTTCCAACATGTGGTTGTTTGATGTCCTCCCTTGTTGCAATGGATAGAATGGTTTTTCTTCCTCCTAAATTTCTTGACCTTCTTTGAACAATTGTCTTTAGTGCAGCTCTGGCGATGAGAGCTTGGTTTAGCTCTTCCTTTCGAATGCTCACTATCACAGGAAGGTGTTGATGTGATCTCAACATCTTTCACTGTCTCGGACTTGTTTCTTGAATACTCTCATGTCTCTTCCTTCCTAACATAGTTCAATCTTGCATATTGAGGTAATTCCACCACTTGGATGGGATTCACAATGCCTTGGCCATTAACTCCTACGCCCTTGCCTTCATATCCCATCTTCTTCATGAGCTTTGAACCAATACTTGTGGTGTGCTTTTCAAATGCACCAAAATCATCATGATAATGAGAACATAAAACTATAGAATCACTGAAACTGTTTACCCCAATTTTTTATTCTGAAGTTGGTGGTGATGGATTCATTAAGCTTTCGTTGCACTTCAACTTTTCCAAGGTTTCTTTTGTGGCTTGTAACTGTAGCTGCAACCCCTGCTTCTCCTCCCCTGCTGCTTGTACAAGTTTCCTCAGTTCAACATTCTCTACTTGAATGCTCTAGTTGATCTCCTCAAGTTCTTGGAGCCATGCAGTCTTTGGTGCCCTTCTCATCTTTGGTACAATACCCGCTACAATTTTTGTCTCATCGCCTAAATTATAACCCAAGTCAACCAGTCCATCTCCTACAATCCCAATAGTTTTGATCTTCATCTCATCACTTGAATCAAAAACCAGGTCAATTGGTCCAACACCTGCAAATCCAGCAATTGTGACCTTCACCTCATCGTCTAAATCAGATTCATGGTCTTGTTGCACAGTAGCAATTGTCTTCTATTTCCATTTTCTTTCATTCCTCTTTAGCTTCAATTTTGAAATCAATTTCCAGCAATGCTCCTCATCATGCCCTTCTTTCTCACAATGAGTGCAAGAGGGATTTGCTTCTATTTTCTTTGTCATTGTTGTCTTGTTCATATTTTCCCCTGCTTTCAAGGTGAATGGCTTTCACATTAGCCAAATCAAGAGTAGTGGGTTCAAACAATAACAAATAAGGTCGAAGATAATTACGTAAAGAACCAATATATTTCATCAGTGTCAGGTGAATCTAAAGGAATGCCCAATGCCAAAGCTTGCTTCCTAAATTCCTTTGTGAAATTTCGAACATCTTGACCTTTGTCTTCTTTCAAATGTTGCCATTCAATCATGGCTCTCTATCAGCATCTCAATGGATAAAATTGCCTTTTTAAAGCAGAAACAAATTCAAACCAAGAAGAAAGGAGTTTACCCACATACTTGCTACCTTTCTTAAGTTTTCTCTCCCACCAAATGAGAGCAGCGCCTCCCAATCGAAGAGATGCCAACTGGATCTTCACCTCATCTTCTTCGATCTGTTGAATCTAGAAATACACTTCAAACTGTCTTATTCAATTATTTAGCTTTTTTGTATTTGATTCTCCATTAAACATAGGCAAATCAAACATTACATCCAACTTAAAAAAGAAAGGATTTTTAGAAGTATTTATATGTTGTCTATTAGAATGATGAGAATGAGATCATGAAGAAGAAGAACTTTCACTGAAATATGGTGATGGAGGTGCAAGAGCTTCTCCTCCATTTTCCTAATTTACTAAAGCATGATTATTTGCTTTCTCTTCCTTTGTCTTTCCCTTCTTTTTCAATCTCTTATCATAATCTGCAAACAATTTGTCTACCTTATTTTCCATGGTGTAGAAATATTTTTTGAAAGCTTTGCCATGCTTGGTGTGAACATCATCTTCTATCATTTTTCTTCTTCATGTTGCATGTCCAATCTCTGGGTCAAATTACTTAAGTTTTCCTTCTCCATGTTTGAGTTTAGCCCTACTTATCATCAACACTCAAATTCACATCAGCAAGAATACTTCTTCGATACCAAAGATGATTCGAAATCTTTGATTTACCAGCATTAACCAATACCTTTTCTGCGGTTGATGTTAACAGAATTGCATGAAAGAACATGTAAAAACCATATGTGCAAATACTTAAAGAAGAAGCAACATGAAGGAGATCAAAAAGACAAATGCACACAAAAGCATAATAATGGAGTTCGTTAAGTGTGGACTACGTCTTCGGACCCTGTTTCAATAGTGGGTAGGTTGCTTCATTCGTCTCATCAAAAGAAAGGAAAGTACATGGAAAAATACATTATTATACCTCCAATCCTGGGAGAGACTTGAAATTTGGCTACTTAAATCACAGCAATCACAGCACCAGTAGATTTGTCTCATCCTCCTGAGACTTTTAACTGTAAACATGACCTACTTTTGAAAGGTGCATTGTTGTTTCGAACTTTGTGACCAACAATTAATAATGAAAGCGGGTTTCCACCATGACCCTTGAAATTTGTTGCTCAAATGAAAAAACTGACTACACCATTACGATCCTTGTGAAAGTCTGGTTAAAATGAGTATAAAGTTGGCCACATTTCGCCACCTACAACTGTGTCCCTAGTTCCAGTGCGCATTGTTCTGCCACTGGTCAGGGTCCTACCCTGCTCCACATTCCTCCTCTGCATTGTTTTATTGGCCTCACAGCTCCATTGGTCATTCGTCAAATGTCAATGGTTAATTATGTATGGGTTGGGCAATAATAACAAAGCGCCAATCTAGTGCATTGGTTGGTGGGCTATTAATAAAGCGTTGGTTGGCAGTGACCCAAGGTCAATTCTTCCGGGTGTTTATTTTTAAACATATAACTGCTCCACATATAACAATTGACCATATTGGAGACAAGTTCCAATTATCTAACGCAACCATGAAGCGAAGGGTATGGGAATTGAAGCCAGGTCTGGTTTCAACATAGCTCTCCAACACTCTGCGCTAGGGTTTAGGCTGGGGTGAGGAAGTTTTCCAACAGAACATCGGTTAGAATAGTCATGGGGTCCCCTTGACATAGCGTGCAGCAGGTGTCAGCCAACTTAATCGAAGCCTGTCGGAATACCCTACAAACTCGGCCCGCAGACTCTCGGTTAGAACCCCAGCCCTTCATTCACCATTGCAGACATTGTCGTGGTTACGAGTGCCCAAAAATCAAGACAACAAGTCGCCGGAAGCTATCCGCCATAGTTTAAGGGTTCGAATGTGTGAGTGCAACCCGGAAAGGTTACTTGAGGCTATTGCTTCGAAGTTTCTTGACCTGAATCCCATTAGAAAATTAATTTGTTGAGAATGGAAGAGGGTTACGAGGAGGAGCTTGTTGACTACACCTCAGATAATTACTCAGAAACCGAGATCTTTGTGGCCTCCCGTCTGCAAACATAAGAAGGGGCCAAACCAGCTACTGCCTCTACACCGGATGAACAGGTTAACCAAAATACCCGTGGGATGGTGGACATGGAAATTTCATTACAAGGGTTGGGAATAACCCAACCGATAGCGGCGGTAACCGAGGGTTTTATCAGCCTCGTCGAGGGCACCAACTCCCCTTTCCTCACCATTATGTCTCCGTCTGATCTCTTAGGTTGGAGTGGACAACAACAGCCCTCCGAGGACCTACAGGAAAGAGAGGGATTCACGGCTGAGGTCTCTGAAGATCCAAATTTCGACATCATTGAGCTGAACACAGCACATGGGACAATAAACAATGAACCCAACAGGCCCGAACACCCAGAGGACGCCTACACGCATCTCGACCCAAGGAACAAGGTACAACCTTCAGGCTATTTCGAGGGCTTGGTAAACAACGAGCCAAACAGGGAAGAGCCAAGGGACTTGGACCTGGAGAGCAGTTCGGTGAGAGTAGGAAGCAGCCATACTGAACAGTAGTTTCTCAAGGCAAAGAATTCCAGACAGTCCAAGCTCTCCAAGACAAGGGAAAGGGGTCAGAATCTCGTTTTTGGCGAAGGCATTGGAATGGACAAAGTAGCCCTAACAGAGAGCACTGTCCTAGTGGGGCGAGTGCGTGGAAGGAACTACTCGTCAAGCTGCCTGAAACGATGGACGATGGAGGTCTAGGGGAACATCTTGGCGCAACTCCCTGCAGTGTTGGCTATGTCAAGAGGATGGTTCGCGCTAATCTTCGTCGAGCCAGAAGATGTGAACTGGATATTAACCCGATACTGGCACATAGAGATGACTCTCATGCTCCTCAAGCGATGGTCAACACTCTTCGATCCAGAGAAGGAGAGCATTGGAGCAGGGCCAATATGGGTTCGGCTACCAAGTCTCCCACTGCAATTCTAGTCTAAGGATATATTCAGAATCATTGGGGATGACCTCGGCACCTATTTGGACCATGACAGAACATATATGGACATCGGCATCCTTGCGATGGCACGTATTATGGTTTACCTAGACACTAGAGATGGTTTGGTGGAAAGTTATCAATTTCAGTTGGGATCCACAATCCGCTGGTAGGAATTGGATTGTGAGGGTATACCGTTTAGATGTAGGAGATGCCATGAAGTTGGCCACCTCTACAAGTCCTGCCCACTAGTCACAGAGCTAAGACCATCTCCCCCGAGAAGCTATGCAGCAGACAGTACACAGACGGACTTGGGCATGGCAGAGATTACTGACCTACAATCTAGACAGCCAAAAGGATTGAAGAGTCAGCCCCCAGCTTCACCAACCTAACCCAGAATGGCAAACTGTATCCCAGAGGTGTCGATCACTAGGGCACGTTCTAGAGAAGGCACAAGCTTCACGGGTATCTCCTCTCCCCCTAACACTATTTCTCCGACTGAATGTATAAATTCTATTTCTAGTTCATTTCAAGTAAATTTGAATATAGCCTCCCCCATCCCCAAGCTTAGCCAAGCCTGCTGCTCGGTGATATTCGCTCCCACCCCCATCCCAAACACCCCCTGCACCACCAGCCATCTCATCCTGCCTAGCTAGCCCCCCGGGGATTCGATATCCAGATCCTCCCACTACTACAACTTGCACTCCATCCCTCCACCCTCCATGCCTTCGGATTGGAGGAGGACCCAAACCCACATCTCCCCCACAAAACTCCACAGGGAAGGCAATCCCGCATCTCCAAAGCCATTAAAAGAGCCAGCTTGGAGGTGGCCTCCGGCATACAAACTCCCATAGATCAGGGCCTTAGAGAAAAGGGGAACCCTGCCTCAGTGAACCCATGAAAGGCCTCTCCTTCAACTGTAGGGGTTTATCCAACCCCGATAAAAAGTTGGCTCTAAAAAGACTATGTCTTGCAGAAAAATTGGACTTCCTAATGTTACAAGAAACTCTTGGCGATGGACCCTTGGTTTTTCAAACACTCAAACCATTCTTACCCAACTAGGAGTTTTTCTTTCTAGATGCGAGAGGTCGCTCAGGAGGACTAGCCCTAGGCTTCAACAATTCCCTAGTCAAGATCACAAATTTCTGAGGAGGGCAGGGTTTCCTAGGAGCGAACATCACTTCAAACTCCCCCCATATCACTCTAAGAATCTTCAATATATACAGCCCCTGCCATCACAAAGAGGCCTACTGGGGAAGCCTATTACAGTCAGATTTCATGCAGACATAGAATATAATTATTGGGGGAGATCGAAATTTCTCCCTAGGACTGGAAGAATCATGGGGGCACAGGGCTCAATCTGATGTCCTAACAGGATTTTTCGAAAAAAATTGGATGACAATGATCTCATAAGCATAGACTCAGCCTATAAAATGACCACTTGGAGGAACCACCGAATAGGGGAGAATGCCCTTGCTTGTTGACTAGATCAGTTCCTTATCAAGTCTTCCCTCCTAAATAGTCTTGGCCGAATCAGGCATTGGGTTGGATCTGGGGGTTGTTCAGACCACTCCCCGATTTTTCTGGAAATTGAAGATGCACCTAGGAAGCCAGGATCCCCTTTCAAATTCAATGTTGCTTGGATTGGGGAAGAAGGGTTCCAGGATTTGGTAAAAGGAAATTGGACCCATTATAACAGGGAAGTTGGGCTGTCTCCTAGAACAGTTATCACAAACAACCTAAACTGTCTCAAAAAGGAAACAATTACCTATGTAAAGATCAGAAAACAAAAAGAAGAGGAGGAACTGGTCAAGATCGAGGCTGAACTAGCTCAGCTTGAATCTTTGGGGCTGACAAGCTATTCTACACACTGCACAAAGTATTAGCTCTTCAAACTAGAAAAGGAAAAAATAAAACTCCTAAGACGAGCTGAAGAGACATGGTGCCTAAAGAGTAGAGCCACTTGGTTAAAAGTTGGCGATGAAAACACAAAGCTTTTTCAACAATTCGCTAGAGGAAGCCGAAATTTCAGCACTATCTAAGATCTAAAGGACCAACATGGAAGAGAAGCTAACACCTTCGCTCAACTAGTGGACCTAGGGGTTCAAAACTACTCGAATATCTACAAAAGCCCAAGAGTAGCAAATATAGCAGAAATTCTCTGGGTTGTCGAAGCAATCCCCCGATTTGTCGAGGAAGAAGAAAGGGAGATGTTGAACTCGCCCATCACCATGGATGAATTGGAGGTTGCCCTTAAAAGTCTGGGCAAAGATAAGAGTCCTAGGCCAGATGGTTCGCCCATTGAATTCTACATCACCTTCCTTGAGCTCATTGACTAGGACCTCTTTCTAGATGCTGAAGACTATAGAACCTCGGGAACAATGTCTGAAGCCTTCAACTCCACCTTTATAGCTCTCATTCCCAAGGAGGAAAAACCACAATCCTTTGATGACTAAAAAACTATCTCCCTATGCAGCTGCATCTACAAGATCAACTCCAAGCTAGTTGCACTCTGTATCAAACCAATCCTCTCCAGGATGATCTCAAAAGAACAATTTGCCTTTCTCAAGTACTACCACATCCAGGAGGCTATAGGCACTTCCTAGGAAATGCTCCACTCCATAAAAACCTCCTCAAAAAAAGTGTTCATCCTCAAAATCGACTTATCCAAAGCCTTCGACAGAGTCAACTGGACTTATCTTCAGCTCATGCTCACACACAATGGTTTCCCTCACCAATTCATCAAGTGGATGGGGTGTTGTTTCACGTCAGTTTCCTTCAGTGTCTTGATCAATGGAGCAGCTTCCAATTTCTTCCACGCTGAAAGAGGCCTCAGACAGGGCTACCCTCTCTCCCCAATGCTTTTCCTTCTGGTAATGGAAGGACTTAGTAGACTCATAACATCAGCAAGAAACAATGGCACACTGGGAGGAGTGGAAATCAATGACAGGACCACCATTTCTCACCTTCTCTTTGTTGATGATATTCTAATTTTTCTAAATGGATCCTATAGGGATACCTCTAGTTTCAAGGCAATCTTATCTCTCTTTTGTAAAGCTACAGGAATGGAGCCGAACTTCATCAAATCAATAATCAAATTCAGTTCCTACCTCCAGAATGAAAAAAGATTCACCTCCCAACACTTCAAATTTATGAGACAAGAGCTGGAGGATGGCTTAAAATACTTGGGATTCAGACTCAAGCCAAATAGGTACCGTATTGTAGATTGGGCATGGATGATAGCAAAAATAGAAACACACATAAACATCTAGCAGCAGAGGTGGCTCTCTAGGGCAGGCAAACTCACTCTCATCAAATCATTCCTTGAGACCACTCCAGTCTACTGGATGTCCCTAGCCTAGATCCCAAAAGGCATCCATCGCATAATCAAACAGATCTGTTGCAGATTCCTTTGGAGGGGCCAAATAGCTAGCAAAACTTTTGCCTGGGTCAAGTGGGAGAGGATAGCAAAACCAAAGAAATGGGGAGGTTGGGGACTAAAGGAGCCCTAAGAGTTTGCAAAGGCTTTGGGTGCTAAGTTGGCCTGGAAAATTATTACCTCAAATAGCCTCTAGATAGAAGTGACTTACAAGAAATATATACATCCACAATCAACCTGTTGGACACCTAATCCTCTATGGGTTGGTGTAGAATGTGAACAGCCATGAGAGTCCAAGAGACCTTGGGATGTGGAACCCAACGGTCACACAAATGTACTATAAATGTATATCATTTCCAAATAATAGATGTACTATCATTCTTATCTTTAATATTTTGTTTCTGCCATGTGTGTGTTTAACATGGTATCAAAGCGGGCAATCTCCTACCCTATTCATATTTGAGAGGCGTTTCTCATATTTGAGAGGCCTTTCTCTGCCTATAATTTGCCATCCAACAAACCTTCCCACTCAGCTTTACCCATGAATTAGAAGCATTATTAATGCTAATGTGGTACCATCATGTCACCCATCAAACCGATGAACACTCCTCTCTCTCAGCGAAATCGCAGTAAACGCTCCCTTGTTAGTCATGAAATCCCAGTAACTACTCTCCTCCTTATGGGTTCTGACAGAGGTAACGTCCCTTAGTTCTGCCATTCCTTTGTACTGCGCAGACCTATTCTTATGACAGTAGAGAGGAATATTTCTTGCTCTGTCCTTGATGAATAACGGAGCGTCCTTATCATCTCTATGATAGATTCCCAAAATCTAGTATCCCTTTCACTATGCACATGTCCATTTCAGAATTAACGCTTTTCTTGTAGTTGTACTATTCATTTGGAATAGGCTGTGAGTTTACAATCCTAATAAGTTATGCCTTCCCAAGGTATCACTCCTTTTTCTGTGTTTTGTGGAGTTGAAGGACTGCGTTCCCTTCAATAACGCCTCAACGTTTCCCTTCACCATAAGTTTGATTATGGAACATAGTGGCTACGGAGATTTCCATGGGGGAACTAGGGATGGAATAACTAATGAACGTCAGTGTCAGATTTTCAAAAATGGTGGTCGGTGACTCGTTTTCCTTAGTCAACAGGGACAAGGTTGAAACCTTCGTTGCTCTTTCTCTATGATGTGGTTGTCGCTGCATTAAATTTTATTGATTTTTATTATTGTTATGACTGCCTTTCTTTCTTTATGTGAGGTAGCTTTGGCTGGTGCAAAGACCACTAAAATTATTCAAGCTCTGGTTGGCCATTCAACATATGTGTCAGCTGAGAATATTACTCCAGTTCCATATCCCTGAGATATAGCTGCAGCAGATGTTTCTGATCAGCAGCCAAATCGACAAAGGAATACCAAAGAGTCCCTACTTCTAGCCGAGCATCCCGCTTCAAGCCACTCTACCTATACCTTCTAATCGACTCAATACCACCACTCACTATAATTTGAACGCTTTCTCTACATACACACTATTACATTTTCGTTGTTCGTTGTGGTATCGCTACAACCATTGCTCATACAACATACAGAACTTGAATTCACTCCCATACACAGTCCCGCTCCCATAGCGTTGCTCCACAGTCGACCTCCTGGTCACTTGCTATGATACATCTATCGACCATTATCTGAATTTGTTGATAAATTAGATTGAAATTCTCAAGGGCACGTGATCATCGTCTAAGTTTGTTGATAGATTGGATTGGAAGTCCCAGCAGCACGGTGCTCAGGAGGGAGTGCTGACCATCACCGTTCCCAAGAATTATGTTGCCAGACCTTGCCTCTCCAATACGTAGACCTCCAGCGTCTCCAATACACAGACCTCTGGTTGCTCATTCCACGTTGCAGCTGCTCCAGTAAACGATGTGGCTTTCGGAGAGCCCGCGACGCCAGCATAGTAACAGTAAACTCCAAGTGTTTTAACAATCAGCTCTAAAATATCAGAAGACAGATTCGAGTAAACCCAATCTATCAGATTATTTAGCTGCATCTCCATGGTACAAGAATTGATGAGTTCTTGAATGAGAAAGGAAGCAAAGCGGACATCTTACCCCAACAGTTGTTTGGCACTAGTTCAAGCAACGCCCACGGACAGGCAGTTCCAAAAATACGTTGGGGGTTAAGGGAGGTTTTATTTGGCCTCTATGATTGGAAAGCACTGAAATATCAATGGGCTTATTGTCTAGAACCTCTTGAGCTTTGGTTAAGCATCTCCAAAAATGTGTGATGATTGCCACAAATGAACTTCAAGCTTGCGCTCTTTCTTTCAACTTTCGAACCATTTGTTCATTGAATTGATAAAAAGGCGGTGAATCTTCCTGTACAAACTTCAAAATCTGAGCTTCCTTGATACAATCAGTCACAACTTCTTCAGCTCTCCAAGAAACGTTGGGCAGTGCACAAATGTTCTCATCATGTTTGAATATTTCTCGCATGTGCTTAGGCTTATTTGAAATAGGAAGCCCTCTGCTACATTCCGCCTAGCACTTCATGAAATGCCAAAAGGAACTCCCGTCTGCAATAACTTTTTTCACTCCCTTGTCTTCCATCATTTTTCTCACTTTTTTCATGTCCTCCCATCTGCTGGTGGCTACATAAATTCATAGGGTACAATTCTATAAGGTTTTTGTTGTGTGTTCTCCTAACTTCATATTTGTATAGGCTCTACAGGCAGCAAGCAGAGATACCCATATACCAACATTGGACTTAACTGGAAGGTTGCTTTTGCCCAAAACAGCTAGAAGGTTTCTTTTGATCAGCTTGAATATTTTTTGAAGACAAAATTGTACGCCAATCAATTTTTGCAGTGATATTATTGTGAAATGGATAGAATTGGCATTGTATTAGAATTATTGAATGCTCTAATACATTCTACTATGGACAATACAATTATTATTGACAAATCCATTGTCTCAGACATTCAAACTTGTTTGAAAAATGTACAAGAAAACATTGAATTTTCGCAACTAGAGTCTCAGCTTCAGCGAGATGAGCTACAAAAAAAAGACATCATTCTGAATTGTTTTCTGTTCAAAACAATCCTCTCTTCAAGATTGAGATAGACTCTCATCAGCAACAAGAATATGAATTTGAGGTTGATTCAGTTCCCAGTTCAAGAGAAAAGTTACATGCAGATGTAGAAGTTCAACCTGCACTTCCCAAGTCAGTCATCAGACCTTGGGAAGAGCTTGTCCACAACAAGCACAGAACTGGTCTTGGATATGAGAAGGACGTGTCCTTTCATATTCTAAATTACTCAAAGCCCATCCAGTTTCAAAGTGTTGGATTACTTCATGACAGCTCACCTTCAGTTGTTCCAAATTTTGCAGCTCTTCCACAGCAACAACAACAGATTGTGAAATGCCAACACTGTGACCGAGTTGGCCATATGAAAGATCATTGTTTTGATCTTCATCCATGTAAGAACTATCATAAAACTAGCCATTCTTCAAACAGATGTTTCAGAAACAAACACCCTGCAAGAACAAAGATTCATCTTAGATGGATCGCTTTTTTGCAATGGGTATCTACAGCCAAGAAGATATTTTACTCATACAACAGGATTTGTTCTCGAATATTGAAAAGTCTTGCAGTTGAGAACTCTTCATCTTCTTACCTTGTATCTGACTAGGGGGAAATGATGGTCATCTAGCAGAAGAATTCAGCTTCTTGCTTGTTTTAGAAGAGTTCCAGGAATTTCATTAAGCATTCCAGAGTTGTTGGTCATCCTTAAACCATCACAGGTTGAGACCCCCCTTTTCAGGTTGAGGTTCTCCCTTTTATGTGCGGTGAGACCTCCCTTTCATGGTTGAAGGTTTCCCTCTTCAAAACATGAGGAGCACTTCCTATAGCAGAAGACCTGAGCTTCATGCTAGACTTGGAAGATTTCTGGGAACTGCACTAAGCGTTCCAGTTTTGGTGGTCATCCTTAAACCACTGCCCTTTGTGCCAACATTTCAGAGAGCACATTCAGCCTAGTGCTGCCATGTTTTTTGCACATTTTGTATTACAACTCTCTTCTTGGACTCATACATACCCCTTTGGATTAGAGGGGGAATGTTGGACACCTAATCCTCTATGGGTTGGTGTAGAACGTGAACGGCCATGAGAGTCCAAGAGACCTTGGGATGTGGAACCCAACGGTCACACGAATGTACTATAAATGTATATCATTGCCAAATAATAGATGTACTATCCTGCTTATATTTAATATTCTGTTGTTTCCATCTGTGTGTTTAACACAACCACGGATTGGCTACGTAGCCCTATTCACCGCCAAGTTGGTGTCAAAAACATTTGGAAGTCCATCACACACTCCATCGACATCATTAAATTAGGCCTGCCCTGGAAGGTGGGGGACGGCACCCAAATCAGAATTGGGGCCGATGCCTAGGAAGGCAGTGGCAACGCCCATATTTTACCACAGGAAATGAGATAGGAACTCAGTGATGCTGGATACTCACACTTAGCCCACATCAAAGAGGAGGGGTTGGCCGAGAATCCTTACAAACAATGATGGGCTTTTGAAAATCTGGGCATCAAAGACAGATGGAGCAGGGAGTGGTTACGGTTCATGGGGGCCCTGGAAGAGGCGAACATCAAGATTACAGCAAAAGAAGATATGCTAATCTAGGAAAAGGCCCCCAACGGAAACTACACCCCCAAGACTGGGTTCGAGACCATCATAGAGGCTCGAGCAAGTGGCCCTCTGTGCTGGTGGTGGCATTCCATTTGGAAGCTGAAAGCCCCTCAGAAAGTGCGACTCCTCCTTTGGTCTATCTTATCAAACAAAATCCCAACAGATCAATACCTAACAAAATGAAACATACATGGGCCTTCAAGATGCAGCCTCTGCAATTTGGTGATTAAGGACATCGACAACCTTTTTCTCCACTACTCTGTCTCGGCAGACATCTGGAAAATAACCACCACTGCACTCAACGTTCTTCTTCGCTGGACCGACCAAAATATAAAGGAGGCCTGGGAAAACTGGTGGTCTAAAACAGACAGCCAGAAGCTAAAAAATCTGCCACCCATCATCTGCTGGGGCATCTGGATCATCAAGAACCATAAAATCTTCCAGGATAAAGACATATTGGGAGCGGCAATATGCAACAACATCCAAGCCACATACAATTCTATCCCTGAAGACCAAGTACAGTGTCCCCCTCGGACAATAATCCCAGAAGTAATAGATAGAGGCCAGCCTTGGGTAAACTTCGACAGCTCGGCCCAACCGGAGGGCTGTGGTGGAGGAGATGTTCAACACCTCAACGAGTCTGTGAGCTTCAAAATAAGAGTTGGACTAGGGAGAGGCACCAACAAATACGGAGAATAAAACAGTCTCAGACACCTACTCCTCTTTGCCAAGGAAAAAAACTGCCACAATATACAAATCTATGGAGACTCTAAGCTCATCATAAATTGGTTAAATGGGACTTATAACTATCACGTGCAGACATTCAGAGATTTGGTGGAAGAATCCATTGAATTAAAATCACAGTTTGAGTCTTTTGTCTGCTCTCATATTTACAGGGAAAGGAATGAAGTCGTTGATCTTCTTTCCAAAGAGGTCATGTAGCTGACTAGAGGACAGTGGATAATCCAAGAGTACAGGGATGGAGACTTTTTCCAGATCTACCACAGGGCTTACATCGACGAGGCAATACATCCATAGGATTGATCGATATGATCATCCTAGTTTTTGTTTATTATTTTTTTACTACTGCTCTACAACTTTTTAAACATTACAAATACAGTCATGGTTAATTTTGATCCTTCAACTTTAATGAAGGAATATGTAAATATATTTTCTCTAAACATCAAAATTGAACATCTAAATTGACTGACCACCTGATAGTAGTGAAAGCATTATACAAATGTTGGCATACAACTTGTAATTTTCTTAAAATCTTAATGGAAATTACGCATTTTTCTTTCGAAAAAAAATAACAATTGACCATATTTAAACCATCCGACCATGACAATAGTCAAAAACCACCAAACTGCTAACGTTACAACTCTTAATCTCTGAATGTTGTGTAACCGTTTCGATTTTTGGAACTTTGCCAACGGTGATGGCTTATGATTTTTTTTTGGTTTTATATAAAACCATATCCATATGTATTTAAAAACTCACATGACAACTTGCCATTTAATTTTCATTGAACCATAACCATATTATATGGTATATATAGTATATGTTTGTCTTAAAAATATACATATATGGTGTGCATATGGTTATTAATGTTTTTTATTTTTAATATGAAATTTTTGTTTTGTTTGGGATATAATTTTTTTTTTGTCTTTTTATAGGGACGAGGAGTCAATGATTGAGCACCAAGTGTCAATGGTTGATTGGCTAGTTTGTTTCCATGTGTGCCTTGTGGGTCCCATTTTTCTTGCTTAGCTTGTAAACTTCTAACTACGATAAGTTGGTCATACATACTTGGATTTGAGTCTCATTTGCGCTAGTGGAATCGTAACAACAGCACTACAACTTGGTGCCAATGTTGTTGAGATTCGAGGATTTTGAAATTTGAGCTTTTAAGGATCCTCCTGGATCAACTCCCCCATGTGAAACGATGATGGGTGCAGAATGAGAAAGCCGTGGAATAATGGAGGATCTAAGTGGGATAGAAGGTGCATTAAATTCCAAATTATCAATCTCATATGTCTCTCCATTGACATGGGTTGCAAAGACAGCGTTGTAGGGGAGAATCATACACCCTCGGTGTGAAAAATTAAAAGGCCCATTAAATGGACCCCTCTAAAACAATGGTGTAAATTTGAAATACTCTACTTCTCTTGAGTTGTAAAGACTAAGTGAAAGATAAATTGTGTCTCTATTCAATCCCAGAAATCATTAGTAGTAGCAGTCAACCTTACTCCATCTGTAACAATGGCAGGTACGTGAAATAAAGGACAAGACTCAAGAATAGAAGCTAACAGAATAGAAGCATCGACGCAAATATAAATTGATATTCTGAGCAGGAGAGTTGACACTCTCAAATCAATTGGTGTTAGATTTCCTTAAAACCCAATAATTCATTTGCAATTTTCGAAGTGCAAAACTAGAAATACAAACAATTGCACTGGAAACTAAATTGCAAATACAATGAGTTTTCTAACTTAGCATGCACAACATAAAGTAAATAATAAATTTGAATACAAACACATTCAACAAATAGAACACAAGATATATCCAACAAACCCTAACTCAATGGAAAATCTGCAACTTTGTGTGTCTTTTATTCTCTTTAGCAAAAGGGTTTTCTTCATAAAATTATAGCAAGGGAGAACTTCCCTTTCACCACAGGAAAACAATTGATCAACCTCCAAGATAACTCGATATTTCTTTTGTGCACTGCATCTATTTAAAGATCATGCAGATTTTCCTTTCTACGCACACATGTGAGCACAAATCTCTCTTTATGCACACGTGCGATCACATGTCTCTCTTTTCACACACGTGTGAACTGGAGACAACAAAAATGTTGACTAAGTTGAGGCAATTTAGCCCTCACTCGATCTCTTCCTCCTAGATGATGAACCACAGTGATCTTTTGAACCCTAATCTTTACCTCTCGTTGATCTGACACACTACTTGAGCTCAATTGTGTTAATTTTTCATAGAGCTACATTATTCTTTGCTTTGATAATTGCATTTCTTCATTAACACGTTAAGTTCACCACATAACAATATAACATTATTCAAATTTACCTCATTATTCATCCACATATGCAACTATGTAGAAAAAACAAAATTATCATCACCAATGCAATGGGACATAAAGGAACAATAGAAGAAAAACATGCACACATAGGGACACCAGGATTGGTCAAAGACCGGGGCAAAACCCACTACGAGGAAAATCCTTGCCGATTATTCTTCTTCTTAGATCGTCATCAAATGATTCAGCAAAACATAGTACAATGATCCATATCTTCATTAAAGCAACAAAACAACTAGAACATCCATGACATGGCACTAAACATGCTTGTACTCAAAACTCTGATTTTGAGGATCGTAATGCATTGTCACTGACTTTAGTCAACTGCTGAATACGGCTATCTCTGAGCGAAATCTTCAGAATATTGATACTTCATCTTTTGGTTCTGAATGCACGTTGAGATACTAGGTGTGTGCATCTGAGACTGATTTGGACACTCCCTAGAGAACTAGATGCATGTGTCTGGGGACCAAACTCGATTGCGGAAACCCTAGCCTCCCGGACTCACCCTGAGAAATTGTGTGCGTGCGTATGAGACTTCCCATATGCACCCTTGACCACTCTTTATGTGTGTCTGGGGTCGAGAATGCTAAGTTACGAGCGTGTGTCTGAGAAATAGAAACCCTAGACACATGCAAGCTTCGACCCTATAGTTTCGAACCCTTTGCACAAGCTTTCCTCCGTCAGAACTGTGCAAACCAAACAATAGAAGAGAGAAGAGAGTGCTTGATGATTGTGTCCAAAATGAGCTTGAGGTCCCTTCTATTTATAGGCTTCCACAAGGGTCCATTTGATGTTGAGGTTGACCTATCCAATTGTATATGTGCATAGCACCAACCTAATCCAATATACATGAGTAAATAAATAAATTCAAAAACCAACTTTTTCTTGTCCAAATAAGGTGATCTTTAGGTTGATTTTGGTCCTCTCAAAAATAGGAATCTATTACAATTATTATCTTCATCATATGAGTTGTCCAAAGTGGAATTTGACCACAGTTGTATAATTTTAACACTCCCTCTCAACTAAGGAGAATTACACTTGCAAATATATGTCCATAGATCAATATGCCATCTTGGTATCTCAAGTGTCATCATGTATCATCATTGATCATCTCTGTCATGTAGTCGTCATGACATACAAATCATCAACGTACATCTCAATCCATCCCTTACTTATCTCTTAATCGTCCCTGCTCATTTGTTGAATATTCTTGAATCTAAAAGTAGAAGAAATTGTTACCGGAGGGGAGCTTAAGCTACCACCCTCTATTCATTAGGCTACTATCTGGTATCTCTGCCAGTGGGCTACTACCCGAAATCTCTGTCAGCAGGCCACTACCCAGAATATCAGTGAGCGGACTACTACCCGAAATATCTGTGAGTGTTGGAAATACTGAGAGGGGGGGTGAATTAGTGTTTCTTAGAAATTAGCACTTTATTAAACCTTTTCAGAGCATTAGTTAATCTTCAGTTATTATTATTATTGTTCAGTAAGAGTAGTAAACAACAATGCAAAATAGAGACAGTAGGCACAAAATTTCTAGGTGGAAAACCCCTTTCAGGTCAAAAACCACCGAACACTTTTCTAATACGTTCTTTAATCTTCAGCCCCAACTCGATAAAAAATTATGACTTCCTAGAACTCTAGAAAAGCATTCTTTTCCAGGTCCTACTGGAAGGATGCCCCAATGCCCGGTTTTATGAGAAATCAATTGAATGGATGCTCCAACACCCTAGCGAGCCACAAATCGCCCTAGCACCACCCTACAACCCTGAAGTGTTTACAGTACCCAACCTGTAGGTGACTTCATTCACCTACCTAGCACCACCCTACCACACTAAAGACAAAAAATTGAATACATAAAGTGTGGACTCTCGTACTAGCGACAATAATCCATGTTAATATTTAACTAATTTTCTTGATTGACCAATAACACTAGGACCTAAACCCTTGTCCCGACAAAACAAGAACCCTTGTCCTAACTTCAAACCAATGTCGTTTTTCCCAAGAAAAAAATTCCTTCTTCAACTCTAGGCAATGACACTAACTTTTTGCAATGTTTGACTTCAATTTACAAAATGACTCTAGGACACATTTTTACATTGCTTACAAGACTTGACAACTGTTGTACAGATTATCCTTGATGTTGATGATGAAGCTTGCAGTAGAAGGTGGTCAAGAATGATGGACTGCTCTGCCTGTTAGTTGTTGATGTTGCTGCAAGTGATACTGGACCTTAAGGCTCTACTTCTCTCCTGTCATTGCTTGTGATAAATGGATTTGGCTTCTGCTCTTTGATGTTTAGACCTTGTCTAGCTATTAGTTAAATGTTGTAGGATTCATTTCTTGGAGAGACTTCAATTCCAAGTTATGAGTTGTAAATATCTTGTACAAGACAATGGGTTACTGTTGTTGATGTTCCACTGTTGTAATGCTTTTTTTCAGCCTTCACTGCTTCATTTGATGCCACTGGTTGACCTTAAGTTCATGCCACTGATCCACTGCTCAAGGTTGTTGTACTGCTTGAATTCTGTTTGAACCTGCAATATGAAAGTATGCCCAAGCAAAACACCAATTTCCAAACACAAAAAAATAACCCTGAACCCAAATATGAATCTTAAATGACAAATGAAGTGTATCAAGAGGTTGTTTGAATGATCAATTATCAAAACAAAATCTACGTACTTGATGTGTGCTCACTTCTACTTGCAATAAGAACATATGCTAGATTTGAAGCAAACAAAATAAAAACTACTGCAATACTTACCTGAATAGATGAATGCAACGAGTCCAAGTTTGATAGACTGAACAAAGCCTTTACTTTCTAGGGCTGACCTAACCTTTAGCCCCTTTTAACATTATATAAAACAGGACCTAAAGAGACCTACTTTGAACCCTTAATTTACCTAAAAACTAACCCTAACACGCTCCTAGAATACACCCTTATACAAACATAAATTCTTGGGACATACCAGATTCAAACTTAAGACAAAAATGTTCTAAACAATCTTAAGTAATCAAAACTGTTTTGAGACATTAAACATATGAGTCTTTGACAATTTTAGGCATCTTGGTTCTGAAAACAAATAATCAAGTTCTAAAGATAATGCGTTGAATTTGTTAAAATTCGATCCTTAAAGGACTTAATTAACAGGTCTAAAATTGTTGATATATTACCTTGAAAAGAGACCTAGGAAGGACTTAATTAACAGGTCTGAAATTGTTGATATATTACCTTGAAAAGAGACCTATGAAGCATGGTTATGAACTCGTCCTTACTTCACAGATTTAAATCCAAAAGGTAATTGTGAAATGTTTCGCTTCCTTCTGCAATACTCGATGTAGTCACTAGGTCCAAAGACGATGATCCTGTACCATACAATCTTAAACAAAGACCTATATGATGCGAGTATAAACTCGCTCTTCCTTGGAGATGATCTGTATTAGAACTATACCCAAACTTTAAAAAGACCGAACCTCAATCACCTTAGATTCCTACGTTAATAATTCTTGAGGGTGGCTGAAGATTACATGAATAACTTGTTATTTTATGTTTTTTCCATATCTATACTTCAGTGAGGAATTAGTCTTCCTTTAATTATAGGTTAGGGAGGGCTTTATGGTGTGACCGTTAGATAGGAATTAAGGAGTTATAACATTAAAAAGTTAAATTTATTTGTTGCAATTATGCTAAGCAAGGGAGGGCGTGATCTAGATAGGGAGAGATATTGGTCTTTAAGATAGGAGGGATTCTTATTATTTAATATGTTTCCTAAAATGATGCTTCTTTATTAATACTTGTGTTAAGGATCTTGCCTAGAAATGTTTTTAATTTCACTAGAATTTGAAGTCAATGATTAGCATAGTGCATATGGTCCTACCCGAGTGTGAAGTCAATGATTGGTTCACTATCTTTGGATTTCCAAGTTATTCAACTTAGACGTGGTGAGATTATAGTGATAATTTCTATCATATATTGACAACCGTTGGTGAGTAAGGTATCATGTCTCTACCCCTAGGGTTTTAGCCCACAAAACTGGGTCTTAATCTTCAATCTCAATTTTCTCTCAAACCAGAAGGAACCACGAGGCATACCATATATCAATGGAAACATCTCATCGAGGAGAATCTATCTAGAAGGATCTTGACACAAGATTCTATGAATTTCCATGTCAATTTTTTCATGGAATATCGGGTAGCTCCTGGTGTTGCTTAGGTTGACTTCAATGACAACCACCTATCAACAATCTCCCCCTTTGGCATTGATGGCAACACACGTACTCCCCCCATGATAATAACTCCCCCTGACATCATGCTTCTAACCTTCCTAATGCTTTCTCTCCCCCTTGACATCAATGGCAAAGGGTAACTCCCCCTGACAAGTTGCCTCTCCTGCGGACATGTAACCTACCTTAACTCCCCCTTTCAACTTGACTGGATAAAAGAATAGTCTAATGGGAACGTGGGATAATCCGAAGATTTTGGTGAAGATATTCAAATGCCTCATGTGGTAAATGTTTGGTAAAGATTTCAGCGATTTGTTCTTTCATCCTAGTGTATTCAACCTTGATGGTTTTCTCAGTAACTTGTTCTCTAACAAAATGGTACTTGATCGGAATGTGTTTTGTTTTTGAATGCATCACAGGATTCTTGGAGATATTGATGGCATTGGTGTTATCGCAGAAGATTGGAATGGGCTCATCAAACTTCACTTGAAGATCGTGCAAGGTTTGTTTCATCCAGAGGACTTGGGTACAACAAGTTGTTGTGGCTATGTATTCTACTTCTGTTGTTGATAATGAGATTTAAGATTGTTGTTTAATCAACCATGAAACGAGACAACCACCTAGTTAGAAGGCTGCTCCACTAGTGCTCTTATGATCATCAACACTTCCTACCCAATTTGCATCAGTATAAGCTTCGATGGTTAGCTCATTTCCTTTAGGATACCATAGTCCATATTCTGTTGTCCCCTTAAGATATCGAAAAATCCTTTTTACCACAATGACATGGGATTCCTTTGGTGATGCTTGGAATCTTGCAACTTGCCCAACTGCGTCCACCACATCTAGCGTAGAATTTATTACATATAGAAGACTACTAATCATAGATCTAGACATCCTCTGATCCACATCTTTGGATGAGTCATCTATGCTCAACTTGCAACCTGTCACCATTGGGGTGAGAACTCGCTTGCTATCTTCCATTTGAAATCTCTTCAACATTTCCTTGAAATATTTGGTTTGACAGATAAATATTCCCTTGTCTTGCTAAGATATCTAAAGTCCTAAAATGTATGTCAACTCACCAAGTAGTGACATCTCGAACTCACTCTGCATATTTGTAGTAAAATTTTTACTTAAATTATCATCATCACTCCTAAAGATTATATCATCCACATATACTTCAATAGTTGTCAAACTACCATGTTCAATCCTTACATAAAGGTTGTTATCTACACTTCCCTTCTCGAATCCTTCTTGTTGCAAATACCTATCCATGCGGGCATACCATGCTCTAGGTGCCTGTTTGAGACCATACAACACCTTTTTTAACCTGCAGACATAATATTTCTTGTCAGTGAGCAAAAAACCTTCAGGTTTTTCTATATATACTTCTTCTTCTAATTCTCCATTTAGAAATGTTGATTTCATGTCCATTTGATAAATTTTGATCTTTATCGAACATGCATAAACCAAGAACATCCTGATAGCTTCCATTCTAGCAATAGGAGCAAATGTTTCTTCAAAATCAATTCCTTCACCCATTTTGTCCCAATGACATTTTTATGTTTTGGTTGTGAGACCAATTCCCAAGTGTCATTCTTCTCAATTTGATCCAATTCTTCGTTCATAGCAGCTACCCAATGTTCATCTTGACTGGCTTCTTCAAAATTGTTTGGCTCAAATGTAGCTAAGAGAGAAAGATGGGCTTGTTGTGGTACACAAAGTTGGTGATTTCTTCTAGTTCCTATACCTTCATTGAGACCCCCAGTGATTTGATTTGATGGATGATTCTTTTGATACCATTCCTTGGGGGCCTTTGGGGGTGTTTCTTGTTTGTTCATCTCTTATCTTTTCCTGGTTGGTAGTTGTTTCCTTATTCAATTGTGCTTGCTCTAAGATTTCTTCTTTTACCTTTTCTGTTTCTGACTCATGTGTCTTTGGTTTTCTTGAAGAGGAGCTTTCCGCATTAACCTTTGAGCCATAATCTTCATTAAATGTTACATTGATGCTTTCAACTATTCGTTTAAGTCTTTGATTGTAACATTTATAAGCTTTTCTTTTGTGTGAATAACCAACAAAAATACCTTCGTCTACTCGAGAATCAAACTTTCATGTTTCCTAATCTTCTCTTTTAATGTAGCATTTGCTTCCAAATACCCTAAAATATTTGACATTTGTTGGTCTTCCTTTCCAAAGTTCGTATGGAGTCATATCACAATTGTTTCTAAGCAAACTTCTGTTCAAAATAAATACAGTTGTATCAACTGCTTGAACCCAAAATTTGTCATCTAATTTTGAATCATTTAACATTGTTCTGGCCATTTCTTGTACAGTTCTATTCTTCCTTTCAACAACTCCATTTTGTTGCGGTGTTCTAGCTGTTGAGAACTGCCTTTTTATTCCATTTTTTTCACAAAAATGTTGAAATGCTTTGGAGGTAAATTCGTCGTCGTTATCAAATCTCAAATATTTAATCTTTAAATCAGTTTCCTTTTCAACCATTTCCTTGTAGATCTTGAAACATTCAAATGCCTTAGACTTTTTCTTCAAGAAACTAGCAGTCACCATCCGGTTATAATCATCTATCATTAGCATAAAATATAATTCACCATTCAATCCTTCAGTCCTCATTGATCCACATAGATCAGTATGTATTAATTCCAATGGTTGTGATGTGAAGTGTTCTTTTGTCTTGAATTCAACTTTTGTATGTTTACCATGCCAATAGTGTTCACATACAGCGTTGGTTGTTTTGAAATCAATGGCATTTCTCTCACAACTTCCTTTTTTATAATTCTAACAAGGTTGTCAAAGTTTATATGTCCCATTCGTCTATGCCATATCCAACTCTCATCTTCTTTTGCCAAGAAACTTCTGTTAACGACCTCATCTAAGGTGTATATGTCATTTGGAGCTCTACTTGCAGTAGCCACAAGTTGACCAAATTTTTCTTTTCTTATTTCACATTTCCTTAAGTCAAATAACATTGTGTGTCCTTGATCACACATTTGACCCACACTTAGCAAACTGTGATTCATATTTTCAACAAGAAGCGCATCTTTTGCTATAGCATCCTTGCTTCCAAGCTTGATAGGACCTGTTCCTATGACATTTGAAGATCCATTATTTCCAAACAATATTGTTCCATCTTTTGCTTTCTTTAAATATATAAATTTATTCCTATCTCCATTCATATGTGTAGAACAACCATTATTGACATACCAAACATTCTTTTTACTTTGAGCCTTTAATGCAACGGAGCATCTTTCAATTTTCTTCTTCTAGACTTGTTCGTTCCAATTCTGTTGTGATTCCCTTAAGGGGAGCATAAACCTGCAATCCTTAGCAAAATTTCCAAAGTTGTTGCATTTATAGCATTCTACTTCATTTCTTAACTAGTCAAATCTGTTATAATTTTCCTAAAAAGTTTGCTTGCGGATTTTTGGAAGAGATATTCCTAAAAGATCTTCCAAAGTTGCTCTCATAAGTACGAAAATCTATAGCTTTATGCCCAAACTTACTACATGAATAACAAAAACCATAAAAGTTGGGTCAATACGTGTGAGGAAACCTTCTTCATGGAATCGTTTTCCAATAGCCTTCTTGTCTATCTTGAACCTTTGTTTTGGCTGGGAAACATCCTTGCTTAGTAGATCCTTCATCATTTGCATTTTCCCTTTCGGAGTTTGAACCCTTTTGAAGGATTTCTTTGTAGCCTAGACCAATCTTGTCATTATATGAACTTTGGTTGTTGATGAGCTCATCCAAAGTTTTAGAACTGTTACCAAAATTTTGCAAAGCATTTCCCTTTTTTACTTCCTTTTGAAGAAATACTATTTGGGCTTCTAGTTCTTCCCTTGCCTCGTTGCTTTCTTTTAACTCATCCCTGAATGATTCTTCAATTCTTTTGGCTTCTTCTAACTTTACTCTGAGGTTGATGATTTCTTCTTCATTCCTTTTGTTGAGATTCTTTACCTCCTCCAATTTGGTTTCCAGAGAATTAACATTTTTCCTTTCTACTTTGAGTTCTTTTATAATTCTGACAACTTTGTTTTGAAATTCAATTTCAGACATTTCTTCTTCTTCATGTTCTCTTTGTCAGATGCTTCCATCTTGTTATGCTTAGCCATAAATAATACTCTTTCTTTGTTTTATTTATCACTGCCAGTTTCTTCTTCAAATGAGGAACTATCTTCCTTGGAGAGGAAGCTTTTCTTAAACCCTTTCTTCTTACCTTGCTTGTTGAAATTTCTTTGACCTTTCTTTCCTTTTGTAAATGTTTTATTCTTATGAGGGAACTTAGCAGCAAAATGACCTATCTCACCACAGTCAAAGCATACTAATGGAAGTTTGCCTTTATACTTACATGTTCCTCTTTTCATCTTCCTTGTAATGTACGCAAATTCTTCATCTAAAAGTCCTACTTCTTCTTCTTCTTCCTCTTTGCAACAACTAGATCTAGGTTTGGATACATGTTTTCCCTTCCCAGTTTTCTTGGATGTTGTGAATGCAGTTTCTATATTAGATGAGCCATATTCTTCTTCAATCCTCATTTCATAAGTTGTAAGTATCCCATGTAGTTCGTCCATACTCAAGTTGCTTAAATCTTATCTATCTTCTAATATCGAAACCTTAGGATTAAATCTTGATGGAAGAGTTCTGAGGACTTTCCGAACAATGACCTTCTTATCAACTGGTTCTCCTAATCCTTCCAAGGCATTTGTTATTTCATCTACATGTTGAAAGTAAGTTGTGATGTTCTCATCTTCTTTCATCCTTAGTTGTTCAAATTGAGCTCTGTAAATTTGAAGTTTTGCTTCCTTGACCTTCGAGTCTCCTACATATATATTCTGAAGCTTGTCCCATACCTCCTTAGTTGTTTTACAACCCAATACCTTAACATAGACAAATTGAGTGAGTCCACTTATAATAAGATCCTTTGCTTTAGCATCATTTACGATATTTTTCTTACCTTGTTCATCTTTTGTTGTTTTGTAGCCCTGCTCGACAATTTCCCAAACTTCATATCCTTATGCAAGTAAATGTACTTGCATCCTTCCGCTCCAAAGTGCGTAGTTATCTCCATTAAATAGAGGAACTCTATTCTCAGTATACCCCATGATCTCCTTCCAATTGTTAAATTGCTACTGAAGGAACCAAGCTCTGATACCAATAGTTGGAAATACTGAGAGGAGGGGTGAATCAGTGTTTCTTATCAATTAGCACTTTATTAAACCTTTTTAGAGCATTAGTTAATATTCAGTTATTATTATTATTTTTCAGTAAGAGCAGTAAACAACAATGCAAAATAGAGACAGTAGGCACAATATTTTTAGGTGGAAAACCCCCTCTGAGTCAAAAACCATCGAACGCTTTTCTAATAAGTTCTTTAATCTTCAACTCCAACTGAAGAAGAAAAAAAAATACAACTTCCTAGAACTCTAGAAAAACATTACTTTCCAACTCCCACTGGAAGGATGCCCCAACCTTGTGGTTTAAAAAAAACTACAACTTCTTATAACTCTAGAAAAACATTATTTTCCAACTCCCACTGGAAGGATGCCCCAACACCCTAGTTTTATGAGCAGTAAACTAAATGGATGCCCCAACACCCTAGCGAGCCACAACTCGCCCTAGAACCACCCTACAACCCTGAAGTGTTTACAGGCCCCAACCTGTAGGTGACTTCATTCACCTGCCTAGCACCACCCTACCACCCTAAAGACAAAAAATTGAATACAAAAAGTGTGCATCTCGTACCAGGGACAATGATCCACATTACAATGATATTTAAATTATTTTCTTGACTGACCAATAACACTAGGACCTAAATCCTTGTCCTAACTTCAAACCAACGCCCTTTTTCCCAAGACAAATTTCCTTCTTCAACTCTAGGCAATGACACAAACTTTTTACAATGTTTGACTTCAATTTAGAAAAGGACTATAGGACAAATTTTTACAATGCTTACAAGACTTGACAACTATTGTACAAATTATCCTTGATGTTGATGATGAAGCTTGCAGTAGAAGGTGGTCAAGAATGATGGACTGTTATGCTTATTAGTTGTTGATGTTGCTACAAGTGATATTGGACCTTATGGCTCTACTTCTCTCCTGCCATTTCTTGTGATAAATGGCTTTGGCTTCTGCTCTTTGATGTTTAGACCTTGTCTAACTATTAATTAAACGGTGTAGGATTCATTTCTTGGAGAGACTTCAATTCTAAGTTATGAGATGTAAATATCTTGTACAAGACAACGGGTTACTGTCATTGATGTTCCACTGTTGTAATGCTTTTGCTTAGCCTTCACTTCTTTTTCCTTCACTACTTCATTTGATGCCACTGGTTGACCTTAAGTTCATGCCACTGATCCACTGCTCAAGGTTGTTGTACTGCTTGAATTCTATTTGAACCTGAAATATAAAAGTAGGCCCAAGCAAAACACAAATTTCCAAACACACAAAAAATAACCCTGAACCCAAATATGAATCTTAAATGACAAATTAAGTGTATGAAGAGGTTGTTTGAATGATCAATTATCAAAACAAAATCTATGTACTTGATGTGTGCTCACTTTTACATGCAATAAGAACATATGCTAGATTTGAAGCAAACAAAATAAAAACTAATGCAATACTTACCTGAATAGATGAATGTAACAGGTCCAAGTTTGACAGACTGAATAAAGCCTTTACCTTCTACGGCTGACCTAACCTTTAGCCCCTTTTAACATTTATATAAAATAGGACCTAAAGATACCTACTATGAACCCTTAATTTACCTAAAAACTAACCCTAGCACGCTCTAATAATACACCCATATACAAACATAAATTCTTGGGACATACAAATTCAAACTTAAGACAAAAATGTTATAAACAATCTTAAGTAATCAAAATTGATTTGAGACATTAAACATATGAGTCTTTGACAATTTTAGGCGTATTGGTTCTGAAAACAAATAATCAAGTTTTGAAGATAATGCGTTGAATTTGCTAAAGTTCAATCCTTAAAGGACTTAATTAACAAGTCTGAAATTGTTGACATATTACCTTGAAAAGGGATCTAGGAAGGACTTAATTAACAAGTCTCAAATTGTTGATAAATTACCTTGAAAAGAGACCTACGAAGCACAGTTATGAACTTATCCTTATTTGAAAATACACACAGATTTAAATCCAAAAGGTAATTTGAAATGTTTCGCTTCCTTCTGCAATGCTCAATGTAATCAACAGGTCCAAAGACCTAGATCATGTACCATACAATCTTAAACAAAGGCCTAGATTATGCAAGTATAAACTCGCTCTTCCTTGGAGATTATCTGTAGTATAACTACACCCAAACTTTTAAAAAGACCGAACCCCAATCACCTTAGATTCTTGCATTAATAATTCTTGAGAGTGGTTGAAGATTACAGGAATAACTTGTTATTTTCTGTTTTTACCATATCTATACTTTGGTGAGGAATTAGTCTTCCTTTTATTATAGGTTAGGGAGGGCTTTATGGTGTAACTGTTAGATAGGAATTAAGGATTTATAACATTAGAAAATTTAATTTATTTGTTGCAATTATGCTAAGGGAGGACGTGAGCTAGATAGGGAGAGATATTGGTCTTCAAGATAGGAGGGATACTTCTTACTTAATATGTTTCCTAAAATGATGCTTCTTTATTTAATATTTGTGTTAAGGATTTTGCCTAGAAATATTTTTAATTTCACTAGAATTTGAAGTCAATGATTAGATTAGTTCATATGGTCCAACCCGAGTGTGAAGTCAATGATTGGTTTACCATCTTTGGATTTTCAAGTTATTCAGCTCATACGTGGTGAGATTACGGTGAGAATCCCTGTCATATATTGACAATTGTTGGTGAATAAGGTGTCATGTCTCTACCCCTGGGCTTTTAGCCCACAAAACTGGGTCTTCAACTTCAATCTCAATTTTCTCTCAAACCAGGAGGAACCACGAGGCATACCATATATCAAAGGAAACATCTTGTCGAGGAGAATCTATCTAGAAGGATCTTAACACAAGATTCCATGAATTTCCATGTCAAATTTTGCATGGAAGATCGGGTAGCTCTTGGTGTTGCTTGGGTTGAAATCAATGACAACCACCTATCAACAGTCAGTGGGCTACTACCTGGTACGTCGGTCAACGGGCTACTACCCGATACATCGGTCAACGAGCTACTACCCGGTACGTCGGTCAGCAGGCTACTACTCGGAATATCGGCCGCTACTACCTGAAATATATGTCATCTAGGTACTACCTAAAATATCTATCTTTGTATTATCATTGGAGAGCATATCATCAGGGAGCACATCTCAACCTGGAACCACATCGGGGAGCTACTGCTCAACCTAGAATCTCATGGGGGAGCTACTACTACGAGCTACTACTCATCCCATCATATCGCTCACTGATCTTCCCAGCAATGACCCTCAATAGTCATGTGCTAGAACACCTGCATCATAATCCTAGCTTGGGCGAGATCCCTGACTTACCAAAGGTAAGGATCTCACGCCCCCAAACCTCCTGACCTATTGGCCAGGCGGAGAGGGATAATCCCAACATGCCCAGCTTGTGGGTATGATGCCAACTGGGGTATATTCTGCAAAGACCAAGATAGGGTACGCTACTACTCCAACCCTATGGGTAATAGATAGGGGTGACACCCTATTGTCTAGAGTTCCCTCAACACCAGGAGCCCTCTATCTCAATTCCACGCCCTAGGAGCTCAGACAGGGGAGGAAGAGTATGGCTCTATGTCCTCAATCAGTGCTGCTCTCATCATACTCATATCATAGAACGTCTATGAGGTAATCATCATGTACCAATAGTAGTTGTCTCCTGTTCATATAGGGCATCAAATCAATTATCATGTTAAAACATAAATAATCATATAAATCACAAAAGGGTACCATAATCATACTCTCTCTCAAGGAGGTGCCAATCACAACCCTAAATTTGTCTCAAATAGCTACATTAGTTCACTGAAAGCATCTCAACTATATATATGGGATTCTCTGCCAATCAGATCCCATTCTTTATCATCGCAATGTATCCAAAAAATTTCTCAAACATCTCTTCAAACACTTCTTCATTTTGCCTCATAGCTAGTCATGATAGCAACATCATTCTCAACCTCAGTCGTGCTACAAACCTCTCATATCATGGCAGATATCATACTAAAGTAGCACTCATATGTGCTCATCTCATCAACACATCCATACAATTAATATCATATGAAGAATATCTCAGACCAAAAAATAGAGCACCCCATGCAAGTATCTCGAAGGGTGCTCGGTGGCAACTCTATGTGAATGAATTGACTCAGTTTCTATGCACATCATGTATGTATATGGACGAATGTTCAAAAACAAAACATCTATGCTTCAATCAATTGTTGGTTTCCAAGTCAAGTTCAACAATATCTCTTCAATCAGAGTGTCCAAGGATGTGCATTTCCTCTTTTCAATACTTCTTCAATAGCTTCACAATATAGATTATATTTTCCCATTTTTTCAGAAATTCATTCATCATCTTGAACTTCAAAAGTCATCTCCCTCTTAGTTAGATCATCGGAAGCTCATTACTTGTCAGGAATAGACCATCAGTGTATAAAAACCAAAACCAAAACCAAAGTCATACCTTGGAATACATCATCCTGACTTCACCAAATAACAGTCAATGCGGACATATATGGATCGGGAAGCTTGCTTCATGCAATGCTCTTTGCAAACATAACACTTTACCAAACCAAATTGCTTAGCTTTTCATAAATCAATATTGCACCATCAACTAAGTCAGCTCATCAAAGTCATCAATATCACAGTATCAATTCTCATGCCAACAAGTTGTCATCTATCATGGAATATCAACTAGCAATTGCCCCAAAAGGTGCAAAGAGAGGCTGATAGGATAGTCAAATTGGAATTATTGAATTGGAAAAGTTGTACTTTGATTTGAAATAATAATTATTGCATTAGATTTAGGTTGTTTAGTATATTTTTGTTAAGTTGGTAATACACAATTAAAATAATAATTGAAATATTGAGATAATGAAATTTGACCTATAATATACCACTTATTTTACCAATTAAATATTTAGAACTATTGTGAACAAATATTGATTTTCTAGAATGGGCAATTTATACTAAGAGGAAACCCCGTGTATAGATTACTTTTGCCTCATTTTAGACATGTTATGACGTTTGATGAAGGGCATTCAATATTTGTTTTTTCCAATCGTTGATATGGTGGCATTCAAAATATAATTTTTATTCTTATTTCCATTTGTATTCCCTATTTTTAGTGATTATCTTATTTATGAAATTATATATATTTGTTATAAAGCAAAACAATGATTTTTTTTAAATACTAGTAAAGATTTATATGATAATTATATATTTGATTTATTTCAACCATATTAATAATTTTTTTTCCAAAAATATAAACAATGATTACACATCAAAATAAATAACATATAATTTAAAACAATATTTTATAGTATTTCTTAAATTCTCAAATGCATATGTGATATATTTTATTTAAAGCTATGATAATCCATTCATGAGGGAAAAAGACAACATATGCATATGAAATTTTAAGATTAAAAACTCTAGGAAAATGTTAAGATTCCATCCATTACATGAGATCATAAGGATTTGTATTTTTATTAGTAAAAATAGATAATATACACTTTCATTTAGCTATTTTTATTTCAAACTTTTATTGTGATTTTTTTTTTCAAATTCTCTTATAGTTGTGCTTTATTTCATGTGATATGTTAACAACCACTTCATGAAAACAAAGATACAACATAGATGAATTTTGAACATTAAAAAACCATGAGGAACTATATGGGTCAGAGAAAATAATCATCAAAGGGAAAACCAAATAAATTGCATTGGGTTCAGAAGTAAACAATACACTTTAAATTAAGGCATCCAATACGATAAAAATGAGGCTCCCATTACAAATATATTGATGATGTATTATAAATTTTATCAATATCATGGTCTCACTCTCATAATTAAGAATAATTATGCCTATGTTGATTATCTTTACTTCCATTTTTTTAATATTGATAAGAAGAGGTTTTATAACCAATGTCCAAATTCACATAATAAATTGGCAAGATGGATTTACACTCATCCTGATCATTAAAGATAATTTTGTTGAATTGATATGCATTCTATTCATTATCTTTGACTTCAAATAATCTAATATTGATAGAAAAAGGTTTAGTAACCAATATCCATCTTTATCATTTTAAATATTATCAATATCATGGCTTTGTATTTATTATTAAGACTTTTCTGTAAAATTGAAATGCACTATTTTGATTATCAATTATTTTTATTTTTTGAAATTAATAAAAAATTGTGTTATAACCAACTTCTAAGTTTACATGATAGACTAAAGGTATTGTAAAACTATAAGAATATTTTGACAAAATTGACATATATTATGTTCATTATCTTTTATTTACAATTTTCTAGTTACGATTATAGGTGATTATATTTTGGAATTAGATGGAAGGTTCCAAATTGAATGATGGAGATATGGTAGTCCTCTTTCTTAATATTCATCATTTAAAGCTAGATTTATCTAATTGTTAATTATGGTTCTTGGCCCTGAGGCATACTGTTGGATGTGTATTCAAGAACTACATCATCGATGGTACGAGGAATGTATGGAAAATTTATATGGTGATTTGAAAATGCACAGAGCCTAGATGTATCGGTCATGGAAAATGTATTCACAAGCCATTTTCTTATGGTCTTACATGGAGCCAATTATTTAGCTAGAGGGGTGGCTGCCTTGGGATGGAACCTTTGCTCTGGAAACATTGTACTATGAAGAATTTAAAAATTAAGAGGTGGCAATGTCTCTATCAGAGTGCGATGGTTTAATGAGGTTCCTCCAATTGAAGTGGGTGTGTATTTCATCCATAACTTCATCTAGGAAAACTTATGGCTATCTATGATTAATGTTTATTGGTGTTTTTGATCCACTATTGACACAAATGTGTTGATATTAATAGGAAGATATTTTGTAAATATGGTCCAAATTTACATGATAAATTACCATATTTCTATTTTGGAAACTACATAAACAGGTTATTGCAACTAAATGTACTAAATTTGTTATAATCTCACCTCTATCTTTGAGCAGGCTCATTTTTTTAATTGCATTTTTGTCACAAGGGTGAACATCAAGACTGGAGAGCACAACCAATTTATCTCTAATACTAACTACGGAAATGAAGTATTTTGTACATTATTGAATCTTTTTTTAATTGCATTTTTGTCACGAGGGTGAACATCAAGACTGAAGAGCACAACCAATTTATCTCTAGTACTAACTATGGAGATGAAGTATTTTGTACGTTATTGAATCTTGCATGGTTAGATGTTTGGGCTCTTCCAGATTGGTATGATTCCCTATACATATTCATTTATATAAAATTTAGAAAAAAAAAAAATGTAGCAAAACAGAGTGAATATATTAATAGTATGGATGAGACATCTAATTCTTTTTCGAGCTACATTAGTTAATATAAAAAAAATTTCCTCCTTTTTTTATTATCAAAGATAGCATATTACTTTATACATATACATTTACAAATAAACAAACAAACAAACAAACAAAAAATCTTTTTTTGAAAACTGAGTGAATATATTAATAATATTGATGAGATATCTAATAACAAGATTTATAAATAATATATAAAAATAGATATTTATTAAAAACAAAATATTTATTAAAAATATAAAGTATTCCATTTAAAAAATTAATTTATTTTTTTAATCCATATTATTTAATATAACACAAATTGGCTAAATAAAGACCTAATGACTAATCAACAATTTTTTGAGAAAAATTGTGATTAAATTCAAACAAAATCTCCTTGAATTGATTACACATTTGCGAGAATTCACAAGTAAGCTTCACCTTTCCACATGAATATTCATCAATATAGTTGGCTGCTCGATTGTTTGGTGGTAAGAAATAGTAGTTTAATTTTCCGAATCTCAATGCCTAAGAAAGCAACACCTTGATAGGGAATTGTCTGGTCAAATTCGACACAAATTGCACACCAAGGCCTGTCCCATTGAGACGAACAAATAAATATTTGTTGGTCTTGTTTTAGCAGCCCTGAATCAAACTTTCCATTTGCGAGTGAACATGTCAAAGTAACTTTCCAATTGCCAATGAACACGTTAAAGTATGTATTCAGAATTCAAGAGACACACTTTATTTTATTTCTTGGTTTTATATACTCTCATTTGCACAGTGATAATAAAATCTAATTATAGCTTTAGCCTTAAGTTTCCACATCATAAAATTCAGTTATTCCTTTATCTCTAAGTTAAGTTACTCCCAACTAGAAAAAAGGTTATATCATAAATTGATACTATGTATCTCGACTAATTAAAGAATTTTTTATCTCACCCCTTTTATTAACACTAATTAGTCCCATTTTTTATTAAAATTAAAATATCCATACAAAATACAACCACCCATCAAAGCATACAACGAGTAACCTTTTTCTCAACTTCAATTCTATTATTTTACAAACTTTACGACTATTTTTCTCCTTAAAAAAACAACCCTCCAATATTATTCATGTCTATCCTTCTCCACTTCCTTAGACATTACAAATGAACACAAGCCTTTATAACGTAGTATGTACCAAAAAGTCTAAGTCAAAGTCCAAGGTCTGTAGGTTTTTCAGAATTTCATTAGGCATGATCTACAGTCTAAGTGTGTATCGGAGAACAACTTGTGATATGTTCATCCTTCTGGGAACACACACTACAACCGACACATTCTTAACCGCTCCTGAATCAATCGTTGTTCATTCAAAAAATCTCTACATATCTTGGTATCCTCTCTGTGGTTGTTTAGTATATTATGCATTCGTTCTAAATTTGATTCAAAGGTTTCAGTAGTGGCTAGATGAAGAATTTGGTCGACAATTTACCAAAATTGTGAATACATTTTTCTACCTGCCTGTATCTTCTCGTTGTTCCAAATTCGAATTGTTAGTTTCGCATTTCAGTTTATTTCAGGTACTATTGGCAGAGATCACCTGATATCAATTTGGATGGCTAATAGGATGAGTATGAGAATTGAAGAAGGATATGAATGTAAAGGCGAGTTTTCATCCAAAATGGTTGATTGTCAGAACGCTGAAAAAATGTTGGAGAGTTTTCTACAATCGGATCCCAGCCTGTCTTCCACCAGTAGCCGTATTTCATACGAATGTTTTTCCATTAACAACGAGAAAATATCATGTATGAAGTCGGCCTACAGTTTTCTGTCAGAAGCCACCCTTTTCCCAGCTACATTCGGCCCCGATTCTTCATACACCAATTTGTCTTTGAGAAACCCCTCTGCGTGTCCTTCCCCATGGAAATCGTTCTCTCTTTTGCACTACCCAGTCGCGACGCCTTTGCTGGACAAAAAATCTTACGGATGCATCAGTGCAATCTTGACAAGAGGGCCATGTATAGACAGTCACCGTGTCTGGCTATGGCTTGCTTTACACCAGCGCGCAGAGCGAAAACGTTCGTACATGGAAACGACCCAGTTTTGGTGAAACGACTGCATCAAATCTGGGACCCAACTAATTCGCTAGGAAACATTCGTAAGAAAATTCGCTAGAATAATTAGGAACGGGAGATAGCATAATTTTGCAACATAAATACGGTAGCCAGATGTTAAACAGCAGAAGATATGTAGCCAGATGTCAAAGAGAAAATCATATGCCAAATGTCAATCAGAAAATGAAAGTGTAGACTACTAAACTGATTCAATAGAAGGCCTATGGGCTTAATCAAGTCATTTTCATAATCATAATACAAGTGATTTTTGTCACAATATAAGTCATCGGAAGTGACTATGCTCATATATCATTCTCATCAAGGCAAATCATCAGTCGTCAGATCAAATCATTAGACATTAGGTCAAATCCAAATTTGCTATCATAGAGAGACCTATAGTCCAAAAACATATCTCAACATCAAGTCAAAGTTCTAAATCATTGTCAAGCATCATGTCAAACTTTAAACATTGCTTATCTATATTAGTCAACCAAATCTCTTGTATCACAAATTTCAATGGTTAAATCATAATGGCATATCTATATGCTTATCTCAGTCCCCTGTACACACAAGTTCATATTATAGCAAATATCTAAACTTTTCTTGCTCACAGATCTTTCTATCTTCGTATCTATAGCACTGACATGCTTCAGGTGGACATCTGACTTCATGCACAATACTTCACTTTTCTGTGATCAACAATTCAACCCAACAACTTCATAAATCAGTTTACAGTGGCAGAATATGTCAGAGACACCTTGATTCAGACTTCAAACAACTTCAGAAAACTTCGAATGATGGTCAACTGTAGTCAAACCCCTGGACACTCCCTTCAGGTTATCATGCGAGTGTCTTTAGCTTCCTAGACGATACCTTAGCCTTAACATGTGTGAATCGAGGAATGAAATCTCTCAGTTCTGTGCCAGTTTCTGGAACAGAAACCCTAATTTTGTGTGAGCTTCAAATCTGTGACTTAACTGCAGTTCAGTGATGTCATATGCACATATATCATACTTCAACAATAAAATGCAAATAGTAATATTGAGTAAGAATCTTGAGAAGAGATTCTCCAAAGCACCGGGAATCTACTTCATTCATCTTCATTCATGTCATCAACCTATCTTTGCTAGTGCCATGCAACAGCAAATCTATTATATCATAAACATATATCTATCATGGTCATCAACATCATGTCATCAAAGGTTAGATTTAAGTGATTAGGGCAACAGACAGATGTGACATTATATCTCAAGGATCATGAACAATAACACTTTCTATCATCGCATTTTACCATATGCTATAGTTACTCATCACATCAAGACATGACCACGGTTACCATGCTTATCATTATCAACAAGATCAAGTTAGGTCATTCAATAAAACTTTATCAAAACAACGAGAGAGTCAACCCTTCCATGAGAATAATAGTCTCATGTATAAGAATCAAAGGGCTAACCTTCTATGTGAAATCCATCATTTCTTATGTGTGTCAAGTATCAAGAGTATCTAGAGTCAAGGTGCTACCTTTCTTTATGGGATCAAAATATCTGACATCAAGTATATCAAAGATCAATATAGAATTCAAGAAGATCAAAAAATGTTCAATACCAGGTGCACCATTTCATCATAACTCAAATCACCTTCATATGCATGTATGGACCATTTGAGAAGGAGATATTCTCGATAGGCTTAACAGCGTAAACATAATAGTGAAACAATATATCATGCATACCTTGAAATATTCAAGTACCTATGCGCCTTCATTAGACATAGGCAACTTGGAGCACTTTGTTATCTTTTCATGTAGTGCCTCTACCTTTTCTAGCTCTAGCCACATTTCTTGCATTTCAAATGATCCTCAAGAAGGATCCACTTATCACAACTCATCAAGGAGGTTAGAAACATCCATATACTCAAATACACATGCAGGAAGTATGAACAAAAATCATAATAATTAGATCCATAAGTCTAAACAAAATTAAGGGCATAAAGAAGCATCATAAGTCAAGGAATACTTATCTTCAATAGGAGGTGATCCTCTTCCTCTTGAACCAACCTTCAAGAGCCATCAATGTCCATTGTCCACACACCAATGTTGCCCTCAATTATCCAACCGGGCCTACTAGGGATTATCCCATTTAGGGCTTCATCAAATATTTCACAGGTGCTTGAGCCTCTTTACATTGATCATACTATGTTTCATGTCTTTTCCATAAACCAATGGTTTTCTCTCCAACCCTAACCTCATATAATCCATCAAACCCTAATAATCAAGTTGCCTAGGCTTTTCTTCAAACCCTAGAATTCTTTTAGGTCTCCACCATCCTCTTCTTGCTTCCATCACCGGTGTCATTATTAGGGTGATCTGCATGGATTTTCTTCAACCCAGCTCTAATACCATGTTAATTTTTCATAGAGCTACATTGTTCTTTGCTTTGATAATTGCATTCCTTCATTAACACATTAAGTTCACCCCATAACATTATAACATTATTCAAATTTACATTATTATTCATCAACATATGCAACTATGTAGAGAGAACAATATCATCATCATCAATGCAGCGGAACATAAATGAACAATAGAAGAAAAGCATGCACACATAGAGACACCAGGATTGGTTTGAGACTAGGGCAAAATCCACTACAGGGAAAACTCTTGCAAATTCTTCTTCTTCTTAGATCGTTATCAAATGATTCATCAAAAGAGAGTACAATGATCCATATCTTCATCAAAGCAACAAAACAACTAGAACATCTATGACATGACCCTAAACATGCTTGTACTCAAAACCCTGATTCTGAGGACTATAATGCATTGTCACTGACTTTAGTCAACTGTTGAACACAGTTATCTCTGAGCGAAATCTTTGGAATATTGATACTTCATCTTTTGGTCCCGGACGCAGGCTGAGACATTGTGTGCATGCATCTGAGACTGATATGGATGCTCCATGGAGAAATACATGTGTGCGTCTGGGGACCAAACTGGATTGCAAAAACCCTAGCCTCTCGGACTCACCCCAAGACACTGTGTGCGTGCGTCTGAGACTTCCCAAATGCATCCTTGACCACTTTGTGCGTGCGTCTTGGGCCGAGAACACTTAGTTACAAGCATGCGTCCAAGAAACAGAAACCCTAGACACATGTAGGCTTCGACCTTGTAGTTTTGGACCCTTTACACGAGCTTTTCTCTGTCAGTGTCAAACCTGTGTGAACCAAACAATATAAGAGAGAAGAGAATGCTTGATGATTGTGTCCAAAATCAGCGTGAGGTCCCTTCTATTTATAGACTTTGATGAGGTTCCATTTGATGTTGAGGTTGGCCTGTCCAATTGTCTACGTGCATAGAGCCAACCTAATCCAATATACATGAGTAAATAAATAAATTCAAAAACCAATTTTTGCTTTGTCCAAATAAAGTGATCTTTAGGTCGATTTTGGTCCTCTCGAAAAGAGGAATCTATTTCAATTATTATCTTCGTCATATGCACTATCCAAATTGGAATTTGACCGTAGTTGCATAGTTTTAACACTCCCTCTCAACTAGGAAGAATTCCACTTGCCACTTACTCACTCGATATCCTCTTATAATTTCGACCTCAACCCTAAAATCACTCTCAACAACTAAGATTAAATCATGATGAAGTGTTAAGATTAAATCATAAGTTAACTTACTAATCTACCCTAGCAAGCAGAACCCTTAGCACTACTCCAATCAACACTCCCTCTTAGAGAGGAAGGTGTTCTGCACTACACCCAACTTCTCTCTGAGGTAAATGAATCTAGTCTTTGGCAAAGCTTTGGTCATAATGTTTGTTATCTCTTTCTCTATTGGTACGTACTGGAGTGTAACTATATCTCTCTAGACAATATCCCTGATGTGATGATAATGTATGTTGATTTTCTTTGAGCGATCGTGAAACACTAGATTCTTAGAGAGTTTGATGCACCTCTGATTGTCACAGAGGATCACGGTGGGCTTAAACTCTATCCCAAACAAGCCCACAAGAAGCTTCCTCAACCAAACAGCTTTGCACTTTGCCAAACTGGCAGACATATACTTGGCCTCAGCTGAGCTCAATATAATTGATCTCTACTTCCAGCTGAACTAAGAAATAGTTGTTGATCCAACATTGAGTGTGCATCTGCATGTGTTCTACCTGTCTGTGGAGCTCCATGCCCAATCTGCATCAATGAATCCCTTAAGCCTCATCTCATCAAGTTGTCTATGCCACAATCCAAACTCTATTGTTCCCATGACATATCTCAATACATGCTTGGCAGTAGCCCAATGTGCTCTAGTAGGCTCGACCATAAACAAGCTCCAGGATTTAACTGCAAAACATATGCCTAGCCATGTGTTTACCAAATACATCCATTACCCAATCAACCGCCAGTAAAATGAGGGATCCACTCGCTTCGATCTAGAATTATCTATTGATTTGGGATAGCATCGAATGTGCTCTAAGCCTCAAATTTTGCAGAGAGTCTTGGGCACATGTATTCCAAAGAACCCAGAAGGCGTTTTGGGAAATTCCACCGAAAAGTAATTTTATTAAAATAATTACTATCAGAGGAGGCAGAGCTTGTTAAGCAAGCGACTTCTTCTTCTAGTCTGGAAGCTAACATAGAATAATCGTGATCCATGTCCCTCATGCTTTCTTCTGGAAATCTGCATGAGTCCCTTTGAGTTAAAGCCTCTGCATCATGCTCCTGACCCATAGTTGATTCTTCTCTCCTATTTCCAGATCTTTGCTCTGATACCATGTGAAAATTTCTAACTTGGAATTCTACTGCAGCAACTGATTTATTTCACCTACTTATTCTTCACAATAAGTTATTTACGAAATCCCTTCAGCAAACATTGAAATAAATTCTACTGCAATTATCATATAATTACACAGAGAAAATAACATCGATATACATGCACAAGAACCAATCACATCAACACAGTTGTTTTTGGACAATTGTCCCCGAGAAAAACCAATGTGGAAAACTGGTGCAGCAGACGAGGGTTTTATTAATCTTCAGCAACAATCATTTTACAAGGAATGATTTTACAGAGAAACTAAGAGAAAACACCTGAGACTTTCCGCTGGAAACTTTCTGACACCCTGAAGACCCTTCTCCCACTTCTACATCACTTCTGCATCACTCTGTGTGGTTCTGCGTCCCTTTGTGTCAGCGTACGTGAGGGTTGCGTCTCCCTTGGACTGTGTCACCCTCTGTGTTGTCTCTCAATGCCCCTGCATCACCTCCTCCTCATTCATTGACTGTTGTTGATGCCCCCTCTTCCTCCACCCTGCAACTCTCCCTCTGAAATCGATCTCCTCTTTGAGAATCGATTTTCCTTGGGATAATGAGTATCTGTCAGTGTGTCTCCAAATGATCCTCAATTCTTCTCTTATAATTTTCATGTTGATGAATCAACGGTCGAGAATAAGTCTCTAATCAACGGCTAGGATTAAAACAGACTTGATCCTCGTCTCTTAGAAGCTTCTCACCTTTATCCTTATTAATACCCATTAATATTTTTATTTTCCTAAGTTTAGACTTAGGAACCCATTAAAAACATTAATTATTTTAATAACTCCTCATCCGGGTGGAATTTCTCCAAACGATTTATGGGTCTTGGAGATCTCATGTGCCTTAGCCTCTCCACCAAATTTCAAGGCTAGAGCACAGCCGATGCTACCCAAAATCAACACTCTCCAACAATCATCAAACGCTTCATCATCCATCACTGAAGCATAACCTACAGTATGAACAACACTCTCCTTGAAAGTGTCCTTATCACTAGAATCCTCTTGCTTCTTCTTCTCTTGATGGACCTTTATGTCATTCCATGGTTCCTCCTTGTCAAGTGTGGAAGTCTCCTTTCTTCCCTCTGACGACGTGCTCTTCTTGGGTTGCGGATTCTCCCTTTGAATTTGCAAACTCCCTCTCAAACTCGACTCCCCCTGAGTCTCAAGAACCTTCTTCTTTCCTTGGTTAATAGGCTTGCCCTTCATCCTGTACAAACCATTCTCCCTAACTCCAAGAACATCTATTATACTAGAGCTAGAGCCAATTGGGTTTTAAAATCACCTTTCCATCCCAGAACACCACTTCAAACCCCATAGCCTCAATAGCTGAGAAAGACAACATGTTGCACTTGAGTTCTAGTACCCAAAGTACATCTTGGACTCACAGCATCCCTCATGACTCCATCTTGAATGGCACAGTCCTTGCTCCTTTGATTGTCTTCTTACTCTTATCACTAATCTTCATGTGTGGATTAGACTCGTATTCGGTCAAGCTCTCAAATACTTCTCATGATCCTATCATATGCTTCAATGCTCCACTATCTATGAACAATGCATACTCACGAATGGTGTTGTCTGAGAAATGAGAGATCAAAGAAAACTCCTCATCAAACTTCCTCAAGAAATCATCCTATTTTGTAGTTGAAGCGGTCATTGTCGCCTCTTACTTCTTTTCATTCCCTCCTTTCTTCCTTTGTAGACGCTACTCGCATAATGACCAAACTCGCCACATGTAAAGCATTTCACTTTACTCAAATCCGTCTTCTTCTTGCCATTGTTGAACTTCCCTTTTCCCTTCATCTTACTAGCGAGAGCCATACTCCCTTTCATCAGAATTCTTCTTCTAAAAATCCTCATCCCAGAGTTCCTCCTAGATAAAATCATTCCATAACTTGTTCCAATCTAGTAACTTCTCTCGTGAGACTATGCCTTTGATAGATGGCTTCCATTGCTTGAAGAAGCCCTTCAAGGCAGTCCTCACCAACACAGGTTCTGGAACATTATCACCAATGGCACTAAGCTTGTCACAAACTTATTGAACCCTTACAAGATACAAAGTTACGTTAACTCCATCTGTCATCTTGATTTCCTTGAGCTTCTCTCTCAACACCACCTTTTGGTTCTTCTTGTTGTTATGAAACAAGTCTTGCAGAGCCTTCCACGTATCCCATGCGTTATTCTACCCAATGAGACGAGGTATCAAGTGATCCTTGACTCCATCAAGAATTATCAACTTGGCCTTCGTATCCAACTTCTCATGCCTTGCCAACTCAGCTGCATATGTTGGTTTGTTAGCAAATTCCCATAAATCATTAACCAACAACACTAGCATGATTCTTTCTTTCCATGGACAATAGTTGGATAGCCCATCCAATTGGTCCTCATACCTCAAGCCAATCACCATCTTTGACAAGTTGCTTGTCCTTCAACAACAATTCAACTCAGCTCCCTCTTAAGTTGATCCTTGTGCACACTTTGATCTAGTTGCCCTTCAAAGTAGCTCTACTACCATGTTGAAATTCCCCTTCCACCCTAGGTCTGGTCTATGACTAGACTAGCACATAAACACATTAGTAGTGCTCAACAATGAACAATTTTGCAAGACGAAATATACAACAACGAAATCAATCAATAGTACAGAACATATATGGCCCAAAATATTCCTTAGCAGTTCATCAATAAGAAATACATAGGGCTTTTGTACCAAAGATCATGGCCCTATAGAAACCCTGATACAAATGCTATAATACAACAAAATACAATATGTCCTTTGACTATTACAACTAGGGTTGAGGTGTTATCTTTTAGATCCTCATCTGCCCATGAAAAACGACAAAATACTCAACTTACTTGATGTTTGTGGTCCTTGACAAGCAACCCTTTCAGTTCTCTTTGTCCATTGTTCCTGGTTGTCCTTTGCCTCCAAATGTTCACATAGAAATCAACTCCTTTTAACCTTTGTCAAACTGCTTGTTGTAGTTATCTTTCCTTTGATGCTATAGGCTCCTTTGCACCTTATTGTAAACTCCTTGCTTCCTAACAGACTTCCCTCCTCTAGCTCTTGATCAACCCTCGATCAGCCCTCTCTTACTGTCTGCACAACTTCGGCCTGTTGTAGTTGCCTGCAACCTCCTTCTTGAGACCCTACAGCCTAATTTCCTGCGACCTCAGACCTTTAGCCTAAGGCCCTAAATGCGACCTACCCTTAGCCCTTTCCTGGCAGCCTCGGCCTACCACAACTGACTTTGGCCTACTCTAAAATGACCTTGAATATATTTGTTTAGCCTTTGTGGGCCCTCAGCCTTATCTGAGATGCTTCTCGGCTTGTCTAGGCACACCTCCTGAGGCCTGAGGCCCTCTTCTAGGGTTATGGCCCTTCCTTCTGCACAGAACAAACCCTACTTCAAATCCCTCGCCCTCTCTAGTACATATTTATTCAACAAATCCAAACTTGGACTCCTATAGAATTCATCCTTCTCTACTAGGTTGCGGCTCTCTAGGGCTTCTTGTTCTCCACAAGATGTAGTCCTTCACACTTGTGACTAGCCTTTCCATTGGCCTCCAATATATAGCTCTCTAAAAGGTGCCTTAAGAGCCCTCTTACTCCATTAAGAGTCTCCTCAACATCTAATTAGAATATGATATTACCTCTTTTGGGTTCCAAGCCCACATCTCTGAGTCCAAAACCCCAAACTTGGGTATTTTGCCCACAACATTCCATTTTGTGGGTTTTCTCCTCCCAAACCCTAGCACCCAAGGCTTGTGGGAGTACCTCCCAAGCTACCCAATTTTCAACATGAACCATGTAAGATCCTCTAGAAAACATAATAATTTTAGATGACTAGTTCAGTTCCTTTTTTTTCCTTAAAATTTGTAAACGCTAGCCAAGCGTTATGAGGTTTCAGGCATCTCCTTTAGACTCTATACTTTTCAGTTTTTATGGATGTATGCAACTGACCTTGAACACAGAAGATCAATAATCTTTAGATACGCTTTAGAAAATGTTGATACAATCTGGTACTTAGGCAAGAGATGTAATTTTGTTGTGCATTTGCATAGAATTTGCAAATATAAATTTCATGGTTGCTGTTTATTAAAAAAAACAGTTCCAAATACTTCACTCTCGACATAGGCATGGTAGCATGAAACTGCTTTTCCCACTCTTGAAGAATGAGAATATGATAATATATAAAGTGTAAAGTGTCAAAATATAAATATAATACACAAGTCCTAAAAAAATGTCAAAATATAAATATAATACACAAGTCCTAAAAAAATGGAGTGCTTGAACTAGCAACAGAGCACTTTGCCAAAGGAGCAAGGTGCATGGAAGAAAATCATTGGATGTCCTCCCTATTTAAGAACAAAACAAATATATATATATATATATATATATATATATATATGTTGAGAGCCAAAAAAAGAGAATCACTGATGTAAATGATATTGTGATTAGCGTAGAAGGAACATGAAAATGAAGAATTATACAAATTGTGTTAAACATTGAAGTGTGTAGGTCAACCTATTTCATGGCTGAGTTGTGTGAATAGAAGGAGTTGGGTGAATCCTTGCCCTAAGCAAAATAAAGATTTCAAAGATCAATTGGTATAGGGATTGTTATCCCCAGATTGGTAAATTCAAAGCTATAACCTGACCTTATATAGAGTAGCTGGTAATTTATAATTGATGAACTTAGAAAGTGTGCAGATTACTTGTGAGAAGTTCTCAATAGTTGATTGGATGTTTATGAAGTGAATAGCAAACTGTGAAAGCACCCTTGAATGGATGAAAGGAGAGCGATCCATTAAAGGAAAAATTACTTGATAGGGAGATGATTGTTGCATAAGTCTCCAATACCACGAGGTTGCTGTGCAGTGTAGTAAAAGTTTGGTGTGTCTCGACTCTCCACTATTTGGGCAACTAAAAAAACTGACAATAATGCATGTTCTTGGAAAATAGTGGACATAGTAATGAATTACAGTTGAGATTTCCTTGGTTCAGAAAATTATTTATGCATACTTGTGTTTTCAAGAGGAATGCTAGTAGGGGTAGAAGATGTTGGTGCATGATCGTGAGCAAGGCTAGGGGTAAAAGGTGTGGACCATGTTGTCAAATCGTTGAAAGTATTTTACGTCTAGACTTTTCATTGCTGGAGAAGATGATGTAGGGTCTCGAAAATAGCCATAATGTCTCCTTTCATTTTGGTATGAAACCAGGAAGAGTTGGTTCTCTTGTTGTCAATTTGCTAAAATTTGAGCAATGTTAGGAGCAAGGGAGTTGCTGGTCTTTTGGAAAAATGATACAAAACCCTAATGTGGGTTTGAGTGACAATTTGATATCACTTTCAAATGACAATTTGATATAACTTTCAACTAGAAACTGTTATCTACGGACTACAGTAATAGAAATGGGCCCCACTGGAAAAGATGACAAGTGTTGGAACATATTGTGGGCTATGTGAGCAGTTCTGTATGTGGCCCAGCATAAAACCAATGGTATAACCGTAAAACCAGCATCATAGGTATAAAAGTCACAGTGTAGGTGTCAAAACCAACAGTTCCACCATGGCAAACACAAACTGCAATTGCATAAATACTTACAATTTTTTTGCATAAATAAATTGCAGAAATGTGAAATGGAAAGAGCAACACAAGCAATAAAAAGCTAACTATGTGTCAATGGCCTGAGGACATGGATTGGTGATGTTGATGCACCTATAGATTGCTCAAACTGCTTGGAGAGCTCACACCGTAATCTTGGGTAGGAAGAAAATCCCAAAGGAGAATTACAAATCTCTTGAAAAGCCCCAGTCTTCAAGCTGTTATACCAATTGATATGATTTTAGTTCAACAATGCAAAATGGTTACTTGCGTACAAGAAAGAGCTAGTATGCCAGTATGAGAACAGATTTGTCAGAACTGTACACATAGGTTGTAAAATAAAATATGCATATTTAAACATGTGATCAAGTTTGATTGAGTCACCTATAAGTTGTTTATAATGAGAAAGAATAAATACAACAAATAAACTGCAAAGGGCCAAAATACAAATATAATATGTTGTCAACTAAGCCTGCCAGAAACTTCGGGACAGAGTTTCACCGCCCTGACATTTAGAAACCTCACATCGAGTTTACAACACTGATATATTACCAATGAGACGAAACAAGAAACCAAAAAGGAGATTGCACAAAGCTGATTTAAGGAATTTCTTTCTATTTCTTATAATTTTATATTGGGATATGTTTCAAAAGAAATGCATGAAATGTTGAATAGAAAAACCATGCCTCAGAAGAGAAGTTCAATTCCAGGTAAGAGCTTCTAAGTCTAACAAAATAAAGCTTTCCTAGTTTTACAGCATTTTAGACCATCGAGTTTTGGAGGAGCTTCAGGGAGTTCAAAGGAGTGAAAGTTGAAACAACAACAACATGGAACAGATGTTTCAGCAGTGGATGCAATGGCCAAGGCTCTTTTTATCAACCCAAGAATCAGTTAAAGAAATTTGGGGGGTGGGTGGACAACAATCTCTTTGGTGTCTTAGCACAACAATAGATTTAGCCAGTGGCCATAATATCAGCCGCTAAGAGATGTTGAAATTTGGTACCGGAGGACAGGTGGTTCCCTTAGGTAGGCTTTGATCTTTGGCCTAGGGAAAAGTGTCCAAAAGAATTTAATTTTTCTCCTAAAGTGACTTTATAATTTTATAAAGTTAAATCTAATTTAAAAGTGACTTTAAGTGATAAAGTTATTAAGTCTAATTTTAAAGTGACTTTTATAAAGTCAATGAAAAATTAGAAAGGAAAAGTGACTTTGGAAATAAATGACTAAGTGGGTCTTTATTAAAGTGGGGTGAATTAAAAAATAGAAAGTGAGATTTAAATGAGCATTTAATCTCAGCCATTGATCTAAATCTATTTCAGCCATTGGATTTAGAGATCACCCAAAAGTCACTTGGAGTTATATTAAAGGAGGAAAATGAGGAAAAGGTCATTTCATTCTTTCATGAGCAGATTGGGAGAAGGAGAGCAAGAGAGCAAGAGAGATTTCTGAGCAGGGAGGAGAAGGAGACAGCAGCTTGGCACACATTCCAAGGCAGCAGTTGAGCAGATTTGTACAGCTGATTCAGCACATAGTGAAAGGCAGATTTTTGCACAAAAATCGAGGAGCAGTTTGCTGATTTTTCTGCACACAAAACGGAGGTCGTACAGCATTTATTGCTGTCCTGTTTGCTGTAATTTCCAGATTGTTGTGAGGCACGGGAAAGGAGATAAGTTGTAAATTTGTTTGCTGATTTTTTGCTGAATAATTCTCACTGTAAAAAGGCAATTTTCAGAAATAAAGAAGAGCTCTCAAACTGGTTTTCCCCAAGAGTTGTAGGGGGTTTTTCCAGAGTCAAGTTGACCAAAAATATCAGTGTTTTAATGTGTTTTAATGGCTGTTTTTGATTGCTGATTTTTAATTCTGCAATTTCCAGCATTCTGAAAAATTTCCAGAATTTGTGTTTTCAGCAATATTTATTTTTTCAGTCTGTTAAATGTATGGTTATGGGAATGGGCATTTAACTACATGGGAGAAATAAGGAGAAACTGAAAACCGGGGTGGGAAAACAGAAATTTTTACATGGTATCAGAGCTTGAGTGCTGAAGGGCAGTTTGGGACAGCAAAAGGAAAAATTACAGTTGCTGATTTTTCACTCAGAAAATTCCAGCAAGCTGATTTTTTCATAAACAGCAGTTTTATCTTTACTACAGCAGTGCTATTTTTCAGTTTTAGGACAGCAGGATGTCATTGGGATTGAGGGTGGAGGATAGGCTGGATGGGCATATAAATTACAGCGTTTGGAAGGAGAGAATGCAGAGTATCTTTGAGGAGGCAGAAGTCTGGGATATCATGGTGCATACCGCACAGAACCCTGTTGTTGTGCCCACTGATGTTACTCAGTTGGCTGAGTATAAAAAGAAGAACAATAAGGGTAAGAGGTTGATTCTAGATGGAATCAAAGACCATTGCATTCCTCATGTGAGAGGAAAGAGCAATGCCCATGAGATGTGGACAGCATTGTCCAATCTCTACCAGAGTACCAATGAGAACCGGAAGATGGTCCTGAAGGAGAAGCTGAAGAACATTAAGATGGGTAATGATAGTGCAGCTGGATATCTCACAAAGATTACCAATGTGAGAGATGAGTTGGCAGCGATTGGAGAGGCCATTCCATCCACTGAGTTGGTGCGTATTGCAGTGAATGGCCTCCCCCGTTCATGGTTGAACTTTGCTGATAGGGTTTGTGCACGTGAGACCCTTCCCACATGGGAGAGGTTTTGGGATGATTGTATTCAGACAGAGATCAGGAAAGGACAGCTTGGGGCAGCCAAGCCAGTTGAGCAGGATGAGGACGTAGCACTGGTGGCAGGAGGTAAGAAAGGCAAAGGGAAGAAGCAGGCTTCCACAAGCGGTGGTGGAGGCAAAGGCAAAGGTAAAGGTAAACAGGGGAACACACAGAAGGACTATTCCAAGGTGAAGTGTTGGAATTGTCAAAAGATGGGACACTATGCAGTTGTGTGTCCGGAGAAGAAGAAGAAGAAGGGGAAGAACCAGGACGTGGCAGCTTCAGCAGAGATTGAGGACTTTGCAGGTCATTTTGACCGGGAGTTTGCGTTCACTACGTGTGAGTCCTCTAGTGCAGGATCACTTGCCACACAGGTTCAGAGGGAGCATGCTTTTCCCTCGATTAGCGGAGCATCTTCAGGTATCTGGTATGTGGACAGTGGGGCTTCACGTCATATGACAGGAGTCCGTGAGTACTTCTCAGAGCTTTCAGAGAGTGGCACTGATATTGAGGTAGTACTCGGTGATGACAGAGTTGTTAGAGCAGTCGGGGTGGGGACAGTGACATTTCAGAGGGAGTCCAAACCTCCCTTGAAGGTGTCAGAGGTTCTTTATGTGCCAGGGATGAGGAAGAACCTCATATCCGTCTCAGCTTTGGAGGACAGAAGATATGAGGTACTGTTCAGGGGAGGACAGGTGTTGATGTATCCCAGGGGCACTCCAGCTGATTCAGCTAGAGTGATAGGTGTACGCCATGCAAAGGTGTACAAGTTTGCATTCCAACCCCTTTTGGCATTGAGCAGTAGTACCGACAGCAGAGCTAGCAGTTCTGCGCTGTGTGAGATTTGGCACCGCAGGATGGGACATATGTATCATGGAGCCTTGAGGACATTGCGGGAGATCACTACAGGTGTGCCAGATTTCAGTACTGATCACTTTGATACTTGCAGAGGTTGTGCGATGGGCAAGTTTGCCAAATCCCCTTTTCCCAGCAGTGACAGCAGAGCGACGGGGATACTTGATTTGATTCATTCCGATGTGAGCGGTCGAATGTCTCATGTTTCCTTGAGTGGATATGAGTACTATGTTTTATTCATTGATGATCACTCCAGGAGGACCTGGATTTATTTCTTGAAGACCAAGAGTGAGGTCTTCAAGCGGTTTCAGGAGTTCAGAGCTCTTTTGGAGACTCAGACAGGTCGAAAGATCAAGTCCCTGAGGTCGGACAATGGAGGAGAGTACACCCTTGGAGAGTTTGTTGACTATTGTGCGGAGGCAGGCATTAGGAGGGAGTTCACTGTTCCTTACAAACCCCAGCAGAACGGGGTTGCAGAGAGGAAGAACAGATCCATCATAGGGGCTGCCAAAGCCATGTTACATGATCAGGGGTTGCCATTGTTCTTGTGGGCAGAGGCCTGCAACACAGCTGTTTACTTGCAGAACAGGAGTCCGCATCGTGCCTTGGGGCACATGACTCCGGAGGAGGCTTTCTCTGGGAAGAAGCCTGATATTGGTCATCTTCATATCTTTGGATGCATAACATACTCCTATATACCCAAGGAGAAGAGGACCAAACTAGAGCCCACCGCAGAGAAGGGTATCTTTGTGGGCTACAGTGAGACCTCAAAGGCCTTTCGGATTTACATTCCTGCACAGAGGAGAGTTGTTGTCAGACGGGATGTGAAGTTCGAGGAGGACAGGGCCTTTAGGAGGTCACGGGAGTTAGAGTATCTGGATCAGCCAGACCCTCAGCAGCAGTTGAGTCAGTCGCAGGGATCCAGTGGGCAGGGATCAGGAGGATCCGGAGGTACATCTATGAGGATGTCAGGTCCGTCAGTGAGCAGTGGCTCGCCGAGCCAGAGGGGTGGTGCTCCGGGCAGCATGCAGAGCAGTTCACAGAGCAGTTCACTAGGGAGTCCACTGATGGACAATTCACACGGTACCTCAGCTTCTACAGGTTCAGGTGCAGGCAGGAAGACAGCAGACAGACAGTCAGGAGTTCAGGCTACTGATGATGATGACGAGGAGGAGTTTCATTCTCCAGTGGGAGAAGTGCGCTCAGGGAAGAGGAAGCCCAAGTGGCTTCAGGACACCTTGAGAGATGCCACATTTGTTGCTGAGCCGAAGAGGCCGGTCAGAGAGAGTAGACCACCTGAGAGGTTTTGTAGTTATATGGCGATGGTTACCAGCATCCTTGACTCTGAGCCTTCTAGCTATGAGGAGGCAGCTAGCCAGCAGGTCTGGAGAGAGGCCATACAGGAGGAGTATTCTTCTATCATGAAGAATGATGTTTGGGAGGTGGTGCCGAGGCCTGAGGGCAAATCCGTGGTTACTTCCAGATGGCTTTACAAGGTAAAGCATGCTGCAGATGGTAGCATTGAGAAATTCAAAGCGAGGTTTGTGGCTAGAGGGTTCTCCCAGGTAGAGGGAGTTGATTATGAGGAGACCTTCGCTCCCGTGGCTCGATATACTTCGATCCGCTCCATTATATCGATAGCAGCAGAGATGGGTTGGAAGATCCACCAGATGGATGTGAAGACCGCATTTCTCAATGGCTTCATACAGGAGGAGGTGTACATTGAGCAGCCACAGGGCTTTGAGGTGCATGGGAAGGAGTCCCATGTGTGCAGATTGAAGAAGGCCCTTTATGGCCTGAAGCAAGCTCCCAGAGCTTGGTACTCCAGGATAGATGCATACTTGCAGGGGATGGGTTTCACAAAGAGTGAGGCAGATCCGAACCTTTACTTTATTGTGATTGGTGAGGAGCCTCTCATTCTGGTGTTGTATGTGGATGACTTGATCATTACAGGTGCAGAGAGACTCATAGAGCACTGCAAGAGAGATCTTGCGGCGGAGTTTGAGATGAAGGACATCGGCTTGATGCATTACTTTTTGGGTTTGGAGGTGTGGCAGGAGGAGGGGCATTTCTTCCTGGGGCAGGGGAAGTATATTGTGGACATCCTTAGCAGATTCCACATGGAGGATTGTAGACCCATGTCGACACCGATGATCACCAACTGGAAGAAGCTTCATGCTTCGGATTCCGAGTTGGTGGATCCCACATTGTACAGGCAGCTGATTGGTTCCTTGATGTATTTGGTCAACACTAGACCAAATATCTGTTTTGCAGTCAACACGATGAGTCAGTTTATGTGTGAGCCTAGGAAGGTTCACTGGGTGGCTGCAAAACACATTTTGCGGTACTTGCAGGGGACAGTGGATTATGGTCTGGACTACAGGCAGGGAGATGGAGTGAGATTGGCAGGGTACACTGATTCTGATTGGGCAGGTTGTGCTTCTGATAGGAAGAGCACTTCAGGGTGTTGTTTTGGGTTGGGTTCAGCAGTAGTGTCATGGTTCAGCCGGAAGCAGCAGTCAGTAGCACTGAGTTCAGCGGAAGCAGAGTATATGGCAGCCAGTCTAGCTAGTTGTGAGGCTATCTGGCTTCGCAAGATGTTGTTTGGCTTATTTGGTCAGCCGTTGAGACCTTCAGTGATTTACTGTGATAATCAGAGTTGCATTAAACTCACGGAGAATCCAGTATTTCATGACAGGTCAAAGCATATCGGGATCAGATATCATTTCATCAGAGACTATGTTCAGAAGGGAGCTGTGAAGCTTGAGTATATTACCACTGATGAGCAGGTTGCAGATATCCTTACCAAAGCCTTACCACGGGGCAAGCATGTCTACTTCAGAGACAAGATGGGTTTGGTGAGGAACACCTTCCTCGGTAAGAGGGAGTGTTGAAATTTGGTACCGGAGGACAGGTGGTTCCCTTAGGTAGGCTTTGATCTTTGGCCTAGGGAAAAGTGTCCAAAAGAATTTAATTTTTCTCCTAAAGTGACTTTATAATTTTATAAAGTTAAATCTAATTTAAAAGTGACTTTAAGTGATAAAGTTATTAAGTCTAATTTTAAAGTGACTTTTATAAAGTCAATGAAAAATTAGAAAGGAAAAGTGACTTTGGAAATAAATGACTAAGTGGGTCTTTATTAAAGTGGGGTGAATTAAAAAATAGAAAGTGAGATTTAAATGAGCATTTAATCTCAACCATTGATCTAAATCTATTTCAGCCATTGGATTTAGAGATCACCCAAAAGTCACTTGGAGTTATATTAAAGGAGGAAAATGAGGAAAAGGTCATTCATTCTTTCATGAGCAGATTGGGAGAAGGAGAGCAAGAGAGATTTCTGAGCAGGGAGGAGAAGGAGACAGCAGCTTGGCACACATTCCAAGGCAGCAGTTGAGCAGATTTGTACAGCTGATTCAGCACATAGTGAAAGGCAGATTTTTGCACAAAAATCGAGGAGCAGTTTGCTGATTTTTCTGCACACAAAACGGAGGTCGTACAGCATTTATTGTTGTCCTGTTTGCTGTAATTTCCAGATTGTTGTGAGGCACGGGAAAGGAGATAAGTTGTAAATTTGTTTGCTGATTTTTTGTTGAATAATTCTCACTGTAAAAAGGCAATTTTCAGAAATAAAGAAGAGCTCTCAAACTGGTTTTCCCCAAGAGTTGTAGGGGGTTTTTCCAGGGTCAAGTTGACCAAAAATATCAGTGTTTTAATGTGTTTTAATGGCTGTTTTTGATTGCTGATTTTTAATTCTGCAATTTCCAGCATTCTGAAAAATTTCCAGAATTTGTGTTTTCAGCAATATTTATTTTTTCAGTCTGTTAAATGTATGGTTATGGGAATGGGCATTTAACTACATGGGAGAAATAAGGAGAAACTGAAAACCGGGGTGGGAAAACAGAAATTTTTACAAGAGAGATATCATAACAGACAGAATATGGGCCCAAATCAATCCCAGCAACCAATGAGATGTAGGAGATGGAAACAAGGGACTCAGTTGCAGAGTGAGTTCGTTTTCCTATGGTTACTTATATAGCTAAAGGGGAAAATAGTTGCAAGTTTCTGAGGATAAACTTTAGAGAAGATAAATTTTATGACTTGGAAAGAAACAAAAAGCAAAATTAGAATGGAAGCAAACTAATGCAATAGCCATAGAAACAAAGGACAAAGTTGATTGGGTCTACTTTCTAGATGAGACGATAAGCTCCATATTTACTTGAGGCCGAGATTATTTCTGGTGTGCAAGGGTTTCTGGAGGCCAGATTTTCATTCACAGGTGTGGGAGAAAGAGGCATTTTCTGAGGTCGATTTCTTCCAAGGTGGCCAAGTCACTTGCCAGAGTAAGCTGAATTTTCCAAAGGCTATGTGAGCTGAATTCATTCAGCCAGGGCCGCACATGTGGGCTGTACACACTTGCAGAGAGAGGCCAAATTATCTCAGGGAGGCCAAATTTCTTCCAAGTGATTTTATCATTATGTGCTGGTAGCTGGAGAAAAATAATTGTCAAAGCTTAGTCAATTCATGGCAAGTAGTTGTAATTTGCAATCACAAATTTGTTTTGGAGAAAAATAATAAAATCCTCATCTACTACACTACTTTTCCCTTCAGGATTTTTCCACGGACTATTGTCCAAAAATATCGGTGTCTAAATTTTGTGTGTGCATTGTTTTCTCAGTTCTTGCTATTATTGATGAAAGTTGCAATAGTGATTGTATTCGTTATTTGTCATAATTAATTTCTTAAGACAAATAATCTGCATAAGATAGAAAAGCAATCTCCAGTAATTGCAATTAAGGAAATTTGACACGGTATCAAAGCAGATCTAAAGCGCAGGGGTTTGCAAGAGTAAATCAGCACAGGGCACAAGATGAGAAAGCGAGGGTTTGTAAAACCCATATTGAACCTCTCCATATTCAATTGATTTTGTCCAGCTTCTGAAGGGTTTGAAGAGATGGCCTCAGCAGATTTGAGAGATTGAGAAAGGTTAGATGGAGCCTCTAATTTTGGTGTCTAGAAAGCCAAAATTCTCTTGTTCTTGGAGGAGAATGGTCTCAAGGAGTATGCGACTAGTGTGATAGTCGTGCCAACGGATCTAGCACAGCTCTCAACGTACAAGAAGGAGGATGCCAAAGCCAAGAGGAAAATCCTTAATGGAGTCAAGGACCATATAGTTCCTCATATTGCAAAGTTAGACACAACGAAGAAGAAGTGGGACGCAGTTATGAATTTGTGCTAGAATGCTACCACAAATAGGAAGTTGTTCCTCAAAGAAAAGTTGAGAAACATAAAAATGAACAAAGGGGAAAGCGTTGTGAGTTATCTCACCAGAGTCAGAGCAGTGAGAGACAAGTTAGCAGTAGTGAGTGATAACCCAGACAATGATGAGCTTGTGAGGATCGCATTAAATGGATTCTCAAAGCAATGGGATGTGTTCATTCAAGTTATTAATGGACGAGATACACTGCCGAGTTGGGACTGCCTATGGAGTGATTTCACTCAGGAGGAGCTTAGAGTGAGCCTCGTTAGTGGCAACAATAGTGGTAAAACTAAGAAGTGTGAAGATGACGAGAACGTGGCCCTAGCAGGAAAGGGCAAAGCCAAGAAGGGATCGAATAAAGGGTCCAAGGGAGAGAAGAAGAAAAAGGACTTGAGTAAAATCAAGTGCTTTGGTTGCGATCAACAAGGTCACTATGTCAGCCAATGTCCTAACTGGAAGAAGGGAGAAAAGAAGAAAGGCAAGCAGTAGACAGCAGCTTCAGCAGACATTGAGGATTTGTCTTCGAGACTAGAGGATGAGTTCACTCTCATAGCTTGCCTCTCTAGCTCTACATCTACAAGTGTCTGATATATTGACAGTGGAGCATCATGCCACATGACAAGAGTTAGAGAATTCTTTTCCAGTTATCAGGAAGAGGAGATGGGCTTCCATATTCAAATGGGGAACAAGTCCAAGTGTACTCTAGTTGGAAGAGGGACTATCAACATTCAAAGGGGTCCAAGCAAGAGTAATAGTGTTATAGATGTACTGCACGTGTCAGGTTTAGGAATGAACTTGATTTCATTTTCTGCTCTTTAGGACAATGGATACAATGTCTACTTTCAAGAGCATAAGGTATGCATTAAACACCAGAGTTGGAAGATAGTGAAATATTGGGGTAAGGAGCAACAAGCTATACAAGTTGCAGTTCGACTCTCCAAAGGCACTGATTAGCAGCAACAGTGGCAAGGACATGGGAGAATTATGGCATCATAGGATGGGACACATACATCATGGAGCACTTAGGTTGCTCAATGAGACTATAATGAGAATTATAGAAATCAGCATGGAACATGATGATGTGTGCAAAGGGTGCACGCTTGGGAAATTTGTGAAAGCAGCATTGCTAAGGAGTGACAATAGAGCTAAGGGTGTGCTTGAGTTGATACATCCTGATATATGTGGCACGTTGTCTACAAAATCTCTCAGGGGTTATGAGTATTTCGTAATCTCCATTGATGACTTCTCTAGAAAAACTTGGATCTATTTCTTGAAGACAAAGGATGAAGTCTTTAGTCGCTTCCAAGAGTTTAAAGCTCTTGTGGAGAACATGACAGGTAGAAAGATTAAGGTTCTTCATACAAATAATGGAGGCGAGTACATAGATAAGGTCTTCACGAGGTTTCATGTGAAGGAGCCCACCAAGAGAGAATGGACGGCTCCATATAACCCACAATAGAATGGGGTCGCAGAGCAGAAGAACATATCGATAGTTAGAGCGGCAAGGGTGATGTTGTATGACCAAGACATGCCTAGATTTCTCTAGGAAGAGGCATGTAGTACAACAGTGTATATTCAAAACAGAGTTCCTCACAAGGTGTTGGGGAAGATGACACCTGAGGAGGCTTTACAAGAAAGAAGCCAGAGGTTGGACACTTCAAAATCTTTGGCAGCATAGCTTATTGTCATGTTCCAGATGACAAATGCACCAAGTTGGATTAGACTGTGGAGAAGGGATATTTTGTTGAATACAACGAAACATCCAAGGCATACAGGATCTACATTCATAGTAGCAAGAAAATCATTATGAGATGGGATGTGAAATTCCAATAGGAGAAATCTTTCAAAAGATCTCGTGAGTTGCCAACAAATGATTAGTGGGCCAACAGAGGCTCCAAGAGTTGAACAAGGGTCTCAGTCTCAGGGCACTAGTACGAGTACAGTGACTAGTACAGGTGCAGGTACAAGTGCAGAGGAGAGTTCACATCAGATGGAGTACCAGGGGTAGGATGAGGAGCATGAAGCTCCACCCGCCACCAGTGGAAGAAGAAACAGAGAGTTGCTTCACACATTGAGAGATGCGCAGGAGTTCGAGGGAGCTCATAGAGCAAGCACCAGAGAGCGCAGATGGCCAGATACGTATAAGGCGTAGGTGACAGAGGTCACTGACTAGGAGCCTTCCAGCTATCAAGAAGTCGCACAACATCAGGTGTGGTAGGATGCAATGGCAAAGGAGTACAAATCCATCATGTTGAACGATGTATAGGAAGTCGTGCCTAGACCGATGGACAAGGCAGTAGTTGGCTCTCATTGGATCTACACGAACAATATGCTGCAAATGGCAGTGTGGAAAAATATAAGGCTAGGTTCGTGGCCAAGGGTTTTGCTCAAAAAGAGGGCATAAACTATGAGGATACATTCACTCCAGTGGCCAAATACACTTCTATCAAGGACATTATCTCTAACAGCGCAGATGGGATGGCAAATTCACCAGATGGATGTCAAGACGGCTTTTCTAAACGGAGTAATAGAAGAGGTGATGTAATTTGAACAGCCATAAGGGTTTGAGATGCATGGGAGGGATAGTCATGTTTGCAGGTTGAAGAGGGCACTATATAGACTCAAGCAAGCTCCCAGAGCATGGGATGGTCGGATTGACAATTACTTGCAATAGATGGGCTTTGTTGACCACTCCACATCAACTACCCTGTAGCAGTATACATTTTCACAAAAAGATTCCATCATGATCGAACAGTGAGATCATCCAGATTTCATCATCATCTTCATCCATGATTGTTTAAAGTTGTAAACCCATTATGCATGTTTGTAATGTAAATAATCTTAGTAAGACCATATATGTGTGTAGCAACCTAGGTAAACCTATTTTTTGATGGCGATTTTCATGCTAGGAGGTTTTTTGTCTCACCGATCCATCTGTGTTTCTAAACACAAATGGTCGATAGAGTTTTTTACTCCAACCTCACCCCAAAGCTAGGGTGGATTTTGTCGTCAAAATCGTAGGTGAGTCCTAATTTTTTAGATCGAGTCTTTGTAAAAGTGATTTGGAAATAATTTTAGCTAATTGGCTAAATTATTTTATTACAAATCACTTGGTCTACTAGATTATATTCGAGTTGCGAAATTAGGTAAAATAATGAGTCTATAATGAACGGGTTTTCCCCCTTCATGTATTAAAATGTAATATCTTGATGTAAAAAATATCTTAGTGCATGGTCCCTCATAATTAAACACCATGGCTAAAATATTTGAGGGTCAGAAAAATTATTAATCCCTTCGAGTCAATTAATTAAATTTTCTAGCAAAAATAAATTAAAATCCTAAGCCATAAATTTATTTAATTTTATGTCCTAGGAAAAATTAATTCTCCAAAAGGTAAAATTCGTGGGTCTTAGAGAAATTAATTTTTGGAGGTCCCCGACCAAGGGAATATTGAAAATTTCAAGAGATTTTGGACCCTTGGGCCTTTGTAGTTAAGTCAAAGTCAATTTTTTTAGGAAATCAACTCAAAATAATTAATTTTGAGTTGATTAAAATTGAATTAAATGAAAAATTCGAATTTCCTCAAAAATAAAATAATTCTAACGAAGGAAATTAAAAAATAATTAAATCTTTTTCAACGGTCGAGATTACTTTAACAGAGATCAAGCCAACTAGCAGTTGGAGAATTAATCTATAAATTAGAGGTCACTTGTTATTCAAATCATCTGATCTTTTAAATCGTATACAAGCTCTCGAAACTCTCTTGTAATATTTCTAGAATAATATAACGCAAAAGTCTTTTGGATTTTCATCGATGGTAGTGCTCCTCTTTTGCGTCTTATGGTAATATTGTTTTTATGTTCTGTGAATATTATTTATAAATTGTCGATTTATAGCTTTCATGGAATAATCTATTGCACAGGTATCTTGCTTAGTTTATTGGATCTAAGGTAGCAATTTTAATTTGATTGAATTAACAGGTATTTCTAATTCTTAAATATTATATTGTTATTTTTTATCTCTATCGATCTAACAATTTGATCTAGTGTTTGCAAAAATCATCCGTACTTAAAAAAATTGGGCATTTGGAGAAGTCCTCGACTGGACCAGCCGACTCATGAAGCATAGGATCTGAAGAGTCTGTTTGATTTAAACCCCAAAATTTATCTAACGAAGCTTCTCTTGCAAGGTTTTCAGGGCTAGCACCTCTTTTGAAATTATTTATCTCTTAAATATTATGCTAAATAGATAGATCTGGCTAGAAAGATTCTTAAATCTACAAATCTAGGAGCGGAGTTGGACTCATACTCCTCGGATCTAATAGATTTGTAGATTATTTGTCTAGATTTGTAATTTACTTGTGTAGATCTGATGTTTTGTAACATAATTTTGAATTTTAACACTTGTGTTTTTGGGATTTTCTCTATTTTTGTACATATTGGGTATCGGATTTTTCTCTCTTCACTTGTGCAAGAATAGATCTGAGGAATCAACCAAGGAAATCTTTGGATCTGAGCCAGATCTAGACCCTGGAGGGCAAGATTTGGGCTCAAAGATTGTTTGTAGGGATTACATGATAAATTCATTCATAAGAATTTAGATCTGAAGTTCTTCAAGGAAATTTTTAGAGTTTGGAGACAGATCTAGGCCCTGGAGGCCCAGCGTTGGCCCTAGGGGCTCTCCAAACCCACGTGTCCATCTCCCTTCTTCCCTACCTATCCTTTTCTCCTGCCCACAAGCCTTTCGTTCCTAGCATCATTACCCTAGCAGCTCAACGCTGCCCCTCCATCACCCTCTGACTACTGCATTAAAGTTGCTTTAACCCTTATACCTCCCTACAGCACCCTTTCTTAGCAAGCCTGCCCTGCTCCCTGTTTGCTCTAAGCCCTCTCAGCCCTCCTTTTCTCAGCCTCGTTGCTCCTCATGTACCTTCCCGTAAGATCCTCCCTGCTACTGTGGGCCTTCACCCACCGTTGCCCAACGTTCCTTCTCGACACCCTAGCAACTCAGCATTGCTCCTCCTTGCTTGCCTACGGCCTAGTCTAGCCCTCCTTTCTCCTCTCATCTTCCTCCCTCTCGGCCCTGCCTCAAATCCTCCTTCAAATCCTCACTTATCACCTTTTTTCCCTGCTCACTGTTGCCTCCTATCTGATGTCCCGTCTTTCCTTCCTTTCCTCTGCTATAACCTCCAGGTATCCCTCACTTTCTCCTTCACTTTCCCTCATTTAACAACCTACTCTTCACTCCCCTTCCTCATTTTCTTTCACAACTGCCTAGTCGTAACCTCCTTACCGCTGTCTATTCCATTCACTGCTATTTTTACACTAAATATATTTCTATATTTGAAGCGCTAAAACGAAATTCACTAATGTCCTAAAAACAAATTTCTGAAGATTTGATTCTCTAACATCATTATGAAAGTGACTGTTACAAGGTTTACAGGATTGATATGTCTATTTGCAGCAATCATCTCTTTACTGTCTTAAGGTCTATTTACTGCTCTTTTACTTACAGTAGTTCACTTTTGTCCTATTACTCATTGGATATTGATATCTGTGTTGGTATAAAAGCCTAAGTATTATTGTCATTCGTGTTTCATTGCTTATATCTATTGGTGAATGATAACTTTACATTAGCACTTGAAAAATCTAATTTGAAGGCTTATTGATATAATTGGATCTCATTCTTTTTAATAATTGGTATTGAGAAATCACTGGCATTATTTTGGAAAAATCCCAAGGAGAGTGTTGATCTTGAAGAATTGTCATTGAATATAGATTGGGTAAATGATTTAATTCTCTAGGTTTCTTGACATTAATATCATTGGTCTATGGTTATTTTGGCATATTAGTGATCTTTCTTTAAGAGGCGTTATTTACTTGAACAATTACATCTTTGGCATCTTTGTATCCTATTTGCATTCGTCTTGTATGAGATTGTCTTCATTAAGTACTCTTGTCCTAAGACTAATCAATACTAAGTACTTGAGCCTTAAAAGACTACTCACTCATCTCTTTGCTAATCGCATATTGCATCTCTTTTCATCATAATAACTTGGTCCTAAATTTCTTAGCAAGATAGTTGACTCCACAAGGCAATGGTATCAATTGTATAAATCGAATCATTTAAGTCTTGCTAGATCTAAACAACTATTTGGTCGCTCAATTGTGTCTCCTGGACTGGTTGATTCCCAACTAGTCCTCCTTCATTCCATTTTCGTAGGGTCCACCCCCTTTAGTCTGTTGTTAGGAGACAACTTAAACAGAGAAATTGGGGATCAGGGTGACAGCCCCCGATCTAAGTCATTGTCGCAGTGCCTAGACATTATGTGCGATAACAGCCTTCATGAAGAGAGAGGCAAACTTGAACCTCTGTTATTTTATGGTAGGAGGTGAGCCTTTCATTCTCGTACCGTATGTGGATGATCTATTTCTAACAGGATCATCAAGGCACATAGAAGACTGCAAGAGGGACTTAGCAATAGAGTTTGAGATGAATGATTTAGTTGATGCATTATTTCCTAGGACTAGAGGTATGGCAGACAGATGGGGAGATCTTGCTTGGGTAAGGAAGATATACTATGGAGATCCTGAAGAAATTCAGGATGCAGGACTGTAGACCCATGTCTATGTCTATGATTACCAAATAGAGGAAGATAGACACATTAGATGACGCAGCAATGGACCCAACCTTGTATAGGCAGCTTATTGGATGTCTTATGTACCTGATCAATACAAGGACAGACACTTGTATTGTCAACACTCTCAATCAGTTCATGGTTAAACCTAAGAGGGTACATTGGAACGCAGCGAGACGTGCTATGATATCTATGAGGTACAATCGAGTATGGTTTGAAATATACTCGAGTGATGGTGTCAGATTGATGGGATATACAGATGCAGACTAGGCAAGGATTGCAATGGATTGGAAAAGCACCTCAAAGTGTTGCTTCAGTATTAGATCAGGGTTTGTCTCTTGGCGCAACAGGAAGCAGAAGTCAATGGCACTAAATTTTGCAGAAGCAGAATGTTATGAACAAAGTTCATTAACGCAGCAGAATACTCAAAAGGTTTGATATATGTAAATATCCATGATAGGACAATAATATTTATATAGAAATGTATAGATGATATGAGATGAATAGATTATGACAAATGAGACCCACTTATATACTTAGGTAAGTGCCTCTTCATGAACGGTCATGTCCCTTAGACATGCATCTTCAGTACTAATTATTATTTAATTAATCATTATTATAATTATCATTATCATATATATATATATATAACATTGTCTTCCTCTTTAGAAAGCTTTATCCTCAAAGCTTATTATTGACAAGGCGTGTCATATGTCTCTTGTCCTATAATTTGTTAGCATCTTTTACGAAATTTTGGAGTTATCATATTCGTTGATACAAGATGATAGCATCCTTTGAATGAAACAAAATTGTCGAACTGAGAAGGGATCTAATCATCCTAAATCAATCTTTTGTGGAACTTTGCAATTATTTAATAAATGGGATGAATTGTTATCATAAGACTGGATTTTGCAAACATCAGTATTCTTCAGAACATAAGTATGTTGTTTTTGTTCTGAATGATATAGATATGCAGACAGATTGAGATGTATACTCTTGTGATTTGCGTGTCGATAAGGAATTCTTGTGATTTGATCTCCCCTTAACTTGTTTGTGGCAATTTCTTGGTTTACTTGAGGTATCTGATTCCTTTCAAGTATAGAAGTTACTTGGTTAATTACTAGATCTTCACTTGAATTTCGGGTTGTTTGAACTGCAACATCTGGAAATGCTTTTACTTCCACTGGTTTTTCATCTTCTTGAATTGTAATATTGACTGGATAGGTATTCATTCTTTTTTCTTCAAACTGGATTGTTACCTCGGAATACTTCGATGCTTCTTTTTTAATAAGTTGTTCTAACTTGTCTTTTAGCGACCTCTTGTCCCTTTCAAGCTTCTTTATTTGTGTAAGAAGTTTTTGATTATGATTCCTTAGACCTGAAAGTTCTTCATTTTCTAAATTGTTGACTTTATCCTTAGTATTCTTCTCCTCATCTTTTAAAACTTTGATTTGTTCTAATAATCTTTGATTAAGGTCTTTTAAGTACAAATTTTCTTCTTCCTTCTCTGATAGATTCTCGTTGAATTTCTTCTTGACACATTCATTTTCTTCTAATTTTTTCTTTCTTCCTTTAGACTTCTTGAACTTCGCAAGTAATTTTTCGCTGTGGTCCCTTAGACACAAAATTTCCTCATCATTTTTTGTTAATTTTTCATAAAACACACCTTCAATATCCATGTGTCTTTTTTGTGATACCTCGAATTTTTGTTCCAGATTTTTCCTCTAGTCCTTTCATTTGCATCTACTCATTATCTTGACATTCTTCCCTATTAAATAATTTTCCACATGTTAGACAACATAATTCACAATTTTTACGAATCCACAGATATTCAATGTATGTTTTACAAAACGTACATTTCGTCCAAAACGTTGAGTTATATGTAGAACTCATCTTCCATTCTTTTCTTGAATTCCCTTCCCAAATCAATTTTATAATATATTTTTATTTTTAAATTAAATAACCCTTCTCCTTTAGTGATTTATACAAGGGCTTTATATTTTTTGTCCAACATACAATTTTCTTTGTACTATGTACTTTAATTAAAAATAATTTATAATGTCTCCACCATGTTGCACGAAACTTCTTGGAACCCAACATTTTGGGACGTACTTGTACCCGAAACTCCGAAACTCGGCCAAAACTCTACCATAATGTAATCATCTATGAGAGTTAATATAGACTTGGTTTTCCTTCTAAATTGTCATATATGGGTCTTATTCCCTTTTTTCTTGCAAATATTATGTTATTCACTTATTTATAAATTTATTGTTATATATATAAGCATATATGACATTTCAAACGATGTTTCGGCTGACGTTTCCATTTTTGGGAGGTGACGTTTCTAAACATACCTATTTCAGAAACTCTGAAACATTTCAGTGTTTCGTGCAATTTAGTCTCCACTAAAAAAAATATTATATTTTTTTTTTAATTATCAGACCTTCCTTTCATTACCAAAACTTCTTAACTTTAATTAAACCCTTCACAAATATTAACAAGTCGAAGATAAATAATATGAATGGTCAAACATCACAACCTTTCTCGCTTGTTGCTTTATGCACTGTATGGTCCAATAGTTGATTAATTGATTGTAGGGCGTCTGAAAAATGCAAAGTTGATGTTATAATGCATAGGGATTTTTTAAACGTCAGTTGACTTGTATGGTAGTTATGATAATTTATGTATGTACGAAACTAAAAAAAATGGATGTATGGTGCGGCTCATATGGATAATGGCAGAGTTGCGGCAACACCAGAATGGTGGCGCGGGACAAGATTTCGGTGGCTTTGGCGAGTACAGTAGACAGGGTTCCGATGGCAGCTGACTATTTTTGGTTACACGATGGTTGTTTGAAAGGCGACAAAATAGAAGTGCGGGAGGTGAGAGGGAACAGTGGTTTGTCAGAGGCCGCAACAGTTTATCGCTTTGAGAAGGGTTCAACCGCCAGCAAGTGTGAAAATTCCTAAAATCTAACAATCTCAGGAATCCTACTGCAACCAGTTGAATCTACTTCACCTAGATTGTAAATTACATTACAAGCTTATTTCAGGTTTCTTCATAAAACATTGAAGTAAATTACTAAAGCAACCTACACCAATTAAATATGATTCTGAAACATAGAAATTGAGCAAGGAAAATAGAAACACATAGGACACAGTTATTTTTGGATGAAAGTCCCCGGAAAAACCGAATGCGGGAAAACCGATGCAGCAGCTCTGAGGGTTTATTATTATTAAACAGTAGCGAAATCTGAATTCCTCACAGGGTTATTCAGTTACAGAAAGAAACACTGGCAGAAGGTTTGTGAGTTTTACCTCACACAACCACTAAGAAATCCTGGCTGATCCAGCCGCAAACTTGTCGGAAATACTAAGAAGGGGGGATGAATCAGTGTTCCTTTCAATTAGTATTATTATTAATCTTTCAGAGCATTAGTTAATCTTCAATTATTATTAGTGTTTGTACAATGATAGCAGTAAACAAAAGGAACACAAATGCACACAGTTTTTATGGTGGAAACCTCCTCTGGGACAAAAACCACCTGAACGCTTTTCTAATAATTCTTTAATCTTCAACTCCAATTGAAAAGAAAGCTCCAACTTCCTAGAATCTATAAAAGCATTCTTCTCCAACTCCCACTGGATGGACGCTCCAATGCCCAAGATTCTTCAGTAGTCAACCCCAACACCCAATGAGCTACAACTCACCCTAGCACCGCCCTACCACCCTGAAGTTTTCACAGGCTTGATGTGGTGAACTTCTTGCTGTTGTTCTGCACCTTGATTGTTGCTCTTGTCGTACTACCCTTTCTCACTCTTCAGAAGATTTGATTATGCATTGAGTCTTTTCTTGATAAATATATAATACCTACAAAAGGCCTTCAAGGAAATACCCATGACATGATAATAACAAAACTTACCTCATCCTTGCAGAGCATATGTTAGTGCTAAACAAAAACAACAAATAGAATACAAATAACCTAATGCAATTAAGAGATGAACATGCATATAGAGAATATACTTACCTAGAGCTTACCTCTGCTGCACCTTGCTCTTTGCTGCCCTAGAAAGTCTGGTCCTTTGCAGCACTTGATCTAGTTTTTTTTTCTTGCCTTCTAGGAGCACGATATTGAATCTGATGTATCTCTGTGATTTCAGATCCCCAATATGTGATCTTCGGTCCTATAGTAGCCCTCTGAGTCTTCTTTCCAATGCCACAGGTCTGACCCGATTTGGATTCTTCAAGGCAAAGTTATGCCCAATCTCTCACAATGACCTAATTATGGACTAGTTCAGTAGAGCGAACTTGTATGGTGTGCCACGTGTCATTGTTTCCTCCTTCAGCTTTGAAATTGATACACAAAAAACTACAGTCCGTGCACTATCCACCACTTTTTACAAAATTCCAATCTGCTTCTCAGAGAGAGTTATGACGATTTTCCCAAGGTCACCTCTTTGAGATGAAATTCGGGAGCCTGCAAAAACCCTAACTTCCACATATCATATCTCCAAAAATATAGCAAACCAAGATCTGAAATTCGATCATGACGTTCATCAGGATTTCTGCTCAAATGGGTTTTAATTTCAGCATCTAAGACTTCGCAGAAATAAAGTTATAGTGAAAATGCCACGTTCACTACTTTTGGAGGATATATGAGATTTCTTTTTATAGAGTTGAAAGGGGCTTCTATAGAGAATGTTGGAGAGATTTTAGGAGCTTAAAAAATTATTAATTATTGACTATTCAATGACCAAAACCAATTATGAGTGCCATGCCACAACCCCATAGGGTTTTATCCCACTAACTGGGGTTACTAACTTCAAACATGAATATCTCTCAAACCGTGAAGAATTACTTGGCATGCCATATATCAACAGAAACATCTCGACGAGTAGAATCTATCTAGAAGATCCTTGACTCAAAATAGAGTAAGTTGTCAAGTCAAAATTCCCTTGCAAGATCAGGGTAGCCCCTGGTGCTACTTGGGTTGACATCAATGACAACCTCAAATCATCTTTAGATCAACAATCTCCCCCTTTGGCATTGATGGCAACACAAGTACTCCCCCTGCAATCAAGGCACCTCTTCCTACTGCCTTCTCTCCCCCTTTGACATCAATGGCAAAGGGTAACTCCCCCTGACACACAACCATCCTACGGACCTATACACACTTCCACTCCCCCTTTATTTTCTGAATAAGGAAAATCTAATGAGAACTTGGGAGAATCCTAAGCTTCTGGTTAAGATATTCAAATGCTTCACAAGGTAAAGGTTTAGTGAAGATATCAGCGATTTGTTCTTTTGTACCAACATATTCAAGTTTGATATTCTTTTCAGCGACTTGTTCTCTAACAAAATGATATTTGATCGGAATGTGTTTTGTTTTTGAATGCATGACAAGATTCTTGGAGATGCTGATGGCACTGGTGTTATCATAGAAGATGGGAATAGGCTCACTGAATTGTACTTGAAGATCTTTCAAAGTTTGTTTCATCCAAAGGACTTGAGTACAACAAGTTGCCGCTGCAATGTATTCTACTTCCACTGTAGATAACGAGATTGAGGTTTGCTTTTTGCTCAACCATGATACGAGACAACCACCTAGATAGAATGTTGCTCCACTAGTACTCTTACGATCATCAACGCTTCCTGCCCAATCTGCATCTGTAAAGGCTTGAATAATGAGATTGTTGCCCTTGGGATACCACAAGCCATATTCTGTTGTGCCCTTTAGATATCAAAGAATTCTTTTGACGGCAATAATATGTGATTCTTTTGGTGCTGCTTGGAATCTTGCTACTTGTCCAACTGCTTGCATAACATCTGGTCGGGAGGCTGTTACATATAGAAGACTACCAATCATAGATTTGTACAACCTCTGATCCACATCCTTAGATGAGTCGTCTATGCTCAATTTGCAACCTGTTACCATCAGAGTAAGGACGGGTTTGCAATCTTCCATTTTGAATTTCTTGAGCATTTCCTTGATGTACTTGGCTTGACATATAAATATTCCTTTCTCTTGCTGATCTTTGAAGCCCTAAGGAATATGTCAACTCACCAAGTAAAGACATCTCGAACTCACTTTGCATCTTTGTAGCAAAGTTCTTACTTAGTCGATCATCATTGCTACCAAAGATTATATCATCCACATATACCTCAACAATTGTTAAATTATCTTTATCTATTTGTACGTAAATATTGCTATCAGCAATACCTTTCTTAAACCCTTGTTGACGTAGATATCCATCAAAACGGGCATACCATGCTCTGGGAGCCTGCTTGAGACCATACAGAGCCTTCTTTAACCTGCAAACATAGTCTTCTTTTTCTGATAGTAGAAAACATTCAAGTTGTTTGATGTAAACTTCTTCTTCTAGTTCGCCATTCAGAAATGTTGACTTAACATCCATTTGGTAGACTTTTATTTTTCTTGAACATGCATAGGTGAGAAACATCCGGATGGATTCCATTCTGGCAACTGGTGCAAATGTTTCGTCAAAATCAATTCCTTCCACTTGCGCATAGACTTTGCAAACCAATCTTACATAGAAAACTACATTTCGTGCACTATCCACCACTTCTTACAGAATTCCAATCCACTTCTCAGAGAGAGAGTTATGACGATTTTCCCAAGGTCACCTCTTTGAGATGAAATTCGGGAGCCTGCAAAAACCCTAACTTCCACAAATCATATCTCCGAAAATATAGAGAACCAAGATCTGAAATCTAGTCACGAAATTCATCAGGATTTCTGCTCAAACGGGTTTCTTTTTATAGAGTTGAGAGAGGCTTCTATAGAGAATGTTGGAGGGATTTTAGGAGCTTAAAAAATTATTAATTATTGACTATTCAATGACCAAAACCAATGATAAATGTCATGCCACAACCCCATGGGGTTTTAGGGTTTTAGCCCACTAATTGGGGTTACTAACTTCAATCTTGAATAACTTACAAACAGTGAGGAATTACGAGGAGACCTATGTACCGATAGAAAGATATTTTTGAGTAGAGTATTCCTATAATGGTTATGATACGAGAAACCATGAATGATAATGCCCAATGTGCCATGGAAGTTCGAGGTCATCCTTGGTGTTGCTTGGGTTGACATCAAGACAACCTTAGATCATCTTTAGATCAACAACATTGATTGCCCCCCAGCTTTTCCGGCTGCCTCTGCGCAGTGTCTACGTCAACCCAGCGTCAAGCTCTCTGGGTGTTGCATCACTTCTTTGGCTGGTCAATCTACTGCCCACGAAATTCGATTTCTGCCTCCTGATCTCACACCCCGACTCCCGACTTCTAAAAATTGAATTCTTTTGTAGAGTTCGGACTCCTCTCTCTCCCTCTACGCTACTTCTGTGCGGCCCTTCTGGCCCTGCGTCAACCTCTGCATCAAGGCTTCTGGATCACTCACTGCCTCTCTCTATTGATGTATCTCCAGCTAAGAATCTCTCTCTCCGGAAGCTGTTATCCCTGCCACTCAACTGCAAGAAATCTCCTCAATCGATTTTTCCTACTAAAAACTTCTCACTTCAGAAAATTGATTCTCTATCACTCTATGTGTTTTCCAAATGACCCTCAAGCCCCTTCTTATATCTTCCTGTTGGACAACCAACGGCCTAGATTACATCTTAATCAAAGGCTCAAATCATTTTGGCTTCATCCGTGTCTTTTTCTAGAAGTTTCACCCCCGATTAGATTAATACCTATTAATATTGTAATTTTCCTAAGTTTAGACTTCGGAACCCCATTAAAAATATTAATTATTTTAATAAAATCAATTCTGGGTGGAATTTCCCAAAACGCTTTCTGGGTTCTTTGGAATGCATGATCCCAAGCCTCCCTGCGAAATTTGATGCTTAGAGCACATCCGATGTTACCCCAAATCAATAGCAAGAGGTCGTGACTCATACGCAACGCAAGACAGCTCAACGGTGGACGAGAGGCAAAGGTGGCAGCGTTCAATGGTTGGGTGGCCATCGAGAGCACTGTCAGTGAGGAGGAGTGCAGGTTGCAGCTCTTTTTTTATTTTTATTTTTATTTTATATATATATGTATATTTGATTTTTTGGTTTTTTTAAATATAATTAGGCCGATAGGCCTTCCTTTGAAAAGGACTTTCGTCGTCCCTTTGTTTCTCAGGCTGACACCTGGCGTCGCGCATAGAGCGGGCATAAACCCTCTAACCACCCACACCTTTGTCCACAGAGTTCTGAAAGCGAGCGGTCATACTCGTCGTGTATTCATGGATATTCATGAAGGCAGTTCTGCGGCTACTTAATTTTTAGTTGGAGTTTGAGAAATTCGTGACGTTTTCTTCGGAAGCTTAAGCATTCATGAGCTCCAGTAGTAATGGTGCATTGTGTTTTCGGAGAAAGATGCATATCGTAGCATCTGTCCGTTTGGTAGCATCTGTCGAGAACTTGGAGCAATGAAGCATCCATGAGGTGATTTTTTCTTGCATTTTTATGTTTTTGTTCCTGTGCTAGCTCTCTAATTGGATATAAAGTTTGAGTAGGGTGTAGTTGTTATTCAGCAACATATTCACTGCCAATTGCACAGCAGTATAACCTTGCTCATTTGAGCGTGACAGCCCTTAATGATTGTGTTCCAATCAGTGATCTAGAGTTGATTGCAGTGGGTTTTGATGAAGTGGTGTATTGCTGGTAATCTGCGAGTGGGATTCGTGCAGTAAGGCTCGATCTGGGCCTTCCTCTGCATCTCACTATATCTGTGCACATCAGTTTTATGCCGGAGTCTTTTACGTCGGAGTTCCAGGAAAATCCGTTTCAATGCTGTGTGGATTGCTGCAATTGTAGATACTATGCATCTTCATTATCAAATATTGTTACTGAATATTTTATTGTACAGTATCTCACATCTGGTTTTGGTTTTCATTTCTGTGCAGTGCGTCCGAGAGCCATCCTAATATTCTCGGAGTAACATCTGTGCACTTAGGATTTAGAATTAGATCGCTAGGAGGAGGTCTGTAAGGCTGTCAGATTAGATTCCTTACAGAACTAACATGCATGTTCTCCGCATAAATAGCTCAGGAAATGCATGCAGAGAGGGCTTGAATACCCAAACGAGCTTTCCAGCGAAGTAGTGTTGTTTTCTTGACACCCATTTCGCAAAATGTAAGTTTGGGGTTCCTAAGGGTTTTTATCATATACCGAAGCTTACATTTCTGCAGAAAGCTTGTTCGAAGAAGAAAACAACTGCCATGGGGGAATACAAGAGATTGTTGATGCTTGTGTTTGTTTGGGTTTTTTTCTTCAGAGAGGCCTACTGTGGAGACCCATTTGTGTTTTATGACTGTAATGTTTCTTACATTGAAGCTGCCCCTCTGGGTGTGAAGCAGCAGGTAATTGCTTCTGTTACAGATCTGTTGTATTGTATTCTAGATCTGCTACATTGGGTTTTTTTTTATCAGTAATATTTTGTTTTTGGTTTTGATTTGTTCTCTGTGGTTTGGAAGTCGTGGGTATGTTGTTATTGATTGGATTCCAATATTGGTTCATTTATAGTGACAATTGCTAACTTCTCAGAGCATTGACAGTGTTCTACTTACTTATTATCTGTTCCCTGCGTTTTGGAAGTGGTCGTTAAGGTGCCATTGAATGGAGCATAGTGTGGGTTCATTGACACTCATAGTTTCTAACTTCTTGGAGCAATACTGTTGTCATCACAGTTGGCTCTGGGCTTTTGTGCCTCTGTAATTCCAATACAAGTTGGGGCCATGGGATAGGTCGTAGGGTGAAGTGGGGGCGTTAGATTTGAAGATCCTACCTAGCTTCTCGGAACAATGCGCTGGGTTTTTGTGGCTGAAATGCAAGCTGGGGTTGTAGTCCCTGGGGCCTCAAATTTTGTTGGAAATCCCCCAGTTGCCTAACTTCTCCTTGTCTTGGATACTTGATGGAGCAACGAAGCATCCATGCAGTGATTTTTTCTTGCATTTTTATGTTTTTGTTCCTGTGCTAGCTCTCTAATTGGATATAGAGTTTGAGTAGGGTGTAGTTGTTATTTAACAACATATTGACCGCCAATTGCACAGCAATATAGCCTTGCTCATTTGAGCGTGACAGCCCTTAATGATTGTCTTTCAATCAGTGACCTAGAGTTGATTGCAGTGGATTTTGATGAAGCGGTGTATTGCTGGTAATCTGCGAGTGGGCTTCCTGCAGTAAGGCTCGATCTGGGCCTTCCTCTGCATCTCACTATATGCGAATGCACTCACGAGACTAGAAACTAAGAGCAAGCCGAGGGATCCACTTAACAAGAATACCCTTAGTGTCAACTTCGCTTGTAGCAGGTTCCGAGGCCTTGATGTCCGATGCATATGCCCTAGGCCATGCTAGAATACTAAAGATTTCCTGGTTTGTTGCAGCTCCCCCAGCTGCAAAACTTCTTGTCTTGGACATTTGATGGGGCAATGGAGCAATCTGTGCAGCGAGTTTTGCCATTATTGGTATTGTTCTGCCTTTGTTATTGCGCTAGCCCTCTAATTGGATATAGATTTGGGGACTTGCTACTGGACATGGACCTGCTGATGCACCTCACTATATGCGGGTGCACTCATGGGACTAGAAAGTAAGAGCAAGCCTAGGGATCCCATTAACAAGAATGTGCTTAGTGTCAACTCCGCCAGCAGCGGGTTCCTAGGCCTTGATGCCCATTGCATGTGCCCCAAGCCACTAGAATGATGGAGTTCTCCTGGTTTACTCGAGCTCTCCCAGCTGCCAAACTTTTTCTGTCTTGGATGTTTTGTTTGACAATGAATCTGTGCAACAAGTTTTGTCATTATTGATATTTTTGTCTTTGTTATTATGCTAGCTCTGTGATTGGCTATAGAGTTGAGTAGGGTAGCTTTGATGAAGCAGCACGTTTACTCCAATGCACAACGGTATAGACTTCTGTCTTGTTTGCAGCAGCATCCAGAACAGAGTACTAATGTGGAATGGAAAGCATAGTGTGACCCAATGGTAAACAATAACTAACTTCTTTGATTTTCTTTTCTTTTAGTGGAAACTGATAAAAAAATATTCAATCAATTAATCGGTTGAGTTGAATTTTGTGGGGCATTGAATGGCATTCTTCTATCGAGCCGAGCGCTTCTTCTGGAATGGGCGTTGTAGATGACTGCAAGCACGCTTTCCTAGAGCTGAAGAGGAAGAAGATCCATTGCTACCTGGTGTTCAAAATCGACGAGAAAACTAAACAAGTGGTCGTTGAAAAGACCAGAGGACCTGCCAAGAGTTACGATGATTTCACTGCTGCCATCCCAACGATTGCCGGTACGCTGTCTATGACTTCGATTTTGTCACCTACGAGAACTGTCAGAAAAGCAAGATCTTCTTCATTGCATGGTAATGAATTTCATCCACCTTCCCATTTCAATTCTCCCACAATTCATCAAGCCCACACCCAGTTTAGGCCGGTTCCTATTTAAGTTCCATTTTTAAGAATTTTACACACTAACGAACTCTGATCAAGCTGAAAAATTAAGCTAATGTATTTGAATCGTTGGTGTGTTCACGTCCCAGTCATCCCGGGGGCTCTTGTTATTATGGGTTTCCAGTTTTCTTCTTTTTTATGAAGTTTTTGTGTCGTGAGATATCAGCTTAGTCTTCTTTATATATTTGTTTCCAAGGATTGTCTGGTCTGGTGCAGTACAAATTTCATTGGATAGGTTAGACAATGCAACCAGTTCCATTATCACAGAGAGATATAAACAAAACCCTCAACCAACAGGTTAATGTTCCGATCCCTTTAGCCTATTTCATGCTTTATGAATCTGAAAGCTGGTTTTGGGATGCAAGACACTGGGTTGATTTGATAGCATCCTCCCCTCACTCTAGTAGTAATAGTATACTAACATTATTGGCTGTATAGTTGTCATGCCTTGTGCCCCTTCTCTAGCTTGTGATTGTTATCTATGCAAGGTTTTACAAACTGATCAGGTTTCTTTTTACATTAATAATCACTCTATCTATGTTGGGTGTGTGTTGTGAATAAACCCATATGCATAACAATTGCTAGACAAAGGTGGTTTATTAGGCATTACCAGTATTGTCTGTATGGGATTTTTTATACAATAATAATAATTACCCTTGATGAAGGGGATCTCTGTTGTGTCTGATTGAAGCCATGATGCCTTAAATTCCTATGTTCTCGGTTGTCTGTAAGGGATTTTGTTCCACAATAATTAATTTCTCTTAATGAAGGAAATCTCTGTTGTGTCTGATTGAAGCTATGATGCCTTAACGACCTATCTTCTCTGTGGTTATGGACTGTTATCTTATTCAAACTCTCCGCAATACTAGATTAATACAGGCCTTTTTTGAAGCCTCCATCAAACATGCACAATTGCATATGTTCCCTCTTCTACAAAAGGGTGCATTTGGTAAGAAATTTCAGACTTCTCTATAGTTTTCCTTCTTGGTAGCCACTGGAAGAGAAGGAACTTTTGGTTATCTGCTTATGTGAACCCTTTCTGAAAATTAATGATCTTTCTATGGATCATATTAATTCAAATTGTCTTATGTCGACTATAAAAAAAAATCTCAGTCTATGGGTCCATTATATATGTTTAGTTATAACTTACCAAACACATCTCTATGTGTAGAGTGACTTTTCCCTGTCGACTTTAGGGTCTTTAGATTATTATGGATGTTGAGTGTTTTAGCTCTGGCCGGAACCAAACTCTGTCGTTTTGTTCTAGTTTTGTTAAGATCCATTTATGCAATTCATGGAATTACAGTGTTTAAATTTCTCTTCATAATTTACAGTGGCTATATTCTCCACTGAGTTTTGTATGGCTGTGAATGTAATCAGTAAATAGGTTGGGCGTTATCCTTTTCCTGTACTGTTGGTTTAACAGATTACTTGTAGTATACATATATGCATTTTGGTATTTTATGGCTAAACACTTGGTTTGAAATAGTTCTGCAATCAAATCTTGCATGTTGGGCATGTAAATAATTCCATTTTTTAAATCACAAAGGATGATCCAGTTTTATGTTGCCTTCCCATGTCATGACTGGCTGCTTCATCATCCCCAAGAATTTTTAGCAGATGGCAATGCATCTCACAACAAGTTTCTGGCCAGTCACAACAATATATCAGGGACTTGGACATTAGTTAGACTAGGGCAATTTCCTAGAAATTCAGGCAGTCTGCCATTAAACTTATTCTCAAAAACAATAAAAGCCACCAGTACTCTGCCTCTACAGACATTCTGTGGAAGAGGACCCGAAAGATCATTCGTTGATACATCAAACTCAACACGTTTAGAACCCATCCCAATTCCCGGGGGCACTAGTCCTGTGAGCTTGTTGGTAAAAAGCTTGAGATGGACTAAATTAGTAAGCTTATCAAGCCCAGAGGGTATAGACCCAGAAAGTGTGTTGTTGGATAACTGCACTGTCTCTAAATTTGTCAAATCTCCAATCCCATCGGGGATGCTTCCATTTAGCTCATTGATTGACAGATCCAAATTCACAAGACTCTTAAGATTGTTGATATTGTCTGGAATTGGTCCAGATAGATTGTTCATAAATAGAAATAAATGTGTCATGTTTGTAAAGGCCATCAATGTGTTAGGGATCCTTCCAGTCAAAAGATTCCGTGAGAGGTCCAAGTGTACCATATCTCTTATATTCCCTAATGTCTCTGGAATTTCACCCACTAAACTGCAATTTGTCATCCACAACTGCTGCAACTTTGTCAAGTTCCCGAGTTCAGGTGGGATTACCCCTTGAGACAGAGGGTTGTTGTCCAGTGCTAAGCTTTTCAATGAAGAGAGATTTCCAAGGAAGAAAGGAACAGTACCATTCAACTGATTATAGGCCAAGTGCAATACCTCAAGAAGAGGCAACCGTCCGAATCCAGCAGGAATGTCCCCAGAAAAATTGTTGGCTGAGAGGTCCAATCGTACCAGCTCCTCCAGTTTATATATCTCATTGGGCAAGGGCCCACAGAACACGTTCTGAGACAAATTCAAGATAACCAAACGGCTGCAATTCAGCAGTCCGGACGGAAAATCCCCCCCAAAATAATTTAAGCACAAGTTCAAGCCCCTCGGATTACTCAATTGACCGATACTAGAAGGAATCGTTCCAGTGATTTTCAAGTTTTGGAGGTCCAGACCCACAACAGACATGGTGTTTCTATCACAGGTGACTCCGGTCCAGTTACAGTGGTCGTTGCCTTTTGAATCAGTTTTCCAATCAGCCAGTGCCCCACTAGTAATCCAACTCTCTTTGACCTGCAATAGTAATTGGCCTTCTTCTGACAGGCAATGGCATCGCAAGCAGAGCAACAATCCAAGCAGTAAGACAGGGCCATATGCATTTCCCATTTGCGTGGCATACATTTTTCTTAATACTTAGTCAGACAATTATGCAGGTAGAGTGTGAAGTAGTTGTTAAAGGGTAAGGCCATCTTTTGATGGGTATTCTTAATCGGTCACTGGTTTTTAGTGTGAGTAGTTGGTTTGCAATTCCATCTATTTGGCTTCAAGTCTCTGGTTTCATTGCTTATCATAATAACCCTGAAAAGATAAATAGCTAATTCCCCGCCATCATGTAGAATTTCAAAAGGGAAAAGGGACAGTAATTTTCTTGTGATTCATTGGTCACTAACTATAGATCTGTTGCTTGACACAGAGTTGTTGAGAGTGTTGGAGAAGGGGTGACTGCCCTATCAGTTTCAATTTGCCTACTGGTGCATGTGATGCTGTTTGCAAGGCATAGGAAAATAAACCTTTTCTGCCACTCCCATGCCATTGCTGACTTGTTGTGGCCCATCAAGGGTGCTCTTGCTGGCTGGGGTCTGATGGACTTGAGTAGTCTCAAATCTGCATATCCTGTGGGGGTGTGGTGTTTCCCCTCACACCCTTTCAACATTTTATAGGTAATAGTTAATAGGTTAGTTGTGCTTCCTGACCAGACATATGTCACTCCTTTGCATGATGCCTGAAAAGTTGCAAAGGAATAGTTTGATTTCTGTTTCACTACCAGGCTCATGCTGCACTCTTGCATGAAGGCATGTGTCTTCATTAAGGGGTGCAATTTGATTGTGTCTGGACTCTGTACAGCTGTGTTTTGTAAATCACAGGATTCACTAGCTCATAGGTAGCCAATTTTAGTACTTAGGCCCAACGTTACCTGCCCTTTATATGTTTCTATGGGAAAAGCCTTTCTGCTATCCACCCTTTTTGCGTAATATGTTCATTGTACTGATATATTTTTTTATCGATAGAACTTGGAGGCGTGTTTAATATATACATGTGTGCACTATCTGGGCACACATGTATGTGTGTTTGGCCTCCCTTCTGTAGACACAAATTGTATTTAACAGCCCCATTGCTTACAATATTAGAGAAGCCTGCATACAATTTTGAATTCAATTACAAGAACTTCTGTTGCTTTGTACATCAGGCTGTGGTCTAGTGGAAACTTCAGAAGTTTTTGTTACAATGACACGGTTTCTAATCCTAACAGGCATGCTCCTCCCTTGAATGAGATTTGCCAGGTGTGGCTCTTGACTATATTGAATATTATTGAGGTATGCAGATTATGGTATGGTCCTGGCAAGTTACCAGTTCTTCGCTCAAATGTGTGAGGGTGGGTAGAGCTTCTTACAAGGTTTACCATCCAGGTAATGATAATATATTCTCGTTTACGAATAAATAAAGGAATTTCTTTAACCTACCGGCAGATTATGGTATCGTGCTGGCAAGGTACCAGTTCTTCGCTCAAATGTATGAGCGTGGGTAGATATCCTTTCCAGGTTTACCATCCATGTAAAAAAAATAGGTTGCCAGATATAGAATAAATAAAAGAAATAATTAATACTGCCAGGGGGGTTATGATAAATGATGGGAAATCAAGGTTTTCAATCAATGGGAAACCATTTATTATTATTATTATTATAATTATAATTATTATTATTATTATTATTAATGTTTAAATAAAAATAGTTACACAATTATTTATAGATCACAAAATTAATTGTATTTTATTAAACATCACATAAGAATACAATAAGTATTGGTTTAAGAATATTATAATTTGACTTTCTAATCGCACTATACAATTACGGGACCTACCTTATTTCCATCTGGTTATGGTTACCGAGATACATGCAATGGTAAATGTTGACATAAACCAAGTAAATAATATTATGGGGCCTACCTTATTTCCATCTGGTTATAGTTACCGAGATGAACGCAATGGTAAATGTTGACATAATCCAAGTAAATAATGTTGATATTGCCGAATGGTTAATGTTTATATAATCTATTTAAATAATGCTTTTTCAACACTCATGGTTTAAGTAAATAATGTTGATCTGACCTTCACTTGAGGGGTTATCATTATTAATTAAGGTTTACAATTAGTTAATGTTTTAGTTGTAGTGTCAACCAGCAATGTAAGTGGTTTGTTTTAATATTTGCAAATCACAAATTTCTCCGCTTTTCATTTACCATGTAAAACGGTGTAATTTATTTTTTATTTAAAAAAATAAAGTGTGTTGCCAATAATCTATTGAGTTTTTAGTATGAACGCGTTTTAAACTTAATATATTGATATGAATGGTTTGGTTTTGGTTTTGTTGATGGTCATCGTGGTTATTGCCTTGGTCACTAGCGAGCTTTGTATATGCTTGACTATCTGTAGAGGTTTCTTCCTTTTAATAATCCTATCGGCCTCTCTTTGTACCTTTTGGGACAATTGCTAGTATATATATATATATATATATATATATATGACGTTTTTTTTTAGAATTTTTTTCTTTTTATTTTAAATATAACTTTGTTTTTTCTTTTTTCACCTTCCACATATATATATATATATATAGAAAAAAAAAAAAAAAAAATAATATATATATATATATATATATATATATATATATAAAAAACAAAAGAAAAGTGTACAGATATATATATACTTTTCTTTTGTTTTTTAATATTTTGATTTTTTTCTTTTTCCTTAATGGCCAAAGGCTTGACGATGAAACCTGCAAATGGACAAGCTCCAAACTCTGTGTAGCGAAACACTTCAATTGCAATAGCAACAAAGTTGATACAGACTTAATGACCAAAGGTCAGGATCGGAGAATGTGGCTCTGATACCAATTGTTATGAATAAAGTTTGTAAACACAGCAGAATACTCAAAAGATCTTATGTATGTAAACTTCCATGATAGGACGATAATATTTATATAGAAATGTATGGAGGATATAAGATGATTAGATTGTTACAAATGAGACCCCACTTATATACTTAGGTAGGTGCCTCTTCATGAACGGTCATGTCCCTTCGACATGCCTCATGGAGGACTAATTATTATTTAATTAGTCATTATTATAATTATCATTATTATATATATTTATATTATATATATATATATATATATATATATATATTCATAACACATAATACATGGCAGCAAGCATGGCCACATGTGAACCTATTTGGCTTCAAAAGCTACTAGTGGCACTATTTGGTCAGAGGATGGATTCGACCAATATCTACTGTGATAATTAGAGTTGCATCAAGCTCCCTGAGAATCCAATGTTCCATGATATGTCAAAACATATTGATTTCAGATATCACTTTATCATAGATTGTGTATAGCATGAATCAGTTCGGCTACAGTACATTTCCACAAATCAGCAGGTTGCAAATATTCTAACGAAGGCCTTGGGTAAGGCAAAGTTTGTCTTCTTCAGGGATAAGTTGGGAGTAGTGGAGAACACCTTCCTCGCTAAGACAGAGTGTTAGTTTTTGTAGCTCGGACAGGTGTTCAAGAATCTATCGGTGTCTATGAGGCTAAAGGAACACAGGAGGATAAATATCTCCAAGACTTAAAAAAAAAGTTTCTAAGGAAAATGTCTTAATTAGATTAATTAGGTAGATTTTAATTATTTTCCTAGTCTAACTTAGGAAAAGTGGTTAATTAAATCAAATTAATTGAGACAAAATTGATTTGCTCTAGTAACTTCTAGAAAAGTCATGAGAAGGGGTCAAGAAGATCTAACCATCGACTGAGATTAGATCATGACGTTGGTTTCTCAATAAGAGATTATAAGAGCAAGTCATTTGGAGAAACAACAAATTGCAGTGAGAGCAAGGGCGCAATGATAGTGTGGAGGGAACCAAACAGCAGGGAATTAGCAGTGATTAAGTCGAAGATTTCTGAAGAGAATTTCCTTATCAATTTCTTCCGGTTTTTTAGATTCAAAGGAAGAGATTTGCCAATTCGACTTGTCTGCAAGAGGCTGAGATTATTTTTGGTGCACAAGGGTTTCTAGAGGCCAGATTTTCACTTGCACGTGTGGGAGAAAGAGGCAGTTTCTAAGGTCAATTTCTTCCAGGGAGACGGAGTCAATTACCGAAGGAGGCCAAAGTTGCCAAAGGCAGTGTGGGTCGAATTCCTTCAGCCAGGGCCACACGTGTAGGTCGTACGCACTTGCAAAGAGAGGCCAAATTATCTCAGGGAGACCGAGTTCCTTCCAGGTGATTTTATGTGTTGGTAGCTAGAGAAAAATAATTGTCAGAGCTTAGTCAGTTGATGGCAAGCAGTTGTAATTTGCAATCACAACTTTTTGCTAAAGAATAATAATAAAATCCTCATTTGCTGCATTGGTTTTCCCTTCGGGGTTTTTCTAAGGACTATTGTCCAAAAATATCAATGCTTAAGTTTTGTGTGTGTGCATTATTTTCTCAATTCTTATTATTATTGGTGAAAATCGCAGCAGTGATTTTATTCATTATTTGTCATAATTAATTTCCAAAGACGGATAATCTACATAAGATAGAAGAATAATTTCCAGTCACTATAATTAAGGAAATTTCACACATAGTAATGAAATTACAATTCAAATTTCCATGGTTTAGGAAATTATTTATGCATACTTGTGTTTTCAAGAGGAATGCTAGTAGGGGTAGATGATGTTGGTGCATGATCGTGAGCATGGCTAGGGGTAAAAGGTGTCAACCATGTTGTCAAAGGGTTGAAAGTATTTTACGTCTAGACTTGTCATTGTTGGAGAAGATGATGTAGGGTCTAGAAAATAGCCATAATGTCTCCTTTCATTTTGGTATGAAACTAGGAAGAGTTGGTTCTGTTGTTGTCAATTTGCTAAAAGTTGAGCAATGTTAGGAGCAAGGGACTTATTGGTCTTTGGAAAAATGACAGAAAGCCCTAATGTGGGTTTGAGTGACAATTTGATATCACTTTCAAACTAGAAACTGGTTATTTTCAACTGCAAAAATTGTGCCTGGAGCAGTGCTCAGGCATACAAAGTCCTGCTGAAGCATAAAAACTGATAGCTTGTTGACTTAAATGTTAAAAATACATGAGAGGTATTTGTAATAATAATTTATTATATATAAAAATGTACAGGTGATGAATGTTACAATGAGCACCCTCATATATATACCTAAGCAAGCGTCCTTTCGTGACTGGGCATGTCTTTTAAGTTTTTAGACATGCCTTTTCACTTAATTAATGACTTCTTAACATAATCACTACTTGATTACTTAGTATTTATATTATTTATATTTATTTATTTTGTTATGAATTATATTCATAACATAGCCCCTTCCTTCAGAAGCTTTGTCCTCAAAGCTTGTTGATGAAAGGACTTGATCTCTTATCTGCCACGAATGTCTTCTTTTCACTTGACCGCTAATACTTTCTTCATTTGACTGCGTCATTGGTAGCTCATCTTCTATGATTCGCTGGTAACTCTGATTTGAGTCCAGGGTTATCGATTTTTTTTTAACTCTAATTTTTTTTAATAATAATATTTTTTTTAATAATAATATTTTTTTAATAATATATATATATAATAATAGTTTTTTTAATAAATTAATTATATAGTTGTAAACTATATATATTACAACTATATAATTATATAATATAAAATATAATTATATAATTAAAATTTATATAGTTTAATGTTTTTATAATTAACTTTATATTAAAAGTTATATAGTTTTCCGACCGGACACGACTGTACAAAATGGTGGAACTAGGTTGACCGGCACTAATACAATGACAGAGCGGACAGCCGGGTAGCACGATGAGTCGTTAAAGGCGGCTGTCTTATTTGGCACTTGTTGACAGGGATAACTCGGACAGGTAGGCGCGACAGGAAGCAGGAGGAGGCCACAAATTTGCTGCGACAACAACGTAGTTGCAGTGTGTTTATTCAAAAGTCGGGCAGGTAATCTAAACAGGGGATGGGTGACGGATGAGTAGGGACGAAGGCGTGTGATGCAAAGAGGTTTGGTCCCCACAGTCTTGTACATCCTAGGTAGGTGTTATGAATATAATTCATAACAAAATAAATAAATATAAATAATATAAATACTAAGTAATCAAGTAGTGATTATGTTAAGAAATCATTAGTTAAATGAAAAGGCATGTCTAAAAAGACATGCCCAGTCACGAAAGGATGCCTGCTTAGGTATATATATGCAGGTGCTCATTATAACATGCATCACTTGTACATTTTTATATATAATAAATTATTATTACAAATACCTCTCGTGTATTTTTAACGTTTAAGTCAACAAGCTATCTGTTTTTATGCTTCAGTGGTATCGGAGCCATGGCATACAATATAGTCATGCGGGCCTTTGAACGTTGTTCGCCACACAATGTGCCATTACGTTCACATCCTAAATGCGTTGAGTTTAGTAAAATTCAAGAAGCATTTTAGAGATTAGAAAAATCATGTGCAGAAGTTTCAGCATGTCTAAAGAAAAGTTATGTAGAGGAAGACAATAGCGATAATGAAGAAATGAAACTAGGCAAAGCAGGGGAAGAAGATGAACAATATCATAACAATGAGGAAGATGCAGAAGTTTCAAGCGAACTGCATGAGACTGCAAGTACAAACCAATCCTTTCTTCTTCATGAGGAAACTAACGGTCTGAGATTTGAAGGTGGTGAGGGTGATGTGAGTATTTCTGCTATGGCTGTCTCCATTCAAAAAGTGGAACTGAAAGAGCCTGAATCTGGTCCATTTAAGGTGGTGCCAGTTACTGACAACAATGATGTGGTATCTATTCCACTGCATGATTCCACAACCACTACCATATCTGAGAATTTGGATAGCTTTGCAATTCTTCCTGATTCTGAGCCCAAACTGTCACAGACAGTGGCTAGCCTAGTGTGGCCAATGCACAACCAAATTAGTAAAAGATAGTACCATCATTTATTACCCTCAATTTCCTCTGTACTCCGACACTTGTCATCTTTCTTGGTGGGGCCCATTTCTATTACTGTAGTTCATAGATAACAATTCCTACTTTTTAGTCTTGAGGATGTGGTCCAACGGTTAGATGGGGAGGTTTGGTCCCCACAATCTTGTACATCCTGGGTAGCTGTTATGAATATAATTCATAACAAAATAAATATATATAAATAATATAAATACTAAGTAATCAAATAGTGATTATGTTAAGAAGTCATTAGTTAAGTGGAAAGGCATGTCTAAAAGATATGCACAGTCACGAAAGGACGCCTGCTTAGGTATATATATGTGGGGGTCCTCATTGTAACATTCATCACTTGTACAATTATATATATATATATATATATATATATATATATATATATATATATTATTATAAATACCTCGTGTATTTTTACTTTAAAGTCTACAAGCTATTAGTTTTTATGGTCCAGCGGTATCGGAGCCATGGCACACAATATAATCATGCGGGTCTTTGAACGTTGTTCGCTGCACAATGTGCCATTACGTTCATGTCCTGATTGCGTTGAGTAGTTTAATAAAATTCAAGAAGCATTTCAGCAATTAGAAAAATCATGTGTAGAAATTAAAGCATGTCAAAAGGAAATCGATAATAATGAAGATGTAATAGATAAATGATGAATATGAGAATGACATAGATTAAGATGATGATCCAAATGAAGGGGATGATATGAATATGGAAAATTTTGAAGAAGTTGTTATGTCAAAAACAAATTATGATAAGAATGAAGATGACCTTGAAACATTTGAATTTGTGCAACATGTTCCCTTAAATGAATTTGATAAACTTGATCCACCAACTGATGAGGAGGAAGAGGAGGGAACTTCAATCCAAAGAGTAAGCAAGGTGAAGATGTTGCAGATACGATTGAGCAAGGGGGCCCTTGGAAGCGAAGGGGGTACTGGTACACCTAAGATCTCCGGTTCCGACAATGTGACTGTATCCTGTACAGACCATCTAGTATTGGCTGATCTCCCGGTGGCCAAAGGTCTGGCCTCTCCTTCTAATCTTAATCTCAATGTTAAGGCTGCTAAAACCGTCGGGCAGAAGCGCAGGGGAAGACAGGGAGATAAGGTCCATGTTTGCGTCATCTGTGATTTTCCCATTACCATCTATGGCCGACTGAGGCCCTGTGAGCATGCCTTTTGCTTAATGTGTGCGAGGAGTGAGCCAAGTTGTTATCTGTGTGATGAAAGGATTCAAAAGATGCAAACAATAAAAATGCTTGACAGAACATTCATTTGCGGGGCTCCAGATTGTTTGCAATCATTCTTGAAGATATATGATTTTGAACAGCATCTAAAGGATGTGCATTTAGATTTACTTCTACCAGAATTAAAAAAAAAGCGTTATATTTGTTGATGACCGATCATCATCATGTCATCTACAACCCCAAAAACGCCATTCCATATACAGTTGCCACCACTGCTATGGTCCAAACCGACTATCGGCACCTTGTCTGTGTTGCTGCGTCGACTGCTCAATACCCCCGCTATGGCCTCTATCCCCGCTACCCACATGTCTACGCTGTCGACTCCGTCGTTTTACATGGTATCAACAGTGGTAACCCAAACCCATACTGTTTAGCACCCGTCGAATAAAGGATCCGCTGTAAACAACGGCCACGATCAAACAACGTGACCCTCTGGTCATGACTATAGTTGTTGATTTAATTAAATTTTAAATTATATAACTATATAAATTCTATAGCATAAAGTTATATAATTATATAATTGCAATTTAATTGAATTATATAATTGCAAAAAAAAAAGAGTTAAAGAAAAAAAAAAAAAATTATATATATGGATGGTATAGTATTATAGTTAGTTTAAACAAAACAAAACAAAAAAAACTATATTAAAAAAATTATTATTATTAAAAAAATTATATATATATATATATATATTATTTAATTAAAAAAAATTAGAGTTAACAACAACCAAAAAAAAAAATCGATAACCCTGGACTGAAATCAAAGTTACCAGCGAATCACAGAAGATGAGCTACCAATGACGTAGTGAAATGAAGAAAGTATTAGCGGTCAAGTGAAAAGAAGATATCCGTGGCATATAAGAGATCAAGTCCTTTCATCAACAAGCTTTGAGGACAAAGCTTCTGAAGGAAGGGGCTATGTTATGAATATAATTCATAATGAAATAAATAAATATAAATAATATAAATACTAAGTAATCAAGTAGTGATTATGTTAAGAAGTCATTAGTTAAGTGAAAAGGCATGTCTAAAAGACATGCCCGGCATAGTTTTAAAATTCGGTCGAATCGAATCCGAAACGGCCGAGTTGATCCGAGTCATTGAAGAATTTTATGACTCGGCAGAAAAACCAGTTCGGGAGGCCGAGTCATGACTGACTCGGCCGAGTTATTGCATGACTCGGCCGAGTCAATCATGACTCGGTCAACCCGGCCATTTCCACATCTACTCGGCCAAGTCATTAAATCTAGCCAGTCCCCACAAAAACAGCGATTTTTCTAATTTTTTTTGAACTTTTTAACATTTAGCTGATTGTTGGGGACTCTAAGGTGTTTTCTAAATTGGTTAAGTGCTATTTGGGGTCCATTCACCTCTCCTAGTATTGATATGCTACTCAAATTTCATGGTAATGTTAAATTCTTAAAGTAAAAGTGACATTCTCCTTAATCTTCATTTTCATCCTTTTACTTAAATTTTTAACATTACCATGAAATGACTCAGGATGTTTGAGAGTGGTTCCGGCCTCATTGGATTTCATATGGAGAAAGTAGAATTTTAGATTTCATTCAAAATTCAGCAGACTTATCAGATTTTCAGGATTTCAGGATTGGAGGATTGCAATGTTTCCATTGAATTTTGTCTTGTATTAGGGTATGGAACTCGTATTTAACCAAGAGCACCAATCCCTCTTTGTACCTTGATGTTAGTGACATTGGTTGTCGAACTTCTCCAGGATTCGCTCCCAAACCAGGAGCTTCTGAAAATGTCGCTCCAGCTCCCGTTTTCACTCTTGCTCCCCACTTTCGCTCCCGCTCCCAAGTAACACTGAGCCAGATGATGTTGGCAACTCTAGCAGTAGCCAGTAGTACTGGTCACAGAGTTTTGTTGTAGAGGCCATTTATAGCCTCCTTGGTTATTTGTTTTTGTTTTGATCTCTATATCATCATCGTGTATGTATTGGACAATGCACTGGGTGCCATTTTGATATAATGGATATATTCATGAGCCTACTTTGATAATATGTTGTCTTCTATCTATATTCTAATGCTGTGTGTTTGGAAACATGAATGAAAATCTTTAAAATTATGTGTTTTTATAAAAAATAAATATTTAATGTATTTTTTACAACGACCGAGTCACTGAAATCGAGTCGGCTGAGTCGATACCGAGTCGAAGTCGGAGTCGGAGTCGACCCTCGGCCGAGTCGGAGTCGGAGTCGGAGTCGGAGTTTTAAAACATTGATGCCCAGTCACGAAAGGACGCGTGCTTAGGTATATATATGCGGGGGTCCTCATTGTAACATTCATCAATTGTACAATTTTATATATATTAATAAATTATTATTATAAATACCTCGTGTATTTTTACTTTAAAGTCTACAAGCTATTAATTTTTATGCTTCATTGGGGTTTGTACCTGGCTGGTGCCATATCTTGTGTCCTCTTGTCTTGGCTTGTCTTCTACTGTTATTGTTTATGTTCTATCTGCATTTTACTATCATGATGATGTGATTGCTAAATTGGATATTGATATTGGGCTAATAAAGAAATTGAAGTAAAATTGCTCTAAGCATGGAACATACCATTGCTATCCAAAATTAACATGGTATCAGAGCTGAGGTGAAGACAAAGCCCAAGCAAGAGTGAGAAGAACAATCACTAAGCGGAGCAATCACTGATCAAGGACAAGATTCAATGGCCTCCACATCCTACTTCAAGTCTGATGACAACCTTCATGATAAGTCTAATTATCATGCATGAAAGATGTCTCTTGATTTGACTTTAGAAGAGCAAGATGTTAAGGATTATGTGCAGGGTAAGATTTTAGAACCTCCTTCAAATGCACCAGTTATTGCTAAGACAAAGTACAAGAAGGGTGAAGTCAAAGCCAAGAAGATCATCAGGGATTTTATTCATAACCATTTAGTTGCTTACATCTCCGATTTGAACACATCAAAGGATATATATGACAGGTTGGTTGGCATGTTCAAATCTAGCAATGCAAACCAAGTTCTTTTCCTCAAGAACGAGCTAAAGAATATAAAGAAGGGAAGAAATGAAGATATTTAATCCTACTTCGTGAGGATTACTAAGATCAAAAATGATCTTCTTTCGATTGGAGAAGCTATTGCTGATAGGGAGCTCTCTCATTGCCCTTGGAGGACTCCCTCATGAATGGCACGTGTTCAACACTACTATGCTTAACAACGACAAGATTCCAAGTTTTTAAGAATTGTTGACTAGATGTTCTCAAGAAGAAACAAGGATGATCGAACTAGATATGCCTTCAAATAGGAATGGTCCTACTGCATTCTCCGCTCATGCTAAAAAGAAGAACAATGCAGGTTCAAACAAGCAATGTCAAGGAAGGTCGGGTTTCAAAAAAAGGAAGGGAAGATGCTTCATTTGCAACAAGTTTGGCCACTATGCTAGTGAGTGTCCTAATAGAAGGGATACACCTCATGATGATGACAACCACAACAACAACAATTTCAGGGGCAACAACAATCAAAGGAATTGTAGATTCAACAACCGAGGAAAAAGGAATGCTCCCACTCCTCATCAAGGAAATGGTTACCCTCCCATGAGATCAAGGAACACCAGGTATTATGAATCTAATGTTGTTGATAACAAGCAAAAATAATTTTATCGTATATCTGCCCTCTCCACTGCATCTCCTCCGGACATTTTGGGGAATTGGTTGATTGATAGTGGTGCCTCAAGGCACTTCACTAGGTATAAGGAAGCTCTTTCAAATCTGATTGAAAAGGATACAAATTTGGAAATTATCCTTGGAGACAATGCCACCTATCCCGTGAAGGGAGTTGGGAATGTTACTCTTCAATTGAATCTAGGTAACACCATCCATCTACAAGAAGTACTATATGTACCCGATCTAAATAAGAACTTGGTATCTATCTCCGTGATGGAGGACAAAGGATTCAAGGTGGCATTCATCGATGGAAAGGTACGTGTGTGGAATAAAAATTTCAAAGATGCATTTACACTTGGCTTCAGGGTTAATAGCCTATATCAAGTTGGAGGAAGCCCATTGGGAGCTATGTCTTGCAACACGTCACTTCAAACTGAATTATGGCACCGGAGGTTTGCTCATCTACATTATAAGGCTCTACCCGATGTGAGGAAGATGGTGACAGGTATACCCAAATTTAAAGTAGAACATGAAAGTGTGTGTCAGGGGTGTGTCGAAGGAAAGCATACAGGGGGACCATGCCCCTCAAGTGATAGCAAAAGCACTGACATATTGCAATTGGTTTATTCTGATCTATCTGGTGCGATGCCCTTGAAGTCATTAGAAGGATATTTATATTATGCTATCTTTGTGGATGATTTCTCTCGCAAGACTTGGATATATTTCTTGAAGAAGAGGGACGAAGTATTCTCATGGTTCCGTTCTTTCAAATCTTTGGTCGAATATCAAACAGGGAAGAAGATCAAAATATTGAGGACCGACAATGGAACCGAATATGAATCAAATGAGTTCAATAATTATTGTAGAGAAGTTGGCATTAAGAGGGAGACTACTACCGCATATACTCCTAAGAAAAATGGTGTTGCTGAAAGGAAGAATCGTTCTATCATAGAAGACACTCGTGCCATGCTTCATGATCAAAGCCTTCCGAAGTTCTTATGGGCCGAAGCTGCAAACACCATTGTGTATGTTCAAAATAGATGCCCTCATCAAGCATTGGACTCCAAAACTCCCAAAGAAGTTTTCACCGGTAAGAAACTTGATGTTTCTCACTTTAGAATTTTTGGTAGTCTCATATATTTTCATGTGCCGAAAGAAAAGAGAAGCAAATTGGATGCTTCTGGGAAGAAAAGAACATTTGTGGGCTACAGTGAAACTTCTAAGGCATATAGAATCTATGTGTCTGGTCAAAGAGAAGTGGAGATAAGTCATGATGTCACCTTCGATGAGGATGTTGCCCTTGGGAAGATTAGTAACCTTCCTCTTCCAAGGAAGGACAAAGAAGCAGATTCAGGAAAGCAGGGAGAACCGCAGGATGAGCCGATGCCCGATGCTGAAGGACCAATGGATCCCATTGATCCACCCCCTCATGAGCCCTCCTCCTCAAAAAGGAGACCCTCATGGCTTAGGGAGACTCTCGAAGATGCCGAGAGACATGTTGCACCTAGGGGGACATTTCGTGAAAGCAAGAAGCCGAATAGGTACCAAGGATACTTAACTGCAATGAACAACATTGTTCAATCTGAGCCCTGCACATTCGAAGAAGTTGTAAAGCGCCAAGTTTGGAAGGATGCAATGAACGAAGAGTATGAGTTGACTATGAAGAATGATGTGTGGGATGTGGTCCCTAGACCCAAGGACAAATCCATTGTCACCTCAAAATGGCTCTACTAGATCAAGCATGGAGCTGATGGAAGTGTTGAAAAGTTCAAGGCCAAATTCGTTGCTTGAGGCTTCTCTCAAAAGGAAGGTGTAGATTATGATGAGATATTTGCACCGGTTGCCCGCTAAACTACCATCTGTTTGATCATTGCCCTTGCTGCTTCGCAAGGATGGAATCTACACCAGATGGATGTCAAGACTGCCTTCTTGCATGGTTCTCTTAAGGAGGAAGTCTATGTAGAACAACCTGAGGGGTTCGAAGTTCAACATCGTCAAACACATGTATGCAGGTTGAAGAAAGCCCTCTATGGGTTGAAACAAGCACCTCGAGCTTGGTATGAGAGGATCAATAGCTATCTAATGAAGTTGGGATTTACAATAAGTGAAGCTGATCTGAACCTTTCCTTTGAGGTTGAGAATGATAGACCTCTCATCTTGGTACTCTATGTGGACGATCTCTTTCTGACAGGTGCAGACCCTCTTATTCATCAATGTAAGAGGGAGTTGGCTTCCAAATTTGAGATGAAGGACCTCGGATTGATGCATTACTTCCTAGGGTTGGAGGTCTGGCAAAAGCCAGGTGAGATTTTCCTTTTTCAAGGAAAATATATTGTGAAAATACTTTAAAGATTTGGGATGGTGGATTGTAAGTCCATGACTACTCCGATGGAACTTAACTTCAAGAAGTTATGCGGAAGTGTTGTTGGTCCTGATTTGGGAAATCCTTTCCGAGTATCATCAACTTGTGGGGACCCTGATGTTCTTGATGAACTCCCGTTGGGACATATGTTTTGCAGTGAATACATTGAGTCAGTTCATGGTCGAGCCTCATCACATACATTGGATTGCTGCCAAGAATCTCTTGAGATACCTTCGGGGCACAATCACTTATGCACTGAGATACATTGTCGGGAATGTAAGGCCCCATGGTTACTCTGATGCAAACTGGGTTGGCAATGTCGTGGATCGTAAAAGCACGTCTGGATGTTGCTTCTCTCTAGGTTCTGCTTCAATATCATGGATGAGCAGGAAGCAGAAGTCGGTTGCATTAAGCACCATTGAGGCTGAATACATTGCTGCTAGTATGGCCTCCTGTGAAGTTGTTTGGTTGAGGAAGCTCTTTTGTGAGTTGTTTGGACATGTGTTGGATACTACCGTGATCTTTTGCGACAACCAAAGTGGGATTTGTCTTTCAGAGAATCCCGTGTTTCATGACCACTCCAAGCATATTGATATTAGGTACCACTTTATTCGGGATATGGTACAATGGGGAGCAATAAGGCTCCAACACATTGTCATTGATGATCAGGTCACCAATATTCTTACGAAGCCCTTGAGGAAGGTCAAATTCTTAACCTTCTGTGAACGACTTGGAGTTGTGGAGAGACCCTCTTATGAGGGTCCCATATGAGATGGATGTTGAGCTCTGGGAGCTCCGGGGGGCTTGGGGTACTTCTTGGAGCGATGAGCGACCATAGGGTGAGTGGTTCACCTTTCCCTAATGGTGTGCGATGTACAGGGTGAGTGGTTCACCTTCCCCTATGATACCCCATGGTGACATATGCATAAGTTGAGTGGTTCACCTTCTCCTATGGCATATGAGCAAGATGAGTGGTTCACCTTCTCCTATCGGCACATCCTAGCCATGCAGTCCGGGACTCATGGGAAGTACCTCTCATCTGGCTAATGTGTAGGGAAATGAGGATAGGCACCATAGTACTACCGATGAGCGCATCGTGTACTACCATACTCCCTATGCTAGGATGTTGATATTGATCTGGGATCTATGGAAACTGACTTTGGGTCAGTGAAGAGTGGTATGACACACTCTCTATTATTGGAAACTGACTTTGGTCAGTGGAGAATGGTATGATACATTCTCGATAATTTCTTCTTTCTTCATGGTTCAACAGAGCAGAGACTGTGATGGTACAAATTGTCAGACAGTTTGACAAGTGAAGTTCTCCCTAGTTGAGAGGGAGTGTTAAATTTAGCAACTAGGGCCAAACTTCACCTTGGACAGCTCATATGAGGCAGCGAATATTTTTATTGGATTCCTCTCTCCGAGAGGTGTAGGTGTACAGATGGAGTTATGAATTTATTTTGATTATGGACAAATTGTCAAGGTCGGCCAGCTATCAAATTAGCACCCTCAAGCCCCCAACATTGCATATAAATACAAGGAGCCTCCTCATTTTGGCATCTCATATATTCGTTCTTCTCTCTCCTTCATTGTTTAAGTACGGATCTTCTAAGGCTTCTCTCTCTCCACACGTGCAAAGAAGGGATCGTTCTTTTGTTGTCCTAGCGTTGACCGAAAGTTGCAGTAAACTATTTTGACCTTCTTTGACTGCGGTTTCGTGTGGGGTATTTTTGTTTGAGCAAGCTGCAGTTCTGGGCACAAAATCTGAGGTTGTTTGACCTTTTCTTGACCAGCGTTGACTGTGTTAGGGCTTGTTGCTGCATTGACTTTCATTGACCATGTTTGACTGGATATTTTCGGACTGTTTTTGTGCTGATTTGACTTGTTGTTGGAGGCCTAGCTGACCGAGTTTGACCGCGCTGTTTTGGAGGTCAAAATCTGCCCTGTTGACCAGTGTTGACTTTTTGGTTAGGGCTTTCTGTTTCTGATGTTAGACTAATCAGATTTCACTATGATTGGGCAAGTGAATATTGTATATTGTACTCTCTCTCTCTGCTGAACTTTTGAAGAATTGATCAAGGGTTTCCCCCTGGCTGGTGCCATATCTTGTGTCCTCTTGTCTTGGCTTGTCTTCTACTGTTATTTTTATGTTCTATCTGCATTTTACTATCATGATGACATGATTGCTAAACTAGATATTGATATTGGACTAATAAAAAAATTGAAGTAAAATTGCTCTAAGCATAGAACATACCATTGTTATTTAAAATTAACAAGAACTTTACCGTTATATTGCTTAGGCTCTTAAATACCAGCTTAGATCCATCTTAACTCCAGATCTACCAAGCGCCAGAGAGATGAAATTTCTTGAGATGGAAATCTCTTTTAGAGTGAAAAGAGATTTGATCCCTCTTGGCCCTTCGTAGATCCGGAGTTAGGATGGATCTAGGCTGGTTTAATTTCCCCCTTTAAATAGGCTCTAGTCCACATGAATATCATGGGTCAATACCATTAAGTTATTTTAACGTTATTTTTTCATTAATTTTATTTTATGTTGACGAATAAAAATGTTTTCACATAAAGTTATTTTTACTTTTATTTTATGTTCACCAAGTTAAAAAACGAATAATTTCATTAAAAAACAAAAAATATTATATTAAAGAATACTATATTATTTTTTAAAATAAAAATATTATAGTCAAAATCTAGAGTTTAAAAACTATCAATGGTAAATTGACTATTTTACTTTAATCTTATTTTGATTTATAATTTAATTTAATTTAATTTTTTATTTTATTTTATTATTTTATTTTTATTTTTATGTAATTTGACTTAGTCAAAATGTTAAACAGAACAGGACAAGACAGGGCTTTACAACATCTCTACCATACTAAGCTAGAGAGCACCTCTCAGCGCAAAAATTTATCATACAGGTTCTTAAAAGAAAATTGATCACATACTTATTTTTATAACAGATAGAGGAAAGACCTTAGAAGTTACAAAGAGGATACATACCCGGCATCATGATATTCTCCTGTGATGGTACTTATGCACTGCCTGCCCGATCACGTTGAAAGGCAATTCAAGTAGCAACATCAGACCCACCAACATAAATTTCTAGAAACATGTTTTATTCAAAGCCCAATTTCAGCAGCAGAAAATTAGTTTGGTCTTTCAAAATTTGCCAATGCTGTAATAGATGATAACAAGTTTAAAGCCTGCCTGGCCAAACTCCTGGTGTAGAAAACGCTTTTGGCAACTGTAGGTTCTCTAGGTTTATTAACAGAAAACAAAAACAATGCTATTTTAGATATTTTGAGATCAAGCATTTAGTTCAGGCCTTGGGCTCCTGCACATGTATATTTTCATGATTTCCATTCAATAGTGAAAATAATTCAATCATCAACTGTTAAGCCATGCAACCCTTCAACTGGAGTCAGCATTTATGAATATACCAATAATAGGAAAATAGGAACTTTCTCAACAAAAGAACTTCAAGAAGCTCGAGTAAGAATTAGAAAACAATAACCTAGAAGCAAGCGTAACAGGAACATGTTTAATGGCAAGCAAGTGTATGCATTTCACTATGGCCTGATAATATTTGGTCCTTTGGACCTTCATCTATTCCAGGATTACAAAGATTTTGAAGCATCCTGAGATTTCGCTGATTCCCTTAAAACAGCACCTACAATGGCAGCCTGCTCAATATTTTCAGCCCTGTGAAGGGCATCAAGAAGCATAATACAACTTTTAACACGTATTTTACAGCCTTTCAATCGTGTTTCTTCAAAAACCCTGAAAGCTTCCATTGCTCTATTTGCATTGCTCAGCCCAGTTATAAGGGCATTATAACATGCAGAATCAGGCTTGCGACCTCTGGCTTTTAATTTCTCAAATAAATCATAGGCCTCTGTTATATTCCCAGACTTAGCCAGACCATGAATCATAGTGGTGTATGTAATCACATCAGGGGGATGGCCAAGCTTTTGCATTTCTTGCCAAAACACAAAAGCTTTGTTAAATTTTCGCACTCTACAAAGGCCATTTATAAGAATACTATAAGTCACAACATTTGGAGAGCACTTCAAATCTTTCATTGACCGAAAACATACTAATGCCTCATTTATCTCCTCTGCCTTGACAAGAGCATCAAGTAGACAATTCCATGTATATACATTCGGGTTCAAGCCTTTCTGCATCATTTCCTCCATAATCAAGTATGCCTCGTCTATTCTGCCTACCTTTCCAAACCCATCTACAAGACTGCTATAAACAACTACATTCAAAACTATGCCTTTGGCTTTTGCTTCCTCAAAAAGCATGTATGCCTCATCTAGTCTGTCAACCTTTGCAAGTCCATCAATAAGTGCTCCATAAGAAACTACACTAGGAGAATGGCCCTTTATCCTCATTTCTTCAAGGAGTTGGTAGGCTTTGTTCACCTTTCCTGACTTGCAAAACCCATCTATGGTAGTGTTATATGCAAGAGTATCAAGTTCACAACCTTGTTCCTTCATTGCATAAAATAGCTTGTATGTTTCCTGTGCTTGACCAGCCTTTATAAGACCATGCATTAGTGTAGAGTACGTACAAACATCTGGAACATATCCATGCTCTTTAATTTCTTCAAAAATTCTGCGGGCCTTGTCAATCTCCCCTGCTCTAAGAACAGAGTTCAGATATACATTATAAAGTGTTAGATCTGGTGTGCAACCTCTACGAACCATGTCCTTAAAGATTTTATGCCCATCATCTTTCCTACCCCACTTGAAAAAGTTCTTAATAAGAGATGCATATACAACAGCGTTTGGTGCATGACCGTCATCCAACATCCTTTCAAAGAGCCTGTATGCTTCATCAATCCTGTGTTGCCTGCCTAAACCATCAATCAGAGAAGAATATGTTACTGCATCTGGCCTACAAGCCTTTTCTCTTAAACTCTCAAAAAGGTTGCAGGCATCATCCAACTTCTGAATCTTGCACAACCTATCAATCATGATGTTAACTGTCATTACATTTGGAAACAGCCCTGCCTGTGCCATTGTCTCCTGCACTTTGTAAGCATCATCTAATCTGTCTGCCTTGCATAGGATATCAATCATAATATTGTAGGTGGAGAGATTAGGTTCTGCATCCTTTTTCATTTCAGTGAAAAGGCTATAAGCGTCATCCACTCTGCCTCTCTTTCCAAGGCAAGTAAGAATACAGTTATATGCTATGGCGTCAGGTTTGCATCCTTTTTCTCTCATTCTGTTTAGTAAATTGTAAGCTTCATCAAACTTGCCAGCATTTCCAAAGCCCATAATTAATGTGTTGTATGCATAAGCACATGGAACCTTTCTAGTGAGTTCCATGTTCTCAAACAATTCTTCCGCTTCATCCAATCTATTTGCCATGCAAAGTACGCGAATCATAGTTGTATATGTTACTTCATCTGGTGTGATATTTTGTGCCTTCATTTCATGAAAGAACTTCCAGGCCATATCTATTTTACCTACCTTGCCAAAACAATCTATGCAGACATTATACAAGACAATATCTGCACCCAATCCATTGCTTTTCATTTCATCCAACAAAGACAAAGCAGCATCAAGCTTACCTTCCTTGGAAAATGCACGGACCAGGGTTGTAAATAGATGGATATTCACTTCATACCCTATCTCCTGCATTTCTTTAAACATTGTAAGTGCCATGTCTGGTTCATGAGCTTCTGCAAGTGCACCAATGAGAGTTGTAAAGGCAGAGAATGCAGGCCTAAATTTAAGTTTCCTCATAGCATGAAGCATATCAACAGCTTTCATCAGCATTTTAGAATTTATAAAGATCTGTACCAGCTTAACACAGGTAACATTCTTTGGCTCAAATCTAGCTATACTCATCTCCTCAAAGATTTCTTGCAGATTATCGTAGTGTTTGCTGTTAGCGAGGAATATTAAAAGTGCATCATATGCTTCTTGACTGTGTTGATTGCAATTTTGTTTCTGGACCCATCTAAAATAATTAAGTGCCATGTCCACATTCTTCTGCCTCTTCAATACATCTACAACAAATCCAAGATGAGACTTACTGTTGATCTTTTCAAGAGCTTCTTCCACGTCCGATCCCCATGTACCTTTATGAAGGATGTTGCATATTTGATTAAACTCATATCCCTTGATTTCTTGTTGGCTATTATTATCATGCTCTTGCCCACGTCCAACTTGCTTGCCTTGATCAAAAGATCCAAAATGCCCATTTTGAAATGAAGAAAATTTACTACTCCAACACAATAACCATCGGGTAATATAAGGCCCATGCTGGTGACGTAGAGCTGGAACTGCAAGGAAAGTATCTAGTCTTAATAAAAAATAACACTTTTTATCTTAAGGATCCAGACAAGGAGAACGAAATCTTGAAGTTCAAGGGACTAATGATAAAAAGAACAAAGACCAACAATGACAGTTAATTCCTGAACAGTTGATTGACACTTAAAATAACTAGTAACACAGCTTCATAACTTGATTCTTTCCCGATGACAAGTATTTGTGCGATGTATGCATTCATATTGAGATCAATCCCATATATGTTGGGCATTATAAATAAAACCTACCAAAACTACTCAAAAAACTAAATTGTAAAGATAAACCAAAATCCTAGATGCATAAAATTGAATACTAAGGTTTGCCTGGCAACCTCCTGGCTGGCTGCAATGATCAAATACAATGTACATCGTGGAATCAGGGAACATCGTGTTGATTGTGGTAGCCATAGCAAACTTTTTCAAACAAGTAACTTGTCAAAGAAATTTTGTGGTGGCAGTATGCAACAATATTATGATTGATATCTTATACAAGGCAGACAGATTAGATGATGCAACAATACACATGGAATTTGTTAACATGTGTAGTGGAAGTCATCATGTTGGAGTATCTGGTGTCAATATAACAGACAATACATGGACCTTCAAAATGCCATAAGCTAACTAGATGGTGAAGATTGAAACAGGGGACTCAATTGCAGAGAAGGATTGCTTTCATATAGTTCCTTCATGTGGGTAAATGGAAAAACAGCTACAGACCGACAGTATCAATAACAACATAACACCAAATGAAGTAATATTGGAGATGAAACAACCAATGCAAAAATAGTCATAAGATGCCACGGACAAAATGGGTTTGCTCTAGTTGCAAGACAAGGTCATTTGGTATATTCTCATAGACTAACAATATAAGTCAAATCAGAGAAGGATACTGGTATTTGCATAAACATGCCCTTTTATCACTTGGACTATTCAATACCAATTTACCATACATCCATCTACCTATATATGCTTGAGTGTGTATGCATAAAGACAGGGAAAGGGCCTTAAAACAAGGATTCATACCTGACATCATCGGATTCTCCTGTGATAGCAGTGATGCCCTGTCTGCGCAATAGAGTTGAAGGGTAATTCACGTAGCAAACTCAAACCCAAGTGCAAGCACTTTTAGCAGAATGCATTGCATGTTTGAAGTTATAGAGATGAAACAGCTGAAAATGAAACCCATCGAATTTTTCAGAACTCGAAAGGAACTGTGGTGAATAGGAAGGATATCAATACATTTAAGTCCGGCCTGATCGACCTCTTGTGGGTTTCCGCAGGTCTGTTTGTTGATAGTCCGGTGCGATACCAACGTACTTGCTGCGATATTGTTTTGGGTATTTCCGAGGGCAAATGGCTAGCCGTATGAGAAATGCTCACACTCTGTTTACATGGATTCAAAGATAAATAGGATTTTGAGCCAAATGAATAGAAAAATATGCCCATATGAAAGTATTAAACTACAACTATTTGAATTAATCAATTTGAAAGTGTAAATTTACTTATTATAATTGATTAGTTTTAACATCTGTAGTCATGTAATTTTTCTTAAATATTTTTGTTCTCTGGTAAGTAAAAATTCAAAATAGTTAAATAAGACTTATCATGTCAATGAAAGTAGGAGCGGGCATTTCTCCCCATAAGATTTTATGTTTATCGTTCTCATACTAGTACAATTTGATAAAGAAGTAGTTGATTAGCCTAAGTCATTTTGATCATTATCATTAATTCAAGTAAGAAGTAACACATCAATCAGTACAACATGTTCTACTTCTATAAGATAGTGGTTAATTAGCATCAGCCACCATGACCATTAACTCGATAAGAGGTCACATAACAATCACTACAATATGGCTTCTCACCTCTTGATAATGGGTGGATACCCAACACTAAAAGTATGAAGAAACATTGTTCAAGTTTGCAAAATATTCATGTTATCATTCTCCATGAAGTATGATCTGTTAATTGGGAGGCCCTTGATGCATCTCACTGCTTGTTTATGATTTACATGTAAAACAATATAGGGGACTAAGTTCAAGATCATGTTGATTTGGTTAGGTTGGATGTTGCACCATCACCTAGTTTTTAATCAAATTCCTCTTGCTTTGGTTAAGGAGGCATTTTTATTAATTCATTGAGCATTGGAATCGTGTGATTGACTTCCAATATGAGGACCATTTGTTAAAACTTTTTAACTAATGTAAAATTGACACCCTCAGTTGAATTGATCATACCTTAACCATTATTTGTTCTTGGAGTAAGAACAAAGCTATATCTTCTTGGTTCATTCCCTGTCTATGTTTAGATGTTCTCCTTATCTCCCAAGCTCATGTGTTTAGCATGTGGAACTACAAGTGATAAAACAATCACAATTTCTCAAACAAATTCATAATAAGATTGCCTTTATTTAAGATAACATTATATGTCCATTAGTGACGGTTGTAGTAAAAAATGTTGTATTGGATTAATCATCATTTTAAAAGTAATTGTTTTATTGCATCATTTCTTTCATGCTCAAGCTAAGGCTAATTAAGTTAGGATTCACATTAAAAGATTACATCATATAAATGACTTTTTTTAACCAAAGTATCTATTTTGTTCCCATGGAATTGGATTTTGGTCTCATTTATCGTCATTGCTTATAAACAAGAATCAAATAGCCAATTTGATATATAAAACCTTGAATTATTCATGAAACATTATTAACATAGAACAACGACTCGTTTGGTTTTATCTCCTAACATTTTCCTCGTTCCCTATTTCCTCATATTTTTATTTAGGTAACTTAGTATTTAGTCTCCTTAAAATGTTTCTCCATGTGTCCCTTTCTTATATAAGACCCATTTGTTGTTATTCTATGTCAAGCAAGAAATATTGAAATCATTATGTTAAATGTTATTCAAGGCTATTAATTCAACTCTCTGTAAAGCATTTAAACAAAAATTGGGTAAATATTGTCTCATTGTCTTATTTGAAGGGTTTTTCAAAAACTTCATATATTTGTCACATTAGGGCTATCATTGACATATAATTAATACAACACCTCAATTAATCATTCATATAATTAATATTGTTAACCATTTTTTCCACTTGTTTTCTCCCTAGATTTGTGGTTTGATTCTACCACTCCACCTCATGCATGCATGACCTCTGTAGCCATCATTGTCAACAAAACCCATGGCACCTTGTGTTCTCAAACAAAGGTTTCAACACGTGATTCCTACTTGCATTTAGTCCAAACCCTTGCTCTCTCCATTAAGGCAATGGACTTTATGTTCGTCATATGATAATAGGAAGTCACTACTACTAGAGGTCAAGCATTGTTCATGGTTCCTGCATTTGATTTCTATGTCGCCTTGGATTTCAATTAAGGAAACACCGAGGATTTTGATGAAAGGCATAGAGAGGCTTGTAATTCATATTCCATTGACCCTCAAACATGATCCTACTTGTTCCAAAGCTCTCATTACTCCATTCATTGATCTTGAAATTCTTGGCTACACAAGCTCGTCTTTATCTTCATCTTCTCCTTGGCTTTGAATGATTGAATTATCCCCCTTGCATCCAAGATCCCAAGATCTTATGGCTTCCTTCAATTGTTAAACAAAGTTGGAGTCTACTTTGGCCAACATCTTGGACACATGCCATTTGAACAAAAAAAATCTTTGGGTCACTAGACCAAAAAGTACCTAGCTACTATAAATGTAATAAAATTTCCTACTCTAATCTAAGAGGAAGCATGGAAGTTATTTTCAGGTTTGAGTAATGAGCAACGTAAGAACTACTTCAACATTTTACCCCCTTTTTTCTTTGGTTTACCCTATTGCTGAATCTTTTACAAAGCAAGTTTCAATTTAACTCTAATGAGGAAGAGGCCAACCTTAAATTGGTGGTTCTAATCATTCCATGTTTACCAAGGGTCTTGCTAACGGGTTTCATTTTAGTGCTATGGCCACCTTACAATGCACATTTTCTCATATCTAAGAAGAATCCAAAATGTTATAAGTTTCACTATCAATTTGCTTTTATTCAATATTTTATATTGCTTTGCATTTTGTAAATTAAGTTTTCCTCATGCATGCTTGTGTTCAAGTTCATGGGAATTAATTCCCAATATGACAACATCACTACTCGATCTTAACAAGAGACGTATTGATTGTGTGAGGAAGATGTTTGAGCCGATATGCAACACAATGATAAATAAATCAACAATAAACTAAATCCAAATGAAAATAATTTTTGGCAATATGTATTATGTTATGACTGACTATTTTGAGTGTGATTGAATGTGGCTTAAGGCAATATTTGGAGGTTCGGATACTTGTTAAAGTGCAATGGGAGAACTAAGTTTATCATTTATCAAACTATCAAAGTTTTGAGAGCAATTAAAGTGCATGCCAACTGTGTATATACAAACAATTCACTTGTTTTCCCTCACCAAAATAATTTTCGCTCACTGCACACCTGAATTTTGGTGCTATCAACATTATAATTTGTCAATTATTAAGGCAAAAGTATTTAGCCCTGAGGGTTAGCTCAGTTGATCGAATCCTTGTTGTTAAACAACATCTATTATTGAGAGGTCACATTTTAAGTCTCTCAACACTCTTAGGCTGATGCCCAGTGATTGAGTTAGCAAGAAGTGACCCCTTCGAGTGGATTTGGCTAGTACAAATATTTCGTGGATGTAACAGTCACCGATCTTTGAGGACCATGAACCACATAAAATAATAATAAAAGTCAAACATATAACCAAGTTTGCTAGTTTTTTCTTACATATTCTATAATGTGACTTTTGCAACCTATCAAGCAAAAAGTGACAAAGGTATAACCTCAAGAGTCATAGCATGCCCAAAATTCCTAATGACAGAGAAGCTGAGAAAGGATATCATATAATTGATCAATGGGAATTAAATACCATTCGCAACTTTGATTAAATATAGTATTTGCTTCTAATATTACTATAGTGTTGATTTGTAATTTAATCAAACAAAAACTTACAAACTCCTCATCAAGTCCATTTTATGTTTTCAACAAATTTATGTATGTCACCTACTTTTGTAAATTTTCAACAAATATGCATGTCACATGTTTTTTAACTTTTATTCAAGAGGAGGTTTCACATAGCATACCATATGGCAAAAAATCCTCTTACTAATTTGGTTCTCTAGATTGAATCTCTACAAAGACAAGAATATATCACAGAGTCCAGCACTTAGGTAATGAAAATCTTGCAAAGGATTCAAATTTTCTAATGAAATTTCCCATCCATTGGAATGTTAAAACCAAAAAAAATGGCTTCCTTACCTCATTGTTATATTAGTATCTTTTTTTGGGAGCCCGATGAGTTGTGCCACATTTGTTGTGCATCAACCCAGCCCAGGTAAATGTGTCAATTAATTTGTTTGTATCATATTACATGTTTGTTACATGTTACAAATGGTTAAGTACGTAAATACTGTGGTATTGCAAACATTATATCACATTGAATCATGCAATCCTACCACATAGCTAATGGAATCAACAAAAATTTTAACTAGTTAAAGTTATGAAGAATGTTTGCAATGGTTTAGGGTCATTAATGATGTTTTGGGTTATTGCGTGATTACTTTATTAAGAAAATTACGATATGTAGGATTAAGAAAATCGAGATTAAATTTTGGATATCTACTCCTTCATTAGCTCAGCGGTTGTTTGTTATATCTATAAAAAATTGGGTCATGAGTTCGAATAACCATGGACAAGAGAGAAATATAAAATGTGTGTTTTGCAATTAGATATACCAACCATGTTGCTTTAAGCTCCTTGACATGCTTAGAACTACATTCAAGGTTCGAATAATTTTTCAAAAAACAAAGATGAGATTATTATTATTATTTTAAGGTCGAGCATAGATCGACATCACAAATGATGCTCATGCTTGAGTAATGATTGGGAAAAAAAAAAAATTTTATATGAAAAGGTATGGTTCATTTATCCCCTTTATCTCACCTTGCCATCATGTTAAAATTGGCAACTAGGGCCAAACTCCACATGGGTCATCTTATTTATGATAGTTGATATTTTTCTTGGATTCCTCTCTCTGAGAGGTGTAGGATTGATCTAAAGATCATCCAATTCTCACATGTACAAATGAAGTTATGATTTTTTTTATTTTTTTTATTATATATATATATTTTATGGTCATGGTCGGCCAACAAACTTATGTAGGTTTAGAAGCCCAACAGTCACATCTATTCATCCTCAATGTTGCATATAAATAGAAGGTGACTTAGCCTCATTTGGACACACTCATCTTCACACTTCTCTCTCTCTCTCTCTCCTCATTGATTGGGTACGGATTTCTCGGCCTCTCTCTCTCTCCACACATCCGAAATTTCAAGAGGCCAAAAATTTAGGAGGCCGAAAATTCAAGAGATCGAAATTTCAAGAGAGCTAAATTTTAGGAGACCGAATTTCTAGACAGTTTGACCAAGTGTTGACCAACGTTGGCTGCAGCTAGGGCTAACCGCGGGTGGGTTGTTTAACCAGACTTTGACTAGGCTGAATTTTACTGTTTTGAGGGTTTTTTTATCTTGTTGTTTGGAGGCTGAAGTTGACTGAAGTTGACCAATTTACTGAGGGTCAAATCTGCCATATTGACCAACATTGAATTTTCTGGTTAGGGCTCTTTTGTTGTTGTTATAAATTATTAGATTTGTAAATTTTAATATCTCTCTTTGTTGAACTATTGAAGACTAAAAGAAGATTTGATCAAGGATTTCCCCACATTGTGGTTTTTCCCTGGTTGGTGCCACATCTTGTGTCCTCTTGTCTTGGCTTGTCTTCTACTGTTTATGTTTAGGTTCTATCTGCATTTTACTATCATGTTGATGTGATTGCTAATATGAATATTGATATTGGGCTAATAAAGAAATTGAAGTAAAATTGTTCTAAAGCATAGAACATACCATTGTTGCCTAAAATTAACATGGTATCAAAGCTGAGGTGAAGACAAATCCCAAGCAAGAGTGAAAGAGCAATCACCAAAGATGGTTGGACAAGGATAAAAGGTTCAATGGGTTCCTCATCCTACTTCCCGGCTGAAGACAAGCTCCATGATAAACCTAACTATCATGGATGGAATATGTCTCTTGATTTAACCTTGGAAGAAAAAGAAGTGATGGACTGTGTGCAGGGTAAAATCCCTGAACCTCCTTCAAATGCATCGGCTTCTGCGAATACCAAGTACAAGACAAGCATTTGGTGGCCTACATCTATGAATTTAAGACCTCCAAGGAGATCTACGACAGGTTGGTTGGCATGTTCAAGGTTAATAATGCTAATCAAGTTCTATTTCTCAAGAATAAGTTGAAGGATATTAAGAAAGGCAAGGAAGAGGATATTCAATCCTATTTCTTGAGGATTACTAAGATCAAGAATGATCTACTCTCGATTTGACAAGTCATTCTTGACAGGGAACTTACTCTCACCACCCTTGGAGGACTCCCACCTGAGTGGTATGTATTTAGAACCACCTTCCTCAACAGTGATCAAATTCTAGGGTTTGAAGAAAATTGATGTCGAGATGCATTCAAGAAGAAACAAGAATGGTTGAGCAAGAAATGCCTTTTAATAAAAGTAACCCCTTTGCATTCTCCGCTCATGCCAAAAGGAGAAATAATATAGGGTCTAAAGGTCATTTCCATGGAAATCCTGGATCTAAAGGAGGAAGGAAGGGCAGGTGCTTTATTTGCAATAAGTTTAGCCACTATGCAAGGGAATGTCCAAATAGAAGGGACACATTGCATGATGATGATCACAATCATTCTAGGGTCAACTTCAACATCAACGATCAAAGGAATAGCAAGTCCATGGCAAAGGAAAAAGGAACGCGGGACATCAAGGAAATGATCAACCCTCCAAGAAAACAAGGAAATCCAAGTATGAAGAATCAAATGTTGTTAACAATAAGAAAAAATAGTATTATCTTATATCGGCCCTCTCCACTGCCTCTCCTCCAGACACTTTGGGAAATTCGCTGATTGATGTGGTGCCTTAAGGCACTTCACCGAATACAAGGAAGCCCTCTCTAATCTGATAGAAAAGGAGACAAACTTGGAGATCAAACTTGGAGACGATGCCACCTATATCGTGAAGGGAGTAGCGAATGTTACCCTTCAATTAAATCAAGGTAACACTATTCATTTGTAAGAGGTACTATATGTACATGATCTCAAGAAGGACCCAGTGTCCATTTCAACCATGGAGGAAAAAGGATTCAAGGTGGCATTCATCGATGGAAAGGTATGTGTTTGGAAAAGAAATTTTAAAGATGCTTTTACTCTTGTGTTCAGGGTTGACACTTTGTATCAAGTTGGAGGAAGTCCATTGGGAGCCATGTCTTGTGACACATCTCTACAATCTGAACTATGGCATCGGAGGTTTGCCTATCTTCATTATAACCCGATGTGAGATAGATGGTGATAGGTATGCCCGAGTTCAAAGTAGACCATGAAGGTGTATGTTTGGGATGTGTTGAAGGAAAACTTACAAGGGGACCATTCCCCTCAAGTAATAGCAATACCACAGATATATTGCAATTGATCCACTCTGACATATCTAGTATGATGCCCGTAAACACTTTGGGAGGATACTTATATTATCTCACCTTTGCAAACAATTATTATTGCAAGACCTAGATCTACTTATTGAAGAAGAAGGATGAAGTGTTCACCTGGTTCTGAAACTTCAAAGCCTTGATTGAAAACCAATCCGAGAATAAAATCAAGATACTGAGGACTGATAATGGGACCGAGTACGAATCCAATGAATTCCAATATTATTGCAGAGAAGCTAGCATTAAGAGGGAGACTACAACGCCATGCACTCCTGAGTAGAATGGTGTGGCTGAAAGGAATAATCGCTCTATTGTAGAAGTAGTCTGTGCCATGCTTCATGATCAAGGCCTTCCGAAGTTCCTATGGGTTGAAGCTGCAAATACCGCCATGAGCACTATCATTCAAAATGAGCCTTCATCATTCGAAGAAGTCGTGAAGCATCAAGTATGGAAGGATGTTATGAATGAAGAATATGAGTCAACTATGAAGAATGATGTCTAGGATGTGGTCCCTAGACCCCAGGACAAATCGGTTGTCACCTCTAAGTGGCTCTACAAAATCAAGCATGGAGTTAATGGAAGTGTTGAAAAGTTCAAGGCTCGCTTTGTTGCTCAAGGCTTCTCTCAGAAGGAAGGTGTAGATTATGATGAGATATTTGCACATGTTGCCCGATACACCACCATCCACTCGATCATAGCCCTTGCTGCCTCGCAAGGATGGAACCTACATCATATAGATGTTAAGACCATGTTCTTGCATGGTTCAATCAAAGAGGAAGTCTATGTGGAACAACACGAGGGGTTTAAGGTTCATGATCAGGAATCTCATGTATGCAAGTTGAAGAAAGCTCTTTATGGATTGAAGCAAGCACCTCGGGATTGGTATGAGAGGATCGATAGCTATCTGATGAAGTTTGGATTCACTAGAAGTGAAGTCGATCTGAAGCTTTACTTTAAGGTTGAAAATGATAAACCTCTCATTCTGGTACTTTATGTGGATGTCCTATTTCTGACAGGTGCAGACCCTCTCATTCACAAATGTAAGAGGAGTTGGCTTCTGAATTTGAGATGAAGGACCTAGGACCAATGTACTATTTCCTAGGGTTGGAGGTCTAGCAAAATCCAGGTGAAATTTTCCTCTCTCAAGGAAAATATGTTGTGAAGATATTGGAAAGATTTGGGATGGTGGACTGCAAGCCTGTGACTACTCCGATGGAACTTAACTTTGAGAAGTTATGTGGTAGCGTTGTTGGACTTGAATTGAGAAATGCTTCTGACTATCGTCAACTCATAGGAGTAGTGATGTTCTTGGTGAAATCCCATCCAGACATATGTTTTGCAATTAACACATTGAGCCAATATATGGTTGAGCCTCATCATATACATTGGATTGGTGCCAAGATTCTTTTGAGATATCTTTAGGGCACAACCACTCATGGAATAAGATACATTTTCAGAGATGTGAGGCTGCATGGTTATTCTGATGTTGTTTGGGTTGGCAGTGTGGTGGATCACAAGAGCACTTCTGGATGTTGTTTTTCTTTGGGTTCTGCTTCGATATCCTGTATGAGCAGGAAGCAGAAATCGGTTGCCTTGATCACCGTTGAGGCCAAATACATAGCTGCTAGTATGGCCTCCTATGAAGCTATCTGGTTGAGGAAGCTCTTCAGTGAGTTGCTTGGACATGTGTTGGATACCACCATGATCCTATGCGACAACCAGAGTGGGATCTGATTATCAGATAATCATGTGTTTCATGATCGCTTCAAGCATATAGATATCAGGTACCACTTTATACGGGATATGATACAACGAGGAGAAATAAGGCTCCATCACATTGGGACTGATGAGTAGGTCGTTGATATTCTAACAAAGTCCCTGGGGAAGGTCAAGTTCTTGGCCTTCCGATAATGACTTGGTTTCTTGTAGAGACCCTCTTATGAGGGTCATGTATGTGATGGACATTGAGCTCTAGGAGCTCTAGGGGGCTTGGGGTACTTCTTGGAGTGATGAGCAACCATAGGGTGAGCGGTTCGGCCTTCCCCTAGTGGTTTTCTTTGCACAGGGTGACTGGTTCAGCCTTCCCCTGCAATACCCCTTAGCGACATGTAGGTAGGATGAGTGGTTCATCCTTCTCCTGCTAAGACATCCTACCCATGCAGTCTGGGACTCACGGGAAGTACCTCTCATCTAGCCAATGAGTAGGTAAATGAGGATAGGGACCATAGTACTACCGATGGACACATTGTGTACCACTGTACTCCTTATGCTAGGATGACTAATATTGATCCGGGATCAATTGGAACTGACTTCGGGTCAGTAAGAGTGGTATGAGACACTCTCTTTTGATTGGAACTGACTTCAGGTCAGTAAGAGTGGTATGAGACACTCTCCTTTGATTAGGGACTGACTTCGGGTTAATAGAGAATGGTATGATACATTCTCGATCACTTCTTCTTCTTCATAGTTCAACAGAGCAGAGCAGACCAGTGCATTGATGGCAGAGATAGTATAGATTGGCAGATGGATTAGCAAATGGAGTTCTCCCTAGTTGAGAGGGAGTGTTAAAATTGGCAACTAGGGCCAAACTCGACATGGGTAATATTATTTATGACAGTTGATATTTTTCTTGGATTCCTCTCTCCGAGAGGTGTAGTATTGATCTAAAGATCATCTGATTCTAACATGTACAAATGAAGTTATGAATTTATTTTGATTATGGTCAAATTGTCAAGGTCGACCAGCAAACTTATGTAGGTTTAGAAGCCCAACAGTCATGCCTATTCATCCTCAATGTTGCATATACATAGAAGGTGACTTAGCCTCATTTGGACACACTTCTCTCTCTGTCTCTCTCTCCTCATTGATTGGGTACGGATTTCTGGGCCTCTCTCTCCACACGTCCGAAATTTCAGGAGAGCGAAATTTCAGGAGGCCGAAATTTTAGGAGAGCGAAATTTGAGGAGGATGAAATTTCAAGATGTCGTAATTTTAGGAGAGCAAAATTTCAAGAAGCCGAAATTTCAGGAGAGTGAAATTTTCGGAGGCTGAAATTTTCGGAGGCTGAAATTTCAGGAGGCTGAAATTTCAGGAGGTCGAAATTTCAAGAGAGGGAAATTTCAAGAGGCCAAAATTTCAGGAGACCGAAATTTCAGGAGGCCAAAATTTCAGGAGGCCGAAATTTCAGGAGGCCGAATTTCGGGAGAGAGAAATTTCAGGAGGCCGAAATTTCAGGATATCGAATTTCTTGACAATTTGACTAAGTGTTGACCAACGTTGACTACAACTAGGGCTCACTACATGTGGGTTGTTTGACCAGACTTTGACTAGGATGAATTTCACTATTTTGAGGGTTGTTTTATCTTGTTGTTTGGAGGCTAAAGTTGACCAATTTTCTCAGGGTCAAATCTACCCTTGTTGACCAACGTTCACTTTTCTGGTTAGGGCTCTTTTGCTACTGTTATAAATTATCAGATTTGTAAATTATATTATCTCTCTCTGTTGAACTATTGAAGACTATAAGAAGATTTGATCAAGGGTTTCCCCACATTGGGGTTTGTCCCTGGCTGGTGCCACATCTTGTGTCCTCTTGTCTTGGCTTGTCCTCTATTGTTTATGTTTATGTTTATGTTTTATCTGCATTTTACTATCATGTTGATGTGATTGCTAATCTGAATATTGATACCGGGCTAATAAAGAAATTGAAGTAAAATTGCTTTAAAGCATAGAACATACCATTGTTGCCTAAAATTAACACATCACAATTATATTGACCCCTTCAATGCCATAATTGTAATTAGTGCGCCACGATCATGGAATAAAGAGAAGGAATATGTAGCTCCATTTCTTTTTCTTATACTTGTAACTCTTTTGGGTGGATTTTCTTTTCCCCTTGATGTTTTTCCAATTCTTAATCTATATATTACTTAGTGAGTTCCTATCCAATGCTTAGATGAGGTTCCATACTTATTTTCCTTGTATTTGGGGAAGATTCACATTCCTAAGAAGGTTGATTGTAATGAGAGTTTAGGGTTACTAGTGTATTTTTCATTGGTCTTGTATTATCTTTCTTGTTTGCCATAGTGTGATGTTTTTTAAATGAAGAAATTCAGAGTTGACACGTGTCAACTATATTATATGACTATTAAGTTTCCTTACAACTAATAGCACAATATAACATGGGTATGAAATGGCATCAATTACTTATCCAAGGGTGGATTTTTTTACTTTTACTTCATTCAAATTCCATGTTATCCTTGGTAAGAGAAAATGTTGGTTTGGAACTCAGAAGGAACATTACAATTGGCCCAATGAAGTTAGGTAGTATAAGAAATGCATATGTGCAAAGGAAAATGATTTTTGTAGGCTCAATAATTGAGTACAAGCATTCCCAAGTAGCTAAGTTGTTGCAATAAGGAGTAGTATTATGTCAAAATCCCATGGGACTTATAGTTAGCCCTCACAATTTATTCATAACTCCAAGGAATTGAAACTTTCTAGGTGGCCTAACATGCCATCATCTTCACCCTTGAAACAGAACCTCTCATAGAATAGAAATAATACTTGTATTTGTAATATTTATGATGGAAGGGAGTTTATAATGGAGTAAGATAGTGGATTAAAAACTTTATAGTGAGTCTATTTTTTCCATTTTTTTTCCTGCAAAGCAAAAATTCACTCTAATCCACTCTTTACAAAAAAAAATTGACAATATGGGTCTTCTTGAAATAGATTGAAACCTCTAATGGCAAATTTCCATGATCAAATGTCCCATCTATCATGTGGAAGTACAACTTTTGACAAAAATCCTATTAAATTTGGGGAAGGAGTTTGAAGGAAAAATGGTTGAGTTTGTCTAGTTATTGACTTACTTCATTTCTAGTGAAGAAAATAATCATAAGCCTCTCTTGTAATTTAGTTAGTTTTTCATATATACTCTTTTATTTTCCAAGAATAAAACCATTATATTTGATATTTCAAGTATGGCATAAAATACATTTGACCACCTTAGAAGGATAACAAATAAGAAATAGTTTCTAACTTTTCTTTTGCTAGTCCTCGTTTTTATCATATAGCTACATATTACAATCATCCTAAGCTCCATTAATGCATCCTTTTAGAAAATTTACAAAACAAATTTGTATCCCTTAGGTTCATAATAGTAATTAATCATAACAAAATCCAAGCACGTGCCTAGAATCCTTCCATCTCTAGTATTAATAAAGGGATCTTTCACAATTTGAAATTTGAGTCCCTCTTCTAAACTATTATTTAGATATGATTTGTTATTTCATTAATATAGCTCCTTTAGGTGCTGAGAATGCAACAAGAAAATACTAATTTAATTTTTCCTTAATTAAATTAGGAGAAATTCAAATTTCAATTTCAGCAGAATACTTGGAGGTAGTTAATTGAGGTGACATAGCTCTTGTCACTCAGTTAACTCAGTAAATTCAAGTTGGAGACACTTGAGTTCAATTCTACATGATTGATTGCTAATTTGTAGCAATCTATTTCAATTAATTTGAGTTATTGTCAGTGTAACTAGTTCTCACTGTTAGTAGAACTAGTGGAGGTTCAGTCAAGGGTGTGTAACTTTTTTCACACTAACTGACAAGGGTGTGTAATTTTTTTCACACTGAGTAATCATCCAGATAACTGATCAATCAACCTAAATTAACTCATGTGTGCAAAGAATTTGAGTTCCAGTTGGGATTGGAGTTCAAGGGCAATGTACTATCAATTGTAAACTATTCCAAGTTGTACAGGTGGTGCATGCAGTCAGAGAATTGACCTAAAGGAACTGCGCAATCCAATGGAGGAAAATTCCTATTAAATAGGGGCATAATTCCTTAAGGAACAACATAAGGAAGTAGGAGCTTGGAGGCTCGAAATCTTGGCTAAGTATTGGCCAAGTTCGATCAGTCAACCAGATGATAGAAGATATAGGTGCAGGTTGAGCTCAAGCTTGAGCAAAGCATATTGTATTCATACAGATTCTTTGAGTATTCAATATAGATAGTAAGGGGTTTTGAGTAGTTGCTTTCCCCTATATAAATATTTGTGTATATGTGTTGAACCTTGATGCATGTTAATAATTTGTTTTCTCGATCATGATTTTCTTTTCGCAAATGAGTAGAGTAGCTTCAAGTCTTGTGATCTAGTAAATTTCATGAGCAGTTTTGAATCTACACATTAAATTTCTACATTAGGAAATTGATATTCCTTTGTGTTGAACTCTCTATAAATGTGAGTAAGAGGTGAGCTCCTCGATCATAATTTTCACCCTCATAACATGATTCATGATTGAGTTGAGTATATATTTTTCAACTCTACATTTATTATTTTCCCATACCATCAACATCTTGGAGTTTCCACATACATATAATGACCTTAACCCCTATTTTACAGTTGTTTTCACAAGGAGCCATAATGCATATAACCCAAATCTATTACTTTTCCTTACAACATATTTCAAATAGATATAATGAATGGTTCAAAACAAATAATTACCCCTCCCCCCAACATAAGTAGGGTTCCTTGATATGCCCCATCAAAGAATCCCTAATCCTTGTCATAAACAATATTTAACTCTTGGAATTATTTAGGTCATTTTCTATAGAGGCTTCCAATATCCCTCAAAAGAAATTGTAATTTGTTGGGTTATTTATGCCTGAGGCATGTCAGTCCTTTAAAAAATCATGCAATTCCTTAAGATCTCAATTCTCCCATGATACAAAGCAAGGCAAAGCCTTAAAGTATTTTTCTAATTTGTTTGTTATCAATGCATAAAAATAAACTACTAAAGATATGTGATCTCATTTATTTCTCCCATTTGAGATTTGTAATGCATTCCATACATATCTAGAAAAGGAACAAGTAATAAACAAATGGTCCATGTATTCTTCACTACCTTTACACTTAATACATATCCCTAATCCATGCCAACTTCTCTTTTTGAGATCATTGTCCTATGTTAAATTTTTATTTGCTAAACCTAGCAAAGGATCTTTTAATATTTTTAATGGGATTTCCAAGTCCACCACCATATCATATCTCTATCTTGTAATTCTTTTATTTGGTCAAATATCCCAGTTTAGTTGTATACACCCATATGCCATGACCCTTAGACCATCTAATTATGTACCCTTGCTCTAATAGCTTTATGGCATTTTGATTTAGTAAATTCACATATTATTTCCATTCATGTGTTTTTTCTTCCTAAAACTCTGAATCATTTGTTGATTTTGACCCTTGGGACCAACTATTCCTTCCAATAGGACTTGCCACATGCTTTAGTAAGTGACAGCCCATAGAATGCAATCCATTTGGAAGAGCTTCAAATAACCTAAAATTTCATTGACATGACATCCAAGGATATTCCCTCATTTTCGCTTTGTTTCTTCTTCCCAACGTCCAAGTTGACCATTTTCCAACTAAGGGAAAAACCATAACCAAGGCTTTCCAAACAATTTAGGTTCCTCATAAAAAAATTCTTTCCATTCCATACCATAATTCCAAGGAATTTCCTTTTTAGATATTTTACTTCTATCACTTTACCAATTAGTCATTCATTATATGCTAACCTCCATACGTTCTTTGCTACTTATACAAAGATGAAAACATGAATATACTTTATCACTCATCCTCTTGGTTTGTTTGAGGTTGCTACAATTGGCCATTTAACCAAGGGGATTTCTTCCTTTCCCCTCATATCTATTCATAAAAAAATTGAACACTTTTTATTGATTTCATTGTTGATACCTTTAGGGATGTGTGTTATAAACATCCAATACATCAGGATGCTCTAACACATACTTGACAAATATTATTCTACCACCATGAGATAGCCATCTATTGCACCATATAGAAATTATGGCTTCATTAAAACAACCAAAGGAAATCAACATACTTGTAGTCATTTGGCTTTCACTTAAAACACAAACACTATTCGTTGTTCAAGGCTTGAATGATTCATAACCATCAAGTTTACCATTAGAGATCTTACCTCTTCCTCCATCTCACTAAACAACATTAAATACTTCACCATATTGACCTTTATATTTATCACTAAATACTAAATGTTTATTATCTCCTTCACAGTTCTTAGTTCTCTAATGGAGCCTTTACCAAAGATCACAATGTCTTCAACAAAAACAAATCTGAGATAGCCCCTACCTAGAAAAAAAATAATAATCTTGTTTACTATTCCTTCCCCCCATACATCCTTTATGAACATACTTAGCCCTTCAAAACCTAACAGATATAAGAAAGGTTGCAAGGGACAACCATGATGTAGTTCTCTAGAGACCTTAAAAATCCTAATGGTGAACTATTTATCATAATAGTAAAAAATGATGATAGGCATCCCATTATCCAATTAATAATCTACATATTTATACCCAATTGTAATAGCAACAACTTGATAAATAACCAATTCACTTTACCACGTGCTTTTAAAAGATCAACCTTCACCACCACTACTAAAAAAAATTAGTCTTGATTGTATGTACCCCTTTCTAGGTTTTTTATGACTAGAGGAATCGACAATTGAGTTGGTTTCATACTCGTGCGACACAAGGTCAACCGCTACCACTATAACATCTTGGTGCCTATGTACGCCCCTTTTGTAGACATAAGTAAATAGGGGGGGAATTGAACCTTGAATCTCTTGGTACATAACACTACATTATCATGGTAAACACTAATTGAGTTTGCCCCTAGGGGCTATGCATTTGTTTCTAGGTTGTTCCGACAACATCATGTATTTTCCTATTGAAGAAAATTACAAATTGTTCTTTTCAGATAACAATTGAAAAAAACACCCTTAATCTTGTCGGTAATGTTTTTTTTAAACTAGCTTATAAACAATATTATACAAAGATATAGGCTTGAATTCTTCAAAGGATGAAGGATATAGTCGTTTGGAAATAAGGGCTATGAAAGTGGAGTTCAAAGCGCCTAGCATTTTTCTGGAAGTTCTTGATTCCTTAATAATTCCCAAAAGGTCTCCTTCTAACATTTTATAAAATCTAATATACAACTCAGTGGAGCAATGATTGAGATTTTGGATTTTTGTCTTTCTAAATGAATTTGCATCTATTTTCAATTATTCCTTAGTGACTTTAGATTATAGTTCCTAATTCCTTTGATCATAAGTGATCCTCGGAAAGAGACTTAGAATTTCCATGATTTCCCCAATGTTAGAATTCTTAAGGTATTTAAAGATATTTTTAAAATGTTGCTTACCAACTTTCACTATCTATTTCAAAATTTTAACCCCATAGCCATCTGGATTACTTCTTTCCCTAATAGTGTAACATTCCTATGATTTCCATATTTGTGGAAAAACTTGGTGTTATCATCTCCTTTAGTAATCCTATGGATATACTTTTGAGCCTCCATTATGCCTTCTCTTTATGAAGAACCTCTTTTCCCCTTTCAATATCTTTTAACAAGGCTGCATAGCTAGTTTTCTTGCTGCTTAGTTTAATTAATGAAATTTTGAAAAATATAAACCATGTCTCATTTAAACAAGGGCTACAATGTAACTATCCTGGTTTAGTTTAAATATAGTTAAATTAGAGTAAAAAATAATAAAAGACATACAACTTTATATTAATAAAAATTACAATTAAAATAGCAAGATAATTGATGATTGCGTTATATCTGACCAGGTAGATATAATAATAACACTATTTGTAGATGGTTTTCTTAATAAACTTTAATAATATATTTATTCATTTTAATCTATTATTTGTATAGATTTGTATGGAAAATCTATATTTTTTTAAGACAAATCTCATCCATCTATATGAATGGAAGATCATGCATAGATAGAGAAAAATTACGATATACTATTAGTGTTGAATGGTATTGTAAATAAAATCAAATAAAAGATATATTAAAAATGTTGAGACAAAAATGAACCAATCAAAACATAAATTAATTAATTAATATATCAAAATAAATAAATTATTTTCTTTTGATAAGATAAACTTTATGTATAGCAATTCAATTTTTGGTCAACAAACAACTTAATTGAAAGAACCAATCAAAACATAAATAAATTAATTAATATATTAAAATAAATAAATTATTTTCTTTTGATAAAGTAAACTTTATATATAGAAATTCAATTTTTGGTCAACAAACAAAATTGAAAGTCAATACAATATTGCGTCCCTTGAGCCAGAGATATGATTATAAGTCATAACTGGAATTTTTATTTATTAATTTTGATATTTAAGATGATTATTTGACATTTTTTAACACACAGCGGTAAAAACGTGATAAATTCGTAAATTTATATGTAAAATGTAATACTATGTCATATTCATTGGGATAATAAAAAGTCCCTTCAAAAAGTATTCTTACTTTTTCATTTTTGTTGGAATATATAATCTTATATGTTTTGTGAATCACATAATCTCTTGTGACACATTTTATTAATTATTTTTTAATTGTAAAAATTTAATAAGAAAAGAGATTTATGTTTATTAATAATTTTACATAGATTATAAGCACAATTATAAGATAAATAGGTATGGTGTAATATAGATAATTCATAAAATACTATATATACCAAAATTAAATTTAATTTTTTAAATATAAATACTTTAGTGAATATGATAAGATTTGTTTTCTCTTACTTTGATAGTGAGAATTCTATAAATGCCTGTATTTATTTGGTTTTACTTAGCGTGTTGGATTTACTTGCTTTACTTTGATAGTGAGAACTCTATAAATGCCTACGTACTTAATTGGTTTTATTTAGCGCATTGGATTTACTTGCTTACAATTATTGAATTGAGAGGGTAACAACGTTCTTCCCTGACTCCCGTATTAAAATCAATTATTAATAGCTATATACTTTGGAGGTACTTGTGGTTATTAAACTCTAAAGGAACTATAAATAATAATATATCATAATTGACTTGTGCATAGAAACCACCTTATTTCTCAAATTATTTTTCCTTCACTCATCTTATATGTGCAAGGCACTTCAAGTCATTCACCTTAAGCTCTTAAGCTAAATGGCTTTCCTAATTTAGTTCATGTTCAATTCTTAACAAGATAGGTTAACACATTCAATGAACCAGATCAATCACGCGTAGATACTTGTGCAAGAATTAATAATTCAGTAAACCAGGGGTGTTTACAAGTAGGTTTAAGTACCAGTAATGGTACTTATGTCCTTACAACAAATAGTCATGACATGTGTATGCCATGTATTATGTCAGAAACTGTACGAATAATTAAGTCAATCAAAGTTTATTTTTTATGCGATCGATGTATGAGATTTTATAAACTGATGAGAATGGTACATAAATCATGATTGCATAAGAACAAACCTAAACTAACCAATCAAAACATAAATAAATAAAATTAATCTATTAAAATATATATTTTTTCTTTTGATAAAGTAAACTTTATGTATAGCAATTCATTTTTTGGTCAACAAACAATTTAATTGATAGTCAACGCAATATCCATTGCGTTATACTTGCGAGTGGCAGGATAATAACTAGAATTCTTCTTCAAAGAAAAGTACAACGACATAAGTTTCAAATATAGATTTTATGCCTTCTTCCATTTAGATATTTTGACTTTTTAAGGCTTGACTCCCTTCCCACGCCCCTACTATACTTTTCACTGTCTTCACATTAGTAGCAAACTACTTCATAATTGAGTCATCAAAAGTACTACCAAAAACTTCCCATGTACTTATAATTCGGGCTCTAAAATCCTCATTCAACCAAGAATGGCTGATTTTAAAGAGGGCTTGTGGTTTCCATCCTTTAGAATCAAATTGAAATAAGATGAGCAAACAGTCTAGGACCCCCAATAACCCATTGAATATCTAATCATTGCTCTATATTCCATCAAATGGTAAATAAACAAAAACTTGTATAGCCTCTTCAATATACCTTATCTTCACCTTCTTGCATTCCTCCAAGTAGTAGCTTCCTTAACTTATTCTACACCAATAAGGTTATTTTATTCAAAAAAGTGAATGGAAAAGTCTATTAACGGTTCCCTCCTTAGTGCTACTTCACAAATTTCCCTCTTATCAAGAATCAAATTGAGGTCACCACTTAAAATTACATTGTCACATTTTAGTATTATAAAGGCTCTCATCCTAGGCTTTTTTTTTTGTCTCCATAGGGCCCATAAAAGTTTAGGATTTTAAAAACTCTTCCTAAATCCTTTGATTTAACTTATATATATTTCACCATGCAATATGTTGGTAGATACAGGTTTAAAGTGTTCCACCCCTAAACCAATACCACCCCACCCCCCACCAAACGTTCCCTTAACATTTATTGAACAAAAAAATTGAACTTTCGAGAAAGAGGACATATTTCTATTACTTTTGACCAAGCGCACATTGCTTCTTGTACAAGAATGACATCAAGTTTGTAAAGTACAAAAATTCCTTTTAGGGATTGCTACTTTAGGAAACCCCTAACCCCTTTAGAGTTTAGGGGGGAGGATTGTTTTTTGATCCCCAATTTTTGGGTATTTCTACCTCTAAGGACCACATTAATAGTAATTTTATTTCCATACTTAACTTCCTTTTATTCTTGAGATCTAGCCTTTAAAGTAGGGGATTTCCTTCCAATAAAACATGGAATATCCTTGTCAATCATTAATCTCTCTTACACTTCCACCAATTCCTCGGCATAGTCCCTTTTTTACTTTAATTGGTAAGGATTCTGAAAAGAGGTTTTTAATATTTTTTTCAAACATTCTCTTGCATCCTAACCTTAGGATTGGCCGCAATCTTAGGACCTTTGGATGTAGAGAAGGGACTTGCTACCTCTATTAAAGAAAAACCCTCATTTCTCTAAGCTAAATCTTTAGACATAAACCCATCATGCGTTTCATGAATATAATTGGGTTTACAATTATATTAAACCCATTGATTGGAAGAGAGGATCCTTGACCCCTAAGTCAACCATCCCTTAATCCCTTATGGCAGATTATTTAGAACCTAGACACTCAATGTTAGAGTGTAATGAACAAAGTTCGTACTTTGCAATAATCTTCAGAACACTTGGAATACAAAGCCATCCATTGAGGATAAAAATATAAATATTGAATAATGTATATAAGAATTGATGATGCGATATGATATATCAATGTTACAAATGAGGGTCTACTTATATACCTAGGAAGGTGCCCCTTCATGAATGGTCATGTCCCCTTAGACATACCTCTTAAGTACTAAATATTAGTTAATTAATTGATCATTATTCTTATGATTTTTTTTTTCTCAAGGAAAAATCATAGTTTTCATTGATATAAGAAAATTACATATGGAGATGCGGTGTCACATATGCTATATAGTGAGGTTGTTCGCCTATCAAAAAATAATGTATCAAAAATGATCTTTGATTCTCCACGCAGGGAGATTGTGTCTTCTGTGTTTTTCAAAGAGGTCAAAAAACTCCTCACAGGGAGTACAGTTGTCTGTCTTATATATACAACTAGTAAATCAAAATATACATAAGTACTGATAAATAAGCAAAAATATAAACATGTAAATCAAGCCCCTCTAAGCCAGTTATGCTATGTAGTCCATATATGGACGATGGTAGTACTAATAGTGTTCACCGTCCCTCTGTTCCTGAATCATCCATGTACCACGAGGTCGGTTCGCAACTTCCTTGGATAGCTGATCAAAAATCTGGTTGCGTTCCTGTGGATATGGTGACAAATAAAATGATCAAATGTGCAATGAATCTGTGTGCCTATTCCAAAATAGGTCTCAGATAATATGCATGAAAAATTTATGTATTGTCTATCTAGTTGATAACATTCTTGGAGTCCCCAAAGATTTGGATATTTCTGCATTGTTTCTCCATGGCAAAGTGTAGGAGATGTCTTAGAGTGATCAACTCAGCATAATTATTGGTACCCCTTCCCAGGCCCATTTGTATTTTAAAGAAATGAGAGTCAGAGAGGTATAATATAGCACCCCCCCCCACAACCTACATCCTATGCAGATCCATCAAAATAAGGCCAGGGGTAGTCTCAGTTGATGACCTCAAGGACAATGTTCCTAGAGGTTGGAGCAGCATCGTCGTCAGGGATGGAGTTGTAAGTGGCCAATATGCAGGCAGAGATAGAGGGCCAATAAGGGATGGTATTTTGGAAGATGTATTGGTTTCCTGCTATCCATATAGCCCATCAAAGGAGCAGGGGTATGTTTCTGGCCTTGTTCAGAGCAGTTGTTTTACACCATGATATCCATGCATCCAAAACAGATGTTCCCTGCCATTGACAGTGAATATTGATGACCCGAATGGTGGTATTCCATAGGTCCACGGTGATCGGGCAGGTAAGGAAGAGGTGATCAATAATTTCAGTTCTATTCTTGCATATGCATCACCAAGATGGTCCGTGATGGGCTCGCTTGTTCAGGTTGTCCCTTGTGGGGTCCCTGTTCTTGAGTACTATCCACATAAACAGTCTCGTTCTGGGACGTGCCTTAAGTTTCCACAGATGTTTCTACTAAAGTTTGATAGTCGGTGGTCGATGGACGACAAAGATACAGAGGTATCCTTTCTTTGGAGAGTATATGTCATTTTTCATGGGCCCATATGATCTCATCTTCCCCCTCTGTAATCCTGATATGCGATTCAGTCAGTGCAGCAATGTATTCCCCCCAGTGATGATGCCAAATATGAGGGAGATGTAGGCGACAACCAGTCTTCCATGCCTGTTGAAATATGGAGGTGTGATTTGGATCCGTAATGTGATTGATATTAATGATACCTGAATTCTTGAGAAGGAGTATTAATTACTATGGGAGCCTGTGTGAGTTGTGGCTACCGATCCAGGGATCTAATCCGATGCGCATCAATGAGCTAGCCTGAATTTTCCATGTGATCCCATCTCTGATGAGGGGCAAGGATTTTATTACTGCTTTCCATATAATAGATATCCTAGACTTGTTCCAGTTGGGTCATTGGATCTAGTCCATCGTGTTGTGGGGGGATATATATTTTGAGTATGCCACCTGTTATCACTCAGAAGTCTTCCCTAGAAGTTATAAAAAGAAGGAATAATCCAAGGTAACCACAAACCTAATCTTTTAGACTCGGGTTCTAGCCAACCTAAGTCCAGAGAGGGCTCTCTCTTTATAATTTAACTTTGTTTTGGTGGGATTTTACGCTAGTTCTTAATGCTCATAAGGTTTTGATTTTGATTGGGTGGTGGAATTCTAGGAACAGATGGACAGAACAAGGCTTTCAAGCCATTGGGCTATGGAGTCAATCAAAGGGTGGCTTAACTAGATCAAATCAATCACCAAAGGAGGAGTTCATAGGGCAGGCTAGCAAAGCAAAAGGAAAATCTACAAGTTCAAATAGGTGAGATTGTCCTAACCAGGATGAAAGGGCAATGAAGAATCCTTAGATCGGGATCAAGATGAAGAACATGAGGAGATCAGTAGCAAAGGGAAACTAAGAATCCTTTACTATGGACCCAGGGGGGAACTACGGAAGTAAGGGAGAAATTAAGGATTCCCAGACTAAGATAGTTTAGCAGAAAACATTGAGAATGTAAACAGTCAAGACAGAGAGCTTTTAAAGCTAATTCTGAAATATCATTCCTAGTTTACCATTCAGATTTCATAGAAATACATGTGATTATTTATAAACATGAAGAGAAAACAATATTAAACATGAGAGATAATACTTATTTGTTTTCCGTTGTACACAAGAATCCTGTGAAATGTCTTTACTTTATTCCTTGATCCAACAAGCCAATGCAATCTTGATTACAATAGCTCCTTAACTTGATAAGAAAATGTCTATAGAAATGTCTTTGAATCCACCCTAACTACTTTGAAATGTGAAGTATTTATTAAAAAATATTACAAAATATCCCATAACAGTTTGAGAATTATTCTAGGAAATCAAAAATATCTTCAAGCATGACGATAGAGACAGATGGAAAACTGCATCTTGTTGTCCCTTTTATTGTGATTATGCTAGCTATTTGTAGTTCGAACTTGGATGTTTCAGTTGACTGATATCTGTGTGCTGGAATCGCTTTTTGTCTTCAACCTACTAATACTCTTTTACCTGCTACTCTTTGACCCTGTTCATCTTTTTCATCTGGCTGTCATCAGATTTACTGTGGTAACTTTATAGTAAATCTGTCAATTTTACCCACCATTCATCTTTAGGTAACTTTACTTTAAGCATCTTTCTATAGATCTCATCTGCTTCAGTGTATTTGGAAAAATTTGGCTTATTAACAAACAGGTGCTTTACCTCATGCTCCAGGAAGAACAAATTTTCCAAATTATCATACAATACCTTTCCTGTGGGCAATGCTTTAACTCCTGAAGTGCTTGCTTGGTCTTTGGCCAACTTGTTTAATCTATCAACGTAGTCCTATTGGGTCATAAGCTTGTCATGGATGACCATAGGACTGGGAAGGCCTTTTTCCCTCAAAATTCCAAACTTCGCCATGAATCTATCAATATTTTCCTGCATGCTTTGGCATCTTTTTTCTAAATTGAGCATAAGGTTCCTTTTAGTCAGAACCTTTTTTATTTCTATGATGGTTTCGGTTCTGTCCTCTATACCAAGTTCATCTAATTGATACCTGTTCTTGCTGTTCAAGAAATTGATAAGTTGGTTGGCCTCCTCAGGCTGGTCTCCCAGGTCTTCCTTTGTCTTTTGGATTGCTTCAGTGGCCACTTTCACCAGTTCTATTTGCTCAAAAATTACTTGAAAAGTCATGACCAAACATTATTGACAAAGTCAATGATGTTGGCCCAAATCATCTCCTTTATTTGTCCTAGTGGTTGTTGCAATGTCAAGTATTTTTCAAGGAAATTTATCCTCTCACCCATCCTTAGGTTCTTATGTGCTTCTTCTTTTTGTTGTATTTGTGCTAGCTTACAGTCAGTTTCTAAGCTTGAAACTTTTTCCTTAATTCTTTTAAGCTCTGTAGCCTAGATGGTCATTTCCTCCATGGCTTTCACCAATTCTGCTGTCTTATCTGTAGATGTACCTGCACTTGTGGACTTGGCTGTGATTGGCATGGCTGTAATAGGTGGAGCTACTGGTGCTAAGGAAGCTGCCAATGTTGAGGGAACTATTGTATAGATTGTAGGAATAACAGTTTGTGGAGTGGTGGCCAACTCACTCTGTTTATACTGAATCAAATTGTCCAACTCCTTCTCTATTTCTTTCAATTGATCATTTGGCTTAAAGACCAAGTCCATAAACTCCTCTTGTTCCTTTTGAGTTTCTAACACTTCTACCATTTGTGGGTGATGCAGATGTGGAATTTTGAGTTGTTTTTTCAAGGCAGCTATATCATCATTTTTCTTTTTAACTAGCCTTTTTGCAACCTTTACATCTTTGGGATCATGTCCTAACTCTATGATTAAGTCCTCTAAGGACTTGATCCTGGTATCCTTGGCATGTGAGGAGGCCTTCTCTAGTTGGAATTGCGCTGATATATTATTTAGTGAATTTTGTAACTGATGGGCTGCAATGGCTTTGCTAGTCAACGTGGAATACACCATCTCTCCTGTTTGTTTATGCAATTCAATCTGGTCAATAGGATGTATATCCTTTGCCAGCACTTCAAAATCTGTCTTCAAGTAATCAGCTATTGACCTGGGCTGCTGAGTGGTAGGCTTCAGGAAAGTCATTTGCATTTTACCTTCTTTTACATCAAAGGCTGACATAAGCCTTGTTTGATTGGTGGGAGCCATTTTGAGGTATTGTGCATAGCTTTGAGCCTTCAACCTTTCATTTCTAGCCTTTATTTCTTTGTATTTTTCTCTGATGTCTTGGTCTTGGCCAGCTGGAGCCCTGAATGAGGATACTTCCACACTTTGTTGTCTTTCCAACACCTGAGTAGGTGTAGTGGAAGGTTCTTGTGTTCCTCCAGAGGGAGTAGCATGCCTGCTCTCTACTCTTTCTGTGCCTATGGTTCCAGTTGTTTCTTCTGTGTATTCTTGCTCTGAGAAAGGATTTAACCTTTGCCTCTTGACATAAGTCTGTGCAATTGGTCTGCCAGAAGGAGTGGCCTCCTCCCTATCTCTTTTGGGGTTCTTCTCCTCATTTAGAGGAGTCTGCACAATAGGAGGGGTACTCATAATGTGCTCTGGCTGTCTTGTTTGAGTCAGCTCTTCTGATAAGTCTGGTTGCTCTGACTCTTCTTGCTCCTGAGGTCCTTCTTCTGCTTGTTGCTCACTGTGTTCCTATGTTTCCCTTTGGGCTTGGGATTCTTCTGGTACTTGTATGAAAGAATCTTCATCAAGTCTCCTCTCTAGATCAATTAATACATTATCGACAACAACTTCAGTGCTATCTCTGTCCACTAGAGTGTTTTCCACCCATTCCAATTGATTTGCATATTGTTCTATCTCAGGAATTTTGTGGTGGATGTAGGGAGACAATTTGTTTTTCTGTCTTCTATTGCAGATGAAGTCAAAGGGGTCATATCTCCATATGAAGCTTTGTTTTAGTTTGAGCCTTTGAAGGATTTCATCTGCTTCCCTTCCAGCTTCTCTAATATTGCATACAAAGGGGCCTAGTTGGTATATTCTAAGTTGAGCCTTTACAAAATGTACCTCATCTGAGTTGATTATCTACCTGTAGTACTCCAAAGAAAATAACTTCATTGGGAGATATCTAGGTAATTTGTATGGTGCTAACTCACAGCCATAGATTCTAATTTCAGTGTGATTTTGGTACAAGTACCAATCTCCCACTTTGTGTTGTTTAGACAGCTGTAGGATCCTCTTGATATCTTAACTGATCCTTGGGGAAGGACTTCCTAACAACATGGTTGCTATTGGATGCACAAAAAGGTCTATGAAGTCTGTGTATGTATATGGAGAGTCATATTGGTGGATCAAAGGGATCTAGAAGACTACTGACCTGGAGTTGCCTCTGGTATCAAGCTTTTGCAGAGTAAATGGGAATTTATCAGCTTGATAGTATAGGAAAAGGTGATACAGAACATAGGAGTACTTAAATACTCTTTCATTGTCCATTCTCATGAATTGATCATGCATTTTATCTGCTATGAATTTGGCATAATCAAACATGATGGCAGGGGGTTGTCTAGGAGTGAAAATGGACATGAAGGCAATAATGATTTCATCAACATACTCGCTGGTAGTATAGCCTAAGACACTAGATATCATTGACACAATGTCCTGGCCAAGTTTAGAAAATATGGTCCTCATGTATGGGGGAGGATTATTTGGAATATCTTTCTCTTCCATAATAAAAGTCTGGAACATTTCAGCAAGTTTCGCAGTAGTAATCTTGGGGAATTTGTCTAGCAGGTCTCCAATAAAAATGGGGGTTAGAATTTATCCTGGTTGCAACTGCAGCATTTCATCGACGGATTCAACAGTGATGGTGAAGAGTATAGTATGGTTAGGGGATATCACTGCTCTTTGTCTAGGATTGTAGTTTGCATGGAAATAATGGACAATTTCGGGAAAAATATGTACTCCAGGGAATTGGTACTTGGGAAAATTTGATTCCCAAAGACCTATTTTGTCTACATGGTTTAAGTACTGGTCTTTGTACCTGTAGCATAACTTCAGTGAGGATTCATCGACAGAGGTGTCCTTGATTTGGAAATCTTTGTCCGCCAAAGGGAGATGGTCTAAATCCAGATGGGTAGTGGTAATTAGTCGGACATTCATTGCGACTGGAGCGGCCATTCTTAGTTCTTGTGGATTTAAGAATGGGGAAAAAGGGTTTTCGGTCAACTTGGAGCAATTTGGTTCAATTCAGAGTAGTTTGGGGTTGTTGGGCAATTCTTTCACTTAATTACTTTATAACTTAAAGCAATTGAGTAACAGGCTTGGGAATGAGACAGGGTTTCTTGGTGAATTCAAATAAATACCTGGTTTTTGGCCATGAATGGGTCAATGGACAACTGTGCACAGTTGCAGGAGGTGTAGGTGACTGAAGGGTGGACTGGAAGTTCAGTGGCTTCTGTAAGTTGGTGGTTGGACGTGGGTTGGAATTTGTACGTAATCTGTAGTTTGCATGGAGGCCTGAGCGTCTTTTTCACGATAAAACAAAAAAAAATGAGTTTTTTAGTTTTATTTGCAAAGTCAAATGGTTGGCGGGCACATGGGAAAAAGTACATTTGGCTTTTAGTGGGAGATGGGATATTTTGTCGTCTAGCAGGAGGTGGTAAATGGGTTTGATTGCACTGATTTTGGGCTAGAGTGGTTTTCGGGGGAGGTCGCCCGATGCCATTCATCGGGTGCCACGTAGCATCGGGGCCCAAAAGGAAACCACCCATATCGGGCGGGTAAAGGTTGGACTTCGGAGGCCGCTCAATATGATCGTCCACCGTTGGATCAAAGAGAGCCTGATCGTATGGTGATCGGGGTGGAGTTTTGACATGAAGTTTAATGGAGGGGCTCGATGAAGGTTTAAGAGCGGCGGGTTTTAATTAATCACGAATTATGGTGGATTAAGGGCGTCGGGGGTGATTTCATTGGCAGAGGTCGATTATTAATTAACTGCAGATCGGTTAATTAATTCGTTTTATTGGGGTAGGGGTTTATTATAAAGTTTATGTTTCAAACTTTCGGGGCGGGGTATTAATATAAGGGTTTTATTTATAACTATATACGGGAAGGGTTTATATTTCTTTTTTGGGATTTAATATATATAAAGTTAGAAATTAATTATGAAAACAAAAGCGCTAAAGTGTAATGTATTTTCTTTAGGCATTGTCATAACACATTATACTTAGGCTTGGAATGCTTTTGGGTTTTTTGAGAAAAGAGGTATTTTCATGGGGGGTGATCACTTTTTCTAGGATAACAAGGTCTTATCCTTAGAGAAAGGGGTTTGTTAGGGAAAATGACTTTTCCTTAGGAAAATAATGTTTTTTTCTTAGGAAAGGGGATTTGTTGGGGAATATGAGTGTTTTGAAGGGGGTAAATGTTCATGAGGGGCCTTTTAGTACTTAAGACCTATAATTCATTGGACTGAGGGTCCGGTCCCTCCAGAAGTTAGAGAAATGCTCTGAGCCCCTTTGACTTAAGATTTTAGGTACTTAAGACTTTTCTTGGAAATTAGTTAAGTGAAAGGTGTAATGAGTGAGGGAGGTTAATCAATTTGACTTTGTGGATTTGATACATGCCCAATTTTTATCCATACTTAGAACTTTGATGATGAAGGTGATCAATATGCTTTTATCTAACAATCATCACAATTCTACAACCATTCTTCTACTTACCCACCTACTCACCCTACCATTTTTACTTCTCTTTATTAGGGTGCACTTAAGCTGGTAAGCCCTTATCAAAACATTTTCTTTTCTTTTACAAGAGTGTTATATCTAAGTCTAACCTTATTACATCCAAGGGCTTAGATTAAATAACTGAGCTCCTTTTATTTACTCTACCTAATCTAATTATCTGCCAAGGTTAAACAGTTTGGTCAGATTTTATTCTATATCTCTAAGCATAAAATTGAAAACATGAAATAGTCAAGTTTAAACATTTTGACTATCATGGATTGTGGCAAAGATAACAAGCTACACACAATCTTTTATTCTGCATCAAAAGTAAATAGTAGTGGCATTTTGACTTGCACACTTTCATGGTCTTATCTTTTCTTGGGGTTCATCTTTTCGTCTTTTTTGACATTTTTATTCTTTTTGTCCTTTGATTTTTTCTTTTAGGACATACCCTCTTTACATTTTTTAATTTTTTGAATATGGAAAACATTTGCAGAAAGCAAAGATATGTACATATTACAAATTTAATCTCAGCCATTCAAAAATTATGACTCCTATTGGAATAGGAACCTAACACCACCCTTATCCATAAGCTACTTGTAGTAACCAGTTTCCACCCTAACTTAGCATCCAATGCAGTAGAGAAATCGTCCAGTCTTTTAATTCCCCATCCTCCCCATTTCTTTGCTAGTGCTAGTAACTCCCATCTAGCCCATGCAAATCTTCTTCCAGTCTGTTTGCCCTTCCAAAGAAATCTGCAGTAGAGATGTTGAATTCGTGTGAGTATGCCCCTAGGGATCCAAGCTAGGGACATCCAATATACAGGGGTAGCTTCAAGTACAACTTTAATAAGAACTAGTCGGCCCACTCTCGAGAGGTACTTGTGGTGCCAAATATTAAGTCTTCTCTCTAGCTTAGAGATTAACCATGTCCAATCAACAATCTTGTATACGAGAGGTTTTAGCCAATAACCCAGGTACCTAAGGCCATCTTCCAACTGAAGTAGAGTGAATGGGAATCTGTGGAAGATGAATTGAATTTCATGAGGTGAGCATCCCGAAACCGTGATTGTGGATTTTAGGCTGTTGATCTCCATACCAGTAGCAGTTCGAAATATAGCCATGATGTTCTGTAGATCATTCAGATCCCCTATACCTCCATTAAGGAAGATCAACACATCATCTACAAAGAGCAGATGGGTCAGTGTGCATCTGTCTATAATCCTGATGCCCTGAAGTCTTCCCGTCCTGTGTTCTTCCAAGATGAGTTTGCGAAGGCCCTCCATAATGAGCAAAAATAATAGAGGGGAGAGAGGGCATCCCTGCTTGAGTCCTCTTTCTGAGTGAAAGAAAGGGGATGTCGATCCATTGATAAGGACACTGAAAGTTATATTTGTTATGAAACACATGATCCATTTTATAAATTCTATGGGGAAACCGAGATGAGTTAAGATCATTCTGATGTATAACCAACTAGCATGATCGAAAGCTTTTGAGAGGTCTACCTTGAGAATCATACCTTTCAATTTCTTCGTCTGAACAAAATGAAACACCTCTTGTGCAGTTCCTATAGCTTCATGGATCTGACAGTCCTAAAGGAAAGTGAATTGTTCAGAGGAGATATGTGAGGATAAAATGGGATGGAGGCGATTAGCAATGATCTTGGAAATGATATTATAGATACAATTACAGAGGGAGATGGGATGAAAGTCGTCAAAAGAGCCAGGGTTATCAGATTTAGGGATGAGTGCTATGAAAGTGGTGTTGTAAGCCTTGTACATCTGCCCAGAGATTCTGCAATCTTCAATGACCTTGAGAAGGTCTTCTCCAAGAAGTTCGAAAAATGCAATGTAGAACTCAACCGACCAACCATCTGGTCCTAGACTCTTGTCTCTCTTGAACCATTTCAGTGTGGCTTCGAGCTCCCCCATAGTGACAACCTTGTTGAGGTCCATAACATCCTCTTGGTCCATGAACTAGGGAAACAATTGTGCCACTTTGATGATTTCAACCAATGATGCATTGGGGGGAGCTTTGTAGAGCTGCTTGAAGTGAGATGTGCCAAGGGAGGCTAAGTGCTGAAAGGAATTCACTCTGATGCCCTGTTCATTATTCAAGTGCCAAATGGTGTTAATTGCTTTTCGTCCATTAGCAAACTTATGATAGAATTTTGTGTTATCATCGCCTTCAAGAAGCCAAATGGCTCTGCTTCACAACCTCCATGATTCCTCTTTGTCTTTTAGGATTTTTCCTCTCTGTGCTACCAAGGTTGTGAGCCTCTCCTTTTGTTCAGGTGATGTGTATCCCCTTCCATGCTCATCTTCCAACGCAACAATCTCAGCTTCAGTGCCTCTCAGGGTTTGATCATCCATCAATCTCTTGTTGTGTGCCCAACTTTTTGATAGTCTCTTCAGCTCGCTTAGATTGTGGGAAAATCCTTCTACTATGTTCCCACCCACAGTAGGAGGGTGGGACTTCCAATAATCAGATACAAGTTTAATGTAGTATGCATCTTTTAACCATGTTGAGTTGAACTTATATGGTGCTTTGGGCTTGTTCATACCACCTCTAACTTCAAGGTATATCGACGAGTGGTCTGACAGTCCCCCCGATCCAACCCACTGCCTATAGTTATACCCCGAACCCAACAGTCGCTCTTTAATGAGGAAGTGATTTGGTCTTCTAGCCAGCCTATCCTCCCCAATCCTTCTGTTCCTCCAAGTGGGTTGTAATTTAGCAGATGGAATATCAATTAGGCTATGGTCCTCCAAAACATTTTTGAAGAAATCAGATAGTGGATCAATCTGAGCATGATGACCCCATGATTCTGAATATCCAATAGAGAAATTAAGATCTCCTCCTAGTATAAGGTTATCCACTTGCAGAAGATTGGAGCTTAACAGATGCTCCCAGTAGGCTCCTCGATTTTGGCATGGACCATATACATTAATAAGTCTGATGTCTGTGCCTAATTTAGATGAGTACATGTTTGCCCCAATATGACTTGCTCCTCCCCAAATGTTACTTAGCTTGATAGTCCTGGAATTGTACCCCATCGCAACTCCTCCTGATCGCCCGTTTACATCAAGGGCATGAAACAACCAACCGGGAAGCATGGATTCAAGGAGGTGTGTGATGGCTTCTGCTAACCCCAAGGTTTCCTAAAGAAATATGACATCGACCAACTCAGTTCTTAGAAGCCTCTGGAATGCTATTTTTTTCTCAGGACTAGCTAACCCACGACAGTTGTAGGAGAGCAGCTTCATGAGGGAGATGGCACCAGGGTGTTCTGTGCTCTAAGAACCTAGTCTATGGCAAGCTGGCGACCCGAGACGACTTCCACACCTTCCTGTTGTTTGGCTTTAGAGAGGGAGGAGGGTCTGCCCCGAGGAGGTTTCAAAGGGATGGGAGGGGGAATGATACCAATGCTGATCGAATCAAGGGGCTATGATCGAGATAGAGATCTGAGCAGGTAATTGTGAGAGTGAGACCCCTTCTCAGAGTCAGAGGACAGGGCATGGGAGTTTGCCTCGGGAAGGATGGGAGGATGCATGAGAAAGTGGGGGGGGGGAGGCTATAGAGAGCAAGCCAAGGAACGAGGATTCAGGCAGGAAAATGCAGTACCATGATGTTCAAAAAAGGATGGTGCATGTAAATAAGACGAATTAGTGAAATTCAAGGTGTAGGGAGAAGAGAGAGGCATACTCGAAGAGAGCGTAGCCACTACAACCACCCTGGCCCTGGTCATAGGAAGAGAGGGAAGCCGAATGGGAGCATTGTTGTGCTTCTTTGGATTCTCCTTGGCCGTCTTTGTCGCTACTGCTTTAGTGTTGGTGTGCTGCTTGGGTACCTTGGTAGATTTGGATGGGATTGTCTTCCCCTGGTCCGTTTCTTTAGTTGTCCCATTCAGAGGGCAATCCTTAAATAAATGTCCCACCTTGTGGCACCTCTTGCACCTGAAGGGGACCCCCTCATAATCAAGGATCTGTAGTCGAGAGTAATGTTTCTAGTGCAGGGTAATTTGCTCTTCCAGTCCCTCCCTAGTATCAAGATGAACCAGAATCCTTGCATATGCCATGATGCCCGAGGACAGGTATGATTTATCATGCTCCAAATAGGTTCCCAAAGCATTCCCGATGCACCTGAAAATGTCCTCCAACCAGAAGTGAAGAGGCGACCTGGTAATATGACCCACAATGGTCTTGCACCCAACTTTTCTCTCTAAGGGTCGAAAAGAGGGTTCCATCTTTTGAGGAGCACAGGGGTTTGATCAATGTGTCAGAAACTAGATAATACCTAGGTGGTATGTTTGGTTCGAGCAAATCGCAGCACAAACTATCCCCTCACAAAGGTTTGTACAAAAGGCAATTAAGTCATGTGGTGTCCCCAAATATCTGCAGTCCATTGCCTGAGCCTAGCCATGGTGTATCTCCTCCCTTGAACCCTGCCCACCAAAACCCTATCAGCAGTGTCCATGGCTTCGCTCCACTGGATATCCTCCCCTAGAGGTTATGCAATCTCCTAGGTCCTCGCCTTAACACACTTCACTTTTTTCCCTGCCCTGTTTCCCTTGCCAAATTCTTAGGCCTGAGGAGCTGGCTGATGGGAATTCTGTTAATCCGGTCCAAGCCTTGTAGGGTGCACTTCCAGGTCCGAAGGAAAGCCTGCAAAACAACCCGAGGTGGGATCCGTCGAATGATGAGCAAGAGGGGTTCCTTGAGGTAGTGTCGAGGGTCCTCTTGTAGGGGTAGATGAAGGGTAACGAGGAGCAACAAAATAAGGGTGAGGTGAGTAACCCGAGGGGTCAATGGAGTGGTCATCACCTATGCAACTAGCCATGAACTGTAGGGATGTCGACGATGCAGGGGGAGTAGCGGAAGCTGGCAATGTGAGGGGGTCTTCAGGCAGGGATGCAACGGGACAGGAGGGATCCGAAATCAATGGCAAGGGCACAAGGACATTCGAGAGGTCACTGTTTTACGGGAATAACCCTTTTGAAATCAGGGGGGGGGGGAGATGTCTAGATGGAAACATCAGAAAAAGGGTCATCAGAGTAATCAACCTAGTTGAGCTCCATACCTAACCGCCCGAAAATGACGTGTCAACTACCACTAGGAGCCGTAATCCATTGTCTTCATAATTGCACTGCCTGTGGAGGGTAAACGGGACCAGACAATAGTTCACGGGCGCAAGGAGGAAACAACAACGGGGAGCATAAGAGTTGGTATCGTTATGGATGGTCAGGCACGGGCAGTGGTGCAATTTTGCAGGGAACAAAATTATTCCAAACCCTAGCCTGTATCAATCTCCAACCGAGGGGTTTTCCGTAGCTCCATCAGAACCTCGTCGGGAAATATGATCATTATGATTATTTATATTTATAGTATTTTTATATAAATTATATTCATAACATTGCCTTCCTCTTCAAAAATCTTTGTCCTCAAAGCTTATCGTTGACAACGCGTGTCATCTATTCTTTGTCATGTAATCTATTTGTATCTTTTGGACTTCTTCGATTTTTCATCTTTGATGATAAATGATGATAGGATACTCTGAGTGATAAAAAAAATTATCGAATTGAGAAGGGATATGACCATCCTAAATCAATCTTTTGTAAAATCTTGCAATTGCTAGAAACTTGAGATGAATTATCACAAGACTAGTTTATGGTGGCATTGATGTTCTTTAAAATATAAGTCACTTGTTTATGGACTGAGTAATATGGATTTGCAGGCTAATGGAGATGTTTGCTTTTCTGATTTGGGTGTCGATGAGGAGTTCTTATGATATGATTTCCTCTTATCCTATTTGAGGTGATTTCTTGATTTGCTTGAAGTATTTGATTTCCTTCATGTACTGAAGTCGCTTGGTTAAACACAATATTTTCACTTGAATTTTTTTTCATTTGAACTGTAACTTTTGAATGTGCTTTTACTTTATCTAGGACATTATCTTCTCGCATTGTGATATTGGCTGGATCAGTGTTCATACCTTTTTCTTTAACTTGGACTATTATGTTTGAAGACTTTGATGCTTCTTTTGTGATAAGTTCTTCTTATTTATTTTTCAATTATTTTTATCATTTTTAAGTTTCTTAATTTGCGTTAGTAATTTTTCGTTGTGGTCCTTGAGGCGAGTAACTTCTTCATTTTTGTCTACGATAATCTTGTCAAATTTCTTATGGATATTTTGCGTTGACTTTTGACTTTAATTTCTTTTTCTTATAGGAAAATTTTAAAAAATTCTTCTTCATATTTAGGATGAAGGACCCTAGTGTTTCCATCTATGGTGAACCTAAAATTATATCACCTTGATTACCCATAGGGATTGAACATAGAATTGTGATGTAAATGTATATTCCCCAATGTTTAATTGTAAATCAGTTATTTCATATTGTTTTGTGTTCGAGAGGTCTATTTTTTCAATTATATTTGACTCGGGAATCACCAATTGGTTAGCGAGTTTAGGGTTTAATTATTTTTTGTCTTCAATGGATGAGATAAAAATAGTAACATATTTTCCTATAAAAGTTATTTTAATTTTAATTAGTACTAAATCATAGTTATATGAAGTTTCTTTCTATTTTTGGACTATAATATGTTCTTCTGTTTTCAATAATTGACTACATTTTGTATTCCTCAATAATTTCGAACAGTTTGACTAACGATTTTATATTCTTCGAATAAGGCTCACTTCTTCAAAATATGATAAAATCTCCTTCCTTTCTTTCTTTTTTCCTTAATTTTTTTCAATATCTCTTTTTTTTTAATAATAATTATTTTTCTCCTTTTACTTCAAAATTTAATGAAAAATGATATTTTTCTTTATAAATTTCCAAAAAATACTTTATGAGCATCCCTCCTCTCTATTGTTATAGAGAGGATTATGAATTAAATTCACTTAGATCCAACTTCACCTTATATGTAATATTTATATCTTACCCTTTTATATTCTTTATTAGCCTTAATCAAATCCTTAATTCCCATATATAACTACCACCCGAGCTATATATGGTTTATTCACCCTCGATTACGATAACGCTCCAACCAATCTTTTATTCTCTTTTAATTTAAACTATTAATTGTAAACCAGCTAATTTCGGGTTTGCAACCTTTGAGATATCTTAGATTAATTTCGTCGTTGTACCCTCAACATCAATCTTGATAACTAAAAGTTAAAAAAAAACCATTAATGGTAACCAAAAGGGTTTCTGGGCGTGACATTTGAGATTTCTTAGGTTAATCTATCGATGTACCCTCAATGATAACTTTAATAATGAAAAAAAGCAATTCGCTCCCAGTACACAAAAATTGAACCCAATTTTTCAGATGATTCTTTCAGTGCTTGGCAGGGACAACAACCACATGGATTTTATTTTATTTTATTTTGCCCCCTTCATGTTGCACATAGTGATTGAGTTGGATTCTTCCACGGCTTGGTGATGGCATTGATCGGGTAGGTTCTACTACGACTAGCGGCATACGAGAAGCAGACAAGGATCTTATAGTGGTTGCGGTTGGTTAAGGGCGACTCCAGCTGTGGCTGCCGACTTTTTTTTATACCTTTTATTATTTTTTAAATAGCATTTTCTTATCTATATATATATATATATATATATATATATATATATATATATATATATAGATATATATATATATATGTATGTGTGTGTGTCTGTGGCCAATGGCTTAACTGTAGAATGAAGAATCTCCAAAACTTGTGTTGTGAAACGCTTGAATCATGACAACAACAAAGTTGACGAATGGTTGATGGCTAGAGGCTGGGTCAAAATGGTTCTATGCAACAATTGAGCGACCAGAATATCGAACAAATCTAATACCAATGTAACGAACAAAGTTCGCACTTCACAATAATCTTCAGAACACTTGGAATACGAAGACATCCATTGAGGATAGAAATATAAATATTGAATAGAATATATAGTAATTGACGATGAGATATGAGATATCAATGTTACAAATGAGGGATGGCTTATATACCTAGGCAAGTGCCCTTTCATGAATGGTCATGTCCCCTTAGACATGCCTCTTCAGTACTAATTATTAATTTATTAATTATTATTATGATTAATTAGATTTATCATATTTTTATATAAATTATATTCATAACATAAAGGGGGAATCTAAATGTATTATTTGAAAGCAAATGGGAGCATACGAAACTTCCATACCTTAGCGGGTTTATGGATGCCCTTGCATATAGTGCTCCTCTATGACCAGGTATTTCTTCACATGCTTCAAAGGAGTTCAAGTATGTTCTTTTGTTGGGAAAAAAAATAATTTGAATCCTAAGAATTAGAACTCTTCTTATCCCCCAAATTCTCTAATCCTACAATTGCATCTCTAGGGAAAATAGATTTCTTTACCCATACTTTCTTTTTACGGAGGAAGTATTCTTTACGAGTTTTGTACTAATCCCAAAGATGGCCTAATTCATGACAAACTCCACAACTAAATGGGATTTTCTAGAAATATATCTTTTGTATAAATAATGAAAGTTGACATTCAATTTCAATTTCTATAGTGAACCATTCTCTCAAATCAAGCTCCACCAAAATGTTAGCCACCCTCACATCTTTCTTTTCCCAAACTTTGTCTTCAAAAATAGTAAAATAATCATTTGATCTCCCAATTCCTCCCCAAGTATTTGTTTTATAAAGTTCCATTGGGATACCTAGAAGCAAGAGCCAATTTTGTTAAGCATAAGAGGGCTCTATCCTTGGATCAAAGCCTAATTTCCACCTTTTAAGGCATATACCAAAAGGGCCCCATTTCCAATCTATATTGACAAGAGTCTCAACATAACTCAAATTCTACACCAAATAAATAAATCCAACAACAAACTAGGATATGTAAAACTAGAGACTAGCATAAAATCGACCTCCAATGATCATACATCCATTCTTTGAGGGGTTTACCTTTAACAATTTTATGAATGAATCATCCAATGAGTGTGCTCTCCATTTGCCTGTCCACTTCACTAAAGCTTATGTCCAACATAATGAGCATCTTGATTTTTTCTATTTTTACCCTTATACATTTATGAACTCATTTCCCATGTTTTCCTCCAAAGTTGCCCTCTACTACTAAAAATATATTTCTCGCTATCACTCCCACTCTTCTTGTCACCTAATAGTGTCTCTCCTTTACTTAGAACTATGATCACTTTATTTACCAAATATTTTCTAAAAATAGGTGTATTTAAGTGCACAAAACTAGAGATTGTCTTGTGAGATGAAGCACTAAGAGAATGCTCAAAGGACATACCTAGTCTCTCTCCTCGTAAAGATAGGAGATGTTTTTCATTTCCCCCCTTTATTCCTCCTATTGAGGTCCATAAAGGCGTTTTCCTTTCCAAACCTTTTACTTCCCATTGCATATCTTCCATCTACCTTAACATTAGCTAGATCCATTGGCACATCGTGTCAAAACTCTACAAAAAAAATTTGGGACCCAAAAAAGGATATGGTGTTAGGGGAATCACCCTCCCCACAATCCACTTCTTTGATACTTTCATCTGTAGGAGCTAATATCGCTCTGATCTTCCTTTGTGATTCAAGAAGCTTCAAAACTAAGCCTAAAAGTTTGCACTAACCCCAAACTTACCATCACAACCTTGGGTTAAAACTAACCCTCCATAATTACGTATATACTCTTCTGCATAATAGCCATAAAATATAAATAATTAATATTTAGTATTAAGTTAATCAAACTTGACAAATTTATATCTTAGGGTTTTTAAGTTCACCAAGGTTTAAACAATAATCATTAATGTGGTGATGCTCCATCTCAAGCACTAAACCATGACCTAATAAGATACATAATTAGTGTTGACAATTATTGTATTATAAATATTATTTGTGTTGTTTGAGTGAATAAATTTGATGGCGATAAAGAGAGCCCAAGCATGAAATTTGAATGATTAGCAATTTTGATATTGTTTCACCTAGCATGATACCCAAGCTACTATAAATTCATCTTTGCCTTGGATTGAATAAGCATTGAGACAAGTAAAAAGAAATAGAGATGTAATTTTTTGGGTACTTAAAAGTTTGTAGTTAATAATCAAAATAAGTCTTTCTTTTTCCAAAGAATAAAATCCATTATTTTATTTATAGGAAACAAAATTACATAGTCATATGCCTCTTGGCATTAGCAAAGTGTTCAACATCCATTTAGAGCAAAGCACTCTTCATACTTCCCTTTGTTTATACATATATCAATAGGTTGTTTATTTCCCAAAAGGTTACATACATAGTTACATTTTTTTCTGACCCCAAAGATCGATGACCACTATGTCCACATAATATTTGTATCAGGAAGATCCACTTGAAGGGATCACTTCCTACCAGCTCAACCATGGAGCCTAACCCCAAGGGTGTCGAGAGAATTGAACCAGTGACTTATCAATAGCAAAGGTTATTTAACAACAGGGGTTGGACCAATTGAACTAACCCTCGAGGCTACATACATAGTTACATATATCAACATGCTATTTCTTTTCACAAAAAATTACGTAAGCAATTACATCATTGAAACATGAATATGTGATTAGTCCTTAGTCCTAATAAGTAAAAGTATATTATTATATCCAAGGTGCATGTGTCACATCGTGGAGTGCACATCCTTGAGGATGGAATAAATCCAAGTATTGCACTCTAATCCCAATTCGACTTTTGAAATTCCATCCACTATGTTGATATTCCCTATATATGTGATAAAATTATCATAAGGATTTGTATATCATCACAAAGTGATTGTAAGGTGGAATTTATGATTTAAACTTCCATTCTAATCCATTTGTTGACCAAGGAAGAGCCACCAAAAGTTTGAATTTGTCGAATCCTATGATTTTGAGCCAACTAATGAAGTAATTTGAATAACATTAGGTCACATAAGTTCTTATATTATTGGCCAACCTAATTTGAAAGATATGCAATGGGTGGAGGACATATATAAAATTCCTCCCACAACACCTTCGAGAGGATTTCCTTGTGAAGCTCCATCAAAGTATGTGTAAGAGAGAGCCTTGTTTATTACCTCTTCTATGAGATCATGTAAGGATTGATTTTCCTGCATATATGCGTAAGCATTTAAGATGGTGAGAGACTGAATCTCACATTTGAGACGAAGTGTCTCTTTTCCTTCAAATAAGCTTAGATTCCCAGTAAGCCATACTCCCTAAGCTATGCCAAGGTGAAGGGATTTAAACTTCTTTGTGTTCTTTTTGAATGTCAATATCTAAAATATTCTTCTATATCTCCTCCCTCCCATACATTTTTCATCCCTATCATGTTTTTCCACTTTTTTCCAACCTTCTTTAATGAAGGGACACGTCATAATTATATGTTTTATGGTTTCATCTACTTATTTACATAAACTACACCAACATGGACCATTAAAATTATTTTTCTTAACTACCTCTAGTGCAAGATTCTTATTATTTAAAAGCATTCACATGAAGAGTTTATTTTTGGAAGGATACTTTAGTTTCTAGATAATTCTCCACCACCAATCCTATTGTCCTTCCATTACCTCCTCGAAGAATTTTCTATAGGCTAGCTTAGGCACATATTTTCCAATGGGTTTGAGGGACGAAATCAACTAATCATCATCTTCTCAAATTTTAACATTGTTGTCTTTCAAGAGCTCTATGGAATGCTTCCAATCTTCAATAAATTCTTCTCTCAGTCCTAGCTCCCACTAAGAGAGCCATTGTTAGTGCGAATTTGTAGACCTTTGATAGTTCATAATTTTTCTAGGAGTATAAAATCATTTACTTTTGATATCTTGGATCAAGCAAGTAACTAATCTATGCAAACCTTTATTGCATATATAAGGATGATAACCAATTTGAACTTTCTCACATTTTCCCACCTTCTAGATCAACCAATTGCCTACCAAATAAAAGGTTGAATTCACAACTTTCCAAATGATTGAGGCATTATGTAGATGTTTTTCTAGGTTTCTCACCCAATCTTCTACTATAGATATAGCAATATATTTTGCATTGATTTGTTGGACCCAGAACCATTTTACTTGTAAAAACCTCCAAACATTTTTTGTAGCTATAATTTTGAAGAAGAGAAAGGGATTTTTAGTCCCCATCCTCCATTAGCCTTTGGAAAAGCCATTTTTTTCACAAATCCATTACTAAGTCCTTAGTTTTTTTGGTCTCTTGAATAAATAATTTTGTAACATAGTTTTCTAAGGGTCTCCAATAGACCTTCTAGAACCCAAGCCAATGAAATCCATTATAGTGGTATTGCTTCCAATACAATCTTAACAAGAAATATTTTACCCCCAATAGAGAATCATCGATTGCACCAAGCAGTTGGTCTCTTTTCCACCTTGGTAATGAACCATTGGCAATCACTTTTTTTTTTTATTATTATATAAATTGGGTTCTAAGTGGAATCCAAAATACTTTTATATGTGGTCTAGATCAATCACCTAGTAGGGTAACAATTGGGAGAAATAGCCATGTTCATATTTAATGATGCGCCACAAAGATCTAGTGGACTTTTCAAGATTTATAATCATACCACTAGATTTACAAAAGGACTCCAAATTTGTTTTAAATTTCTCAATTGTCCTTCTCACAACTTCACAAAAAAATAGAATATCATCCACAACTAATAGGCATGTAATATTACATGCTATACTAGTGCATATCACTTTAAAATAACCATGATTTGTGGCCTCTTTTATTAACCTACTTATACCTCTGGCTATGAAAAGGAAAAGGAGAGGGGATAGGGGATAGATTTACCTTAGACCCCTACCTAGGCTAAACAATAGGCATGAAACTACATTAATTATGATGGCAAAGGGCATTGAGGTAATGCAACCCATCACCCAAATCACAAATTGATGATAGAAACCCAACTAAATAAGAATCAACCTTGAGTAAAGCCAACTTGCCCTATCATAGGCTTCACAAAGTCCACTTTGATGACTAACACTATGTTGGGTAATTTAATTGATCTTAAATTACTTCATTAATTGTCAACCAAGGTTCGTGTACTTATGAAGTGTATGTGCACCATATATGCTAGGAATTCTATCTTTGGATGAAATTGATCTAAGTAGGGATAAATATTAGACGAGATTAAAGAGTTTTCACACACATGTTCTTTCCATTAAAGCTACATCAAAACCAAATGCCAAACTATATTGAAAATTAATCTATAACTTGAAATCTCAATTTATTCTAATTGCAGAATTGAAAGTCTATTTCTAATTGCATAAAGGAAATATTAATGCTAATTGCAGAAAAGAGATCCTAATACTAATTTGCAGAATTGAAAGTTTAATACTACTTTGCAAAAGGAAATCTTAACACTATTTGCAGAAAAGGAAACTTAACTCAGAAAAGGAAATTCTAACTCTAAATTACAGAAAGAAACACTAATGCTAATTGCTTGCAGAAGGAAAGTAATTTGAATGAATTGTAGCTTCAAGTGATTACTAATGTGCGCTAATAGCTCTGAAAAATCATCTACTCATCATCCACGAAATTTAACTGAGTCGTAAAACTAAATTGCTTGAATAAAATACATTCTGGAAATAAATCTTTTTGTATTTTCTTTTTATGAGCGCTCTGGAAATAAAACAACAGGTGATTAGAAAATAACTGAAATGTAACTATTTGTATTGACAGAGAGAAAAAAACTATATGAAATTTCTAATTAGATGCAAACTATCTACGAGAAATTGCAATGTAAATAGAAACTAACTATCCTTACAACTCTCCAAGGGGCCCTCCCATGAGTGTAAGTTCGTCACTGATCAAATGATTGCTCAACCACACATCGGAAAAGAGGAACATAGTATTATATTAATACACACAAATTTCTTAAATAGAGCTTGCAAATACTAAAATAAATAATGACTAACTGTGTTTTTGGTTTTGCCTCACGACTTTTATACAATTCTTTATCAAACTGATATAATAATCCTATGTTGATAGGGAATTAAAATATTTTGCCATCTAAGAAGTAAACTCAAATTAGAAGTATATGTCCTGATGATTTGCTACTAGAAGAGAAAATCATGAGGGATTCTTCTTGAACATGTCTTCTTGATAAAAAATCTCCAAGCTCGCTTGATCTCGCCATGATCTTCTGTCGAACTTTACTTGACTGTTGAAACATCATAGCCAGAGTTTGACTTTTGATTTGACTTTTAGATCTTTCGATCTCTATATCTTGCTAGATCATGATGGTAGGTGGAAATCCATGTGCAGAACAATTGTCATCTACAGGTACCTTTCATTCCTTCATTGGTGCATTGAAACCTATCTAACCATGGAGATGGCTGCAAAATTTGATATTAGCTGCGGAATGAGTAAGATTCTATAGTTGTAGAGATGATTTAATTATATTTCACAAATAAATAATAGATTCTAAAACATGGATGATTAATACCTTTTATATGCTTGAGTAAGTCTACTATGACCTTGATTAGGCTGAAACTACAACAAGATGGTCACAAAAAGGTAAAGGAGAGGCAAAAGGGTAGTAAAAAAGAGAACAAATTCAGACATCAACACACTCTTTGACTTTTAACTTCGATTGGTTGTAGGATTTCTTATGCTATATTGACTACTTCATGATTTTGTCTTCCTTCTAAGAACCCAAATTTTCCTCTAGATATTTGTTATGATAATACCCTTTTAATTCCTCCAACTATAACTTTTGAAATACTTTTGTAGATACAATTGCATAAGTATATTGGTTTGAATATTTCAAGAGATGCCAGGTTATCCTCTTTAGGAATTATAGATACAAAGGTAGTGTGGAAGGATCGAAGCATTTAACCAATGGTTCTATTGGCATCCACCATTCTTCTTAGATCATCTTCTATGAATTCATATAACCCCAAGAATAATTTCATTGGATGTTCATCTCGCCCTAAAATTTTATCCCTTTGGGAGCTTTGTAGTGTTTATTGCAATTCCTATTTCCCCATTCTTGTCATCAAATCTAGGTTGTCCTCATGATTAATAAGATTGGGGAATGAGTTGGATAGCCTTATTGCTTTAGAAATAGTAGCTCCAATGTCCTACTTGAAAAGGTTTAAGAAATAGTTGTCTCTTTCTTCTATGGTGTCCTTAAAATTTGTTGCCCATTTGTTGTTCCCTCTCCCAATTTTTCAAAAAACAATATTTTTCCTTTTCCTTTCATATTTTACGAAAGAATTTGGTATTCCATTGCTTTCTTGAAGCCATATGGCTCTAATTTTGATCTTACATTATTTCTCTTTTTCCAACAATAGGCTCCTCTTTTTTTCTTTTAATAGCTTCAACTCCATCTTCTAAGCTTCATTTATATACCTAAAAGCTTCCCCTATTATATAATATCCTCCAACCTTATTCCAATTCTTTTAGGAGTTTTTCATCTTTTTGTTTTTCATCCTTAGTCCATTGGGATACTACCTTTTTTGCCTCTTTTAGATTTTTTTGAAATTTTATCTGAGGAGATTCCTTGGAGCTTGACATATAGGATTTCTAGCAATATTTTATCTTATGGACAAACTCTTCCATCTTCAACCATTTTAATTTAGTTTTTAAGAGGCTAGTTGACTTTTCCTACATATAAGCTACTTCCGGTACAATTGTATAGTGGTTAGATTATCCTCCTAAGTGTACTCATTATTTTAGCTAGGTAACTTCATCTAGAAAGCCTTTAAAGATTAAGAATTGATCAAACCTCTTTGTGATTCTATCATCTTTAGTTCTTTTGTCCTTTGGGATGGAGATGAATTTGTTGGTTTAATGTCTAATAAGTCCACTTCCTCCAACTTTCTTGAGAAGTATCCTTAAATACAATCCATATGAGTCATAGGTCCCCATATTCAGAGGCTTCTAAAGTGAATTTTAGGCCTCCCTCTTTTACCACAAGGCCAATATGGACACATTATAAGTTGAGAAAAATTCCCCACTACTCCACCTTATCGAAGTATGGCCCATAAATATTTAAAACTAAGATTTATTTCCACATACACGTGGACAAGAGGGAAATTGTTACACAACATTTTGTCACTGTCCCTGTACTACGTGTTCCTTGATCCTGGAGGACCTCTACAGTGAACCCCACATGCTTTTCCTTCATGGAGAAACTCCCATTATGTCCCTCTTCATGAGCAGATCATTTCCCTTTTGCACCATTTCCCCTGAAACTTCCGTTTTGCCCAATTTACAACGCCGACAATGACCTTTCTCTCCCCCGCGCCGATGTGCAGAGATCAACACTATTCCCCATGCCGATCGGTATGACTGAGCTGTGTTCTAGCCACTCTGGTTCTGTTATGGAAAGTTTTTTAAATTAGAGCTGAAGCTTCCAACTCTAGACGCTCAATAACGGAAGTCTGGTAAATGGTTTGGTCAGATGGGGTCGAGGACGACAGTTTGGGCTTCTTTCCCCTATAATTATGGAACTACCTCAAGGGATAAGTCCTTCTCCCATGAGAAGAGGATCCACCTCCCATCCATATTCCCTATGTAAACCTCCCATCTTCCCAAGCACAAGCTAGTTAGAGTGTTGGCTGAGTGCGAGTATACTATTTTGATTAGACAAGCAAGCTATTACTAGTTGTAGCCATCTAGTTGTGTGAGGGAGAAGTGTGTTTGGTTTGGAGTGAAGTCTAAAGGGAAGACTCTTTAAACTATTGTTGTTTGAAGCCATCATGGAATGCTAACAGAAGTGTGTGGGAACCCAATCTTGTCAGAGGAAGACTGCGACGTCAAGATGAATGGTTGTAATCTCTCTTTGATATTAATATATGCAACTATCGATTGATTTACTACATGTTTTGTAATATTACATATCCATGTCTTAATGTTTCTTGACTTGTTAAGTAGGTTGAATTGAAATTTGTCTATTATTATGTTTGTGTGTTGTTGTTGTTTACTTGTTTCAGGAGCTTGAAGAAGGAAGCAAGAGATTGCTGGAGCAAGCAAGCGAGGACATCATCAAGCAAGATAAGTGACCAAGGGGTAGGCCCTCTTTATTGATTCTAACCTAAGGAAATCTTCCATAGAATGTATCTGTTGTGGCTACACCCATTATCGGGCTAGAGGAATTCGTTCGTGTCCGCACTTATAATTTTACTTCACCACAAATTGGCGACTCCGCTGGGGAGATCCCATCTTTTGTTTGTTTTGGATTTCATGATTTCGTGAGAACTTTGCTAGTTTCACATTTTCCATTTGGTTCTTTTTCTTTTCTCCTGTTTACTGGCCTGGGTCTAAAATTCATAGTAACAGATCTGGTCCCTGTTTTGAATTTTTATTTTTATTTTTCCGTAGTTACCTCGTCCAGTGTATTTAATCCTCTGACAGTCATGCCAACCAGCCTCTGGTGCTTGTTGTCAGTTAGGCAGTCGCGCTGATGCCTGTAAGTGAAGATTAGGGCTTGACCCCAATCTTGGCCAGTGTGTTCTGCTCTTGTGTTTTTGACCCCGTAAGCCTTTTGGACCATTTTCTCCCTGACTAGAAAGCTTCATTTAGCTTTCTTTGTGTGCTTGCTTGGTTTAGCCCACCCTCTGATGTGTTAAGTCTGGCCCTATGTGAAGTTCTTTTTTATTTTTTCTTTGAATCCCTTGATCGGTGCTATTTTTAGCCAAAAAGTCGCGCCGATCAGCCATCAGTGTTAGTTGTAGTACTGGTCAGTCATGCCGATTAGCGCTACTTTTGGCCCAAAATTTGCTCCAGTCTCAGGGTTAAGAAAAAATCAGAATTTCTCCCGTTCTAGTGCAAGTGTGTCTTGACCCTCAGACTCTCTTCTTCCTCCCATAAGTGACTAGGATGTTTTGTTTTCAATTGAATGAGTGAAAGAGTCTCGTTTGTTCTCTCATTTCGAGTGTCTCTTTTCTCTTTCTAAGCATATATTACATTGCTTGGTTTGTCAATTGAAGCATTTATGTGAAAGATTCATTTTGCATTTTATGAAAAGGAGAACATCATTCTAGTTTACTTAAGCGAAAATATTGCATTAGTAGCGTTATTGAGAAGCTAGAATTGCATCATCATAAGCATTGGAAATGAAATGAAACTTCATTTGTTGTTATAGGAAGATTAAGTGCATTTAGGAGATTTATTAGAGAAATATTTCATTCTTTGATTTTTGTATTTATTTTTTCTTCCCTATCTCTGAATTAGTGTTAACTTTCATTGAATAAAAAGATCTCTTTTCTCATATAGCTGCATATAGGAGTTTTCAGATGACAGTGGTAGGGCCTTGTAATTGAAACCTAATTCAAGATCAACCGTTAAAATTTATTGAATTAACCTAAGGAAGCATTGAAACTTAACGCTCACATTTAGTGGTTTAGGCCAGAGACATGTTCCGGCGTCTTTAAACCTAGCAGTTATCGTTCGCTTTGGCACTAGACAACGCTAGTACAGATTTGTGCTCCCTGTATCGTCGAGTATATAACAAGAGACCCCACTAGGCTGCAATCCTTTATCCATAGGAAGTTGAGTCGGCCACCTAGTAAACGTGATACACCAAACACAACATTCGGGGAGATTGCCTGCTCGTACTTCTCGGTTCGCAGGGAGGTATTCTGCAGTTCACGGTTGCCTAGTAATCCTATTTACCTAGATCATTTAGAGCAGTCATTTGATCTTTTTGACTCATTAAATTTAAAAGATCATTCGAGCACTTTTCCTTTCGAGCTCGTTAATTCTGAAAGCAACTAGAGTCACCTTTCATCCTTTTCTCGACTCTTAAAATATGAAAAGGCAAAGTTTTGTTTAAGTGTCTTAAAATTAACTACCCACGAAATATTCTTGGTTAAAGTTATCTTCCTTAGTAATTCTTTAGGGTCAATTCCAATGGCAACATTTCTAGAGTTCGCCAGTCAAGGGTTCCCCTCGGATGGGGATCCTGGTCCTTTTCCTTCTTTTGAAAATGTTAGTGCTCCTTATATGGCAACGCTTTCCCTTCCTGGGTTAACCATTGGTCTACCTATTTGGTTGTTTTCGACCTCGGTGGTTCTGAGTGTCCCAACTCCTGCCTCGCCATCTCCTTCATTCGAATAACATCACGATGATTATGAGGTCGAGACCTCGCCTTATTCCCAAATTTCTTCACCTTCGTCTTCTACTTCGCCTGGTGAATGTTTGAAATCCAGTAACCAAGAGGCTAAGAAGAAGAAGAAGAAGAAGTCAAATAAGCGACAGGCCAACCGTGTAGCTATTACTCCAAATGCACCCCTGGTTGAAAAACCTTTTGATCCTTCAAGGACGGTAAAATTCCCTTCCAGGTTGTGTAAGGGTGCCCATGTCCTTTGAGACTGTCCTGGCATTCCCAGAGACTTAGAGGTATGGTCTCAAAATCTGGATCAACCATCCCCATCGACCTCTCGAGATTATGTTGATGCTAAACCCTCAGCTAATGATGGTAAGAAGAAGGGAAAGATTAGATTCCCCTGTAGGTTATGTGAAGGAGAGAATCTTCTTCACCTTTGCCCTCTTATGGATAAAGCTTCCAAAGTTTTGGAAAACCTTACAGCTCCTCAACCCCAACTTCATGTTGGTTATCAGAGGCTTTCTTCTGACCCTCTCCCAGTTGATAAAGAGATTGAATTGGATTCATCTCTTGTCCATCCTTCTCTTCCTGAGCGTGACTCTCTTGTGTCTGTTCCTGACCAACCATTGGTCAAAAAGAGTGTCGACTTGGCTCCGCCTTCAGTTGTTCACTCTGTTTCGGAAGAGAGTGGTGATCATACTACCCATGTTCTTCTCGTTTCCTCAGATTCTCATGAATCGAAGAGTGACCCTCTTGTCTTGGTTGTTCAGGAGAGTCCTTCTCCTATTCCTATACATCATGGGGGAAATCATATGATACCCCCACCAAGTAGTTCTGTCGTCTCTTTCAATTGGGGTCCATTGACTGCTTTTTGTCTCCCATCTTATGTGCCTTTCCAAATCATAGTACCTGGCACTATATTAGATGAAGGTGTGTCTATTAGCATCATGTCTTCTACTACTTGGCAAGCTTTGGGCTCCCCACAACTTGTGCCTGTCACCCAGAATCTGTTGGCTTTCAATGGAGGAACCAGTCAGCCCTTAGGGATCCTTCCGAAGTTTCCTATTACTTTGGGAGGAAAGACCGTCTATATAGACATGATGGTAGTCTAAGGTCCCTTAGATTTCAATCTTCTCCTTGGACACAACTATTTTTATGTCATGGGAGCTCTTGTTTCTTCACTTTTCCATGTGGTTTGTTTTCCGCATGAAGGGAAAATAGTGACCATTGATCAATTGTCATTTAATGGTCACCAAGCGCCTCTTTTGCAACCATCATCCCCTATCATCTCTTGTTTGCAAGCAGTACCTTCCCCACCATAGGTCCATTATGTGGCTACCCGTTCTGTCTCCACGTCTGTTAATGATCACACAAATGGTATAGTACATTATGTACTGGGGGCATTGGAACCCGATCTGTCATTGGTACCAAATGACATGTATTCCTCCTGGAGTGTAGTTCTTCCATGTAGTGAAGACCTATTTGGAGCCATTTTCTTGTATGGTTCATAAACAGATGTCGAGGATAATTCTTGGTCTTGTGTCAACCTTGTTCAAAGATGAATCAAGGAGGTGAGGATAGTTCCTGGTCTTGTGTCAACCCTGTTAAAAAATGAAACAAGGGTCATGGGGATAATCCTTCTACTATGTCAACCTCATTAAAAAATGAAGCACCTCCCTTTTCCAAAATCGAGTCTTTGATTAAGATCTCATAAAATCCCAGTCGAGTCTTTCCAAGATCTCGAAAGTGAACCTTCATTCCATCCACCTAGTTGACTGAAATGAAGCTTGGGGGCCATGTACCTCAATTGATTCATTATGCTGGGGGCATGCAAACTTATAACAAGCATAATTTTTCATTTCAAGCTTGTGTAAACATGAAATTGAATCCAAGCAGAGTTCTCCATGGTTCAAGCTTGTGTGAAAAATGAACCCATGCCTGATTTACATCTCGTGATTTCTATTTTTATCAGCTAATTTCTGCTAGATGAGCCTTGGTTGTTTCATTCCATCGCCACCATCTCTTTGGCTGATCATATGCTTTCACTTGGTTGTTTTTCCTTTCCTAAGGGACTGCAGCGATGAGTGGTTTTATTAGCCAGCCTCTTGACCATTACATGTTTTGAGCAATTCCTCCATTGCCGGAACCAGTTGCTACCCTTCATACCACTCGTTCCTCTAGGACAGTCACCTTTAAGCTCTTTTCTGATTCGTAAAAAATGAAAAGATTACCAAGTAATTTTCCCTTTTTAATTCGTTAAAGAGAATAAAAATGGGGGGTCTTCTTTCAACTCTTTCCCGACCCTTTAAAATCGAAAAGATAGCCGATCTCTTATCGTTTCGAACTCGTTAACAGATGCGAAATGTCATGTGCCCAATATATGTTTACCCCTTTTTCGGGCTGGGAGGCACTATTTACGAAAAAGGTACTCCTTGACTGAAATGATCAAGCAGCTCTCTCAAGTATTGTTTTATACCTTTTCGAGCTTGAGAGACATGAATGTACGAAAATGGACCATGTGGAGTTTTCTTTTACGTGTCTTTTTCAAAATCTCTAAACATGAAAGGGATACCGAGTTATACCTTTGTCGGACTCGTTAAACTATCAAACGACATCGGATTCGTCTTCATGACGAACATGAGATTCTCCTTCCTAGGGCTCGTTAAACTTACTAGATTGGATTCATCCGAAGGATGAACTTACAGTGCAAGCATATGCTATCCCCTTCAAGCTTGCAATTAAAAAATAATTGGGGTACTTGCCAAAAATGGTGGGGGAAAATTTGGAAATCTATCAGTCGTGTTGGCAGCTCACTCTTGAACATGACACTCTTTGCTTCGTGTCGGGTTTGGACATCTTCCTTTACATCATTGAACTTCCTGGATTTGGGGCGTTCATTTTTTCCTTCCATCTGATCTCTACTATGTCATCATGACCACCGATCCTATGGATCCAAAAGCTGCCAAACTTCCAGTTGTGTCACCGATATGTTCAAGAGTTGTCCTTCTACAGTTACACTTACCTTTGATTCTCTGTATCATCCAAAATCATTTTGCATCCTCTCGTCTCGCGTTGATGATGTGGGATTCATTATGGCCCTCCTTCGACATGGTCGCTTTCCGTCGACTTCAACTCATTATCCGAGAAGTTGACCGAGAGACTCCCTTCCAGTACCTTAGAGCTTGCATGCCTTAATGGCAAGTTCTTCGCACTCGACGACAAGTTCACATCATTGGCTTTCGATCGAGTGATTTCACGGGTGTTCGACTTCAGTTCCTGTATTCAAATTTTGTGAATTGTGCTGATAGTACCTTGAGGGCCATTGTCATTTTGGTGGTTTCTCTCGTCCTTATTAACAATTTACATCATTGACTGGTAATCAAGTAACTTTCTAGCATGTTTGATTTCAACTCATCTATTCGCATGCTAGAATATGTACTTTGATCAGGTCATGTTGGAGCGCAAGACCTTGGACTCAGATCACACAAGTCCAGGTTGTGAAGTGGTGTGGCATGGTTTATGATGATATGCATGTCTATTTTGGATGGTTGGTTGCAACTGGACCATGAGTTATCATATGTGATCCTTCTCATTATTGGATGGCTACGACCATACCTCGGTTTTGTTATGATCCTCTTTGATGGATAGCAACGCCCATACCTTGATCCACTTACATGATCATTCTTTGGATTGCTACTTCCATACCACAATTCATGTATCATTTGACAGAGATCTCATTTTATGTATATTTATTTGTACTTGCTTAAATGTTTTCCAATGGAAGACCGTTTCCTCACACTGATTCATAAAGCATTTCATCCCTCACTTCAGCTTGGGCTTCATGCTTTAGGGGGCATCTGTTACAAAACATTTTGTCACTGTCCCTATACTCCCCGTTCCTTGATCTTGGAGGACCTCTACAGTGAACCCCACATGCTTTGCCTTCATGGAGAAACTCCCATTATGTCCCTCTTCATGAGCAGATCATTTTCCTTTTGCACCATTTCCCCTGAAACTTATGTTTTTCCCAGTTTACAAGGTTGATGCTAATGACCTTTGTCTCCCCCACGCTGATGTGCATAGATTAGCACTATTCTCCACGTTGATCGGTGCAATTGAGATGTGTTCTAGTCACGCCGGTCCTGTTATGGAATTTTTTTTTAAATTAGAGCCGAAGCTTCCAACTCTAGAAGCTCTGTAACGGAAGTCTAGTAAATGGTTTGGCCGGATGGGTTTGAGGATGACAGTTTGGGCTCCTTTCCCCTGTAATAATGGAACTACCTCAAGGGATAAGTCCTTCTACTATGGGAAGAGGATCCACCTCCCATCCATATTCCCTATATAAACCTCCCTTCTTCCCAAGCACAAGCTAGTTAGAGTGTTGGCTGAGTGTGAGTATACTATTTTGATTAGACAAGCAAGTTATTACCAATTGTATCCATATAATTATGTGAGGGAGAAGTCTTTAAACTATTGTTGTTTGAAGCCATCATAGAATGCTAACAAAAGTGTGTGGGAACTCGGTCTTGTCAGAGGAAGACTGTGACATCAAGACGAATGGTTGTAATCTCTCTTTGATATTAATATATGCAACTATTGATTTATTTCATAGATATTTTGTAATATTACATATCCATGTATTAATGTTTCTTGACTTATTACGTAGGTTGAATTGCAATTTGTCTATTATTATGTTTGTGTGTTGTTGTTGTTTACTTGTTTCAGGAGCTTGAAGAAGGAATCGAGAGATTGCTAGAGCAAGCAAGCATGGACATCATCAAGCAGGATAAGTGACCAAGAGGTAGGCCCTCTTGATTGATTCTAACCTAAGGAAATCTTCCATAGATGTATCTGTTGTGGCTAGACCCATTATCGGGATAGAGGAATTCATTCTTGTCTACACTTAGAATTTTACTTCACCACAGAAACCCCTAAACCTATAAGAAAAAACCCAAGAGTAAGTTAAGGTGTAGAGCACCTTTGCAATCTTGTTATGTTCCCATCGGATCTACTGATAACATCAATAAAGTTGAAATACCACCCAGCCAAAAAATTTGAAAGTTCCTGAGTTGTTTTCTCTCCATTGATCACAGTTTCATGAAGTAGGATAATAAAGGATTTTAAGTGCTTTATTAAACTCTTGATGGCCATTTACTTAGATGTATTTGCTAACCCTCGATAATTTAGTGCTAGGGAGATAATTTGATACCCTCACAAGGGGTATTTTCTCTAAGAGCCCCTATCACTCAAAGCTACTTTCCATCTCTAATATTTGAGGATGCTTGGTTTTGTGTCATGGACAAGCAAAACTTCTCCCTCTCTAGTTAGGTTTTTTACCTTTCTCATCAAGAAACCTTAACTCCCCTACCACTTTCCTAGGGAAGTCAAGAGCCCCATTACCCATAGGTCTTATGTTGTATTTAGAGGATTCTAGGGGACCATTATATGAACAACATGCCCATGCCTATGTTCCCTACCTAGGGGATGCATGTGTCCCTACTTAGACATTGTCTTTTGCTATATCACTCTCAATCACAAGTAAATGAATGAGACTCGAGGAGGAAGGAAATTTGATTCCTGATAGGCTAGGTAAGAATTCATTGATATATTTCAACCCTTAAGCTAATACCTATAGCTCCTAAGATCAAAAAACAAAAACTTTAGTGGATTTTTCTTTGCAAGGGGAAGGTATATGAGATGAATTACCTAGAGACAACTTTCGAACTTTGTTGTCACTAGCTACATCTCAACTCTAATCCTTGTGAGTATTTGACACCATAGGATACTCTTTTGATTCTAGTGCGAAAATTAGAGGATTCTTGCTAACTGTATTGCCCTTAGTTCTCTTAGGTCCTCTTTGAATGGTATGGGCTTCCACAAGTTCCACCCTTGCACTTTTGGCTAGCTTTTCTATATATATGCCTTCATGTGACGAGGGTAGTAGTAAAAAAATCCATTTCTTAATGCCCATAGCAATGGAAGAATCCAAATCTAAAGGGAAAGCTTTCATAGCCTAGAGTGATCCAGTAAAGGTTTGTTACGCATAATGGCCATTTCGTTCACCAAACCCCTGTTTATCTCTAGGCCCATTAGAATTCTTTCCATACCATAGTATCTAGTATCTTAGAAGGAGTAGTTAGTTTCATATAATGAGCTAAGGGCATTGCATATTGCTTTGAACACATCCTTAGACCATGGAACATGTCGAATACCTAGAACGAAACCTAGACTAGAAGTACATCAACATGAACTGTTATAACATCGAATCCATATGCCATTTTTTCATAATAAATTTTGAGAACCCTAGTTTCATGTATTATGGAAGATATTGTTAACCACAACCACCATTTTAAAAACTTAAACAAACCATCCTTTTGCTATAGTCACAATTTATGGAGGGTATTCAACTATAGATTCAAAATTTTCATTTTTCCATTCCTTTAGAAAATTCTCGTTCATCTTTCCACTAGGATATTTGTCAATGGTTGCTCGTTCCTCCAATCCCAACTCATTATGCTTAGTTTTCGTACATAAATTCATGATTATTGGATTGACCAATTTTGCCATACATTTATATATCTTGGGTCTCATTTCTCCTTCCAGGGAAGGATTCCCTTGACTCCACTGTTCAATTATAGTGGAACTAATCATGAGGGTAAGATCCATATGTTTTTCTCCTTAAAACCTTTCTCTAGTTTTTTTGCGAACATGCCAAACAAATTGCATAACAAAACTTCAAACTCCATGCAGGAGGCTAAGGTCAAGTCATTAATATTAATACCTTATAATGATGAGTAGATGCTCTAGTCTCTTCAATCCATAGGATTTATAGGCCATGGTTTCCAATATCCTCTCCATCATGTGATGTATATGATATGATTGATGTGGCATTAATGATTTGGGGGAAATAATACCACATTCATATCCCCTCACTTCCAACTTAGTCTTTACCATAGATTCAATGTTGGATAATTCTTACGGCATATCCCTAAGGATGTTTGTTGTGGGCACCTCCAATGGAACCATGGGGTACCTCCTCCTTGCATGCGTAGGAGTTCTATGTGTGTGTGGAAGCAAGTGTTGAGAAATCAATAGGGCAACCAATTATGATTGATTTATCTTACTTGATTGTATGTGAATGTATGTTAGGTTATTATTACTTTTATGATGTTCTCTTCATCAAACAATTATCAAAACATAAACATGAAGATCACAAGAAGACAATGAACACAAGATATAAGCTCCAAGCCAGGGAAAAACCCCACAAGCGGGGAAACCTAGGCAACCCTTCTCTTCTTATAGAATCAAATAAATGTGATAAATCCAAGACCAAGACCTCCCATAAGACCCAAGTTAGCCCTCCTTCAATCCTTTTTTTAATCATGTCAAATGTAACCAAATCAACGATAGTCAAACCTTGGTCAAAGTCTAATTTTCAGACCTACAGTAACATCTAAAACTTCCAGCCCCTACAGCAACCTGAAATCTTGCATGTGTGATAGAAACTAGGGTAGAATTTTTGCCTGTGTGGCAGAATTCTTCCTCCTTTGAGCTTCGCTCTCTCTCTTTTGACGTTTGCTCTTTTCCTTGACTTCTTTGTTGGTTTTTCTCTCTTTTCTTGGCACATAAATAAAACATGCTTGGTGGTCTTCAAATGAGGTCAAAATGAACTATATATATATACACACATGCAAGAGGTCGAATGGGTCCCTTCTAGGGCTGACTTGTCCAGGAAAGGCCAACTTGGTCTTGTGGGGAAAAAATTGACTAATTTAAGACAAATAAAAGTAGTTTTCATCTTTCTTTCAAAATTCCAATTAGGATTTGACTCAAGTGAAATCATTTGACTCATGACAAATATTATTTTGACTCAATAAGCCCTAGAAGCATGAAAAACATGCTTGAACTAAATAACAATTTGACTTGAGTATGAAAATCATGTTTGAAAAATAACATTTGTTTTCCTTCTTTTGATTTTTAAATGAAATATATAATGACATAAGTACAATGATAATTACGAAGACTAAACCTAGCTACATTTTCCAATGCTCCTTCTTAACTAGGGAGGTATTCATAATTACACAACAGGATACAAGGAGACTCTCAAATTGAAATATTCTCATAAGAAGAGTTAGATTGATAAGCCATCATCAAGCATCAACATCACAACCAACATTGTTAAATTGCAATATAGCAAGGACTTGACTAACAAGCTATAACTCTCCACTATATTAGAGCACAATGCTGGAATGCATACATAGTGACACCACCACAACCACCTCTCAAGGCACATACCCCATTTGGATGTTCACTAGGTATGTCCTTCCAGGACTATTCTTATCTTGGATTCCCAATCCTCAAAGAATATCGGACCTCTTCAACTATTCTTATCTTGGATACCTTGTCATATCGTCAAAGAGTAACAGTCCACTGTACTGCTGCCTATTTTGGATTCCAAATCCTCAAGGATTATCGATCCTAATTGCTTATCTAATCCTCCATTATCCCTACCAGTGACTTAACTAGAATTATGGTTGTTAGTCCTGGCCTAGTGCTTAACACATGGAGAATACGACGTCCCTCATCACTCCCTCTCAATTAGGCAAGTAATCCTCATTCCCTCTTAAACAAGGAGTAGATCCTTCCTCCCTCTCAATTAGTGAGACACAACCATAAGCTTCATTTTGTCTCATTCATTAGCTACTTGTTCTTCCATGAAGATCTTAGTATTAATTGTAAGGGCTCCTATCTCACATCATCATATCATATATGAGCTTTGACCTTCCTGGATGTTATGGAGCCAATTTCTTTCTCAATCTATCATCATGAGAGGGTTCTTACCATCAACCTTTTATATCAACTTCCTTCAACCATCATTTATAGTATCTTCATCATGAAAACTATTCTTGTCAAACCAATCAATGTAGAGCTTAATTGTAGCTGCTCTTTCTATTCTACTAGGAAAGTGAACTTCTTCTATACCTACATCAAATCCATCATAAACAACAAACTATCTCATGACTAGAAACCTTTTCTGCCTTTATGGTGTACAAATTTATGCCATATATTCTTCTAAGCCATTACCAGTGCTATCAACTTAATCCGTGTACTCTTTGAATTGAGTTAAACCAAACAGTTGTAGATACATCATATTTTCTCAATTGTTATATTTCTAGTCTATACTTCTGCAGTATGGTCTTCCAAGTAGTGAAATCATATCTCAAATAAATCATCAATATTAGAGTTACCAAATCATGATAACCTCTTATTAAGATGTCAAATTTTGTTGTTTACTGCATTTGAGGCCAACATCCATTTGCATGGTTTATCTTCATATTGCACTAGAATTCTTCTTCAAGTTATTTGACTTTCAATCATCAATCAATGTGTTATTGAAATAATCACCAAGATTCAATATCATATCCATAGGATATTTACTACTCCCTTTGAAATTATCATTGTTATCTTTCTTACATTCTTCAAGAGACCATATCGGATGTTGATCAATGTCAACACGTGTTCCACCCATCTGTCATGCATATGAAAGAGTCTCGACTTTTCCAATCTAACCAAGACATATCCCGCTTATGCTTCCAAGTATATTTATGTAGCTAGATCTTCCTACAACATTTTTCTAAAGACATGAATCTACTTTCTAATGAAGAGCTTCTTTTCTAAAGATATGCATACCTGTTTCCTTTATACTGCCATCTAGTTAACATCCTTTTGAATAAACTACTTGTTTGTTTGAGGATAATGTCTAAGATAATATTCCTTCTCTACCATGAGAAATGATCCAATTATTCCTTCCTGTTATTCTCGACTGTCTTTATACTCTCAATCCTTTAGATTGCTTTTGATGTTGCTTCCATAATCTTCTAGTGGAATATACTCCTGCCATGTTACAATGATTCTTCCATATGCTGAAGAACTCTCTTATAATGATTATCATCAACGATTATTTTGATCCCTTTCTACTAAATGATTGCTTCTATAACAACATGATGCCAAGTAGTAGTTGCATGAATTGTGGAGTGCTAGATGATCCAAATCCTTGATTTTCTAGATGACTGCTTCCAATAAGATGCAATTGCTTATGCAGACTCTAGTCCTTCCAATGTTGTATGCTTCTTTCCATAATGCCATAATTTTCAAAATCCAAGATTCTTCTATAAATTTAACTGCATATGCTACTCTAACTGCCATCTTCTAATAAAAGAGAAAACAAATTGCTAGTAAGCCTGGTAGTGATGGAGTTCTTCAATAATAAAGATCCTTATAATCTTCATTCTTTGGCTTATTTTCGAGTTCTTCATTTTCTTCAATAATGTGAGCTCCACTCCTTTCCTTCTTCTTATTGTTCTTACTATTTTGAGGATCCTTGGACAATATCTTTTAAAATATCCATATTCATTGCACCCAAATCATTGTACTTTGGACATATCTTCTCTTCCACGTGGCTGATTCTTGTTGTTATTGTTGTACTTTCGACGAGGTTCAAACCTTCCTGACTTTCCATTCTTCTTCTTTGATCTAGAAATAAAAACTTGATACTTTTCATTGGGTTCAGTGTCATCTTCTGTGTTTAATCTTGTCTCTTCTAGAATATACAAAGCCCACAAATCATCGAAGTTTGGAGTGTCCTTTCTTGAATATATGCTTGTCACAAAACTACTCCACTTTGAAGGTAAATCATTGAGTACACAAGTAGTTAATTCAGAATTGGAAATAACTTTTCCAAGCCCTTGTAGTTGATCTTTCAATTGTGAGATATTTATAAGATATGCAGCCATATATTCATCTTTCGATAACCTTGTTTTGTAAAGTCAATTCCTCAAAGATATTTTCTGACATATGGTACTGACTAAATATTGTTTTACCAACTTGTCATAGATTGCCTTAGATGTGCCAAAATCTACAACAAAGGGAATAAGATGATCTTTTATGGATCATTCAATGAGAATCCATTGCGCCTTAACTTATCATTTAGTATACTTGGCCAATTCTTGAGTCTTATCCTTTTCTCGTGAAGTCATTTGATTTCAAGTTTGAGACATATAGAATAACATAATACTTACTTGTTAAAAGAGTGTCCTACTTGATGCTTATGTCTTCAAATATCTTGATTCTCCTAAGATTTCCAAGAGACTTCAAAGATTTCCTAGAATAATGACTTCTAGGATGGCTGTCACAATAATATATTCAAATTGCTCCAAAGAAGAATGATGATGCTTTAAAGAGTGTATATGATGTTACCAAGAATCTTGATGTTCCTTAAGTGATGTCTTCTTCCAAAATGAGTGATGATAAAAGAGATTCAATTAGATATAGATTGAAAATATGATGATCTTCTTCAAAAAGATGATGAGTAACCAAGAGCCTTCAATGATATACATAGATATGAATAATTTTAGTAGTATTCCTTTGAGATGTCTTCCTTAAGCACTTCCTTATGTCTTTTGAAAATGATGTCCTTCAAAGTAACTTTGGTGTTTCCTATATTTTCAAAAAGATTTTGACTTTGTTCCACGGGAAGCCTTACTCCATAGACTCGGGGATATTGGCATCTTTGCGACCCTATTGACAACTATTATGCACCTATATGAGTTTGTCCTTGGTCGTCTTTGCACAACTCATGGGATGTATGATTTCATATGAAGCACTGTTGGGACTAAATAGGGTTGTCCATTGTCCTCTACCCTATTTGCGATTTACATTGATCGGTTGGAGGCATTTATACACTATCATATCCAGGACATTGATGGTTTCCTTATTCACTAGGTTCTGATATCTATTATACTCTTTGCTGATGATGTGGTCCTCCTCTCCTCATCCCCAGAAGGATTACAGAGGCAATTGGATGCCTTAGCTCTGTTTCATGATATACGATAGTCGATGGTCAACCTTGGTAAAACCAAGGTTATGATCTTTAATGGGGTGAAGAAAACTTCAAAACTTCACTTCCTACTCGAAGGGGAGGAGTTTGATATCACTAACACGTATACTTACTTGGGGGTGCATTTTTTAGGTCTCTGCTTCACTTTAGGACCAACGCTTCAACCTCAAATCAACAAAGGATATGGATCCTTAGCCCTTCTCAAGAGACAGTGATTTAGACATCACTTCTAGGACATCTCATCCAAGATGAGCCTCATGGATGCCTTGATCCGTGCCATTATTATATATGGCTCAGAGCTTTTGGGACTGCCTTTACTTGAGTCATATTGGGCTTCAACTAAGAGAGTCCAAATTCTTCTTATGCGCTAAATCATTAGATGCAAACAGACAATACCCCAACACATCATCCTTGCAGAATTTGGATCTCAGCCCTTTTGGCTTGAGATGATCTTCAAATTGGTTTCATTCTTGCATCATGTTTGGGGATTTTCATACTCGATAAAGAGTAGGGACCGATATCCTTACTTGGCATATTTCTCTTCTAAAAATATTGCTCGTTCTACTCCCTCGGGCTGGGCCAGATGTTGGTTTATAGGAGTTTAAAATATCTTAGAGTCAGTGGGAATTCAATTGGATCATCTCCCTCCTTTCTGGTATTCCTTAGATTCTCCTTGTCACCTTTTCCCTACTAGATAGGAGTCGAACAAGATCATCCGGGATGACATCTACAGGCAGTTCATCCAAGTCACCTGGGTCAATCCTCCGAGAAGGTTTCCCCCAAAGATGGCCTTCTATGTTCAACACTTCTTGGAGTTGAAAGAAGGGCTCATTTTTCGACCCCAGTATATGTTTCACCACTGGATGCATGCTCTTCACATTCCTCTAGGCCAATTCAGAGTAGGTTCTCATAGACTTTGGGTAGAGACGAACCACCCGATTGATAGACCAAATAGAATCTTCTAGGTATGTCATTTACAGGATGTCGAGATCGAGGTACACTTCATTTTTGGATGCCTTGTCTACTACGATATCAAAGGAAGGTTCCATTGCTTGTTCAGAGATTCTCGAACCCTCGTCGGCTTTTTTAGGTATCCCAACCAGAGATGTTTGGCCCTATATATGTAGGAGGCTCTCAAGTTCTGAGTGCATATTCTTCAGCCTCCCATCATACCAAACCCCACATAGAGGATCATAGCATTTTTCAGGGTACTACCTTTAGACAGGAGCACCAAGAGACTAGTTGATAATAGTACATATCCAAACTCTAGATTAGTGAGCATCTGTGGGACCTCACCTCACCGCGCGAGATCTCAACAGTAGATCTATATCAGATACATTCCCGGGATATGAAATAGTTCCTCCAGGCCTTAGCAGTGCATGAAATCCCCCAAGAAATGACTTAATGGACAATCCGCACTCTCCACCAGCTCTTCATCGACCTAACAAACTTTGTTGAGTTTTCTTTAGTGTTCTTCATTCAACCTCGGATGTTAGGAGAGATGTGCCTGGTCCTCATACCCATTAGCTCTTGGATCTTATTCATCAAGGAATTCCTTGCATTGTTTCTTTTATGCTCATGCTTTGTATCTTTTATACTTCGTGCAATCTATCTTTTATATTCATGCATTGTATCCTTTATATTCATGCATTGTATCTTTTATAATAGACTGTTTGGTTCTCCCTAATTGTATGGACATCATTGTACTCAACAGTCCCTTTGACCAACTTTGTGGTCAATAGTTGGACATAAATATAATTATCTTATCTTATCTTATCTTATTATCTATCTACTTATCCCAACAAGAGTGATCTTGAAGTTTCTTTTTCTTCACCTTAGCTTTGATACCATGTTGCAAAATCACTGGGACATTCAATTAGGGTTGATTTCTCTTACTTGATAATTAGCTTTTTGTTACTTTTATTATGTTCTCTTCACCAAACATGAAGATTACAAGAAGATAATGAACATGAGATATAGGATCCAAGCCAGGTAAAAACCCCACAATGGGAGAAAAACAAGTCAACCCTTCTCTTATAGAATCAAATCAAAGTGAGAAATCTATGAAAAATACCTCCCATAATACCCAAGTCAAGCCTCCTTCAATCCTTCTTCAATCAAGTCAAATGCAACCTAGTCAACAATAGTCAAACCTCTTCAAACATTGGTCAACCTCTGATTTTCAAACATGTAGTAACTTTTGAAAATTTCAGCCCCTGCAGTAGCCTAAAATCTCACACATGTGATAGAAACTAGGGTAGAATTTTCACACATGTGGTAGAATTCATCCTCCTTTGACCCTCTCTCTCTCTCTCTTAACTTTTGTTCTTTTCCTTGACTTATCTGATAGTTTTTCTCTCCTTTCTTGGTACAAAAATTGAACTTGCTTAATGGTCTTCAAATGATGTTGAACTACACTATATATATACACATCTAGGAGGTTGAATGGATCCCTTCAAGGGTTGACTTGTCCTGGAAGGGTCAATTTGGTCTTGTAGGGACAAAATTTACTAATTTGACTCAAATAAAACTATTTTTCCTTTTTCTTTCAAAAGTCCATATAGGACTTGACTGGAGTATAATAATTTGAATCGTGACAAATATTCTTTTGACTCAATAAACCCTAGAAGCATGAAAAACATGCTTTACCTAAATAACAATTTGACTTGAGCATGAACTCATGCTTGAAAAATAAAAATTAATTTTCTTCTTCTTTTTACATGAAATATATAATGACATAAGTACAATGATAATTATGAATATCGAACCTAGTTACATTTTTCAACAACAAGTTCATCCAGATTGATTGGCCCTCTAATGGGTCAATCAACTAATCCAAACTTTTTTCTCTCGTTTCCAACTCTATTGCCACATCCTCCATCCTCGAAACCTTAGGATTTCCTTATCTCAATATTGACAAGAACCTTAGTACACACATGAAGAAACCCTCATCCATAATAAGTCCATGTTTAAGTCGCATTGTAATCTAATGGTTACTGAGTAGTTACCAATAGTACATTGACAGAGAAACATACATTGTTGTATACATTTAGACATTCATACACACATAAATGAGAGAAAGTAGAGAAAACGCAAGTAGTGGAAGACCAAGAAATAAGTTATTTACTTATGTATTGAACACCAACAAAAATTCCCTTCGATCTCTATCTCTTTCTTAAATCAATGAGCTATTTATATATAATATTCAGTTACAAGGTTATAAATATCTAACTACCTTTACACATTGACTCAATCATGTGGTCGAGTGATCTGTAAACTATTGTGGATATTCCACTGCATAATTCATCACAACATATATAATGAAATTATACTTCAAATTTGAAGTCTACAGAATGAGGGTTAATTTCTCCTTAGATTTTCTAAATTCGTTAATTACTATGTTATTCTTATGCATACACTAGATAAAGTATGCAAAAAAAAAGATAATAATGAAATAAAGCTCAAAACCATGATTGACACTGTAACACACCCCACCCCACATTTAGCTACTTTTACAAGCCCTCCTAGTAAATGTGAAGCGAAGTGATACTATGACATGACTCAACCTCTTATCTCCAGTTAAGGAAGTGGGGCCTACACATGAGACTTGCACACCACAAATTGACATCCTACAGGGACTACACGTCACCCAAGTGCTGAAGAAACACCCCAGGGGGTCAATCCCTGATTTGCAACTTCATTTCAGTGACCTAGACTCCCAACCAACCCTTTGATATGAATTTAAAAACTTGAAGGTTTATGGAAATTTTGCAAGTAAAATTTTATGACTTTTAGGCAATCGATCAAGTTGCAAAAGTACATAAATTAGTGTTTTAAACTCAGTTTGCAGAAAATAAATAGAGACAATTAAACCATACATAACAACACAATACAACAAATTGATAAAGAATTTCACCCCTCCTCGGCTACATTTCCTAGTCCATCTTCCAATGTTGGGCCTCTCTAATTAAGTGCTCAAATTTGTAATTACATAGGTTTACAGTGCTCAAAATGAAAAAATAATGTCTCCAATGGATTTAGAATACCCAAAAACCCCTATTTGGGCTTTTGTTGGGCTCAAAAAGGCCAAAAACTCATCAAATTATAGCGCTTGGAATTTTTCCAGCAAACTATTCTACAATCTGGCAGAATTGGCTAACTGTTATATCTTTCTGCAATTCTGCAGCCTGCTGAGTGAAAATTTCACGTGGTGTAAGCAAGATTCACGACGACAAAAGTGCAATTTTTCAAACAGTTAAAATGTCCAATAACTCTATGCGCTCGAATATCGGTCTCACTCTCGGCTATATTGACCATGTGGTCGAGGGCAGGGCTAACCGCATCCCTCGCTACTCCACACCTGCCACCTATTACTGTGGTCGCATTGACACCATGGGGTCAGGGACTGGGGGCCAAAGCTAATAGTCCACCCCTGCCGGAGTAGCCCCTGATTCTTGTCAGTGGTTACATGGTTGTTCACGGAACCAAGGTTCAAGGCTTAAACTCTATTGTAGCTCCAATCGTCTTCGCGCTTGGTCCAATGCCTGTCATATGACTTGGGCTAGGGACTTAAGCCCCACCTCCCATCCTTTTCACCTTATACTTTTTCTCGAGGTCCTGTGGTAACTTTGTTGACCATGGGCTGACGCTAAGCCCCGAGCCCCTTAGTTGTTGCTCCTGCCATAGTTTTGTGGGGTGCTGGTGATTGGAGGCCAAGGCTTAGCCCCAACCCCTTCCCCCAATACATCAACACATAAAACTTAAATATAAGTTTTTACCCATATATGTTAAGAGCCATTATGTAGCAGAGTTAATAAGGCGTGGTGGTGTTGGCCGAGAGTTTGGGGGTTCGATCCCGCTTGGCTTGTGGGCCGACCCCATACAATTTTATTCAACCTGGAGGTGCCACGTGGCAGCCTCTAGTTGAGCCATGTGCCATCCTCTTATTGGTCCACATAAAACCCCATCAACCAATGAAAATAAACCATTTGAACAAACCACGAAGCCACTTGGAAAAAATTGATTGGATTGATGGTATACCCAGTCAACCTGCTGACTCAGTTGTACAGACTACCCAGTCAGCAGTCTAGTCAGCAACTTGTAAAAAAATTTAGCTATTGAGCCAAATGAACAAAATGTCATAAAAAGAGCATACGATATGATTTTTTAGGGATTCAAGTGGCATTGGATTCATGATGATGAGCACTGCGATCTGGAACTGGTTTCAGGTGTTTTCGAACACTTCCATTTTTTAGCACTTTTCTGATCCCTTGGATCAATCCTCCCCAATGGAAGCTTTTGGATAACCAAAATATTATTTTCAATCAACAGGTAGGTGAGGGTACAGTTCCCTCACCCTTCCAATCTCAATACATTTGACCTTACTTGGATTAGTTCCCTTGAGTCCTACATGAAGGTATTCCATATTACCTCTGCATGAAGGCCTTGTTTTTCTATCAAGAATGGTATCTTGCTGCAATTTTTCCAGATATTTAGGAGAGAAGTATTCTATTGTAGGAATATGAACAGTCTCTCCTTGATATTCAATCAAAGGAAGCTCATATAATTTCAAGTTCTCTTCACCTTGAAGCATTTCTTTGCTGATGCAAAGCCTTACTTCAGTTGGAAGTTGTGGTCAACACAATACTTATCATGTCTAGCCTTGTACATGGCTTGAATCTTCACCAAATGTTCTTGTACCACATGATTCACCAACTGAATCTATAATGGCTTATTAAGATCTAATGTAAAAATTGATGTTGTAGTGGTTTTACCTTTTAATGCATTGAAGTCTTTCAAATGCTTGCCTCCCCATTGAGAGACCTATTTCATCCTTGTCAAAGCATGCAATGAAGTTAGCTTTGTCTTGAAAAGGTTTTTCCACGTATCATCTTCAACAAGTCTTATTTGATGGTAACCACTTCGCAAGCTCAACTTAGTGAAATAAACAACATCTTTCAATTGATTTAACAAAACATCAATGCTAGGAAGGGGATAATGGTTCTTTACCATGATTTTGTTCAAAGCTCCAAAATCCGCACACCGTGATCATCATCGCCATGTACCATCCTTCTTCAGATCCAAGACATTAGGAGACCCACAAGGAGATGTACTAGGCCTAATGACCCCTTTCTCAAGTAGCTCTTGCATCTGCTTCTTGATCCCTACATTCTCTAACACTAGTATCTTGTACATACCTGTTGTCTCTCCCAGAGACAACCTTGGATTGCTTGCAAGACGAGTGCCTGGGCACATCTAAATTCTATGTGTCTCATATGATCCTCAAGAAACCAAAAGTATCATATGCATCTTCTACACAAAGTAATTACAAATATACACATAATATCATGGGTTGGTTCCTTCATCCAAGGATATAAGCCATGTCTGGTATCCTTTCACATATACAACTCAAAAGAATAAGGCAAAAACAAGTGGAGGCCGATTAATCAAGGACTTTTAGTTTAATCAGATTTTGCATAATAATGAAAGAAGAGAAAGATAATACTAACTCATCACATAGATCTTGAAACATCAAGAGTTCTATACTTATATGAGCTAAATATAGATAGGTGGATGTAAGAAGAGTGAATGCTATGATTTCAGGAAGCACACATTTAAAGATATAATCTCAGACTTGCATACAGGCATATGTATTAACTAGTTAACACCTAAATATATAAGAATATAAGAGATATTTATGGTAGCTACAATTGCTTGAAATTAGAGAGGAAGTGTGAACATAATGGAAGTTTAACAAAGAAACAACATATTGTAATACTCGAATATGGGAATCACCACTGTTTCATTCATATTCAAAAAGATGTAGATCTGGAATCCATACAACTTCAGAAGCACATGTAGTTTTTTCCTAGAATTCAGAACCTTTCTTCAATGTTTCTTCCTCCCTTTTATAATGAGAGGGAGGACAAGAAAATCAGTTACAGAAAATATCTTTTAGGCTGAAGTTACAACTGTCTCTATGAATCGGTGTCTCAACGTGAATCCTCTAACTATTACAGCAAGGGGATTCCTTTCTTGAAAGAAAAACAGAATAACAATACAATGATCACAACAACAAAATAGAATTAGTCCATCGAAACTGAAATGATGGTTTTTGGAAATATCTTCATGCCACTCCTCTTTGCTGGCCTTTGGTCCTGGCATGTTCTTGCTAAGTCATGATTGATCCTCTCTCGGCTAGTTCCTGGTCACTGTCTACCTTAACCGTCGACCCATCACGCCCTTTTCCCTCTGTCCTGCTCTATCAACACCTCACTGAAGTGTGACAACTAATTCTCTCAGCCGCGGGCCTTTAAATGTTAAAAAATGGATGAAACAAGTGGGTGCCTTTAATTTTCTGCTTAGTCTCTATGCTTTTAGCCCCTTTTATGAATTTCCCCATAGGACCATAGGCGGAGACCGAGGGCTTTTCTTTGAAGCGCTTAAGGCCCTCAATAAACACGCGGGGGACCTTTTTCTTTATATCGCAATATCCCTCACCAGTCGATTTCCCGGACCCAAAACTTTTATAAACTGCAGCTCATGAAATATAGGATGTAGGGCCTTCCTTATCGCATCGCAATCGTCAATAAGCCAGAGGCTTAGAGCCGCCGATTGCCAATAACCTGCTGATGTCATTGGTGACATCATCACTACCACGTGTCACCCTATGAGTGGTGCCACATGTCACCGGGAAACAGCCCCATAGGATTCCTAAAATTGCCAAAAACGAGTTACATGTGTCCACTACCACGTCATCATCCGTACTCACCATGTCATATGCCACATTAGCTCGGTGGACCAATCAGAGGCCAACACGTGGCCTCCTGGAGGAGAGAGAAAAAGGTCAGCCAGGTCTTAGTTTTGCAGGGAATTCGTTTGTATTTTATTTTCTCGGCCCCAATGATGCAACATTTTATTGCCATATTGGTGGTTGGCAGGTCGCTTTAAGTTGACACTTCGCCGAATTGCCGATCACCAATGGAGGAGAGAGAAAAGGGAGGCCCGACCCTTGGCTTTTTCATGTTTTTATTTGTTAACACTTTCCGGTCCCTCCCCGGCGATACAACCTTATATCACAAATCGACCCCCGCAAAGGTCCTTTAAATCAAAACCCCGCCAATAAATGTTGGGCCCTGACCCGTTGATAGCCGATTGTCGACACCACGTGGAGGAGAGAGAAGGGGAGGCCCGACCCTTGGTTTTGCAAGCCATTCCTGTGTTACATTGTTTTAACCCTCCCCCAATAGTTCAACATTATATCGCAGATCAAACCCCCCACTGATAATAATTTTTCTGTGCCCTGGGAATCCTGTTGATTGTTGATTGCGATCTACCCAGGACCCTGATTGTGCTTCATCTCCACACTTAGCCATTTTTTTGGGTTTCCTGAGCTTTCCAAGGAAATCTTCAACAAGCTCTAACTTTTGATCCAGAAGTCCATTTTCGGACTTCTATATACCGTTGGAAAACATTTTCTGAGCACTTGGAAATGGAGAGGGTTTGGTTAAGCTCTGATAGCTTTTGTGGCCTAAAAAATGGCTTTAAATTCACTGCTCTCGAGCAACCTTGACCAATGAAACCCACAATGCAGTGAGTGACAACATTGGCTCCAACTAGGGACATTGCCTTGCTGGCAAGGTGCTGAGGACCTGCAAACCAGTAGCCTTTCCTTCCATTGGGCATGGATTTATTCTTAAACAACATATAATTCTGTGAAAGAAAGGACTTTTTTGACAATAAACTGAAAATTCAAATAACAATTTTCAACACACACACCGGATATTTACAATGAGTAAGAGACAACTATCTCTAATTTTGAAAATAAAATTTTAGGAACTGACCATTTACAGGTAGTTCCAATAGTTCACCATCCAAGTTTTCAAGCATGTAAGTGTTGTTTCCCCTCTCTTCTGCAATCTTGAAGGGGCCCAACCATAGTGGATCAAATTTCCCATGCTTGCCTTTGTCTTCTCGCCTAACATCCCATCTGAGAACTAAATATCCTTGCTGAAGAGGTTTGTCCTTAGCCTTCTTGTCAAACAGATATTTCATCCTTTGTTGGTAGTTTGACAGTTTGGTCCCCACCTACTCTCTATTCTTGTGAAGCTCCACTAGCTGATTTATTCTTCTAGTCAAGGTGCTAGGCTCTTCCTCAACTTCTTGCAGCGAATTAGCTACTAGCATTGATAATTGGATAGGAAAGACATCAGCCTTGCCATATACTAGCTCAAAAGGAGATTTCCCAGTGGTTCTTTTGGGTGTTACACGGTTAGCTCACAAAGAAAACTTTAGTTGAGAGTCCCAGTTCCTGTTATTTTCAGTGATGGTCGTCTTTAGAACTCTCACCACAATTTTGTTAGAAGACTCAACCAAACCATTCCCGTGAGGGTAGTATGTAGTGGAGTGTCCAATAATGATGTTGAATTTGTGGCAGCAGTTGGTGAACTTGGCCGATTTGAAGACCTGTGCATTATCAATTATGATTTTAAAAGGACACCCAAAGCAGGACAATATGCTTTCCTCCATGAATTTTATCACCACTGAATCAATAACATTCCTAGATGGGATAGCCTCTACCCACTTGGTGCAATAGTTAGTGGTTGTTATAACCCATTTGTGTTGACTGCTAGAAGCTGGGTTTATTTCTCTGATGAAGTCCAATCCCCACTCTCTAAAGGGCTCCTCTACATGTAAAGGAATTAGGACAAGAGGAGCAAACTTCTGTCTTTCAACAAACAACTGGAATTTTTGGCATGACCTGAACTTAGAATAAACATATCCAAACGAATTGGGCTAGTAAAATCCTTCCTTGAGGATTTTGTGTGTTGTTTCCTTCCAACTATAGTGTCCTCCACAGACTCCCCCTTGGAAATCCTCAATCAATTCATGGGTCTCTCCCTCATCCAAACACAACAGTATACCCCCACCAGGTCCTTCTAGTAGAGCAGTCTGTTGGATATAATGTATTTATCTGCCTTCAATCTCAGAGTCCGTATTTTGATCTATCCAATCCCAGTGGGCATCTTAGAAACAAGAGGTAATGAACAATGTTCTTATACTTGGGTGATCCCTCATACTTGGCATAGATCTTCAATTCAGTCATTTTAATTCTGCTGTGTTCATCCTCTCGACTGCCCTCGTCTATGATCAGGATTATCCCTAGAGCTTGGCAGTTGGATTCAGATAAGATCTTGGCCAACCTCTGGCCTTTGATGAACTTGGTAGGCTTGATTTCCACTCATATTCTTGTATTTTAGCTATCCATCTGCCCCTCTTTCCTTCGTTGTCTTCCTACACCAGAATGTCTTTGAGTGCAGTCGTTGGGATAAACGTTGTGATTTCGGATTGCAGTACATACATAAGGAATGACTTCAGCGCCTTGACCAAAGCATAAGTATGTTTCTCCAATATATCATACTTCAGCTCAACGTCCCCTAGGACTTGCCTAAAAAAGGCAATGGGCTAATCGTAACCTTATTTATTTTTCTGTAACAGTACAACAACAATGGTATGTGGAGAGGCAAAAGAAAAGATGTAGAAAGGCATTGAATAATCGGCGCTGACTAGTATCGGAGCCTCAGCCAAAGATTCTTTGATCCTAGTGAAAGAATCACGGGGGACAGAGCTTCACTTAACTTCATTCTCCTTCTTGAGAATGTCTGTGATACCTTTAACTATCTCAGCATAGTTGGGTATGAATTGCTTTAAGAAATTTATCCTCGCCAAAAAGGCTTGGACTTCTTTCTTGTTTCTGGGCAAAGGAATAAGGTTGATGGCTTTGACTAGTTCTGGATCAATCTTTACTCCTTTCTGGGCCACTATGTGTCAAAGCAGATTTCCCTCACTCAGGGTGAACTGAGATTTCTTCGGATTCAAAGAGAGGCCATACCTTCTGCACTTCTTGAAAGTAAGCTTTAAATGGAGGATATGATTTTCATCAGTCTTAGAGAAGACTGTGATGTCGTCTAAGTAGACTACCATAAATTTATCTTGCTCGCCCCTGAAAGCCATGTCCATAGCTCTTTGAAAAGTGGCCCCTGCATTTATCAACCCAAATGGCATGCGAGCATACATGAAGGTTCCCCATGGGGTGGTGAAAGTAGTATTTTTGTTTGGTCTTCAGGGTGGACCGCTACTTGGTTCTTGAGAATCCATCCATCATGGATATTTTGGCTGCACCCACTACCTTATGCAATATATTATCCATCTAGGTAGAGGGTACTTATCTTTTAGAGATGCTTGATTTAAATTCGGGAAGTCGACGCATAACCTTATCTCTCCACTCTTTTTACGGACAGGGACCAAATTAGCTACCCACTCAGAGTATCTTGGAGGGACTATGGTCTTGGCCTGCAACAACTTCCTTACCTCCTTTTCAATGGAGGGGAGTAAGAGTGGATTTATTTGTTTGAGTTTATGTTTGCATGGCTTTATCCCACCCTTCAAATGAATTTTATGCTAAATAATATTTGTATCAAATGATTTCAAATCATCATAATACCAAGCAAATACATCTTTGTAAGTTTTGAATATATCTAAATACCTTTACCTGTATTACAAGGGGGTCCCTTTGGACAAACTAATCATCTGGGGTTCCTCCTCTGATCCGATTTTGTAGTCCTCTACTTGCTCATCCTTCTCTGGGGCCATTTGTTTGGATGCTATGTCATCTTTATTGAAAATTCTTTCAAGTGGAACAAGTCCATGAGGGATGGTGTTCCCTTTTAGTTACAATTTTTTTTCCCATACACTATGTCTTTCCACAGAGTGGCTTCTTGTTTTTCTTCTTCTTCTTCTTGATCGGTGGTGGAGTGGGAAAACTCCCCAACGAGTTCTATAAATCTTGTGACCTGCTCGTCATCTTTGAATACCTACCAGTGTTTAACATTATCAGGTATTGAAGGCCTGTGTCTGACTTCTATCTCATATCTGAGGAGTGGATTCTGTGGGGACCTGAAAGTGCTTGCAACTACCGCAAGAGAGTCAGCCATCCTGTTTTCTTCCCTGGGCAAAAACTAGATGTTAAAGTCTAGGAAGAAATTATCGATTAAGTCCCACACTTCATTTCGATACATCCTCAGTCTGGGGTGTTTGGCCTGGCATTGATCTTAGATTTGCCTTACGACTAGCTCAGAGTCTTCGTAGACTGTAAGGCATTCGATATTCATCTTTTTTGTTGTTTGTATCCCAAGGATCAATGCTTTGTATTCCACCACATTGTTGGTCGCTTCAAACTCCAGTTTGAATGAGAGGGGTATCAGGTTTCCCTTCGGAGATACCAACAATATTCCAACTCCATTTCCATCTTTTGAGTTTGCTCCATCGAAGTATAATTTCAATATTTTATTTTCACTTGGTCGCAAGTGCCATGACTTCCATATTAGGTGTATTGATGTTTCCTCTAAGAAGGTCTCATCCTCTTCTATGAATAGACAGGAGATGTCGTTATATTTCCCATGCACTGGGAAGTTCTCTGAGCCTTTAGTTGGGGTCACAGTTTTCACAAACCAGGATTCTTTGTACAACCTTGTTTACTCACCTCCAAAAGTAGGAATGGTGGCATAAGTAAGATCCAACTTGATAGATCCACCTACCTTTGAACCCCAAGATCTAGATAAGAGCATTCCAAAATGAGGAGGTATATCAACCACCACTATATCCATTACCACACTTTTCACTGGGATCTAAGCCAAGATTACCACCAGATCATTTATCATGCCTAGGCACTTGACTCTCTTGGTGTCAAAGGAGTAAAAATCCTTGTATGGTCTAACGATTTCCAAGCCTAGCTATTCCATTACTGATAATGGCATGAGCTTGTGTGAGGCTTCTGAAACCAGCATGCAATTGTGCAACAAAAGTTCATGGATCACTAAAGCCACATAAAAAGGTGTGGTAGAAGAATCCAACTCTTCCACACGCGGCCCAAAAACGACCATTGGCCTCTCCTCCTGGAGGTTTAAACTATCATGGGCTGGTGCTGAGATAGAGGGATGCATAAATTGAGAGACCTGAGTTTTATAAATAGGCTGCTTCAGGAGCTCAGTCAAGGGAACATGAATTTTTACCTTCTCAAGCTCCTTCTGGAGATTGAATGTAGGTTGGACTTTTTCTGTACCTCCTAGCTCTGTTCCTTCTACCTTTCCACTGGCAGCTTTCGGCAGAATAAGTGTCTCTTTTTCTATATGTCCCTCTGAACTAGTTCTTTCCTCATTAGAGGATACTTTTATCTTGGAAGGGTTAGGATTCAGCTTACCCTTCCCTTTATTCAATATTGGGGGAACAACTTAGGGAGCAGCTTCCCCTTGTTTTTCTGGTTCTCTCATCCTCTTCTTTGAAGATCTTAGATCATACTTACGTTATGGTTGTGCTTGCATGAACTCTGCAAACTGTTTGCAATAATAATCCCTATCTTTCATCCCTTGGAAGTAGTTGCAGTGGAGGCCTTCTATATTGAGGGTTATAGCCCCGATTGTTGACTTGAGCGTTCTGTCTGGAAAGGTTCTTGTTCTCAATTTCAAACTTTCCAACATTTTGTGTTAGGTTTATACAGCTCGTCCACCTTTAGGTTTGATGATTCTCTTTCCCTCTTTTGGGTTCAGTAGTTTCTTGCTTTACCCTTGAATTTCCTGTCGAGACCAGATTGGCTTCCACTTCAAGACCATCGGTATGAAGTTGGTCTAGAGTGAGAGACTTCCTCTCTCTCAGGGAAAAACCAACATTGGACTCAAAATCTCCTAGGAAAACCACACGAGCCACAGTTGGAGGAGGCTTTATGTGAGTAGGCAGGTTATTGTACTGCTTATTGAACCACTTTCTAGCTTCTCCCTCAAGAATTTGTACAAAAAGTCTCATGACCACATCCAGCTAATCCACATCTATGATGTGAGAAAAAGAACTGAAGGCTTCAATGTGACTCTGAGACGTGCTATCATCTTCCCCATTGAACCTAAGCAATTGCTTTAGGTGGTTTTGGGGCATTTCACTCAGAGGCTAAGGTAAATTAAGAGGTGCATACTTATTTAGTAAAAAGACCAGAATAGCCATCTAGATTGGTGGAGGGGTATTAAAATTTGCTTGAGGAACTAGGGTCAAGACCACAGTGGTTGGAGGAGAAGTAGGGTATGTCAGGGCCTTAGGAGTAAGTCCTGAGTAGTGAGCAACAGTGGGCTGAGAATTGGAGGCGGAGGTGGCAAAGGCTGATGAGATGGTAGTACAAGCAAGGGGAGTTTTCTCTTTCCCGACTTTCTTGGACATTAACTTTTCTGGATCAGATACAAATGGGGATTTCTTTTGGGATGTATCTGAGCGAGTATGAGGCCTTTTAAAAGCCAGGGTTATGAATGATAATGAGGAGGGTGTGGAGTCACCAAGGTTATATGAATGCAATCAGAATAGACTTCGCTAACCTACACGAAGGGTGTTCAATTTGTTGTATCCCGAGGGAAAAATCATTCAATAAGTTCCCCGACAATGACGCCAAAAGATGTTGTCTCTCCTAGAGGCAACCTTGGATTGCTTACAAGACTAGTGCATGGGCACATCTAAATTCTATGTATCTCATATGATCCTCAAGAAACCGAAGGTATCATATGCATCTTCTACACAAAGCAATTACAAATATACACATAACATGCGTTGGTTCCTTCATCCAAGGATATAAGCCATGTCTTTCTGGTACCCTTTCACATATACAAATCACAAGAATAAGGCAAAAACAAGTGGAGGCAAAGTAATCAAGGACTTACAGTTGAATCAGATTTTGCAGAAAAATGAAAGAAGAGAAAGAGAATACTAACTCATCACATAGAGCTTGAAACATCAAGAGTTCTATACTTATTTGAGCTAAAGATAGACAGGTGGATGTAAGAAGAGTGAATGCTATGATTTTAGGAAGTGCACATTTAAAGATATAATCTCAGACTTGCATACAAACATATTGTTAAATTTTAGGTATGTTCTATGCTAGAGCAGTTTATTTATAGAACATAAATATAAATCACATAACAAGCCAAAGCAAGAGGACACAAGATGTGGCGCGAGCAAGGGACAAACCCCACAATGTGTGGGGAAACCCTTTGATCAAATCTTCTTTTATCTTCAATGTTCAACAGAGAAAGAGAGAGAGAGAGAGAGAGTACATTTACAATAGAAGTCAACACTTTGACTTGTCTAGATCTAAGCATAAATCATCTCCTATAACGATGAGTTCAGTTGAAGACATTCTGCTTCAACTGATACCTATCATTGTGCTATGTCTGGTTCTCTAGTTGCGCCACTGCATACTGCACCATCCGACTGTCCATGTCCATGATCTTATCCATCATAATGCTGCTCAAACTAATGTGCATCATCATCATGTTGCTGCCCCTACTAATGTATTATTGCATTGCCCATGCACATGATCTCATAGTGTTGTCCACCATGCTATTGCCTTTGTCTTCTCGTTGCTTCATAATAATGCATCATCATGTTGTCATCACAGTTGCATCATTGCTGCACCTTTACTTGTACCTTTGTTACTGCTGCATCTTCCAATGATGAGATCCATTGAGATCTTCACAGTGTTCTTTTCTTCTTTTATATAATGACAGTTTCATCATATAAATACTAGAGTCAGCTAGTAGGAGCATAGATCAACACACACACATATATACTGATATATATGTTAATACACATACCTTTTTTATTCATCCAAGATGACATCTGAGATCATACCTTCATTCATGGTAACCGAGATCTTCTCCTTTGGTCGAGGGGTTACTGTCAACAAAACTGCAGCTTACTGTCCATTTGAATTCTTGTCTATCTGTCATTGAGAAGGAGAATGTCCAAGGCAGGCTTCCTTTGACTGTGTATAAAGGCTTGTCTCCATGACTGCATAGAAGGTGACTTCCTGACAACGTAGGAAGGTATCTCCATTACAACATGTAAATATTGTTGTGTATATATTTGTTGTTCTCCTTGAATAACGAATCAGGGCTGCGTATAAGGTGCCTTCATTAGCAGAGTTAAGGGCTGCTTGGATAGTGTATTATGCCTCCATTTATGACTGAGTTAAGGGCTATTCCTATTGACTGCATATAACAACGTATAGGAGACTTCATAAAAAACGCATTATTGTTGCATTGACCAACATATACGCAACGTATCTATTGCTCCATGAACTGCGTATGGGACAGCGTGTAAGGAGTCACTATGCCTTGCGTATATGTGGGAGGGCTCCTTCCAACTGCAGTTTTACCATGAACAACGTATAACTATACATTGTGTATATGATTGTGTGGCAAGGTATGACAGTGTATTATGACTGCGTTCCATCTATGCCATCGTATGAATATAGCTAGGGCTATCCACGTATAAGCCAGGGCATGACTGTGTTCCATCCACGTTGGGTTCCTTCCCTTACATCGTATGAATTGTTGCGTATATTGCTAGGGTTGTCCATGTATAAACCAGGGCATGACTGCGTTCCATCCATGTTGTGTTCCTTCCCTTACATCGTATGAATTTCTGCGTATATTGCTAGGGCTGCGTATAATCAACATGTACAGCGTGATCCCATGACTGCATGAAACCAGCGTATAACATCCACAAGCATGAACAACGTATATTATGAGCAGCGTATATCTTATAAGGTCTCCAAGACTGCGTTGGATTAGGGCATCATTAATCTAGGCCAGCGTACTCTTTTTGTGACTCTCCTTCCAAAAACCCAAGACGTGGAGAGGAGATCACATTAAGAATGAGTGTTTAAATGACTTCAAGTTCTTGCCAATTTATACTAAAACGTATAGGTTGAGTAGACATGACGTTTGGGCTTCTAGAGCCTACATAAGAGCTGGTCGACTTGATAATAATTACATAAACAAAATAAATTCATTTCTCCATAAATACTTATTGGAATCGGATGATCTTTGGATCAATCCTACACCTCTCGACGAGAGGGATCCAATAAAAATATCAACTGCCATAAATAAGCTGACCCACATGGAGTTTGGCTCTAGTTGACAATTTAACACTCCCTCTCAACTAGGGAGAACTTCATCCGCTGATCCATAAGTCCGACTGTACTATCTTTGTCATCAGTGCCCTACACTGCTCTGCCTAGCTCTTCTCAACTCTGCTCAACTTTGTTGGCTCTGTTAGCTCTGCTCTGCTCTGCTAAGCTCTGCTTTGCTCAACTTAGCTCTGTTGAACTATGAAGAAGAAGAATTGATCGAGAATGTCTCATACCATTCTCCACTGACCCAAAGTCAGTCTCAGAGTGCGTACGACTGGTCCCAGACCAGTCTCAACCGACCCGAAGTCAGCTTCATAGTAAGTACCACTGGTCCCAGACTAGTATCGTAGTCTCAGAGAGTGTACCACTAGTCCCAGACCAGTCTCAACTAACCCAAAGTCAGCATCATAGTATGTACCACTTTCACTGGTCCCAGACCAGTACTGCACTGACACGAAGTCAGTATCAGAGTATGTGCCACTGGTCCCAGACCAGTCTCAGCCGACCCAAAGTTAGCGTCATAGTATGGTACAACTCCTATCACTGGTCCCAGACCAGTATTGCAGGCTCAAAGAGTGTACCACTAGTCCCAGACCAGTATTGCAGGCTCAAAGAGTGTACCACTGGTCCCAGACCAATCTCAACTGACTCGAAGTCAGCGTCATAGTATGTACCACTCCCACTGGTCCCAGACTAGTCTCAACCGACTCGAAGTCAACATCATAGTATGGTACAACTCCTACCATTGGTCCCAGACTAGTAACATTGATCCCAGATCAATGGAGGTCATCCTAGACAGGGAGTACGATAGATACAACAATGTGTCCATCGGTACTACTATGGTCCCTAACTTCATTTCCCTGCTCATTAATCAAATGAGAGGTACTTCCCATGAGTCCCAGACTGCATGGGTAGGATGCCTCGACAGGAGAACTAATCAATCCTGTCCTCACAGGAGAACACATCAATCATGATACAATCACCATGGAGAACACATCAATCCAGGCCTCATAGGAGAACACATCAATCCTGCTACAATCACCATGGAGAACACATCAATCCAGGCCTCACAGGAGAACACATCAATCCTGCTACACAGGAGAGCGAATCATCATGTTCCACAAGAGAGTGAATCATCTTGTCCCACAAGAGAGCAAATCATCTTATTTCAGTGCGCACCACGAGGGGAGGGTGAGTCACCCTGTGGTCGTATGTTGCTCTAGTAAGAACCGCAAGCCCCCTAGAGCTCCCAGAGCTCAATGTATGTAGGACCATTTTACAAAGGTCTCTCGATGACTCCAAGTCATTTGGGAAAATCACAAATTTGATCTTTCCCTGGGGTTCTGACCTGTACATCATCTCAGTGCGATGGAGCCTTGTTGTTCATCGACTTACCATATCCCAGATAAGGCAGTATCTAATGTCTATTTGCTGGAGAAATCATTGAATACGGGATTCCTCAATAATCGAATCCCACCTCTGGTTGTCACAGAGAATCACAGTGGTATTCATCATGTGTACTCACTGAACAGTTTCCACAGCCAGGCAACTTCATACGAGGTCATACTCGTAGTTATGTATCCAGTCTCGATGGTACTAATAACAACCGATTTCTACTTCCTGCTCATCCATTATATTGAAGCAAAATCCAAAGAGAACCAGCTCTGAGAAGTGCTCTCGTGATTCTCCATAATGCTTGCCCAGTCAGCATTAGAATAATCATGCAATTTTCATATTTCCGACAGTGTATCTCAATCCATGAGAGATTGTGCCCCGAAGATATCTCAGAGGATTCTTGGCACCAATCCAGTGAGGCTCAACCAAATATGAGCCCACCATGCTAACTGCAAAACATATGTCCGGACGAAAGTTCACCAAGAACATCAACGTGATTGAGTTTATGAAACTCAGAGGCATTTCCCAAATCTGGTCCCACATCACTACCATATAGTTTCTGAAAGTTAATATCCTTGCGGTAGTCATAGGCTTGCAGTTTATCATTCCACATACGGAATCCAACTCCCTCTGTCTTCTACAAATGAGAGGGTCCGCACCTATCAGAAATAGGTGTCGGTATGAGAGGTCTATCACCCACAAACTTCACATGATTTGGATTGATTTCACTCCTAGTGAATCTCAGCTTCATCAAACAGCTGCTGATCCTCTCATACTATGCTCGGGATGTCTTGCTTCAAGCCATAGAGGGCTCTGCATGCATGAGATTCTCGATCATGAATCAAACTCCTCGGGTTGTTCCAAACCTGTGGACCTGTGGCATGAGGGGGATGGTACATCTCAGACATGTACCTTCATGCTCCTTTTGAATTCAGGCTTCCCTGTCACCATCTTTCTCACAGACCTCCAGTGCTATGTGTCAATGGATTTCCTGTAACTTAATACAACCCTGAACTCAAAAGCATCTTTGAAAATTCTATTTTTTAAACACGTACCTTTCCATCAACGAATGACACCTTAAAGCCTTCAACTTCCATTCCTGGGGTTCCTTGCTTCCTTGAAGGGTCGATCTTGTCCTTGATGACATGCATCTATGTCATTCAGATACTCCTTCGTATAAGGGCCGCTACGTCATTCTGATAACATTCTCTGCTTTGACTTCACTCTAGGTGAATTATGAGGAACCCATTGATCCTTCTATCTTGTCTGTTTTTGGTAATTGCTCTTTCACTCTTGCTTGGGCATTGTCTTCACCTCAACTCCGATCCCATCTTAAATTTTAGGTATGTTCTATGCTAGAGCAGTTTATTTAATTTCTTTTCCATATTAGCAATCACATCAGCATAAAGTAAACTGCAGATAGAACATAAATGTAAATCACAGAAGACAAGCCAAAGCAAGAGGACACAAGATGTGGGGCGAGCCAGGGACAAACCCCAAAATGTGTGGGGAAACCCAGTTTGATCAAATATTCTGTTATCTTCAAAGTTCAGCAAAGAAAGAGAGAGAGAGAGAGTACATTTACAATAGAAGTCAACACTTTGACTTATCTAGATCTAAGCATAGATCATCTCCTATAACGATGAGATCAGTTGAAGAAATTCTACTTCAACTGGTACCTATCATCGTGCTGCATCTAGTTCTCTAGTTGCACCACTGCATACTACACCATGCGGCTGTCCATGTCCATGATCTTATCCATCATAATGCTACTCAAACTAATGTGTATCATCATCATGCTGTTGCCCCTGCTAATGTATTATTGTACTGCCCATGCACATGATCTCATAGTGTTGTCCACCATGCTACTGCCTCTGCCTTCTCGTTGCTTCATAACAATGCATCATCATGTTGTCATCACAGTTGCATCATTGTTGCACCTTTACTTGTACCTTTGTTACTGCTGCATCTTCAAATGATGAGATCCATTGAGATCTTCACTGTGCTCTTTTCTTTTTTTATATAATGACAGTTTCATCATATAAATACTAGAGTCAGCTAGTAGGAGCATAGATCAACACACACAAATAGATAATGATACATATGTTAATACACATACCTTTTTCATTCATCCGAGATGACATCTGAGATCATACCTTCATTCATGGCAACCGAGATCTGCTCCTTTGATCGAGGGGTTATTGTCAACAAAACTGCAGCTTACTGTCCATTTGAATTCTTGTCTATCTGTCATTGAGCAGGAGAATGTCTGAGGCATGCTTCCTTTGACTGCGTATAAAGGCTTGTCTCCATGATTGCATAGAAGGTGACTTCCTGACAGCGTAGGAAGGTATCTCCATTACAACATGTAAATATTGCTGTGTATATATTTGTTGTTCTCCTTGAATAACGAATCAGGGCTGCGTATAAGGTGCCTTCATTGACAGAGTTAAGGGCTGCTTGGATAGTGTATTATGCCTCCGTTTATGACTGAGTTAAGGGCTATTCCTATTGACTGCATATAACAGCGTATAAGAGTCTTCATAAACAACGTATTACTGTTTCATTGACCAGCATATACACAACGTATCTATTGCTCCATGAACTGCGTATGGGACAACTTGTAAGGAGTCACTATGCCTTGCGTATATGTGGGAGGGCTCCTTCCAACTGCAGTTTTATCATGAACAACGTATAACTATACATTGCGTATATGACTGTGTGGCAAGGTATGACAGTGTATTATGACTGTGTTCCATCTATGCCATTGTATGAATATAGCTAGGGCTATCCACGTATAAGCCAGGGCATGACTGCGTTCCATCCATTACATCGTATGAATTGCTGCGTATATTGCTAGGGTTGTCCATGTATAAACCAGGGCATGACTGCGTTCCATCCATGTTGTATTCATTCCCTTACATTGTATGAATTTCTGCGTATATTACTAGGGCTACGTATAATCAACATGTACAACGTGATCCCATGATAGCATGAAACCAACGTATAACATCCACAAGCATGAATATCGTATATTATGAGCAGCATATATCTTATAAGGTCTCCAAGACTGTGTTGGATTAGGGCATCATTAATCTAGGCCAACGTACTCTTTTTGTGACTCTCCTTCCAAAAACCAAAGACGTGGAGAGGAGATCACATTAAGAATGAGTGTTTAAATGACTTCAAGTTCTTGCCAATTTATACTAAAACATATAGGTCGAGTATGTTAGTGTCAGTCTTTCTAGCCTTCCTCCAGTGATCAAATATGCTCTTACAAAGTGGTCTCAGAGTGTCCAGGTCAAATTTTGTCATTTCAAAGAGTTTTCAAGCAAAATTTGGTCACTAGGCATTAGGTGTAGGGTTTGCTTTCACTCCTTCTAAAGTTGTCCAAATGTTGGTCCATGTCATCATTCAGCTGAGTGTACCATCATTCAAAGGGTTGTCATTATCATGTCATGTTCCATTGGGTCATTTTACACCTTGTTCATGCTTCAGTTGCGCCTAGGCAAGGTTCATTTCCCTCTCCTAGGGTTTTGAAGGCAATTTCTCTTGGATGGCCAAATCATTAGAAAAACTTATATCCTGATGTTCATACACCTTCCCCTATCTTTCATTTACCTTATCAAACACTTCCCATCACTGAGATCCCCCAAATTCCTCATTTTTGCACAAACCCTAGTTTCTTGCCACAACTTGGCAATTTTCTAGGCTAGGCCTGTGTTTTGCCCTTTTGAACCCCTTCCCCTCGCTCGATCTCTGATATTCCACTTTCCCCTACTTCCTAACATCCCTCCCTACTTTCAAAAATTTCCCCAAGAATTTAGAAGCCCCTTATCCCCTTCATTTCGCTTCATTTCGACAAAATCCCTTGTTCCACACATCGGGATAAGTTTCACTCAAATGATGTTTCAGAGCAATAAAAGATATATTTTGGAAAACTGAGAGAGGTTTTTTTCCACAACATGCCAAGGAAGAAAAACATCCTTCACTTTTTACACAAGTGTCATGGTTTTAGAGAAATGTCAAAAATACAATCGCCTCGAGAGAATCAAATGCACCTCTGAAGTGACCTTGGGAAAATCAATTTTTCTCCTAGCTTGGTTGGCCAAATGACTTTCTTGATGATTAAAATGATAACTAGACACAAAGAGAGTTCCAATGAGCTATCATGAGCTCAATTTGGAGTTGAGGAAGGCATTCAAAAGTTGACTGCAACAGCACTCTGCCTTGAGGCAGCCTCATTTGGCACATTTTGACCAGTCTTGGGAGATTTGATTTTTTACAAGGAAAATGAACTCCAAATTGAAAAACTCCAGTTGTGTTGGAAAGTAGACTCAAATACCTTTCCAACGAACTATCCTGCACCTGATTTCAACACCGAAAAGGCCTCTAAAAGCCTCCTGTAAAATGAACTATGTAGCTGGGTGCGCGCTACGCATCAGGGTGGGCGCGCTACGCATCAGGGGTGCGCTACGCATCAGGGGCGCGCTACACATCAACGCGATTTTCTCAGTGTAATTTTTTTCAGGCGCTACACATTAGAGGGGCGCTACGCGTTGGGCAAGGTGCGCTACGCGTTGGGTTTTTCGCCCAATAAACTGCCAGCAAGCTACCAAATCCTCTTTTCTCTCAAGCAAATTTCAGGTAGGCCTCTCCTCCATGGCTAGTTTTGGTTTTGAAAGATAAATGAGGAATTAATATGTTAAAATGCCATGAAAATGAGAAGTTAAACCCTACATTTCTGTGGAAAATTTAAAGACTTAATGGTGCTAGGGTTTCAAAGTATTTTGCTGACCAAGGATGCCCATTTTTTATCCCTCTTTTCCCTCATCTTCACCAACATTCTCCTTCAAATTTTCCCATAAAATTTTATAATCTTCCTCTCTAAAATCCCTAAAACCTACTAAATTCCCAAACCCTACTTCACCTTAAAATCCCACAATTTTCTGATTTCCCATGTTGCCTTCCCTAAATTCCGTATTTATGTTTATTGTCCCTAATTCCCTCATGTTCCCCTATCCCTAACAATCCCCTTGTATTTATGTCCCCTTGGTGACAGCATTTGAAAAAGTCAAACAACAGTTAATTGCGTGCAAAGTCAGCAATACATTTCAGCCATCTTGCCTTCAAAACTATGTCAGAAACCGAATCAGATTATGAGCAGAGTTATGACAGTGATTCAACACCAGAGATAGAAGTGCCAAGGAGGCATCACAAGGGCGGTAAAGGTGGTCGGCATGTCAGGGAGGAGCCTACTTCTTTGGCTCAATTGCAAGCTTGTCCACTTGCAATGGACTGTTTTCGGTATCAATCATGTTTTGAATACTGTGAGCGGATTTCACAAATTCATCATCATCGTGAAATAGCTCGCTTGTTTGTTCTACATTTACAGGATGGTCATGTAAACCTTGCCGGAGTGAATTTCACCTTGTCACCTGAGACTATTGCTCAGGCCACTGTGATACCAAATGTAGGAGAGGAACGGATGAAAAGGGACGATAGAGATCATGCATTATTGAAACACATGGTTATGCATTACAAGGTCCGGAACCTGGTTTGCAAGGCGCGAATTAGGAGTCTTAAGGCAAAATTGAGGAAAAGGGTCAAAAAGCAAAAACGACAAAAGGAGCTTGATCATCTTGGGATTTTGGCCGAAGCCTCTTTGATTGAGCATAGTACTTGATTGGGGACCCCTAGCCCAAATTTCAAGAAATTTGGAGAAAATTTTGTCAATTTTGAAATTTTTATGTAAAAAACAGGTTTTTGGGCTCAACGCGTAGCGCGCCGCGCGCTACCCTGAAAGGTTTGCATTTTTGGATTTTTCATGACAAAATACACCTTCTCAGCCACTTCCAAGGCATTTCATCAAGGTTTGGGTCCCCAAAAGGTCAAAAACATGCAAAAAATGACCTTCTGCCCCTTTTTGGACACACAGGAAGCAGTCTTGGGAGATTGCATTTTTGGAGGGTCAAATGGGCACCAAATTGAGAAATTCCACTTGGGCTGGAGAGTAGATATCCAGACCTTTCCAACAAGCCCACTTGAGCCTCATTTGGATGCCAGGAAGTGCCCCAAAAGTGGGCTCAAAGGCGCGCTACGCATTGAGAAATGGCGCGCTACGCATCAGGGAAATTTGCCAGGTTTTCATCTACAGCTCAGGACAACGCAGCTTTTGACTAGTTTTGACTTTTCATGGGATTTTTCACCCTCTTTGATGTAACTAATGTATTTACATGATGACATGACACTTTTTTTTATCTATTCTAGAAGATTCATTCATAAAATAACAAAAAATTAATGAATGAATTGGTTTCCTAACTTATAGAGGCAAGTTGTTTTGATTGCCTAGATTGTAGTGCTCAGTTTAGAATTGGTTGAAACAGCTCCTAGGATGATGAGCTCGACCCCTAGAGGCAAGGAAATGTGTTAGCTTGCCTATATTATGTACTTTCTTAGTCATTTTCATGGTTGGACTCTTGAGGGATAAGCTTAGACTGTATTACACATTGTATCTCTGCAATTTTGGCAAAGGAAAGACCAGGGTTTTGCAGCACTATTTGGGATTCCTGTGGTTATTTGTGTTGATGGTGTGTTTCTCTCATGTACTTGTAAGTTTGTTATGTGTATCATTTTCCTACTATTCTCTTCTGCAAATTAAACAAATGAAGTGTTGGGGTAGAATTCATAATCTTGTATGCTCTGCCTTTAAGTTTGTTTAATATCTATGTTTTCATTTGTTTAAGGAGAACTCCTGAAAGTTTCTCGCTCTCCTTAGCTCCTCACCAGTCATATCTATCCATTCAATTCTTTTAAAGACATCAGGACGATTGCCTACCTTGCCCCAAAAATACCTCTGCAAAAACTGTGTCACATCCCCGCACCCAAAATTGCCTTTCCCTGTTTTCCAACAAAACCCTAAAAATCTTAAATCAAACTATCTTTATCAATTTACTAGCCTAAAATCAGTATTCATATTGGTCATCTCAGCCCCTTTTAAGACCTTTTGCCGAGATAGACCCGGAGAGAGCCCTCTCCTGTCCTCATAGGGCTAGCTACGAGGCTGAGCTTGGTTTGATGTTGCCTTGAGTTTCGCCTTCCTCAGCCTGAGCCAAATTCGAGCGCTAACAGAGTAGACATGACGTTTGGGCTTCTAGAGCCTACATAAGAGCTGGTCGGCTTGATAATAATTACATAAAGAAAATAAATTCATATCTCCATAAATACTTATCAGAATCGGATGATCTTTGGATCAATCCTACACCTCTCGACAAGAGGGATCCAATAAAAATATTAGTTGCCATAAATAAGCTGACTTACATGGAGTTTGGCCCTAGTTGCCAAGTTAACACATATGTATTAACTATTTAACACCAATGAATCCGTAAGAATATAAGAGATAGTTCTGGCAGCTACAATTGTTTGAAATCAGAGAGGAAGTGCAAACATAATGGAAGTTTAACAAAAAAACAACATAATGTAATACTCAAATATGGGAATCACCATTGTTTCATTCATATTCAGAAAGACGTAGATCTAGAATCCATACAAATTTAGAAGCACATGTAGTTTTTTCCTAGAATTAAAAACCATTCTTCAATGTTTCTTCCTCCCTTTTATAATGAGAGGGAGGACAAGAAAATTAGTTACAGAAAAAATATCTTTCAAGTTGAAGTTACAGTGGTCTCTATGAATCAATGTCTCAGCGTGAATCCTCTAACTATTACAGTAGGGGGATTCCTTTCTTGAAAGAAAACAGAATAACAATACAATGATCACAATAGAAAAACAAAATTAGTCCATCGAAACTGAAATGATGGTTTCTAGAAATATCTTCATGCCACTCCTCTTTGTTGGCATTTGGTCTTGGTGTATTCTTGCTAAGTCATGATTGATCCTCTCTCGATCGGTCCTGGTCACTGTTTGTCTTAACCGCCGACCCATCACGCCCTTTTTCCCTCTGTCCTGCGCTATTAGTGCCTCGCTGAAGTGTGACAGCTAATTCTCTCAGCTGTGGGCCTTTAAACATTAAAAAATGGATGAAACAGGCGAGTGCCTTTAATTTTCCCCTTAGTCTCTATGCTTTCAACCCCTTTTATGAATTTCCCCATAGGACCATAGGCGGAGACCGGGGGATTTTCTTTGAAGCGCTTAAGGCCCTCAATAAATGCGCATGGGGATTTTTCTTTATATCGCAATATCCCTCATCGGCCGATTTCCTAGACTCAAAACTTTTATAAACTACAGCTCATGAAATATTACATCTGGGGCCTTCCTTATCACATCGCAATCATCGATAAGCCTGAGGCTCAGAGCCGCCAATATTCGATTGTCGATAACATGCTGATGTCATTATTGACATCATCACTGCCACATGTGACCCTGTGGGTGGTGCCATGTGGCACACGGAAACAGCCCCATAGGATCACTAAAAATGCCAAAAATGAGTGGCATGTGTGCACTGCCACGTCATCGTTCGTACTCGCCATGTCATCCGCCACATAAACTCGGTGGACCAATCAGAGGATGCCACATGGCCCCTGGAGGAGAGAGAAAAAGGTCGTCCAGGCCTTGGTTTTGCAGGGAATTCCTTTGTATTTGATTTTCTCGGCCCCTCGGACCATATTAGCAGTTACAAGTCGCTTTAAGTTAACACTCTGTTGAATCGCCAATCGTCAATCACCAATGGAGGAGAGAGAAAGGGAGGCCCGACCCTTGGTTTTTTCATGTTTTTCTTTGTTAACACTTTCCGACCCCTCCTCGGCAGTACAACCTTATATCGCAAATCAGCCCCCGCAAAGGTCCTTTAAATCAAAACCCCGCTGATAAATGTTGGGCCCTGAACCACCGATTTTCAATGCCATGTGGAGGAGAGAGAAGGGGAGGTCTGACCCTTGTTTTTGCAAGCCATTCCCATGTTACGCTGTTTTAACCGTCCCCCAATGGTTCAACATTATATCACAAATCGCCCCCCCACTGATAACAATTTTTTTGTGCCGCAGGAATCCTACCGATGGACGATTGCGATCTACTTGGGACCTCGATTGCGCTTCATCTCCACACTTAGCCAATTTTTTGGGTTTCCTGAGCTTTCCAAGGAAATCTTTAATAGACTGTAACTTTTGATCCGGAAGTTTTCAGACTTCTATATAATGTTGGAAAAAAATTTCTAAGTACTTGGCAATAGAGAGGGTTTGATTAAGCTCTGATAGCTTATGTGGCCTGAAAAATGGCTTTAACTTCACTGCTCTCAGGAAAGCTTGACCAATTAAACCCACAATGCAGTGAGTGACAACAATACCAATGTTCAAAAGTGATGCATCTTGCTACAATTTAACTTCATGTTGTATTCCTCTTTTAGGAGGCAACACGTTAGACTCCTAGAACATCTTATCACATGTGTTAACGACCTCAACTAAATCATGTTTGAGTTTTACATCACATCCTTGGAAAGCTTCATATTCCTCAACATCTTTGTGTTCGATCATTAACAATGCAAAATTTTGACTAACATTTACAAGACTCTTCATTTGTCCAACACTTAGAAGAGATAAATTCATCTTCTTACGTGTGCTCTAATAATATACTCAATTCAATCTTTAAACATATGATATTTGTTTTCATGGCGATAAAATATGGCTTTCTGGTCATATAAGTATGGACTTCCTAAAATAATCCCACATATGTCAAGTGGTACAACATCAAGCTCTACCTGTGATCGAGTAGATGCAGGGGATCTGGCGTAGGCACATTAGGTCTAGCCCCCTATGTGCTCTCTTGATGGCTACCCACGAAGTGCCACGTTGCTCGCGCCATGGGAGAACGCTCGCCTCTCCTATTACCATGGAGGAGTCTGATGATGGCCCTAAGGCCCCCTCCTTTCGTGATATGGTTACTCGTCGACCGAAGGATAAGGAGACTTCTTTTTTCACCAAGCTAGCTTCATGCACAACTTTTCACTCCTCCAAAATGAGCCCTGAAGCAAGGGAGAAATGGAAGGAAAAAGGGAAAAATGCACATGCTCAACCATCTACAGGAATCACCTCGGCAAATTCTTCAACAACGTTGGAGATAGAAACCACATAGGAAGAACTGCAAAAGGCAAGAAAAAAACAAAGAAGCAATTGCAACACAAAAGCCAAAAAAATCCCAGAGCTGGAAATTCAAGACCCGGGGTTAGCTGTATATAGAGACTATATGCAAGAACACACAGTAATATGTAAATTCATGGGCATCTGGCCTATAGAGAAAGTACTAAATTGGTGGATTCAATACAAATGGAAACCAAAGGGGGAAATTAAACTACAACTAGAATGTGTTAGCGCTTGAAATTTCACCTCAGGCTGAGAAAGGTAAACCTCAAGGCAACATCAAACCATTTAGCCTCGTAGCTAGCCCTACGGGGCAGGAGAAGGCTCTCTCCGGTCTATCTCGGTGAAATCTTCAATACATGAGATGACCAATAAGGTAACACTGATATTAGGTTAGTAAACTGATCAAAGAGTTTGATTTGGGGTTTTTTGGGTTTTTGGTGGCAAATTGAGGGGATGGCAATTTTGGGTGCGGGGATTGGACACAGTTTCGGCAGGGGGTTCTTTGGGGCGAGGTAGGAGACAGTGTTGATGCCTTTAACTGAGGTGGATGGTCAGGAATGAAAGATGAAGAGCTAAAGAGAGCAAACAATAACTTTGAATTCTCTTTAGACAGAAGAAAACATTGAAATTAAACAAACTTAAAAGCAGAGCATGGCAGGCATGAATTCTTACTTTAACACTTCATTTGTTTAATGTGCAGAAGTAAAAGAAAGGAAATGAATCACATAACAAGCTTACAAGAACATTGAGAAACACACCATCAACACATGAGTCCACAAGAATCCAAAAGAGGACTGCAAAACCCTAGTCTTCCTTAGCCAAAAATTGCAGAGATACAGTGAATAATACAATGATAGCTTCTCCCTCAAGAGTCCAACCATGAAAATGAGCAAGAAAGTACATAATATAGATGATCTAACCTCTTTCCTTGCCTCCATGGGTCGAGCTCACTATCCTAGGAGCTGTTTCAACCACTTCTAAACTAAGCACTACAAAGTAGGCAGTCAAAACAACTTGCCTCTATAAACTTGGAAACCAATTCATTCATTTAATATTTACCCTTTTCATGAATGAATCTTCTAGAAATGTTACATAAGAGTAAAAGTGTCTAAAAAGTACCATAATTACATCAAAGAGAATCATCATTCACCCCAAAAAGTCAAACTGAGTCAAATCTGCGTTTTCTGGGCTGTACAGTGCATTTTTGGAAAATTCTGCCTGACGGGTCGCGCGCCCCTGCCTGACGGGTCGCGCGCCTTTGGAGCCATCTTTGGGGCACTTGCAGGTGGCCAAATTGAGCAAAAGTGGGCTTGTTGGAAAGGTCTGTGAGTCTACTTTCCAACCCAACTGGAATTTTTGAATTTGGAGTTCATTTGCCCTGTCAAAAATCAATTCTCCCAAGACTGCTTTCTGCAATTCAAAAAAGTGGCAGAAAGTCATTTTTTGCTAGTTTTTTGACTTTCTGGAGGCCCAAAACTTCACCAAATCTCAAGTCCATCCATGAGCATATGTAACTTTGCATGACAAATCTGGAAATGCTGAGTTTTGGTCAAAAGGAGTTGCCATGATGAAGGGTCGCGCGGGGGGTGAGACCCGTTAATGGGAAAAACTTGCAAATTGCCAAAAAAATGCCAAAATTCACCCAAAATTCTCAAAATTTCTTGGGATTTGTGCTGTGGCTGGGCTATTTAGTGCCTTGATCCTTGAGTGAAGCCTCAGCCAAGATACGGAGGGGATTTGGCCTCTTTCTCCTTTTTAGTGCCTCGGTCAACCGCCTTTGAAACATTTTCATCTTTGCCTTGCACACATGCATTCTTGCCCAGTAATGGTTCTTCATGTTCCTTAGCAATCTCTTCTCTTGGTTGGCCTTAGCCAACAGCCTCTCCAAGTGTGCATTGACCTGGATGAGCATGGACTCTCGGTCAGCGGGCAATGGGTCACCGGGTCTTCTTCGGTTCAAGATTCGGTCACTACGAATCCTCCATAGCTCATCAAGTGCTTTCTCCTCCTCCAACTGTTTGTTGCGCTACTCCAGGTATGTAATGGTCCATTGTGCACCCTCTAATCTCCTCTGTAAGGCATCATTTTCAGCTTTGAGATGCTGAATGACCTCCTTTGCCTCTTGGCTCGGAGAAATGGCCTCAAGATCAACAAGCTCAATATCTGGAACTCCTGATGGCCCCTCATCAATCTTGGGCTGCTTGCCCCTCTGTGCTGCCTGTGCTGCTGAAGAGAGCGAGGCCCCTTCCACCTGATGTGGAGATAACACTCGCTGAGCTGATGATGAAGGCGAGACCCCTTCCACCTGCTGTGGAGATAGTACTCGCCTAGCTGCTGCAAATAAGGCCCTCGGGCCTTTCTGATAGGTGACCAGAGGTGAGGAGCTGACATGTCTAGTGACAGGGATGTCATGCTGCTGAGATGGTCCTCCCTCCTCGTGAACAACCTCGGGATGTGGCGAGGGTGGTGCTGTGAAAAACTCCCGAGAGATGAACTCCTCCCATGAGATACCCTGCTGAGTCAACTGATGCAATACTACAAGCTGAATCAAACCATAATGATAAAGGCTCCTGTACTGCTGTGCCGGGCTCTTCCTCTGCAACATGGGCACCATCCTCTGAATGTTCTGATAGAAGAAAACCGAGATGTTCATCATCCTCACTCAGGTGAAGTGCATCATGAGGCGAATATGATATGAATACACCTGTGAAAATCTGCCCTCGCAGGTAAAATAGTGCATAATGAGCCTCATCATGGGAGCATACTCGCTCCTGAGAAACTTGAATGGAAACACACCTGCCAAATGTCTCATGAATGGAGGCCGGACAAAAGGCTCAAAATGAACATAATCTAGCACCTTGCGCTTGTTCCACACCTCCCCAACATTAGGTATCCCTATGGCATGTGAGATCACCTCGGGTGTCAATGTAAAGTCCACCCCTGTAAGGTTGACATGTCCATCATGCAAGTGTAAAACAAAAAGGTGGGCCAACTCTCTGTGGTGTTGAATGCGAGAGATCCTCTCACAGAACTCATAACAAGACATATACTGAAAACATGTGACTGCCATAGGACAGGCCTGTAACTCTGCTAAAGAAGTGGGCTCCTCTCGCTTATGATGTCCACCCTTTCCACCTTTATGAGGCCTCCTCTGTACCTCAATCTCTGAAGCTGACGACTGGTCATCACTTTGCTCATAGGTTTCGGTTTCTGACATGTTTAAAAGAGCAAAGTGGACAAAATGTACTGCTGCTTCTGCTTTAAAAAAAATGCTGATTTCTATGCTGTTTCAAGGGGACAAGGACATGAGGGAAATGTTAGGGGAGGGACCTTTTTACAAGGAATAGGGAATATATGAATATAACAGGGAATTTAAGGAAAACATTGCAAACAATTATTGCAGTTTATAATCAGGAATATTGGGAAATCATTTGCAAAAATCACTGCATATGGGAATACATGTATAGAAAGTGAACATATGGAAATATGAATACATGCCATAACAGGGGAAGATAGGGAAACATATTTACAAAACTCTTTACATATTCACCAACAAATTCTTGTGTTTACACATGCATATGGTGCAGCAAGATTAGGGTTTGAGTTTTTGATGCTTTGGGAGAGGGGTAGGGTTTGCATTTTTAGTGATTAGGGAGAAGGGAGGGTTTGCATTTTTTTTTTATAAAATAGTATGGGAAAAAACAAATGTGAGTGGAAAGGGGAAGGAGGGAAACAATTACAAAGGGAAAAAACCTTGAAACAACACAAACCGTAGCACATTTTAACCATTAATATTGCAGTCATATGAAGCCTCTTCCACTTGCAAAATTTGATTCTTAAACACAAGCATGAGGGTCTTCAATCATAACCAACAACCAAATTGAAGTGTAGAGGGCCTACCTCAAACAACTTGAAGATTTGGAGGAAATTTGAGCGATTTTGAGTCGAGTTTGCAGGGGAAACGTTGACGGGTCGCGCGCCCTACCCAACGGGTCGCCCGCGCTTGACGGGTCGCGCGCCCTACCCAACGGGTCGCGCGCGCTTGACGGGTCGCGCCCGTTATAAAACAACACTGCTGGATGCTCGCTGACGGGTCGCGCACCTAGCCTGACGGGTCGCGCGCCTGTCTTGAGCCCAAATTTGACCAGATTTCGCCCAAAGCTCTTGGATACTTGCTCACTCGCACTTGCTAATGCCTTGGATGCATAATGAGAGTAAAAGGAGGGAGATTGGGTTTTTATAAACTCCATTTGAAAAAATTTCATGCTCAAACCCACTTTCTAAAGTTTCTCATGGACACTTTACAAAACTGACTTTTTGGCTTCCTTTGTCCTGAAATTGACTCATTTAGTGCTTTGACTTCTTTTTGCAGGTAGATCATCTGAGGGATCTAGGCAAGGGGACCAGGGTTGCATTTTGTCCGCTGAACACTTTTGAAATTTCATCACTTTTTACAAAAATTTAAAATGACCTTGGCTTTAAAAACAGAGTTTTTAAATCCAAGGTGAAAATTAACTGTACAAGACTAAAAATCTCGAATAAACATCTTTACAATCATCCCTCTGGCTTGTTGAGCACTTATTGACCTTCAAAACATGACCTTGTAGACATTTTTGACCAAAACCCTAGACCTAGGAAATTGACCTCAAGACAAGACAATACAAGCTTAAAAGAGCTTAAATGACTGAAATGACCTGGGCCAGCAATGCCAAGAGGGGTATAAACACACCAGCTCCTCCATCAGGTTTTTGGCATGCCTAATGGGATGCAAAAAATTGACACTGATGAGACACCTACATATGCAAATGCAAAGAGTTTTGATCGCTGATGGAGGGCTCAAGACCGACTCTAACATTGGCTCCAATGGGGATGGGAGCTCCTTGGAGGTACCAAGAACCTTAGACCTCTGGGAGAGCAGACCAGTGCCTTATTAACATTGGGCAGTGGAGTCAACTTCTACTCATGTGACCAAACCTGAACAACTTTATTTGACTTGGACAATTGACTGAAATCTTAGTCTTACTTTGACACTAACTGACTCACTTTATGCAAAAAATAGACTGACTAAAACAACTTTAAAACTCACACCAACTAATCATCATCTTCAGAATTATAGCCTTCACCGCGGGCCCCAAACTGAAGATGGGAAATCAGTTTCACACTTGCTGCAGAATGAAAGTAAAATGGTAATTACAATGAGAGTGATTAGAGCAGAAAATCCTCAAGCATGATACCTTTTGAGCAGCCGGCCATTCACCGACCCACCAAGACATTCATCACCGTTCATTTCTTTGAGAAGAAAAGCATTTGGACCACGGTATGCTGCAATTTTGTAGGGACCTTTCCACAAGTTGTCAAATTTTCCATGTTTCCCTTTGTCTTCATTTCGGGCATCCCATCTCAACACAACATCATCGATCTGAAAATCCTCCGATTTAGCCTTTTTGTCATAGATTTTCTTTATGCGCTCCTGCAACTTAAGGGGATTTTGATGAACTTCCTCTCGTGTCTGCTGTAAATGAATCATTTGACTGATCCGGCGTTGCATAGGATCCTCCTCGCCACCAGCTTCTTGAAACAACTTGGCTACTGGAATACTAAGCGAGGTAGGAAACACTGCATCAACTCCATAAACCAGCTCAAAAGGTGACATACCAATTGACTTCTTTTGACTTACCCGATCAGCCCATAATGCATTTACTAACTTTTTGTGCCAGCTTTTCTTATTTATTTCCAGCAATTTCTTTATGATGTTCACTAGAGATTTGTTCGAAGATTCAGCCAGCCCATTACCTTGCGGATGATAGGCGGTCGAATGCCCCAAGCTGATGTTATATTTATAGCAAAAATCAACCATCTTCTTCGATTTAAATGCTGTTGCATTATCTGTAATCAACTTGTGTGGACAGCCGAAACGTGACAAAATATTATTCTCAAGAAAAGAAATAATTACCGAGTCCGTGGCTTGCCGAGTGGGAATGGCTTCAATCCACTTCGTGAAGTAATCTGTGGCGGTCAAGATCCATCGATGCTGCCCGGAAGATGCTGGGTAGATTTCGCCAATAAAGTCCAAACCCCACTGCTGAAATGGTGCGCTGATTTCAATGGGCTTGAGAGGCAACGGCTGTAACTTTTGCTTTCCTTGAAAAATTTGACATTCATGACAGCTCTTTACCGCTTTATACACATCAGAAAATAAAGAAGACCAATAGAAACCAGCTCTCAAAATCTTATTAGCCGTGGTCTTCCAAAACAAATGACCCCCACAGTCACCTTTATGAAAATCTTCTACTGTTGTCTTAGCTTCTTCTTCGACCAAACAGTTCAGCAATATGCCACCGGGATCTTTCCAATAAAGTGCTGATTTGATAATGCAAAATTTGGCAGCCTTTAGTTTCAATGTTCTAGCTTTGTTTCTAGGCATCCCAGGAGGTGAAGACAAATTTTGAAGCACATAAACTATATCAGCATACCAAGGAGAAGACACAAAGATATCGGATACCTGTAGAACTGAATTTTCTTCATCTTCATCGGACAAGGCAGCAATCAAATTGATATCAAGGACGTGAAGATTTGTTTCAGCCATCAACTTAGCAAGACCTTGACCTTTAATCAACTTGGTAGGTTTAATTTCTACATCATACTCTAATAGTGCAGCGATCCACTTACCCCTTCTTCCTTCCGGTTCTGTTTGTACTAAAACATCCTTAACAGCTGCATTGGGAACATATGCTAAAATATGAGAATTCAATATGTATACCCGGAAATCTTTCAAGGCCTTAATCAGCGCCAATGCTTGCTTCTCAATAATATTATAATTCAGCGCTCCATCCCTGATGATACGGCTGAAAAAAGCGATGGGCCTCTCAACCCCATCTCTCTTTTGCATCAATACGGCTGCCAACATATGCTCAGAAGCAAATGAAAATAAAATATAATCCTGTGTATAGTCTGGGCTGATCAAAGTTGGGGCTGAAGACAAGATTACCTTTATCAAATTAAAAGACTTTACCGCCTCTTCGGTCCATTTAAGCTCGCTGTCCTTCTTGAGCATGTTGGTTATCTCTCTAAGATGTTCGGCAAGATTGGGGATGAAGCGACGCAGAAAATTCAATTTACCATTGAAGGACTGAATTTCTTTCTTGCTACGGGGCTGCTCTAATTGCTGAATTGCTTCCACTCGTGCAGGATCTATACGAATGCCATCTTTAGAAATGATATGGCCTAGCAGCTTGCCTTCGCTCATAGCAAAAAGACTCTTCTTCGGATTCAATGAGATGCCATACTTTCTGCACTTTTGAAACACCTTAGTCAAATGAAACAAATGCTCTTCATCTGATTTAGAAAACACGGTCAGATCATCAAGATAAACAACGAAAAAGACATCCTTCTCATTTGCAAAGGCCATGTCCATTGCCCGCTGAAATGTGGCACCCACGTTCTTCAATCCAAATGGCATCTTGGCATAATGAAATGTACCCCATGGAGTAGTAAATGCTGTCTTGTCACGGTCATCTTCATGTACCAAAATCTGATTATACCCGGAATAACCATCAAGCAATGACATCCTTGATGCCCCCACTACCCGCTGCAATATATGGTCCATTTTGGGCAGCGGATAATTGTCCTTTAATGACACCTTGTTCAGATTTCTGAAGTCTATGCACAATCGAATCTCGCCGGTCTTCTTTCTCACGGGCACCAAGTTGGAAATCCAGTCAGAAAACCGGATTGGCACTATGATTCCCGACTTATACAACCTGTTGACTTCCTTCTCAATCAATGGCAGCAATTTAGGATTAATCCTTCTCAACTTTTGTCGGAAAGGCTTTTGATTTGGCTTTATGGGAATGGTATGCTGAATGATACTTGTGTCATAAGTTTTCAAGTCTGAATAGTCCCATGCAAAAACATTAGAGAAGGAAGACAATAATCTGATATACTCTTTCTTTACCTTTGGAGGCAATACTTTCGAGAGCTTCACCATCTTTGGATTTTCGGCTGTCCCAAGATTGACATCTTCAACACCTTCGTCTGTTGGCCTCAAAGTTGGCTTGCGGGCCACATCATCTTGATCGAACAATTCTTCCAAAGGAATTAATCCTTTAGGAATGTAATTGTCCTTGAGCTGCAATACATCCATATGATTTACTCCTTCAGCTTCCGTGTCTATTGAAATCTCTTCGAATTTACCCTCAATTTGCAGAAAATCTTTGATTTCTTCGTCATCTTGGAAAACTTGCCAACACCTTTGATTATCTGGAACTGTAGGACGATTCTTCACATATATCTCAAACTTATTGCTGGAATTCATGGGTATTTTCAGATTACTTGCTGCCTTTGCCAATGCATCCGCAACACCATTTTGAATCCGGGGCACACATGTCAAAGTATGTTCTGAAAACCGCTTTAAGATATCTAGGACAGCATTCCGATATGCTCGCATATGAGGATGTTTGGCCTGAAATTCACCTTTCACTTGCTTGATAACCAACTCGGAGTCGCCATATACCGCTATCTTCTTTGCCTTCAACTTCCGAAGGATTTTCAGACCAGCAATAAGAGCTTCATATTCCGCCTTATTATTCGAACAATCAAATGCCAATTTATAAGAACATACCCGTACCTTGCTTGGAACTTGATTTTGGACTGAAAATGGGCTTCGAATCCACACACCTATACCAGCACCATCGCTGCCCACTGCACCATCAAAATCCATGGTCCAAAGACCATCCTCATCATCTTCTAAATGCTGAAAATCTGATGTTGTTGCATGCTCTGTTTGCTGTTCACTTGTTTCAGCAATTGGACTTATGACAGCAGACCTTTCTTCACTTTCCTTTGTCAAAGCTTCTCTGAAATTTTCTGAAATGCCTGGTATATCTTCTACTTGAACTAACTGACTATCTACCTCATTGAAATTGTCCGCAAACAAAACAAAAGATTCTAAATCTGTTTGTACATAATTTACAGGATGATTGACGGGCTTTTCCTTACTAGTGATCATGTATTTCATCTTTTGTTCCTGATATAACTTCCTCATTTGACCGAAAACTGGAATTGTAGCATAAGAAAAATCAAGCTGAAGTGTACCTTTGAGCTTGGCTCCCCATGATCTCGACAGTAACATGCAAAACCGCGGAGGAATGTCCGCCACCACCACATCCATCAAGACATTCTTCGCGGGAATTTGATCCAAACTCACCACCAAGTCTTTAATCAACCCAATACATCTTACCCGACTGGAATCAAACGAATACAAATCATGATACTTCCTTGTTATGTCAAGTCCCAGCTTCTCCATGATCGTTTTCGGCATCAAATTATGAGAAGCTCCCGAATCCAACATGGCATTGTGCAACACAAACTCATGCAATCGCAAACTGATATAAAATGGAGGAACATCACTTTCAGGAGACTCACCATTTAAAGCTGGCCCAAAAATCAACTCTGGCTGATCATCTTGTACATTCACCGTGTCTAGCATTGGATCAAAATTCAACATCTTGGAGAGCTGGCCTCGGTATGTGCTATTCTTCATAATTTCTGTCAAAGGAATGGGCACTTTCAACTTTGCAATCTCATTCTCCAAACTAAAAACTGAAACCTTCTCACCTTCTTTAATCGGATTATCTCTTTTATCAGCTTTATCTTTTGGTGCATTTGATGGTTGATCCATCTTAGTAGCTGGTGATGATTGACTTGTTGAAGGACCGACTATGTCTTTTCCTTTTGCGTGTGAGGAAGCCGAATCATTCTTTGCTGAAGTATATTTCCTTTTCTGAATGGGATTTATGGGAATAGCTCGGTTTCTCAACTGCCTTTGCTGGCCTTGCTGGGCTGATAAAGCATGCAAATATCCTCTTTGATACTCCTCGGATTCTTCTTCAAGTATTGCATCGTTTGACAGAATATAATGCTCATCTTGGGGAATAACAGAATTACTCACCAACTCATCTTCTTCTGTAATATAAGTGGGCATGTCATCAGGAGTGAAGAAGTGGTTTTCCTCTCCAACATTATCACCTTCATCATCAGATTCTTGACTAACAAAATTCTGCTGAAAAGGAGGTTTCATTTGCTGCTGAACTGCTGCCTCTTGTGCCTTTGTTTCACGCTGCTTGATCCTATATTGTTGCTGCTGTTGACCTCTGAAATTTGGATTACGAATCTGAGGCTCTGGCTTGTCAATAGTAACCTTTTCAAGTGCCCTCTTTATTTGTTCAACATCACGAAGTAGCTGATTTGAAGTGGATGCTTCCTCTTTGATTGTGACTCGCTTTTCTGCCTTCATCCTTGCTCTTTTGTCATTCAAGTTTGCCTCAACACTGACAGCAATCTTCTGCATATCGTCCAAGGTAGGAGGATCTCTATCTCTCAATGAATAAGCCATCTCCGGATCAAAACCATCCGGGAACTTAAGAAGTGCAGATTTTCTAGATGGTCTCAAGTCATCGGGAATAGCATTGTAAACTGTATTGAATCTGATTATGTAATCTTGAACTGACTCACCCGGATTGCGCTTGAGGTTGTTGTATTCGGCATTAATCTGAAGCGGATCCTTTCTGATTTCCCATCGATCTAAGAATTGATTCTGAAGTGCTTCCAAGGTGGCAATGCTGTTAGCTGTCAACCCTCTGAACCATTTTCTAACTTCTCCGGCAAATGTTTGCACGAACAACCGCATGGTAACATCTTCTTCATCTAACTCATATAGATCAAAGAAAGTGGTCATTTTGTCGATATGTTGCTGAGCAGTAATACTTTGCGGAGTGCCATCAAACATGGGAATTTTGCTTTGATAATCAGCTGGCATATCATGAAGATTTGCAGGCAAAGCAAGTGGGGCAAACCGAGCAGCCATTGTTCTAGGAGGGGGAGTAGGATGAGTATGAAGAGGAGGAGCTGTGATAGCAGGGACTATAATAAGAGGAGGCTGTGGAGTCGGGGGAGTCGGAGGGGTAGGAGAAGTAGGAGGAGTATGGGATGTAGAAGGAGAACCGACTGTGGATTCAGGATAGGTGATTATAGGCGAAACTGAAACATAAGGAGGATAAGATTCTTCGTGAGCTGTGATAGTGGATCCAATATGATCAGAGATATTCTCAACAAAAGCAGCAAGGGTAGTAGCTTGAATATGTGTCTGGAGATGTCTCAAGATAAAATTTTCGACCAATTTGTTATGTTTCTCAAATTCAATAGCAGCTGCAAAATCAGGGTCAAGGACTAGAGAATCAAGCGCACTTTCAGACTTGGCTTTAAACAGAGACAACTCAAAGCTTTCGTCAAAATCTAAATCTTCAAGATAATCAAAAATAGCTGGGCATGAATGAGATCTGAAAATGGGTTTAGGATCTGTAGCCAGCTTGTTTTTCTCAAAAAGACTAGGAAAGAAAAACCATTCAGCCTAAGAAAACTCTCAACCTATCATCCACGGCTCAGAGTTAACAATTATACTGGGATAAAGTGTCAATGAAGCGCTACGTTCACAAGCTCATGGAGATTGACTGAAGCAGCGTTTATCTACTAACGCTGATGTAAAACAAGAGCGTTTTCGAAGGCTACCTGGCGTAACTTCAGGCTCCGTCTACGACTTATGAATTAACACATCAATGAGCAAACGATTAATTTGTTCTCCCCAGTATGGTCGCCAGTATGTTAGCGCTTGAAATTTCACCTCAGGCTGAGAAAGGTAAACCTCAAGGCAACATCAAACCATTTAGCCTCGTAGCTAGCCCTACGGGGCAGGAGAAGGCTCTCTCCGGTCTATCTCGGTAAAATCTTCAATACATGAGATGAACAATAAGGTAACACTGATATTAGGCTAGTAAACTGATCAAAGAGTTTGATTTGGGGTTTTTTGGGTTTTTGGTGGCAAATTGAGGGGATGGCAATTTTGGGTGCGGGGATTGGACACAGTTTCGGCAGGGGGTTCTTTGGGGCGAGGTAGGAGACAGTGTTGATGCCTTTAACTGAGGTGGATGGTCGGGAATGAAATATGAAGAGCTAAAGAGAGAAAACAATAACTTTGAATTCTCTTTAGACAGAAGGAAACATTGAAATTAAACAAACTTAAAAGCAGAGCATGGCAGGCATGAATTCTTACTTTAACACTTCATTTGTTTAATGTGCAGAAGTAAAAGAAAGGAAATGAATCACATAAAAAGCTTACAAGAACATTTAGAAACACACCATCAACACATGAGTCCACAAGAATCCCAAAGAGGACTGCAAAACCCTGGTCTTCGTTAGCCAAAAATTGCAGAGATACAGTGAATAATACAATGATAGCTTCTCCCTCAAGAGTCCAACCATGAAAATGAGCAAGAAAGTACATAATATAGATGATCTAACCTCTTTCCCTGCCTCCATGGGTCGAGCTCACTATCCTAGGAGCTGTTTCAACCACTTCTAAACTAAGCACTACAAACTAGGCAGTCAAAACAACTTGCCTCTATAAACTTGGAAACCAATTCATTCATTTAATATTTACCCTTTTCATGAATGAATCTTCTAGAAATGTTACATAAGAGTAAAAGTGTCTAAAAAGTACCATAATTACATCAAAGAGAATCATCATTCACCCCAAAAAGTCAAACTGAGTCAAATCTGCGTTTTCTGGGCTGTACAGTGCATTTTTGGAAAATTCTGCCTGACGGGTCGCGCACCCCTGCCTGACGGGTCGCGCGCCTTTGGAACCATCTTTGGGGCACTTGCAGGTGGCCAAATTGAGCAAAAGTGGGCTTGTTGGAAAGGTCTGTGAGTCTACTTTCCAACCCAACTGGAATTTTTGAATTTGGAGTTCATTTTCCCTGTCAAAAATCAATTCTCCCAACACTGCTTTCTGCAATTCAAAAAAGTGGCAGAAAGTCATTTTTTGCTAGTTTTTTGACTTTCTGGAGGCCCAAAACTTCACCAAATCTCAAGTCCATCCATGAGCATATGTAACTTTGCATGACAAATCTGGAAATGCTGAGTTTTGGTCAAAACGAGTTGCCATGATGAAGGGTCGCGCGGGGGGTGAGACCCGTTAATGGGAAAAACCTGCAAATTGCCAAAAAAATGCCAAAATTCACCCAAAATTCTCAAAATTTCTTGGGATTTGTGCTGTGGCTGGGCTATTTAGTTCCTTGATCCTTGAGTGAAGCCTCAGCCAAGATACGGAGGGGATTTGGCCTCTTTCTCCTTTTCAGTGCCTCGGTCAACCGCCTTTGAAACATTTTCATCTTTGCCTTGCACACATGCATTCTTGCCCAGTAATGGTTCTTCATGTTCCTTAGCAATCTCTTCTCTTGGTTGGCCTTAGCCAACAGCCTCTCCAAGTGTGCATTGACCTGGATGAGCATGGACTCTCGGTCAGCGGGCAATGGGTCACCGGGTCTTCTTCGGTTCAAGATTCAGTCACTACGAATCCTCCATAGCTCATCAAGTGCTTTCTCCTCCTCCAACTGTTTGTTGCGCTGCTCCAGGTATGTAATGGTCCATTGTGCACCCTCTAATCTCCTCTGTAAGGCATCATTTTCAGCTTTGAGATGCTGAATGACCTCCTTTGCCTCTTGGCTCGGAGAAATGGCCTCAAGATCAACAAGCTCAATATCTGGAACTCCTGATGGCCCCTCATCAATCTTGGGCTGCTTGCCCCTCTGTGCTGCCTGTGCTGCTGAAGAGAGCGAGGCCCCTTCCACCTGATGTGGAGATAACACTCGTTGAGCTGATGATGAAGGCGAGACCCCTTCCACCTGCTGTGGAGATAGTACTCGCCTAGCTGCTGCAAATAAGGCCCTCGGGCCTTTCTGATAGGTGACCAGAGGTGAGGAGCTGACATGTCTAGTGACAGGGATGTCATGCTGCTGAGATGGTCCTCCCTCCTCGTGAACAACCTCGGGATGTGGCGAGGGTGGTGCTGTGAAAAACTCTCGAGAGATGAACTCCTCCCATGAGATACCCTGCTGAGTCAACTGATGCAATACTACAAGCTGAATCAAACCATAATGATAAAGGCTCCTGTACTGCTGTGCCGGGCTCTTCCTCTGCAACATGGGCACCATCCTCTGAATGTTCTGATAGAAGAAAACCGGGATGTTCATCATCCTCACTCGGGTGAAGTGCATCATGAGGCGAATATGATATGAATACACCTGTGAAAATCTGCCCTCGCAGGTAAAATAGTGCATAATGAGCCTCATCATGGGAGCATACTCGCTCCTGAGAAACCTGAATAGAAACACACCTACCAAATGTCTCATGAATGGAGGCCGGACAAAAGGCTCAAAATGAACATAATCTAGCACCTTGCGCTTGTTCCACACCTCCCCAACATTAGGTATCCCTGTGGCATGTGAGATCACCTCGGGTGTCAATGTAAAGTCCACCCCTGCAAGGTTGACATGTCCATCATGCAAGTGTAAAACAAAAAGGCGGGCCAACTCTCTGTGGTGTTGAATCCGAGAGATCCTCTCACAGAACTCATAACAAGACATATACTGAAAACATGTGACTGCCATAGGACAGGCCTGTAACTCTGCTAAAGAAGTGGGCTCCTCTCGCTTATGATGTCCACCCTTTCCACCTTTATGAGGCCTCCTCTGTACCTCAATCTCTGAAGCGAATGACTGGTCATCACTTTGCTCATAGGTTTCGGTTTCTGACATGTTTAAAAGAGCAAAGTGGACAAAATGTACTGCTGCTTCTGCTTTAAAAAATGCTGATTTCTATGCTGTTTCAAGGGGACAAGGACATGAGGGAAATGTTAGGGGAGGGACCTTTTTACAAGGAATTGGGAATATATGAATATAACAGGGAATTTAAGGAAAACATTGCAAACAATTATTGCAGTTTATAATCAGGAATATTGGGAAATCATTTGCAAAAATCACTGCATATGGGAATACATGTATAGAAAGTGAACATATGGAAATATGAATACATGCACTAACAGGGGAAGATAGGGAAACATATTTACAAAACTCTTTACATATTCACCAACAAATTCTTGTGTTTACACATGCATATGGTGCAGCAAGATTAGGGTTTGAGTTTTTGATGCTTTGGGAGAGGGGTAGGGTTTGCATTTTTAGTGATTAGGGAGAAGGGAGGGTTTGCATTTTTTTTATATAAAATAGTATGGGAAAAAACAAATGTGAGTGGAAAGGGGAAGGAGGGAAACAATTACAAAGGGAAAAAACCTTGAAACAACACAAACCGTAGCACATTTTAACCATTAATATTGCAGTCATATGAAGCCTCTTCCACTTGCACAATTTGATTCTTAAACACAAGCATGAGGGTCTTCAATCATAACCAGCAACCAAATTGAAGTGTAGAGGGCCTACCTTAAACAACTTGAAGATTTGGAGGAAATTTGAGCGATTTTGAGTTGAGTTTGCAGGGGAAACGTTGACGGGTCGCGCGCCCTACCCAACGGGTCGCGCGCGCTTGACGGGTCGCGCCCGTTATAAAACAACACTGCTGGATGCTCGTTGACGGGTCGCGCGCACCTGACGGGTCGCGCACCTAGCCTGACGGGTCGCGCGTCTGTCTTGAGCCCAAATTTGACCAGATTTTGCCCAAAGCTCTTGGATACTTGCTCACTCGCACTTGCTAATGCCTTGGATGCATAATGAGAGTAAAAGGAGGGAGATTGGGTTTTTATAAACTCCATTTGAAAAAATTTCATGCTCAAACCCACTTTCTAAAGTTTCTCATGGACACTTTACAAAACTGACTTTTTGGCTTCCTTTGTCCTGAAATTGACTCATTTAGTGCTTTGAATTCTTTTTGCAGGTAGATCATCTGAGGGATCTAGGCAAGGGGACCAGGGTTGCATTTTGTCCGCTGAACACTTTTGAAATTTCATCACTTTTTACAAAAATTTAAAATGACCTTGGCTTTAAAAACAAAGTTTTTAAATCCAAGGTGAAAATTAACTGTACAAGACTAAAAATCTCGAATAAACATCTTTACAATCATCCCTCTGGCTTGCTGAGCACTTATTGACCTTCAAAACATGACCTTGTAGACATTTTTGACCAAAACCCTAGACCTAGGAAATTGATCTCAAGACAAGACAATACAAGCTTAAAAGAGCTTAAATGACTGAAATGACCTGGGCCAGCAATGCCAAGAGGGGTATAAACACACCAGCTCCTTCATCAGGTTTTTGGCATGCCTAATGGGATGCAAAAAATTGACACTGATGAGACACGTACATATGCAAATGCAAAGAGTTTTTATCGCTGATGGAGGGCTCAAGACCGACTCTAACAGAATGAAAGGGGTTTCTTACAGTCATCTTTGATCTCTTGGAAGACAAAGACAAGATATTTGAGGGAGGACTCTACTTCTTCAACTTTGCAAGACTTTATATGAGATTCTAGAAAGAAAACTTCACTCCAGAGAAAGAGGACTTCACTAGGGTCCCGGTATGGGTTCACCTCTACTCCCTACCAACTGATTATTGGGCTCCATCAGTCCTCAAAGGCATTGGAGACCAATGAGGTGAGTATATAAAAATTTCTTAAGGCACACGAAATGGACATTATGTTTCATATGCCAAAATATGTGTTTACATCGACGTCTCAAGAGCCGCCATAAAACTGATATTCAGGGATGAGGTCTGGCTCCAGAGCATTGATTACGAACACATCCCATTCTGATGTAGAAAATGCCATGAGCATGGACACCTCTTTAGGGACTGTCCACAAAATAAAATGCCTCAAAGCAGTGAGCAGGTTAACAAGAAAAAGGATGAACAGGGTTTCACTAGAGTAAGCACAAGGAACAAAAACAACAAGAAGACACACAAAAATAAAGAGTAGCACCAGGAAGACAACCTAAATAAATTTGAAGCTCTGAACAAAATGCAAGAACAACTGCTCTCAAACAGCTCAAATGATAAGGAGGCGAAAGAAGAAAAACAAAGTGTATCAAACCAGATGCAAGAGATCAATACTTGGAACACAACAACATTGAAGATGTAAATATACAAGAAGACATAGAAATGGAACATGTTCTGGTGGAATCTACCCCAAATAGAAGAGGCATTGGAAGGAGTTGACCTCATATCAGTCGTAGAGGAATGGAAGAAAAATGGTCTTGTTACGATTCCAGAAGACCAAATCCAAAAAATCAAAGGATCCTACCTCCTACAGGAGGAATTAAAACAAATATCAAGTCAAACACCACCTGGAAACAACGTAGTCAACAACATTCTAGCAAATATGGCAGCAGGAAAATACAACCCAAAAGGCCCAAGCAGGAAAAGAGGAAGGAAAACAACCAGTCAACTTCTTCAAGAACTCGGGGCCAAACTCATTAACGAAGGAAAGGTAAAGGCCCTAGCCCTAACTCCCACTCTTTATCAATGAATTGCATCTCTTGGAATATTAGAGGACTCAATGGTCCTGGAAAGAAGAGAGTCTTGAAAAACAGACTCATAATTGATAAACCAGATATCCTATTAATTCAAGAAACCAAACTTGACATGGCTAACCTCACCCTCCTCCAAAAAAATTGTTTCAAGCATTACAGCTATACAGTGAACTCTACCACAGGATCAATAGGGGGAATCATGACTATGTGGAAAATCTCTCAGTATGATCTAACCTCCTCAGTTGCCACAAAACACTCCATCACAACTGTTTTGAAAATCATTGGCACCAACGATAGTATTTGTGTCACCAACATCTATGCTCCACACAGAGTGGTTGAAAGAATCAAGATGTTGCAAATCATAAGTAAGCTCCTTGATTCTATCCACCTACCTTTCAAAATTGTTGCGGGTGACTTTAACATGGTGCTAAACCTCGAGGAAAAGAAGGGAGGCATCAGAAAACTAGACAAGGACTCTGAAGCCTTCCAGTCCACCATTGAGGGCTCGAGTCTAATTGACATCCCTACAAACAATGGAATATTCACTTGGAATAATAGACAAGGGAGAGGTAAGCAAATTTCTTCTAGGCTTGACTGGTCTTTCAGAAAAGATCTATCTCACCTCCTGGGAAACGGAGGCCAAAATTCTTCCTCAATTAGGATCTGACCATTGGCCAATATCCTTGAAGGTTCACATTTCCTCTGGCCCGAAGAATAGACCCTTCAGATTTGAATCCTTCTAGATGGAGCACCTAGATTTCATGGAAAAAATGAAAGAATGGTGGAGTAACCCGATGCCCCAAACCGGAAACAAGATGTATAAATTCCAATAGAAACTGAAATTCATCAAAAATGAGATCAAACTCTGGAACAAGGAAACTTTTGGCAACATCACCACTAACAAAAGGAACTTGGAACTTAGAATGGAAATCCTCCAGCAACAAATCATTAGCGAGGGCATCACTGAACAAAGGAAGCAGGAAGAGCTTAATCTTCAAAAAAGTTGGGAGGAAAGGGTCTCTCAAGAAGAGAAACTTTGGCATCAAAAATCCCACATTAACTGGCTTAAGTGCGGGGAAAGAAATAAGCTTTCTTTCACCGTTCAATGATACAACATAAAAGACACAATAGGGTTCTGGCCCTAAAAAATAGAGAGGGAAACCTTATCCACTCTCATGAGGACATGGCTGCCGAACTAAATCAGTTCTTCAACAATCTCCTAACTGAGCCTAGAACAGATAGGGAAAGGGCTATTCAGGAAATAACCAACAACATTATGGTTATCCTCACCGAGGATCACAATAAAATGCTCTTGAGAAAAGTCTTAATGCAAGAGGTGGAGGAAGTAGTAATGACTATGTCCAATGGTAAAGCGTCGAGTCCGGATGGGTTCCTCATAAACTTCTACAAAGCTTGCTGGCCCATGATAAAAAAATGAGGTTCACGCCTTAGCGTAGGAGTCAATAATACAAAAATATGTTCTAAAAGCACTAAATGCCACCTTTCTTACCTTAATTCCCAAGGGTGAAGGCGCTGACTCCCTAGATAATTTTTTTCCCTATTGGCCTCTGCAACTTCATATACAAGAAAATCTCAAAATTCTTGGCCAATAGAATAAAAACCATCCTTCATCTTTTGATTTCCCCGCACCAATCAGGTTATGTGGAAGGAAGGAAAATCCTGGATAGCATCATCCTTTCCCATGAATTGATTCATTCCCTTAAAGCTCAGAGAAAACCTAGAATGATGATGCAATTGGACATTTCCAAGGCATTCGATAAAATCAGTTGGGAGTATATGAAAGGTGTCCTAACAGGTTTTGGTTTTCATAAGGACTGCATTAAATGGATAATGACTATGATTTATGGGGCTTTCTTCTCGATTCTCCTAAATGGATCCCCATATCAACCCTTCTTCCCCTCCAGAGGTATCCGACAGGGGGATCCTATTTCTCCCTTCCTTTTTGTCATTATGGCCGAGGGCCTCAGCAGATCCATCATGGCCACCTCTTCCAACAATGCCCTATCTGGCCTCAAGCTTTATGCCTCTGCTCCTCCCTCCACACATCAGCAATTCTTTGATGATACCTTGTTAATGGGCCTCCCCACTATCAAAGAAGCCTTATCCTTCAAAGCCATCCTCTTCGGTTTTTCTAATGCTTCTGGCACCTCCATAAACCAAGAGAAGTCCAAATTGTTTTTCTTTAACACCCCTCTAGCCATCCAAAGGAACATTTCTAGAATTATGGAATTTCAAAGATGCAACCTCCCTTCAAAATACCTTGGATTCCCTCTTACAAACAATCCCCTGGCTCATTCAATATGGGAAGATCTTATCACCAAAATGGAAAAAATACTAGCTAACTGGACCTTCAGATCTCTCAATTTGGTAGGTCATCTAGTTTTAGTTAAGTCTGTGTTGCAAGCAATTCCCCAATACTTGTACTCTACCCTTGCAACCCCCAAACCGATCCCCAACCTTCTTATAAACCTCCAAAGAAATTTCCTATGGAGGGGCTCAGAAAAGAAGTAGAAGTGGGTGTTGGTGGCTTGGGACAAGTTGTGCAAACCCAAAAAAGCATGAGGTCTCGGTTTGAGGGACCCTGAGCTCTTAGGGCAAACCCTTGGAGCCAAAACATGGTGGAGATGGATTTCAAACCCAAACTCCCCTTGGGGCATCATTTGGAAAGTGAAATATGTTCCTACCCACTTGCATGAGCATCTCATTAGGCTTAATGGGACCATCAAGGGCTCTGCCATTTGGAACTAGGCTTGGGACAATAGAGCAATCATACAGAATCATAGTTTTTGGGAGGTTGGAAATAGGGATAAAGCTCTCTTTTGGGAAGACGCCTGGAAACAAAGGTCAGATCTAAACAAATATCAATTTAGACAGATCCGGATAAACATGCAAAACAAGGGCAAGAACAGGGTCAGCCACTACTAGAAGCCAAGTAATGAAAATGACAATTGGAGGGAATGGCTGGATGAAAAACACTGGGACCCCCACCTAACCCTCTAGAGTGGCAGGAGCTCTTGATCGAACTCCAGGAAAGACAAATTCAATTTGAAACCGATGAGGATAAGATCAGATGGGGGAAGAATCCGGTCGGGCACTTCAACCTAAAGGAGGCTTACAGCTACATTGTGCTCCACAACCAATGTCAACCGGAGCGAAAATGGCAGACTCTGTGGGAGAGGAAACACTAGCCTAAAATCACCCTATTTTTATGGCTCATCATGCACAATTTTTTTTAACCTGGGACAACTTAAGGAAGAAAGGGTTCACTGGCCCCTCTAGATGCAATCTTTGTGAGCAAAGTGAAGAAACAACTAACCATTTGTTGAACGATTGCCCCTTCGCAAACAAGTTGTGGAACTGGGTCTATTTAGTTTTCAAAGTTTTGGATAGGGATATCTCCTCCATCCTCAATACCATTGAGAATTGGAGATCCTCCTTATCCCCTAATCCTTTGGTGAATAGAACCTAGAACCTTATTCTAGGTATAATTTGTTGGGATTTGTGGAAGGAGAGGAATGCAATAATTTACAAGGGAATCCACAATCTGGAAGAGGTTGTTCTGTCCATAGTCAAGCAGACTATCAGGGAAACTGTGGCTTCTTCCACTCTTGAGAGATGTTGAGTCCCAAACCTGCACTTCCCTATATACCTTTTCAGCCTTCTTTTCCATTTACTTCATCCACCAAGCTGTCAAATCATTGCATATTAGTCTAAAAAGAGCTTATGAAATGGTTTCCTAACTATGTTTATGACTGCTGTTTGATTTAGATTTTTGTTCAAGCAGCTGCGCAAACTTGTCACTTTCCGCAGCCAGTTCAAGTTTCAGCAGCCATTTTGTCAAAGACTATGTTACAGGTGTCCAATGGAGAAACCGGCCACATGGGCAAGCTGCAAGTGACATGTACATGGAGCGTGTCCCCTTAGTTCAGCCAAATCACTCATAAACAGTCATGGTCAAAGACGGTCAAAGGAAGGGCCAAACCAAGAGTTTTGTGGTGGCACGGCTCTGTTTTGCCCACGTGAAGGTTTGCATGGCACGATCCTCAATTTCCGGAGGTATTGTCACACCTGTAGATCAACCCGTGAACTGAATCGAGCAGCCACAACTCCATGGATTTAACTGTCATGATTACCATAACTCTAGATCTCAGGCCGTGGAGATTTACGTGTCTATTTGGCAGCGTAGAATCTAGGAATTGGTTGCAGCATTTTCACTTATAAATAACGCGTTGGTATACGCTGGATAGTTAGCTTTTCAGATGTAATTTTGACTGTTGTTATAAGCCCACTGTACTGTGCTTTACTTTGTCTTATTACTGCACTTTAATATATGAGAAGACAACATTCCTGAATTCGATTTGTGACTGAGTATTGACTGGCTGAGGTTGCAGAGGGCCCCTGTACACCAAGGCTCTGTATAGTTTCTTACTTGCTTTCATTGTGTTACTGTTTTTATAATCATAGCTTGTATATATTACGTTGTTCTGATGTTCATAATTAACTGCTGTCCATATTTCCTTTTATGTTTTCTCATAACTGTTAGCTGATCAGTGCTTTTCTTACAGGTTTTTGTAGGCAGCCTAGGCAAATTTACATATTTTTAATGACTACTGACATGAGATCATCTTGTCCTTTCTGCTGATTTTCATTTACTGAGTTTTAATTCTAGCATTGTCATTTCTTTTAGTTTTTCTTTGCTTATTCACTTTCCTGTCACTTAGATATCATATTACTCATCTATTTATGATTTCCTTTCTATAGCCAAGCGACTCAATTAGTGAGGAATCAGAATATTATTTGATGTAGTATGATTTAGTTTGCTTTCCTGCAAGTTAGAGATTAAATTACTTATGTCATTTTCAAGAATTGAAATATGAATGAGTAGTTAAATCTTAGTTTCCTTTTATGTAATTTGATTTCCTGCAATTTAGATATCATATTACTCAGCTTGTTTATGATTACTTCCTATAGCCGGAGCGAGTCGAAAGGTGAAGGGTCAGAATGTGGGTTGAAGTAGTGTGATTTAGTTTGCTTTGCTTTCAGTCTTTGAGTTGCTTTGAGTTCAGTTTTTATTTTCTTTTTCATACAACAATAAGGATATTGGGCCATTGTCACTAGTTCACTGTTTTGGTACATTTATTTCTTTTGAGAATTGATTTCATCACAGTCATTTTGAAACCTTATTTTTGAGAACTTTAAAGTTTGGAAAATCATTGTAGAAATCACCATTACCATCCATACTTGAATCATTATAGAAATCACCATTACTATCCATACTTGACTTTCAATTTTGCCATCTCACACTAGGGAATCCACAGAAGATAAACCCAAAAACAAACTAAAAAAAACTCAAAAACGACAAAAGACCAGGAAATCGGTTATTTTGCACATACAGTGCACTTCACTTCAACAGTTTACGACTCCCGGATTGACATTTTAAATAGCAATTTAGGACACACTAAATTGACCAAACATTTTGGTGCCGTTGTCGGGGAAGTGAAACTAGGTAGCAAATTTCTTAAATAAAAAAAAAAAAAAAATTCAAGGAAGGAAAATTGATAACCTCTCAAAGTATGCTCTCCTCTTGCACTTAGTGTGAACTGGAGGATCAGAAAAGAGAAAGTTCTTGGTTTAATAATTTCTTGAGTATGCTCTCTTCTTGCACCTAGAGTGACCTGGAAGATCAGAAAGAGAATTATTAGCCCGACTTGAAGAAAAATAAAAAAAAATGACATGCATAGAGCAAGAGATTCTAGGGGAAGGTTTTTAACTAGGGCAAAGAGTTCGATTTTTACAACTCCATCTACTTCAAGGAATAGACAAGATACACCTCCATCATCTCCAACTCACACCCCTAGCCTTAGGATTCCTAGAATTCAAGAGGCAGTAGTTGAATTAAGAGACTCTCCCACACCATCCATCGAATCTGAATTAGGAAAAGATCCTTTCTTTCCTTCTACAGGGAGACACATTGTAATTGAAGAAGTAGAATCACCTGACGAAGAAGAGGGAGAAATTCCTCCTCGTTCGCCATTAGTAGAGGAACCAGAGGACTCTAAAGTCTCTGAGGAAACTATCATGACAGAGGAAGTAGTAAACGGATTTGGCAGAGGTAGAGGTAGAGGAGGAGGAGGAGGAAATAATGGAGGAGGTAGAGGTAACAATGGGGGAAATAGGGATGGAGATAACTCATTCGGGTTTCCTATAGTCGATGAGGATTCTCGAGCAACAATGAAAAACATTTCACCATTTGTCCTCCCAAACTTTCATGGGTTAAGAAATGAGGATCCTGAAACATTTCTATTTGAGTTTGAGGTCGTGTGTCGAACTTATGATTATCTGGAAGACTCTCAAAAACTCAAATTGTTTCCTTCAACATTGAAAGGAGCTGCTTTGAAATGGTTCATGGGATTACTCACTCAATCCATTAGGACTTGGAATGATATGAAACAAACATTTTTGGATAGATACCTAGACTATTGTATGCCCACCAATCACAAGGATGAAGTATTCAAAATGGTGCAAAGAGAAGATGAAAACTTGGAGGATTTACTTGAAAGATTCCAATACAACCTGAAAAGAGCAAAAATGAGTAACTTAGATGAGGAAACCTTGAAAACCCTTCTATTAAAAGCCATTAGAGATGAATGGATAGATATTTTGAACATGATGGGAAAAGGAGATATATCTCAACTTCCACTTCATGATATAGCAGAGCTATGTGTCCATCTCTCAAGGGGAAATCTAAAACTGGAAAAGGGCCTAGAGATCCTTCTCTCATTAGAGCAAACAAATCTGCAACTGGATCAGTAAGTAGGGCTGAGATTGGCAACATGCTTGATGAATTCAAAACTGATATCTTAGGGAGTCTCAGTTAGCAACTAGACACCCTTAAGATACAAAATAAGCAGAAAGCAGAAGCTGAAGCTTTGGCCATCTTTTGCCCAAAATGTAGAAAGAAACATGCTCTAAGGGAATGTCCCTTGGATGCAAAAGTTGTAGAAACATGTGTGATTTGTTTAGAAAACCATGAGACCAAGGATTGTCCTTCAATTCCTGGGCTCAAAGCTATCTTTCAAGAAGATCCAAATACAATTGAGTCTCTCTGTTTTGTTGCAAGGAGACCTTGGCAGGGGCAACAAAACCAAGGGTTTAACAACTCTATGAACTTTCAAACCCCACCAAATTGGAATCCTTGGCAACAACCTTGGTCCTAACCTCAAAATCCTTTTCAATCATGGGTACAAGGTATGCAAAATCCTTATTTGAGATTTGCGCAATTTTATCAATATCCTCCATCTTTTCAAAACCAACAAGCTCCACAACTTCCAAATCAAAATCCACAACTATCATTGCCATTTCCACAACAACAACAACCTTCTCAACAGAATCCAAATTCTCAACTCTTGCTTCCATTCCAACAAAAGCCAAATCAACTACCTTCCCAGCCATTGCCAAACCCCAACAATAAAAACCCTCAAAATGCTTACATGGTAGAAGGTAAAAAATTTCCTACCTATATGATTGTTCCTCTCAATGATGTACAACTCAGATCTGGTAGAGTTTTAGATAAACCTTCTATATATGCTCAAAAGCAAAGCATTTCTGAGGAAGATTATCTTGAAGCCAATAAAGGTTCTGAAGAATCTCTTCAAAACCCAAGCACTCAAAAAGAAAAAGAAAAAGAGTCAACCCCCACAACTCCTATAGTTGAGCAACCTGCACCTTCATCCACACCTCATTTTCCTGAAATATTACAAATTGACAAAGGGGTGGAAAAACATCTCTTGTTGCCTGACTATGATTTCCTAGATGAATTGAAGAATGTCTATATCAAGATTCCCTTGTTACAAGCCATTAGAGAGATTCCTATTCTAGCAAAAACAATAAAGGAGTTGAGTCTTAAAAGATCAGGAAGGAAACCAAGAGATACAAGAAGAATTCACCTAGTAGGAAAAATTGCAAATATCATGATGGGAAAAATTACTATGCAGAAGTATGTAGATCCCGATAGTCCGATTGTCAAAACTCACATCAATGGGGTAGAAATTCCAAATACTTTGATTGATTTAGGGGCTGCTATCAACATTATGAGTAGACAGACTATGGAACAGCTGAAACTTCCTAATCTTATTTTTACACCTACTTTACTGCAACTTGCAGATTGATCAATTATCAAACCAGATGGTGTATTAGAAGACATTTTGGTCTCCTTAGACTCTTGGGAATATCCAGTAGATTTCATGATTTTAACTCCCAAGAGTAATTTAGGAGGACACCCTCTCATCTTAGGAAGACCTTGGCTAGCCACAGCTGATGCTTTTATCAGTTGTAGGTCTGGGGATATATATTTCTGATGGTAATTAGACAAAGAAATTCAATCTATATCCTCCAGCAAAAGCAATTACAGAAATAGGAGATAATGCATGGGTTGATGATGAGGATACGATACAACCTGTCTTTACCATTTTTGAAATCAGTGAAGATAGTCAAATTCTGAACACATTAGAAAACTTTGAAACATCTTCAGGATATGACCACACACAATTTCAGTTAGATTCTGACATTGAATATCTATCATCTATACAAATGTCTCTTTTCTCTATGGAAGAGTTTGGTAGTTCCGCCATTGAGATCTTTCCAGGTAAAACATTGAATATCAACAAAAACTTGGAAAGATCACAACAGGGAGAGCTAACCAAAATCTTGCAAAAACATTCTACTGCATTTGCATGGGAGTATACTGATATGAAAGGTATTGACCCTAAAACTTGCATTCATCACATCTACATCGAGGAAAACAGTAGACCAATCAGACAACCCCAGAGAAGGATGAATCCAAACCTTAGGGAGATAGTGAAAGAAGAGCTCCAAAAACTACTCAATGTAAACTTCATTTATCCAATTTCAGATAGCCGATGGGTTTCTCCTTTGGTTATAGTACCTAAAAAGAATGGTAAATGGAGGGTATGCATTGATTACATGGAATTGAACAAAGCAACTTTGAAGGATCACTTTCCTTTACCCTTTATCGATCAGGTATTAGATACTTTAGCAGGCAAAAAGTATTTTTCATTCTTGGATGGTTTTAGTGGCTATAATCAGATTCAGGTAGCACCTGAAGATCAAGATAAGACCACATTTACCTGTCCATGGGGAAATTTTTCTTACCGAGTACTTCCTTTTGGATTATGTAATGCACCCGCAACATTTCAAAGGGCAGTACTAGGAATCATTTTTGATCTAATCCATGATTGTGTAGAGGTTTATATGGATGATTTTACAGTTTATGGTAATTCATTTGAAGAGGCATTAGAGAATTTGGAAAAAGTCCTTATAAGGTGTAAAGAGACAACCCTTTCATTGAGTCATGAAAAATGCTTTATGATGTTTACTGAAGGGGTTGTTTTAGGACATCATATTTTAGGGGATGGGATTAAAGTTGATAGATCAAAAGTTGAAGTCATCTCCAAGTTGCCTATTCCAAATTGTCAGAAAGATGTTAGAAGTTTCCTTGGATTTACTGGATACTATAGAATATTTATCGAAAACTTCACCAAAATAGCATCTCCACTCTTCAAATTACTTACAAAAGACTATGAATTCAAATGGGATCCTGATTGTCAATCTGCATTTGAAACCTTGAAAACAAGAATATCTGAAGCACCCATTTTCAGAGGGCCAAATTGGAAACTTCCTTTCCATATTTCTACAGATTCTTCGGATACAGCTCTTGGAGCTGTGTTGGGTCAAAAGGATTTAGTTCCTTATTCCATTTACTACACTAGTAAAAATTTGACTCCCACCGAGTTAAACTATATTGTGACTGAAAAAGAGTTCTTAGTTGTTGTTCATGCAATCAATAAGTTTAGACATTATATAACAGGCTATGAAACTTTTTTCCATACTGATCATTCTGCAATTAGATATCTAATGAACAAACCTGTTACTAATGACAGAATTACAAGATGGCTCCTACTTTTACAAGAATTCACTATTATTGTGTTGGATAGACCAGGGAAAAAAAATACAGTAGCTAATTTCTTGTCTAGAATCCAAAATACTAATGAAGATTCTCCTGTAGAGGATAAATTTCCAGATGAATATTTATTTGCAGTAACTACTAAGACTCCTTGGTATGCAGATATTGCTAACTAATTGGTTACAGGGAAGCTACCTGCACATTTATTTCCTAGTGAAAAAAGAAGAATTATTCAGGAGAGTTTGAATTATTCATGGATTTCTAATGAATTGTTTAAAACAGGGCTAGATTGTGTGATTAGAAGATGTGTTCGGGAAGATGAAATGCCTGACATCCTCAAGGCATGTCATGATGAACCATTCGGTGGACACTTTGCTGGCAAAAGGACGGCCTATAAAATCCTTTCTTTAGGACATTATTGGCCTTCCCTTTTCAAATATGCAAAACAATATGTCAGAAGGTGTGACAGCTGCCAAAGAGTTGGGAGACTGTCTCTTTCAAATGAAATGCCATTACAACCACAGGTACTCATCGAACCCTTTGAAAAATGGGCTTTAGATTTCATCAGACCCATTAATCCATGATCTAAACAAAAGAAGTATATATTGGTATGCACTGATTATGTCACTAAATGGGTAGAAGCCAAAGCATTGCCTTCTGCCACTGAAAATTCAGTTGTTCATTTTCTTTATGAGGATATTTTTACTCGTTTTGGTGTCCCAAGAGAAATTATGACAGATCAGGGAAGTCAATTTACATCTAACTTGATGGAGAAGCTGATGGAAGAATACAAAATCAAGCACAGAAAATCTACTCCTTACCATCCGCAAGCAAATGGCCAAGTGGAGTCTACAAACAAAGTTCTTGAGAGTATCATCACCAAAACTGTCCATCTACGCAGAAAAGATTGGGCAGAGAGGCTTCCTGAAGCCTTGTGGGCCTACAGAACTACATGGAGGAATACAACAGGACATTCTCCCTATGAACTTGTTTATGGGAAAGAAGTCCTGCTCCCCATTGAGTTTCAAGTCAAGACTTTCAAGATGGTAGTCCAGTTGGGGATGAATCTATCAGAAGCCCAAAAGCACGGAATGGAGCAGTTGAATGAGCTAGATGAGATCAAACAAGAAGCAATTTTAAGGACTGATCTAGTTCAACATCAAAGAGCTAAGTGGCATGACAGATATACCAAAGAGAAAAAGTTTCAAGAGGGAGATTGGGCGCTACTGTTTGATTCCAAGTTTAAAGACTTCAAAGGTAAATTTCAGACCCATTGGCTTGGGCCATATGAGGTTGACAAAGTCTTTAACAATGGAGCGGTAAGAATCAAGACTATTGATGAATTTCAGACTCCTCTTATTGTGAATGGCCACCGATTGAAAATTTATCATAAGCCACTCTCAAAAGAGGAATTTGTCAAAATGTTCCAAGAGAATTCTACAATAAGGCTGGTGGAGAAGAATCCTTCTTCCCCACTAGCCTAGCCTTTGTTTCTTTCAGTTAAAAATAAAAAAAATTAAATAAAAAAAAAAAATTGTATAAGCCTGAAAACCAATCATAGATTGGTAGTCTTATACAGAAAATATAGAGTGAAAATCAGGGACACCTGACACTCTATATTTTCCAAAAAAAAATCTCTCCTCTCCTTCTTTTTCCATCTTCACTCCACCTCATTTTCCATTTCACTCCATCTCCATCTCATTCTCATTTTCATTTCACTTCACTCCGCTTCACTTTCACTCCATTCCACTCATTTCATTTTCATTTCATCAATAAAAGTCCCTTTCAGGACTATTTTCACTCAGTTAGTTCTTTTCTAACTATCTTTGTTCAGCTAAGTGGGTGTTGTCCCAGTTTCTGCAGCTGGAAGCAGTTTCCGCAGCCAGAAATAGTTTCCGCAGCCAGAAACGATTTCCGCAGCTACCACCACTCTGTTTTTCAAATTCACAGTCAAAATGTTAGTGCAATAATCATGAAAATGCAGGTGTAATTGAGCAAATGCTATGAAGACATGGAGCATCTCCAAGACATCAAGGAAGAGCAGTTGGTTAAAAGCTATGAGCAAGAAATGACAAGGTTTCCAAAGGTATGAGCAATTTTTTTTTATCAAATAGCAATTAAAGTCATGATTATGCATAGTTATCAAACCATAAAAGTTCTACTATGTGCAATGATTCGGTACGATAGCTCCATTACCCACTCCTATTCCACGATATTACTCCACACACCATGCATTCATTTCTTAATGGTCTCACGATTGATTTTCGGGTTTAAACTCAAGTTGACTGCACTTTCATTTACCACCTGTACTCATGAGATGTGACCTATCCCATTACGACTCCTCTCCACCGCATTTCCCGCAGCCATCCATTAAAACGTGCGATATTTCGTATGCAGCTGTTAATTCAAAAATCTCGACTCCACTCCGTTCACTTACCATTCTATTAAGATCATCCTCTTCACATACATGCATTTCAACTTGTAAACTCATTTGCGGCTGCTCATCCTTTGTTTCACCTGTAATCCGAAGCATTCCCGTTACCTACTACCAATTGCAGCCACTGCATTTTACCATAAACCCTACAACCGAGCTACCTTCCCTCTGCTAAACCCTCACACGCAATTAAATCCTCAGTTGAAATTCAGAACAGAGGAAGGAATGGGAAAACTACTAAGGGCAGAACCAGAAGGACCGAAATATTTAGAAGGTTACCCTCAAGCAAAAGATTTGCTGAAGAAAGCCAAATGGTTACGCTTCATCCAAAAGTTTAAAGGCTATAATAAAGAAGTAACCAAAGCTTTTGCACGGTCCTTCAATGGTCAAATGGTGGAGATTGGAGACTTGAAGCTCACGGTGACTGAAACAACAGTAGCAGCTGCCACAGGCTTACCCCAGGAAGGTGAGCGATGGTTCAGAAACAAAAGCGTGGATGAACAGGCATGGAGCATTATACTAAGAAACCCAGGTATGGACACCACTGTGTTTACTAAAGGAATTCTTGTTCATGTATTGAAAGAAGAATGGGCCAGTCTGTTGTTAGTTATCCAAAAATTTATCACTTGTGAAGGACACTTTGGTTCAATGTACATGTACCATGCTATACTGTTGATGAATTTCTTAGAGAGTCAGACTCTTAATTTGCCTTATTTCTTACTGTTGAGTTTGAAGAAGATGAGTATTACAGTCCAAAAACACATAGGCAATATAGAACCTCATCTATATCATCATGGACTTGTAAAAATTCTCATTGAGGACCAACTAAAGAAAAACAAAGATACCTGGGAACAATTCTTGATAAGAAACTACTTTCAAGAGCCATCTGAGGCCTCTGAAAGTAGTACACCAAAGACACCAATAAAAAGTAGGAGAAATGAAAAGAGTACCATAGTCCAAGACTCCCCTACTACAGAAACTCAAGAAGTTGGTCAAAAAGAAAAAGAGAACAGAACTAAAGACAAGAAACAGAGAAAAGAGAAAGGCAAAAGAACCATCCAAGAAGTATACCAATCACCTGAGCCATCCATAGAAGAGGATTATCAACCACTGTCAGAGAGATTAGTGCATCTTCAAGAACAGGCTGCTATAGCAAAGGAAAAGGAAAAAGGGAAACAGAGTATACAAGAAAGGAGTACTAGTCCACCATACTTAAGGAGAAGCACCAGGCTAAGAGGAAAGGGGAGTAAAACACAAATAAAACGGCCCCACTTCATTGACTTGGGTGGAGAGACACCTGAGAAACCTCCAGCTGGCCATAGTCCACCTCGTCCTCAGCCAAGTATTGAAACTAGTCCTCCACATGATGAAAGCCCTTCTCGGCCAGAGCTAGAGAGCAGTCCTCCTCCTCCACGATATTTTGAACTCAGTCCAAGAAAGACACCTGAAGTAGATCCCAATCAACAGGAGGTATATGACTACTTCGAATCTTTAGAAAAATTAGCTGTAGGTTTGAGTACCACTCTGCCACCAGATGCACAAGTTCAGTCCTTAAAGTAGGAGGTATTTGAATTAGAGGTTCTAAACAGGCATATCAAGCAAGAAAATGAAGCACCTAAGGAGAAGAGCAAAGTAGATAAAATTATTCATGATAACACTATGCTTCATTTGGGACTATGGCAAAAGAAAAATAAGACACTGAAGAAAAAGTGCAGGAAGTTGAGCAGAGCATTGATCAATCTCAAATTCAAATGTCTAATAAGGAAACCCAGGATGGTGGTAGCACCAAAGAAGAAGAAAAGAGGGCTAGATATCCTAGCAGAAGCTTCAGAACATATGGATTAGAGGGGAATGACTAAATTTTGGTTGCATGAGGACATGCAACACCTTCACAGTGGGGGTATGTTGAGTCCAAAACCTGCACTTCCCTATATACCTTTTCAGCCTTCTTTTCCATTTACTTCATCCACCAAGCTGTCAAATCATTGCATATTAGTCTAAAAAGAGCTTATGAAATGGTTTCCTAACTATGTTTATGGCTGTTGTTTGATTTAGATTTTTGTTCAAGCAGCTGCGAAACTTGTCACTTTCCGCAGCCAGCTCAAGTTTCCGCAGCCATTTTGTCAAAGACTATGTTACAGGTGTCCAATGGAGAAACCGGCCACATGGGCAAGCTACAAGTGACATGTACATGGAGCGTGTCCCCTCAGTTCAGCCAAATCACTCATAAACAGTCATGGTCAAAGACGATCAAAGGAAGGGCCAAACCAAGAGTTTTGCAGTGGCACGACTCTGTTTTGCCTACGTGAAGGTTTGCATGGCACGATCCTCAATTTCCGGAGGTATTGGCACACCTGTAGATCAACCCGTGAACTGAATCGAGCAGCCACCACTCCATGGATTTAACTATCATGATTACCATAACGCTAGATCTCAGGCCATGGAGATTTACGTGTCTGTTTGGCAGCGTAGAATCTAGGAATTAGTTGCAGCATTTTCACTTATAAATAATGCATTGGTATACGCTGGATAGTTAGCTTTTCAGATGTAATTTTGACTGTTGTTATAAGCCCACTGTACTGTGCTTTACTTTGTCTTATTACTGCACTTTAATATATGAGAAGACAACATTCCTGACTGAGTACTGACTGGCTGAGGTCGCAGAGGGCCCCTTTACACCAAGGCTCTGTATAGTTTCTTACTTGCTTTCATTGTGTTACTGTTTTTATAATCATAGCTTGTATATATTACGCTGTTCTGATGTTCATAATTAACTGTTGTCCATATTTCCTTTTATGTTTTCTCATAACTGTTAGCTGATCAGTGCTTTTCTTACAGGTTTTTGTAGGCAGCCCGGGCAAATTTACATATTTTTAATGACTACTGACATGAGATCATCTTGTCCTTTCTGCTGATTTTCATTTACTGAGTTTTAATTCCAACATTGTCATTTCTTTCAGTTTTTCTTTGCTTATTCACTTTCCTGTCACTTAGATATCATATTACTCATCTGTTTATGATTTCCTTTCTATAGCCAAGCGACTCAATTAGTGAGGAATCATAATATTATTTGATGTAGTATGATTTAGTTTTCTTTCCTGCAAGTTAGAGATTAAATTACTTATGTCACTTTCAAGAATTGAAATATGAATGAGTAGTTAAATCTTAGTTTCCTTTTATGCAATTTGATTTCCTGCAATTTAGATATCATATTACTCAGCTTGTTTATGATTACTTCCTATAGCTGGAGCGAGTCGAAAGGTGAAGGGTCAGAATGTGCGTTGAAGTAGTGTGATTTAGTTTGCTTTGCTTTCAGTCTTTGAGTTGCTTTGAGTTCAGTTTTTATTTTCTTTTTCATACAACAGTAAGGATACTGGGCCATTGTCAATAGTTCACTGTTTTGGTACATTTATTTCCTTTTGAGAATTGATTTCATCACAATCATTTTGAAACCTTCTTTTTGAGAACTTTAAAGTTTGGAAAATCATTGTAGAAATCACCATTACCATCCATACTTGAATCATTGTAGAAATCACCATTACCATCCATACTTGACTTTCAATTTTGCCATCTCACACTAGGGAATCCACAGAAGATAAACCCAAAAACAAACTAAAAAAAACTCAAAAACGACAAAAGACTAGGAAATCGGTTATCTTGCACATACAGTGCACTTCACTTCAGCAGTTTACGACTCCCGGATTGACATTTTAAATAGCAATTTAGGACACATTAAATTGACCAAACAAGAGCCCTAACGATCCTCCTAGTTGTCCGAAACAATGTATTCTAACCGTCCTGGATCTCCATCTTACCCATTACTACAAGGCCTCCAAGATTTCGGTAATCAGGGAACTGCAGACCACTGGTCTCCCCTAGAGATAGGCACTCTCAAATTAAACTATGATGGGGCAACGAAAGGAAACCCAGGCAGAGCAGGCTTCGGGGGTGTTTTCTAGAACTCGCAAGGGGAAATCAAATGGATCTATGCGGGAAATCTTTGCAACACTACCAACAATGCAGCGGAATTACAGGCCCTGGAACACAGGCTGGCCATAGCCAAACTCCACAACTTTGGGCCTCTGATCATTGAAGGGGACTCAACACTAGCAACTTAGGCCAACCACAAATTACAGCAAGGCATGGAAGCTGCTCGGGTGTCAAACAACTGGTGCCTAAACATAATCCTCCAACAGATAAAAGGCCACATAGAGAGGGTCAACATGCTTCATTTCCAAGATGTCAGGCATAAAGGGAATGACCTAGCTGACAGGCTAGCTAATGAGGGTACGGTGGGAAAATATCATCTATGATTATTGGCTTGGTCTAACATGGAGAATGGTAGGTTGTGTCAGCAATGTGAGACCATCAATGAAAGGGACAATCAAAATAACGGTCTCCAACTACTTTGAGATCTCTAGTTGCAATAATAATGATAGCAGTTGGTCGGCTAGGGGTAGTACCAAAGGAAATCTACACTGAGATGCAATCCAAATGCCAACCTTGCTACGGGCACAAATAGAAGCTCTGCGTCCCCTCAAGGGCGTCATCTATCCATCCTGTCATCCCTCTTTGGTACAGCCTCCCTCACCAACCTTTCGTACCTCCCATGGCTCGCACTCATTCCCTGCCTCAGGACATCCTGCCCCTTGATGCTCTCCAACCCCTATGTATACTCCCTCCCTCCTACTCCTCCCCATCACCCTACTTGCTCCTATGTCTTGTTTCTCCCATCCCCCTTTCATCGTCTACATATTGAACCACTCTCGCCATATCATGGCACCTAGGCGTGGTTCTAGCTTGGCTCCCTGGCACGGTAGAGGCTGCAACTGTGACCCCTCACGCTGGAAAAACCTGGGTACTCGTCTACCACCAGAGACGAATTTTACACCAAGAGAGTGGCCCTGAATTATGCCATTGTTGTTAACCCTGAGATGCATGAACGAATTGCTAACCTAGAAGCTCAGGCAAGGGTCCTTAGACGCGGGGTCTCCTGGGAAGAGGTGGCAGCAGATTTTGAGTGGATCTATGACCCTAGTCTCACCAGGGTTAGGGAGAATCTGTATACTCGCGCAATTGACCTCTCCTGGCAGCTTAAAACAATCCTTGGTCTTGCAATGCAGGAGCAAGTAGAAATGTCCAAGGCTATGGAAGAAAAAATTGATATACTTATGGACAAGTTTATCGTCTACATGGAATCAATGCACCACTGTTGCTTTGTTACTAGGGAATCTTCACACTACATAATGTTTAATAAATGTGTTGTCACGGGTGTTTTCTTGCTAGTCGATAGATCTCCCAATGTCAAAAAGGAGGTAGTAGACGCTTCCTCCAGTCGTCTGGTGGCCTCAGTTGCGCAGGAAGACATCACTCAAGAGTTTCCCATCAGCTTGGATGACGACTGTGTCGAGGGCAATCCTTAGCACTCGAGGCGGACATCTTTTTTTCTATGTTACTCTCTTTGGCTCTCATTCGTCGAAGAGCTCTCGTCGGTAAGCAAAGCATCAACAATAAGGAATTTTGGGACAGTTATACCTTCATCACTGTCACCCCTCCCTTCTGCATCATGGGAGATAGTATCAACACGACTTTTTTTGTATTTTTTCTCAAAAAATCTCAGAAATTCTTTTTTGTAAGCTTTAATGTAAAATTGCTCCATCTGAAGGCAGGAAGGCCTGTGTTGTTGGCTCTAGTGCTAGAGCGTTTTTCTCGCACAACCCAACTTTTTGTAAATACATATTTTGTGCAGTAATATAACCTATCTTATTCCCAAAAAAAAAACATCAAGCTCTACCTCATCAATAAAGTTTGCAGTGATGGCAAATTTAAGTTTGCATTTTCTTTGTCACTTGCAATTTGGCATTGTCACATACCCAACCCAAAGGATAAGGTTTAGGATGAGGGATAGTTTCCAAATTTAATTTCTTGACAATGGATTCTGAAATAAGGTTGGATTGGGATCCATTATCAAACAAAGTATCTACTTTGTTATGTTTTGAGATGACTCTAATATGGAAAAGCTCAATTATTTCTTTATTATTTTGAGTTTCAATGGGCTTTCTAGAAGAACTAGTACTTGAAATAGAATCTTTGCCTTTCAATCCCATGGTTGTGATTTTGGTCTCATCTCCAGAATCAAATCCTACATCTTGTTTAGTTGTTGCAACAATCTTTTCTTTCTCCTTCTTTTGTCTCATTTCTGGATGAAGTTTCCATTAATGGTCTTCATCATGGCCTTTTCTTGAACAATGTTTACAAGTGAGATTTTATCCCTCTTTCTTGATGGTAGAATTATTTTTGTCTTTGCCTTTAAACTTCCCATTTCCTTTGTCTCCAGAATTAAATGGATTGTTGCTAATTTCTTCATGAACATTCTTACCTCTTGCTTCTAGATGAGTTTCCTATACACATACTTCATCTAGCTTTGTAGGGTTGAGCATAAGAATTGTATGCCTCAAGTAACTGTGTAAACCACTTATGTATTTAAGGAGAGTGTATTGTGATGATAAATCTACACCCAAAATTAGATCTCTTCTTCTAAACTCTTGTGTATAACTCTAAAAACTCATACCTTTTGCTTTTCTAAAGTTTTTCCAATCCTTTATTGCTTTATGCATATAAGCTAACAGATATAATTGTCTCCTTAATGTAGCTATGAAATCATTCCAAGAAGAAATTATCTTACCACTTTTCTTTAAGTCCTCGTGGGTTTTGGCCTCCCACCATAGGAGAGCTGCACTTTCCAAACAAATAGAAGCAAGTTGGATCTTAATGGAATCATCATCAATTTGTTGAATCCTGCAATAAACTTCAAGTTGATGAACCCAGTTATCCAATTCTGAGCATTTACTTCCCCATTATACATAGACAATTCAAATTTGACATCATGATTTAACAAAGGTATTTTAACATGTCCTTTTGGAGTTCTTGGAGGAGTATGTGAAGGGGTTGAAGTGGAGAAGGATGAAGTTGAAGATGGAGGTGAAGGAGGAGAAAGAGGTGGACATAGAGGTGGTGGTTTACTTCCTTTTCCTCCATTAATTTTTGGTGGATTTGAGCTCTCTCCTTGTAACCTTGTATTACTTTCTTCAAACAAAACTTTCACCATTTCAAACATTTCAAAGAATGTTTTTTTGAAAGTTCTCTCATCCTCAGACATCATTTCTTGTCCTTCTTCCCATGCCATGACTGGTGAAGCTTGAGGGGTGTGTGGCTTCCTTGAACCCACTTGCAGATTTGGCTCTTCAAGCACTCCTCATATTTTCAACTTCAACCTTGTAAGCATTAGAAAACACTTGCAAACAAAATCAAAACTTCAAAATAACCTTGAGCTCTTATACTAAACTGATCTGAATTTAAAAACTTGAAGGTTTATGGCAAATTTGCAAGTAAAATCGAATGTATTTTAAGCAATGGATCAAGTTGCAAAAGTACATAAATTAGTGTTTTAAACTCATTTTATAGCAAATAAATAGATACAAATAAACCATACGTAGTAATACATTACAAAAAATTGATAAAGGAGTTCACCCCTCCTGGGCTACATCTCCTGGTCCAACTTCCAATGTTGGGCCTCTTCAATTAAGTGCTTAAATATATAATTACATAGGTTTACAGTGCTCAAAATGTTAAAATAATGTGTCCAATGGCTATAGAATACCAAAAAACCCCTATTTGGACTCTTGTTGGGCTCAGAATGGCCAAAAACTCATCAAGTTATGGTTCTTGGAAGTTTTGCAACAAATTGTTCTACAAACTAGAAGAATTGGCTAACTGTCATATGTTTTCGGCCTTTTTGCAACCCGCCTGATCTGAAATTAAATAGGAATGCAAAAATTTATAGATATAATCATAAACAGTGAGATGCAGCAGAAAAACACTTCATTTTATTAATAGAAAAATATTGAACTATGCTTACAAACAAAATGGAAATAAGATAGCTCGGGCGATTGTAGCTTATCTCTGAGAAGAGATATGGCGGCTACATGCCTCTGAACTGAGTTACAATGAGGCTCAAGGGCCTTTTTATTATTGAACAATAAGAGAAAACCATAAACAACCAAAACCCTAACCCGAGGAGGTATAACACCAAGAGTTGATGGGCCCCGTTGGGGTGAGCTGGGCAACCAAATTCCCCGGGTCGTAACTTGGTCATATTAAATCTGCTTGACACGTATGATACCTTGTTGGAAAGATATCTTTGAGGAATATGGCCTTCAATGATATTGCTTCAGTAATCGCATAATTTTTTTTCCAAAAAAACGTTGTTTAGGGCCTCAAAACAGCTCCGGAAGTTTAGGACCCGGAAAACAACCAAAAATAGTAAATTGTGCTACAATTAAGGAAACATATGAAACTGATTAGGGGACCTAGGTGGAATAGCTGGGTGGCCACCAATATCCACCTGGATCACCGCTAAGCGACAATTTCTCTTGGCGTCGACGAAATTTGCGCCAACAAAAATGCAATTTGTTGGACAGTTAAAATGTTCAATAACTATATGCGTTCAAATCTTGGCCCCACTCGCGGTCATATTAGCCATGTGGTCGAGGGTCGAGCTAACCGCAACCCCTGCCACTCCACACCTATCGCCTATTACTATGGTCACATTGACAACATGGGGTGGGGGATCGGAGCTAACAGTGCGCTCCCACAAGATTAGCCCTTGATTCTTGTCTGTGGTTAAATGGTTGCTCACGAAAATGAGGTTTAGGGCTTAAACTTTTCCATAGCTCCAACCATCTTCACGCGTGGTCCTGTGCCTATCATATGACTTGGGCTAGGGCATTAATCCCCACCCCCCATCCTTTGTGCCTTATACCTCTTCCCGGGGTCCTGTGGTAACGTCATTGACCATGGGCTAGGGCTAAGCCTAGAGCCCCTTCCCCCAATACATCAACGCATAGAACTTAAATATAAGTTTTGACCCATATATGTTAAGAACCATTGTGCAACATAGTTGGTAAGGCGTGGCGATTTTGGCTAAGAGGTCGGGGGTTCGATCCTGGTTGATCTATGGGCCGACCGCATACAATTTCATTCAACCTAGAGGTGTCATGTGGTGACCTTTGGTTAGGCCATGTGGCATCCTCTCACTGGTCCACATAAAGCCCCATCAACCAATGAAATTAAAAAATCTAAATGAAATATGAAGTGACACTTGGAAAAATCCGATTGGCTCGATGGTACACCTAGTCAACCTACTGACTTAGCTGTACGGACTGCCCAATCAACAGTCCAGTTAGTAAGCTGCAAATTTGTTTAGTTGTTGAGCCAAACAAACAAAACGTCATAACTTGAGCATACGATATAAATTTTCAGAGATTCAAGTGGCGTTGGATTCATGATGATGAGCATTATGATCCAGAATTGGTTTCGGGCGTTTTCAAGCACTTTCATTTTTTAGCACTTTTTTGATCCCCTAGATCACCCTTGACACTTCCCATAAGCAGTTAAAGGCCTCCAACCGCAGTCATAAGCCTTGCTCCATGGGGTAATGACCCAAATTACTCAGTTCAGTGCCTGAGGTCCCAATAACTGAGCCATAATTCTAGGCCATCCTCCAAATACTTTCCAGAATGATAAATAACTTGATGACAAGGCTAAACATACGAACTTGAAGCATAAAATTGACCTAACTAGGCCTAACCATGAAAGTAATTTCATCAACATATGGTGAACATGTAATCTATAGTTCATGAATGAATATTTGAAGATACAAGTCTGAAATTTATCTGAGTTTCACCAAGAAGATGTAATGCCCTCTCATTATAGCTGTAATAACATCTGTTAGCCCTGCATTCATTAACCATTCATCAACTAATCAAAACATAACAAGAGCCATAGCTAGAACCTGTTATGGAACCATTCTTGTAACCAACATATGAGAAGAATATTAACCATGATATAACAACCATCAAAGCCACATAATAAAAAGTACGAGTACTCATAGAATACAATAGGGAAATAACTCTTATTAACATATGCAAAAGCCAGCCAAGTCAAGGACTTCCACGTACCACCCAACCATAGATTTGGTGTAACCAAATATCTCTTTCAGCTAATCACCCCCCTGCGATTTTCCAAGCATGAATGTGGGAAATCAAGACATAAACAACTAGGGATTCCTGGAGATTAAACCACCTCCACCCTTAGGCTACCATGATCCCACCAAAACTGGTCAAGAGATCACAATGCCTAAAACAAGCTTGGATGCCTCATAGTTTTCTTCACCAATACCTCGAGGAATTTTCATGTCTCCACCCACTTGTTGAGGGCTTCCCAGAGATTAAACCACCTCCAACCCCAACCGTTGGGTATTTTCCTAACACCACCTCACCTAGTTCCAAAACCTTCCAGCAATCCAAAGCTTAACCAGAAAAGAATCCCATCACACCATGGCTATTTGGAAATGGCAAGGAAATACTAAAACCATTGTCAAAACAGGAAAATCCCATGCTAATGACAACAAGAGAATGGAATACACAAATGCATATACCATGCATTCACAAATTAGCTAGGAAATCACACATGCAAATTGTTACCTGCAAAATCCTCCTACTGAAAATGCTTGATCCAACCTTCCTTGCTTATCCTTTTCCTTCTTCCTTCCTTTGTTTTCCTTGTCTTGTTTTTTATTTCTTTGCCAAAATGAAAAAAAGTTGTGAACTAATCCTCATAAGCCTTTTTATCATTGTGACCTCTATGTTCTTAATTTTCCTTTAATTTTCCTCACATGAAAATTTGTGACCCTTCATCTCCCTTTTCTCTTATTTTCCTTTATTTTCATAAATAAATGCCAATTAATGCCTCTTTTTCCTTTGCCAATGCCTTTTCCAATTTCCTTTGCCATAATAAACCGGAAGTGACACCCACTAGGATGTTTTGCCCAAAATCAACCTTGGAATACATGTCCCATGAACTTGGTCTTATTTTTCCTTTATTAACTTTATGTCATTAACTTTTAACCTGAGGTTGTTACAGACACAAGCTATAACTTGGGAAACCCTTTTAGGAGAAAACCAAGGTGGAGTGTAAGGTTTCTTTGCTCTCTTTCTTTGAATGGAAAATGGATGAAAGTACAAAGAAGTGATACATGTAGCCTTAGGAATACTACAGTGCACAAATTCTTTATATTTTCTGTCTCCCTATCCACTTAGATACTCTGCTCATCTATGGAACAAAAAAAACTCGAATAGAGTGAAACCCTTTCCTCCTAGTGGCCTGGTTATAACACAACTTGATAACCTTCTCTAGTGGCATCTTCTCGAATTATGGTGGTCAAAATAAGAAGGTCAACTTACGAGTGGCATAACTTTTGGATACAAACTCCTATTGAGGTGATTCTTGTGTCATTGGAAAGGTATTTATTTGTAGAATAGAGGCGAAAAGGTGTACTCAAGCAACAAATTTTTACACCCAAAAAACGTTGTTTGATGCCTTAAACTGCATTTGGAAGGTTTCAAATCTCATTTTTCCAAACTAGGTCCTACTGGTACTATATGATTCAATGAGCTAATTTCTCCACTTTTTTTCACTCTAAAAGGATCAAGGTAGATGAAAAATAATATAAAGATCCAATCCATATCACACCTCCCCATTTTGGGAAAATTTTGGTCCCCAAAAGCTTCTATTGAATGAGGTGAGAAATTTTTTCCTCCACCTTCTCTTGGGTGTACCATTTAACTTTGCCTAGAAGTTTTCCTTTCAACCCAATCTTCCAAAGGTCATGTTGCACTTTTCTTGTAATTATGGACCGTTTCTACAAAACTATATCCTTTTTCAATCCTACCTAAACTTCTAGTTTCAAATACTTTACATAAGGTAGGACTTGTTTGTTATGAAACCAGCTCAAGAAAAGATAGAAAAGAGAGATCAACGCCTTAGAATTCAGCCTCTTCGAGGGGGCAACCTCCTTTACATTACATAAATGAACAATTCTTGGATGATACAAATGACAAAACCTCCTTTCTATATATAGGAGTCTAAGGAGTCACAATATAATCCAGCCTACCTAACAATAATAATATAAAGCCACAAAAATAACAATAGAGGGATTCTATGGGGCACAGAAATAACAATATGGGGGTAATAGGGGCACAACAATATAAATAAGGGGTATAACTACAATAGTAATGGGGTAATTACTAGTATTATAGGGACCCAACATGCCCCTCTCCTTCAAAAAAGTGTTGTCCTCAACGCTTGAGCAGTTCTGGGTACTTCTGCATAAAATTCTCATCCTCCCATGTGGAATCTTCAGCGGATAAGTTCTTCCACTTAATAAGATACTCTGAAATTGATCGATTTCGTAGCTGTCGAGTTCTTGTTTTTGTGACTGCTTCCGGTTCCAATATAATTTTTCCTTCCTCGTCAAGTTTTGGCAATATTGTTTGAACTCGGAGCTTGTCGCCTATGACCTTCTTTAAACATGAAACATGGAAAACTGGGTGCAATCGAGAAGCTGCAGGAAGCTCCAATTTGTATGCCATAGTACCAATCTTTTCCAACACCTTGTACGAACCATAATACTTTGGTGATAATTTATTATTCTTCTTAGCTTGCTTTAGGGACATTTGCTTATATGGTTGTAGCCGTAGGAATACCCAATCACCTACATCAAAACTTCTTTCACTGCGATGTTGATCTGCCTGTTGTTTCATTCTATTTTGTGCCAACACGAGGTTATCCTTTAAGAGTTGGAGGACTTGTTGTTGATGTTCGATGTGATGTTCCACTGCCTGAACCTTAGAATTTTCTCTTAAATATGATGTGATTGATGGTGGTTGGTACCCATAAAGTGCCATAAATGGGGTCATTTTTGTTGCTGTATGGAAGGAAGTGTTATACCACCATTCAGCCAGAGGCAACCATTTGACCCATTGTGTTTGTTTATCAGATACAAAGCAACGAAGATATCCTTCCAAACATTTGTTTACTATCTCAGTTTGCCCATCAGATTGAGGATGATAAGATGAGCTATGAGCTAACTGAGTACCAAGACAAGAAAATAATTCTGTCCAAAAATTTCCAGTGAAAATGGGATCTCTGTCACTTACAATAATCTTTGGGTTTCCATGTAGCTTTTGAAATGTTTCCATAAATGCAGTAGAAACTGTACTGGCTTTAAATGGATGTGATAATGCACAAAAGTGTGCATACTTGGTAAGTCTGTCAACTACCACCATGATGACACTTTTTCCCTCAGACTTGGGTAAACCTGTGATAAAATCCATTGAAACCTCCTCCCAACGTTGGCTTGGAATGGATAAAGGTTGTAATAGACCCAGTGTCTTAATTGTTTCAACTTTATTTTGTTGGCAAACCAAACATTCCGCCACAAACTTTTGAATATTTGATTTAAGGCCATCCCAAAAAAAATCCTTCTTAACCCTGTGGTAAGTTTTTAAAAATCCTGAGTGCCCTCCTAAGGGAGAAGTGTGCAATTCCATAAGAATCTTTTGTTTTAGTTGGGAATTCTTACAGAGGTATAAGCGATCTTTGTACCATAACGAATCATTTTTCCAGCTAAATGTATCAGAAGTACTGGAATCTTGTTGTAGCTTTCGAATAAGTGCCCACACTTCTTCGTCATTCTTCCATTCCTCCAAGGATAATTTTAGGGGCGAATGTTCGCCCTTTGGCGAAATTAAGGGGTTTTAAATTTTTAGTGGGCGAATATTTTGTATCATAGTACATTTTTACAAATCACCTCAAATAGCCCACCTTATTTTAAGGGAGAGGGTAAAAAAGGTAAATTTAGCCCTTGAAATTAGGACTTACAACCTTCCATTCGCCCATTTTCAAGAATAGGTTTTATTTAAGTGAATCCATTCGCCCATTTTCAAGAATAGGTTTTATTTAAGTGAATCCTATGGGCCAAATACCATATTTATAAAAGAGGTATGGTAAATTAATAAAAATATAAATAAATGAGAGGTATGGTAAATAAATAAAACATTTTTTATATTTACTCCATAAGTCACCTTATATACATGTAAGGGTGTAAACAAATAAAAATATAAGTAAAGTGGAGGTATGGTAAATAAATAAAACGTCTTTTTATACTTACTCAAAAGGTATGGTAAATAAATAAAAATATAAATAAACTAGACGTATCGTAAATAAATAAAACCTCTTTTTATATTTAGTCCATAACCCTCGTTCTATTTATGAAGGCTCAAGAAAGAGGTTTTATTTAAGTGAATCCTATGGGCCAAATACCATATTTGTAAAAGAGGTATGGTAAATTAGTAAAAATATAAATAAACTAGAGGTATGGTAAACAAATAAAACATTTTTTTATATTTACTCCATAAGTCACCTTATATTTATGAACACTCAAAAAATGGGTTATATTTAGGTGAAACCTATAGCCAAAATACTATGGGACAAATACCATGGACTAGATTGTTATTAATACCATGCAAAAAACCATTATTAACCCTAGTATTAGAATTAATAAAAATAAAAATGGCACATGGTATTGACCCATGGTATTCACCAAAATGGCACATGGTATTGACCCATGGTATTCACTTGGAATGTAGCCTATTTAAATGGGGGAATTAAACCAGCGTGTAGCCTATGCTAAGATTCACTAGGACTTTACAAAGTTTTATTATTTAGTGAAAGACTCGCCAAGATCTTACAAGATTTTATAATTGAGTAAAATATTCGCCATGCCTGGTGAGAGATTCGCTAAAAAATTATATATACATATTATATTATTGATAAAATCGCCTTCCATTTTTCCTATATACCATGGAGATTCGCCCATTTATTATATTTATAAATTTAGGGGGGGTTCTTAAAATTTTCCCTGCATTCCTCCTTTGCTTCATTTATCCAATCTGGTTGGATAATAGAAATGGCACACAACAATGCTTCCATATCCTCATCCTTTCTTGAGAGTGCATCTGCCACCACATTTTGCTTCCCTTTTTTGTAGATGATTTCAAAGTCATAACCCAACATCTTTGTGACCCACTTTTGTTGCTCTTCAGAGGATAATCTTTGTTCTAAAAAGTATTTAAGGCTATCATGATCCGTTTTTACCTTGAAGTGTCTTCCCATTAGGTAGGGTCGCCATTTCTTAAGTGCATGGAGTATTGCCAACATTTCCTTCTCATAAATAGCTTTGCTTAAAAACTTTCCCTTGATTGGACGACTTTCAAAAGCAATGGGTCTTTCATCTTGCATTAGAACAACACCAATTCCATTTCCTGAAGCATCGCATTCCACAATAAAGGTTTTTGTGAAGTCCAGTGTAGCTAAGATTGGTGCTTGGCACATTGCCTCTTTAAGATGTTTAAAGGCCTTTGTTGCTTCCGGAGTCCATGAAAATGAACCTTTCTTCAATAATGTTGTTAGAGGTGCTGCTATTCTCCCATAATTCTTAACGAACTTGCGATAATACCCTGTCAACCCAAGAAATCCTCGCATATGCTTTATGGATGTGGGGATTTTCCATTCCTTAATGGCTTTAATTTTTCTAGGGTCTACCTTAACTCCTTCATGAGATACAATATGACCCAAATATTCCACCCCCTGGACTCCAAAGAAACATTTGGATCTTTTTGCATATAATTGTTTCTCCTCCAATAGTTGTAACACCTTGTCAACATGTTCAACATGATCCTTCCAAGACTTGCTGTAGATTGGATTCTCCAAGAAAGAGTTATGCACAATCTCCCGCAGTGACCTGATTATAGACTAGTTCAGTAGAGCGAACTTGTATGAAGTGCCACGTGTCACTGTTTCAACCTTTGACTCTGAAAAATATATAAACGAAAAATACAGTCCGTCCTCTTTCTGTACCTTCTTACGAAATTTCAATCCGATGCTCAGAAAGAAAGTTATGACGATTTTCCCCAGGTCACCTGTTTTGAGTGTAATTCAGGAGTCTGCAAAAAGACCAACTTCCTCAGATCATATCTCCGAAAGTATCACGCGAAAAGCTCTGAAATTCGGACCCAAGATTCAACGCGATTTCTTCTCAAATGGGTTTTTTTTGCGACTTTTGAAACGTCACAGAAAAAAAGTTATAGCGAAAATGCCACGATGACCTGTTTGGAGCAGCGAAACCCTAGAATCCAAAGCTCTGATACCAAATGTTATGAAACCAGCTCAAGAAAAGATAGAAAAGAGAGATCAACGCCTTAGAATTCAGCCTCTTTGAGGGGGCAACCTCCTTTACATTACATAAATGAACAATTCTTGGATGATACAAATGACAAAACCTCCTTTCTATATATAGGAGTCTAAGGAGTCACAATATAATCCAGCCGACCTAACAATAATAATATAAAGCCACAAAAATAACAATAGAGGGATTCTATGGGGCACAAAAATAACAATATGGGGGTAATAGGGGCACAACAATATAAATAAGGGGTATAACTACAATAGTAATGGGGTAATTACTAGTATTATAGGGACCCAACATTGTTCCACTTCCTCATATAACATGGAAGCCTCATAGAGTTTCAAACTATATACATTCACCACTCACTAAATGTGCATGTATGGAGGTAAACTAAGTCTATAGGCATTATCTCCCACCTTTTCCAATATCTCAAGGAACCATATCATAGAGACTTCATTTTCTTACCAGGACCCTGTAGCCTCTCCTTGTTCAATTGTAGCCATACTTTGTCTCCCAGCTTGAAGGAATTATTTGTTTTGAATTGATGATGCCCAACCTGTTGATGGTGCTAAATTTTGATAACATACATGGGGTCTCCCCGATGTGAAGTCCCAATTAGACCCCACACCATTTGGAGTAGGATCCCCATCTGGAGTATCAACCCATCCACCATAACACAAATTGGTTTCAACGGATAACATAAGATATTATATACATAGACCTTAAACAAGCAAGCAAGTTGACATTGTGAAACATCGAATGTAATGGGTAAAAGGATACCTTCATTAGCGGGAGATGAGAGTGAGTCTCTAGAAGGAAGTAATAGTACTAACCTAAGAGAGACCCACTAGAGCATGAAAAGATCTGTTAGCAAAATAGTTCACATAATGATTATTAAAGCGAATACAACACACATTCAACAATATGAGTACCAAAGCCACCTAAATAGTTTAATTTCTCCAGTACATATGAAGACAACATATATCGTAAACATCCCAAAAATAGTTCTAAAACATTTGTGATACTTTCATGAAAATGCGTTGGCTCATTGAATTTTAATTAGGTGAAAGATCAAAGTACACAGCCACAATGATGAGACACTAGTTCTAATAGTGGAACAATAATTCACTTCTTTCTTCTCCAACGAATGATTTTCTCTCCTATGCCAAGTAGAGAAGCCAAGACTATCTCTCCAAAGCTTTCACCTCCAAAATCTATTTGCTTCAGTTATGAGATTGCTTTTATAACAAGAGGAATGACCTTTCATCTCCCCTTGACTCTTGGTTTACCCTCATGATTCTTGGACTCCTCAATATGTCCTTTGGAGTTCTAAACAACTCTTGGACTTCTAAATTACCTTTGGACTTCTCTATGTGACTCTTGGACATGTATGACTATGTGACTCTTCATGTTCCACATATGACTCTTGGACTTCCACACATTACATTTTGTCATTTTACTTAGTATAAATCATTACATTCCACATCATGATGTGGCATGAATCATGGACACATATTGACCATTATGATGACACGTGTAAAAGTTACAAATTGGCAATAATAACAAGGTCTTCATGATGAGATTGAAATGCCAAGTTGTCTTCCTTGTTGCTTCATCTTGCATTCTTGATGGTAGATCTGATCTATGCTTCATCTTCATGAAAGATCCACTTTGTTGGTTATCTTCACCATCCAAAGGGTCTTAGATGAGATTTGGAATCCTTTGAGTGGTCATGCAATGTCTTCTTTTTTGTTTTGATCCATGATATGTTTCATGTATCCATGATATCTCTCTTTTTTTATTCTTCTCCACAGGCATTTATTTATGCCTTCTCCTTGCTATCTGCTTTGATAATTACCTTTTCATGCTAGCAAGGTACTCTTTCCAATGAAAATAATTCATGACAAAGCAAAATCAACCTTAAAAACATATATTCTATCACTACCTAGCTGATGGAATGTTCAACACATGATAGGCCTGTGACAAGGTTAAAATAAGGAGGCTTGATTATGAGGACGCAATCAAACTCATTAGTGGCTTAGGAAGGCTCCATTATTCATTTTTACTGTGCTGAAAGCAATGACAGTTCATGGTTCACAAGAGGCCTTCAAGATGTGACTGTGTGCTCAAGCAAGAGAGAGGGAGAGATAACTCAAGGGCACAAGGCATAGGTCCCAAGCACTAAGGAGAATCATTCATCGATTTCAGGATGCACTTGTGTGCTCATGGGACAAAGGAAGGGGTAGGGGTGAACACCAAAGGAAATAGGTATCAGGATTCGAGCCTTCCTAGTGTGCTTGTGTGCTGAAGAGGAACTAGGATGGTGGGATGAAGGCTTCGTGCTTTGTGACTATGCCATGTGCCCTACGGGAAGAGGGAAGGCTGAAAGCTTCGTGCTAAAACATTGCGCCAAGTTACCTAAGGGAAGAGGGAAGGATGAATGCTTCATGCTTTGTGACTGCATCATACGCCCTAAGGGAAGAGGGAAGGATAAAGGTTTCATGCTTTGTGACCGCACCATGCACCCTAAGGGGAGAGGGAAGGATGAAGGCTTCATGCTTCGTGTTTGCGCCATGCACTTTTAAAGAGACAGAGGATCCTTGTTGTTTTGAAGAGCACCTTGTTGTTTTGAAGTGTGTTTCATTGTTTCAAAGTGAACTTTTGAAAGGAGAGAAGGTCCTTGTTATTTCGAAGTGCGCTCAAATGGTCCTTTTTCTTCTAAAGTGTGTTATTTTCACTGAGTGTTTGAAGTGCACTCAGGATTGAGAGGGTACAATTGTCTCCAACAGTGGTTGGTTGTTCATATGGAATGTGCTTTTCACGTAGAGAGGTAGCAAAAGGCTAGGTCACTTATCCTAGGAAGTACTAGTGCACTAAGAGAGGGGGAGACCTTAAAAAATACTTAGTGCACAAGTATGGGAAGAAACGATATGTCAATGAGGCTCATGAATAAGTTGCGCTCATCACTTAGTAAGAGGGATAATTCCTTTACAACTTGCACTGAGCAAGATGAAAACATGAAGATGACACTTGCAGAACGTGAAAGACCTTAAAAGCGACACATGCCAGAGTGGAGATAACATGAAAATGCCACTTATTAAAGTGAAAGCAAGTCAAAACGACATCTGTGAATGTGAAATCGACACTTGTGGAACCAAAAGTGCATAAAAGATGACAGTTGAGAAAACTCACCAAGATAGAAGTACAAACGCAACTGAGGTGAGTGATACTATCAAAGAAAGTGTGTATTGACTATCGACATGAACTAAACATTGCATAGACACTGTCTTGATGGATGGTGTTGTTCCTGTTCAAGCTTGGATACAAGAAGTGTGCTTATGAATTCATTAGGATTCTGCATGTGTGAGCAAGTGACTTTGACAAGTAGAATCTAACAAGATTTAAACATATCGTAAAACATTAATAAACTATGAAGGGATTATGGAACAACAAATTGTAACATCCTCAGTAGGCTCCAAAATTCAAGTGTAGGAAAAATTTTGGAGGGTGTTGGTCGCAGCGTCAACACTTGGTGACACACTAGTAGAACTCTAGCTTCTCTGTTTAGGTTTAATTCTCTAAGTGTTAGGTCTAAGTCTTTCATAAAGTATTGATTCATCATGTGGATTACCTTGGATTCCCTACTTGACCCAGTTAGAGATATAGTCCCCTCCATTCCCTTGGTTAAACACATATCAAAGCTTGTCAAAGCACAATTGTTACGGTATAGGAAAGGGTAATATATAATTGTGAGTTTAAGATAGTTAGAGTATGAGTTTTCATCTCTAGTCTTGCTCTACTACCAGCAAGCCTGGACAATACCCTGGTGGATTCACTACAGGAACACAAGCATTGCTTCTCTACCAGCGAACTTGAACAGTACCCCAATGAAGTTACTTTCTTCACCTATCTGCGCAGGAAGCCTTTCTCTTCTTCCACCCTTTATTTATTTTATTTACATAATTGTGCTTAGGCACTTATTTATTTACCTGGGTGGAAGAGGGATCCAAACTCATTGAGAGTAGGAGAGGTTGTTCCTTCAGACAAGGTAATAGAGACCTCTCATATTTATTTTCTCGCTAATTAATTTTCCCCTTACCTTCTCTACTTTATTGGATAAAAAAGATAAAACACTATTTACTTACAATTTCAAGTTGAGGAATGAGGATCCTAGAATAGATATGGGATTTATAGTTTGACCAAAGGCTTTTCATTCGAGTGGATCATATTTTCCATTCATACATCATTGAATTTAAAGATATGTAAACCCAAATAGACAAGAGGTAATAGATAATCCAAGCATTGTTTGCCATCACAATTGCCCTTTTCAAGTTTTTCCACATTGTCTTTTGAGCCAAACATGAACATCTTTCAGGAAAAGTCTTATTAATTTGACATGAAAGAAAAAGACATAAAAAAAGAGTGGAAACAAGAGACAAAGCAAATGGAGATTGAAACCAAAAGTATCATACAAAAATAAATATAGGAAAAGACTAGATGGAGAGTAGGAAAGAAGGTGGATGCAATGCAAAGGAAACTAAATGCAACTAAGCCTACTCCTAACCTAACCATCTATAAGATCGAGGCTAATATTTCCAATGAATCCATTGTAATTGGTCCCAACCTACAAACACAAAGATAAGAGAAATTAAAATTGATATATAACAATGTGCATCAGAGAAGATATTAACTTGAAAAGCTTGCAAAATACATTGAATGCATTTCTTAAAGAAAGAAATATGTGTCATATCACTTGACTTTACCCAACCTGCCACCTTGCCTTTTTGACAAGAGTAACAATGAAACAAACTTGGAAGGCTTCTTATGAATGCACTTTCATCTGTATTATCTTGCTAGAAAACATTAAGAGAGATTAGAAATTGATTATACAAAATGGACTTGTTAAGTAAGATGATTCTAACTGATGATAGATTGGATCATGAAATTCAAAACAATCCTCTTGGAGATCCTAAAATCCTTGCGAGAAATTATTTTCAATTAATGGCGTGGAATCAGGATGAGAATATTACGAGGGAAAATAAATCTGATCATATTCAGAAAGCTTGTCAAGATAGTCACGACCTAACATAACCATCAGCGAAGGTTGAAGTGCCTCAACTACTTGAAAAGTGTCTAAATATTGAGATGATAAATCATAGAGACCATCTGATGTAAAACAACCATCATTAGGTACACTAGGGGGGAATGATCAATTTAATGATAGTTGTTAGAATAAGAACCATGATTAAATGATCTGATTAAGGAATAAGATTCTTGGTTAGGAGACAACAGAGATAGATCAGTTTGAATAGATTTACAAATGCTTTGAATGAAAGAATCATCTTCCTGATATGTTGAATGTGACAAACCATCTGCTTGTGACTAGCTACAAACTAGACTAACATCATAATAATAAAAAAGGAATGACAATATGGCAAACACATGAAACTAGTCGAGATGTAGTGGATGAAAAAGAGGAACTTGGTTTGTCATATATCTCAAGCATTCACTAATACTCAAGAGGACATCTAGTTCCATGAAGAAAATTATTAGCATCATAATATTCAAAAGAAAGATTAAGAGTTGATTACTTTCGAAAGTATCTGTTAAGTATGAATCCTTTGGCCAACAATAATCTTCAAAATGATCTACTTCATAGCTTTGTTCATTCATGAAAGGTATACATTCCAAACCCGAGTTTGATACAAGAGGTTTGCATGAAGATGAACTAATTGAAACAAAATCTTCAATCTGATCAAAAAAAAATCTTGAAAGTTGAAAGAGTTATCTTCAAAATAACAAACACATATTTCAAGAAGGAATTTGCATTCAATGAAATTGTGGAAAGAAAATAATTTTGTGAGAAAATCCATATTTGGCTTAGTTCAAGGATCTTACAAGAGTCATGAGAACCTGACATAACCATCAACGGAAGTTGAAGTGCTTCGACTTCCTGGTGAGTCCTGAAACTTTCAAGAATTATAGAATTGCATTTTGAAAAGTGAATCAGGTCATGCATAGTGCGTGGACAACTACCATCAATAATTTCAACTAAATCACTATTATCCAAATGGCAGCCATATACATCACTGATTTGGTCAGAATTTACATCTTCACCAAACATATCACCCAATTCATAAATTTCTTCTATTTGCACATCTAAGGATGGATAGATCGGAAAAATCTCGTGAGTAACCCAGATAAAAAGATTTTTCTTCATACAAAATTGGAAATTACAAGGAATGGAAAGGATACACAATGATTTCTTTACCTTCTTCTTAATCATGAATGATCTCACTACCCTGTATCAACTTAGAATACAGCTTAACGGGTGGGAGATCCAAAGAGCAAGGCATATAAGCAATAAGACACAAGGAACAAGGAGTTGAGGGAGGAGTTTTCATGAGAAAATCTTCTTTGACCGAAACAAGTTCAATATTTAAATTTTTTGAAACAAAGTTTTTTCGAGAAACCGAAATATCAAATGGTGCACTTGGGAAACCGTCATTACATACAATAATGGAGTCAGAATCATCAGAATGATGGTTGTCCGAGACTTCAGATTGATTAAGCAAATTAACTTCATTTGATTCAAAATAAACCAAGGATGGATGAACATTATCTTGACATGGAGGATTTTGAAAAAGAGAAGAAGTATCAAAGGAATCCTCACCTTCCTACTCCTATAACTATGAAGAGCGACTGCCTTTCACATAATCACTATTTGGATTGGAAAATTGAGAATCAGATTGATCAAGGGGCAAGGGGTTATCAACATGATATGATAGAGGATGTCAGGAATCCAAATCAAATTTAAGACTAGAGTTATGAGTGATAATACCATCTTGAGGAATGGAAATATTAGTCTTCACCATAGGCTTCATAATCCATTCTAAAGTTTCCTCCATTAGATTTGGATCATGGGAAATAGATGAAGGTTGAGAAGATGGATCGGGAATTTAATTTCTATATTTCCCAACTTGAACATTATCACAAGTAGGCCCCAAAATTAATACTGGAAAAGGAGGAGGACTAGGAACAAAAGGAACAATAGGTTCCCCCTTTGGGATTGGAGGTGTCTTACAATTTACAAAAGTTGGGGAAATAGGGACATTTGGGGGTTTGATTCAAATTGGTTCGAATAGAAATGAGCCAAATGTTCAAACATTTTCTTAAAGAAATCCCAATCCATATCTTCTTCAGGAAATTCATAACATAAGTGAAGCAATCTATTAGAAAAATCATCAATTGATTCATTATGATTCAATCTAGGTTGATTGATTCTTTTATAAACATCTCAGTAATCATACCTATCAAAATCTTGTTGAAGCTCCTTGAGAAAATGGTCAAGAGAATGAATAGGGGCAATGGTAAGGTATGAGACCATCGATTAACACGACCTTCGAGAGTGAGGAAGAAAAACACACAAGCAAAATCTTCATCATTAATTTTCATAATATTCACAAAATTTAAGAAAATCAGAAATGTGCTCGGCTATGGATGTTCCATCCTCACCATCAAACTTCAATTGAGACAAGTCATAAGGAGGCTCTTCGGGATTAAAAGTTGACCATTAGATACATTGTAGAAACACTACAAGAATATGATTTGATGATGAACCATTAAAGATAAGATATTCAAGATAGACTCAACGGGCACATATTGTCATCTGGCCCTCCTTCTAGCAAAAAATGTTGATGGTGCTAGATACTGCCAAAATATAGGGGGTCTCGTGATGTGAAGTCCCAATTAGACTTCACAGCGTTTGGAGTAGGAGCCCCATCTAGAGTATCGGCCAAACCACAATAACACAAAGGTTCAACTTGGGATAACATAAGAGATTATAGACATAGACCTTGAACAAGCAAACAATTTGACATTGTGAAACACTGAATGCTATGTGTAAAAGGAGACCTTCACAAGAAGAGATGGGAGTGAGTCTTCGAAAGGAAGTAATAGTACTAACCTAAGAGAGACACACGAGAGCACAAAAAGATACATTAGAAAAATAGTTGACATAATGATTATTAAAGCGAATATAACACACATTCAAAAATATGAGTACCAAAGCCACTAAAATAGTTTGATTTATCTAGTACATATGAACACAACATATACCGTAAAAATCCCAAGAATAGTCCTAAAACATTTGTGATACATGCATGAAAATGTGTTGGCTCATTGAATTTCAATTAGATGAAAGATCCAAGTACACAATTACAATAATGACGCACTAGTTCCATTAGTGGAATATTAATTCACTTATTGCTTCTCCAAAGAATTTTCTCTCCTATGCCAAGTAGAGAAGCCAAGACTAGCTCTCCAAATCTTCTGCCTCCAAAAGTGCTTTGCTTGAGTTATGAGGTTGCTTTTGTAATAAGAGGAATCACCTTTCATCTCCCTTTGACTCTTCGTTTACCCTCATGACTCTTGGACTCCTTAACATGTCCTTTGGACTTCTAAAATGCTCTTGAACTTCTAAATGACCTTTGGACTTCTCTATGTGACTCTTGGACATATATGACTATGTGACTCTTCATGTTCCACATATGACTCTTGTACTTCCACACATTACCTTTTGTCATTTTCCTTAGAAATACATCATTACATTCCCCATGATTATGTGGAATGATTCATGGACACATATTGACCATTATGATGACACTTGTACAAGCTACAACTTGGAAATAATGACGTCGTCTTCATGATGAGACTGAAATTCAAGGTTGTCTTCCTTCCTGCTTAATCTTGCATACTTGATGGTAGATCTGATCTATGCTTCATCTTCACGAAAGATCCACTATTTTGCTTATCTTCACCCTCCAAAGGGTCTTGGATGAGATTTGGAATCCTCTGAGTCATCATGCAACGTCTTCTTTTTGTTTTGATCCATGATTTGCTTCATGTCTCCATGATAGCTCTCTTTTGTTCTTCTTCTCCACGGGCATTTCTTTATGCCTTCTCCTTGCTATCTGCTTTTATAATTACCTTATCATGCTAAGAAGGTACTCCTGCCAATGAAAATCATTCATTAAAAAGAAAAATCAACCTTAAGAACATATATTCTATCACTACCTAGCTCATGGAATGATCAACACATGATAGGCCTGTGACATGGTTAAAAGAAGGAGGCTCTATTAGGAAGGCGTGGTCAAACTCATCAGTGGCTTAGGAAAACTCCATTGTTCATTTTTACTATGATGAAGACATTGAAAGCTCAAGGCTCACAAGAGACCTTCAAGGTGCACTTGTGCGCTCAAGCAAGAGAGAGAGACAGAACTCAAGGGCGCATGTCTGAAGCAAGAAGGAGAATCATTCGTTGGTTCAAGGTGCACTTGTGTGCTCAAGCGACAAAGGAGGGTGCAAGGGCTCATTAGAATCAAACAACCTTTCTAAAGGAACGAAGCCTCTAGGAATTATATTATTACTTAATTGAATAATTTCCTATCCAATCACAGTGTTCAAAAAGACTACTGATTCAGAATTTTTATCTGTAGTTTCATCTTCATGCTTGTCTATTGGAGTGCTGAGAAATTCATCTGTTCTTTCAAGAAATATTTTAATTTTTTTATTGTCTTCAAACACCTGCCAGTGCTTTGTATTATCTAGAATAGAAGGCCTGTGTCTAACATTGATCTCATACTTTTCATTTGGATAAATTGGAATCCTGAATGCACTAGCAATTGTTGCTAAAGAGTTTGCGATTCCATTCTCCTCTCTTGGTACCAGTGAGATTTCATGTTCAAAAAAGAAGTTAGAAAATAAATCCCATACCTCATTCCTATAGGCTCTCATTCTCAGATGCTTAGTTTGATAGGTACCTTTGACTTGGTTCACAATCAACTCCAAATCTCCAAAAATGTGAATTTTCTTCACCTTTTGCTCTCTTAATAGATTTAGCCCAATAATGAGAGCTTCATATTCTGCCACATTATTTGTACAGTCAAAATACAATTTAAATGAATGTAATTGGCTTGTACAATCTGGTGGAACAATCCATACTCCCGCTCCATAACCCTTCTCGCAAGTGGATCCATCAAAGTGTAATTTCCAGACTTCATCTGAAAATTTATGAATATTAGTTTCATTTGTTGCTGATGTTTCTCCCTCAAAATAGAAATCATTGAAGAAAATTTGTGATCCTAATTATGTATCTACTGCATAGATAGGATGATTATCCAGTTGGGTTCTACTGCTCACCATATAGGCCATTTGGACCTCTCGGTATAATCTTTTCATTTCACCAAACAACAGGATGGAAGCATAAGACATGTCCATCTGTAAAGTTCCTCCCAATCTTGCTTCCCAATATCAGGATAACAACATGCAAAATCTAGCTGGAATTTATTCTACCACTATGTCCATCAATACACTCTTAGCAGGAAGCTGAAATAAGGTGACAACTAAATCCTTTATCATCCCTTGGCATTTTACTTTTCTGGAATGAAAAGAGAACAAATCTTTGTAGTGCTTGGTAGTTTGGAGTCCTAGATGGTCCATGACTAACTTAGGCATGAGGTTCTCTGAAGCTCCAGAGTCTAACATGGCATTGTGAAGGATCATATCATGTATATTGGGACTTACGTAAAATGGGGGAGCATCATTGACATGTGGAACTAAAAAAAATTCAGTAGCATCATCATCTAGGTTTAAAGAATTTTGTGAATTTATGTTGACTTGATCAGTTTCTGAACTTTTAACCATAGTAAAAATTAGTTTCCTATATTTCTCATTTCTCAAAAGTTCAGCAAAAGGAATGGATACTTTCAACTTATTGATTTCAGATTCCAGATTAAAGGTTGACTATGATTTTTCTGAATCCTTGGTCTCCTTTTTTACTTCGAAGCTACCAAAAAACTAGCTGATCTCAGTCATGGAGGAAGTATTTATAGGAGGAGGAACTTCCATAAAAGATGGGCAAAAGAGCTTATCTCTTTGAGAGGTTGCACAAAGGGTGGAACAACCATCCCAAAGGAGAGAGGCGAGCTCATCTGATCCAACAACCAACCCTAGGACCACCCATGAAGCTGTTACACTTCGAAGCTTCGACGAGTTGTTTAAAAAACTTGCCAAAAGTAGCTTGCCATGACTGAAACACAGAGACAGAGTGAAGACTTTGCTAGGGCTAGTGAAATCTTGGCCATCTTAGCGGGTGGAACAATTGTTGTCCTGCGACGACCCAAAAACATAAGTAAAAAAGGGTCTGCTCCAGGAATAGTAAACTGAGATATTCTTCCTGAGATGACAAGGAAGACATTGACACATAATTTGCAACATGACACAAGGAAGATGTCAATAACATGGACCAGTAATGTCCGGAATCAGGGAATATGGGGTTGGTGAGAAATTACTGTGTAATAGATGCCCCCTAAAGCATGAAGACCGAGAGAGTGGGAGGGGTGAAATGCTTTACAAATCCATAACTGAAATAGAACACCATCGTGGAGAACCTGCAACACAAGTACAACTGATATCTATGATACATGAGTACATAGTGGAAGGAAATACATGTTCATAAGGATGGGCGTAGCCATTCATAAGATAAACATAAATGACCTGTGGTATGGACGCAGTCATCCAACCAAAAGGACCATATGAAAGACTCAGGTATGGTCGCAACCATCCAATCAAAAGAGTCATGTATACAATCATAAACCAATCCACACAACCTGGACTTGTGTAATCTGAGCCTAGGGTCTTGAAGCCCAACCTGATCATGGTACAAATTCTAATATGTGAATAGATGCGCTGAAGTCGAGCATACTAGAAAATTACTTGATTACTGGTCAATGATGTAAACTGTTAACAAGCACGAGAGAGACCACCAGTAGTGTTAATGGTTCTCAAGGTATTGCTAGTACAATCCACAAAGTGTGAAGAATGATATGAAGTCGAACACGCGTGAAATCACCCTATCGAAGGCCAATGATTAAAGCATGTCATCGAGTGCGAAGAACTTGCCATTAAGGCATACAAGCTCCATGGTACCAGAAAGGAGTGTCTAGATCAACTTCCCGGATAATGAGCTAAAGTCGACAAGAAGTGATCGGTCAAAGGAGGGTCATAAGGTTTCCCACATCATTGACGCGAGACAAAGGAAGAAGATGAATGTGGATGAGATGGAGATTCAGAGGAAGGTGTGTAAGGATACAAACTGCAGAAGGATTAAGCTCTTGAACATATCAATGACACGACTCCGGAGTTTGGCAGCATTTTGGTACCAAGGGATCAAAGGTCATGATGATGCATCAGGGATCAGATGGAATGAGGCAAAATGGATAACTCAAAACCCAGAAGGCCAACGATAAAAGTGAGGTTATCCCAACCCGACACGAAGCAGAAAGAGTGTCGATGTTCAAGAGCAACAAGCTGTCGTAATAATCAACAAAATACTTCCAAATTTTCCCCCACCATTTCTGGTGAGTACCCCAATTATTTTTGAAACACAAGCTTGAAGGGGATAGCATATGCTTGTAATGTAAGTTTGTCCTTCAGACAAATCCGACCTAGTAAGTTCTAACGAGCCTTAAGAAGGAGAAGCCCGGTCTCGTCATGATGACAAGTTCAATGTCATCAGGGTTTAACACGTCCAACATAGATAAAACTCAGAGCCTTTTTTATATTTAGAGAGTTTTAAAAAGACACAGAAAAGAAAACTCCAAAGGTCCATTTTTGTAATTTATCCCTCGAATCCGAAAAGGTAGAAAACAATACCCAAGGGAATCACTTGACCATTTCAACCAAGGAGTACCATTTTTGTAAATAGTGCCTCCCATCCCGAAAAAGGGGTAAACTTATACTGGGCGTATGACATTTCTCATCCGTTAACAAGTTCGAAACGAAAAGGGCTTGGCCATCTTTTCATTTTTAAAGGGTTGGAAAAGAGCTGAAAGCGGACCCCCCATTTTTATTCTCTTTAACGAGTCAAAAAAGGAAAAAACACTGAGCAATATTTTCATCTTTTACGAGTCAGAAAAGAGCTTAAAGGTGACTCGTCTTGGAGGAACAAGTGGTATAAAGGGTAGCAATGGGTTCCAGCAATGGAGGAACTGCTCAAAACACATAATGGTCAAGAGGCTGGCTAATAAAATCACTAATTGCTGCGGTCCTCGGCAAAGGAAAAACAACCAAGTGAAAGCATATGATCGGCCAAAGAGATGATGGCGATGGAATGAAACAACCAAGGCTCATCTAGTAGAAATCAGCTGATTAAAACAACAATCACGAGATGTAAATCGAGTGTGGGTTCATTTTTACACAAGCTTGAACCATGGTGAAATCTGATTGGATTTGGTTTCATGTTTACACAAGCTTGAAATGAAAAACTATGCTTGCTATAAGTTTGCATTCCCCCAGCATAATGACTCAAATCGAGGTACATGCCCCCCAAGCTTCATTGCATTCGACTAAGTGAATGGAATGAAGGTTCACTTGCGAGATCTTGGAAACATTCGAATGGGATTTTACGAGATCTTAATCAAAGACTCGATTTGGAAAAGGGAGTTGTTTCATTTTTTAATGAGGTTGACACAATAAAAGAACTATCCTCAAGACCCTTGTTTCATTTTTTAACGAGATTGACACAAGACAAAGAACTATGCTCTAACTCCTTGTTTCATTTTTTAACAAGGTTGACACAAGACCAAGAACTATCCTCGGACATCTCGATTCATTTTTTAATGAGGTTGACACAAGAAAAGGAACCATCCTCATATTCCTTGTTTCATTTTTTAACGAGCTTGACACAAGACAAGGAACTATGCTCATGCCCTTTGGTTCATTTTTTAACAAGGTTGACACAGGAACAAATTATCCTCGGACATCTTTTCATAGACCATATGATAACATGGCTTCCAAGAGGTCTTCACTAGAAAGAAGGAATACTACATGAGGAATACATATCATTTGGTACGAAAGACAGATCAGGTTCCACTGCCCCCAGTACATAATGTGCTATACCATATGTGTGATCAACAACAGATGCAAAAACGGAACAGGTAACCACATAATTAACCTATGGCGGGGAAGGTACTACTTGCAAACAAGAGCTGATAGGGGATGATGGTGGCAAAGGAGGCGCTTGGTGACCAATGAACAACAATTGATCAATAGTCACAATTCTTCCTTTGTGTGGAAAACAAACCACATGGAAAAGAGAAGAAACAAGAGCTCACATGACATAAACATAGTCGCGTCCAAGGAAAATATTGAAATCCAATGAACCTTGGACTACCATCACATCTATATAGACGGTCTTTCCTCCCAAAGTAATAGGGAACTTTGGAAGGATTCCCAAGGGCTGGTTGGTTCCTCCATTGAAAGCCAACAGATTCTGGGCAATAGGCGCAAGCTGTGGGGAGCCCAAAGCTTGTCAAGTAGTAGAAGATATGATGCTAATAGACGCACCTTCATCTAATATAGTGCCAGGTACTATCATATTATAGGCTTATACTGTGATCTAGAAAGGCACATAAGACGAGAGGCGATAAGCAGTCAAGTGAATCCAATCGAAAGAAACAACAGAACTACTTGGTGGGGGTATCATATGATTGCCCCCATGCTTTGTAGGAATAGAAGAAGGACTCTCCTAAACAACTGGGGCGGGAGGGTCACTCTTCGATTCATGAGAATCTGAGGAGACGAGAAGAACATGAGCAGTATGATCACCACTCTCTTTCGGAACAGAGTGAGCAACTGGTGGTGAAACCAATTCGACACTCTCTTCGACCAATGGTTGGTCGGGAACAAACACAAGAGAGTCAGGCTCAGGAAGAGCAGGATGGGAAAGAGATGAATCCAAGTCAATCTCTTTACCAACTAGGAGAGGGTTAGAAGAAAGCCTCTGATAACCAACAGGGAGTTGGGGTCGAGGAGCTGCAAGGTCTTCCAAAACTTTGGAAGCTTTATCCATAAGCGGACAAAGGTGAAGAAGATGCTCTCCTTCACATAACCTACAGGGAAATCTAATCTTCCCTTTATTCTTACCATCACTAGCCAAGAGTGTAGCATTGACATGATCTCCAGAGGTCGATGGGGATGGTAGATTTTGAGACCATACCTCTAAGACTGTGGGAATTCCAGGATAGTCTCGAAGGAGATGGTCAAATTCCCTTGCAGGTTGTTCTGTTACACAATAATTTGTCACCGACCCCGCATTCCCTGATTCTGGACACTGCCAATCTGTGTTATTGACATCTACCTTGTGTCATGTTGCAATTGTGTCAATGTTTTCCTTGTCATCTCAGGAAGAATATCTTAGTTTACTTTTCCTGGAGCAGACTCTTTTTTACTTATGTTTTTGGGTCGTCATGGGATAGCAGTTGTTCCACCTGCGAAGATGGCCAAGATTGCTCTAGCCCTAGCGAAGTCTTCTCTCTGTCTCTGTGTTGCACTCGCGACAAGCTACTTTTGGCAAGTTTTTTAAACAACTCATTGAAACTTCGAAGCATAACAGCTTTATGGGCAATCCTAGGGTTGGTTGTTGGATCAGATGAGCTCGCCTCTCTCCTTTGGGATTGTTGTTCCACCTTTTGTGCAACCTCTCAAAGAGATAAGCTCTTTATCCCAGCTTTTATGGAAGCCCCTCCTATTGGGTGTGGAGCCTGATTATCTTCTGTATTCAAAGGTTTCAGCCAGATGTATACCCCAGGAAGACTGTACACCCCTCCACGCGGGGGTCTGGGGGTAAATCCCCCCTGGCTAGGGGGTCCGGGGCCAGTGGTCCCCCGGCGGGGGTTCAGGGGCAGTGCCCCCGAAGCTAAAAATAGATATAAAATTACCTTGTAAAAGTCTAGTAATTTCTAGTCAATCTGGACCATTCATTAGGCAGATGATCTGACGGTAGAAGTTATGTTTAATTTAGGGTTTTTTGCCCTAGAAGGCAACCCCTCTCTATATATTAGGGAATTGTATTGTGTCTATGGATATCTGTATTCTGAGTGAGGAAGAGAGAGGATATTGACAGTGAAGAGAGTGTTACAGCGGATTTGCTGTAGGTTGTATCTCTTCAGTTTGCTGGATAATATAAAAGGAAGGACTGGTTGTTTCTCCATGGACGTAGCCCAAACTGGGTGAACCACGTATATCTGTGTCTCTCTTGTTTTATGTGCTTTCTGTGTTTATATTTCTGCAATATTTTATGTGTTCCATTGCTCCGTAATATATAATTTTCTAACACCTCCTCCTATAAATACTTCCTCCATGACTGAGATCAGCTAGCTTAAGAGGTCAAGAATTCAATAGTAAAAGTAGAGAAGTTTTGCTAGAGTCTGGAAGTAGCCTCTCATATAACTTAGCTTGGGATGGTTTTGAGTGGAGTTTTCTTGATTATAAGAATGTTCTAGCATTAGCCTTTTGGGTAGGAGAGAGAGATTTACTTGTCTTTTGGGAGATAGTCTATGATTGAATGCTTGCGGAGACACGCTGACAGGACCCTTCAAGGAGGCTTACAACATCAAGGCTTGGTTGTAAGTTCTACTTTAATTTACATTAATACAAATTGAACTTCGACACTCTTTCTGCTTCGTGTCGAGTTGGGATATCCTCACTTTTATCATTGGCCTTCCGGGTTTTGGGTTATCCATTTTGCCTCATTCCATCTGATCCCTATTGTATCATCATGACTTTTGATCCCTTGGTACCAAAATGCTGCCAAACTCTGGAGTCGTGTCACCGATATGTTCAAGAGCTTAATCCTTCTGCAGTTTGTATCCTTACACACCTTCCTCTGAATCTCTGTCTCATCCACATTCATCTTGTTCCTTTGTCTGACGTCGATGATGTGGGAAACCTTATGGCCCTCCTTCGACCAATTTCTTCCTATCGACTTCAGCTCATTATCCGGGAAGTTGATCTAGAGTCTCCTTTCTGGTACCATGGAGCTTGCATGCATTAATGACAAGTTCTTTGCACTCAACGGCAAGCTTTCATCATTGGCCTTCGATCAGGTGATTTCACGAGTGTTTGACTTCAAATCATTCTTCACATTTTGTGGATTGTACTAGCAGTACCTTGAGAACCATTAACACTACTTGTGGTATCTCTCACGCTTGTTAATGGTTTACATCATTGACAGGTAATCAAGCGATTTTCTAGTATGCTCAACTTCAGCGCATATATTCACATATTAGAATTTGTACCATGATCAGGTTGGGCTTCAAGACCCTGGGCTCAGATTACACAAGTCCAGGTTGCATGGATTGGTTTATGATTGTATACATGACTCTTTTGATTGGATGGCTGCGACCATACCTGAGTCTTTCATATGGTCCTTTTGATTGGATGACTACGTCCATACCACAGGTCATTTATGTTATCTTATGGATGGCTTCACCCATGCCTTGTGCACATGTGTTTCCTTTCACTATGTACTCATGTATCAGAGATATCAATTGTACTTGTGTTGCAGGTTCTTTGCGATGGTGTTCTGTTTCAGTTATGGATTCGTAAAGCATTTCACCCCTCCCACTTTCTCGGCCCTCACGCTTTAGGGGGAACCTGTTACACAGTAATTTGTCACCGACCCCGCATTCCCTGATTCCAGACACTGCCGGTCTGTGTTATTAACATCTGCCTTGTGTCATGTTGCAAATTATGTGTCAATATCTTCCTTGTCATCTCAGGAAGAATACCTTAGTTCACTACTCTTGGAGCAGACCCTTTTTACCTTTTTTTTTGGGTTGTTGCGGGTCAACAGTTGTTCCACCTGCGAAGATGGCCAAGATTGAACTAGCCCTAGCGAAGTCTTCGCTCTGTCTCTGTGTTGCACTCGCGACGAGCTACTTTTGGAAAGTTTTTTAAACAACTCGTCAAAGCTTCGAAGTGTAATAGCTTCATGGGCGATCCTAGGGTTGGTTTTTGGATCAGATGAGCTCGCTTCTCTCCTTTGGGATGGTTGTTCCACCTTTTGTGCAACCTCTCAAAGGGATAAGATCTTTCTCCCATTTCTTATGGAAGCTCCTCCTCCTATAAATACTTCTCCATGGCTAAGATCAACTAGTTTTTTGGTAGATTGAGAGTTTAAGAATTCATGAGTAGAAGTAGAGAGTTTTGCTAGAGTGTGGAAGTAGCCTCTCATGTAACCTAACTTGGGATGGTTTTGAGTGGAGCTAGCTTGATTGTAAGGGTGTTCTAGCATTAGCCTTTTGGGTATTAGAGAAGAGTTATTTGTCTTTTTGGGAGATAGTTTATGAGTGAATGCTTGCGGAGACATGCTGACAAGACCCTTCAAGCAGACTTACGACGTCAAGGCTTGATTGTAAGTTTTATTTTTATTTACATTAATACAAATCAATGGCTTATTTCCTATATGTTATGTTGAATTGCGTATTGATAGATTGAAGCTCCTTGACTCTTTAAGTAGATCGTTTTTGTCATATTCTATTATGTTAGTGGTTGTTCTCTATATGTTGTTTTCAGGTGCAAGTGATTAGAAGAACGAGAGCTAGAGCAACACAACAGGGACTTCATCGAATGACGATTTGAAGGTAGGACTTTATGGCATCAAATTTTTAAGGAAATTTTCTTTGGTATTGTCTTTGATGTGACTAGACCCACTCTAGGGCTAGAGGGGTTGCCTCTGTCCGCAGAGGGAACTTGCCTATGTCACAATTACTTTACATTCCCTCTAAAGTACCAGGATTCCTCTCACAGAGTTGATAAGCCAACTCGACATCAAAACCATCAGGATAATTTAATAAAGCTAATCCAGGAGGAGGTTTGATCTCAGTTGGAATCGAATTATAGATATTGTTAAACCTAACTATGAATTCTTGGATAGATTCCCCTGGATTCCTTTTAGGAGCATCATACTCAAATAAAATTTGTAAGGGATTTTTCTTCACTTTCCATCAGGCGAGGAAAAATTGTTCAAGCTGCTAGAAGGTATTTATACGTGCTACAGGTAAACATCTAAGCCATTTATTTACATCTCCTGACAAACTTTGTGCAAAAAATCTCAATTTGACATCCTCATGGTCAACCTCTTCTAGATCTATAAAGTAGTTAAGCTTGTCTAGATGCCACCAAGACGTATAATATCCAGTACCATAAAACTGAATCAGAAGTTTTCCATAATTCAAAGGGAGGTCATGGATCTTACCTCCAATATCTAAAGGTGCATATCGGGCAGTCATAGGGCTGAGACGTGAAACTACACTAGCATTAGGAGTTAGGACAACAAATATTAGAGGCACTGAAAATGTTGTGAAAGTAGTTGATGGAATAGGATTTTGGACACCCACAAAGGATAGATGAGTAGTCGAGGAAAATAAAGATGGGATGAAATAAGGAAAATTCATAGATCTAGTAACAACTTCCTGCAATTCCTGGACTTTATGTTCTAATTTCTGAAAATGAGACCAAATCTCAAAATCTTGTGGTAATAGTTCTACTTCTGGGATAGAGGGCCCAAGAGTAAAAGTCTTAAGATCTGTTGGATCAAGAACAGTATCTGATAAACTACTTTCAAACTTAGATCTAAGCAAATTACTTTCAAATTTAATATCTAACACCAAGTCTTCAAAAGCTTCAAGCTTTGCAGGTAGAAAAAAACATCTTTCTAAATTGATCGTACCTATTTCCTTAGGAGATTTTTTCCTAAACAACTTTTCTAAGATTGAAAATATCTGAGGCAGATTTGGATTAGGGTTCCTCTAAGTATAAACACCTATATGAGCCAGAACTTCATCAATAAGAACCCTTCAGATTGTAATGTGGAGTCGCCAGAGAAAACATCTTGCAACCAAACTGATATACAAATCTTTGTTTGCCCTCAGAGATCTTATCTTCAACAATCAATTCGTTTGGGGGAAAATATGCCTTTCATTCATCAGAAATGATGCAAAAATGTTATCTCTTGGGGAAAACCATGGCTTTAGGAAAAACCCTAAGGTAACCTTGAACCTCTTTTAGGTTGAAAGTTGGCCCTTCAACCTGGAGAGGGATATCTCCCTAAAACTCAACTACTTTAGGCCACTATAGTAGTAGGTTTTGCAATTGAGTTTTGTGGCCATATTTAGTTCATATGATAAAATTTGGTTGGTCTATTTACAAAATACACCATTGGGCATGGATTCCAATTCTAACAAGTAATGCTACTGATCTAATGAGCAAGATACAAAAAGCGTGATAGCTGCAAATCCTTTGACAAAATGAAGGTTTGGAAGAAAAGAACTGAAGTGAGACAAAATTATAGCTAATTGGGGTAAAAAATACTAATGGATAATGATGAGAAAGAGCATAAATGAATCCAGATCTCATAAACTGAAATTTCCAGACATGAAGAAAAGTTTTTATAAACAAAGAGAGAGTTTTTATAATGCTCATAAAAAACTGTAATATATTTAAGGTTGCTCAAATATAACAGAATGCGAATGTTTTTAGTAAAATCAACCCGTTTTTCATTCTTATAAAAGTGTATTTATAAACCTTACATCAACTAATTACAAAATAATAGTTTTAAAATTAATTACAATAATTTAAAAATATATAAATATCTCCAAGTTCATGCATGTGAAGAAAACCTTAACTACATTCACTTTTTTCCTAAAAATATTTGTTGGAAAATATGTTGATATATAGGTTAGGTGAAATATCTTTCAAACTATCTTCCTTGAAAAAACAAACAGGTCCCTAACTGATAGCACAACATCTTAGCTGGCAAAACAAGTCCTTGTGCAAAACAGGATCATTTTTCCACCAAAACTACCTTTCTGTTGATCTTTTCTTTCATTCGGACCTCCTGGTGAAAACTATTGATACTGTGATTGTTAAGTACCTTGGTTTTCTAAATTGTGTATTTCATTGATAGACTAGTTGTCTATATTTCTACTCCACTTGCTTTTCACAATTCACTAATAGTGAGAATGTTAGCTTCTCCAAAATTGCTGACAACAGAGATGTCAACACTTGTCTTTCAAAATAGCTGACAATAAGGTTATCGACTCTCGTCCCTGAATCATCTTCTATCAGTGGAGATACAGTTTTGTTCAAAATAGCTAACAGTCGAACTATCAGCTTCACCAAAATTGTTGACAATGGGAATGTCAGCTTCCCGACTGTTCCACTGTATGCAAAAAACTGTTAGGTCAGCTGTCAGTGATAAAATAAAAACCCCTGGTTTGTGAAATAGATAGTCAAAATTTTAAGCTTTCTCCCCCAAACCTCCTAGATGAGGGTACTAACTGCCCTGAGAAGTACATCCACCTTCTCCAGTCTTTGTTTCTTGCTCTGCCTTGTCTCCATAGGACCCTTCCTTTTAGCTTCTCTGCTCTTTTTAGAGCCTGCAACTTTCTTCTTGTTAATGATCAGGTCCTTCAAAGGTATATCATCTACATTTATCACTTGTTTAGCCAATTCTAGGTTATTCTTTAGTTTGATTTTAAGCCTTAGCTTATTTGTTGGCCTAGTGTGGGGTTTTTTGCCTCCTTCAAAAACTGGAAACAATGGTTCTTCTTCAACTTGACTTTCCACTTCAATTTCTTTGTCTTTGATATTTATTTGTATTTTCTTGTCTATAGGGGATGTTGTAACAGGTGAACTCGTGGCCTGGGGAGAACTAATAGCAGGGGATAAGCTTACAGGGGATGCAAGGTCTAGCTTACCAAGCCTGGCACTCCTCCTTTGGTATATTTTGGGGGTTTTAGGGCCAGAGGATGTAGAAGGGACCTCTATGTCCTTTTGGCTAGGAGTTGGCTCAATAGGGGCTTTTCCTTTGGTCTTTTTCCCCTTTTTAGTGGTCTTTGGCCTTCCTCTTTACCTTTTAGGGGGTTGAGTTTGAAAACCTCCCCAAAACAGGAAGTGGTTCCAAGTCCTCCCTGCCCTAGCTAGTTGGTTTTCAATTAGAAGTTTGATCAGGGCCTTGTGATATATGAAATGGGAGGAGGGGTTTGTTCGAGCCCTGAACCTAGCTTCCATATGCCTAAGACTTTCTAGTAGATAAAAACAGGGATTAATTCTAACTTGACTAGCTAGATGTGAAAGGAAGTAGAAGTGATAGAGGTTTACCCGATTGAATCTCCCTTCGTAGGTGAAGTATTGCTGACAGAGGCGAAGAAGGGTGTGCCATTTGTCTTGTAACCATTCCCCTTGAACTTGAGCCCTACAATTCTGACCCTTAAATTCCTCTCTCAAAAAGAAAGGGACATTGATCCCTTCCAACACATGACTGTGAAAAATCCTTTCTCCATCTACTGGTAAGGTTGTGGCCTTAACAATTGACTGCTCTATAACTATAAAAGACATACCCCCAACCTCCACGTGATTCCCATCAAAACCCTGAGCAAAATACTGAGCCACTGCATCATGGTAGTTGATGCAGCGGTGGAAAAACTCACTCCAACCAGATTGCTAAAATTGTTGTTGGATATCAGGATATATGTCCAACAAATTCGGTGCTTTGGGCTCAGAACAATTTTCTTTACCTCCTTTTCCCATTGCGTTGTGTGGTATTCCCGAGATTCGATCTTGAATCCCTGTGAGTAAAACAAGTTCAACAATGCCAAGTGTGATTAACTCCAAACTGAAAACAAAGATTACTAACTATACATGGTAAAATATCTTGACATGCAGAACAAAATATTACAGCTATGTAGGTGAATGATTACAGAGTTGAGGTGATAATTACAAACGAGGTTCGTATCATATGGTAAAATTATTACAATAACATTCACTCATAGTGGCCGAGAACACTTATTAACAAGTAATTTTTTACCCCATCGAGCCGGATAAAGACACGTTTTAATGATATTGTTGATGCTGACGTGGTCAACATAATCACAACCTTTTAAATTAAAATAATAATAATAATAATAATTGGCGTGGTATATTTCTTGATTTTTATAGGGTTCGGCTCTGCAATGCGACTTGTGCTGTACCTCGAGCGTTAACCCCATCACCTGTTTCCCTTCGGCTTTTAGCAATCCTGCTACAGGACTCCCGTTGAGTTCTTACTATGGATTCGCCCTTGGGAGGGGCAGGCTCATCCCCTCCTCCACACATTGGTACCTCCTCTGACAAATCAAAACTTGCAGACACTCTGTTCAATCCAGGCGCTCTCCCAGGGAAAGGTCAGGACACAGAACCTACCAACGATGACGCTGGGGACTCAGCGGCATGTGATGCGACATTCAATGATAAAGGCATGAACCAAAAGACCCCAACGTCACAGCCAAAGGCATCTTCGGTAACTTGCATCCGGAAAACTACAGAAAGAATCAAGGTAGATCTCCCCAGTCAAAGAATCAACAGCCAAATCCAATATATGAAGGATCATGCACTCATAGGCAAGTTCCTCAGTTTCTAGCCAACCGAAAAGGCCTTGCATGGTTGGATAGCTTCCAAATGGAAGCCTAAAGGACAAGTCACTATGCAGCTTGGTCCCAAAGGCTTCTTTACTGCAACTTTCAACTATTTGGAGGAAAAATCTTGTATATTTGAGGGAGGCCCGTATTTCTTTAACTCTTCAGGCTTGTACCTTCGAGAATGGAGAGAAAGGTTCAACCCAGATAAAGAAGACTTCAGTTGGGCTCCTATATGGATACGCATGTATTCTCTTCCCTTGGAATACTGGAACGAAGAGACTTTAACGGACATAGGCAACAACTTGGGGGTTTTCATTAAAGTTGCTAAGGAAACCAAAACTTGAAGATACACCTCATACGCCAAGATCTGTGTTCAAATGCATCTGACCAAAGCATGTTGGGTTGTGTTATATTCTTTCCACGACTAACCTACGTAGTTAAACGGGGGGTGGTAGCCCCCCTTCGTTGCGCCGATTGCACAGCGGGGGGGCGGCAGCCCCCCTTGTCCGGGGGGTTTTAGGGGGGCGGGTAGCCCCCCTCTATGGGGTCCGGGGCAGCGCCCCGGGAAAAAAAAATTTGGACCCTATATTAGGTTGGGCGAACCTACCTATGGTTTTGTGCATGATTTTCGCACATGGTATTGGACGCGATGGTTTTTCGGTCCATGGTATTGGATGCTTCGGCATGTATAAATATGTATTGTAACATTGAAAGGAACATAATGAGAAATCAAGCTGGTAGTCCCGGTTTTGGGATCCAGGGAAAAATCTCTGTGCATATGTGTTTTATGGGTTATGCTCTCACATTGTTTATTTTCTTTGTTTAAGAATTCGTATGCAGGTAATTTCTGTACAGGGTTAAAACCTACAAAGCACTTGCAGACTCAGTAAGTCTATTTCATGACGATTTTGAATGGATCCAAACAATAGACTACGAGCATGTTCCTTTTCGTTTCAGAAAATGCCATGAACATGGCCATCTTTTTAGGGATTTCTCTCTGAATATTCAGCCCAAAACCCTAGTTAATGATACCAGTAAAGACTCTGAAGGATTTACTAAGGTTCCTAATCGCAGACGGCATAGAAAGAAAACTCCCGTAGCCCCAAAAAACCTGACACCCAGAACAGATTTGACATTCTTACCTCTCAAGACACTACAGAGGATCAACATGTAGCTCCACTGGCAGATCCCTCTCCCTCCTCAACCCCCCAGATTCTAAAATATTCTCTTCCATTCTCAGCCTCCACTCTCACTAGCCTTCCCGCCCCAACCTCTTCTGAGAAAATTGTTCCAGAGATCGCCCTGCAATCTTCTTCTATGGAGCTAGACGCTGCTCTAGCCCTCAGTGTTCACCAAAAGACAATCGAGGAAGAACAGAACAATCCGATACACATGGATGAGGATCCAGAGAGCGTAAATCTGGAAGGTCTGGACATTCTCAAATTGGAAACAGCATGCAAACAGAAAGAATTCAACACAATACCCCTCTGGGAAATCGAAAGGCTGGAAGGAGTTCTAACCAAAGCTCAGCATAACAAATTTCTAGGCATTCAAGCTGGCAGTCCATGGGATGGAAAGAAAATCTTGAAAGAAACGAAGAAAAGAGGGCGCAAAATGGATTTGCAAAGGACCATTATCATAGGAGAAATGCTAGTGGAATCTGGGAGATTCCCCAAGCTGACAAAGTTCTACAAAGCTCATCCCCACTGTTCCTCATGAAGCTCATTTCATGGAACGTGAGAGGGCTTAATAGCCCCACAAAACACAGAATGTTAAAAAATTTGATCCAGCAAGAAAAGCCTACATTAGTCTTTCTTCAAGAGACAAAAAGTAACAGCACTGTTCTAGAAAGGATTCTAAATAAGGTCTGGTTAGGATGCCGCTCAGTCTCAGTGGATGCTTCAGGTGCTTCAGGAGGGCTGGCAATCTTGTGGAACCCGCAGGTACTCTCCCTTCAAGACTTTCATGCCTCTCATTTCTTCATCCAAGCAACCTTCCATCTCATCGGGACCAACATTCACGACCATCTCTCCAATGTATATTTTCCACAAAATTTACAACAAAAACTGGATCTTCTGGACACACTCACAGCTCTCAATTCAAACAGGTAGTTTCCCCTCTGGATTGGTGGCGGTGACTTCAATATAATAACGACATTGGAGGAAAAATCAGGTGGTAGATCAAAGCTAGAAGGTGACAGTATTGGCTTCAAAGACTTCATTCACAGCAATCAATTAATGGACCTTCAGACTTCAAATGGTATATATACCTGGACCAATAAAAGGAGGGGACCTCAGCATATTGCTTCCAGGTTGGATCGTTTCCTTATATCGGATAATGCCATACACCTGGGTGGGGACTTTCATGCTTCCATCATGCCTCAAGTGGGCTCTGATCACTGGCCCATTATGCTACAATGGACGCATCCAGGTACAAAGTGCAACAGACCTTTTCACTTTGAAGCCTTTTGGTTCTCTCATCCCAATTTCAAAGCAGTAGTCAATGAGGCTTGGAAATCCTTCATCCCCCCTGAAGGAGCCAAGATGTTCCAGTTCCAACAAAAATTAAAAAACCTCAAACAAGTTCTCAAATCATGGAATCGAACTCAGTTTGGTAATATCTTTGAACATCGAAAAAAGCTGGAGCAGCAAATGTGCTCACTCCAACAGAATATCATCTTGGAGGGAAGAACAGAAGATCATGTGCAACAGGAGCAGACCCTCTTGACCAAAATTGAAGCACGAAGGCAGCAAGAAGAAATCCTGTGGCGACAAAAATCCAGAATCCGGTGGCTTAAGGAAGGGGAGAAAAATACAAAATTTTTCCATAGATCTACTATCCAAAGGAGAATGCACAATAATATCGCCTTCATTAACAATCGTCAAGGGGAGAGATTAGAAGTGCATGAAGAAATGGAATAGGAATTTAAAGAGTACTTTTAGGAAATTCTTCGGGAACAACCAGGGAGTAGAGAACAAGCTATTCGATCAATCACGCAACACATTCCTAAAATCATAACGGAGGACCACAACAACATGCTGCTCCAACCCATCTCAATGCAGGAAGTGGAAGATGCTATGGCCCAACTTAAGGATGGCAAGGCGCCTGGCCCTGATGGCTTCACAGCCAACTTCTTTCATGAGTTTTGGGAGCTCATCAACACAGAGGTATGGGAATTAGTGGAGGAATCTAGATCCATGCACTGGATCCTCCCTTCCCTAAATGCTACCTTCATAGCGCTAATTCCCAAAGGGGATGAACCCAACACACCCGACAAATATAGGCCAATTGCACTGTGCAACGTCATCTACAAGCTCATATCCAAAGTCTTGGCAAACAGGCTCAAACCTCTTCTCCCTTTTCTCATCTCGCCAGAGCAGACTGGATACGTAGAAGGGCGACAGATAATGGACGGCATTATTCTTTCAAATGAAGTGATCCACTCTCTCAAGCTTCTAAAAAAGCCAGGTATGATTCTTAAGCTAGATCTCTCCAAAGCTTTTGATAAACTCAGCTGGAACTATATCCATTAGATGTTATTGGCATTTGGCTTCAGTGCTACTTGGACAAGGTGGATCATGAATCTCATCTCTTCTCCCTGTTTTTCGATCCTGCTTAATGGTTCACCCTCCGCGCCCTTTCGTCCATCCCGCGGTATCCGTCAAGGGGATCCTCTTTCCCCTTTCCTCTTCGTTCTCATGGCCGAAGGTCTCAGTTGCCTGCTTCATTCTGCCATCTCCTCACACACCCTAAAGGGCATTTCTCTTCATGGCCTTCACCCCATACCCCACAAACAGTTTGTAGATGATAATATGCTTTTCGGCCACCCGTCATCTCAAGAGGCTTCCGCCTTCAAGACCCTGCTCAATCTCTTCTATAAAGCCTCTGGAACCTCCATCAATGCCTCCAAATCTCAGCTCTTCTTCTTCCACACCCCTTCCATTACTCAGAGGAACATTGCCAAGATACTGGGATTCCCTATAGCCGTGCTTCCCTTGAAATATTTGGGAGCTCCTTTGTTGGACTCAGCTATAAAACACGCCTCCTGGAGAACCCTCCTCGACAAGTTGGAATCCAGACTCTCTTCTTGGACCTTCCGTTCGCTCAATATTGCTGGTAGGCTCATCCTGATCAAATCAGTTCTCCAAGCTATGCCTCTCTATCTCTTTTCTATTTTGGCAGCGCCCAAATGGGTTCTTAAGATCATCCGCAATCTTCAGAGAAATTTTCTTTGGGGATCCTCAGGTCTCAACAGGAAATGGGCTCTTGTCAATTGGAATGAGGTCTGTCAGCCAAGATCAGCTGGTGGGTTAGGCTTGAGGGATCCCCTTCAAAGCAACAACACAATGGGAGCCTGCATCTGGTGGAATTGGATTTCCAAACCACATATACCTTGGGCACGGCTATGGCAAGCAAAATATGCGCCAGGCAGTCAATGGGACGACCTTATCAGAATCAGTACAACAACTCCCAGCTCTTTGATTTGGAATGCCGCCAAGCTACACAGTGCCTTTATTCAAGAGCACAGTTTTTGGGAAATCCATTCGGGCACCACAACTAGATTTTGGGAGGACTCATGGCAAAAACTCCCTAAACTAGCCTCCCACAAGCCCATATGGAAATCTCCTATGCAGCAAGCTGATCAAATCCACGTTCATGAGTTCTGGCAGCAGCAACCCCCCCAAGACTTTCAACTCTAGAAATCAGCCAGCACCTGGCAGGCAAATTGGCAAGGGGAAACCTACACAGAGATCGATCAGGAGCTAAAACTCAGGAAGATTAAACACTCGGATCAAAAGGACAAGCTGCGATGGGGACACACGCCAAAAGGAATGTTCACTACCAAGGAAGCATACCAACTTCGCTATCAACCCTCGCAGGCAGACAGGGATCAGCTTTGGGACCAGGTATGGCAACCAGGAATATGGCCTAAGGTTTCCACTTTTCTATGGCTTCTAAGCAAGCAGCAAATCCTCACTTGGGACAATTTGCAAAAGCGAGGATTCATTGGACCCTCTAGATGCCCCAACTGTAATCACAACTCAGAAACCATCCTGCATCTCTTGGATACTTGTCCTCTAGCAACACAATTATGGGAGAGAACTGCTCAATGCAACAGAAGATCGGGTAGACGTTTGGGAGATATTACAGACACCATCAGAAACTGGCCAAAGCAGCCTTTCCAAAGCCTTCTTCTCAATTCTTTGTGGAACCTCCTCCTGGGATTTGTCTATTGGATCTTATGGAAGGAGAGAAATAATAGAATCTTCAACAATATCAGCAGGCCAATTGATACCCTATGGCTTCTTCTTAAACAAAATCTGCAAGAAACTCTTGCTCTAAGACATTGGCAAGACTCGGACCTGCCAGACTCTCCTCAGGAACGCCTCATTCTGAAAGATTGGAACTTGGACCTCACTTTTTTGGCTCAAGCCAAGTCTAGACCCCCAATCAGTTCCGCCTCTCCCCTCAATTGGTCCCCTCCTGCTTCCAACTCTTACAAATTGAACTTTGATGGGGCAGCCAAGGGCAATCCTGGGCCGGCTGGTTATGGTGGTGTCTTCAGGAACGAAATGGGCTCAGTATTGCATATATATCATGGATCAATTGGCAAAGATACCAACAACGCTGCTGAATTGGAAGGATTATGGAAAGGCATTTGCATAGCAGAAAAGAAAAAATTTTTCCCTCTTGAGGTAGAAGGGGATTCTCTAATCCTAATAACAACAGCCACAAGGATTCAATCAGGCACTTCGGCAGCAAAGATTGCCTCAAGCTGGAGGCTTCTCAGTAGACTGGAACAAATTGAAGAATGGCTCAGGACTTCCCAGAGCATCACCTTCAAGCATATAAGGCACACTGCCAACAAGGTAGCAGACAGACTGGCCAATCAGGGGGTCAATCAGCAACTCCCACTCTTCTCAGGTCCTCTATGTGACTCAGATGATGCACACCTCAAACAAGAGTGCACTTCTTTGGTGCAACAGGACTATTCTCTCCTGGATGTGGGTGAGCAGTCAGGATAGTGGTATGAAGGTGGCGTGGAGAGTGGGCACGTGTCCACTCACAACCGCCAGATGGATACGCAGGAGGCTGGAGATATGGTTTCACATAAACATATTAATTGTAGCATTAACGATGCCCTCCCTCGATTCTGATTTATTGACAATGGTGCTTGGCCTGAATCTCATTCCTGCTTCCCCTCCGCGTGCCTGTAGGTTCAGCAAGGTGGCAACTCCTTGCTCTCAAAATAGAACTGCACACTGGCGGGCTCTAGCTCAAGGTGCTGACAGTTATCAGCGCGCCCAGGATCCTTATCATCCAGTGTGTATATTCCTCTGCCGCCACCTCACCATTCCCTCTCCGGTTGTTTGTTTTTCTCACCTCAAAATTCCCAGAGAGCGCACCAGGATGGGTTGCAGACGGGGCAGCTCCCGCGGCCGTGTCTCCCGCTAGCCTTCCTCAAACACTTCGAACCCCTCGTCTGAGGCTTCGGAGTTCTGTTGCAATAGATATCCTGCAACAAGAAGTGGCAGGGGCAAGGGAAGAGGGCATGTCATAATAGAAGTCTGTTCTCACCATTCACACTCGCACACAGCTCGCTTATGCTTCCCCTGTTCTCTAGGAAATTCATCCTTCATCGTGTCAGTCACCGTCGAAATGTGTGAGGATGTTGTGGGTTTGGGGGAGGTCAATCCTGGGGCTCCTCTGGAACCTCGGATGGCAGACCAGAACGTTTCTTAGCGCAGAGATACAAGCAGCTCGCCAATTCTGAATTTGACTGCATATGCCGGCCCGAGCACAATAGCAGGAGGCGATCCTTCAGGTTTAGAGGGCCATCCCTCTGAATTTAAAGACATAGACCAATTTTGGTGCCGAATTGTAGAAGAACAGCCAACAACCTCGCATGAAGATTGAACAGGTCCGCGCCTTTTGGTTTTGGTCAGTTGCTGAAGGAATACGCTCAATCCCCTCTAGATACATAGTTTTTCATGTTTTTAAGCTCCCAGAATCAGGTAACTTTCAACTTTATTTGTCGGTTTCCCCTGTGTGTGCGGAATTCTCTTGTATGTCGGTATCTGTTTAAGGGCTAGCTGTTTACAGGTCAGTTTTGGTCAATGTATAGGTCAGTTTCTGGTTACTATCATGGAACTGAGTCTAATGTTTTCAGAAACTTCAAGTCCTTAAGTAAGCTACTATGCAGGTCCTCTAGTAAGTACATCAAGCATATTTTATAAGAATGCCATCTCTTGGGCTAGAACTTTCGAGGCATCAGCCTCTCTGTAATCTTATTTTTGTATCAATATAGGAGTAGACAAATTAAGAAAAAAATAATAATAATAATTGGCGCTGATGGTTGACCTGTCATTCAAAATGGAATTGTTGATGAGCCCGTTGTCAGCAAATTTCTTCAGTAGACTATATCATATCACTAAAATGTTGATAGCATTGTTATCAGTAATTTCTCTGTTTATTACATCAAAAGCACTGACATTGAAATTGTCAGCCTTTTTTGAAAAAACCTTTAAAAACAAATTTTATTGTGATAACGCTACACATATGTAATATCTAAACGTGAAGGTATAAAAAATGCAAAGCAACTTTCAAATGGGGACTTACTAGTAAAAGTTTGGACTACTCAATTATAATATTTTTATACATATACTAGATTTTCATCTCAAGTCTTTGGATGCTTCTAATTGTAACCCCTCAAAATCTACACCAAATTCTTGTTGGCTACTTATGTTTTCCCATTTATTTGTGGATGGAATGTTGTAGATCTCTTCAACATCATGTCTGTTTGTCTTCTCTTCCATAATACATTGAGATATCTTGCATCCCTGTCTGAAAGGATGCTCCTTGGTATCCCAAAGTGTACCCATGCATGTCCAATGAACAAGTTAGTTGCTTCTTGACCATTAAAATTCTTTTTAAGGGAATTAGAACACACATCTTGGTTAACCTATCAACTACCAATAGAAGGTAGTCATGCCCCTTCCTGATTGTTGATAGACCTCCCACAAAGTCCATGGAAATGCTTTCCCAAAGACGAGTGGATATATGCAAGGGATGATATAGACCTTGATTCATTTTATTAGGCTTGTTAGCACAACAAAGCATGCATCCTCTTATGAACCAAGCTACACGTTCTAGCATCTTGGGCCAATACACATACCTCTGCAAGTTGGCCATTATCTTCCCTACACCAAAGTGTTATGCAACCTAGGAATTGTGAGTCTATCTATTCAGCTATAGTCACTCACCTTTAGGAACAAATAACTTATCTTTCTTATAAAGTAACCCATCCTAGAGATGGTATTCGATTGTGCTATCACCATCGTGCACATTGCTCTAGCTCTGCAACTGCTAAAACACTCCCTTAAAGTCCTCGTCCTTTTAATATGCTTCTTTGTATGCATCATGGGTGAAAGGATCAATGTGCATAATAGTTCCCAAAGTTGTGATATTTGATGTGGATGGCCTTAAAATCATGTCGATGAACTTGTTTATGCTACCCTTCTTATATTTGATCACTAAATGAAGTTATTGGAAAAATCCCATCCAGTTGTAATGCTATTTTACTACAACTTACTTTGGACCTGCACATATTGTAGTGGCTATTAATATGTATGGATTACTATCTCCTTTTCCATTATACAGTGTTTCCACTTCTTCCTAACTTGCACCAAGACATAGAGCTCCTTGTTGTAGGTATGGTAGTTGAAAATGCCCCATGAAATATTTCAAAATGGTAGCATATATGCCTTCCTCCTTGGATCAAGACCATTCACGTAGGATACCCACTCGCATATATATTTACTTCGAAAGGTTATTGCAAGTTTGGTAATACCATAATTGGTGATTGAATAATCTTCTTCTTTAACTCCTCAAAGGCCCTTTGCTAATCTCTTCCCCACTGGAAACTCTTGTCACTTATTGTTATAGTGTGGAGTGGCGTTGCTACTGCTAAAAATGAGGATATGACTTTCCTCAGATATTGTGTTGACCCAATGAAACTCCTAATCTTAGAAACATTACTAGGCATTGACCACTTCATGATGGCAACATTTATCTTCAACTCTCCTCCGCTTAACTCATACCCTAGATAAACTAAATACTACTATGCAAAATCACACTTCTTCAGTTTTTCTAGCAATTGATGCTTCTTTAATGTCTCTAACACCTCCATCAAATGTGAGATGTGCTCCTCCCTAGAAGTATTGTATACAAGTATATCATCCAAATAGACAATAACAAATGAATTTATAAAAGTGTGCAATGTATCATTCATTAACCTCATAAATGTAGTTGGTGTAATGCATAGACCAAACAACATGACTAACCACTCATACAAACCTGGCCTATTTTTGAAGGTAGTCTTCTAGGTATATTATTCTCTGACTCAAAATTTGTGACATCCAAACTTCAAGTCCAACTTGGTGAAGTATTTAGCTTATTGCAACTAATATAGTAGATCATCTATCCTAGGAAGTAGGTACCTGTTCTTAAGAATAATTTTGTTTAACACCCTATATTTGATACACATCTACCTAGTCCCATCCTTCCTTCAAACAATAATTATGGGAAACCCATGTGATGAGGTGCCTTTTCAAATGAGACCTTGTTCTAGTAGTTATTGCAACTACTTCATTTCACTTTATTTTGTAATGGATTGTCTGTAAAAACCTATGTTTGGCAATGGGTAGTCCAACAAAAGTCAGGTCTTGTGCTCCACTTACCTCCTGGGTGGTATCCCATTAGGCTTATGGAACACATCCTTGTATGCCTATATCAACTCTTCCAAATGTTGTTTTTGTTTCTTAGCATACCCCTCCAAGGATGAATTTGTTCTCGCTGACTCTTCTACACAATCATTTTATTTTAAAAACAACAAAACATACTTCTTACTAGAACTAATTAGTTTATTGGCTTGGCTAGCACTTACTAGTGAAATTTTGGACTTGCCCTTAAGCGCATTGATGGTGAAGGATTTCCATCCTTCATGAGGAAGTAATGTTTGGCTCTCTACATGAAGATAACATCCCTCATGTACATGTAGGGACTTCCAAACACCACTCCACATACATCAAGGGGAACTACATCTAGTTCTACTTCATCGAAAAAATCAACATTGATAGTGAATTTGATTTTGCACTATTTGGTTACCTTCATTTTTTTGATGCAGGAGCATCCGAGCACCCTTCATTAAAATTAGAATCCAAATCTAAGAAAGAGGAAACCTGGACAATCTTGGCAAACCGGGGCAAATTCTATTTAAAACAGAGCTAAATTGATGGAATTGATAAGTCTCTAAAAGGCTTAATTAATGTAATTATCTGCCATGTATGCGTATAGAGATATTTAGGGATTTTATTGAACAATTTTAGGAGAATATCATGGATCTAGAATGATCCATGATTTTGTAGTTATTTCTATAAATTATTTAACTGCGTGTTGTGAAGAGATAGGAGAGATTGGATACAATGTAACCGGAGGAGAATTTGTGACTAAGGCTGAGATGCCTTAGATTGTAATCTAGTTTTGTATATAATAGAAATATGTGTTATGTGTATTTTGTGTATCTGTATATTGTTTGCCTATAGTTTAGATGTATGCGTTGAAAGAGTTAATTCTCAGGTTCAGGCTTATTGATCGACCATCGATCACTATAAGGATCGATGGCGATCCAGAGATAATTCGATATCATAGAGTGAGTTGTGTATGGAGTAATGTGAGTGCCTTAAACGAGCATGGCAGAGATAACTCTGTGTTATTACGTAATTCCACCAATAGCGAACGAGATTAAGTCAACGGAGGAGATTGAATAAACACAACGGGGACTATAGAATCATCTAAATCGATGGATAAGACTAGCGGAACATGAGAAACCCTAACGAATTTGTAAAGAAACTTGGGAGTATATCTGGATCATCCAATCGACAGATCCATATATCTAACGATCATTGCATGGCTACAAACGCTGAAGTTTAACTCTCAAAATGGACCCAAGAAAATCATTAAACCAAGTTTACGCTTCCGAAGGATCGAATCGTCCATTGAATAGCTGATCAAACGCATATTGCGTTAGAAGATGAACGAGAGTTAATTTCAAAATTAGACGCGATGAGGGTTTATACAACAAATTTAAGATCTCATTGGTTTCCGGCAATCAAGATCGTCTGTTGCTTGATTGATCGGATGGTAATCGCGCGCGAACATATGTGTAGGTTAACAGTTCTGGCAAACCCGATAGGTTATGAATTGGGGTTTATCTCCTTTTCGGTTCCAACCATATGCGTTCAAAGTGGGACCAGTGTTTTTTGGTCGGGTTTTGTTATGAAGTCCGCCTATTAAAAGGCTTCCGATATATATATATGTGTGTGTGTGTGTGTGTGTGTGTGTGTGGGCCCATAACCCACTGGTCCACGTACTAATTATGTAAAGTGATAGCTTTGCTGCGTTCAAGCGATTGAGCTATCATCATTTTGGTACAGGGAAAATATTTCCTGCGAGAAGGAGTTTGCATTTAGAGGAGGTACAGTTATATTGAATGTTTGAGAGTTTATGGTCTTTATATTGTTGTGCAGGTAACGACAGAAGAAGGTGAGACGATTGTAGCAACCTAGAGCATGGAGTGCTCATTTGGTTCCAAAGAAGAGAGAACCAGAGAGATGCCGAAAGACTAAGCTCAAAGGAGAGAATCTTGGTGAGGTTTCGTGTAATTGGGAGGACTTGTTACTGTAGAGGTTTTGTTGCAGCTCACAGAAAGATCATAAAGGTAATTCCACAGAGGATGTGGGTAGAATTGCTAAGGGGCGAAGGAGAAGCATATGACCAGGAGGTCATAAATTTTTGTAGCTCGGGATTCTGATGTAGGAGCATCCAAGCACCCTTCATTAAAATCGGAATCCAAAGCTGTGAAAGAGGAAACGTGGACAATCTTGGCGAACCGAAGAAAATTCTGTTTAAAACAAAGCTAAATTGATGGAATTGATAAGTCCCTAGAAGAATTAATTAATGTAATTATCTTCCATGTATGCATATAGAGAGATTTAGGGGTTTGATTGAACGATTTTAGGAGAAGATCATGGATCTAGAATGATCCATGATTCTGTAGTTATTTCTATAAATTGTGTAACTACGTGTTGTGAAGAGATAGGAGAGATTGGATACAATGTAACCGAAGGAGAATTTGTGACTAAGGCTAAGATGCCTTAGACTGTAATCTAGTTCTGTATATAATAGAAATATGTGTGTTATGTGTATTTTGTGTATCTGTATATTGTTTGCCTATAGTTTAGATGTATGCGTTGAAAGAGTTAATTCCCATGTTCAGGTTTATTGATCGACCATCGATCACTATAAATATCGATGGTGATCCAGAGATAATTCAATATCATAGAGTGAGTTGTGTATGGAGTGATGTGAGTGCCTTAAACGAGCATGGCAGAGATAACTCTGTGTTATAACGTAATTCCACCAATAGCAAACGAGATCAAGTCAACGGAGGAGATTGAATAAACACAACGGGGACTGTCGAATCGTCTAGATCGACGGATAAGACAAGCGAAACGTGAGAAACCTTGATGAATTCGTAAAGAAACCTGGGAGTAGATCTAGATCGTCCAATCGAAAGATCCATAGATCTAATGGACATCGCGTGGCTACAAGCATTGAAGTTTAACTCTCAAAACGGACCCGAGAAAATCATTAAACCGAGTTTACCATTCCGAAGGATCGAACTGTCCATTGAATAGCTGATTGGACGCATATCGCATCGGAAGATGAACGAGAGTTAATTTCAAAATCGGATTCAATGAGGGTTTATACAACACAGTTAAGACCTCATTGGGTTCCAGCAATCGACATCGTCCGTTGCTTGATTGATCGGGCAGTAATCGCGCGTGAACATGTGCGTAGGTTAACAGTTCTGCGGACCCGATAGGTTATGAACTAGGGTTTATCTCCTTTTGGGTTCTGACCATATGTGTTCAAAGTGGGACCAGCGTTTGTTGGTCGGGTATTGTTATGAAGTCTGCCTATTAAAAGGCTTCCAATATATATATGTGGGCCCATAACCCACGGGTCCACATACTAATTATGTAAAGTGATAGCTTTGTTGCGTTCAAGCGGCTTTGCTGTCATCATTTTTGCATCCTTATTTACCGATCCAAATGGATATGGGCTTGGATGATCATGAAATTCAAATCCTAGTTTGTTGACAAACTCTGTTGCAATGAGATCTAACTGTGATCCTTAGTCGAACAAAGCATCAATCATTATTTTCTTGACCTGTATTTTTATATGGAATAGTTTGGGATTTCCATTCTCTTCCTGTTGTCGAAGGCTACTCAAATTCACCTCCTTCTATATTGATGTACAAAGAATATCCTTTTCCACATTCAAGTTGCTTTCAACTTAATTACTTGAATACGTGGCAATGAGATTTTCCTTCTTACAATATTTCTTGATTTCCTTCGGATTGAGCTTTGATTGCAACTTCTAGCACTTTTCCTTTGTATGCCTGTCAATTTTAGAGTGGTTACAAGGATTGTTAGGATATTTGCACTAGTATGTTCTATTTACTGTCTTCTTGTCTTTCTCCCTTTCCATTTCTTCCCCCCCTTCTTAAAAGCGTCATGGTGCTCCTTTTTCTTTGACCCACTTGATTTCCATTTCTCTTGGCTTATATTCACTATGTATCGTGTCTATATACAAGCCTCATCCACTGATATAGGTTTGAACAACGTCACTTGCTTCCATATATGGTTATGTAGACCCCCTAAATACTTGTTGAGTATGTCTAGGTTCTTTGGGGATACACCCAACATTAGGCCACCTTTCTAAATTATGTGGTGTCCTCTTGTAAACTTTGCCACTACTTCTACCTAAAGTAATTCCACTGGATCCACTGGTCCCCTACGTACATGATAGGCTAAAATTGTGACTTTATGAGGGTTTTGAAATCCTCCCACTTGTTAGCACCTAAATCTGCCTTAGGCTGAAGAAGGCAAAAATTAGGGTAACCACAAACCACGCTCAGTCTGGTAGCTAGCCCTACCAGACTGAGCGTGGTTTGTGGCTACCCTAATTTTTGCCTTCTTCAGCCTAAGGCAGATTTAGGTGCTAACATAGTGGCGACCATGCTGGGGACTTAAGTTGAAAATCAAATTCCCTTGTTTCATAAGAATTCTAGGCTCCCGGATGATGAGCTTAGGATTGGAAAGGCTGAGTAAGTTGGTAGTGTCCCGTAATTCCTCTCAATAGCACGCTGGCTTCAAGACGATACACCAGAGCGAATCCGGATCCGGACCCTCCTCACATTTACGAAAATCCAAATTTGATCCCGAGACTCCTTCGTCAAGAAAGCAACATAACCCCCGTGTTCAAATCCCCTTCATGTCCCGACATTTTTGAGTATCTTGAGGAGCTTGAGTTTGACGAACGATTTGAGATATCATTGTTTGAATCTAAATCCGAAAGGGCTGTTGATTACACCGTTCCCGATCTGCAATTTCTTGTAGACCTTGAGATGGAAAGAGCTAATAGATTAATCGATAACTACATTGCCACACAGCCCCAAACTCCTAGTGCAAGCCCCTTGCAAACTGTGCACACTCCTCCAACACCTCCAAGGCCAAATCCACCAAGAATGATGGCTGCCTGTTTTGCTCTTCTTGTTCTGCCCCAAGTCCTAGATGACATGCCAAATGAATATCAAAGTAAAATCCCATTTTTTGATGGCACTCCTAATAGTATTACACCTCAACAACATGTGGATAAAATGGAAAATTTCTATGAACTTCATGAGATCGATGCAGAGAATGTGGCAATGAGGCTCTTTGTACAAACATTTGCAGGTGATGTGAGGAAATGGTTCAGAGGTTTGACGGCGGAAAGTATCACCACCTTGGCTGAGCTACAAAGACAATTTTTGAACAGGTGGGAAGTAAAAAAGAATCCACTTCAAATTCTGGCCGAGTATGAACAAATCAAGCGGAATGCCGGTGAGTCGGCCCAAGATTATTGTGTTAGATTTGATGCAGTCTACAATGATATCCCAGACCATCTAAAGCCACCGGTGGGACTAGCAATGATGAAGTTTCCGGATGGTTTTGATGTTGACATGGTGTACCAATTGAGAGAGAGAGAACCGGCTACAATGGAAGATATGCAGAAAATTGCAGTCAGCGTTGAGGCTAACCTACTATCCAAAAGAGCAAGAGCGAAAGTAGAGAAGAAAACTACGGTGAAAGAAGAATCTTCTTCAATAGATCAGTTGCTCAAGAAGGTAGAACAGATGCTCGAAAGTGTAAAACTTGACAAGCCAGAGCCACAAGTTAGGAATCCTAACTTTCGTGGCCAACAACAGCCACAATATAGAATTAGACAAAGAGATCAGTGGACTCAAGAGCAGACAACACAACAGCTGATACAAACACCTTTGCAGCAGAATTTTGTACATGGACTGGAATCAGATGAGGAAGGGAATGTAACAGGCGAAGAAAACCATCTCTTTACTCCAAATGAGCTGCCTACTTACATCACCGAAGAAGAAGAATGTGAAGTGAATTCAGCTACACACCAAGACACCGATTTTATCCTAGCTAACGAAACCATGTTGGAAGAAGAGTCAGAAGAATATCAAAGGGGGTATATGAATGCTTTGTCCACACAACAATAGCGATATTCCCTTAGAAACAGAGATGTACCTGCTAAACCAACTCAGAAAAAGAAAGAGGATGAAACAACAAAGAAAGATCTATCAGCTGCACAAAGAAAGGGAAAGGAGGCGGTTGTTCCAGAGAGCGGCAAATCAAAATCAGTAGAACAATCACAACAACCGACCACCTCAAAAGACAAGGAAAGGAAAGAGATCCCAGTCAAAGAGGTAGAAAGAACTCCTGCTTTCAGCCTAAAGAATGAGATTTCTAAGCTAAAGGTATCCATCCCTTTGACTGAAATCATGAAGAACAGCAGCTATAGAGGACAGATTTCTAAATTGTTTAATTTAGACCCAATGTCCGACATGGTAAACGTGGAAGATGATTAGCCTGAAATGATTTTTGGGCCAGCGACAAATGGTGAGTCTCCCGAGAGCGAAGTGCCACCCTTCTATATCAGTTTACGCTTGTATGACTTTGTGCTACACAATGCCATGTTCGATTCTGAGCCTCTCACAATCTCATGCCCAAGGCTATCATGGATAAGCTTGGTCCGGACATCACCCGCCAATATCATGATCTTTATTCATTCGACTCCAGCAGAGTAAGGTACATAGGGCTTATCAAAGACTTAGTTGTGAGTTTAGATCAGCTTCCTATGAAAAATGTTCTGATGGATGTAGTGGTAGCAGACATTCCTCCAAGGTTTGGTATGCTTCTTTCCAGGTCTTGGGTGGCAAAATTGAAGGGACACTATAGCTGGATTTCTCCTATGCGACAATTCGGTGTTTGGACAGATGAGGAAATTATATCAGGAGCAAAAGATGAAGTATATGATCACAAGCAAGGAGAAACCGATAAATCATCCTATAAACTATGTACATACAGATTTAGAGTCTTTTGTTTTATTTTCAGATAGTTTAAATGAAATAGATAGTCAGATAGTAGAAGCAGATGACATTCCAGAGATAACAGAAAATTTTAGAGAGATTTTGAAGAAAGAAAGACAAGAAAAGCAACAAAAGATTGGGCAATCAGTTGGAAACGATGGACAACAAACGAACAATGGACAGCAAACAAACGATGGACAGCAAGCAAACAATGGACAACAAAAAGATTTTCAGCACTTGCAAGAAGAAGAAGAAGGCTTATGGACCATGGATTTTGATGGAGCAGTAGGGAATGATGGAGTTGGTATTGGTATTTGGGTACGCAGTCCTTTCTCCGCCCCAAACAAAGTACCTAGCAGCGTGAGAGTTTGCTCCTAAAAGCTAGCCTTCGAATGTTCCAACAATGAAGCCGAATATGAAGCTCTGATTGCTAGCCTGAAGATTCTTAGAAAGCTTAATGCAAAGAGGATTTCAGTATATGGCGACTCCGAGTTGGTGATAAAACAGGTCAGAGGTGAGTACCAAGCAAAACATCCTAGGATGCGGGCCTATCATAATGCAGTTTTGGACATTTTGAAGCTATTTTCTGAATACACCTTGACATGTGTGCCACGAATACAAAATAGTATTGCTAATGCTCTTGCCAAGGCAGCGAGCAGCTTGAAGATCCCCATGAACTCCAGCAACAAATTTGAAATCCATGTCAAGCACCGTCCAACCATTCCAGACAATCAACAAAGGCAAGTTCAAAGAAACCTTAATCGATGTGTAAAATGATGAGAACAAAGGGAATGGTACAGAAGAAGTTCAAATCAATCAAATGGACGTATTGCAGCTAAAGAACAACATCATTCCTAAAGGCTTGATACCCCTAGAAGAACATTTCGATCAGGATGATGTAGCCCGCAAGCCAACTTTGCAGCCCACGGAGAAAGGTGTAGAAGAAGTCAACATCAGTACAACAGCAAATCCAAAATTGGTAAAATTGCCCAAGACACTACCACCAAAGATCAAGGACAAATATATCAGTTTGATGGCTTCATTTGCAGATGTATTAGCTTGGGATTATTCAGATTTAAAGACCTATGATACGAACATCATTCAACACACCATACCTATCAAGCCCAATCAGAAACCATTTAGACAAAAGCTGAGAAGGATCAATCCAAAGTTGTTGCCATCCATCAAAAAAGCGGTAAATAGGTTGTACAAGTCAGGTATCATTGTGCCTATCAGATTGGATATCTAACTTAGTGCCTGTACGAAAGAAGACCGGTGAGATCCGCCTATGCATTGATTTCAGAAATCTAAACAAGGTCTCATTGAAGGACAACTATCCGCTGCCCAAGATGGACCATATACTTCAACGAGTAGTGGGGGCATCTCGTATGTCTCTGCTTGATGGTTATTCCGGATATAACCAAATTTCAGTCCATGAAGATGATAGGGATAAGACAGCATTCACAACTCCATGGGGAACATTTCACTATGCCAAAATGCCATTCGGTTTGAAGAATGCAGGTGCCACATTTCAGCGTGCAATGGACTTGGCATTTGCAAATGAGAAGGATGTGTTTTTGGTGGTGTACTTGGATGACTTGACGGTGTTTTCAAAATCTGATGAAGAGCATATGCATCACCTAAAAATTGTCTTTCAAAAATGCAGGAAATATGGCCTATCGCTGAATCCTAAGAAGAGCTTGTTCGCCATGGAGGAAGGAAAACTACTTGGCCATATCATTTCAAAAGATGGCATCTGCATAGACCCAGCACGTGTCCAAGCAATTCAGCAAATCGATCTGCCTAGGAACAAAAAGGAGATACAGTCATTCAATGGTAAGATGAATTTTCTACGTCGCTTTGTGCCTAATCTTGCAGAACACTTGAAAGAAATGACCAACATGCTTAAGAAGGACAGCTAGGTGAAATGGACGGATGAGGCTGTAAAATCTTTCAATTTGGTCAAATTGGCCCTCTCTTCAGCTCCAGTTCTAGTCAGCCCGGATTATACTCAAGATTGCATATTGTTTTCATTTGCTTCTTAGCACACTATGGCAGCGGTACTATTGCAGAAGAGGGATGATCATGAAAGACCTATTGCATTATTTAGCAGGTTTATAAGGGATGCAGCTTTGAAGTACAACATCATTGAGAAGCAAGCCTGGCATTGGTGAAGGCACTGAAAGATTTCCAGGTGTATGTCTTACATTCTCACATTCTGGCCTATGTTCCTAATACTGCTGTGAAAGATGTTTTAGTGCAGACCGATCCGGAAGGGAGAAGAGGAAAATGGATCACAGCCTTGCTAGAATATGATGTGGAGATAAATCCCACAAATCTTGTCAAAGGACAGGGATTGGCGAAGCTAATGGCTGAGTCAAATTTGCATGCATTGGACATAAATCTGATCGCTGCCATGACCGATGAGAATGATGAAGGAACTTCAGTTCAGGTATCTGAAATGTTTGCTTTGTCCCCATGGTATTATGATATAATCTATGTGCTAAAAAATCTATCACCACCACCCGGCATGGTTAGAAACAAAGCGAGAACACTTAAATTGAGGGCTGCCAAATTTTGTATCTTGAATTCTGCACTGTATTGGAAAGATCCCGGTGGCATTTTACTAAATTTTCTGGTGGAAGAGGAGGCAAAGAAAGTCATGGAGGACTTCCACGGAGGAGAGTGTGGTGGACATCTTTTTTGGAAGTCAACAGCGAACAAAATCTTGAGAGCGGGGTACTACTGGCCTACTTTGTTTGTTGATGTGCATAAGATGGTAAAGCACTGTCATAAGTGTCAAATTTTCGAAGGAAAACAGAAACTACAGCCTTTTCCACTCAAACCTATCGAAGTGAGCGCTCCATTCCAGTAGTGGGGGTTGGATTTCATTGGGGAAATTCATCCCGCATCTTCCGGACAGCATAGGTGGATCCTTACAGCGATGGACTACTTCACAAAGTGGATTGAGGCAGCACCTACCAGAAAAGCGACGGACACGGTAATCACCTCATTTCTTGAAAATAACATCTTGTCTCGCTTTGGTTGTCCAAACAAAATAATCACTGATAATGCAGCAGCTTTTAAATCGAAAAGGATGGTAGAATTTTGCCACAAATATCACATAATTTTGGGTCATTCAACTGCCTATCATCTGCAAGGAAATGGATTGGCGGAATATTCGAATAAATCTTTGGTCAACATTATCAAGAAGCTGCTGGAAATAAATAAGAAGAGCTGGAACAAGAGGCTGGTTCATGCACTTTGGGCAGATCGAATCAGTCAGAAAAAGTCAATTGGTATGTCACCGTTTGAGTTGGTTTATGGAGTGGACATAGTATTTCCCGCCTCTCTTGTTGCCCCGGTGGTCAAACTTCTCCAGGAGGCCGACAGTGAGGAAGATCCCATGCAAAGAAGGCTGAGTCAAATGATCCACTTGCAGCAAACAAGAGAGGAAGTTTTCAAAAACACATCCAAGTTGCAGGAGAAGATAAAGAAAATCTATGACAGAAAATCAAAAGCGGACAAATTTCAGTTGGATGATGTGGTGCTGAAGTGGGATGCAAGGAATGAACAGAAAGGCAAGCACAGAAAGTTTGAAAATATGTGGAAAGGTCCTTTCAAGATCGCAGCATACAGGGGTCAAAATGCCTTTCTTCTTAAAGAAATGAATGGGGAAGACTGTCCGGGAGGGTCGATCAATGGTCGGCTGCTCAAGCGGTATCATTGTTGATCTATTAACACTGCTTCCACTGTCATTGTAAATACCATTTTTACTTCAGTTTGGTTTCAGTATGTACAGTCAGTTTTTGAGTTATTCCAATTGTCAAGTTTAAGTCAATTTCTTGGTTACTTCAGTTTTGTAAATAAGTCAGAGCCTTGTACTGTTTATCAAAATGATGACTCCATAGCCCAATGGACAAAGAGGCACTGTCTAGCTCCTCCAGAGATCTGTTGTTCTTGGCACCTCCAAGGAGCTACCATCCCCCATTGGAGCCAATGTTAGAGTCGGTCTGGTCAGCCCTCCGTCAGAGATCAAAGCTCTTTGTGCATTTTAATTTTAGGTGTCCCGTTTCATCCACTCAGCTGCATTTCGCTAGGGACATGTCATGATCTGACAGAGAAAGTCATGCTACTCATTTTCCCTCATGACGGGCCTCTGCTGGTTCAGGTCTTGGTCCAAAATCAATGAAATTCATGATAGTCAAGGTCTGGTCCTATTTCAGGACAGAGTCATTTTTTATTGTTTGGGTCTAGAAATTCATCAGTTTGGTCTCTGAAAACATGTCCAGAACAAGCCATGCAGGCCAGAGGGAGACCTTATACAGCTATGGTTCAGAAAGCTTCATCATCGCCTGAAGAGACATCGACTCTTCTTCAAAACTCTATTTTGAAGAAAAGTCAAACAAGGTCAACTATGACAAATTTTTCCAAAAATCGCCAGTTGACATTTTCAGATGCAGTCATGGATTTCAAAGCCAGGTGCCCTGTCATACAGTCCCTGCGAGCAAATGCCGAAAATTTCATTATTTGAGCCCAAATTTCAAAGAAAAAGGAAAAACAGAGTGTTTTAAAAGTCAATGAAAAGTGCAAAACAAAAACATTAGAAAGTGGGTTTTCAAGGAAGAAAAAATCAAACCAGTTTCTCTCAAGCCTATATATACATGTTTTGACCCAAAGCAGAGGTATTGTGCTGCTAAATGACTTGGAGAAGACATTTGCAAAGGTGTGAAGTTGATACGGTGAGCGTTTGAGTGAGTTGGGAGGCGATTTGGGAAGCGCGGCGCACACAGGCAGGAGCGCGACGCACTCACCGGGCGCGACGCACACGCAGCCAGCCCGCCGTTGAAAGATTACACGGGCGCGGCGCATACAAGGCGCGCAGCGCACTGGGAATTTCGCACGACGCACACAATCCAGTAGCCCAAAACAGTGCCAAACCACTTCAAAACTTGGAAAAAGCGATCAAATTGAAAGGTAAGCCTTGTAACAACACCTGCTCATCAATTTTTGTCAAGAATATGGTATTTGTGAAGAGGTTGAATGATATCCAAAGCACAATGGCCAACCATGAAAAATTCACCATGAAAAACAATGGATGGGGTTGCAAGTTTGCGATGATGCCACCAAGGTTTTGCTCCCTTCCCCTTGTCCCCTCACTCCTCACCATTTTCACCCCCATTCCTCCTTGTCTCCCAAGCAAACCAACCTAAAATCCCCCTAAAACCCCCTCCCTTGTTTTTCAAACAAAAATTGTATCATTTGACCGCGCGCGGCGCATACACAATGTGGCGCGATGCACTCAGGGCGCGCGACACACTGGGAGCCTGGCCATAATGTTAACTTTACACTCGCGCGACGCATATCCAGCGCGTGGCGCACTGGGCAAAGCGCGCGGCGCACAGGCCTGTGAGCCTAAGAATGCACCGAATCACCAAAAAATTTTGGAATTGGTTCTTAAAATTTCAAAAGTGCCCATAAATCTTTTCACCACTGATCCTAAGCTTAAAGAAAAATATGATGTTGGTGACCATGAGACCAAAAACAAATTTTTTTAAGCAAACACAAAAATGACACAAAAGGGTAAAAAAGCTAGGGTTTTTGCTACAGTGACACAATTTCTAAATAAGCTCCTACCTTACCTTGATCAGTTGATTTCCCTGGAGCATTTTCCCCTGATAGTTACCCTAACTACATTGCAATCATATCCCTTTGTCCCCTTTACTCATATAGCTCAAAAGTTCCTTAACCCTACCCCATCAAAAACACACCCCAAACACTCCCAAATCCCTGATAAATTTCCCCTTTAAACCCCTATTCCCCTTTTCATCATTCCCCTCCTAACACTCCCCTATTTTATTGTCCCCTTGGTAACAGATTTTCAGAGCATTCATCAGTGTCATTGAATTCAAAGGGCAGCACTAAACTCAGGGTACAAGCAGCAGTGATGGCATCAGAAAATTCATCAGATTATGAGGGGGATACACACAGTGACACAGCTTCAGGAGAACAGGCTCCCCGAAGACCTAGGAGTGGCAGACATGTCAGGGATGAACCAAACACCCTCACTGAGTTGCAGGCATGCCCTCTCGCTATGTCTTGTTTCCAGCACTTAGCATGTTGAATTTTGTCAGAGGGTGGAAAATGTCAGAATTCATCATGAGTTGGCCCGTCTTTTTGCACTTCACCTACATGGAGGTCAGTCTATATTGGCAGGGGTCACTTTCACATTGACACCCGAAACCATATCAGTGGCAACAGGCATACCAAATGTTGGAGAACAGTGGCACAAGAAGATGAAGGTGGAGAGGGAACTTTATGAGCCTTACATTAAGGTCAGTTGTTTGAGTCAGCTCACTAGAGTTTTCCCATTCAGATTTATGAGAGATGAGTATGCTCCGCTCATGAAATTGATCATGAAATACTTCAGTTGTGAGGGGAGGTTTTCTCGCCTTTATGCCTATCACATCAGGTTGCTCATGCACTTTACCAGGGTGCGTATGATGAACCTCCCATTTTTCATCTGCGGGAACATAGAGAAAATGAAAAAGTTCATGCAGCACAAAACCCCTCGGCAGCAACTCAACACTGTATATCACTTCGCTCTTATCCAGATTTTGGTGGATCATCAGTTGGGATTGCAGGGCATTGCTTGGGAGGACTTCATCTCCCGTGACTTCTTCAGCGCTCCACCGGTAGTATCAGAGGCAAAGCATGAGATAGGTGGTCCTTCTCATCAACGTGAGCGCCATGAGACCATTGTGGTGCCATTTTCCATCACATATCAGAGAGGTTATCTGAAAGGCACCAGGCCTTTGTTTGCAGCAGCAAAGCGAGTGTTATCTCCACCCAGGATGGAAGGGGCCTTGCTTCCTACATCGGCAATATAGGTACAGGACAAGGGCAAGAAGCCCAAGCATGAGGAGGGGCCTTCAGGTGTGCCACCAGGTAAACGAGAGACCGAATTCATTATCCTTCATGATGATGATGATACAGTTAGACGTCTGCAAAGTGCACAGCTGAAAGAGATCTTCCATGAACAAGAGACAGAGATTCACTCCTTGACAGTCAAGTTGGAGATGGCCAAATGGAACATCAGGTATTTGGAGTAGAGGAACAAACAGCTGGAAGACCAGCATGTGATCATGGAGCTGCAGAACATCTGTGAGGATCGCCTAACTACCCAGCAGAGGAGGATTGAATTCACTTCATTAAAGCAACAAGTTATTGATGATCGTGAGTCTGTTCTCGAGAGAGTTAACATGCACCTGGAAAACATGTTGAACAAGGCCGACGAAGACAACACACTGTTGAGACACATGGCTCGTCATTATAGGGCACGGAACTTGAGTTTGAGAGCCCGAATAAGGAGTTTGAAAGCAAAATTGAGGAATGCCACAAGAAGGGAAAAATGGGAAAAAGAGAAAGACAGGCTTAGAATCTTGGCTGAGGCTTCCTTGGCTCAGCATGGCACTCCATAGAGAGCCCCCAGCCCAAATTTCAAAAAATTTGGGGCAATTTTGTGTTTTTGGAAAAATTTTGGTAAAAAAACAGGGTTTTTCTCCCTGTGCGTCGCGCACCCCGCGCGGTGCTAAAATTCTAGAGCTCCAAATGAGGAACAACTTGCATATTTGGATTCAGCATCGAAAAATACCTCTACTAGTGTCTGGGAAAGAAATTTTGACAATTTTTGGGTCTCCTAAAGGTCAAAAAACACCCAAAAATGGCCTCTCTGCCACTTTTTGGACACACAGAAAGCAGTCTTGGGAGAATGAAGTTTTGGAGGAAAAATGAGCTTCAAATTCAGAAATTCTAGTTGGGTTGGAAAGTAGACAGGCCAAGCTTTCCAACAAGCCCACTTGGGCACATTTTGGACACCTACAAGTGCCCCAAAACAAGCCCCAAAGTAGCGCGACGCACAGAGAAAAGCGCGCGGCGCACAGAGGAAATTTTGCCCAGTTTGTTCCCGTTTTGTGAAATTTCGGGTCGCGACTTCTCCAAGTGGGCCCGGTCATCCACTCTTTGGTTTTTTGGCACCAAAGGCGGCTTTTAAAGAGTTTTCTCTCCAAGTGGGCATCTATCCAAGTGGCAAAGAATGAAAAGGGTCACCATAGCCAAATGTCATGCTTGAGAGTGCTGCACTTGTAGCTGATGGTTGGCTCTCCATCTCCTTTTCGAAATGATTTGAGTAAATTCCCAACCCCTAGGCGTTCCATCTCTTCTCTACACTTTCTATATATTGTAAGCAAGTTATTTTCAAAGGGTTGGCTGGCTTGTAACTTCTAAGAGACTGTGGGAAAGAAACTCTGTTTCTGCACTGTGTATTTTTGACAGAGAGTTTAATGAAAGGCAGCGGCTCTGTTTCATGAGATTCTTGTGGTTGTGAGTGTAGCAAATGTGTTCTTATGTTCCATATGTATCTTGTTATGTTTCATAATTCATTTCATGTTTCATTTCAGTGAAATTTTCTAAGTGAGATTAGGTAGAATTCAATTTATATTGCTCTGCCTGTGGGAAAATTTCATGTGCAGTGTTATTCTTCTGTTGAAAAGGATTCATGCAACCATGCCCTTTTCACTATCTTCGGCAATCTTTCCATTCCGCGTCACCTTAAGTTGAAATTGCTGCGCTTCCCGCCTACCTTGCCTCACGGAATAATCTGTGCCTTCATTCTCAATTCTCTGTTCTTTGCTAAGCGCCAGTCCCATATACATCTCAGAAGTTCAGTCACTTCGAAAATCTTTTCCAAAATCCTTTTTCACTTACTAGCCTAAGGTCAATATCGCAATTGTAAGTCATCTCAGACCATTTTTCCTATCCATTCGCTGAGCGTGATTTGGAGAGAGCCCTCTCCTGCTCTGGTAGGGATAGCTACCAGATTGAGCGTGGTTTGTGGTTACCCTAATTTTTGCCTTCTTCAGCCTAAGGCAGATTTAGGTGCTAACACCACTTATTCACTGTAAGATCTCACTAAAACCTCAAGGTCTTTGTGTCACTTTCCTACCAGGTTAGGGAATGACCCTCTAATTTTAGCTGAGCAAATGAAATATTTTGTTGTCTCTCTATATGGTGAACACTAAAATAAACTTAAAATTGTCGCAAGTAGTGATTTAACTTCAAGATATCAATATCAACTTGATACATTGTGTTAATGTTGACCTTCACTTACATTTTGAATAGGGACTGTGAAATGCTTCATGACACTTGAATTGGGTTGATCATTTTTGGGTTTTTTCTTAGATTCCCTCTGTCATTCTTCTTGATCTACCAATTTCCCCTCTGATATGACCTTTGTGTTAGAACCTCCATCTTATGAGAATAGATCAATATTATAGAATATAATTGCCATGAGTATGCTCACATTATGGTTTATATATGCGACTTGTGCTTCCAGTAGTGAAAACTTCTCCTCTACAGGATCTTGAGGGTTATTGATATATTCATTGACCGTGGCTGGGGTTTTATGACTTTTTACCTAATAGATATTAATCCACTGCAACTCCCCACAATATACCCAAAGAAACCTTCTTTGATATCAATATGATTCTTAAACTACCATGGATATTCCACTAGATAGTTCATCACAACAAATCTACTAAAATTATACTTCAAATCTGAGATCTACATTATGAGGGTTAACTTCTCCTTAGATATTCTTGATTTGTTAATTACCATGTTGTGCTTATGCATGCAACAAATAAAGTATTTAGAAAATAGAAAACAATGAAATAAAGCTCACAAATCACAATTGACATAAGATTTAACCTATGAAACCCTTTCGAGAGAAAACCTAGTCAGAAAATGAGGCTACTCTTCTCTCCTTCTCTAAATGGAAAATAGATGCAAGTACAAAGAAGTGAGATCTGTGGGTCGTAGGTTGCTATAATACACAAATCCTCTTTTTTCTCTCTCTCCCCATCCACTCTTAGCTACTCTGCTCATCTATGGAACAAAATGTACTAGAATATAATGGAACCCCTTTTCCTCCCAATGGCTCAATTATAACACAACCCATAACCTTCTACTTGTTAAGTTTGTCTCCTTTAAATCTTAATTAGAGCTACAATATGAACTCTTCTAGAGTATTATTCATCATGATCACGTGTCTAGCCCCTTTTCCATGAATAATGGGGGTTGACATGACATCCTTCTGAATTATGGTGGCCAAAATAGGAAGATCAACTTCCGAGTGGCACAACTTGTGCATACTAACTTTGATTGAGGTGATACTTGCGTCGTTTGAAAGGTATCCATGTGCTAAATGATATTGTGCTTAAATGGAAATTTTTACCTCAAAAAATGCCATTTGATGACTCAAAATGCTTTCGAAAGGTTTCAAACCCCAATTTACCAAACTAGATCACCTAGTGAAAATGGTCTTGTTAATTGATTGCTCCACTTTTTCCACTCTAAAAAATTCAAGGCAAACGAAAAATAATATAATGATCCAATTTGCATCATTGATTGCTTACATTCTCACTTGGTTGGTTAACCAACTTACATTTTGATTTCACAGTCGATAAGGTTTTACTATCAGTTTAGTTGACTCATTCAATTCACTGCTACAACACCTCCGCCCAACTCATTTCCTTCCTCATCCAAAATAAAGTGAGAGATGTGGATTACAATGACAAAACATTTAGAGAGGTTACAATATAAAAAAATTATTTCGAAAATTTTTGTAATCTCAAGTACTTGGTTGCTTTTTTGTAGTCAATTTCGATGCTATTGTAGTCAATGAGGGGAGCGGTTATGCCTACAAAGGTGTTGTTTGTACTTCCTAAAAAATGGTTTCTATCCATGTATATAGGGGTACATCTTTGCTAAGTGGCTTCACCCTGTTCTTGTAGAAAATTTGTGATAGGTTAACCTGATAATGCAATATAAATCAAAGCAGAATACTATAATCTACTTCTACTATCAATTTGCGGAAGCTTAAAGATCGATCTGAACAATATAACCAGAAGAAAAAAGAATCAATGGCACAATACACATGAAAATACTTTGGGGAAAGCCTCAACTAAAAACCCCACACTATTGTATTAAACAATGTAAACTTTGAAATCGGAACTATAAACTCAAAACGGGAACTCTGGCCAAAAAACCTCGAAAAAACATCAAAAACAGTGTTAAAAACGAAAAATGTTGATGCTGGAATAACACTTTTTTTTTTCTTAGATAAATTTTCAACATGTTTTAAAAATGGCGGTGAAAACCAAAATTTTGGGCAAAAATTGTCCAAAACACACCCTCAAAATGAAAAGTGTTAAAGTTGGGAAAACATTTTTTTTTTTAAAAGTAAAATTTCAACATTTCGAAATAATGGTGTAAAATATTTTATCATGACCCCAAAAAACATTAAAATTTAAAAGAAATAATGAAAACATAAAATAAAATAAAAATTAAAACAATGAAAAAACAAAAAAATAAAAATAACAAAACATAAATTAAAATATATACTTTAAATATATATATATATATATATCAATCATAAAAATGTAAAAAAAAAAAAAAAAAAAAAAAACTGGCAAAAAAAATATATATGGAGAAAAAAAAATAACATTTAAAATAAACTTAAAATTAAGTAAGTAAAAAAAAAAAAAAAAAAAAATTAAGAAAAAATTAAAAACAAACTAGATTTAAAAAAAAAATAGAAAATTAACAAAAATTAAAAAAACTAGTAAAATTAATATTAAAAAAAAAAAAAAAAACAAAATAAACTCAAATTAAATATATATATATAGAGATATATGAAAATTATTTAAAAAAAAATATTAAAATATTAAAAAAAACCAAAAAAAAATTAAAATTAATTTTTTTTTTAAAGGAATTAATATGTTTTAATTTAAAATTTAAAAAATTGTTTTAAAAAACAATTAAAAAATTAAAAAAAAAAATTATGGATTTTTTAAAAAACACATTTTTGTTTTATTTAAAAAATAATTAATATATTAAATTCGTTTTTAAAACATTTTTTTTATTATTTAAAAATAAAAATCATTAAAAAAAATTAAATCAATAAAAAGTTATTTAAATATTAAAAATTTATAAAAATTATTTTCAAAAAAATTAAAAATAATAATAATAATAAAAATAATTTTTCCATCCCTTAGCCGCCCGTGGTGGCGCGGCCGTGGGCAGAGGGTCCTGCGCGCAAGCCCTCCGCCCACGGCCGCACCACCACGGGCTATCGGGGGGTCGGCATCCGATTCCAGGGGGCGGGCGTCCAATCCGCCGGTGGTGGCGTGGCCATGGGCGGAGGCCCTATGCGTAGGACCCTCTGCCCACGGCCGCGCCACCACGGGTGGCCGGGGGACAGAATTTTTTTTTTTTTTTGGAAAATAATTGTTATAATTTTTTAATATTTAAATAAAAATTTTATTTATTTAAATTTTTGTAATGATTTTTATTTTAAATAATTAAAAAAAAATGTTTTAAAAACGAATTTAATATATTAATTATTTTTTAAATAAAACAAAAATGTGTTTTTTAAAAAATCCATATTTTTTTTTTAAATTTTTAAATTGTTTTTTTTAACCAAATTTTTTAATGATTTTTATTTTTAAATAATAATAAAATGTTTTAAAAACAAATTTAATATATTAATTATTTTTTAAATAAAACAAAAATGTGTTTTTTAAAAAAATCCATAATTTTTTTTTAATTTTTAAATTGGTTTTTTAAAACAATTTTTTAAATTTTAAATTAAAAAATTTAATTCATTTAAATTTTTTTTTTTTTTTTAATGATTTAATTAAAAAAAATTGTTTTAAAAAATGTTAATAATAATAATTTTTTTTATTATCTATCTCTGTTTATACTCCCAGCTGGTGCTGGAGGTGTTTTTTTGTATATTGGGTTTCTTTCTGAGTTTATTTTTGTGGCATCTGCTCAGAAGAACTTTTCTCTCGCTTATGGTTTATGTATTTTGCATGATATGTACCATCTAGAACTGTTTATACAGACTCAATATAATACAAATTATTAAATTAATTAATTAATTAATTAATTAAATTAAATTTTAAAATTTTTTGGTTTTTTTAATATTTTAATATTTTTTTGGTTTATATATATATATATATATTGAGTTTATTTTTTTTTTTAATATTTTTTTTTTCTTTTTTTTTTAAAACTAGTTAGGTTTTTTTTTTAGTCTTTGCCTAGTTTTTTTTTCAATTTCTCTATTTTTACTTACTTAATTATATATTTATATATTTATTTATTTTTATTTTTATTTTTCGAAATTCTTCTATGGTTTATGAGATAATTTTTTTTTTATAACTTTTTCGATTTTTTATTTTTGTCTTTTTTATATATGTTTTTTAGAGACAATTATTTCATGTGGATTGAAAATTTAATTAACGATGTATAAATATACTAGAATATCAAAAATGCAAAATATCGACCTTCTTCTTTAAATATGCAAAACAATAAAAACCTCTCTACAAAAAAAATAAAAATAAAAATAAAAGCAAGAAAATATGAAGAAAAAGACCACTTCCGAAGTTATTAAATTTACTAAATAATTATTTACATATCATACATTAAAAAAAAGGGCATGGTGTAGAATTACCACTTTTTTAAATCAACATCAAAATCATTACCATTCTAAAACGAAATGTACCAAAAAAAATAAAAATTATAGTGCCAAAAACTATGCTCTAGAAAAAACATGTGTGTTCTACATCACCCCTTTTCAATATCGGGTCTCTTTTTTGCTATCTCTACAAAATGGGTAACAGTATCAGTTCCCGTTTCAAAGTTTACATTGTTATTATCATACACGGTGGAAATACATAGGAATTATACAAAGCGTTAGCTCTCACAGCTAGCCAGCTCTCAATACAATCTTCAGAGATGCTCACATGAAATCTTGGCTTCTCTCTAGCCTTCCTCTCTGCCCTCCAAGCTCCTATTTCCTTGCATTGTTCCTTGTGGATGATTTGCCTATTACCAAGTGGAAAACCAATCCTTCAAATCTGCACAATCCTCAAGGATGAATCCTTGACTGCATGCATGAGTTTTCTCCATGAGAAAACACATTCAAATGATAGTACACTATCCTTGAACATTAATCTCAACTGGGTCTTTCTCATAATAGACATGCATGAGTTTATGGTGAGGGAATCTTCAGTTAACTAGAGTAGGACTAGTTGAGTGCATTATAGTATCAACTGATTGTTAACTCACTATTAGTTCCTCAAACAGTTTGAAACTAATTTAACTGGACTTAACTCAGTAAACTGAGTTAACTAATTACAACTCAAATATAACTCAATCTTATCTCCTTAATTTAAGGGATAACTCTTGCATCACTTCAGAAAGACTTCTAACTTGAATTTCTCCAACTAATTAATTTAAAATTAATTAATTAATTATTTCCAAGTAGTTAAGACTAAATTCGATTTTAATTCACAATTTAATTCAAGAACAAATTAAATTGGAATATTCTTGTTGCCATATTTCAACACTCCTCTCAACAAGAAAGGGATTATCTGCCACCCCGATCCTATCTCTATGGAACTCGAATTTACACTTTGACAATGCCTTTGTCAAAATGTCAGCGTCTTGCTCCTTTGTCAAAATATACTGGAGCAACATGATCCTCTCAACCTGTGAAAAGCCACGGGCAACAAATCTTTCCGTATGCTTCTCCACACTACCATCAACAACTTGTTTTACCTTGTAAAGCCAATGGGAACTCACAACTGACTTGTTCTCCAGTCTCGGAACCACGTCCCAAACACTATTACGAACTATGGAGTCATACTCTTCCACCATAGCATCAACCCAAATTGGTTGTTGCACTGCTTCCTCAAAGGAAGATAGCTCGGTCTCAACACATTCCCCAATAAGGGCCATGTATCCATTGTACCTCTCAGGTGAACTCCTCTATCTGCGCTGAGAAGATGGTGCTCCCACATTCTCTCTCGCATCCTCCAACAATCTCTCAACTTATCTTATGTGCTTCCGTCCATCTCTGGAAGACTCTACTTAAGTAGATGTCTCCACTCTTGGAACCTCTACATGCGGTTGCTCCGTATCAGTCTGAGGCTCCTCCTCAGGGACCAATAGTTCCTCCATAGCTTGTAGTTGGAGCTCCCTCTCAAGGGGAACTCGCATGGCCTTCTGCTCATCAAACTTGAGATCTCTATGAACCATTGCCCTCTGACTGGTAGGCAAGTACACCTGATAGTTGTGAGGTGTATCAGTGTACCCCACAAATATCCCCAACTTTGTTGTCGGCTCAAGCTTCTTCCGTGCATCCTTTGTCACATGGAAATATACCAATGAGCCAAAGATCCTGAAGTGGCCCACATCTGGTCTCTTACCAGAAAAAGCTTCCTCTGGTGTCTTCATCCCAAGTATGTGATGTGGGCTTCTATTCTGCAAATAGGCCACTATGTTGCATGCCTCAACCCACAAGTGAAGTGGTAGGCCTTGGTCATGCAGCAATGCCCGTGCTGCCCCTACAATAGTTCTATTCTTCCTCTCGGTAACCCCATTCTGTTGTGGGTTATGAGGTGTCGTCAACTCTCGTTTAATTCCGTCTGCTACACATAATTCCTTAAACTCTTGAGAGACATATTCTCCACCGTTGTCGCTTCTCAAGGCCTTGATATTCTTCCTTGACTCTTTCTCGACCAAAGCTTTGAACTCACAAAAATTTGTGAAAGTTTGGTCCTTCTTTTGCATGAAATAAATCCAGCATTTACGAGAATAGTCATCAATGAAAATCACATAATACCTTTGCTTCATTGTGGATTCTGTCAAGAATGGTCCACACAAATCAGTATGAACTCGCTCTAAGATAGCCTCTGCTCGACTGTCTCGATCATGAAAGGAAGACTTGGTGTACTTTCCCAAGGTACAACCTTTGCGTGTGTCAACTTGCTCAAGTTTACCTTTGGGAAGTCATGTAGATATCTGTTGCATTATCTTCAAAGCCCCATGATGCAAATGGCCCAACCGCATGTGCCACAACTCTCCAATGACTTGGCTTTGCACCAATTCTGCTTTCGTACTCAATGTTGCACAATCATCTACCACTAGTTTATAGAGATTCTTCACCTGAATCCCTATCCTCTTAGTCTGACCCGTGGCTATGTGTCTTAGGAACATCTTTCCTTTACTGAAGACAACATCCTCCAACATCGCAACTGATACCAAGTTCTTCTTCAGTCCAGACACATACATCACATCTGTCAAGGTGAGAGGAGCTCCACGCTCCCTCTGAAAAGCAACCGTGCCCAATCCTGAAACACTATACCTTCTGTCGTCACCCATCTCTATGCGCATATTGAGGTCTTTCTCCTCCAAGGCACTGAATAAATTTTTATCACCGGTCATGTGGAATGAGGCTCCACTGTCAAGATACCAAACACAACCCATCATCGATGACACCATGCATGTGATGAGGGTAAAGTCCATTTTGAACTGAGAGGCTAATGCCTCACCTTTCGATCCTTCTGAGGATCCATTCTTGGACTTCTTCGATGGGCAATTAGTCGCATAGTGTCCCATCTTGTGACAATTAAAGCATCTTACTTTAGACATGTCACCTTTCTTCCCTCCATGAGAAGAATTCAATTTGAAATGGGAAGCCTTCCCCTTCCCTTTCCTTGCCTTACTTGCTAAGACCAGATTTTATTCATCATCATTCTTGGATGAAAAACCATCTCGTGTGCTCCTCCTGATCTCCTTCTGCATAAGATTTGACCACAGTCGTTTCCAATCCGGCAATTTCTCCCTTCCATCCACAGAGTCCTAGTAGCTATTCCAACTCTTTGGAATGCCAAGGAGAGCGAGGCTCACCATATCGTCATCGGCAGTAGTTATTCCCACACTGCCAAGCTCATCTTTGTAGGTGGTGAACTTGTTCAGATATGTGGAAATAGTATCACCCTTTTCCATCTTGATTCTTTGAGGCTTATCCTTGAGCGCCAATTTCCTCTGGTCGCTCTTGTTCTGGTAGAGGTCCTTCAATGTCTTCCACATTGAAAATGGAGTATCCTTCCCATGGAGACTCCAGACAATATGGTCTCGAACTCCCTTAAGGATGATCGGTCTCGCCTTCGCCACACACTTCTTCCACTCAGCCAACTCTTGTGCATTAGTTGAAGTTGGCTTTGGGATTTCTTGATCAATGAATTCCTTCAAGCCATTGTCTTCTAATACACCCTCCATTCTATCTTTCCATGCTATGTAATTCGAGCTACCTTCCAAGGCATACTCGAATCTCAAGCCATAGAACACCATTGGCCAACCTTGAAGTATGATATGAATTCGATTTGCACCTACAACCCCGAACTTCAAACTTCTAATTCTCTTCTCAGTATATTGTTCACAACTCCGATACCATGTAGAAAATCTGTGATAGGTTCACCCGATAATGCAATATAAATCAAACCAGAATACTATAACCTACTTCTACTATCAATTTGCGGAAGCTTAAAGATTGAGTTGAACAATATAACCAGAATAAGAAGAATCAATGGCACAATACACATGAAAATACTTTGGGGAAAGCCTCAGCTAAAAACCCCACATTATTGTATTATCATACATGGTGGAAATACATAGGAATTATACAAAGCCTTGGCTCTCACAGCTAACCAGCTCTCAGTACAATCCTCACAGATGCTCACAGGCAATCTTGGCTTCTCTCCAGCCTTCCTCTCTGCCCTCCAAGCTCCTATTTCCTTGTGTTGTTCCCTGTCGGTGATTTGCCTATTACCAAGTGGAAAACCAATCCTTCAAAACTGCACAATCCTCAAGGATGAATCATTGATTGCATGCATGAGTTTTCTGAACTGGGTCTTTCTTAGAATAGACATGCATGAGTTTCTGATGAGGGAATCTTCAGTTAACTAGAGTAGCACTAGTTGAGTGCACTAATGCATCAACTGGATGTTAACTCACTATTAGTTCCTCAAACAGTTTGGAACTAATTTAACTGGACTTAACTCAGTAAACTGAGTTAACTAATTACAACTCAAATATAACTCAATCTTATCTCCTTAATTTAAGGGATAACTCTTGCATGACTTCAGAAAGACTTCTAACTTGAATTTCTCCAAAATTTATTATTTCCAAGTAGTTGTTAAGACTAAATTCAATTTTAATTCACAATTTAATTCAAGGACAAATTAAATTGGAATATCCTTGTTGCCATATTTTAACTGTTCTGTTGTTTTTGTTACATTGTCCACTAAAATTCTACTTTTGTCCCTATTAGTCAATTTAATTAAATTAAATCCTGGAAATTATCTAATGCTTCATGACAATATGACACCTTTAAAATCTAAACAACTAGAAATAAAGACTAGGAATTTTACAGAGATTGTTCCCTGGATGGTAAATCATAGAAATGCCTTATTGGTCATGAATTACAGTCTAACATTCAAGAAACACTCTCTTTTTTCTGTAATAAGTTGTGAATCAAGTCTCATTTTCATTCTTCAATGAAAGTTATTCCCCTATAGATGACTGTGTTTGATTCCAACATAAAACATACTTACAACTATTGAAAAGAAAGTCTAACAATCTATTGCATAAAGTAGTATTTCACAAGGATTAGGTCTGATGGAGTGTGAAGATGGGGTATCTCTTCTCTCTGAAGTAGAATGGTACGCGAAGAGGGTTGAACTCACCATGGCCTCTCTGGGCACCCTCGCAAACAGACATAGTCCGAGCTGGACTGGAAGAAGCATCAGCATTTTTCTAATGAACATATCGATCCTGTCCATTGTGCCAGTATTGATCGCCGAGCTCAAAGTATTCTTTAGCAATTTTCCATAGGCCCTCGCAACAAATCTTTGATCTACATCTGAAGTATTCGACGGGGCAGATCTAGGCTTTTGGAGATTGGACACGTAGTGGCCTTTGGATCAGTTTACCTTTTCAAGATGTTATGTCAAGCAATAGGCATATTGATCGTTGCTTACAAAAGTGGGTTCGACCATTATATCCATTGACGGACCCAGGAATCTCTTTGGCACATCCATGCAGCGGATCGGCTCCATTCTTTATGGGATCCAGTGATGCCCTTTGTATCGCTCTGTCATAGAGGTGAGTTAGCCTCCGATCGAATTGCATGGAGATTTTCATGATATCAGAGGACGAATCTTCTTTGAAGAAGGCTTGATTCAAGGATGGAGAACTCACTGGATCCAAGGGCGACAATCATATTCCAGATTTGGCATCAACAACAAGATCGTAGTCCTCAATAAAACCTTCAACCTTGCACACAGAAGCAGTGAGCGCAATCGATCGAGAGTTTTCTCGACAAGCTCTTGGGAATTTTTGGGTCTCGATGAATCCTCCCACGCATTAGGAAGTAGAGCCATATCTAGATCCAGAACTTGTAGATATTCAACATCGAATCTGGAACTGCAAAACCCTATTCAAATTTTTTTCAATCCTCCAAACAGAAAAACAACATTGATCTGGGTCCATGCTTCCCAGAAAGTGACCCGCTTGAAGCTAAATATATGGAATAAGCTCGAAATTCCCATGAATCAACAGAATTTGATCTATGGTGGTTATCAATGTAGAACAAATGGTTTCTTCAAGAATAAAATGTCTCTCCATCATCCACCGTCATCCTAAACCTGATATTGCAGGGCAGATCAGCTGGATCAAGAAAAACAAAGAGCACTGGGGGAATGACAAGATCTAGTCTTCCTAAAGCTACAACACCAAATCAAGGGCATAATAACAGAGGTATTACTTTCGAAGAAATCCTTAAAGGAAAACAAGCATCAACAATTACTCCAGATCAGACACATAATATTCCTAGGCCCTATATTGTGGAATAGCCGAATCAAGTGCCAGAACTGAATATAGACTTATCAGAAACAAAGGATATGTGTTCTAGCTATGAAACCCTAGTGGTTATATGTATATTCAATAGCTTCTGGCCAAAACCAATGGATCTATTCCACTGGATCCTCACAAATTGGGATCTAAATTGTGAGATCCATCTATGTTCAAAAGGATTCTTCGCAGTAAAGTTTGCATCATCAGAAATACAAGACTATGTATTACATGAAGGACCATGGTTTTGGGGATCTACAGGATTGTTTGTAACCCCATGGTTTCCAGAATTTGATGTAAACACAATGATAGTATCAAGAATGACAATATGGGTTAGGTTGTACAATCTCCCCCTATGCTTCTGCATCAAAAAGTCCTAGAAGGTATTGGGAATCTCTTAGGGAGATACATAAAGATAGATACACAAAGAATTGAAGAATGAATCTACACTTTCACCAAAATATGTGTGGAGGTGGACCTCATTAAAGGCTTGTTGGACCATATACAATTAACACACAACAAGCAGAGCTAGACGCACTATCTAGATTATGAAAACACGACATTTAGATTCTGAATCTGCCGACAAATAGGACAAGTACAAAATATGTGTCCTAATGTAAAGAGAGAGACATGAAGGAAGAAGAAACCAGGAAATTAGCCCAAAGGTTGGCAATTTACTCCACCAAAAGAGGAAGAGGAAGAAGAAGAATTGGAACCCCCTTCAAATGAAGGAAATCATAGTATACTAGAAAATATAGAAAAGAAGGATACAAACGATGTTGGGACAGGCATACCTATTCCCATAGTGCATCTAGAGAATTTTCCTGATACAATAGATTTGGGGAGTACCAAGCACCATCATGCTTCAGAAAGCTTGGATTCAGAAAAAGAAAATCCAAGAATGGAAGAAGATAATCAACTAGCTATCATATCTTCCATGCCATCATAAGGTAAATGGCAGAAAGTTGAAAAGAAGAAGTGGAGAAAAGTATAACTTTTCTCCTTTTATTAGTTTGTTCATGGTTTTACGATCACCAATCATTGACTGACTTGATGGAATGATTCTACATCTACAACATGTAATTTTGTTTTAATTAATAAATTTATGATTTTTTCGAGAGAAAAAAAGTAATATTTCACAAAGATGGATTTTATCATTGGATTGACAATTACAATGTAACTTCAATAGCATAAGTTGCAATCTTTCACTTATATTAGATTTAAGTGTTCATACAACAAAATGAACCGCACAAATTTTCTTTCCAATTTCAATTAAGATTTACACTTTGCAAAGTATAGTACACAACGTCACACACAAAGTAAATATTACCATAAGTAATGAAACAAAGCAATTTACCTAACAACTATTAAAGACATACATTGCTTATTAAATTCAAAGAACTAGATTGCAAACTAACTATATTTATCATATCTAATGCTAAAGTATTGAAGAGAAACATTAGTCGAATTGAGAGGCCCTACCAACTTGTTTTGTGCTGCTAGAGAAATATAGTGCTAAAAACGGATCTCACACACACAAATATTAATGGATTAAAGGTTCAACAATACAAATAGTAGTATAATATTATTGCTCCTTTTTCTCTATTCCTTTATATATTTGTCTAATTACATTGTTTCATCATTGGTTTATATAGACATATAAATTGTGAAAAGGATGCATGCTCGTACTCTAAAATGAATCACATGTTTCAAGGCTTGAGCATGTCGATTACACGGAGTGTTTCAATCGAATCTATGGGTCTAAATTAGGACATGCTAATTTAATCAATCTAGGTGTTTGTAAACTTAGAATCACATCACTATATGTAGAGAATTAAACTTACTTCTTGTCACGTTAAGAAATGGAAATGATTATTTATCTTAAATATTAGAGTTAAGTTGTTAAAGTTAACTAGTAGTTAAATTAAGATTTAAAACTCTAAATTGGAAAAGTCAAGAAAACATGAAACAAAACTATTTAACAACTCAAATAATTAAAATAAACTAATCACGTTTCTTTGAAAGTAAAAGCACACTTCTTGAAAGTAAAAGCACATTGCTTATTTAAACCCTTTTGGAAGGTCAAGCATGCACTAACGTCCCACAAATTGTAGTTACTTTGGATTCAAAGTCCAATAATTGTTGATTCTTGAATCTTGTACTTATCCATCTCGGTTGATTTCAAGCATTAATATAAAAGAAATGTTCAAAAATAGAAAGAATGCTTGTAGTTTGCTGGACTTGCATCCATTAGGGCCTTTTGCAAATGGATGGACACTCCTAATATTTTACCTTACCCATCAATAAGCTTCTTTCTCAAGATAGTTACTAATCTATGAAAAGCAAGATCTATAATGCTTTAATGCAATACTAGTTTGATAAGCTATGCATGCACTAGGGCCTTTTACAATATATGGACACTCCTAGTCCTTTGCCTATCACATCAATAAGCATGTCTTCAAAAGGATTAACTATTATATGATAAGAGGACTCAATTTTTTCATGAATAGTAACAAAGTTATGATATCTAATAAATCAATAAAGCTAATGACTTGAAAAAGGATTATGCACAAATGTATGCAAGAAAAAGCACGAGAATGATAATATGAACAAGATACTTGAAATTTCTCAAAAGTAAAGCCTTACTTGCATACATATGTATAAGCATAAAGAAAAACACACAAAAATGTGTACCAACATTTACAGTTATGGACAACAAATGGGAACAAGTGCACGCACTAAGACTATGGGAGCCTTCCACGCCTTAGTTTGCACACCGAAGGCTACTGACCAATGAAAACTCACAAAGGCTACATGTATTGCTAATAAATAAGTTTAAATTAGAGCTACACTAATGAAGTTTCTGAATGCTAAGCTTACAATGCAAAATTAAAAGTTTGAGAATTAAAAAGTTGTTTGGCAAGCTTCATTAGCTTTGCTTTTCTACACGAGTTTTAAAACAAACTACTGAAATTCCTCTTTACAACTAAAAGAAACTATCCCAAACTTGCTTCTTAATTAATTTGACTTCCCTCATGGCCCAAATCATGGAAGAAATCATGTTTTAGCAAATATGGCGAGATTGTTTCAGAAAATATGTGTTTTAGCAACCAAATTGGTTGCATTCACGATGTGTGGATTGGCCTTATGTGTTTAGTTTTTCATTGAACGAATGGGTACTTTACCATCTCAAGTTGATGAGAAAAAAACAAACATCTTCTTTTTTTCCGAGCTAGCCTGTAAGAATTAAAATAAATGAGGATTTACAAGATCTGCTAATATCTAGTAAAAATGTGGTATATTAGTTTTACAATGAAAATAATTTCATGAATTTTTAAAAATTAAAAATCAATACCAAAATACATTAGGGAATGATTTATTGCTCAAAATACGTTCAAAAAATGACAAAAGTGACATAAAATACATCTGTTAAGACTTCGATATGGTATTTAATCATAGCAAAATGTTTCCAAAACACCAGACCGATAGCATGAATGGTCAAAAGAGATACAATTTACAATTCTAGTAAATCTTTAGTGAGAACAAAACATAAATCGGATTGAGTGATGGCAATGCATAAGAATATCCTTGATAATTTCCCATGACCACATTGCTCATTGAGTACATTTTTTTGGCACTGTTTGACCACTGGTTTAACAGGAGGATAACACCCACCCTATTTGTTGTAGAGCCGATGTGATAAACATGGAACCATCTTGAGGTACCCAAGAGAAAAAATGATGTTTGAGATTTCCTTCTAAAAGCATGCTAGTATGCTAAACAATGGGTTGAATAGTGGATCCATATATGAGTTATAGGATTTGAACTAGTTGAACCATCAATAGTAATAAAATAACTTTTAATCCTCGTAATTTAACAAAAACTATGGAAAAGGTATGAATTTAAAAACATGATTAACTTGTAAGGTGTGGATAACCTTTCCATTAAAAAACATGGAAAAATGAGTGATGAAAAGGTAAAAAGGGAGGATTAAGTGGTGAAAGAGGGGATAATTGGTAGTGAAAAAATAACATCAAATTGGAGGCCTAACATCTTCTTCATGCCTAAGATCTTTCATGTCCTCATGGAAATAAGATGTATAGAAAATGTCTTGGTGCAAAATTATTCAAATATGGGAACAAAAATTGATCAATGATCCAATTGTGTTAATAGTTAGCAATTGATATATTCACATTCACATGTTTCCTCTTCTGTTTTGCCTTGAGTTTCTTTCCCAAGTTGTTATTATGCAATGCTAGATATTGAGTTTTTTTATGCCACTTCCTAGTGAGTTTGAGTAATTTTTTTTCTTTGATGTCAATTTCTCAATTTCCTCTTGTAGTCAAGTACTCTTTGCCTTTAAAACTACGTTTTCAGTCTTCACCTACCTGTCTAGGATCATAAATTATTTAATTTTTGCCTCCAACCTTTCAATTTTCTTGTTTTAATTATTTAGTTTTGAAGAGATTGGCTTGCTTAATAGTCTCATAATAGTTGATTTTATCCTCGAAATCATTGGACATTGGTGTCGAAGGTCCAATAGAGTTAAGATAATGGTACACAAGGTCTTAGGTTCAGGGAATCTAGTTCTAGAGTTCCTTGGGCAAAGGGGTTGCAGACTTCTTTTATAGAATATTATTATGCTTGATTGGTATCAAATTAGTATTCAAGGAAGTAACACTCTTGGTTGGACATAGAGCGATTGGTGATGGAGGTTCCACACTCTAATTTTTAAGCTTCTTTTTCCGCTATACTCCTAGTAATTTTGTTAGGAATGACTAGTGTGTTTGGAGTATGTTGTCCATGTCCCTTCTCTACAGGTGTTATCTTTGAATTTTCTCCATGGATGTGAAGCCTTCAAATTCATGGAGGCTAAGGTCTTCACTATTATTTTTATCATTATGCTCGAGAACAACATTTTCCTCTTAGGGTATCTCTTCGTGCACAATGGCCACATCCATGAGCCCATTATGAAATCAGAATGCATTCTAGCTATCAATCCTCTTATGCACCTCTCCTACGATTGTCATTTTAATTAGGGTTTGGTGATATAAATTTCAACTAACATTCTAGGGTTTTGTTGGATGTTTTTTGACATTCTAGCTAAACTCTTGCACAAATATAACGGAAAATTGATATAATCATTTGCTTAAAAATACAGAAGGACATGGTTGTGGTAAAGAAAAGTAATCACATACCTCCCCTCTCATGTAATGTATTTTTGCAACATGAACAAAAGAAATATCCACTTCTGTTTAATTGATGCTCTTGGTACACCCTTTCCTAAATTTGGCCTCTATTTAATTAAGCGTAGGAACTAAGTCCAAACTCCCTCTTCAACTTGCCTAGCCTTGAACCACCTTTCCCCTATTCAATAAAATATAGGGGCTTGGGTTATTGATTCATTTGATATTACTATTACCAAGTCACCAATACGTGTAATTCGACCATCAAACCCTTTTATGGATGCTTTAGTGAAAGAGTCACTATGCCCCTGGAATTTTCTAAGGAATGTAAGCCATCCTGCATATCTGAGTATGGGTTTGTTGGAATTGTACTCAAGGTACACCTCCAATATTGCAATAAGAAAGGCTCCTTCCTAACAACACCAAGTCTCCCCATGATGTCACAAACATCTATGTATGAGGTCGTGTAATGACACTCTTCCTCTGAGTGGTTATCGCTACTAATGGATGGATAAGGGACCACTGGCAGCCCAACCGACTCCCCCCTCACTTTATAAATGATATGGTTCCCTCCATAAATTTATCCTTTGGATTTTAGTTTTCATGTTTGGATTTGACTTTGTATGGTTGAAACTATTTTGACATGCAACTTTCTTTTCATTTTCGCAATTGTAATATGACATACCCTTGGTTGCTTTGACTAGTGCGTTATTGAAACTTACTACATTTGAAAGACCTGATTTTGGTGGTTTCTTGATGAATCTTTGTCCCATTCAGCAATAATATAAAAACCTTGTCTCTTTGGGCTATTCCAATAATTTATTGAGAGGCAATGACCCTATACAATATATGTGTAGAATTTCCCACTGTAGATCAACAAATTATGCAATATAATAAAGCAAAATATTAAATCTACTTCTACAACAAACTTGCGAAAGCTTACTCGATTTTGAGCAAGATCAAATAGAACACATATAACAGAGAATGAGAAAGCAATCACAAATGAACACAGAAGAATACTCTGGGGAAAGCCTCAGCTAAAAACCTTGATCTCTATATTATCATACAAGTGGAAATATGTCCGGATTACAAAAAGCTTTAGCTCACAAGCTATGCAGCTCTCAGTACAATCCTATAATATTGCTCATAGACAGTCAAAGGCTTCTCACAAACCTTCTCCTCTGCCCTCCAAGCCTCCTATTTCCTTGCGCAATTTCTCCTAGGGTCCAATGCTGCCACCTGTGTGAAAATACCTCTCACACAACACATTAAACTCAAAAGTAATTGCGCAGTCCTGAAGGAGATAATTCCTTCTACATGGATGAGTTTCCTATATAGGAAAAATCCTCCAACTGATAGTACATTGTCCCTTCCTCTGATATCAACTGGGTCTCTGACTGAACTGACATGCATGAGTTATTTATGAGAGAATATTCAGTTATCTGAAGTGCAACAATTACATGCATGCATGCATTAACTAACTGAACTTACAATTAGTTCCGTAAACTGTTGGAACTAATCTAACTAGACTTAAATCAATTAACTGAGCTAACTAATTACAACTCATCCTTATCTCCTTAATCAAGGGATAAATTCCTCAATCAATGGAGAAATTGTTGCATGTCTTCACATAGACTTCATGTTTGATTTTCTACAACTAATTAACTCAAGATGAATTAATTAATTCTTTTACAAATAGCTGCTAAGATCAAATTCGAATTTTAATTCTCAATTTTAGTTCAAGGACTAACTAAAATTGGAATCTATCCCGAAATGCTATTTTTAGCATTTCTATTTTATCATTCCTTGTTGTTATTTCCAACACTGGTACCTGAGATGCTATTTATAGCAATGCTATTTATAGCATTTCTATTTTTAGAATTTCTTGTTGCTACTTTCAACACTCCCTCTCAACAAGAAAGGCATTCAACTCGAACCCGGTCATGAACCTTTGGAATGTTCTGCATGCAACACTTCTCACTAGTGTTGTTGCTCCAACAACTCTAGGAACAAAAAATATCCAATCTGAATCAAAATGATGCCTCCGTCATTAAGTCTCTGACTGTTATTGCCTCTATCGACTGAAAACTCTGCACCTCTGTGCTCTTTAGTATCTAACTGCTCTAGCCTCTGTCACTTTGATCTCTGACTGCATCAATCCACTGATTCCTGCTGATGCATCCGTACTGTTGCTGGTCCTATCTCCCAGCATTGCATCCGCACTACACCTCCTCTCATCATGTTGCATCGTGATACCCACTGCTGCACTGCAACTCAGTTACTGAGAAGTAAGTAAATGATCTCCCAACTGACCTCCCTGTTGGCCTAGAAACATCCTCTGATGTTGAAGCTTCCTCTACTGCTCCATCCGCATCTGTCTCTACCCACTCACCTAGTCCTGCTACTCCTCGTCAGGGCACCCATAGCAAGGTCTAATCAAAGAGGTTGGGTACTGTTAGTGTCAGTCTTTCCAGCCTTCCTCCAGTGATCAAATATGCTCTTACAAAGTGATTTTGAAGTGTCAAGGTCAAATTTTGTCATTTCAGTGAGTCTTCAAGCAAAATTTGGTCACTAGGCATTAGGTCTAGGGTTTGCTTTCACTCCTTCTAAAGTTGTCCAAATGTCAGTCCATGTCATCATTCAGCTGAGTCTATCATCATTCATAGGGTTTTCACTATCATGTTAGTGTCTAATGAGTCATTTTACACCTAGTTCATGCTTCAGTTGCGCCTAGGTAAGGTCATTTCCCTCTCCTAGGGTTTTGAAGGCAATTTCTCTTGGACGGTCAAATCATCGGCAAAACTCATATCCTGATGTTCATACACCTTCCCCTATCCTTAAAATACCTTATCAAACACTTCCCATCCCTTAGATCTGCCAAATTCCTCATTTTTGCACAAACCCTAGTTTCTAGCTACAACCTGGTAATTTTCTAGGTTTGGCCTGTGTTTTGCCCTTTTGGACCCATTCCCCTCACTCAATCTCTGAGATTCCACTTTCCCCTGCTTCCTAACATCCCTCCCTACTTCCAAAAATTTCCCCAAGAATTTAGAAGCCCCTTATCCCCTTCATTTCGCTTCATTTCGACCAAAACCCTTGTTCCACACATCGGGATAAGTTTCACTAAAATGATGTTTCTGAGCAATCAAAGATTAATTTTGCAAAACTGAGAGATATTTTTGTCCAAAACATGCCAAAGAAGAAAAACCTCCTTCACTTTTTTCACAGGTGTCAAGGTTTGAGAAAAATGTCAAGAATACCGTTGCTTCAGGAGAATCAAAGGCACCTCTGAAGTGACCTTGGGAAAAATCAAGTTTTCTCCTAGCTTGGTTGGCCAAATGACTTTCTTAATGGGTAAAATGATAACTAGACACAAATATCTTTCCAATGAGCTATCATGAGCTAAATTTGGGGTTGAGGAAGGCATTCAAAAGTTGACTGCAACAACACTCTTCCTTGAGGCAGCCTCATTTGGCACATTTTGACCAGTCTTGGGAGATTTGATTTTTGACAAGGCAAATGAACTCAAAATTGAAAAATTCCAGTTGGGTTGGAAAGTAGACTCAAATACCTTTCCAACGAGCTATCCTGCGCCCGATTTCGACACCGAGAAGGCCTCCAAAAGCCTCCTGAAAAAGCGCGACCTCTCAGAGGCGCGCGACCCATCAGGCTGCCTTTTCCAGTGCAAAATTTACACAGGTGCGACCCATCAGTGGCGCGCGACCCGTCAGTGCCCTCAATATCAAACTGCCTGCAAATTTTCCAAGGAGCCACAAATTGCCAAATTTTGCAAGGTTTGCTTAATCGAGGATGAGAATGGTGTTGATGGATTTGAATAAGGTCCCCGAAGAAGATGAGTCAAATACCTTTATTATGTTTTACAAAGATGGAAAGCCAATCAGCCAAGTTTCATGCTCCAATTCTCTAGTGAAGATACCTGTAGCCTTGCATGTTAAGGAGATGACTCCAGCGGCAGTGCTTCCACTATCAAAGTTGCCTCGGGTTTATTTTCATGCAGCTGGCCGGAATCGACAACAATCATTAGAATTTGAGACATTTCTTGGTTATCTCCTCAAAAGAGACAAAGTTGCTGTGTGTCATTTTAGATGGTATGAATTCCTTATAACACCATTATCTGGAAGTTTTGATCGTGTTGGTGTTGCTTATCGTCTCATGAAGTCGTGTAGGGATGGTGAAGTTCTAGGTGGTGCTGCATCTAATGATAACAGAATTAGAGAACCAATGGCAGCTCAAGTGGATGCTGTGATTGGGCCCCAGAATCCTTCTTTATACACCAGGATATCACAGGATGATATAAAACGTGAAGACTCTCGGTCTAAGATGGTTGTAGAGGATGCTTACTTGCAACCACAAAATTTTCAAACATTACACACAAGGCTGGTGAAGGGCAATGCAACTCGGGGGATTTCTAATGGCTATCAACAAGGTGGACCATACCCAAATGTGTCAGCTCCATATGAACACATGTTTCCATTGCATAGGGCATCTGAAGAGGTCAACAGGTGTATTCAGAGTGGTTCACCTCGAGTAGAAAACAACACTTCACCTCGAGTGGAAAGCAACACTCCACCTCTGGCTGAGAATGCATCACATCAAAAGGAACATGGCACTAAATAGCTCAGCCACAGCACAAATCCCAAGAAATTTTGAACATTTTGGGTCAATTTTGATTTTTCAGGCAATTTACAGGTTTTTGTCCATTAACGGGTCTCACCCCCCGCGCGACCCTTCATCCCGGCAACTCCATTTTGCAAAAACTCAGCATTTCCAGATTTGTCATGAGAAGTTACATATTCTCATCAATGGACTTGAGATTTTATGAAGTTTTGGGCCTCCAGAAAGTCAAAAAACAAGCAAAAATTGACTTTCTGCCACATTTTTGAGTTGCAGAAAGCAGTCTTAGGAGATTGCAATTTTGGAGGGGCAAATGACCACCAAATTCAGAAATTCCAGTTGGGTTGGAAAGTAGACTCACAGACCTTTCCAACAAGCCTACTCTTACTCAATTTGGCCACCTGGAAGTGCCCCAAATATGGTCCCAAAGGCGCGCGACCCGTCAGGCGGAGGCACGCGACCCGTCAGGCAAACTTCTCCAGATTTCAGTGTACAACTCAGAAAAACGCAGTTTGACCCTGTTTGACTTTTTGGGGTGGATTATTAGGCTCTTTGATGTAATTATTGTACTTTTATGACACTTTTACTCTTATGTACCTCTTCTAGAAGATTCATTCATGAAAAAGGTGAAAATTAAATGAATGAATTGGTTTCCTAGCTTATAGAGGCAAGTTGTTTTGACTGCCTTGTTTGTAGTGCTTAGTTTAGAAGTGGTTGAAACAACTCCTAGGATAGTGATTCGACCCATGGAGGCAGGGAAAGAGGTTAGATCATCTATATTATGTACTTTCTTGCTCATTTTCATGGTTGGACTCTTGAGGGAGAAGCTATCATTGTATTATTCACTGTATCTCTGCAATTTTTGGCTAAGGAAGACCAGGGTTTTGCAGTCCTTTTTGGGATTCTTGTGGTTACATGTATTGATGGTGTGTTTCTCTATGTACTTGTAAGTGTGTTATGTGAATCATTTCCTTTCTTTTCCTTCTGCACATTAAACAAATGAAGTGTTAAAGTAGAATTCATGACTGTCATGCTCTGCTTTTAAGTTTGTTTAATTTCAATGTTTTCTACTGTTTAAGGAGAATTCAAAGTTATTGTTTGCTCTCCTTAGCTCCTCACCTGTCTTTCTCATCCATTCACCTCAATCTAAGGCATCAATATTGTATCCTATCTCGCCCCAAAGAACCCCCTGTAGAAACTGTGTCCAATCCCCGCACCCAAAATTGCCATCCCCTCAGTTTGCCACCAAAAACCTTAAAAACCCCAAATCAACCCTTTTGATCAGTTTACTAGCCTAAAATCAGTGTTTTCCTATTGGTCATCTCGCCCATTGAAGATCTTTACTGAGATAGACTGGAGAGAGCCCTCTCCTGCCCCGTAGGGCTAGCTACGAGGCTAAGTGGTTTGATGTTGCCTTGAAGTTTACCTTTCTCAGCCTGAGGTGAAATTTCAAGCGCTAACATATTGGCGACCATACTGGGGAGAACAAAATTGTTTGTTGATTGATGTGTTGGTTTCATAAGTCTTAGACGGAGCCTGAAGTTATGCCAGGTAGCCTTCGAAATGCTTTTGCTTTGCATAAGCGCAAGTAGATAAACGCTGCTTCAGTCAATCTCCGTGAGCTTGTGAATACGAGCACTTCATTTGCATTTCACCCCAGTACATGTATCAAGTTCAGATCTGATTGTTGATGGTGGACAACGATCAGACACTTGAAAGGCTGAAATCATTCACTTGGCGACTCTAAATCAGTTTTGAGATCAGATCCGAAGACTCCACTGGAGGATGATCCCGACCAGCAGAAACATGAAAGGAGAATATGGCAAGATCAGGTACTCAAGTTGGAATTTCATCCAAGACATTTTGTTCTTTGTCATAAATTATTTCTTCTCTTTTCCCACGAATGTCAAGAAAGCTTTGCAAAGTATATTGTATTTGAGAAAAGATCGCAGGCCTGCAGTTGATTCTTTCCCTTTGAAGATTGTAAATACCAAAGGTTTGCATGCCTTTGAGCTTGATCAAGATCCTTTTTCCAAATTTTGTGATGACCATCTGCAAATTGATGAATCTCAAGAGACCAAGACTGATTCTATACCTGTTGTACATACCCCTATACCTTGTAAAATTCCAAATCGGTATAAACCTCTTATTTTACCTTATGTTCTTCATGCTTTCCCCAAAAACTATGATCTATACTTGCCGAGGTTTGACGGTGAATGTAAGAATGTCAACGTTGAGCAACATGTGCAGAATGTTGAGACTTTTCTAGATCTTTTTGAAGTTGATGATGAAGATGTTAGTATTAGGCTTTTTGCTCTTTCTTTGCAAGCCAAAGTGAAGAGTTGGTTCAAAGCCTTGCCTGATGCGAGCATCTTAGATTTCCAGCAGTTTGTCAAAGTTTTTCTCGACAGGTGGATGATCGGGCAGAACCTTTTCTTGATTGTAGAAGAGTATAACCAGCTGAAAAGATTACCAGGGGAGACAGTACAATAGTTTTCAGCCAGATTTAATCAAGTTTATTATTCGATGCCAGTTGATATAAGGCCTACTCCTAGATCTGCTCTCTTGCACTATCCGGGTGCCTTTGATCCGGAGATGGAGTTTCAGCTGAGAGAAAGGGATATTGCAACGCTTCATGAGATGCAAAACAGTGCAGTAAATGTAGAGGCGCATCTACTGATCCGACGGGCAAGGTTGAAGGAAGAAAAGATGAAAAACATAGATCCGGAAGAATCAACATCTCTAGAGGTGAAGCTTGACATTTTGGTAAGTGCAGTGGAAAAGATGATGGAGAAGATCAACACAAGGAATGATTATGATGTTCATGGCTCGCTGATTGAAGAAGAACATGTTGCTGATTCAAATAATTTTCTTTCTGATACCAATTGTTATAGATCTGATGATGATTGTCTTATTAATCATCTTGGAGAAGAGAGATCTGTTGATATGACATGTATGCTTGATGATGTGTTTTATAGTGATGATTTGCCTCGTTTTGATCAGTATGATGATGATTATGTTCTTCAAACAGAAGCTAATCTTGCAGACAAATCAGCAGCTAGTTTGTGGGAGGAAAAAGTTCATTTTCAGCAGCTTGAATACAATGTTCAGCCATCACATATCAGCTATGACATTGATGAGGAAAGCGTATCAAATTTTGAAGTAAGTGAAGGATCTTTGCCTTTTTGTTTTGATTCGTTTCAGTTCATCAGAGATAACTACCATGCAGTCAGAAATCAAATGTCAGCAAGTCTTGATTTGAATCATCTTGAGAGCAATGAAAATTTTGTTCAAGACTTCTCATATTCAGATTTGCAACCCCCAAAAGCCATTGATTGTCAAGTTGCAGCTGAAGACTTGGAAGTGGACACACATGATTTAATGATTCAAGGTGACTCCATACCATTCTGTTTTGAATCATTTCAGTTTTTGAAGGGTGGATTGCATAGTAAATCTTCAAATGAACAGCCTATAACAAATCAGCAATCTCTCAGTGTTAATGTTGAGGATGAGTCAGATAACAAAATTCTTGAGCAGCCTGTAGCATCAAATTTGCAGCCACCAAATGAAATTGAAGGGCAGATTACAGATGAAGTTGTGGAGGACGAATTACATGATTTAATGATGCAGGAAGATTCTATACCCTTTTGTTTCGAAACATTTCAGTTTATAAGGCAGAATCTTCGTAAAATCTCTCAAGAAAAAGATGAACAGCTAGAAGGATGTCATACATTTTCAATGGATACATTGCAGCAGTCTTTTCAATTTTTTCATGATCCAATAGCTGATGTTTTGGATGAGGTTTGCAGTCAAAATCTATCTCCATTGTCTATATGTGAATTTGAAACATGTGCTGATATGAATTTGATCCGGCAGCCAGTTTCTTTCTTATTTTCAGCAGAGGTCTCGTCACAAGGCTTAGATCAAAGTTTGCATTTATGGTATGAGGAAATGAGAAGTAATCTATTGGATGAGCTAAGTTCCAATGTGCTTGAATTTCAAGATCCTTATGCAGTGTTTTTGGAGGCGGATAGAGAATTCATATCATTCAAAGGATCTGTTTCTAAGTTGTTATGGGAGTTGCCTTTCAGTAGTTCTCTCTTGTTGGTCATAAGCAAGCACTTGTGGATAATTCAAACAGCAGACGGGATACTTACTTGGTTGCATTGGTCGTTTCATTTCACTTGATCAGGTGATGAATGAAACCGTTAGAGTAGGTTTTGATGAATAAGCTCCCCTTTGAGCATCATTTTCAGTTGGTCGATTGTGTTTAAGTATCGAGTCAGTTTTTAGTTGAGTCATGAGTCCTTTGTGAGTCAATTTTCAGTCTTGTTGTTAAGATAGTTTGTGTCGGTTTTCAGTCATACATTGTAGTTTGAGTTTTTGACTCCATTGCCCAATGATTGAAAGACACTGGTCTGCTCTCCCAGAGGTCTGCGGTTCTTGGCACCTCCAATGAGCTACCATCCCCATTGGAGCCAATGTTAGTGTCGGTCTTTCCAGCCTTCCTCCAGTGATCAAATATGCTCTTACAAAGTGATTTTGAAGTGTCAAGGTCAAATTTTGTCATTTCAGTGAGTCTTCAAGCAAAATTTGGTCACTAGGCATTAGGTCTAGGGTTTGCTTTCACTCCTTCTAAAGTTGTCCAAATGTCAGTCCATGTCATCATTCAGCTGAGTCTATCATCATTCATAGGGTTTTCACTATCATGTCAGTGTCTAATGAGTCATTTTACACCTAGTTCATGCTTCAGTTGCGCCTAGGTAAGGTCATTTCCCTCTCCTAGGGTTTTGAAGGCAATTTCTCTTGGACGGTCAAATCATCGGCAAAACTCATATCCTAATGTTCATACACCTTCCCCTATCCTTAAAGTACCTTATCAAACACTTCCCATCCGTTAGATCCGCCAAATTCCTCATTTTTGCACAAACCCTAGTTTCTAGCTACAACCTGGCAATTTTCTGGGTTTGGCCTGTGTTTTACCCTTTTGGACCCCTTCCCCTCACTCAATCTCTGAGATTCCAATTTCCTCTGCTTCCTAACATCCCTCCCTACTTCCAAAAATTTCCCCAAGAATTTAGAAGCCCCTTATCCCCTTCATTTCGCTTCATTTCGACCAAAACCCTTGTTCCACACATCGGGATAAGTTTCACTAAAATGATGTTTCTGAGCAATCAAAGATGAATTTTGCAAAACTGAGAGAGTTTTTTGTCCACAACATGCCAAAGAAGAAAAACCTCCTTCACTTTTTTCACAGGTGTCATGGTTTGAGAAAAATGTCAAGAATGCCATTGCCTCAGGAGAATCAAAGGCACCTCTAAAGTGACCTTGGGAAAAATCAAGTTTTCTACTAGCTTGGTTGGCCAAATGACTTGCTTTATGGGTAAAATGATAACTAGACACAAAGATCTTTTCAATGAGCTATCATGAGATAAATTTGGGGTTGAGTAAGGCATTCAAAAGTTGACTGCAACAGCACTCTTCCTTGAGGCAGCCTCATTTGGCACATTTTGACCAGTCTTGGGAGATTTGATTTTTGACAGGTAAAATTAACTCTAAATTGAAAAATTCCAGTTGGTTTGGAAAGTAGACTCAAATACCTTTCCAACGAGCTATCATGCGCCCGATTTCGACACCGGGAAGGCCTCCAAAAGCCTCCTGAAAAAGCGCGACCCGTCAGAGGTCGCGACCCATCAGGCTGCCTTTTCCAGTGCAAAATTTACACAGGTGCGACCCGTCAGTGGCGCGCGACCTGTTGGGTGAGGCGCGCGACCCGTCAGTGCCCTCAATATCAAACTGTCTGCAAATTTGCCAAGGAGCCACAAATTGCCAAATTTTGCAAGGTTTGCTTAATCGAGGATGAGAATGGTGTTGATGGATTTGAATAAGGTCCCCGAAGAAGATGAGTCAAATACCTTTATTATGTTGTACAAAGATGGAAAGCCAATCAGCGAAGTTTCATGCTCCAATTCTCTAGTGAAGATACCTGTAGCCTTGCATGTTAAGGAGATGACTCCAGCGGCAGTGCTTCCACTATCAAAGTTGCCTCAGGTTTATTTTCATGCAGCTGGCCAGAATTGGCAACAATCATTAGAATTTGAGACATTTCTTGGTTATCTCCTCAAAAGAGACAAAGTTGTTGTGTGTCATTTTAGATGGTATGAATTCCTTATAACACCACTATCTGGAAGTTTTGATCGTGTTGGTGTTGCTTATCGTCTCATGAAGTCGTGTAGGGATGGTGAAGTTCTAGGTGGTGCTGCATCTAATGATAACAGAATTAGAGAACCAATGGCAGCTCAAGTGGATGCTGTGATTGGGCCCCAGAATCCTTCTTTATACACCAGGATATCACAGGATGATATAAAACGTGAAGACTCTCGGTCTAAGATGGTTGTAGAGGATGCTTACTTGCAGCCACAAAATTTTCAAACATTACACACAAGGCTGGTGAAGGGCAATGCAACTCGGGGATTTCTAATGGCTATCAACAAGGTGGACCATACCCAAATGTGTCAGCTCCATATGAACACATGTTTCCATTGCATAGGGCATCTGAAGAGGTCAACAGGTGTATTCAGAGTGGTTCACCTCGAGTAGAAAACAACACTTCACCTCGAGTGGAAAGCAACACTCCACCTCTAGCTGAGAATGCATCACATCAAAAGGAACATGGCACTAAATAGCTCAGCCACAGCACAAATCCCAAGAAATTTTGAACATTTTGGGTCAATTTTGATTTTTCAGGCAATTTACAGGTTTTTGTCCAATAACGGGTCTCACCCCCCGCGCGACCCTTCATCCCGGCAACTCCATTTTGCAAAAACTCAGCATTTCCAGATTTGTCATGAGAAGTTACATATGCTCATCAATGGAATTGAGATTTTATGAAGTTTTGGGCCTCCAGAAAGTCAAAAAACAAGCAAAATTTGACTTTCTACCACATTTTTGAGTTGCAGAAAGCAGTCTTGGGAGATTGCAATTTTGGAGGGGCAAATGACCACCAAATTCAAAAATTCCAATTGGGTTGGAAAGTAGACTCACAGACCTTTCCAACAAGCCTACTCTTGCTCAATTTAGCCACCTGGAAGTGCCCCAAATGTGGTCCCAAAGGCGCACGACCCATCAGGCAGAGGCGCACGACCCGTCAAGCAAACTTCTCCAGATTTCAGTGTACAGCTCAGAAAAACGCAGTTTGACCCTGTTTGACTTTTTGGGGTGGATTATTAGGCTCTTTGATGTAATTATTGTACTTTTATGACACTTTTACTCTTATGTACCTCTTCTAGAAGATTCATTCATGAAAAAGGTGAAAATTAAATGAATGAATTGGTTTCCTAGCTTATAGAGGCAAGTTGTTTTGACTGCCTTGTTTGTAGTGCTTAGTTTAGAAGTGGTTGAAACAGCTCCTAGGATAGTGAGCTCGACCCATGGAGGCAGGGAAAGAGGTTAGATCATCTATATTATGTACTTTCTTGCTCATTTTCATGGTTGGACTCTTGAGGGAGAAGCTATCATTGTATTATTCACTATATCTATGCAATTTTTGGCTAAGGAAGACCAGGGTTTTGCAGTCCTTTTTGGGATTCTTGTGGTTACATGTATTGATGGTGTGTTTCTCTATGTACTTGTAAGTGTGTTATGTGAATCATTTCCTTTCTTTTCCTTTTGCACATTAAACAAATGAAGTGTTAAAGTAGAATTCATGACTGTCATGCTCTGCTTTTAAGTTTGTTTAATTTCAATGTTTTCTACTGTTTAAGGAGAATTCAAAGTTATTGTTTGCTCTCCTTAGCTCCTCACCTGTCTTTCTCATCCATTCACCTCAATCTAAGGCATCAATACTGTATCCTATCTCGCCCCAAAGAACCCCCTGTAGAAACTGTGTCCAATCCCCGCACCCAAAATTGCCATCCCCTCAGTTTGCCACCAAAAACCTTAAAAACCCCAAATCAACCCTTTTGATCAGTTTACTAGCCTAAAATCAGTGTTTTCCTATTGGTCATCTCGCCCATTGAAGATCTTTACTGAGATAGACCGGAGAGAGCCCTCTCCTGCCCCGTAGGGCTAGCTACGAGGCTAAGTGGTTTGATGTTGCCTTGAAGTTTACCTTTCTCAGCCTGAGGTGAAATTTCAAGCGCTAACAGGTACCTCAATGATCCTGCCCCTATTCTAGCCTTCTTGGGACTATCACTCCACATCACCCCACCTCCCACTTGGAGGTATGGATGCATGTGATCCCTTTGCCCACTTGGCTCGAAATGTCACCCTACTGGAGGTCTCTGCATGAGTGGAGGTCTCCTCTTGACTTCTCCAGTTGTGGCTACTCCACAATCTCCTAAAGTTGCTTCACCAATTGTGGCTCCTCCACAATCTCCTGAAGTTGCTTCACCAATTGTGGCTCCTCCACAATTGTCCGAGACTTCTTCTAGCACTACATGTTGAGAGGTAATGTACTCTCCCTCTAAACCACCAAGTCTCCAACAGTTGCCTTGCTCCTTAAGGCTTTGCATGCATCTTGAACCTCAAGAGCATACAAGTTCTTGACTTGTGAATCGATCTACTTAACCTGTCTCGTGGTGATGTGTCTAAGGAAAACCTTTCCCTTACTGAAGACTACATCATAGCCTTTGTCTTCCAGCATCGCGATCGATACCAAGTTTTTCTTCAGTCCTGGCACATACTTCACATCTGTCAAGGTAATGCGAGCTCCATGCTCCCTCTGAAAAACAACTGTGCCTACACCTGAGACACTATACTTTTCCTCATTACCCATCTCTATGAGTATTTGGAGGTCTTTCTCCTCCAAGGTACTGAACAAACTCTTATCGTCGGTCATGTGGAATGAAGCTCCATTGTCAAGAAACCAACCGCAACCCATCATCGATGAAACCATGCATGCGATGAGGGTGAAATCCAACTCGAACTGTGAGGCTAGTGCCTCACCTTCTGATCCTTCCAAGGATCCCTTCTTGGATTTCTTCTATGGGCAATTTGTTGAATAATGGCCCACCTCATGACAATGAAAGCATTGCAATTTCGATTTGTCAAACTTCTTCCCACCATGGGAAGAACTCGATTTGGGATGAGAATCCTTCTCCTTCCCTTTCTTCGCCTTACTCGCTAAGGCACAATTTTCTTCATCCTCCTTGGATGAAGAACGATCTCTCGTGCTTCTTCATATCTCCTCCTGCATCAGATCCGACCAAAGTCGTTCCCAATCTAGTAGTTTATCTCTTCCATTTACCGAGTCTTGGTAGCTATGCCAGCTCTTAGGAAGACCACAGAAAGCAAGACTCACCATGTCATCATCGATTGTCGTGATCCCTACACTTCCAAGCTCATCCCTGCAGGTGGTGAGCTTGTTCAGATATGTAGAGATCGTGTCACACTTTTCACACTTGATTTTTTGAAGCTTGTCTTTCAGAGCCAGCTTCCTCTGATCGTTGTTGTTCTGATATAGATCTTTCAATGTTTTCCACATTGAAAACGGTGTCTCCTTCCCATGGAGGCTCGAGACTATGTGGTATCGAACTCCCTCCAGAAGGATTCTCCTCGCTCTAGCCACACATTTCTTCCATTCCGCCAATTTTGTATCATTAGTCGTTGTCGGCTTGGGGACTTCTTGATCAATGAAGTCCTTTAGACAGTTGTCCTCTAATAATGCTTCCATGCGATCCTTCCAGGCTATATAATTCGAGCTGCCATCAAGGGCATACTCGAGTCTTAAACTGTTGAACACCATTTGTGAAATTGAGATGTGATAAGAACTCGATTTCCATATTCAGGAACTTCAAACTTCGAACTTCTCCCTTCTTGTATACTGTTCTTCGCTTTGATCACCTTTGCTCTGATATCATGTAGAATTTCCCACTGTAGATCAACAGATTATGCAATATACTAAAGCAAAATAATAGATCTACTTCTACAACAAACTTGCGAAAGCTTAATCGATTTTGAGCAAGATCAAATAGAACACATATAACAGAGAATGAGAAAGAAATCACACATGAACAAAGAAGAATACTCTGGGGAAAGCCTCAGCTAAAAACCCCGATCTCTTTATTATCATACAAGTGGAAATATATCTGGATTACACAAATATTTAGCTCACAAGCTATCCACCTCTCAATACAATCCTACAATACTGCTCATAGACAGTCAAAGGCTTCTCATAAACCTTCTCCTCTGCCCTCCAAGCCTCCTATTTCCTTGCGCAGTTTCTCTTGGGGTCCAATGCTACCACCTACGTGAAAATACCTCTCAAACAACACATTAAACTCAAAAGTAACTGCGCAGTCCTGAAGGAGATAATTCCTTCTCATGGATGAGTTTCCTATATAGGAAAAATCCTCCAACTGATAGTACATTGTCCCTTCCTCTGATCTCAACTGGGTCTCTGACTGAACTAACATGCATGGGTTATTTATGAGAGAATATTTAGTTATCTGAAGTGCAGTAGTTACATGCATGCATGCATTAACTAACTGAACTCACAATCAGTTCCACAAACTATTGGAACTAATCTAACTGGACTTAACTCAGTTAACTGAGCTAACTAATTAAAACTCATTCTTATCTCCTTAATCAAGGGATAACTTCCTCAATCAATGGAGAAATTGTTGCTTGTATTCACATAGACTTCATGTTTGATTTTCTACAACTAATTAACTCAAGATGAACTAATTAATTATTTTACAAACAGTTGCTAAGATCAAATTCAAATTTTAGTTCAGGGACTAACTAAAATTGGAATCTATCCCAAAATGCTATTTATAGAAATGCTATTTTTAGCATTTCTAATTTATCATTCCTTGTTTCTATTTCCAACACGGGTACCTGAGATACTATTTATAGCAATGCTATTTATAGCATTTCTATTTTTATCATTTCTTGTTGCTATTTTCAACAATATGAATTTCAAAGTGAAAAAGTGATGTTACAGAATCTATGATTCTATAGCAGCCTTATCTTATTTCGATTTGTATATTATAATGTTTTCATAACACTTTATTTCATATACTTGATTGAATTATATATAAGCCCTAAGATCTACATGTGGTCTAGGTCGACGAATGGTTATTACCTATTGGATTATAAACTATGTGATAACTTATACTTGACTAATTTTACATTTGGTTTATTATCCATACCCGAATATGTGTTATACCATGACCTTATTATATAAGACTTGGTTTAAATATATTACCGACTAGACAACTATCTTATGATTAGTGTGAGTCTATATTCATGTGTATAGTGATATTTCTTTCAAAAGTTTTGGATCTGCAATTATGAGAAATGATGGTTCTCGAGCTAAGGGTTATTATTTTGAGATTTGTATCAAGGTTTTATGGGTGATTTGGAATTCTCATCAGGGATGTTAATCTTGATTTGAGCCAACTGTCTCAAATATACCGCTCATAGTCACTCATACCTTACAACCATTGTTGTCTATGTAGCATAGTTCTCGATTGTTAACAAGTTAATCCATTGGGGTTTCGAGGTTACCAATACCTTGTTGTTTCATTGTTCTTGTTCATATTTTCCACATGGCTCTCAAGTTATGGTTTGGTGACTTGTTTGTTGCGCATTTTCCCTCTTTGTTTACCTCAATTCCTTACTGAAACCCTCTTAGATTATAGTCATGGAATGCCTTATCCAGTCAGAAGCCATTGGATTTGAGATGGTAGAGGCATATGATGAATGTGCAAACTTGTTCTGCTAAGTCAGCTAGTGGGATTTCCTTCAGTTGTTTCAGGGTTATAATAAAGGGGTTGTCAAGGATTTTTCCTCTTCTTTTGACGGGAAGAAATCCTGAGTGGGCCATTTGGAGATGGTTGTAGATATTGATTTCATTACAAGAGCTACTCGTCTCCCTGTTGAGGGTGAGAAATGGTCTAAAAAATATGTGGTGCGTGACATTCCATGGAAGCAACTTCTCATCAGTAAATAATGTGTATATCATGTGTAAGGTATTCTAATTTCCTCTTTGAAACCAAAATGGTGTACTTTAGTGCTTTTTTGCGTCAATATGTTATTTGTGAAGGGTGATATAGTCTAGTTTTCATTTATCATATAAGGTTGTTAATGCAATTTCTCGGATATAAACTTAATTTTCTATTTTATTTGTATAAAATCCTAACTAAAATGTCCCACACATACCAGTCACATCATAAGAACTCTGAAAGATCACTCTTTCAACACAGTCTCATTTGTACTCTCGTTAGGCACCAGTTGGCCAAGACAGGAGATGAATGGGATCATTTCTTAGATCAAAATAGTTTTAAAAAAACCCAATTACCTTAGGATTCCGATTCCTCGGGTTTATATACGCCTAACCCTTCATTTGACAGTCCTTTTCAATCACCATATCATCATTCATTATAGAATGATTGTGAAGAATCATTTCATGAAGCAGACCCTTATGATGTGGATGATAGCAGGGTTGAAACCCTCAAACCTACTCTTGTTTGCTTAACTAGAAGCATGAACAAGTGTACCATTGTCTATCATATGGAATTAAAATAGGAATTTAGGGATAAAAGAGAAGTGAAACCCTCTAGGGTAAGTCTTTGGCCTAAACTTGTACCTAAAAAACCTGCACATGAAGAAGAGATCAATCAATCAGAACAAAACCCTCAATCTAAAGTTAAGATTAAACAAATTCAGAGGAAAATTGCCCAAGGAGGACAAAACAAGCATAAGAATACTCCTAGAAATGATGAGTTCGTCCATCTCAAGGCTCATCCTAAACCCTTGCCAAAATGAAATAAGCCACATGTCCAAGATGATTCGGGATTTTGTGTTGATGTCGCTTTTTGTGATGACAGTCCTCGAAGCAACATCCATTCGAATGATCCTATTAAGAAAATGTATTGGCACCAACGATACTTGCTCCTTCTCCCACATCTTAAACAATGTATTAATTAGCTCATCCATGAAAATAATCAACTCAAAACTTCACTTTAAGCTTAGGGAAAGACACAGGGAACACAAATCTTCCAGTACTAAATCGCAGTCTAAAGATACATATATTATTATTAGGTCATCGAAGGTTAAAGTAATTATATCTTCTAATGTAAACGGTTTTGATCCTGATAAGTAATGATTTTATTGTTATCTATGATCGATATTTTTTATGTTTTCGAGGTACGTGTCTATTTGATTTATTTTACCAAATTTAAAGAAAAGGGTAGCTATAAAATCTCTGATTCTGTAGCAGCCCTATCTTGTTGTCTATATGAATGTCTAACATAAGTTTTATTGGTTGTAATAGGTTCTCCATATTCACTAGCCGATGACCTTAGATTCCACAATGGGGGATATGCTCGATCAACTTTACATGTTGTTAGTCGTGCACAGATGCCCTGTTCATCATTCATCTCTTCGTTTATCCTTTACAATTTGATCACGAGGCCAAATGAACAATTTAATTTGTTTTCTTGTAAAAGACAGTTAGAGACTTTTTAGGAATATTTTTGGATACTTTGAGGTCTCTCAACCTGTATAAAAACTGGGAATTTTTCTATAGTAGAGGAGGAGAGGAAGGAGAGGAACAAAGATGAAACAATGATGTTGAACATTTAATTCACGATTGTGGAACTGATATATATATATATATATATATATATATATAGAAGAGTATGACAGTGAGATTTGACTATGTTAATATGTGCTAATAAGAAATTTATTTTCTTTCCATGATCATTTTTATGTTAGTTATCTTCATGCTTTATGTGGTTTAATTCTCGAAAGTTGAAGTATAATTTGCTTAAGTTCAATGACTTGGATCCACAATCTCATAGTTGTTTTTATGTATTACTCTTCTTCACTATTAGTTTAACTTTTTGTATGTGAATTAGATCCTATAAATCCTCCGGTGACTTGTATCTCTATAATAACATAGATGTGAACATTCCGCTGGTTCTGATCTTTGTTATTTGATTCCAAAAGATGAGATTCATGAGAATGCCATCATTTTGCAAATTAAGATAAATTGTGTTAGTTTTTGTCATGACATTTTCATCTGGTTATTTGTTTATTGATTTGATTCATAAATAAATTATTAGACGTTATTAAGCGGAAACTAATACAATCATTTTTCTCCTTTCATATTCTCTTTCGGTCGAGAATTGCTTATAATATATATGTTTTTCTTTATTATTGATGTGTCTTATTGAAACCAACAATGTTTGATCTTTGTTAGTTTGAGAGAGCTAAAGCTTACTTTTATGTAGTTTCATATCTTTCATTTAAATCGCATTAAGGATTATTTTCTTTTAATTTAATTTATATTTGCTTTTGTAAATTACATATTAGTATCATATTGTACCTTTTTTTGATATTCTGTCAGAAAATATAGGTGCCTTTCATCAAGCCAGTTACAACTTGTTACAACTTGTTCTGGCACTTATCATTGCAATGCAACTTTGTACATTTCTTGTATCTTAATATTTTATTTCAATTTTTGTAACATATTTCTTGTAGCATATTCTTGTATTGTATTTTAATTCGTAGTTTAATTTTAATTTATAAATAACATATATAAATTAAAATTTGTTAGTATATCATAATACCTTAGCAAGGAGATATACAATCTTGTCCTCTTAATAGTTATACTAAGCACTGACTTTTTATTTCCATTATTTCATTTGTATCACTAATCTAATCTTTTTGTGTTATATTTTATTAACTCGTAGTTTTAGATATATTTAACTTTAGTTTAGGTTTTATTAGATAGTATGGGTTAGGATTGGTTTTCCACTAGTGTTATTCTTCGCAACACTAGTGTTATTCTTCGCAAGGGGAGGAATTTTAAGGCCAACAAAGCCTTAATAAATTTATCAAGGGTGACCACACCAAACATCGAGGGCTATCTGAAGAGCTTCGGTCTGGGTCACTTCTCCCTTGTTGACTACGGCGCATAAAAACCATGTTAACAGGGACTTAGAAATGCTAGTCAATATTTGGACAATATGTAGATTCAATGCTCATTTAAAATCATATATGTGATTTAAAATGTGGTGGGGGATTATGATTATGGGTGGTCAATTAAAACAAGAAATGTGCAAGCACACAATCGCGATAATGGGTAATGTTGTTGCATGATTTTTTATGTTAACTTCATGGGGGTGGCAAAGGAATAAGAAGAATGGATAGGAGAATAATAATTGTAAGTGAAGAATATAATAAGAATATAGTGTAAGAAAGGTCGCATATCATTGGGAATGAGGTCAAAGGTTTGTTGTTTTATAACTTCACGTGTTCTTAATAAACTAGAAAAATTGAAAATTTGATTTCTTACCTCGAGTTTACCTCGATGAAACTTTTATAAAATGATCGATGCTAAATTTGATGAACATGATTGTAGGGAGGAACTAAACCTGAAACTATTATGTATTTAGATTAACCAAAACTAAGTGTTTGTTGAAAGTGACAAATTTAAGAATAATTTTGAGCCAAATCTGAAATAAAATGATTGATGTTGTTGATGAAGACCACTTAGATGATGGAGAGAAGAGACTAGAGATTCTTAGGTAGCTCTAGACTCTGGTCCTGAATCTAATCATCATCATACAAACTTGGATTGCAAGACAAATTTAACCAAGCCTATTACAGGTCATCTAATATCTATTATATGGATCATGTAACTACTAAAAATAGTGGTTACCAACTTGCATGATGTCTACAGTAATTCATATCGCTTAAGGAACTATTAGGAATGCAAATCTGGAAGCTGGCATTGGAGAATTTGAGGTTAATCATCTACAAATATTCATATTGGAATGTTGAAATATTGTCAAGAGTAGAGGGAATTCAAATATAAAGTTTTCAATATTTCATGCAAAAGTCCACATGCTGAAATTTAGAAGTGAAGCTCTAAAAACTTTGGTCTTGATAGCCTGGGTAGGTAGCCCGATTTGTCGGATGCCCATGCCAATCCCCTGGCCCTTTGTCACAAGGCATGGGTTCAACCCTTCAAGTCCACTCAGGTGAAGCTCCAAAAGTTAAGTTGAATGGTGTGTGATTATGGCCCACTATGGGATTACATTAAAAAAAACAAAACAAAAAAACAAAACAAAGCAAAAAACAAACTTTGGCCTTGATTTATCAGCAAAACTAAATCAACTATAAATGTTGATCACTAAAGTAAGTATATACGATGATAAAAAATCATTATTATTCCTTGATTTCATGGAGGTGTTGAACTAGTGATTGTTGAAAGTGTTGATGCAACAAAATTAAGTGCAATGGAGATGGATGCTCATTATGGTAACAAGAATAACAAGAATGGTTGTTCCAAGTTGTATAATGAGAAATTTTCCAAGGACCTAATTCATATTTTGTGAGGAAAATTAGTAACAGAAAACTCCCTCTTTTTGAAACAAGCTAGCTTTCCTATCTTATAGTTAATAGTTTCCATTTTATTTGAAAAAACAAATTGGGGAATATTTGCTAGGCAGTTACTTGGTTTTCAAGAAAAAATATTTCTCAACTACACTAAAGGATCTCTTTCACAAATAATGAATAAAATAGAATAAAATATTAATAAAAAAAACAAACAAAATAAATATAAAAGTAATGTTCAACTCTGAAAGCCAATACAAGGAAGAAAATAAGTCAAACTGAGGTTGCAACAAGTTGGGGATCCTCCTTGCTTACTACCTCCATCTCAGATCGTTGTAAAACATGTTAAATGAATTCCTTCTGAGCAACATATTGTTGATACAATGTTAACCTATGCCCATTAAAAAAGAAAGAAATGCATTACCCATCAATGGTCCTGATTCACACAAAATTGTAATCAAACATTCTCAAATTCATATGCACCTAACCAGCGTATGGTGAAATTTCCCTTAAAAAAATTAAATTTGAATTTTTCTTTTTTCTTTTTTAATAAACTTGTCATGCCATTTGTTTTCTCCATTGTTGGACAAGAGTAGTCTGTTGAATGGCATCTTGATGCATCTCATGTAATTCATTTAATTGAGTTATTCTTTGTTGTTTTACATATGAAACACTCATACAAAATTGAACTACAATTTTGAAAGTCTTCAACTAAAATTTTATTGGAAGGAGAACTCTTCTACCATACACTAGTTCATATGGTGCAAACTTGGTCGTGTTCCTCCATGTAGTCTTGTTGATCCAATCCATATATGTATTTCATATATTACGTGCATAAGCATAACATAGTAATTAATGAATCCATAATTCAAAGGAAAATAGAGAAGAACACAAATACATTCACTCACAAACATAATAACCCAATATATGGCTTGGGAAACCCTTTCAAGAGAAAACTCTACTGGAAGGTGAGGCTGCTCTACTCTCTCTTTCTCTGAATAGAAATGGGTGCAAATAAAAAGGAGTGAGACCTATGGCCCATGAGCTACTACAATATATAAAGCCTCTTTGTTAAATCTTAGCTACTCTACTCATCTATGGAACAAATTCCACTCAAATAGAATGGAACTCCTTTTCTTCCCAGTGGCCTAGCTATAACATAGCCTTATAGCCTATTAGTGGTTAATTTTAGCTCCTTTAACTCTTAGCTAGAGTTACAATATTAATTCTTCTAGAGTCTTCTTCATCATGATCATGTGTCTAGCCTCTATTCCACGAATAATGGGGGTTGTCGTGGCATCCTCTCGAATCATGATGGTCAAAACAGGGAGGTTCACTTCCATGCGACATAACTTTTGCATATGGACTCCCATTAAGACAATTATTGTCATTGGCAAGGTATTTATATGTAGAATAGCATTAAGGGGTGTGATACTTAAGTAACAAAGTTTTATCCCCAAAAAACTTCATTTGATGCCTCAAAATATTTTCAGAAGGTTTCAGATCCCAATTTGCCAAACTGGGACCCATTGGTAAAAATGGTCTTGTGAGTTGATTCCTCTAATTTTTCCACTGTGAAACCATCAATATGGATGAAAAATAATATAATGACCGAACACAAATTGTGTATAGGCTCAAAGTGCCTTAAGGAGTCAATCTACCCAATCCTTATGGTGTAGCTACATTGTTTTGATTAACATTGCTTCAAGGAATTTGTTTGTGGACTCCACTTTCCAATTGGCCTATAAATAGTACGAAGAGGATTTTTAGTGCTTCATTTGTTATTATCAAGTAATGGCTTGTACTAGATTTGATGTGAATTGTGCTCCTTGATATGTTACAATTTCTTTAGGCACACCAAAATGTGTAAAAATATCCTTAAAAAAACTACAATTGCATGCTTAATGACACAAGAAAAAACTTTAGCCTCTACCCATTTAGTAATGTAGTTAGTACAAACCAAAATACACCTTTCCTTCTTTGATGTTAGGATAATAGGCCCCTGAAAATTTGGAAGTACCTATGGTTGTAAAGGTATCTTGGAAGATTGTACTGGGTGCTCCATTAACTTAGAGTTGTCATAACTTTAAACGTATTTTTGGGATCTCTAAAGAGAGTGGGCTAAGAATACCTTGAATGAAGCACTTTGGAGGATATTCTCTTATAAGTGAAGTTTCCTTTGCCTGGCTCATCATGGCAATATTTCAATATGTCAAACATTTCATCTTCATGGACACAACTTCTAATGATCAAATCAGGTCTTGTACTAAAGAGGTTCCCTCCAAACTAAGAATAGGAGACACCAGTTCTCACGACATTTTGTTTTTCCCTAGGTGAAAGATGTTGTGGAAATCTTCCTGTAGGGAAATAGTTGGCCACATCTGTAAAGCAAGGAGAGTTAGTAGATATAAAAAAAAAATGCTTGTGAGGAAATTATCATCTACATGAGTTTCTTGAACTTCATTATGAATCATAGAAAGAAATATGCTACTAGTTTTTCCCTTCCATTCCTATCTAGAATAGTAATATTAAACTCATGCAACAAGAAACAACCACCCAACTATCCTTCCATTGGCTATAGGTTTGTTCATTAGGTATATTAACGTATAACGATCAGTATGGATAAAAACCTCATACCTAGTGACATAATGTCTGAGTTTGTTAATTGCATGCAAAATTTTCTTAAAAAATCATTTTATGTTGTTGTATAGTTTAGTTCTGTGGGTGTTAAGTTCTTGCCAATAAAGTAAATGGAACAAGATTATTGACTTTTCTTGTTTTCTGGATACTGCTCCAAGTTGTGTCCAAGGCATCTATTGGGACATGGAATGGAAAAGACCAATTTGGTCTGCTCAATATAAGTGCCTTTGTAAGATTTTATTTTAGTGCCTCACAAGCATTTATACAATGATCATCCCAAGAAAAATCAGTACCCTCAAGAATCAATTTGAATAATGGAGTATTTATTCTTGTAATTTTTCTTTATGTATCATCTATAATAGCCAACGTGGCCTGAAAAGATTCATACATCTTCTGGAGATCTTGGAACTGAAAGTTGTGATATGACTTCAATATTCATTGGATCGACATGAAATCAGACACAAGATATCATATGGCTAAGAACAATCCCTATAGTTTGCAACATACAACATTTAACATCACTTAATGCAAGGTTAGTCTCTTCGCATCTTATCAAAATATTCTTTAAATTCTCTAATAATTCCTGGAAATAATCACCATACACAGAGAAATCATCCATATAAATCTCCACAAAATCATGGATCAGATAAAAAAATGGTCAATACTGCTCTTTGGAAAGTAGCGGGAGCATTGCATAGTCCAAAGGGAAACACTTTATAGGCAAATTCCCCCCATGGGCATGTAAAAGTTGTCTTGTCCTAATCTCTGAGTGTAATGTGTATATGGTTGTAGCCACTTAAACCATCAAGAAAAGAGGATTACTTTTTATAGGCTAATGTATCCAAAACCTAATCAATAAATGGAAGAGGGAAGTAATCCTTTAAAGTGGATTTATTAAGTTTGTTATAATCAACACAATCTACCACTTACCATTCTTCTTAGGTGCTATTATAGGGATTGAAACCAACTAGCTATTTGAAATTGGCATCGAGTATCTTTTGCAACTTCTCTTTGACTACTCTTTTAGAGTTGGGTTCATGCACCTATGAGACTATTTAATAGGATGAGCCTTCCCCATAATGTAGATATGATGTGTACAAGTGTGAGGATGAATGCCTTTCATGTCATGCTAACTCCAAGAAAATGCATTATTATGTTTTCACAACATCTTGACTAATTATTCATGTTGAAACTTGTCAAGTTGAGAGTTTATATGTAAAAATATTGTCTAGACTAATTTCAATAGGTATAGTGTAGTATTTTGATATATCTATGACTAATGCAAAAATTCCCAGTGATTACAAAGCATTTAGATCACAATTATCTTGAAAATATTAACTAAAAATATGATCAAGTAGAATGGGATTCTGTAGACAATCTAAGTTGACAAGAAAATTATGAATCTAATTTTCTTCATTATCTTCCTTAAATTGCATTATTTGATCAACTGAAAATTTTGTTGAACAATATCTTCATCAATGTTACTGTTATCAAGCCATAAAGTGTTTTTAATATCATGAGAGTGATTAAATATGTAGGAAAGGGCAATAACCCAGTGTTAAAAACAAATTGACCTACCTTATTATTTGTGTTAGGGATTGGCCGAGCAAGTAATTTTGTTGGTATTGGAGGTTGAGTGGGTGGAAGCTATAATTATTGAGGCTGTGTAAGTTGTAGTTGTTGAAGTTGTGCAACTTGTTGAGTTTTTCGTTTATGTAGGATATGACTGTTGAAATTATGGGGTATATGTTGTGGTGATTGTGTGGGCTATGATTGTTGTGATTACATAAGATAAGAATAGGTTGACATGTTCCCATATTTAGGTCCTTGCAATCCTTGTTTCCAAGTATTATTTTGGACCTTTTGTGGAGAACATGCTAGCCAGGGCATAGTAGAATTCAAAAAGTGTGGTGAATATTGTCAACCAAGATAATATGGATGAAATTGAGATGTAATATTTGAATGCATATATGATATTCTTAATTACTAGGGTATTTTTGGTGCAAGTGCACATAGCTACTATGTTGCTTCATTCTTCCCTTGAAAAAATACCTTGAGGCCAGGGAAGGAGTAATACTCCTCCATTGAATGCTCTTTTGCACAAATAGCAGAAATTTCAGTACTATCAAGAGAACATTCTCTTAGTGGGAATTTATTTCTACAATGATCCGGATTTAAACAGGAACACAACAAATTACAGATATAACCATACATATAGAAATGCAGCAGAAATAATACTTCATTTCATTACTGTAAAATACTGAAATATGCTTACAAACAGAAATGGAAATAAACTAGTTAGGGTGATGGTAGCTTATCTCTGAGAAGAGATGTGGCGGCTACATGCCTCTGAACTATGTTATCAAAGGCCTATTTATTGTTGAGAAAAAATGGAAAACCCTAAACATCCAAAAACCTAACCCTAGGAGATGAAACGCCAAACTATGGGCCCCATTTAGGGTAAATTGGTACATCAACTTCACGGGGTCGTAACTTTGGAAATTGGCATACAATCTTTGTTTGACGCACACAATAGCTTGTTAGAAAGATCTATCCGAGGACTACAACTTTGGGAAGAGAAAAATCGGTCCATGGACCCATGTTGCTCCTATATTTCCAAAAAAAAATCGTCGTTTAGGGCCTCAAAACGGATCTGGAAGTTCAGGACCTGAAAAAATGCTAAAAATAATAAATTGTGCTACAATTAAGGAAACTAAAAAAATGAAAGAGATAGTTGTGGGGGGCCAAGTGGGATAGGTGGGTGGACACCAACATCAACTTGGATCATTCCTCCCCCCTTAGCAAGCAATGGTCCCCGTTGCATTGAGTTCCTCCATGAGATGAGGAAACTTCTACTGAACTTGGTCCCTAGTGAGTTGTTTTGTAATCGTTGTTGTGTCCAATAATGGTGGGAAGCATGGTCGACAACAGTCCACATTGAAAACTCGGTGCAAGCGAAGGAATGGGGGAATGTTGTGCTCCAAAGAATTATTTCCCACAGCCTTGGTAATGGTGTAAGTTCGGAGCTTCTGATGGGCTCTTGTAAGGCATTCTTTCTGCAGATGCAACCAGAATTTGTTACCCACCTGCAACTTGTGTGGTACCCCTGTGGGTGAGGAGAAGTTGTTCCTATGTTCTTTCATGACTGTATCCCTCTGCTATTGTTGTTGCGTGGAGGAACCCTTCGCAAGGGTCATGGATGTGGCAACAATCTTCCCCTTACTTTGGGAGCAAACCAGACATAAAATGAATTTCCTAGTCTGGGAGATGAGCTTGCTACCTTTCTTAGCAGCGATCAAAGAGGTGGTGGTAGGTGGGCTACCTCCAGTATCCTGTATAATGAATTACCCAAAGAAATAATAATAGCATGAGGCCTTGACTCATACACAGGATGTCACCTCCACAAGTATGGCTGGCCTAATAATACATCAAAAACATCCAGAGGTGCGACATCACACAATACCTCGTCTGTGAAGGGTTTGATGTTGTAGGGAAGGCAACACTGTTGGAAAACTCAGAGATCTCATCCTTGGTGAAGCCACCCGATGTTGTATGGTTGTGAGTGTGGTATGGTCAGTATTCCTAGCCGCTTCATGACCTCTGCTGAAATGAGGTTCTTTTGGCTGCCACTGTCGACAATGAATTGTAGCGACGAACCCCTCACCCACATTTGCGAGTGGAAAAGACACTCCCCCTCCTCTAAATCTTCAGGCTCATTCTTCTGGACCTTGGCGGTGGCCACAATGGCACTAAGCTCCGCGTTAATGATCTACTTCACTTTGCCATTCCCCTTGTCAGGATCTGACTCAAGATCAAAGTGTGCATCTGATTCTGGAGCCTTCAACTCAGCCACCAGCGATTGCTTGGTCCAACACTCACTTGTGTTGTGAGTGGGGCTCTTATGGAACTCACACCACTTTCCTGTGTCCTTCTTCAACTTTGTGGTGTTGTTCTTTTCTTGTAGCTTTGACGGGTTGTCTTCAGTTGCCTCGTCTTGGCCTTTTCCTTGGTTTTGTGATTTGGGGAAGCCTTTCCCTTGCTTCAGATTTGCAGATCCAAAGTCTCACTTCTTCTGTTTAAACTTTTGCTCGATTTTGACAGCGTATCGGTATGCCGTGTTGAGCGGGGAGATGTTTAGGAACTCCATCTTGTCCTGGATGTATTTGTGTAGGAAGTCACAATATTTGAGTACCAAATGCGACTCAGAGTCCTTGATACCCAACTATGTATGAAGGGTATGAAAAATGTTTGTGAACTCTGGCACATCTTGGTCCCTTCCCTGCAGCAACATGGTCCACTTTATGTATTTGTCCTCATAGCTTTTGACAGGGTAGTATTGCTCCTTTATGGCATCTCGGAATGAATTCCAAGTGGGTGCGATTAAAAATAGTGAGACCGTACTTTCATCCTTTTGCTCGCAGTAGGTTTCCCACCAATCCTTGACGTGGGGGGCTGCTTTGAGAAGAGCGAAAATAATCTTTTCCCGACTAGAAAAATCATGAACAAAAAAATACCCTTCTAACAGATTTAACCATTTATCTATGGCATCTGCGTCTATCTAACCCTCGAAGATGGGGATTTCAAAATTAACTTGTACCTTAAAGGGTGTGGCATTTCCAGAGTAGCTGTTGGAAGCCGATGTGTCGCCTCTGGGTAGCCGCTGAAGGATCTGGGCAAAGATGTCCATCATCGCGTTCCTTTGTCGCTCGAGGGCTTCTTCGAGCAAGATTTTGATAGGATCTCCTGCCCCCTCGTCTTTCTTTTCATCCGCCATGGGAGGCTGTCAGGATTTGCGAGGCTGGTCTTGCAAAGGTTCGACCAGTTCAAGCCCTAACTCATTATATCACGACCTCATTGGGGACATGCAGAGAAAGACAAAGAAAGAGCATACCGCTTTGATACCACTGATTCGATTTTAAAAATGAACGCAACAAATTACAGATATAACCATACATATAGATATGCGGTAGAAATAATACTTCATTTCATTACTGTAAAATACTGAAATATGCTTACAAACAGAAATGGAAACAAACTAGCTAGGGCGATGGTAGCTTATCTCTAAGAAGAGATGTGGCAGATACATGCCTCTGAACTGTGTTGCAATGAGGCTTGAAGGCATATTTATTGTTCAGAAGCAATGGAAAACCCTAAACATCCAAAAACCTTACCCTAGGTGATGAAACGCCAAACTATGGGCCCCATTTTGGGTAAATTGGTACATCAACTTCCCGAGGTCGTAACTTTGGGATACGATATTCGTTTGATGCGCACAATAGCTCGTTAGAAAGATCTATATGAGGACTACAACTTTGGGAAGAGAAACATCATTCCACGGACCCATGTTGCTCCCAGATTTCCCAAAAAAACGCGTTTAGGGCCTCAAAACGACTCTGAAAGTTCAAAACCTGAAAAACTACTAAAAATAGTAAATTGTGCTACAATTAAGGAAACTAAAAAACTAAAAGAGACAATTATAGGGGGCCAAGTGGGATAGGTGGGTGGCCACCAACATCCACCTGGATCATACAATTAGGACAAAAACTAGAAAGAGCTAATTTTCCATCTTCTTACTTCTTTTAAAATTGAAAAGTAGGCTAATTGCAAGCTGAGAGTACCGAGAAGGGTAGTGTTAATGTTTTCTAGCAAGTGTCCTAATTCAGCCCTAGTCATGCCACTTGTTTCAGATTTGGTAGCTTAACAAAATTATCTTTAATCCCCTTACAAGATCTAGCTTAACTTCAAGAATACATCTTACAAAGTTCACTGATTTTTACAATAGTTATTTGTGAAACATCTCCACCTCCCATCAAATTAAGAAAATTAACAGATTCATCTAATATACCTCTTAAAAATATGCTCCTAACAATATCTTGATTAATCTTGTTTTGCTTCGATCATTGGAAATTGTACAAAAGCCTTTCAAGACGGTCTTCTAAACTCTCTTCTTCTTTTTGTGTCATCTTAAAAATGTCTTCTACCAAGTCTTTGGGCTTACAATATTCTTGGTCTTTCTTAAGAAAGGTCCTATGTATCCCATCCATGTTTGAATTGTATTTCCTCCCAACCCCGTAAACCAGTGCAGGGCTAAATATTTGAGGGTGGCATACAATAATTTTAGTTTTTGTGTGTCATTTGAATAGTCATAATTATGACATAATATGTCAAACTAAAAAAAACAAACATCAAGATCTTTACTAATCATTTCATGAAAATGAGGTAAGACCAATGGAGGAATATTCTTCATTTATATTGTAGTGGTAGGATCCACAATTCAGGAACCAAAATTTACTTCATATTCTTCATTTGTATGTGTCTCACCTTCCCCATTTACATACACTTTGTCGTCACCTTCTGCCATATTTTTTCTTCCAAATAATAAGTTATATCAAGTCTCTAGAGGTGGAGTTTCTAGGTCCTTAATTGTATTTTAATCCACTTTTAATTTTGATTATTGATCAGGTTCACCTGTCAATGTTGCATCTGATATACGTCTTTGGTTTCTTGAGCTGCATATTACAAGTCTTGGATTTGTCACTGGAATCCTGTCTACTTGTCCTCTTCTCATAGATTTTCCTACCACCAAGTTAGTATTTAAAGGTTTTTTTTTGTTGCTTTACATTTTCCTTTAAATCTACCTCTATCATCTCTATCCATGTTCATGTGACACTAGCATAACATCAATTTTTATTTGTTTATTTATTTATTTTATTTTTTTAATCTCTGAAGTAACTACTTTACCTTTTCCTTTAAATCTACCTCTATTATCTCTAGCCATGTTCATGTGAGACTATCATAACATTTTTTTCTTAATATATTATTATTATTATTATTTTGAAGTGACTACTTTACCTTTTCCTTTAAATCTACCTCTATCATGTCTAGCCATGTTCATGTGGCACTAGCATAACAATAGAACCAACAAGTTAACTGAAGCAACAAAACTTATAACTTGTTGACTTTAATGTAAAAATACACAAGGGTATTTTTAATAATAATTTATTATATATAAAATGTACAAGTGATGTAGAATGTTACAATGAGGACCCACATATATACTAGGCAGGTGTCCTTTCACGATTGGGCATGTCTTTCATACATGCCTTTTCACTTAACTTGTTGACTAATTAACATAATCGTTATTTGATTATTTATCATTTACATTGTTTATATTTATTTTATTTTGTAATGAATTATATTCATAACAGTAACTGACTCATTAAAGTGAATGTGTCAGACTTTTGCACTTCAAAAAACTCTAGAGTGAGGTTGTCTTTGCATCTTACCATCACTATCTCACTGGATCTAGAATGCTAGTACTTAAAAGAAAGAATTCACACACAACAAACTCCTAGATTTAAAATATGCAAGAAAAACATACCATAAATGTGCTAATCCCTTTTTGCATTAGCTTGGCAATGACACCATAAATGTCACATTTTAATTAACTTAAATTCTAGACATTAAGTTATCAATAAAGGGGCATAATCTTGTAAGATATTAATATTGTACGTGCATGGTTTATGACATAATTGAGGATTTTAATATAGAAGAAGAACTCTTCAATTCTAATCTAATGCTTCATAACAAGATCACACCTTTAAAATCTAAATAACATGAAATAGAGACTAGAAATGTTGTAGAGATTTTTTTCACTAGATGGTAAATCAGATAAATGATTTGTTGGTCATGAATTATAGTATTTCATCTAAGAAACACTCTTAAACGATTATGAAATTATTTGTGAAGTGAGTTATTTTTCCATTCTTCAATGAAAACTATTCCACTGTAGGTTACTATGTTTGATTGCAAATGGAAATATATATATAAAAAAAAATATTAAAAAGAAAGTCTAAATCTACTGCATAAACTAATATTTCACAGAGATGGCTTTTATCATTGGATTGTCAAGTATAGAGTACCTTCAATATCATAGGTTGCAACCTTTCACTTGTATCAAATTCAAGTGTTCTTACAATGAAATGAGCAACACTACTTGTCTTTCAACCTTCAATAGAAGGCTTACTCTCTACAAAGGATTATGCATAATGTCACACACAAAGAAAAGATTAGCATAAGAAATGAAATAGATCAATTGACCTAGCATATAACATGACATACAATGCTTATCAATTTCAAAGAACTACAGTGTAAACGAACTATACTTATATGATCTAATGATAAAGAATTGAAGAGTGATGTTTGCCAAATTGAGGGGCCCTCCCAACTGACATCGTGTTTCTAGAGAACTGCCATGCTAAAGATAGATCGTGCATCATACAAAATTATCTTGAAACATCAACTCAATCACTTTGTATTAATGGATTAAAGGTTTAGCAAAACAAATAACAATATGACATGATTTCTTCTATTTATTTATTCCCCTACCTACCCATCTAAATACATTGCTTCATCAATCATTTATGTAAACATATACATTGGAAAAACGACACAAAAACAAAATCTTAAAAAAAATCCTCCTTTCCATGCCTTGAGTGCATTGATTACATAGCATGAATGGTAAACAGAGATACAGTTTATAATTTTGGTAAATCCTCGACATGAATAGAACATAAGTAAGAGTGATGGAAATACATAAGAATATCATTGATCATTGCCCACAACCACATTTTTTATTGATTACACTGTTTTTGGAGTGGTATGACTATTAATTTAACCCGAGGATAGTGCCCACCTTCTTTTCTCTAGAGTTGATGTAATGAACATGTAACCATCTCAAGGCACCCAAGAGAAAAACCCACGTCTCAATTTTCCTTCTAGAAGTGAGCTAGTATACTAAATTATGAGTTTCGTTGTTGTATCCATATATGAATCAAATGATTTGAACTCATTCAACCATCATCAATGATAATAATAAAACTTTTAATCCTCCTAATTTACCAAAAACAATGGAAACTATATTAATTTAACAATATAATTACCTTTTAAGCTTTGGATGACCTTCCCACTGAAAAACATGGTAAAAAGAGTGATGATAAGGAAAAAGAGAGGATTATGTGGTCAAAAATGGGATAGCTAGCAATGAAAATAACATCAAATTAGAGCCCTTGTAGTCTCCACAGATTTTGATTTCTAACTTGGGGTAGGAAAATTGGATTCTAATATTGTAGGCACAAAGAATTGAAACTTCAGTTGGACAGGGGAAGCTAGAGTATATTGTCATTGCAAAGTCAACTTTTGAGGTCATCTGATTGTTATTTTGTGGATTTTAGATGCAGGTCTCGATAGTGGATGGTCAAAGGTCAACCATTCATCCATGATGTATTTAGCTTGAACCCATATAGACGTCATCTTGACCAAATATTTAAGTTTTTTTGTTAAGGCAACCTATTGCGCCTCCTACAAGTCCAAATTGCACTGATCTTCTAGTCTCTATGCTTGATTAAGGGTTTTATTCAAATGTGTGAGAGAGTTATTTCTTCTACTTGTGATCACTTCCTTTCCTTAATTTGTTGCCTTCCCTTTTCAAATAGGGTTACCTCCACTTCCCTTTCTACAATAATTTGAGAAGATAGGGCTTAGATTGCTCTAAATTTTAGGGTCATGTTTTCCTTGTTAGTGAGATCCTTGATTAAGCTATGCTACAATTTCATTTGTTCATAAGATGTGGAAAAATAACTCGGCCATTTATTCAAAATTGGAGACATAATTATCAATCGGTTTATCACTGCCTCCAAGTTCTTCCTTATCTATTTGAATTTTTTGAATGTTTTTTTAATATAGCACACGTCTGATTTGTTTGCTCGTGTTGGCATTGTTGTAGTACTTCCTATTGATATTCTTTTAAAAATAAATACATTTCGACCAATTGATTTATTTGAAATTGAAGAGAGTCTAATCAATCAATTTCTATGCTTAGTGGCCCTATTTGTAGCTTTTCCTGGACTAGGTCGATGCATTCTTTCCATACTTTTCTTTGGTCCTCTTGAGTCCTACTGCACTTTCATGTCTCAATGTGTTTCTTCACCTTAATGTATCCTCCTTATTTATTTTTCTACATAAACACAAAATATTGGTGTTAGAAACTTCCCAATGGTCGAATGTGACGATGGCATATCTTGTCAACTACACAACAAGTCAGAATTTTGTATGTACTTTGGGTGCAACCTGCTTCTTATTCTTCTTTTTCTTTGTTATAGTCCCTATTTCTTACACTGCCTACTCTTCTTGTTCAGGGATCCACTGTGGAGGCTCAATTGTTTCTCTTGTTGGCTCTATGGGCATTCGCTACTAGGTCAACTCCTTAATAGGTGTTGTAGAATTTAGAATCTATGTTTCTTTGACGTGTTCTCCTTCTAACCCTTGCAATATATCCTCTGTTTGCATGGGCTCTATTATGGAGGATAGGGAGTTTGAGGAGGTGACTTGATATTGGCGATGATTTTGGTTGTTCTGGTTGTTTAAGATATATTTGTGTCTACTCCTCTAGTGGGATTGAATTTGGTCAAGTCGACTCTAGATAAGTCAACTCCTTTGGGTGGATTGACTATTCAAGTTCAATTGAATATATAGCCTTTGCAAGCAGTTCAACATTATTTATTTCCACAATCAATTGTTCATGTGATACATCAACCATCATGATACATCGACTATATCTTTGAGGTTTCTACTTGTTTTTTCATTCTTTGGAGGTAGTGGTGGTGGCTCATTTAAGTTTTTCTTATTTGATCTTTGGTATGATTTGTCAGATGATCCCTCCTCTACAACAGGTGTTGGTGAGATAGCTTGTGACTCCCAGGTTAAGTTGATATATCTTAACTACCTTCTACTTGGCCGCTCTAGTATTGGTTTTGAATTTGGCCAATACTTTTGTCTAGGTGCAACAATGCTTATCCACAGTTTGGCATTACTTCTTGATGTTCTCGCAAATTCAACTTTTATTTCTATTGCCTTTGAAATTTTATCCTTTTCTTTTTCCATGAGCTTTGTGAAGGTGGTTTTGAAACTCAGCCCCATAATTATTTTTGTCCATGCCAACATTCGCTAAGAGGCTTTCTCCTTCTCCTCAACCATGTTAGCTAGTTTCTTTGCTAACTTCTATACTTTTTCAACTTTCTAGGGTCATCCAAGTCAATGGCTTGAAATTCTTTAAGGATTTGATTGATGTCTTCACTAACCTGCATAGGTTGTATTGTCACAGGTTCTTTACTTTTATTTTCCATTTGTTTCTTGGAGGGAAACCCAACTATTCTATCAAGAATACCAAATAATGGTTGGGTCTACATCTCTCCATTTCATTCCTCTTCTAATTTTTCATTTTTTAGTGGCACATTAGCTCAATGTGAATGTCTCAGATGGAATGGGAAATTTAGTGTGGAATTTCCACTCCACGTCAACTAGAATATTAAGTATCTTGGATCCAACACTATATCTTCAACATGCCACAATTTTGTGGTGTCGAGATAGAGTTAAATGTGTGCCGCATTGGGCAATGCCCAATGAACTCTCTGTAAACCTCTACATCCATGGCATGCATTCTTTAAATTTCCACCCAATTTTGGAACAATATCATGGTTGGGATGAGTGTGATGACACAACCGTTCTGATTGCAAAACACTGGTAATTTTTCATAATTGAGGGTTTACCCTTTGGTGACCATTTGTAAATAATTCTTCTTCAACCTGACTAACTTGGCTCATTGCAAGACAAATCAATAGGAAAGGGAATCAGATCAACTTCCCTATGTTTTGGCACTCTTGACAATATGCCTTTATTACAACCAATAAGCACTCTACTTAGTTGAATGATTTTCCTTCTTCACAATTTGGTTTATTGCCTCCAAAATATTCAATTTTACATAAAATGGCCAACCTATAGTTGTGAGGAAAAGGGAAATAACGATACAAATCCATTTTGTAGCATGGTCAGCTACTCCACTAATTATCATCCCTATTGTATTATGTTTTTCCATTAGCCCTGTAATATTTTGCATAGAATATCTTAGGTCGATTGTTTTAGTACTCCTTCTCCCCTCTTGGGAAACCAATGATTCTAAAAATCAACCCAAAAGTGGTTAGAAGTGGTCTATCATGTTGGGTGTATGTTATATTATTTTCACAACTTATATCCACCACGAACAAAAGGGGGTTCAAGAGGGGGGGTTGACAACCCCCCTAGTTGTGTAGGGTTCAAGCGGGGGCTTGGAAACATCCCTTAATTGTGCAGAGTTTAAGGAAACATCCCAAAAGACTTTTTTTGGGAGTTTTGCCCATGGTTTTGTGCATTGTTTTACACATGATGGTTTTACCCATTGTTTTCTATATCTAACCAAAGTAACTACGATTATGTTCTAATCCAGGGTTAATGGATTGGGGCTTTATGAATGCTTCAACATGTATATAATGTATTGTAATATTGAAAGGAATATAATGAAAATCAATCTGGTTTTCCCGGTTTTGGGTTCTAGGAGAAAATCTGTGTATATTTTTTGTTCTCGTCGTTGTATATTTTTCAATTTTTTTTTTAAGAATTCATTTGCATGTATTATTTACAAGGGGTTAAAACATACATATCCAAGCACAAGTATCTTCCATGGAATCAACTTAACATAAACTTGGAAACATTCTCTTTCCACTTGTCGTATTTATCTATTAATGGTACATAAGGTAATGTTTTATATGTTCTTGTTCTAATACTTGTGCTTCCTTTCTTCTTAACCCATTGGTTTGATGCTTTCATGTGTTTATCCCACTGAACTTCTTCTGTTTTACCTTGGTGGAAGTTATGCAACGGAAGTTCTAACCCCATCACTTTTGCCTTGTCAAATGTTTGCTTGGATTGTGGTTTTATCAGGGTTTGCCCTGTTTATACTTGGACTCCTATCCTTGACATAGTTTTAGCTTTTTGCAGTTCTGGAGTTGGTCTTAGGTCTCAATTGCAAATCTTTATTTGATCAATTTTAGCTTCACAGATTAACTCACTCGATCCTCTTGGTGTAAAAAATAATGAAAAAATCATATATTTATTCCTTGTTTATAGTTTTATTTGATAGGGAAGCAATAAATTCATGCATTGACATGCTGAATTGGTGCCATTCCAAATTTATAAAGGTGTTTAATTTTATCTCATGTAGAGTTAACATGCAAGTGCCACTTTTCTTATAGTTAAATAGGTAATGTTGGAGGTTAGTCGAGTCCGTTTTTTGGGTCGCCTAGGTCTTGTTAGAAGCCAGGTGGTTAAAATTTTGTGGAACAATTGGTGAAACTACTCCCATCGATTTTGATTTTTTCAATGAATGGATTTAAATTCCATATCATATGGACCAACATGATATATTTGGAAAGATTTTTTTTAAATATTTGGTGAATCATCCTTCTTGGCGACACATCGGTTCACGACAATTGTCCATCCACTTTGAATCTTCTTACTCAGTAATGAAATTTGGTAGGGGGTATGTGCCAATGATATCATTGATATGGAGTGTGATGTTCTTGTCACCTTATTGTCTTACCTAGCTTTAATCTACCATAACTATTTTGATAAATAGCTTGTTGTATAGGTTTCCTTATGAGTTGACTTTATACGCACTAAAGATGCCTTGGGATTTAGTCCTTAGTGGAGGAGATTGCAAATATGGGGACTAGCATTTCGAGGAATACTAAATTAACATAATGTTGAGTTTAAATAATCAATATGCATGCTTTCTATAGTATATGCAAATTGATAAGCAACATCTCTTGCCACAACCAACTGTAGGCTATTATTTATCTCAAGAGTCATCGAGGTTTCCCTTCTCAAATTTTTTTGGTCTCTACTAATCTCGAATGATATTGAAACATCGACTTGCCTCTCTTGGAATTTCTTCCTTCCTTATGTTTGAGGATCGCTTACGTTACATATTTCCTCTCACTCTCTTTCTCTTTTTTTTCCATTCCATTTTTTGAATGTAGTTTGAGTGTTTATGATATTACATTTCTCATGGAGTCTTTCACTTTGATTCTTCGTCTAATTCGTCTTCAGTGGAGGCGATTCATTCAACTTCGACTAAAGAATCTCACGAATCGACAATCCCCCCATCATAATTCCCAACTTACTTGAAACCGATGATGACAGTCTTGTTTATTGATTTCATTTACTTAGAAAGTAGTCCCAAATATTTTGTATTTGTAAAGTTGGCTTCTAAGCATCTTTGCCAATTTCATTGCCTCTAGTCCCCATTAATGTTTGAAGTTGGAGTATTTAGAGGTGATTGGTATTAAACTATGTGATCAATGCCTTTGTATAGTAAAAACTTACATAGGGGGAAGTTATAGTGCATAAGAAACCATTATGAAATCTTCTTTTAATTTTATCAGTTGACCCTCTTTCTTTGAATGCATGTTCTTCATAGCAATCACTATGGATTTTCTTGACCCAATCATATAAATTTGTTCAACCTCCATTAGTTATTTTTAACATGAAACTATTATCATATATTATTTTATTCATTAGCAACATGATTAATATATGAGATGATTTCTTCTAGGAAGTCCTCCAAAAATCTCTTGTGAATTTCTGCAGAAGAAATGCACCCTTTCTTTTGTTATTGTCAGACAATTTATTTTGGCGTAGTCCTTGAGATAATTTTCAAATTTTCACTCCCACCAGTCATAGATCTCTCCCAAACTTAACATCTATGTATCATAATTACTTAAACTCAAGTTCAATTACTATTGGCAATGGAACCAATGTTGTAATCTAAGGGTTAGTGAGCAGTTATTAGTAGTACACTAATAGAGAAATATACATTGTTATATACATTCATACACACATAGATGAGAGAAACAAGATAAAACACAAGTAGATAAAGACTAGCAAATAATTTCTTTATTTATGTATCACATCACTTACAACAATTCCCTCCAATCATTACCTCTCTATTACATCATTGAATTATTTATCCCAAGGGTTAGCTCGACTAGTCGAGTCCCCATTGTTAAGTGCCTCGTCGATCGGGAGGTCATGGGGTCAATTCTCATCGACGCCCTTGGGGTTAGGTCCTGCTAGTATGGCCAACGGGCTTTAAAAGATTCCCTTTGGAGTTGATTTGCCTAGATTTTTCCATGGATGTAACGGCCACCCAATGTCCGTGAACCACAACGTAAAAAAAATCAATGAATTATTTATATTTGATATTTGATTACAACGTAGTTATAATTGATTAATTATCTTGGTTAGTTGACCCAACTATATGGTCGATTGACTCACATTTTGAATTGGTTGGTCAACTCGACTTGCGTGGTTTCCCAACTTACATTTTGACTTGACAATTGATAAGGTTTAACTATCCAGACTAGTCAACTTAGTCAGTCAGTGCCTCCAACATGTCCTAACATAAAATTCAAAAAAAAATAGGGAGAAGATGGAAGGAACAAAAAGGGGATAAGCAAATGTTGAAACTGATGTATTTCAGTCATGTATGCATATGGTTTGGTTGAAAATGGCTGCTCAAAACTCATTGTTGCATGACCAACCAATACAAAATTAGGCAAAAAAGTACCCTATTTTCCTTATTGAATTTAAAAATCCTAGTATTCAGCTAATAAACACAGCACAATTTTATTATTCCATAATTATGTAACCTTCAATAGTTACACAACTCCTTACGTATATTGCTATAGAGTTTTGTACCATCTGATTTAATTATGTATGCATTTAGTTTGGTTAGAAATGACTACTCGAAACACATTGCCTCATAAATCAACTAATAATAACTAAGTGCACTAGAATTTGTTAAAATGATAAAGAAACTCTTGCTTCTTTGTCAAATGCAGAAACCATAATATTCACCTAATAAACTTGACCAATCTCTATTATTTTGTAACCAACAACAACAACCCATATTCTACTTATATATGTACAAAACTTTCGAACAGTCAAATAGGATTAAGGAAATCAAGATTAAGCGATATTCATAATATATTTCAAATTATGATAACCACCAGATATTTCCTCTATAACATATTTCTTGGCAAACACTAAATTGTTGCACTTCTACAAAACCTCACCTTCTTTTTTTTAGTGACAAGTGTAGTTTCCAATTGGGTTGGTCTCGTACTCCCATGACATGGGGTCAATTCCATTCACTACCATTATAACCACTAGGTTCACTACACCTTCCCTTAATGTGGATACATGTTAATCATAGGAATCAAACCAAAAAATTCATAATATTTTACAAACACGTTTACATGCTTTGCCAAGTGAACTACCCGAAATACTTGCAAAACCTCACCTTAACCCAAAACTTCACCCAAAAAAATACCAAAATCTTATTAATTAAAATAAATCTACACTAATTTATATTATTATAATTTTTTATAATTGGCTCCGATACCACTTTCTATAATTCAAAGAACCTCACAAAGAAACAATCACAGAAGAAAAGACTCATAAGATCATAATTGAAAACACAAAAAGCTCTTTCTATTATGGAAATACCCCGATCAATTTACAAATGAGTAATACTGAGCCCTTCCTTCCTTTATATAGGAATTTTGAGGGAAGTCTTGTTTCTCTAGATTCTTCATTTCAAATCAACCTAAAACAAATCATCCAGGACTGTCCTTAAAGATATGACTTTCATAAGGTCCTTCTATAGATAAGACTTAAAGTGGACTACGAAAAATTTTACACAGTGGAGATTCCTGAGGAGGAACCCACGAAAGCAAGTAAAGCATATTACGGAAAAGTAAACACAGTGGAGATTCCTAAGGAGGAACCCACGAAAGCAAGTAAAGAAGATTACAGAAAAGTAAACACAGTGGAGATTCCTGAGGAGGAACCCACAAAAGCAAGTAAACCGTGCACCACTCACAAAAGCAAGTAAACCGTGCACCATACTACACAGAGGAGATTCTTCATGGGCGAACTCCTGGAAAGCTGAGAAAGATGAAATGAGAGACAACCAATCCTATCCTTGTATACTTCTGTCAGAATCATATTCATATCAGAATTAGTGGGTACTTCATGATGAGGATCAAGATTTATTCCAGGTATGATTTGAGCGAGCCAAAGTGACTAATGTCCAAAGCAAGCTAAAAAGGATGAAGATGCCATAAAAGGATCACAATTGGCTAGTAGAATACCAATTTCTCCAAAATAATCGATGACGATGTTGAAGTGGTGGCATGTCGGAGAGCTGTAAGGGGTGATCAATACTATGTTACCTTGATAAATAAGATCATATCCAAAGATATCATATCTCAGACTGCCTTCTTCCATATCTTTATGGAGAAAAGATAAAGTCCAATGTGGGCTTACTTTACCAAGATCGTCTTTCTTTGCAACAAATGAATGCATCAGCAAATCCATCTATTAGCTCCAATGTCTGAAAGGGGAAACAACATCTTCACAATACATTACAATAAAAATTCTTCTCCAAGCTCTCGCTTATAGTAGAATTCATAATAATCCATCCAAGTTATACTTGGATTAAAGATATAAACAATTTTTGGGTGGTTTGCCCTGGCTTGACCAAAATAGATGTGATTATTATTAATGAGGCTCCAATTGATGTTATAATTGTGTCTCCCAATTCTTAGAATTGAACCAATTTTCTAAAATCATTTTCTGGATCTTTGATCACAGTGATAAAATCTTTTGAGAAAAACAATACCAACATAACTGATAATGGCATGATGGACATAAATTGATTTGAGATTGGGTTTTAGAAGAACTTTCTCCTATCTCAAACTTTTTGGTGGATATAACCTTTAGATCTCTTATTCCTTCGCTCGTCATCATATCATAAAGATAGCTTTCTTTCCCTACTTTGTAGATAATATCAAAACCAAATCCTTCAAGCCAAAGTGCCCATCGTAGGACTCGAGAATTCCCTTTTTCTAACAATCTTTTATTTTGTAGCATACCTTTCATATGTTTGAGATCTGTCTTGACATTAAAATGCACACTTTTTAGGAAAATGTGAAATCTTTTAATCCCATTCTTAACAACTATTATTTCTTTATGGGAGGATGGATATTTTAACTCAGTCGCCAAAAATGTTCCTAAAGCATAAGGACAAATCCCATCTCTCTTATGATGATTTTGTAGAAGAATAGCAGCCCAATAAGACTCAGAAGCATCAGTTTCTAGGATGAAAGGTAAATATTGTCTTGGAAGGGATAAAGATGGAAAATTCTTGATTTTATCTTTGATGCATTGGACCGCTTTAGTCATATGTGGTAGCCATACTGAATCCTTTTTCAATATTTGTTGAAGAATTATCGTATCCTTAGCTTGTTTTGGATAGAATTTCCGGATATAGTTCAAACATCCTAAGAATGTTTGGACAGATTTGATATCTAGAAGCTGGTCTGGAAATCTTAACAGAGATTGCAGAACATGAGGTTGCAATTGTGTATTCCCTTGGGAAATATATAATCCAAGATATTTGATCTTGGTTTGACCAATAATAAACTTATCCTGAGTGGGAGATAGAACTAAGTCGTGCTTGAAAACAACCTGATAAAATGATTCCAGATGCTTTTTATGTTGTTGTATGTCTCTGCTAAAAACTAACAAATCATCAATATATACAATAACAAAATCAAAATCATGGAAAATATCCTCCGTGCATTTCTGAAATTCAGAAGGCGCATTCTTCAGGCCAAAAGGCATAATTGTCCATTGGTATTGTCCTCCTGGGACAACAAAGGCAGTCTTATATCTATCCTGAGGATTTATGCCTATCTGCCAGAAACCACTTTTCAGATCAAATTTGCTAAACACATTAGCACCTGATATTTTTGCAAGGAGCATGTCTTTGTTGGGTAGAGGATACCTGATGGGTTCTAGTGCTTCATTTAATGCCTTGTAATTGATCACCAACCTCTTTTTTCCTCTTTTTTTGTTCTGAGTGCTTGTTGACGTAGAAGGTTGGGCATGCCCATGAACTTTTGCAAGGTTCAATCAATCTCCTGTGTAGGATTTGTTTGAATTATTGTTGGCACACCTTTTGCTCTGTAGGGATCATGTCGTTGGCTGAGGCCTTTTATGGTTTGTGATCAGACCCTGTCCTTAAAGGAAGTGAAACAAAGTACTTTTCTCAAAACCAAAATGCATCAGGATGCTCTGGTGTGCATTCCGTCTGAAGCTTATATGCAATATCTTTGAGAACTTATTGCCCATGTAGCTTAACATGTTTGACAATATTTTTTATTTTTTGATAGGTCTTCAATCACTTCCGTGACTGTATCCACATTATCAGGAGGAATCATGATAGAGTGTGTATTTGTCGCAGGGACAAATACTTTCTCATTTTGGACACTAAATGTGATCTGGTCTTTATCAACAATCATGGGCATGTGTCTCTTTACAAAATATTGACTAAGAAGAATATGAGATCCAGTGTTGTAATTATACAGAGTAACATATACAATTGTTGAAGAAATATATATAGGAAAATTAGGAGCTACATAAGAAATCTTCATGAGTTGTTTGTTAACAGCTTTGAAATGTACTTTTGTTGGTTGCCAATAATAAGCTCGGATAGTTTTGTATTTTCAGCAACTACTCATGGCTCCTGTGTCAATTTGGGCATCCAACTGATGGTTTTTGTATCCTGGTATCTTGATGGAAACTGGAATGACCATCCTATCTCTAATTCCAATGATTTATTTTGTTGGTTCTTCTTCTGTGGTCAGTCCAATTGGTGTGTGTGTCTTGTCAAATATAGACGATACAAATTTAGAATTGAGTTCGTCTAATTGTTAGACCTTTAGTTGAATCTGTTCTGCTATGTTGACCAATTGTTGTCTATATTTTCATAAACTTTCTTCAAGTTTTCTAATGTCTTCAAGGACAACATTGTGGTCGGAGTCTCTGTTGGGTTTTGGTGCAGATTCTGTCCTAAACCATTTTGTAGGATCAAAGTCTTCATCAGGTTGGGACTCCATAGTCAGTGCATCAATTTTCTCTTGGATTCGTCTCCTTGGGATAACTAGGCTCGGATTGAGTGAATCCATCTATCTCTGGAGACTAGTTATCTGTTGTTGAGTCTTATTAAAATAAAACATAAGGCAATCAGAGAGATATGTACAATCGCCTTCACTTGTAGCATCATCTGTTACTGAAATTTTTTGAAATGCATTTTCAATGTCACTATCAGAATCAATATTCACAGAAAAGTATTCAAATTCAGAATTTGATTCAGAGACTAAATCCCAATCAGCTGGATTATGTGAGGAGTTGAATAGTTCCATAACCTTGTTCTGGATCCCTCTTTTGTTCTTTTCTGGACATTTCTTTGCACAATGATCTTTTCCCTCGCATATGAAACTTTTTGATTCTCTAGCTAGTTTTGATCTCCTTCTGAATACATATCTATTCCTAGGGAATTTTCTTCCTTGATGCTCCTTTCATTTAGAACGGTTAGGGAATCTACGTCGTGGGTTGGAGCACTTACACTTCTATCTTTTGGATATATGAGAACTCTTACTAGAGGAGTTCTTAAAGCATCCAAAGTGGTAAGTTTCTGAGAACGAGTTGCAAAGATTAGGACTTAAACTTAGCTACTTCTTGACATTATTTCGGGTCTTATAAGCTGCACACTCATTCTAAGAATTTGAAGAATATTTTGCTGTAAAGAAGCTAAGGATGGTGCTTGGTGAACAAGCTCTGGAATTTTTCCTGGCATTGATGCTATATAATGACATAGATATGCAATATTTTGGTGGTCTAGGATTTTATAGTACAACTTTTGCATGGTGCAATAGTATTCATCTAGCAAATCTAGGTTGCACAACCTTTGACTCATGAACATTTGTTCATAATGGTCAAAATATGTTGATAGAGTACCAAGAAACTCATGGGATAATGCCATTAACATTGCTTCAAGTGGATCTTCATTTTCTAAGATTTCCAATTGTTCAAATCTTTTTAATGTTTCCCACCAAAGTCTAGCATTACCTGTTAGTGCCCATGTCACTTGTATGACTACATCCTTCCATGTAGCCTTGAGGTCAGCTTTTCTTTGACTGGCCCATGCATTAATCCGTTGCAATAAGATCAATGTTAGATCTATGTTCAGACAATCAAAATTAATAAAAAAGGATGATCCTTGGTTGTTAAAAGCAGGGGTAGTTTCTTCTTGAGTTTCTATTGACGACATGAAATGAGCCCATTTAGAAAATGGACTGGTTTGGGACCTGAAGTTCTTGGATCTTTATGTGAGAAGTGAAATGATTCATTTCTTTTATGTTTAGAAGACTCACTAGTGTCTTCTTGTCCTACCATATTGATTTCATAAGTTTTGAATCTTTCTAACTTGGTCTTAATCAGATCTAGCTTTTCTCTAGCTAATCTGGCTCCGTTTGTTATTCTTGAAGTATCTATAAATTCATCAAAAGTAGCTTTCAAAGATAGGGTAAAAGATGACTTGTAATTTTTGAAATAAGAAAACTTATGACCCTCAACTTCGACTTCTTCGTAATTAGGAGGAGATCTAGGTCTAGGAAAATTGTCTTGAAAGCTAGACATTGCGTTACTGATAACTCCTAATTGAGTTATGATTTCTTTTAATTGCTCCTCTTGGACACTCTGATGAGAATACATAGTATCATATATCTGGTGTATCATTCTGACACGATCTTTAACTTCAAGAACGTATATGGCTAAATCGTCTAAGTTTTGAGCCAAACATACAGACTGATAATTATTGTAATTGAGAAATTTTACTAGCTTATAAGGTTCGGCCTCTGAAGATGATCGATAATGAAAAAACTAAAGATCACTTTGGACTGAACCATTTTGAATTTTGGAGCAATATTTGTTGGCTCCAAACTTCTCTCAGGAAGTGTGATTCTGTTTCTAGGTCTTTCTTTGGGAAGACCGTACATTTTTATGTCAGATGTGGGAATCATGACACAGTCAAGACAATCAGAATGTTGACCATGGTGTGGTTGGGAACTTGATGGAGTATCAATAGTCTGATATTTATTTTTGGGATTTTTTGTATTATTTTGACAATACACACAAGACTAAGAAGTGATGGATTTATGCATCTGTACATGACTACCAAAACTAGTAGTAGGTATAGTAGAAACTGACAATCTCAGAGGAATAGGAGTTTTTTCAAGTCGTGCTGATAGACTTTGATTTAATGGGTTTGGAGTCTGGAATCTGAGACTAGTTCTGCCATCTCCTATGGTACCACTCTCAACTAGTGGGATGTGTTAGCTAATTGGCGATAATTTTGGGAGAGAGGCTGGTATGAACTTGACCATTCTTCAGGAAGAGTTAGCTCACTAAATCCAATCTGGAGTGGAGTTGCATTGCCAGGGCCGACTATAACTCCTTCTTTGAGTGCTCATTTGTGTAGTTTGGAATTTATAGGGGGCATGCTTGATGTGACAAAATGGATACAAACTGTGGTATGAAGCTGAGCTATCTGGGTATTAGGAGCAAAGTTAAACCCATGGAATTGAATAAAGGCTTGCAGGAATTCATTAATGTAAGGGTCTGTCAATGAGACCTGATAGCGAGGAATTACTGATGACCATGCAGGACCATTATTTAAAGGACTTTGGAAGCCTCCTATTAATGCATCATTAAAATCATTAGCTCTAGAATCAAGGACACAAGTTAAGCATGAAGTATTTAGTCCAGGTCGCACCAGAGGATTGATTATGAACTGTAGAAGCCCAATATGAATGTATATAAACCCATTTTCAAGAAATCACTCTACATCTTCTTTATGGATCAAAGGAACTTGGTAGACTTGCTGAGACAAGGAAATAGGATTATTGACAGAGGAAAATCAGAAGAGACTAGCAGCTCTAAATTTAAACACGGGCATATTATATATCTTATCCACATCAATATATGGGAGAGTCCAGTTTGGTTGAGGATCAAACTCTTGAGTGATAACTCGTGTGTTATATAATACATCCTAACTTTCCTTATTTAATAACCGAGACAACCAAGACTATTTTTTCTCATGTCCTTCTTTGCGTGATTCAGAAAACAGATAATTTTGCCTAGAATCCATATTATCCAAAGAGAGAAAGTAAGAGACACCTGAAAATTTTCAAGAATACTTTTCAATTTGTGGACTAATGCCTTCACGCCCAAAACATGACCTCAACTGGTCTTCAACAGGGACTTATCACAACATACAACCTTCAACTTTCGCCTACAACAGGTAACCCTTTCTACCTCTACCTTGGTTTGGCTCTGATATATATCTATATATATATATAATTTTTTCCCAATTTTTATAAACTTTAAAACATAACACATCCATATATATTTTGATGTCGATAGGTGTTTTCTCTACGGGGTTGGGGTGGGCAAACATTGTTCACCCCACCTAATCACGAAGCTTTATTTTCATCCTCCTCACTCTAATCAAAATCCAACACGTCTCATGGAAAAAGTCACTGCGAGGTTCACCATTGGTATGACGTGGATCAACGCCTCTGCCACCATCCCCACTAGCACCCCTGCCACTAGCCCCGCCGGAGTCACCATAGCGCCTCAAACAAACATGCTTCGTCAACCTGTCCCAGAGTCCGACTTCGTGCTTCATCAACTTGTCCTAGAGTCAAACTTTGTAGGGTCTGTCATTGAAATTGTTGTAGGCATGGTTTGGTGAAGCTCATCCCCGAGTTTGGATGACCGGTGTTTACATCTAAGGCAGTAAGAGTCTTGCAGAATGAATTCACCATCCTTTTTAGCTTTGGTGGAGGGGGAGGAACCACATCACTGCATGACTCATTTTGCTTCCATTTAATAAAAAATCATCAAGTTAAATCTTACTCCTGAATCAATGAATCTACAATTGAGATCTAATTTTTTTATGAATGTTCAACCAAAGTAACCAAAAGTCCTACCTCAGATTGTCTTCATCATTGCCCATTCACCTTCTTCATGTCTTTGATCTTGTTGGCTTGCAATCTCTCGTCACAAGAGCAATGAAAAAATAAACTAAATTCCTCTGGTAATCTTTTATGTATGCCCTTCGTCCTTGCAAGCCTTGTTAAATTGTAGTGTAGAGATCTATGTATAAACACAAATCAAATGTTGCAGTCACAGTTTGAATATTGTAAAATGATGAAACCGAGAATAAGATGCTTGTGAGGGTAATCGGTGGGTGAGTGCATAAGGGTCCATAAGCCGATTAACAGTGGTCAGCTAAATTTATTTATAAATTGGGAAGAAAGGTGAGACTGTGGGTGACAAAGAGATTGTTGCAGCAGGTTTACACGTGTCTAACAATCCTGATACATTTTTATGCAGCAGTGGCATGTATGTTCTTGTTGCCATGTTACTATATCTTCGGATCACATGGCTGGATGAAAGATTTTTCTCCACATACTGGACAAGAGGGAGGGAGACAACGACTTTATTAACGGGGTGGTGAGCTTTGAGATGTTAACTGGTGGAATTTTCACAAAACGATATTATTTCCTAGATTTACTTTTCAGCCAAAACTCCATGGACCAATTTTTTCCATTTCTTTTAAAAACACATTTGATTTAACTATAGTTTTCTAAATGTACCTAGATTTTATATGATGCCTAAGCTTTTTTGCATGGAAAGTAAAACAATTCCAAATATGAAGTTGGGGCAATTGAAATTAAATGATACAACAACGATGTTGGGATACACTTATAAACAATAAGCTCACACAAAATTGAAATCAAAGATGGAATGATTACACATTCTAGAAAACAAAAACAAAAATAAATGTTGAGGAAATATATGTGTATAAACAATATCTATTTTAATTGTACTACTGTTTCAAATATCTAATTATCATTTGGCAATCTTAGTTCAAGGAAACGAGGAGAATAAACAAACTCATATTGATGTTCCAAATATTAATTTTAAATTGAGTGAGGCCAAGTCCTACCCATCTTTCTTAATACATTAGGAGTGGAATGTCCTTGGAATGGCCTTGATGGGTGGAGGTTAGGCAAGCGACAATAGGAGGGCACAAAACCTCGATGATAGGGTTTTTGTGTGGCGGCACTAGCCTTACTCCTTGGAACGAAGGAGCACTCAGTCGACTGTGATTATAATGTCGATAATTAATTGCATAGCTTAAATATTTAAAAATCAAGAAAATAACTAACGTTAATAGAATTATCAGATGATAAAACTACAGTTCTTATCACTAGTTTGATTACAAACCAGCTTAGATCCATCTAACACTGGATCTATCATGCGCCAAGAGGGATAAAATCCCTCGAGGTGCAAACCCTCCTTTTGTTGTGTATAACTTGAGGAAATGTTTGCACCTTAAGGGATTTTATCCCTCTCGATGCATGATGAATCCGATGTTAGATGGATCTAAGCTGGTTCTAGTTGAGGGCAACAATGTCACATTTTTAGATTATCATTATTATGTACGTGTTTGAGATAAACTACAAAATTTACATTATGTTTTCTTTGCTTGGCATGACGATATAATTCTCTTCTTTTAATTTAGTCTATGTTGTTTTCCTTGAATGGTTTGAACATCTGTGTTTAGATGCTTTGAGTGGTTTGTGTGTTTTATGTGTTTGGATTTTGATGGTAATGCTTGTGAATGTTATAATTGTTGTTTTATATTTTTATATATGTATGTAATTATTTATTGGTAATTAGTTGGTGATGAAAAAGGGAGACATTCTTGTCAATAATTTGGAGGAGGATTGACACTACACATCTATTTAATTTAATTTTGGGTATCACAACTTTTGACAACTAATTGACTCTTAATAGTGTCCCTCTACATATTACTAAATATATCTTGAAGAGTAGTTTTAGTAATTTACTCCATCCAGATTACTCTTGAAATACTTTCTTTCTTTGCTAATGTTTGAAATAATTTATTTCCTTCAATAATATTTTGATGATTTTTTTTATCTATAGTTTATTTTGCAAACTCAAGAAATAAAGCGTTTTTGCATTTTTTTTTAATGAGTGGTTAGAATTATAAAATCTTTACATTATTTGTTTCTCCAAACAATTATCACATTTCCTTCAAGAATATTTTGTTTGTTTTGAATGTTTATAAATATAAATTTTCTTCTTATAAATATTTTGAATACATTGTTGTATGCAATTATCTATTAGTAATTTTGAATATATGTAATTTGAATATATTTTGAATATATGTAATTGTCTATTAGTAATTAGTTGGTGATGAAGAAGGGAGATGATCTTGTCAATGATTAATTTGAACTTTGCAGGAGGATTAATTTTGCACGTCCATTTCATTTTAATTCTAGGTATCGCAACTTTTGACAGTTAATTAATTCTTAATAGTGTCCCTCTAGGTATTACTAAATATATCTTGATTTTTTTAATAATCTACATCTTCAAGATTAACAACATCTAATGCATCTACTATAAGCAATCAAATAAGACTATAAAACAACATCTACACTAAAATCAATACATCTAATGCAAACAACCAAATGAGATTAGAAATCAACATATACAATGAAATCAATGCATCTAGTGCAAGCAATCAAATAGGATTAGAAATCCACATCTACACTGAAATCAATTCATCTAGTGCAAACAATCAAATAGGATTAGAAATCAACATCTACATTGAAATCAATGCATCTAGTGAAAGAAATCAAATATAATTAGAAATCAACATCTACATTGAAATCAATACATCTAATGCAAGCAATAAAATATGATTATAAATCATCATCTACACTGAAATTAATGCATCTAGTCCAAGAAATTTTCTTCCCTCTCTCTGCTCTCCATTTATACCTATATCTCCTTCCATCTCTCCTTCTTTGTCTTTCTATCTCACCCCCCCCCCCCAAACACACATGCTCTCTCTCCATATCTGTCTATCTCTTCCTCCCTCCCTCTTTCTCTCTATCTCTCTCTTTTTCCCTCTCTTCACCTCCCATCGATATCTCTATCTCCCTCTACCTTTCCTTTGTCTCTCTATATCACCCCCAAAACATACACAGTATTTCTCCACATCTATCTATCTCTCCCTCCCTCTCTCTTCCCCTTCTCTCCCTCTCTCCCCCTTATATCTCTCTTCCCTCCTACATTCCTATATCCCTCTCTCTCTATCTCTCTTATCACTTCCCCCTTGTATCTCTCTATCTCTCTTATCACTCACTCTCTCTCTCTCTCTCTCTCTCTCTCTCTCTCTCTCTCTCTCCACTTTTCTCTCACTATATCTTTTTTCTTACCCCCTCTCTTTCTCCCTTCCTCTCCGCTTCTCTCTCTCACATCCTCTCTCTCTTCCTTCCTCTCTCTCCCTTTCTCTCCCACCTCCCTCTGTCTCCCCCCCTCTCTTTTTTCCCTCCAAATTTGTCACTATCTCCCTTCCTCTCTCCTTCTGTCCCCCCTTCCTCCCATCTCTCCTTCTTTGTCTCTCTATCTCACCCAAAAACATACACATTCTCTGTCCATCTCTCCCTTTTCACTCCCTCTCTCTCTCTCCACTTTTCTCTCTCTATTTCTTTCTTCTCCACTCCCTCTCTCTCTCTCCACTTTTCTCTCTCTATTTATTTCTTCTCCACTCCCTCTCTCCCCCATCCAACTCCATCTCTCTATCCCTTCGTCTTTGTCCATCCCTCTCTCCTCCTCTCTCCCTTTCTCTCATACCTCCCTATCTACCCCCCCATCTCTCTCTCTCTCTCTCTCCAACCTTGTCACTATCTCCATCCCTCTCTCCTTCTCTCTCCCCTCCTCCATCTTTGTGTCTCCCTCTCTCATTCATCTCTTTATCTCTCTCTCTTCATTCCTCTCCCCTCTCCTTCATTTTATCTCAATCTCTCCCTTGTCACTCCCTCTATCTATCCACCTCTATCACTCTATGTCTTTGTTCTTCCCTCCACATATATCTACAGTTCATATATATCATGATATATTAATATATATTATAATATAACAAATTGAATATTGCATTAATATGAAGTTATTGAATTTAACAATATTAATATTAATATTAGTATTATATTTAATATTAATATGATATTTATTATTATTATTAAGACTAGATTTAATGATGTTTTTTACATGGCACGATAACAAAATTTATAATAAAACTATATCAAATTAATATTTTCAAATATTACAACTTTGATGTGGGAATATTTTTTTTAACTATTTTAATATATTCATAGAATATGGTTTTCCCTTTAAAGATTCAATTTACAAATATTTAATTAAAAGAAATATTAAAAGATTTTGGAGGGGGATTTTCTATTCTTTGTGTTGAAGTAACATTTTTCCTTTGATTTAAGAAATGGTATTGGCTTTAGTAAAGAGTAAAGATGTTTAACTAATTTGGAATTTTAATGTGGTAAATTTTTTTGTTAAAGGTAAATTTATGATCCATTCGAATTCACCCATATGATAAATGAACTATTAAATACATGAGATAATTTGTTATTCATTCAAATTATGTATAATAATACATAGTTATATTTTATTTAATAATTAATCTTAGTTTATCAATAAGATTAAAAAATTACATATAATCTAAAGATTCAAGTTATATATATATATATATATTTTAAGATTCAAGTTAATGTTTTGCGTGATATTAGTGAAAATTGTTTTCATTGTTTTTTGAAGACGTGACATACTTACATATTGGGGTCATACTCGGTTGTAGAATGCGCCTCTCGGTGCAATAATTTGAAGCACTATATCAATTCATTATTAGTATACATTGTTATAACCATAATTCTATGTAGATTGTGATAACAATAATACTATTTAAACTACAAAGAATCATGTAATATTATGTTCTTGTATTTAAAGAATTTGCAGTCACATTATTTTTATGATTGATCCTAGCAATTATGGGTTCAATCAACGTGGCATCAACATCATCGATATTTCCCATGGCATGCCAATCATAAGAAAAAACTATCATAACTCATTAGTGAGGACAATTATTATTGGCTATTATACAGTGGTGGAGGAATATCTTTTATTACATTTGTGTTTGGAAATGTAATAGAGATTTAAAAGTATATAGAATATTATTAGTTAGTTGATCAAAACATCTCCCCTTTAATTCCATTGTCGATGTTCGTAGTGTTGCTAGTTGATGGTAATTCAATTGTAGTTGAGTCATGTTGTTTTGAAGGTATGAGATCTCAAAGGAGGGAAATTATAGGATTTTCCATCGACCAATCTAGGCATGCACTGTCATCTTTTGTTGGTAATCCATATAATTCCCCACAAGCTAGATAATCCTTACAATTTTGAATATCAGAAACTATAATTATGCAATTGTTGCCTTCGATGCCAAGGAAAGAGAATATTGCATCCATTCAAAATCCATGAGTCTTGTCTCCATGGAGTCCCAAGATTGATGCTTAAGTAGAACTTACATGTAAACCAAATGGAGGGGCTACATCATGGTTACCATCTATTGTACCATCATAATAAACTAACTCCTTCATTTCCGCCATTTTGAATGTCCATCGCTATAACCATTGGACGAGGGAGGACAAAACCAAACTATTTCATAATTGCGTTATATTGAAGTGCCACCGTGCCATTTGTCAACATAACCCTAGACATGACCTCTTGTGTCACTAGGTGATGCCCACATAGATGACCAAGTGCTTTCATTCTCATCAAATGGGGGGAGTGAAACTCCCAATCATTGATATTGAATGTTCCCTCTACACTACAAATGGTAAGGTTGGCTAAATAATCCACCTTGGTGTTATTATTCCTTAGAACACAAATTCATTGGAACTCAATGGAACCTAGATTACATTGAATCCTTTTAAATATTGAATTGAGCTTGAAGTCTAGGGGGGAGGATCCAAAATGAAAGTGTTTGATAGTGAGTTTAGAGTCACTCATAATGATTAATTTGTGAATACTAAGTGAAGCCACTTGTTCAATTCCTTGTAGCACCACATAAGGCTTTGCTTGGTTATTAGAGGCTCTGCTCAAACTCTAGGAATAAGATAATTCTACTTGTCCTCTAAGGCACACTAGCAACCCCTTGCCAACACACCCCACCCGACACTTGCCACCCCTCTTTCTACATGTATTATTAGTTAAAGTTATGTGTCATGATTTAGTTGTATAGTTTATCATGAATTGTCATGTTAGTGAAACTTGACACCTACCACCCCTCTTTCTACATGTATTGTTAGTTAAAGTGATGTGTCATGCTTTGGTTGTATAATTTATCATGAATTGTCTTGTTAGTGCAACTTGGCACCTGCCACCCCTCTTTCTACATGTATTGTTAGTTAAAGTCATGTGTCATGTTTTGGTTATAAAATTTATTAGCAATTATGTTCATTGTGTTTCTAGTTGATGGTACTTCAATTGTAATTGAGCCATGTTTTTTTGAAGGTATGAGATCTCAAAGGAGGGAAATTATGGGATTTTCCATCAACCAATCTAGGCATGCACTGTCATATTTTGTTGGTAATCCATAGAAATCCCCACAAGCTGGATAATCCTTACAATGCTAAATATCAAAAACTATATTCATGCAATTGTTGCCTCTGATGCCAAGCAAAGAGAATACTGCATCCATTCAAAATCCATGAGCCTCGCCTCCACAAAGTCCCAAGCTTGATGCTTAAGCAGAATTTCCACGTAAACCAAATGGAGGGGTTGCATCATAGTTACCATCTATTGTATCATCATAATGAACTTCCTCCTTCATTTCCCATGATTTAGAATGTACATCGCCATAACCATTGGGCGAGGGAGGACAAAACCAAACTATTTCATAATTGAGTTATATTGAAGTGCCACTATGCCATTTGTCAACATAACCGTAGACATGACCTCTTGTGTCGCTAAGTGATGCTCATATAAATGACCAAGTGGTTTCATTCTCATCAAATAGGGGAGTGAAACTCCCAATCATTGATATTTAATGTTTCTATTGCAAATGGTAAGGTTGGCTAAAGAATCCACCTTGGTGTTATTATTCCTTAGAACATGAATTCATTAGAACTCCATGGAACGTAGATTACGTTGAATCCTTTTAAATATTTTATTGAGCTTGAAGTGTAGGGGGGAGGATCCAAAATGAAAGTGTTTGATAGTGATTTCAAAGTCACTCATAGCAATTAATTTGTGAATACTAAGTGAGGCCACTTGTTCAATTCCTTGTAGCACCACATAAGGCTTTTCTTGGTTATTAGAGGCCCAACTCAAACTCTAGGAATAAGATAATTCTACTTGTCCTCTAAAGCACACTAGCAGCCCCTTTCCAACACATCCCACCCGGCACCTGTCACCCCTCTTTTTACATGTATTATTAGTGATGTGAAATTGGAGGAGAAATTCTCCTTCCTAAAAGGTGATTTTCTTCTGACGCTTTGCAAGTAAAAATGGGTCTTATGAAAACACAAGTTTTAAAGGTCTCTTCCGGGTTAATGAGTTAGTTTACATGTTAACTTCTAAATAAGAACATATCATCATTTAACTCATAAAGTCATTCAAGAAGAGAAACAACACAAAATTTGGTGACGAAGTTCACCCCTCCTGGGATACATCTCCAAGCCGACTAACACAGCTAGTCTGATCCATGTGTTCAGTGAAGAAGAGTACATAAAGTTTACTAACAATATGAGTGGCTAGTTTTCCCTTAAAGTAAATGTTCTCCTGCAAAGAACTCTCACTCTAAAAATCATGATAACCTACAGTTAATCATGAAACCACCAACATGAAAATTCCACATTGAAGTACAAAAAGAGAGCTTTCCTCAACAAGACATAGTGAGAAAAGACAAACATGATTTGTACCATAGAAGTTATAGCTATTGCAGTAAACATTTGAAGGCTAGAAAACCCTACAAGGTCCTCTCCATCCTCAAAAGCCTTAAATAACTGCTTCAAAACATTGATTGATCATGACACCCATGGACTCAGACCTTAAAAAGTCTCTTCAGATGTGCTCCAATCAACAACCATAGGTCTCCATTAGATCTAGAATGTTCAAAAACCCATATCTGCACTCTTCTTGAGCTCCAAAAGGCAAAAAACTCATCAAGTTATGACTCTCCCAATTTTTGAAACCTCCTTCTTTGTTATTCGTCATACAATCTAAATAAGCTATCTAACAGAGCTACAAATCTGCCTACCGAAGGTGCGATTTGTTGAACCGTTAAAATGTTTAATAACCTTTATGCAGAAAATTTTGGTCACGTGGCCCATAAGGTTGAGGGCCAGGTCAACGCTCTGCCCCTGCCGGCCTAGGCGCCTAATTTATTAGGTTGTTGGTTGCATGGTAACTGATATGGCCGAGGGTCAGGGCTAATTGCTCACCCCTATCGTCGGAGCCCTCTCTGCCATGTGCCAAGGTCTTGTGAGCGCCCATATGCATAGGGTCAGGGCCTATCTCCACTCCCTCCGCCGAGCTCTCCATTTTGATTTTCTTGTGGTCATGTGGAGGCCCCTGTGATTGGGGATTGGGGCTAGTCCCCGAGCCCTCTTCTGCCAGTGCCAAGGTTCTGTGGATGGTCCCATGACTGGGGGCCAGGGCTAGTCCCAAACCCCACTCCACTATGTTGTGGTCCTGTGAGGTGCAGGTGACCGAGGGTCAGGGCTGACCGCCCGACCCCTCCTCCAAAAAGGTGGTTGATTAAACTTCAAATAGAGGTCACAATCCTATGGGTTAATACCCACAATGTAGAAGAGAAGGTAAGGCGTTGGAGTGTTGGATGGGAGGTCATGCGTTCGAGCCCGCCTGAGGCTATTCGAGCCCTTTACAAAATTTTAGCCAACCACGAGGTGCCATGTGGCAGCCTCTGGTTGGGCCACTTGGCATCCTCTAATTGGACCACCACAACCAACCAATAAAAACACGCCAACTCAAACTTGTACGGGTCTACCACTTGGCAGGTGAGGATTGGTCCATATGTGCCTAGTAGGCATGCTGACATCGGCGGTACGACTGTCCTATCAATAACCCTATAATTTTTTTAGTTGTTGGGCCAAACGATCAGAACATCGTAACTTTGTCATACGATAATGGATTGAGGCGTAACAATTGTCATTGGAATTAGAACGACGAACCCCTCGACTTGATGTTGATTTCGAAAGATTTTGGGCACTTTTAGTTTTAAGCTAAATTTTGATCACCGGATCAGTTAGTTAAAGTTATGTGTCATGATTTAGCTGTATAGTTTATCATGAATTGTCCTATTAGTGCAATCCGACACCTGGCATCCCTCTTTCTACATGTATTGTTAGTTAAATTTACGTATCATGCTTTGGTTGTATAATTTATCATGAATTGTCTTGTTATTGAAACTTAGCACCTGTCACCCCTCTTTCTATATGTATTATTATTTCAAGTCATGTGTCATGTTTTGGTTATAAAATTTATTAGAGATGATGTGGTGGATTAACATATTTTTCCCTTCAACATTGATAATCTCAAGAAGTTGGAAAAAATTTCCCTCTTAGCTTATGAGGGGGTAAGTTTACCCATCTACATTTCTTAGTTTCAAAACCTGAGAGTTTTAGACTTGTGGGAGTGTGGCCAACTTAGGGAGATTCCTGCATACAAAATTGGGAATGGAATTATGGGCGGGGCTTCCCAATGTTGAAGAGTTTCAAACTTCACAATCTAAAAAAATTAGAAAGAATGGTGGGATCATCAAGTGAAGAAACAATGCCATATTTCAAAGATATAGATATATGTGCTTGTGGTAAAATGAAGAGATTGGGAATGAAGAAATTACCTCATCTAAAGAAGTTGAGCATCCACTATTGTTGGAACTTTGAAGCATTGGAACTTGAGAGTGGTGGTCTTCCAATGTTGGAGGACTTGAGGCTTCTTCAACTATACAAACTTGTCCATTGTTGAGAAGATTGGTATTGGAGAAGCTATCTAATTTAAGGGACATTAAAATATGGGCGTGCAATGAGCTAAGGGAGTTAGAGGTTGGAGCTATTGGAGTGTTAGAAGGTAGAGAATATAGTGGGACCCCATGATGTGTGGGATGACAAAACAATGTCTAAACTTCAATTGTTGAGGATAATACAATGTCCATTGTTGAGGAGATTGCTGAGAGGAATGGAAAAACCCTCCAAGTTGCAAAAAATAATTGATTGAGTGGTGGAAAAATCTAACTTAGGGAGATGAGAATGTGAAAATTAATCTTTCTCCTCTTCTCAATGTTGAGAGCACATTATAAATGTTTTTGTTATATATCATATAACTCACAATATTATTTTTTAAATATATTTTTTCCTTTCGTTGTGTAATATTTGAATATTAATTTTATATTATATACAAAATGTCTATATAAAAGCCATTTATTTAATTTTAATTTTTTGATAACTTATAAATTATTTATAATTTTATTTTAATTTAATATTTTAGAATATTTAGAATTTGATTTTTATTTTTAATTTTGGAAAATATTAATAATATCATATATTATTATTTTATATTTGTATTAAATATAAGAATTACATATCTCATTACAAAGTGTTTAGTATTGGAGATTTAGAGTGGTGAATTTGGCAAGATGATTATGTAAAAATTAATCTTGCTCATCTTGAATGTTGAACACATACACATTCCAAACTAATTTTTTTATATTTATATAGATCTAGATAGTATGCATGTTACTATTAGAAGGACTTATCAAAATTCAACATCTAAAGAGCCACTTTCCTAAAAGTCAAAATAACCACTATAATTATGACATTATATTAACCATTTTTTATTAAAAAAATAAAAAACATTTCCATAATGATAGCAAAAGATGCTTAACATATTATTTCAAGAAACATCTCAGAATCATTTGCACATCAAAGAGATACTGAAAATGATGAGTTGCAAATAATCATAATTAGAAATGGAACTCCACGATTTCCATCTACTAGCTATCCCAATACTCATATAAACCAAAAAGGCTAGGCTATAATTCCAAAGCTTCCTCTGATAATTCATCTACCTTTTGATTCAACCTTTGAAGTTATGCTTGAAAGAGTACCATTGCAAAGGATAGAAGAATATTTTAGATTTCCTAAAGGGGGCAAGACATACATTATCCAACACAACATTTTTACATGTCCAATCTATCAACAATTTAGAGTCATCCATGACCTCTAATTTGGATACTCCCCACTTGCTTGCAAAATGAAAAATGTCCATTAAGCTAAGAACTCAACCTTTGTGTTTGAGCCTTTGCACGAACAATGTTGAATCTGATCTATAAATTGTCGTAGATATTCCATTGGCATAGCTTTTCATACAAATTTGAAAAAATCGCTAAACTATTTACTATTGATTTTTCCTTAGATTCCAAAATAGACACAAAGATTTTCCCTAAGAAATCCTTGCGAGGAATACTTAACTAAAAGGTAAGATTGATTTGTTGTGTTTTTTCTTTCATAATTTAATTCACGTCATTTTAAAAGGCCCCAAAGAAAGAACTCCTCTGCTATGTACCTTGTGCATGTAAGGATTGTCATCGTTTTGGGACATTTATGTTTAGTGTAACTTTCTTCTTAAATTTAACCTCCTCCTACACTCTTTAGAAGATATATAGAAACTCGAATTTTGATTGTATTTCATTATCTATATAATTTGCTTAATTATTTCCTTCCACATTTCCCACTCCTTCTCTTGTCATTTTTTAATTACTAATAAATATACATTACTATAAACTAAATATTACACCTACTCTTAAAAAAAAATTCAAACATGTACCTCGTCATCTAAACTACTCTATTAAATCTAACCTACTCTATTAAACCTCGCCACAATGTTCACTTTCCTGTCAACCCCACTATTTGAATGTGATTTTACTTCCTAATCCACTAGAGGTAGATTATTTATAATAATGTTAATTGCAATTTTTCCTTTGGAAAGTGAATACTACGAAATGAAGAACATAAGGATGATACCATATAATCAAGTATCATAATCGAGTTTGTGTTTGAGCAATTTCAATTTAAGATTGTGGTTACATTATAATTCGATGTATGGATTTTGTTGTTGTTTATAATTTTTCCTCTTTTAAGATTAATGTTATGTAGTTAATTGAGTAAAAGATAAAAGGGTTGAATGTATTATATATTATGTTAATTAGATGTAAAAGGAACGATATTATTATATACATAATAATGTTGATAGTTAATTTTTATTTTAATATTGGAAAGATATTGTAAAATTATATTAAAAGAAATAAAATAGTTTTGTAAAATTATATTAAAAATATATATATATTTAGATTGAAAAAGTCAAATTTTGTTTTCAATATCAAATATAAATATTAAGTATATTTTTTTTCAATATTGTTTATGGGGCATAAAATAGATGGTAACACAGTATCTTATTAAGGCACTCTGTGGTGTAAATGTCAGTGATTTTGATGATTTTGATGCCCCTAGATCATGGCTACTCAAACCATATGTTAGTTGTGTAGTCATTTCAGGACTCACATTAACTAGGAAACACAATCATTTTTTTCAATGTGAGGCATAAAATAAAATACTTCAACATCCACCATAAACAACATAATTTACATCAATGTTATATATAGAGAGAGATAAAGTAATTGATTGTGTCGAGATACACTCTACACCCCAACATGGAAGAAATGTTGTGTTGTAACCTTACATTAAAATAAATAAAATAATACCTATGTTAAGAAAAGTTAAAAAATTGTTAGTAGCAATAAAATATTTCAATATCAAACATAAATATTAGTAATATAAATATTTCAATGTGGGCCATAAATAAAATACTTCAATGTCCACTGTAAATAACATAATATTACATCAACTTTATGTATCGAGAGAAAGTAATTGATGGCAAAAAATTTCTAATTTGCTTTCTACTTTTTCATACGAGGGAAAAGTGTAATTCCTTCACTACTCAATATAGAATTAAAAAATAAAAAATAAAAATAAAAATAAAAAAAATCCTATGACTAAAACATTTTATTGGTATCTTACTCAAAATTAAGGAGGCTTGAGATGCCTTTTATCTTAATTTTGAATCTATCAAGAGAGGAGAGGGATCAAAGCTCTCGAGATATAGATTTTTTTTCAAGCATTCCATTGTAAAAAAAAATTCACCTCAAGAAATTTGATCCCTTTCAACACTTGATAAATATAGACTTAAAATAGATCTATATGAGTTATATTTTTTATAAAATATCTCAATTATAATTATAATTTAATGTTTAGCCTCGCCCAATTAAACCATATATATTGATATGTTAAAATAAATCAAATACATTTCTGCCGCGAAATTTTTTAAGAGTTGTTATCAAGTAAGAATGATACAAGCTTCGCAAAAAGAATTTTTAAAAATACAAATGCTTATTAATGGTTTGTTGATTCAAATGGAAGGAAAAAGTGATAATATCAAATAATAGATTTTTAATAAATATTTACAATGTGACTTTTTTATTATTATATATTTTTATTATTTAATTCAAACTATACTATTTTTACATGTGAATTTTAGTAATTGTACATTAAATTTTCTAAGATCTTGATCCACGAAGAACAAAAGGAAAAGGAGAATAGGGACTGAGTAGTTTTCTTCTCTTGATTTTCATCTTTGTTTTGAATATATATTTATGTTACATGTATCTATTCACTTAATTAGGCTAATAGGCCTTCCTATGCATCAACAATCGTCAACACTTTTACTCTCCACTTGACATCTGTGCGCCGAGCTTCCGCGAGAGTTTGTGGAGTTTATGGCTGTTTTCGTTTACGGGCTGGGCTGCATGCATGCCCACTGTTATTATTAGAACTTGATTTTTTCTAATTTAATCAAACGAGCTTGTGCAGGAAGCAACGACTGAACATAGGTACATTCGGGATCAAGTGCGTTCCATCGTTATAAGGAACACTGTGCTCAAAAAACTATTTGTGCGTGGTCTCGGCCCGGAGACAAACGACCAGTCCCTCACCGCCATATTCTCTCCTTTCTGTGAATTGGATGAAAGCGGTGTTTTCATAACCCAAGCTATGTTTAAAGTTCAGATATAAATTTCGGTTGGAACATTGTTGGTGTCCCTTTTCCCCTTTCTGCCATGGTTGATAATATTGTCTGTTCTTTGCAGGTTCGCGGTTCCAAATCAAAAGAAACAGTGATTCCTTTGATGATGGAGTTCCCCAAGCGTTGGATGATAAGTTACGTCCAAGACAAGAAGTCATGAGCGGCCTATACAAGAAATCAATTCTCAGAGTCAGCAGCACGCAATCATGGTCGGCCGTGACAGGCGAGAAGAACATTGGCAAAACATATTTCTCCTTCAATTCAACCAGCCAAGCGCCACATTCGTTGCTGAGGAAGGGAAAAGTTCCCCCCGATATTTATGTGAGGGAAGAAGCACAGGTAATTTTAATTTCCATGATAATAATATTCAATCTATGTTGACGGCAGGTTCAGAGACGTGTTGTTTCCCAAGAAGGAACTCTAAATTATCTGCCTTGTTTAAGGCCAAACGAAAACTCCACTACACTTTTCTATGCAAGAAGCCTGGGATCAAATCCCCCGTCTTCTTTGTGGCCAAACGAAAACGCCACAACTTTCTCCGCAAGAAGCCACGGATCAAATCGCCCGCCTTCTTTGAGGCCAAACAAAAAACGCCACTACAACTTTCAATGCAAGAAGCCTCGGACCAAACCCTCCGCCTTCTTTTGCATTCTTCCAACTCCGCATCTTGGAAAATAATCATCCTAATCATCTCCAGCAATTAGGTTCCAATAATCTGACGAGAATTTCCCGACATCCTTTCCAGTCCAATTTCATAGAGACTATGTCGTTCGGAAGTGGTTCCAATTTTTTAGGACCAATGTTTAGGAAATCGAAGAAGGAATCTCCTCAGCAACAGAGAAATACATAACGTCCATACAACTTAGACAACACTGGCACCATTATATCGCCCTATCAGAACCCGCTGAATGGAACCCCAGCTCCTCCTCTTCCTAGAGCCCTGTCATCTTCAGAGGTCCCTCAGTTTACCGTCAGCAGATTATTTAGGGAACTAGAAAACCATACCAAGCATATTCCGAAGGTTCACTAACAACCTTTGGCATATTTCGATGTTTCTCCGCCTGTTACTGTGGTCATGGAAGGCCGTTCAATTTGCCAGACGATTTTTCTTGAAGAACACTCGTGTTATGAAAGCTTTGCGCAGGGTCTCAGAGGAATGTTTGTAGGAAGCATTGAGGGAGCTGATCTAATTAATACTAAAAATTACTGCAATCTCTCAAATGCGATTCCAGGCTATTTGATTGCATATGAAGATAATGAAGGCGACTTGCTTCCGACGGGAGGCCTTTCCTGGAAGTAGGTTTGCACTTGTTTTCATTTTATTTATTTCAGATAAAAGGATATTTTTATTTTCCGTTCGCTATCATTCAATCTAAGTTTCCATGACTGATTTGTTTTTTTTATGTTTGTTTTCCGAATTTTATTGAACCAGAGATTTTGTTGGAGTAGCAAAGAGAATCCGAATTTTAGTGGCTAAAGATCGCGGAGGCCAAAGCAGAGTATGCAGGAGAGAATCATAATTTTGTACATGGATTCATCTCTTGTGTTATTTTGCGGAATGCTTGTAACACACTCATTTTGAATGTATTGCTCAATTTGTGGCCTTTTCCTCCTCTTCTTTAAATGCATTTAGCAGCACAGAACATGAGCTAAGTAGTCTGGTGGATTGCAAATTCTATTCCTGGTCACGAAAGCAAATTAGTTTAGGGAAGGTGGCCATAACCGCAGCCACTCAGGTGTTAAAATATGTAAAATCTATTTGGCTATATTGCGATACTTCCAGACTGAAATCCCTTGGGAAATGGGTCGGGTAACGGTATTTTGCTTGGACCAACATCCTTATGATTATGCTCGGCCATCTATAGAGGTTTCTTAATTTTGGGTAATTAACTTAGTCTAAAATGAAATAAGACATTCAATGTGTTCTGTGTAATATAGATATAAACAAAACATCTAAATAAAAGTAATTGCACAATGATCCAGTGCAAGAAAACAAGGTTTTCCACAAACCAATTAAGCTTTTCAACCTTTTCGGCTTATTTTTTTATATCAAACATTTGTGCAGGGTTTCAACCAATTAACATTTCATTGAGTATATATCTACAAATCAAGGATTTTGGGATCAAATCCCACAAAGCAATTCTATAGCTACGCTTCAAATTCCTTCAAGCTTTTGAAAGTAAAACCAATGAATTATGAATATAATTTTACAATAATAAAAAACAATTAGAAGGCCTTTAGCCAGTTCAAATTGCTCATTCGATAGGCTTGAACCAACATCTCTTCTAGAGAAATTCAACAATTCTAATTTAATAATCCTATCGGCCTCTCTTTGTACCTTATTCTAATCCTCCACTTTATTCCAATCTCTTGTTTTTGTTTTATGTTTACGTTATTTATCTCTATTTTAACGAGGCTTATGTAAGTTTTTTTTTTCCAAAGAAAAAATTGAACTTTTTATTAAGGCAATAAAAGGTTAGAGTATATGCATTTAAGCATTCAGTAAACTTTTTGACTTTTGTCTAAGCCTATGTAAATTTTAGACTTACAAAAATATCATTTTTGTTTGGTTAATTATATTTGATTCCCACTTTGATTAATTATTATTTTGGTTATTAGTATGTGGTTCAATTAAAATTTAAATAATCGTTAATTTTGGATTTATCTATTTTTTTCTTCCAAGGAAAAAGGCGTAATTTTATTAATGAAAATGAAATTACATGTTGCATGTGTTGATAACCAAGCATCACCAGGCCATTGGCCGACGATAAGCATAAACATACAAAGGAAAAAGCAAAAACTAATATACAATGGGCGAAAAACTAAGTTTTCCTCCCTTTTTTCTTCTCAACCTTGTGCCAACCCCCTTGAGATGGCGAAGTAGTGACAAGAGCGAGTTGAGTCTCATCAGGTCTAAGAATGTCTTTATCTGAATCTGAATTGTCTGATGAATGTGTACGCTTGAATCCGCTATGTCCCATTGAATCTGGCATATTTGTTGTTTGAATATGGTTGTTATGTGATTCCATGGGTTCTTTTGTGTGTTCCCCATGGGTTTCTAGTGCCTGATTGTCCTGAGTTCCCTTTGGTTCCTGGTATGTGGGGAATCCTCCCTAGCTGCGCCTTCCTCCACTTCATGTTGGGATGGATGGAAGTTCCATCCTTTTGGTTGCTTCCCATTCTTCTTCCTTCTAACATTATCTTTTTTTGCTTTTGGACATATATTTTGAAGATGCCTAGTTTGTCTGCAGATTCTACATCTGAAAGTTGTGTTTTCATAGTCAAGAGTCTGAGTCCAGTTCATCTGCTTGTGGATCAGTTGAATACGGTCCGACAAGCCTTTGTTGAGGTCTACATCCACACAAATCTGGGCATGTGTGTAGATCCTTTCATCCAATCTTTGGGAATCCATCTTGAGGTATTTCCCAATGTTGTTCCCAATACCTGAAAGTATGCGCTCATCCTAGAAATGAAGAGGGAGATTGTGCAAACGAATCCAAATCGATATTCTGGAGAAGATCATGGTGTTTGCATCGAAAGCAGGGAACCAAGGAGTGATGAAAAGACCCGTTGTTCCCCAGAACCATGGCCCCTCCTGCAATATACAGTCTCTGGTCTCTGGAGAAGGGAGTTTTACTATAAAAATCCTTTAGAGAAAAGGTGTATTTCACAATCGAGGGACCAGTTGGTCAAAATCCAATGAAAGAGTTCCTCAAGTTTTGGCCAAAAACAATTAAATTGACAAATAATAGCTTGTGATTCGAAAGAGGCACATTGCACATCTGCTTCTGAATCATCTATATTTAGTTATGGGATTGAGTTCATTAGCTCCACTATGTATGGGCTAGAGACTGAACCTTCCTGTTGTTGTTTTTTTTTTTTGTTCTATTCCCTTGCAGAATATTTTTAAACGAGGGGCCTTCGTTCATTTGGTTCTTATTGACTTATGAGTTTTTCGATGTATAGCTCCTGAAACCTTTACCTGCATTGGAAGGTTTTTTGACAGACCCTGCAGCGCCCGCCCCCCCTCCCCTTAATCTCAGGTTGAGGACAATGGTGGATGTCGTTTGTATATAGTATTCTTGCAGACACCTGCAATCCTATAAAGCTTTGCTTCCATAAATTATATTTGCATGTGTGTTGGATATCCAACTTTCTGCTTAATGGATTGCTTTAGGGAAAAACATTATCTGCTCGACTAACCCAAATTGAAAGGGTAAACCCCTTTGGAGATTTTATAAAAATTTGAAAACTGGAAGGCTTTACCTGGAACCGGGAGCCATCCTCCCGCATGTTGCCCCCAGGCCGCGCTACAGGGGGAAGTTCAAGAGCCTCCGTGGGCCGGTCAAAGCGGATGATAACAGTCGAATAATCTCGGGCCAACACATCGACTACCAAACCCAACGAGCGGGTCAGCTGCATCATGGGGAACCTTGGTCTGAAGAGAGACGGCTTCAAATAAAGACTTAGAAGCAGACATATCGCCTCCTCTGTTTTTCCAGAGTCCAAAACCACCTGGAGAAGGAATAGACTGTCACCCAAGAAGTTAGGTGACCGATGCAGGCAGAGCCTTCGACCAACGCCCACCACTAATCTATAAAACCTGTCGGGAACCCCCGGCAAGACCCTCTGCGACATGCCTTGGGCAGACAAAAACCAATACCCAAAACCTCGGTCGACACCAGACACAACCCCTGCTTGGCCCGCATCCTGAGCTCGAAGCAACTTGAGGAGGGAAGCCTGCTCCAGCCGCCGGGACTCCAAATCCGTTTGGATCAATGAACAACCAAGAGCCCACAACAACCTAGTCGGCCTGTGAGAACAGACCATCGAAAGCCCGTGAGGTAAAAATAAACTAGGTAGACAGGGAAAGGACGATGAAGCTGCATGGTACAAACCCCTCCATCGCCACCATGAAATGTGACCACCCTTCGAGCCATCCAAAGAGTAGAGTAAGACAACCACACCCAAAAACTCATTCTTGCGAAGAAAAAACCCTAGCTCCATTTTTCGACCTCGCTCCGTTCCAATCATTTGGATTTAACTATTATTCTAACTATAAAATCATTAGCAAATATTATTAAGCATTCTTGGGTATTGTATTATATGTCAACACAATGAACGTTTATGGTTTGGAATAAAATTTTTAAAATTTATTATATTATATTTCACCAACTATTTATTGGTAGCAATAGAATCACTATATACATATTATGAATTATAATATTACCTAATTATAAAAAAAAAATTATTCACTACAAGATGGAATAAGAGCTATAAAATACTTATGAAACGGATTTATTGCTCACGTAAGTATTCAACCATTACTATAGATAATAATAATGGAGAGAGTTTTTGTATATGTGAGATTTAATGGCCTATATTAGTTTTTCTAATTGAAAATTCATTTTGGATTTTAATTGAAGATCATTATTTCTAGCAATATGTTTTTTTATATGTGATTTAACGGCTCATAAACTTTTTTCATCTCAAATTCGTTGTGTTTGGAATTGGTTTGTTGTGTTGGGGATGAAGTTGTTGGAGTAATTTTCACATTCACCTTATTGAGAATTGATTATGTAGATTAATTGCCACATAGGGATCCACCTCGGGATCATGGGATTAACTTTCCACTCAACTAATGGTAAGGGTTTGGAAGTTTACTAATGCTAGTGGGTTTTGGTGTAACAGAAAACCCCAAAATGGTATTAGAGCCTTGGCCGAGGTTCAATTCCCTGAGTTGCGTTTGAGGGGGGGTGTTGGAGCAATTTTCACATTCACCTCATTGGGCACCACACTAGGATCTTGGGATTAATTGCCCACTAAAGTAATGGTGAGGGTTTAAATGTTTACTAATGAATGGGGTTTTGGTGTAACATAAAACCTCAATACAAGTGCATATAATCATGCGACATTTTACTAGTAAAACCATAAATAACACTTAAAGCAAAGTATACACAACAACTACATGTATCAAAGCTAACTTTTATTCTATAACCTATGGGTAATAGGCCCGCCACTCTTCCATTGCGTCACCACGCTTTTTCCATGGCATATTAAATATCAATCAACTTATAAATCTTGAGATATTACATCACTTTATGCGTGAATTGCTTAAATTGCATTAGAAACTCAACTAGTAGTTTTTTTCTTCTTTTTTCGAGGAAAGAAATTTGCTTCTCTCCCAGCATGAGGGTTAGAGTGAGGTTGGTGGTGCTAAGCTAGCCCACAAGTATACTCACTTAGGAATTCACATGGATTAAAGCCAATACAACAATATTCTTAGGCACGAAGCCATTGCAACGATATTTATCAGGGCATTATAATTGATCATGTCATTTGCGGGGATTTGAACATGGGTGGAGAATATGACAACCATTTTGCTCAACCACCTAAGATAACCCCAATTGACAAACTCAGCGAGTAGTTTAAGTTACAAAGTTATTCAAATTTATCATCCTTGCATTATGAAACACAAAATGAGGATTTTGTGTATCATCTAACATGGACAAGAATAAGGCTAAAAACATTGACTCTGAAAAAATGTTAGGTAACAACTTACGTAATTCAACTATAATTTCATACTCAACAACCACCAACGATCTCCTATTGGTATCCAACTACAATTGATAGTTGGTTTCCTTCATGCACAATATAGTGCCTTGAGTACTTTAATTAAAACATTTTATTCAATATAATTTATTTCTCCCATAATTGTTTCTCTCTTTCTAAAATATTTAGATGGTACAACATCATCTTCAAAATCACCTTGTTTTCATAAATAAAAAGCTTCATTCCATCTTGTAAATACTTTGTACATCTAAATATATCAATACTTCATGGTCATAATGCATCCTACTACTTACATGATTGTTTGTTGTTAAACTCTTACAAAGTGAACAATATTCCTTTTTATTTAATTGAGGTTAGTGTTTTTAATTAACTCCACATTCTTCAAGAAGCAAGGCAAACTGGAGGCCTGCCGCAAGAAAAGCAGGCAGAACGCCGCAGCTATCATTCCCTGCAAGCGAGAGCGGACAGCCATGTGCTGGAACAGGCCTTGGACACTGCGAGCAGGTTCGGGAAGTCACCTTAATATTTGTGTTCTGATGTTAATTCTCATCCATCTTAACCGGATGATCATATGTCCTGACCGGTTTTTTTTTGGTCTCCCCAAAATCTGGGGTTTTGTCATTACCATAGTCTATGCGGGTTGAAGGGCTGCGGTCCTCGTTTTAGTTTCTGTTATTCACAGGCGTTGTTAGATAGCAGGATCAGCCACCCTGCGTGGTGTGCAGTTGAAAGTTTTTTGTGGTTTTTAGGGATGGAAATCATGATGTCTGGCTTGTTTTCTTCAGGCCTCGATCTGCTATGGCAGATTTTTTGTACTATATTTTTTCTCTTTTAATATAATCCTCTGACTTACACAAAAAAAACTCCACATTCTTCAAATAAGTTCCATGTATACATATGAAAATTTCTTTGGTAGTCAAGATAGGTTTAAACAATCCTTTCACGTCCAACTTTGTGCCATGTCCTTGGTTTGCTCTAATTAGGAGCACACCCTTTTCTTTCAATATACCAAAGCATTGCTTAACATCCCTATTTAGTACCTCTCCTATATCATCAAAGACGTGAATGTGAAGGAAAAATTCCACATGAGCTCTCATTTTCAAATTCAACAAACTTTTTACCACCAACTATCCATCATTTTGAAAGTTCAAATTCAATTCAACGGCTCTACTCCTCAAAATATATGACATGCATTGATCCAAAGTTTTAAATTGATCACTTGCTCCTATTTGAGAACCATGGTCCCCTCTACCTCTTCAAGATGACACTAAAGATGAGAAGATCATCAAGGGTTTGGTCCTTGAAATAACATTAACTATGTATGGAATAGAATGTTAGGTCCCTATACTACTAGTGTAAACCCTTATTGTTATTAATGAAACCCTCTTCTTGTATTATTGTGCCCATATAGTCCCCATGTTGTTATTATTATGCCCCATAGAGGCCCACTATTTTTATCGTTGTGCCCCTACAATATTATTGTTTTAAGCAAAGTCTTTTCGTAGAAATCACATAGGAGAAATTTTTGGTCGATGCGTTTCGAACCAACAACTGTGGTTCATCATCAAGACCAGATGATGAACCACACTTGTTGGTCCGAAACACGTCGACCAAAAATTTCTCTTATGTGATTTCTACCGAAAGACTTTGATTAATTCATTATGGACCATAGAAGCCTAAATACAAAAAATATTATTGTTATGTAGGCTTTAATTGTATTGGGACCCCTTAGACTCCTATATGTAAAAAAGAGGTACTGCCATTTGTATCATCCAAGAATTGTTCATTTGTGTAATGTAAACGAGGTTGTCCCCTCGAAGAGGCTGATTTTTAAGTCGTTGATCTATTTGTTTCTATCTTTTTGTGAGTTGGTTTCATAATATTTGGTATCAGAGCTTTGGATTCTAGGGTTTCACTGCTCCAAATAGGTCATCGTGGCATTTTCGATATAACTTTTTCTCTACGAAGTTTCAGAAGCTAAAAAAAAAAAAAAAAATAACTCATTTGAGCCGAAATCGTTACGAACCTTGGATCCGAATTTCAAATCTTGTTTTGCTATATTTTCGGAGATATGATCTGAGGAATTTAGGTTTTTGCAAGCTCCAGAATTCCATTGCAAACAAGTCATCATGGAATTTTTGCTATAATTTTTTTTCTATGAAGGTCTAGATTTTGAAATTAAAACCCACTTCAGTCGAAATCCTGATGAAGTTGGAGCCCGAATTTCAGATCTTGTTTCTCTATATTTTCGGAGATATGGTCCAAGCCATTTAGGGTTTTGGAGGCTCTCGAATTACATCCAATCCAGTAACCTGGGGGAAATCGACATAAATTTCTCTTTGAGCATCAGATTGAAATTTCGTAAAAAGTTATAGAAAGAGGACGACTTGTAGTTTTCTATGTATCGGTTTCAGGTCATAAGGTCGAAACAGTGACACGTGGCACTTCGTACAAGTTCACTCTACTGAATTAGTCTATAATCAGGGTATCATGCGCAATTTAGCATAACTCTTCCTTGGAGAATCCAATCTTGATCAGACTTGAGGGGTTGGAAAGAGGACTTAGAGGGCTACTGCAGGATGCAATTTTAGGCCTTGGAGATCCGAAATTACAGAGATACAACAGATTCAATATCGAGCTCCTACAAAGTGAAAAAAGGTGTATAGTTTTTTTTAAGTTTTGCATAAGTTTGGTTGAAAAATAGTTGAAGGAATTCAAAGGGTGTGGAATTTAAGATGGATGGCATAGAAAAAAAACTTAAAGGCAACATGGAAGATTTGAAGATAGATTTGACAAAGTTGCTACAAGAAATGCTTGCTAATGGCGAAAGGGTAGTAAAGGAAATGATGAGAACAAAAGAAATGTTAATCATGATTTCATAGACTCTAATGTTGGATTAAAGACCCACCATGTTCCAAAGATTGATATGAGGAAGTTTGATGGCAAGGATCTTGCAACATGGATACCACAGATGGAGAAATATTTCGATCTCCATAATGTGCAAAACATAGAAAAGGTACGCATTGCAACTTTATATTTGGAACCAAATCAGTTTGTATGGTATTGATGGCTTTGCTTTCGTAAACAATTTGTCACTTGGGCAATTTTTATGGAAGAAACGATAGTACATTATGAGTATAGAAAAAGCAACACCTTTTTTAGCCAATTGATAAATCTCAAACAAAAGGGTTCAATGATGGATCACATTGAGGACTTCCAAAAATTGAATATAAGGGTAAAAGATATCCGAGAGGAGCATAGGATTGATGTGTTCATAGGGCTTTTAAAGGATAAAATCCAACACAAGGTTCGCATTTGGGACCTTGATTCATTGGAGAAGGCATTCAAGTTGGCAAGAAAAATGGAAAGCAAAATTATGGCAACAAGGAAGCCTACAACTCACAACTATAAAGATGGAAGTGTTGTTTCTCCTAGCCTTTCACCACCTACAAGGTTGACACCAAAATAGTTGGAAGAAAAAAGAACAAAAGGGTTTTATTACAATTGTGATAGAAAACACACTAAAGGTCATAAATGTGTTGAGAAGAAATTAATTTACATAGATGGGGAAGAGGAGCAAGAAAAGGAACAAGAAACGTCAAAAGAATAAGATATACACCAGGAACCAATCCCAGAGAAAGAAGAAATGAATCTAACCATATCTTGTAATACATTGACAGGAATTACCACTCCTCAAACTCTCAAGATATAAGGGCATATCAAGAAGAAAAAGGTAATAATGTTGATTGATTCGGGTAGTACCCATAAGTTTATTCATTGTAAGATAGCCAAGGAATTGAATTGCTTCCTATATCTAACACCAGAGTGTCGAGTAATGGTTGCAAATGAAGGGACCATAAATTGCTCTCGAAAGTGCCATAATATCAAGATATCCATGGGAGAATATGTTTTGAATAGTCCAATGCTTTCCATTCCAATGGGTGGTGCAGATGTTGTACTAGGAGTCCAATGGCTACAATCTTTGGGTACGATAGCTTTTAATTCTCAATAACTTTTCTTGAAATTTTTTTGGGAAGGAAAGGAAGTTGAATTAAGGGGTATCAGAGGTAAACCGAGAAATATAATCAACTCTAATAGCATGACAAAGCTTCTAAAGAAAGAACAATGAGGCGTAATTGCACAATTATGTTCACTATAGGTTCCCACATTGAAATCATCTATTTCTCCAGATCTCCATAACATTTTGGACAATCATTCCAAGGTATTTGAGACTCCCAAAGGCCTCCCACCTATTCGTGATAATTATCACGCTATTCATTTGATTCCAGGAAGTGTTCCCTAAAACATCAGGCCTTACAGAGATCCATATGCCCAAAAGAGTGAAATTGAACATATGGTTGCAGAAACACTAGAGGTCGATATAATTCAACCTAGTCAAAGTTCTTTCTCTGCTCCAGTGGTATTGGCACACAAGAAGGATGGATCATGGCACATGTGTCCGAATTATAAGGAGCTCAACACGCTTACTATTAAAGATAAATTTCCCATTCCTGTCATTGATGAATTATTGGATGAATTACATGGAGCAATTTACTTCACCAAGTTGGATCTTCATTCAGGATATCATCAAATCAGAATGCAGATTGAAGACATTCCAAAAAAAACATTTAGAACTCATGAGGGTCATTATGAATTTTTGGTCATGCCTTTTGGCCTTACCAATGCACCTTCTACATTTTAAGGTTTGATGAATTCCATTTTCAAACCCTTCTTTAGAAAATTTGTCTTAGTATTTTTTGATGATATACTAATCTACAACAAGTCTTGGAAGGATCGTGTTCAACATGTTGACAAGGTGCTCAAGCTATTGGAGGAGAAACAATTATATGGAAAAAGCTCCAAATGTTTCTTTGGAGTACAAGAGGTGGAATATTTGGGTACTCAGTTGGCTCATAGCTCATCTTAACATCCTCAATCCAATGGGAAAATTGAGACAGTGAACAAATGTTTGGAAGGATATCTTCATTGCTTTGTATCTTATAAACATACACAATAGGTTAAGTGGTTGCCTCTGGTTGAATAGTGGTATAACACTTCCTTCCATACTGCAGTAAAAATGACCCCATTTATGGCACTTTATGGATATCACCCACTGTCCATCACATCATCATTAAAAGAAAATTCTAAGGTTAAAGCAGTGGAAGATCACATCGAGCATCAACAACAAGCTCTCAAACTCTTAAAGGATAACCTCACTTTGGCGCATAATAGAATGAAACAACAGGTAGATCAACATCGCAGCAAAAGAAGTTTTGATGTAGGTGACTGGGTATTTCTACGACTACAACCATACAAACAAATGTCCCTCAAGCAAGCTAAGAAGGATAATAAATTATAATCAAAGTATTATGGTCCATACAAGGTGTTACAAAATATTGGTACTATGGCATACAAATTGGAGCTTCCTGCATCTTCCCGAGTGCACCTAGTTTTCCATGTTTCATGCTTAAAGAAGGTTTTAGGTGAGAATACCCCAATTCAAACAATATTTCCAGAACTTGACGAGGAAGGAAAAGTCATATTGGAACCGGAAGCAGTCACAAAAACAAGAAATCGACAACTACAGAATCGATCAATTTTAGAGTATGTCATCAAGTGGAAGAACTTACCCGCTGGAGACTCCACATGGGAGGATGAGAATTTTGTACATAAGCATCCAAAACTACTCAAGTGTTGAGGACAACACTTTTTGAAGGAGAGGGGCATGTTAGGTCCTTATACTGCTAGTGTAACCCCTTATTGTTATTAGTGAAACCCCCTTACTATATTATTGTGCCCATATAGACCCCATGTTGTTATTATTATGCCCCATAGAAGCCCACTATTTTTATTGTTGTGCCCCTACAATATTATTGTTATGTAGGATCTGATTGTATTGGGACCCTTAAACTCCTATATATAAAGGTAGGCCTTGTCATTTGTATCATCCAAGAATTGTTCATTTGTGTAATGTAAAGGAGGTTTCCCCCCTCGTACAGGCTGATTTTTAAGTCATTGATCTATATTTTCTATCTTTTTGTGAGCTGGTTTCATAAGTCAGAAGAAAAAATTAATACTCTTGAATAAGAAATGACTCGATATGAGGATTCATTTTTGTACTATGGTAGAATGGATGCTCTAGCCCTAGTTTACAAGGACATGGTCAATAACAAATTCATTCATTGCAAGATACACTTTTCCATTTAGTGTTAGCAATGTGAGAAGAACAATAGTGTTGGTACTTTATTTTGGTTTATACTTTAAACCTAGACCTTCAGGAAATATCCCGTGGATACCCCCTTTATAAATGTGTGTGTGTGTGTGTGTGTGGAAAATGTAATATATTTGATAATTTTAGTTGAAATCAAAAGACATAATAATGTGTTAATGTAACACTCCAAAGTATTAGATCTGTATTACTTCATAATTATGAGTCAAGATTAATCCTTATATACATATGATGATGATAACGACGATGCCATTATGATACACTATGACCAATATTGCCCTATCAAGCCTTAAAAAAAGAAAAAGTAATTATTTTGTTCTATTATGTTGCTTTTAACATCCAACAAATCATGGATGTTATCATTGAGCTCACATTGGTTTTCATATGTTAACACAATATAAATTTAGTGGTATTGCAAGTGTTTTTAAAGTGAGATTTAATCTTTGTGTACTCTGTGTGCTTTAAAGAAAAATGTTTTTCACCTTCCATCATGTGTGTTTGTTTCTTTTTTTTTATCTCGTAAGATTTCTATTCTTTTAACATGAATTTACATAAAAATAGAAAGACATGCTAGTCTACTCTTCTCCTAGGCACCCAAATAAACCTTTCTAAGAGGCCTATCATGAGCATAGATATGCTTAAAAATATTAGTTGGAGTCCATAAACTTTCCCATAGGTAAACTAGGTAGAACAAAATTAACAAAATGACTAAGTAACATATATAATTTTTGCAAGGTCAATTTTTCCAAAATGGAAGCCAAAACTACCAAAACCACAAAACTAGCAAACTCATAAAAACACGATATTAAAATAGAAAAAAACCTTAAAAATATGCATTGGAACCTAAAATTATGTTGTTGGTGAATAAAGCTTGAAGGTGCATACATTTGGATGTGAATGGCATGGTCTTTGGAATTAACAATGGATTTTGAAGTCAATATCCCACAATGTTTCTTAGCCAACCATTAACAAAGCGTGAGAAACATGTATCCTTGCTTTTCTAACCTCTCTAGGCATACATAAAGTTCCCATTGCTCTAGCTCTAAACTTACAAATGCATGCACGTATGCCAATATAGTTCAAATGTCCTAAAAAACTTGGTTTTATGAGTGTGACTCAAGCCCACATCCAAAATAAACTACTTGATTTCAGCTTGCACAACTTCGTCAAGGATGGGACCCCTCTTTGTTTTGAATTCCTCTCCAGTAATTCAATTTTTTACAAGTTGTAAGAGAAATAACATAGTGAAAGGATTGGGAAACCTCCATGGAAATAAGCTGAGTCCTTGTGCAATGGGTAAGAGCACAAGCACATGAGCAAAGACTAATGACAACATACCATATGATCAGGGTGGATATTGGTGGCCACCCGCCTATTCCACTTGGACCCCACCGTTGTTTCTTTCAGTTTCCTTAATTGTAGCACAACTTACTATTTTTAGCGTTTTTTCGAGACTTAAACTTCCGAAGCCGTTTTGAGGGCCTAAAAGACTTTTTTTTTGGGGAAAATAGAGATACCGTAAAATTGCAAAATTGGTTTTTTGGTCTATTCTCGGCCTCCTCTTGGAGAAATTCTAAACTAGGTATTATAAAATCCAAAAGAAGATCATATGCCAAAGTTACAACCCTGGGAATTTGACATTCCAACTAACCCCAATGGGGCCCACAAGCTTTTGGCGCTTAATCTCCTAGGGTTAGGTTTTTGGATGTTTAGGGTTTCCCATTGTTTCTTAAGGATAAAAAGGCCTTAGAGCCTCATTGTAACACAGTTCAAAGGCATGTAACTGCCACATCTCTTCTCATAGATAAGCTACTATCGCCCAAGCTAGTTTATATCCATTCTGCATGTGAACAATTTTCAGTATTTTATTAATGAAGTGAAGTGAAGTTTTCGTTGTAGCTCTATATTTCTATTTAAATTTGTATTTTCATTTCATTCCTGCATAAATTTGGATCGGTGATATTAGAGTGGTATGCTCTTTCTCTATTTTTGTGTGTATGTCCCAAACGAGGTCGGGGTATAAGGAGTTAGGGATTGCACTGGTTGAACCTTTGTAAGACTGGCTTCGCCTACCCCGACAGCCTGCCATGGCGGAAGAAAAGAAATATGAGGGAGCAGGAGATCCTTTCAAAATATTTCTCAAAGAATCCCTTGAGCGACAAAGGAATGAGATGATGAACAACTTTGCCCAAATCATCTCCTAGGCTAGGAATTTGTTTTCTTTCCGATTCGCTCTCAAAATAAGGGAAAGATCATGGCCACATTATCGGTCCTTGGGAAGGGTTCCTCCATGCAGCAGAAGTAGGTGGATAAGGTCATGGAAGAATATAGGGACATCTTCTCCTCACCCACAGGGTACCCCTACATTATTAGGTCAAGCATTCAATCGATTTGACTCCTGGAGCACCTCTACCCAATGGGCCGATATACCGCCACTCCATTATGGAAAATGAAGAGATCAAGTGACAGATCCAAGAAATGCTGCAAAAAGGGCATATCTAATCAAGTTCCTCACCTTGTGGGAGCCCGATTGTACTTGTGCAAAAGAAGGATGGGACCTGGAGGCTCTGCATTGATTATCATGCACTAAAACAAAATCACTGTCAGGAACAAGTATCCAATCCCATTGATTGATGACCTTTTGGACTATCTCAAGGGAGCCAAGTATTTCAACAAGATCGATTTGAAGTCTAGCTATCACTAGGTTCCAATAAATCCCACAGATGTATGGAAGTTTGCCTTCAAATCCACAAAAGGCCTTTTTGAATGGTTGGTCATGCCTTTTGTGTTGACAAATGCCCTTGCAACTTTTATGAGGTTGATGGATGACATCTTGTAGCACTTCACTAACTCATTCATGGTTGTTTATCTGGATGACATCCTCATCTTTAGCAAGAGTTGGGAGGAGCACTTGCAACACATTCGGCAGGTCCTTCAAACCCTGTGGAAGCACAAAATGTGTCCCAACTTGGAGAAATGCACCTTTGGAATGAGTCAGGTCCAATATTTGGGTTACATCATAGATGAGCAAAGCGTGCATGTGGATCTTGCTAAGATCGAAGTCATCCAGGATTGCCTAGCCTCGACCACTCTAACAATGTTTGGTAGCTTTTTGGGCCTTACCAATTTTTATCGGAGGTTCACGTTGGGATTCTCCCATATCACTTGGCCTTTGAGTCAGATTACCAAGGGCAGAGCAAAAATAAAGTTTTCCTGGTCCGAGTCCCAACAGAAGGCGTTCGTTGAGCTAAAGCACCGCCTTTGCTCTGCACATGTACTCACATTCCCAAACTTACAATAACCATTTGAATTGAGGCAAATGCCTTTGACTATGCTATTGGTTCAGTCTTCACACAACAAGGGAATCTGGTGCCCTATCACAGTGAGACACTTTCCGATACAATTCGAAAGTACCCCACCTATGATAAAGAGATGTATTGTATCACACATTCTTGCCTACAATGGAAACATTGAATTCTAGGGAAGGAGATGGTCAGACACAAATCACCACCCTATTCAATTTATACAGACACAAGGGAAGTTGCATAAAGATTGCCATCAGAAGTGGTCTACATATTTGTAACAATTCCACTTGAACATTAAATACAAAAAGGGCAACACCAATCATGTTACAGAGTGCCCCAGTTGGCCCCCAATTGCAACACTACCTACTGTTATCAACTCTTGTGACCATGAGACCTCTGGATGGGCACAACTATATAAAAATAATCCAAAGTTCTTCACCACATACCAGATGCTAGTGGATGGCAAGCAAGTTCCATATTTCCACTTCCAGGATGCATTATTATGCTACCTAGGCCACCTTTGTGTTCCTAAGTGAGTGTACCAAGTTGATTTGGGAGGCACACTATAGTCGGGTCACAAGAGACTTTGGTGTGGACAAAACTTTGGTTGTACTGCAAAAGTATTTTTATTGGCCCAAACTCGGATAGGAAGTTGGAAAATATATCAGATCATGCACTGTCTGTGCCATCGCTAAGCCAACCATCAAGAAGCAAGGCCTGTACATTCCTTTGCCTACTCTCGACCTACCTTGGAAATCCATCTCCATGGACTATCTGTCTGTCCTCCCTTCTACCAAGCATGGTAATGACTGTGTATTTGTAATCGTGGATAATTTTCTAAGATGGCTACATTGGTGGCATGCAAGAAGAGTATCACAGAAGAGGACACTACCAAACTCTTCTTTAAATGAGTGTCAGTACATTTTGGGATCCCACAGACTATTATATCAGATCAGGATAACAGGTTCCTGAGCACATTCTGGTTGAGCCTCTGGACATTATTGGACACCATGCTCACCGAGTCGACTGCATTCTATCCCAAGACTGATGGCTAGAGATAGGTCATCAATAAGATGATATTGCACTTACTCCGCATGTACAACTCCAAGCACCCACGAACCTGGGATGAGATCCTTCCCTATGTGTGACACAACTATAATAGAGCTCTCCATAGCTTGACTGGTCATAGTCCCTTTCAAGTGGGTCTGGGATTTCAACCATTGTGTCTGATTGATGTTTCCATGCCTTATATGACTACACAGACAAAATCCACACATGTATGGTCTAAGGCTGATAAAACAACCGGGTTTATTGAACACATCCAACAGTGGGTTCATGGCATCTTGGAGAAATCCAATGGCAAGTACAAACAACAACATGATCAACATCGGGTGCCACATAAGTTTTAGGTGGGCGACAAAGTTTTGTTGCATTTACAGAAAGAATGACTTGCCAGAGCTCATCGGAATATCCGACCACTTTGATATGGGCCCTACACCATCACCAAGGTTGTGAGTGACAACGCTTTCAAGCTCAACATTCTCCCATTCCTTGGCCTGCACCCAATGTTCAATGTGGACCACCTTTGGTCATACTTTCCACCATTGCTAGACACATCAGACATTGTAGAACAACTAACACCAACATAACTCAACCCAGACTGCATGGAATAGGACACAACTGATTAGGTTATGGATACACAGATCAAGGCCACTCGCTAATAGAAGATCCAACTGTATCAGGTTGTCAAAGTTGGTCAAATTCTGCACCATGGAAAGTGGCTCACCAAGGACCAAGTTCAGCAAGAGTTTCCTCATCTCATGGAGGCTCTCAACATAATGGGGACCATTGCTTCTTAAGGGGGAGGATTGATCCAGGTGGATATTGGTGGCCACCCACCTATTCCACTTAGACCCCTACCATTGTTTCTTTCAGTTTCCTTAACTGTAGCACAACACACTATTTTTGGTAGTTTTTTCGAGTCATAAAATTCCGAAGCCGTTTTGAGGGCCTAAAAGACGTTTTTTTTGGGAAAACAGAGAGATTAGAAACTTATTATGATAGTCAAACAAAACTAGGTATTATGATAGCTAAACAAATATATTTGAAACAAGGTATTATGATAGCTAAATGGAGATCTTCGAAACAAGGTATTATGATAGCCAAACGAAGATCGTATGCCAAAGTTACGACCCCTGGGAAGTTGACGTTCCAACTAACCCCAACAGGGCCCACAAGCTTTTTGCGCTTCATCTTCTAGGGTTAGGTTTTTAGATGTTTAGGGTTTCACATTGTTTTTTAATAATAAAAAGGCCTTCGAGCGTCATTGTAACACCGTTCAAAGGCATGTAGTTGCCACATCTCTTCTCAGAGATAAGGTATCATCACCCGAGTTAATTTATTTCCATTTTGTATGTAAACATTTTTCAGTATTTTATTAATGAAGTGAAGTTCAACTTTCTCTGTAGCTTTGTGTTTCTATTTAAATCTATATTTTCATTTCGTTCTTGCATAAATCTGGATCACCATAACATGGAGCAAGTGGAGAATGTTAAAGTTGGAGAAGGTGGCATAAGGCAAAACAACATATAAAGAGGCATACAATAAAACAATTGTCACTATATTAAACTAGAAAGGCGAGACATTGCCATGCTATACAATGTAATGCTACATGTTCTCAACATCAGTGCCAAAGGTATAAGCTTGGTCATGGGGATATCTAGATGCTGTCACAATAATGGAACCCTTGAGTAGGTACATATTTCCAATATTACCCCCAATGTTGGCTACATGCAATGGGATAAACAAATGACAACACATGTCCGTGTGAAATTCATCTCCACCTCCCTCTTGCCGCTTTGAACTAACGAGCACCCAATTCATGGAATCTGCAAAAGAAGATATTGGGGTGGGATTTGATCCACTTATGTATGCACGTCAGAAGACCATTAATATAATCTCTTTGGTTGCAATAACACAGTAGACCACTACCTCAAGGTATCCCCATGACTCATGGGGTAAGTAGCCCTTATGAGATTTGAAACTTGCTCAATGGTGAAAATCCCCTTACTTTTCACCATTGGATCCACCCTCTACGGGCGTGTTTATTTTGGAGGACATGGGTGTGGGCTTTGATCCACTTATGTGTGCACATGTCACATGACCATTTAGTATGCTTTTCACTAGGTGCAACCACACATTTGACCACTACCTCAAGGTGCCCCTATGGCTTCAGGTTAGGTCTCATGGGGATTGAATCTTGCCCAATGGTGAAAAACCCACTGCTTTCCATTATTGGATCTAAACCCTTTGGGATTAATCTTCTACCTTGTTAGAACTGCAAACTTTCCAAATTCTTTCTTCCCAAGATGTTTCAAGTTTTGTCCATCTCCTAGTTTCACTGTGAAGCAAAGCTCATAGGGGTTTGTCCTTATTTTTGAAATACTTATTTTATTCTTAAAATTAATGATAATGAAAATATATTTTTCGTTTTTTTTGACTTAGGGATATTATCCTCTTTGTAACAAATGAATAATTTCATATTCTTAATCTCATTGTATTACCATAGTTTTTCTTCAAAGTCACTTACAACAAGCAGCTTAATGTGTTAACTCATTGGATTTGTTTTGGCCTTTCTAAGGCATATTGTCAATAAATTATATGTTCAAGTTTGACAGAGTCTAACTAGTTCACCAACCACTCTCGCGATTGGGATTTGATTTGTCTTCTATTATGAAATTCCAATGAAATAAATAGATAATTACATGAGAGAAGTTTGACCAACCTAAATATGCAAATTATAATAAACTTCTCTATGTCTCTCTCCTTGTGTGTAACAAACATAATATATTATAACATGTACAAATATTGATATAGGCCACATAATCCCCCGTCTCATGCAAAGTTTTTTTATTTTGAATGGAAGAATGTTTTGTTGTGTTCATGAAGTGTAGAACATTAAGTTTATGTGAGGTTTAGTCCCTATGCAATCTTAAATTTATATCTCATATGTAAAGATTAAAAATGGAAACCAATTGTGAAAGCTATATTTTTCTAAGGAACATTGAAACTCCATCACGCTAGCACATCCATTGTTGACCAAATAAACCTAATAATGACCTATCGCATTGATGGGTAGATAATTCTTTGATCCAAATGTCATTAGCTTAAACAAAACTCAATAATTCCTCATTTAAAATAACAAAGGAAAGGAAAAGAACCCTTTGTTTCTCTCCAAACATTCCGAGTCATAATTTAATTGTTCGCCTTATAAACCCCCAATTTTTATTTTGGAGGTGAAGGGCTCCTATACCATTACAAATTGAAACAGTAATTCAAAACCTTTATGGACATGAATATAGTTCCTTAACGAAAAGGCTTAGGCTCTTCGGCAAGCTACACACTGGAATTGGGTTGGGCATCTCGACGCTTCGGTTCCGCCATCCTCGTTCATTTCACGTTACAGAGGTTTGAACAAACTTCAAAGCCAACTAAGCTTCGCAGGGTCCAGTTAACAGCTTTGTCACATCAAGAGATACTCGAGTTTCGAAGCCGGTATCCATCGATATATTTGAAAATTTGCTTTTCAGGCCACGGCAGAAAGAAATCTGTTCTTAGCAGTTTTTGTCCCGTTATTTGAAATTCAGAGGACTATTTGGTATTGTTATCACTTCTAGAAGGTTGTACTAGTGGTTGCTATGTCGATCAACTCAGAGAAGCAGGTTCGAGACAATACCCTGGTATATTTATTTCTGCTGCTCTGTTTTAAATTTCTTAATTCTCTGAAATCTACATTGTTTTGCAGCTGAAACACTTTTAAACTACATGTATAATGAATTAAATAGCAAAGATGACATACTGTGTAGCAAATTGTAGGTTTTAAGGTGATCGTGCAATCATATACTCTTCTGACTACCCACCACATTTTACAGTGTCTGGTCTATAAATTTAATATCTTGGTTACGTAAGTACTTACTTGATATTAACCTATTTGTTATCACCAGAACTCAAAACCCTCTTGCATTTGGGTATTGGTTGGAGCCAAGGTATTAAGGACACTTTGTTGAGTTGATTTACCTTCCTCAAAATTCTTTTTAACGAAGACCTTGTTTTTTTCCTGGATGGGAAAGTGGTCCTCTGTCCTCTTTTTAGGGCAGTGAACTTGTTCATATACATCCTATCCCTAACATTCATGTCATCAGATAGTTTTTCGACCTTTTTGCACAAAGTGACCACTGCTACTTCTACTCGATCTTTAGATTTGACTTTCTTAGCTTCAACTTTAGCCCTAGGGAAATTGAGCATCTCAATATGGGCAACATGTTCAATTTCGATGGCCATCTCCTTTGGTTCAACAATATTTTTAGGCTTCTTATCCCTAAGTTGGTATGTTAGATGGCCTTGGATTCCCTTGATGAACTTCTCTAGGATTTGGGCATCAATAAGCTTAAGATGATTGGGAATCTCCCAAATAACCCTATCAAATATTTGGATGAAAGTTCTAACATCTTCATTTGGCCCCTTTTGCATACGGTAGAACTTCTCAATGGCAATGCCTCCATCAGCATCAATGGCCCATCTTTTCCTAAAGAGATCTTCGAGTTGGTCCAAAGTCACGACACTACCTTGAGGTAGACTAGTGTACCAATCTCTAACATCTCCCTCAAATGTTAAGGCGAATAACATCATGACAACATCTTCATGCTCAATCACCTTAGGACAGATGGCCTAAATGAAGTTATTTACATGTCTATCAACAATTATATCACCCTTCCCTTGGAACTTGGGTAGCCATTCATGGTGCCTTTCAGGCAATGGATGGGAAGCATCAGGGAAAGCATTCAAGGGTTTGAAAGATGTTATGTTTCATCTCCTAAGTTGGGGAGTTTGGTTTGATTTTCGGGATTTTGGTTAGTGTTGGTACTCATGATGTTATAGAATAACAGCCTAGCAATGGGTGCTAGATTTCTTGAAGGAGACTTGTCTAGCTTAGCAAACTTCCTAGCAGCAGCTCTAGTTACGGGAACTATGTTTTTTTCGTGATCTTAGTAACCAAGCAATTTAGGAGTTCCCAGAAGAGGATATATACTATCGTTGAAAGAGTCACCTTTTCAAATGTTTGACCAAGGAGGCAGACTTGCTTCCTCCCTAGTAACGGTGCCAAAAATGTTACCACACAATCTAGCAGGCCATAAGGAGGGAAAACCTATGGGTCAAAGAGCTAGACCACGTGATAACAATGGGATAATGGCCCACTGTCACCTTAGCGAGTGTCCCTTGCTCTTTATGAACTTTCATTGATGAGAGGAGTTGCGGTAGATAGACAATTACATTTAATTGATATTCTAGGGTTATTGGTACTAGGTGATGAGGTGGGATCCTCAAGAAAAGCTCTATTTTTAGTATGGTACTCTCAAGGAAAGCTCTAGTTGCAACAACTCCATACATTAGACATTTTTCAAGAACAAAACTTCAACAAAAGGCACTTACAAGATGACAATATGATATATCCATCCACAAATCAAGAGATAGCTCCAAGAAGATCGAATTTCAGCTCCAAATATCGAAATGCATCCAAGACACCTAATAGCCAATCCAAAGAAAAGGTGTGAATTTGCCAAGAAGGCTGAAATTCCCAAGTGTGATGATGATCCAATATAAATGAAGTTACGTTCTATTTATATGAGTCCTACTAGGTCGAATTATTAGCCTAAGGCCCCTAACGTTATAAAAATGTGCAAAATACATGCCTTGGTCACCAGCCAATCAAGTACTTCTTACAAATTATGGAATAACCATTTGAATTGCTTATGTCATGTTGATGTAGGGCCATTGGAGGACCACGTTGAGTCCTCTTGGTGCCAAAAAGTGTGAGAGGGCTCCATAAATCATGAACAAGGGGATGACCCCTTAGTCTCCATGCAAGTCATCATGTGGGGCCCCAAAGTGAATTTGGGGCACAAAAACTAGTCTAATGGGTCTCCCAGTGATAGAATAGCTTGTAATGTTCCAATATTGATGGCTTTGACAATTATGCTTGCCCTCCCATGTCTCAAGTAGTGATACAAACCTCCTCTGGGCCTTGGATCAGTTGCCAAACCATGTGATCACTACTAAGCCGATTAGGGCACACTAGTCCAAGTGCATCATCTCGTGAATAAAGTGGGGCAATGAGCAGATTGTTGAACGTGCTGAGGGTGCCCATGGCATGAAATGATGCTCTACACATGATGGGAGATCCATGGCTCTCAACACTTCTCCTGGGGCTGTCAATATGATTCTTTAGTGGACTTGGGCCCCAATTAAGTTGCCCAACCCATGATGAAACCACCTGCCAATTACATATAATATCCAATGCAAATCCTCACCATTAGGCACAATAATTCATTAGTGCATCTAAGTGAACCATACTTGTTTATCAAAGGCACATTGTGACTTCATAGTGGGCTTCCCTTCCAAATTTGGGGCTTGAGCTTGTGTTCCTAGCCCCTAAGGGGAAAAATAGTTCCTTGGTACATCCTTCTTTTGATATTTGTCATGTGAATGATGATGAATGGATGGGGACACAAGGTCTCAAGGACAAATACCATGGGTTCAAGGGTGGCAATGATGAGGGATGTCTACATTGTTAATTTGGCAGCTCAGGGACAAATTCCCTCCTTTGGACAACCTTCTTCATCTAGAGAAGGTCTTCTTTTCCCTTGGAAAAATTTAATTTGGTCAATGAAAAATCTATTTTTAATGTGAAAACCCAAAAGTGCACAAAAGTTTAGGTTGAATTTAAAGACAAATTGGGTCTCCTCCAACGCTTAGAAATACAAGTCAAGTTAAACTCATTTGGACATCATCTCACATCACGTCTTCTTCTCTCTCTTGCTTGGATCAGTTCGTACAACTCTAAAAATTGTAGGTTGATCTCACTGTGAAAATTCCACAACCGGAATCCTTACTGCAGTGGTTGATGATATTACTCCTACTTGTTAAATTCCTTTAAACAAATTACTTGTAGTTTCCTACGACAAATATCGTAATACATACACTGCAACCTTCACTTAATTAAATATTATGCAGAAACAAGAGACTGAGCAAGAAAGAAAATACAACACAATGGACACCGTTATTTTTGGACAAATGTCCCCAGAAAAACCCAATGCGGGAAAACTGGTGCAATAGTTCTGAGGGTTTATTATTATTAAGTAGTAGCAAATTCTGAATACATCTCTGAATACCTCTCTGGTTATTCAGTTACAGAGAGAAATACTGCATAAAGATTTGTGAGATTACCTCACACAATCACTGAGAAAAATCCCGGCTGATCCGAACTTTGGATGAAGTGCCTCTGGCAGGCCCTACGCCGCCTCTGCACAGTCCTCACACAGTCCCTGCGTCAACCTCTCTAGGCACTGCGCCAACCAGTCTGCTGATCGATTTGCTGCTCGAAGTCTCTGCTCTTAGCCTCCCGGTCTTACAGCCTGGCTCCCGGCTTCTAAAACTAACTCTTCCTAGCAAAATCTCGGACTCTCTCTTATCCTCTTCGTGGCCCTGCGTTAGCCTCCACGTGTGGGTTACTGGATCACTCTCTGCCTTTCTCTATTGATGATTCTCTGGTTGAGAAAATCTCTCTCTCCGAATGTTATCCCTGCCCCTCAACTACAAGAAATATGCTTGATCAAAATTTTCTCCTGAGAACTTCTCACTTCAGAAATTCGATCTCTCGATCTCTCGGTGTGTTTTCCAAATGACCCTCAAGCTCCCTTAAATAATCTTCTCGTTGACATTCAACGACCCATATTAAAAGCTAATCTATGGCTAAGATCATTTTAGCTTGATGCTTGTCTTCTTCTAGAAGTTACACCCACAATTAGATTAATAACCATTAATATTTTTAATTTCTTAAGTTTAGACTTTTAGGGGCCATTAAAAAATATTAATTATTTTAATAAAATCGTTTCTAGGTGGAATTTCCCAAAAACGCTTTCTGGTTTCTTTGGAATACATGTGCTCAAGCCTCCCTGCAAAATTTGAGGCTAGAGCACATCCGATGCTACCCCAAATCAACACTCACATTTGCGAAGGAGAAGGTGTCTTTCCCTGTTGATCGAGTTTGACCTTTGTTTGGGAGACTTTGACCAGTGTTGACCAACATTGTTTTTGGCACCTTTTGACTTGGTTTGATAATATTGGATCTTTTTGAGGAGGCCATATTTATTGGCACAAAAACCGAGGATTTCTGGGCAACTTGACTTGCATTGACTTCAGGACTTTGACTTGCATTGACCGCAGACCAGTTGAAGCTTTGACCACATATTTTTCTCTCTTTTGACTGAGTTTTGTTCACTGTTTTGGTGAAGTTTGACTAATCTTGGAAGGCTGAATTTATTGTTGCTTTGACCGAGCTGATTGGAGGACTTTGACCGTTGACTTGTAGACTAGTTAGGGCACATATGACTGCTATTTACTTTGATAGAATTCCAAACTTGACTTTGACCATATTTGACTATTGGCTCATTGTTTGGATATTGGTTGGTTGATTTTGTTGATACAAATGATTGACCTTGACTCTTGATTGGTGAATTGGATCATTGTACTTTGTTTGCTGAACATTTTATGACAATCTAATAAGAATAAGAATTTGAAAGGGTTTTCCCCCTTGTGGGGTTTTTCCTTGGTCTTTGACCTGTTAGTGTCAGTCTTTCTAGCCTTCCTCCAGTGATCAAACATGCTCTTACAAAGTGGTTTTAAGGTGTCAAGGTCAAATTTTATCATTTCAGTGAGTCTTCAAGTAAAATATGGTCACTAGGCATTAGGTCTAGGGTGTGCTTTCACTCCTTTCAAAGTTGTCCAAATGTCGGTCTATGTCACTATTCAGCTGAGTCTACCATAATTCAGAGGGTTGTCATTATCATGTCAAGTTCCACTGGGTCATTTTACACCTTGTTCATGCTTCAGTTGCGCCTAGGTAAGGTTCATTTCCCTCTCCTAGGGTTTTGAAGGCAATTTCTCTTGGACGGTCAAATCATCAGCAAAACTTGTATCCTGATGTTCATACACCTTCCCCTATCTTTAATTTACTTTATTAAACACTTTCCATCATTGAGAACCCCCAAATTCCTCATTTTCGCACAAACCCTAGTTTCTTGCTACAAACCCTATTTTCTAGGCTAGGCCCGTGTTTTTCCCTTTTGGACCCCTTCCCCTCACTCAATCTCTGAAATTCCACTTTTCTTTGCTTCCTAACATACCTCCCCACCTAGAAAAATTTCCTCAAGAATTTAGAAGCCCCCTATCCCCTTCATTTTGCTTCATTTCGAGTCTCGACAAATCCCCTGTTCCACACATCGGGGTAGGTTTTACTTAGATGATGTTTCCGAGCAATAAAAGATGAATTTTTGAAAACTAAGAGAGGTTTTTGTCCACAACAGGCCAAGGAAGAAAAACCTCCTTCACTTTTTACACAGGTGTCATGGTTTTAGAGAAATGTCAAAAATACAATCGCCTCAAGAGAATTGATGCACCTTTGAAGTGACTTTGGAAAAATCAAGATTTCTCCTAGATTGGTTGGCCAAATGACTTGCTTGATGAGTCAAATGTTAACTAGACACAAAGAGCTTTCCAATGAGTTATCATGATCTCAATTTGGAGTTGAGGAAGGCATTCAAAAGTTGACTGCAACAGCATTCTGCCTTGAGGCAGCCTCATTTGGCATATTTTGACCAGTCTTGGGAGATTTGATTTTTGACAGGGCAAATGAACTCAAAACTGAAAAATTTCAGTTGGATTGGAAAGTAGACTCAAAGACCTTTCCAACGAGCTATCCTGCACCCAATTTGTACACCGGGAAGGCCTCCAAAAGGCTCATGCAAAAAGGTGCGACACACTGGGGAGGCGCGGCGCACTGGGAGAAATTTTCCTGTGTAAATTTACACTGGCGCGGCGCATTGGGCTAAAAGGCCTGAAATTCATTGAAATCTTCCTCCAAATTGCAAATTCTTCATTCCACAAGTAGGTATAGCCTCCATTTTTGTGTTTCATCCAAGTTTGTGCTAGGGTATGGTGGTTGATGAATGCTAATGATTGAAACAAAAATTCAAACCCTATCATTTTGAATTCCTCACATGTAAACTACTGCCTAGGGTTTCAAAACTTGTTTGCCACCAAGGTTAGTCTTTTCCATTATTTCTCTTGTCCTTAATTCCCTTTGTTCCTTGACTCCATGGTTCCCCATCCCCTAAAGTTACTAAACCCTTATCCTAAATTCCCTTTCCCAAAACTTTCAAAGGTGAATCCCTAAACCCTATCCCACACATAAAACCCCTCAAACCCTCCTACATTTCCCTAATAAAATTTGTCCCAATAGTCCCTAATCCCTCATTATTTTTCCCTCCACTTACTGTCCCTCATGTCATGGTTTTCTCTTGGTGACAAAGGTCAAGCACATCATCAAAGGCATTACAAGACAGTGTGACATATCAACACCTATTTGTCCAAGACAGTTTGTCCACCAGCAGACATGACATCTGATCCGTCATATGATCATGAAGAAGAGACACAGTGATTCACCAACAGAGGTACATGCACTCAGGAGGCCTCATAGAGGTGGAAAAACATCTGTGAAGACCAGCAGGCTGCCCAACGAAGCCTAAATGAGAGGACACCCATTCGGCAGGAGATAGAGGCTGATCGAGAGATTTGGCTCGAGAGGATCAACATCCACTTAGAGAAGTTATTGGCGAAAGCAAACAAGGACAAGTACATGCTCAGGCACATAAAAAACCATTATTGGGCACGAAATCATGTTTGCAAGGCACGAATCAGGAATTTAAAGGCAAAACTAAAGAAGGTAATAAGGAAGCAAAAGAGGCAAAAAGAGCTTGATCGTCTTTAGATATTGGTCGAAGCCTCTTTAGCCCAACATGACACTTAATGAAGAAGCTCCAGCCCAAATTTCAAGAACTTTGGGGCATTTTTGGCATTTTGACAAATTTTGCACTAAAAAATAGAGTTTTTCTCCCTGTGCGCCGCGCCACCTGGCGCGCGCTTTTGCTAGGGAGCTCCAAATTGCAAAAAGTTTATATTTTTGGATTTGTCATGAAAAATCATGACTACTGGTGCATGGCCAAGAAGTTTGGGCAAGCTTTGAGTCCCCAGGAGGCCAAAAACACTCAAAAAATGACCTCACTGCCCCTATTTTGACACACAGGAAGCAGTCTTGGGAGATTGAAGTTTTGGAGGGGAAAATGGGCATCAAATTCAAAAATTCCCCTTGGGTTGGAAAGTAGACAGGCAGGGCTTTCCAACAAGTACACTTGGGCTCAATTTTGACTTCAAGAAGTGCCTCAAACTCAGCTTCAAAGTGGCGCGACGCACAGAGAAATTGGCGCAGCGCGCAGAGGATTTTTGCTCAGTTTTTCACCTTCCAGCTCAGAAATTCGACCAGTTTGACTAGTTTTGCTTTGTGATGTAATTTTTGATCTATCTTGATGTAATTGGATAAACATGATGTAATTTTGGCACTTATTTACTTTTTCTAGAGGATTCATTCACCAAAAAGTGAAAATTTAATGAATGAATTAGTTTCCTACCTTATAGAGGCAAGTTGTTTTGATTCCCTAGATTTTAGTGCTTTGTTTAAAATTGGTTGAAACAGCTCTTAGAATGATGAGCTCGACCCCTAGAGGCAAGGGAATGGGTTGGGCTAGTCTATATCATGTAATTCCTAAGTCATATTCAGGGTTGGACTCTTGGGAAAAGTTTGGCACTCTATTGTACATTCATTTCTGCATTTTTGGCAAAGGAAAGACCAGGGTTTTGCAGCACTGTTTGGGATCCATGTGGCTTTATGTTTTGATGGTGTGCTTCTCTAAGTAATTGTAAGTTCATTAGTGTTATGTGTATCATTTTCCTGTCTCTTCTTCTGAATTTGAACAAATGAGTGATTAAGGTGGAACCCATTAACTGTTATGCTCTGCCTTTGAATTTGTTTAAATTTCGATGTTTTCATCTGTTTAAGGAGAATTTTGAGACACTCTTGCTCTCCTTAGCTCCTCACCAGTCTGATCTATTCATTCACTCAATTTAAAGCATCAAAACGATTGCCTTCCTTGCCCCAATCAGAACTCTGCAGAAACTGTGCCTCATCCCCGAACCCAATTTGCCTTTTCCTGTTTCCAGCACAAAACCCCCAAAAACTCAAATCAAACCCTTGTACTTCATACCTAGCCTAAGATTAGCTTTTATTTCAGTCATCTCGAGCCCCATCGCTTGTCTTTTGCCGAGATCGACCCGGAGAGAGCCCTCTCCTGTCCTCGTAGGGCTAACTACGAGGCTGAGTGTGGTTTGATGTGGACCTAGAACCTTGTCTTTTCAGCCTGAGACAAATCTAGGCTCTAACATGACCAAATTTGGTGTCTCTTGTTATTGCTGTTGATTGTCTTCTATTGTCATTGCATTTACTGTTCTATCTACAATTGCTATTGATCATTGGAATATTGAATTGATTTGAAAGATTGCTAATTGAAGATAAGAATTGGGCTAAAGTGATTGTAACAACATAGAATAGTGGAAAATTAACATGGTATCAAAGGCCTTGTGAAGACATGACCAAGGAGACGAGACAAGAGCAATCATCTTTGGAAGACGCTGAAGGAGTCTATTTGACTTGGTCAAAATGTCTACCTCTTACTTCAAGGAACTTGAGAAGTTGGGAGACTCATCAAACTTTGCTTCTTGGAAGTGATATTGGATGAAAATGATGTCTTGGAATTTGTGGAAGGAAAGTTTCTTGTACCTCCGGAAAATGCTCCTGCTGCTGCCAAATCCAAGTATAAGAAAGGTGAGCTCAAAGCCAAGAAAATTCTCATTGATGGTTTCCAAGATCATTTACTTATTTATGTAGGAAGCTTGAAGAAGTCTAAGGATATTTATGACAAGCTACTTGGGATGTATGAGGTCAACAACTTGAATCACATCCTCTCCTTGAAAAATCAACTCGAAAAGAGGAAGATGAACAAGGGGGAATCCGTGCAATCCTATTTCGTGAGGGTATCCCGCCTAAGGGATCAATTACAATATGTTGGTGAACAAATATCTGACAGAGAGTTGGGGGCAGTGACTCTTCAAGGTCTTCCTCCTATTTGGGAAACCTTCATTACTACTATAAGCAACAATAATGTTCTTTCGACATTTGATGAGCTCGTTGGTAAATGTACTCAAGAGGAGACTAGGATGATTGTTAGAGGGAGGATTCAAAAGCATGAAGAAGGAGAGCCCTTTGCCTTTGTTGCTCAAGACAAGAAGAGAAGGGGAAGAGGAAGACCATTTGGTTCAAGAAGGCTTCCCCTTGAATCAAAGGACTTCAATAAAAGATGAAGAAGAATTGAATGCTTCAATTGTCACTAGCATGGTCACTATGCCCGAGAATGTTCAGAAAAGAGAAATGATTCAAGATCCAACTACAACAACAATCGAGGTTTCAACAACAAGAAGTTCAATGATAGAAGAAGAGGATATGATTGAAGAAGAAGGGATGATAGAAGAAGAAAAGATGCTCCGGATGATCGAGAAGAAGGCCATCATCCTCAAAAGAGGTCAAGGAACTCCAGGTATGAAAAAAATGCAGCTGCTAGTGAATTTGAAGATGTTATTCTTTTTGCTCTTTCTGGTTCTTTCCCTATGAATTCGTATGATAGTTGGTTGGTAGATAGTGGGGCTTCTAGACATTTCTCGAGACAAATTTGAAATCCATCCTTGGAGACAACACTACTTATCCTGTGAAGGGTTTTGGTTCTATCAAATTTCATTTGGACTCTGGTTAATATGTTCTTCTTCATGATGTGATGTATGTTCCAGGACTAAAGAAGAACTTGGTATCTATGTCTGCTTTGGAATAAAAAGGGATGAGGGTAACCTTCATAAGAGGAAAAGTCCTCACCTGCTCTGTGGAACCTTGCATGAGGGATGCTTTTACCTTGAGATCTAGAATTGAAGGACTCTATAGAGTCAATGGAAAACCTCTGTGTGCAATGGTCCACGACATCAATCATCAAAGTGAGCTATTACACTGAAGGTTGGCACATATACATTATGAAACCCTGTTGAAATTAAAGAAGTTGTTTTCTGGGATGCCAGATGGTCAAGTTAGTCATGATGGAGTATGTCTGGGATGTGCTAGTGGAAAGAAGACAAGGGGACCATTCCCCTCTAGCAAGAACAAGACTAGTGATATTCTTCAACTCATTCATTTTGACCTATGTGGACCCATGCTAGTGCACTCTATTGGTGGCCATCTCTACTACATAATCTTCATTGATGACTTCTCTAGGAAGACATGGATATTTTACTTGAAGCACAAGGATGAGGCTTTTGATATGTTCAAGGAATTCAAGGTGCTGATAGAAAATCAAACATGGAAGAAGATCAAGGTCTTTAGGTTTGACAATGGTGGAGAATATATGTCAAATGAGTTTGTTGACTTTTGCAAGCAGGATGGAATCAAGAAGGAAACTATTGTACCTTATAATCCTGAGCAAAATGGAGTGGCTAAAAGAAAGAACAAGTCCATCGTGGAAGCTGCCTGAGGTATGCTACATGATCAAAAGTTGTTGAAGTTCCTCTTGGGAGAAGCTATAGATACAACAATCTATGTTCAAAACAAGGTTCCTCATCAAGCTTTGGATAACAAGACTCTCGAAGAAGTGTTCATAGGTGTGAAGCCTGATATTGGACATCTCAGGATATTTGGTTGTCCCGTATATTTTCATGTGCTGAAGGATAAGAGGAACAAGCTGGAAGCCATCGGAAGGAAAGGTATGTTTGTTGGATATTGTGAAAACTCTAAAGCATTTAGAATACATATATTTGGTCAAAGGAAGATTGAGTTTAGCAGGGATGTAACTTTCAATGAAGATGCCGCCCTTGGGAAAGCAAGGGACCTTGCTTCGCCTCCTCTTGAGAAGAAAGATGATGATATGGACCTATTAGAAGGTCCCTTTATGCACTAACAGAAGAAAATTGTTAATGATGATCCCATGGAGCATGTGGACCCCTTCGATCCTTCTCCATGTGATCCCTTTGCTAGGAAGAGACCATTGTGGCTTCGTGATACATTACAGGATGCAGAGAGACATGTTCCAGCCAAAGGAACCTTTAGAGAGCAAGAAGCTATGCCAGTATCAGGGTTATGCTGTAACTATGAGCTCCATTATACAGGTTGAACCTCCCACCTTTGAAGACGCTGTGAAAGAATAGGTTTGGAAGGATGCCATGGCTGAAGAGTATGAATTGATTATGAAGAATGATGTATGGGATGTTGTTCTGAGACCTAAAGGAAAGTCTGTCATAACTTCAAAGTGGCTATACAAGATCAAGCATGAAGTTGATGGAAGCATTAAGAAGTATAAAGCGAGATTCGTGGCTCGAGGTTTCTCCCAGATTGAGGGAGAAGACTATGATGATACATTTGTTCCCGTTGCCCGCTACACCATTATTTGATCGATTGTTGCCCTTGCTGCTAGTCAAGGATGGACCCTTCACCAGATGGATGTAAAGACAACATTTCTTCATGGCATACTACAAGAAGAAGTATATGTTGAGCAACCTCAGGGATTTGAAGTGAAGGACAGGAAGACTCACGTTTGCAGGTTGAAGAAAGCACTATATGGTTTGAAGCAAGCCCTCAGAGCTTGGTATGCTCGCATTGATAGTTACTTGGTGAAGCTTGGATTCACAAGAAACAATGCTGATTTGAACCTCTACTTCAAAGTGGTCCAAGGTATGCCTTTGATTTTGGTTTTATATGTTGATGATCTATTCTTGATAGGAAGTGAGCCTTTGATGCTCGAATGCAAGAGGGAGTTGGCCTTTGAGTTCGAAATGAAGTATCTGGGTATGATGCATTGCTTTTTGGGACTAGAAGTGTGGTAGAGACCCAAAGAGATTTTCCTTTCTCAAGGAAAATATGTCGTGAAACTGTTGGAAAGATTTGGAATGGTAGAATGCAAGTCCCTAGCTACACCGATGGAGATGAACTTCAAGAAGTTGTGCAGAGATGTTGCTCGACCTAACTAACCCTTATGAGTACCGACAGTTGATTGGGGCATTGATGTTCCTTGTGAACACCCGACTAGATATACACTTTGCAGTGAACACTTTGAGTCAATTCATGATTGAGCCCCTTCACGCACACTGGGTTGCTACTAAGCACATACTGAGTTATTTGCATGGGACGATTAACCTTGGTCTAAGATATATTGCCGGATATGTATGACTTCATGGTTACATTGATGTTGATTGGGCTGGAAATGTTATTGACAGGAAGAGCACATCGGGGTGTTACTTTAGCTTGGGGTTTGTGATGATATCTTGGATGAGCAGGAAGCAAAAGTTTGTAGATTTAAGCACGATCGAGGCAGAGCACATTGTTGCTGGCATGGCTAGTTGTGAGGCAGTGTGGTTGAGAAAGCTCTTTGGAGAGCTGTTTGATCAGGTCTTGGATATGACTGTGATATATTGCAACAACAAGAGTGGGATTCGATTGGCAGAGAATGTCGTTTTTCCCTGACAAATCCAAGCATATTGAAATTAAATATCACTATATTCGAGATATGGTGCAAAGAGGAGTGGTAAGCATCCATCACATTTCGACTGATGAGCCGATAGCAAATATATTCACCAAGGCTTTGCTGAAAGGGAAGTTCTTGGTCTTTATATAACAACTTGGACTAATGGATATGACCTTCTTGGATAAGGGTCCTGGCTGATCGAGAACACTGAGCGTGCTCTTCCCCCCCTTTGAGCTCCCAGGGTGAGGAATGGAGTAGTATGGGCTCTTGGTGTTGAGGGACTTCTAGACAATAGAATAGGGTGTGATCCTTACCCTAGTGGTAAGTTAATCTCGCCTATTGTCACTTTGACAAAGTATACCCTTGTTGGCATTCTACCCACAAGTTGGGCTTGTTGGGATTGGTCCTCCTCATCTGGCTAATGGTTTGAGGTGACTTGAGATAGGGTGTGATCCTTACCCGGTTAGGTAAGTCGATCTCGCCCAAGTCTTGGGATGCAGGTGTTCTACCACTTGACTCTTAAGCGTCTAGATGGAGAATCAGTGGACAATAGGACAGAGTATGATCCTTAAGTCGATCTTGCCTATTGTCACTAGACAATAGGACAAAGTGTGATCCTTAAATCAATCTCGCCTATTGTCACAGGTCAATAGGACAGAGTGTGATCCTTGCCCTTACGGTAAGTAGATCTTGCCTATTGATAGAGGGTGGTAGCTTAGCTACCTTATGATGTCAAACACTTCTTTTAGATTCGAGAGTGTTTAATAGAGATGAGCAGAGACGACATTTCGACTTAATGATGACGAGATATTTGAGATGGGACATATGTTGCAATTGGTAATTTCTTCCTAGTTGAGAAGGAGTGTTAATTTGGCAGCTCAGGACAAATTCCCTCCTTTGGAAAACCTTCCTCATCTAGAGAAGACCCTCTTTGTCCTTGGAAAAATTTAATTTGGTTAAGGACAAAATTATTTTTAATGTGAAAACCCAAAAGTGCACAAAAGTTCAGGTTGACTTTAAAGATAAATTGGGTCTCGTCCAACGCCTATAAATACAAGTCAAGTCAAATTCATTTGGACATCATTTGACATCACATCTTCTTCTCTCTCTTGCTTGGATTGGTTCGTACAACTCTGAAAATTGTAGTTTGATCTCACACGTGCGAAGGAGAAGGTTTCTTATGCTGTTGACCGAGTTTGACCTCTGTTTGGGAGACTTTGACCAGTGTTGACCAACATTGTTTTGGCACCTTTTGACTTGGTTTGACCAAATTTGGATCTTTTTGAGGAGGTCGCATTTATTGGCACAAAAATCGAAGATTTCTAGGGAGCTTGACTTGCATTGACTGTAGGATTTTGACCCGCGTTGATTGCAATTTTTCTCTCTTTTGACCAAGTTTTGTTGATTGTTTTGGTGAGGTTTGACTGATCTTGGAAGGCCGAATTTAATGCTGCTTTGACTGAGCTGATTGGAGGAATATGACTGTTGACTTGTAGACTAGTTAGGGCACATATGACTGTTGTTGACTTTGACAGAATTGCAGAGTTTGACTTTGAGCAGATTTGACTTGGGACAAATTTGACTATTGGCTTATCATTTGGATATTGGTTGGTTGACTTTGTTGATAAAAATGATTGACCTTGAATCTTGATTAGTGAATTGTATCATTGTACTCTCTTTGCTAAACATTTTATGACAATCTAATAAGAAGAAGAATTTGAAAGGGTTTTCCCCTTGTGGGGTTTTCCCTTGGTCTTTGACCAAATTTGGTGTCTCTTGTTATTGCTCTCGATTGTCTTCTACTGTCATTGCATTTACTGTTCTATCAACAATTGCTATTGATCATTGGAAGATTGAATTGTTTTGAAAGATTGCTAATTGAAGATAAGAATTGGGTTAACAACATAATACAGTGGAAAATTAACATAAATATTTTGTGTATAGATGTAGGAGGTAGCAATTGTGGTTACATGAGTTACCCCGACCTTTGTTTTTCCACCATTTTATATTTGCCTTTTGCCTTTTCTTGATTTTTATTTGTATTATTGCTTGGGGCTTCAGGAAATGAGAGCATGTTGTGTATGTATGATGTAAGCAATTTTTACCCCCTTAAGGTGGGGCAGTTCATCGCCCACCAGGGGTTGGGACGTGCATGGGTTCCTTAATGATGTAGGGGCATTCGTGAGGCCCTAGGAACCACGGTGATGGCCATAATAAGGGGTAGAGCTCATACTTGGCTTTTTCCCACGTGCTATAATAATGTCCCTGCCATCTTTTCCATTTTATGATATTCTTTTCTTTTGTTTCTTACTTGTGGCCATGATATGCTTTTAACATTATTTTAGCTGCATCAACCTTTGGGGCAACGTTTCCCGTCCCGAGCCAGATGTGTGGACAAGGGGGGGGGGTGTGCCAGTGCCTTGTGGACCTAGTGGTCATGTGGACCCATAGAAGGAAAGTGATGAAATAGGGCTTGTAATGTGCGAAGGGGAGTGAAAAATGTGGAATGGAAAAACGAGACCACACAACCAAAATTGGGGTTGCCCAAGTAGGGCCCTTCCTAAAGCAATAGGCCAATAGGAGAGATCCAAGG